>JARIHO010000014.1:0-1200000 GCA_029282495.1 Mycena albidolilacea | reverse complement strand
AAAAAGGAAATTCCCTACATCAGCCCTTCTTTTGCTCATAATTCAACTATTTGGGTGATCTAGCCATATAGGTATGTTATTCTAAGCTCTTTGAATTTGATCAGGCCAAATTGGAGCCTATTATAGTCCAATAATATGGTGAAAAAAGCGAATTTGATAAATTGTATTCCTAGCCATATGTCAGCACAGAGCAGATTCCGGGTTCTGAGATGACAAGGGTGACTGAAGCATGAAGAGTTCCAACAAATAAGTCTGGAGTTTAGACTAGAATAGTAAGTACTAAAAAGTAGCTACAGCTTATATACTAAAGTCCCTAGGGGTTGTAACTAAGGTACAGTGTCAGATGTCAAAGGACAACAGACAAGATAAATGTGAGGTAAATAGAGGCTTTGTGCTGAGCCACCAGAAGCCACCAGGTGGCTCTGAGCCGGCTCATCAGGCATGCGGTCATGGTGGCTAAAATAACACAACAATCATATTTTTAACCACCAGTAGAGTTACTGGATGATGTTGTGGCTGGCATAGCCACCAGACACTGCATGCCAAAATAGCCACTGGATGGCTCCGGGTGGCTTGGTGCAAAGCTTATGAAGGGGTATATGAGTGTAGAGGAGTCAATCAGTAACCCAATGGTCACGGAACTGATTGAAACCGTTTGGGATGGTGCAGCAATATAAATAATTCCTGACTGTATTAATTTTTTCCCCTGGCACTATGAGAAATATTCATCATAAATTTCAACACTTTTATGTTGAACTTCAAGTTTCATGATGTTTCGTCACAACAGCCATCCTGAATTTCAATGTACATTTCATGACCTATATTCTGCAGTTTTCTATCTTGGAGCCTGGTCAGTCTCCTTACCATTTATCATGAAAAATTGTGTTGAAAAAGGCCGTGGATTTGCTCCAAGATTTGGCCAAGCTTCCCCAAAAGTGTGATGTCATTACTCCACTGGTTTGATATATGAACCTACATCACTCCACAGCACCTCCCATACTCTCTTGTACTTAAACTACCACCTAAGGTTGCCCTTACAGTCATGATGTTTCATTGTAAATACACAATAAACCAGGCTGCCCAAGTTATGAAAGGCATGTCAGTGTAAGGGCAACCTTAAGCTTGGTGCAGGGCATGGAAACTAGTAGGGGAATCTGAAGTATAAATATAGGTACTAGAATACAGGAGTGGAAATACTATGCACCTAGCAGGGGAATCCGAAGAGAAGAAAGGATGAGGATTCCCACCCTAGACGAAACCTTGTATACAGTTCAGTAACTACCTAGTAGTATGTGTCCATAGGTATCTACAATGATCCCAGGCCTGATCACATAGCACGTGCCAGCAGGAGCGGACAGATGTCCTGGATGGTTCCATGGATGGGGCGGACAGAAAAGGGGCTGGAGTAGCAGACACGGAAGTGGCCAGAGGGGGGGGGGTTCTCCTGACAGTCAGTGTAAAATATACACAGGGAATAGGAAGAGACAGTGTAGATGGCTCAGATTGAGCTTTATTTGAAGTGTTGTGGTGAAGTTCTGGCCAGATGGTGTTTTGAACCATAACCACTATATGGAACCAAAGTTGTTCTCAAACCCATATCCTCAGAAACAGCATTCAGCCAAAACCTGATCAAAACACTTCAAAATTTCACACTCAGTGGTCCCCTTGGTGCCCAATTCACAAGATAACCAAAAGTGTCAGACTGTCAGTTGACATATTTTGAGTTTATGCTGATTACCCTGGTTCCTGGCTGAGAGCTCTTTATGCGTCCTGGAATATCTACTAGGAGCCTTAAGCAGAGTCTCTGTGATCCTGGGGCATGCTTAATAATGTCAACAACAATATAACATATAATCACCTCAAATCATGGGGTATGCATTAACCTTAACATAAATTACCCACTTTCCTAATATAAATAATCAGGGCCCAATTTTTTTTTTTTGTGTGTGATAAAAAATACTAGTGACCACCCAGTTGTATAGACTAAAAACAGTGGAAGAGCATTGGAAACCAATACCAGTTGTTATCCAGCTAGTATATGCAGCAATTACTCACTAGAACTGTGAAGAAAGCTAGAAAATAGACCTCAAATTAATTATCAATTTTCTAATTTAATTTTGTGTCACAGTGTCACAGCTAAGGTTAGCAATTGATCAACTGATTGGTAGAATGATGATCAAAACTTGACTGTTTTCCTCAGCTCTCAAGTCTTGCCCTCAACCTCAACCCTCGTTCCAAACCACCACATAAAACCTCGTGTCTCGTACTCAACCTTAGAGTTATTTGTTTGTCCTATGATAACTCATACTCAACCTACACCCCACAACCTCGTGTCTCGTACTCAACCTTAAAGCTATTTGCTTGTCCTATGAAAACTCGTACTCAGCCTACCCCTCGTCCTCAACCTCAACCTGGAATAGCACAAAAACCTTACACCTTGTTCTCTACAATACTGTCCTCAAACCCTGTTTCTTGCCTGCATATTTTTCAATGATAAAAAAGGTCATACTTGATCACCCCGATTTACAATAACGAGATTCGATTCAATGTACGTTGCTACAATGCTACATGCAGATGGATCAAAGACACGAGAGACGTGAGTGGTTCGAAGGAATGTGGAAATGCGAGGACAGTGCTACAGTGATGAGAACAGAGATGCGAGTCACAGTGTGGAAACAGAATGCGATGAGTCTGAAAAAAAGAACGACAACAGCCTACACGAACTATCAATGAGAACACAGCTCAAATACACAGATTGAGATGCTTACCTAGTAATCTTCGGGGAGAATGACGCCGGCTGCTTCAAGAATTCCGGCAATCATGCCTTTGCGGCGTTCTGCGCTTTGGGTGATAATGAAGAGATGGGCCCGGACAGGAGACTCAGTGAGGTAGGCAGAGACAATGTTGAATAGCTTGCCACGTGGGTCGGGCAGGAGGAGAGTCTCATCCTCGAGAACATGCATCACGTCGTCAATGTAGGAAACGTCTGTGGTTGTGACAATGGGCTTGGCCATGGTGTCCGACAGTTTGTTAAAAGAGAGCACAATTTGGCTGCCCGCCTCCGCGTTGCGTTTGGCGGTGCTGCTGCTGGTGCTTGAGTTGAACTTCACACGGGGCCGCTTTGGTTCGGGGTCAATCGCGTCGTCGTCGTCGCTCTCGGCACGTGTGCACTTGGTCGGCGGTTGCGGAGGGGACTATAGAAGCATTGGCAGGCCTGTATGCAGCTCGATAAATGAAACACACACCAGGCGCAGCTCGTCATCGTAGTTGTTGAGATCTCCCATCGCCTCTCCATCCGGCTGCGTATTGTCGAGCACAAGCATCGGTGCACACGACGTCACATCGCCAGCCATGTCAACAGATCCTGTAGACTTGAGATTCGAGGTAGAGGCAGCAGGGAAGGCAGTAGGGGAGGCAGAGGTGACAGAGGTGGCGGCAGTGTTCTCCTTGGCGATGTGCTTGCGGGGTTTGCGGAAATGAACAACATGTTCGCCGGTCGCGCAGTTTCGGAAGCCATCGTACAGTTCATTGAGCTCCTGGTAGAAAGGACACGCTTTCTTGAAGCATCGCGCATACTTCTTGCTGTGTACCTGGTTGCCTGCGTGTCAGAAGACTCAATGCACAGAGACAATTGAGACGCACCTTGATGAAATCCTCGATATACTCCAGGGTGTTAGAGGCATGCTTCTCGTCTTCGTCCCACCCAGAGCCGCTGAACTTCTCCACAAAAAGATACAGCTCGAAAGTTTTCTTCAGCTGATGCAAGGTTTCAGCAATGCAGACAGTCCCCTACAATGGTAGAAACACTCACATCCTCCAGCTTCAAGATCAGTTTTGTCTGGTCTTTTGGTGGGTTGGCGTCCGGGTTAGCAGTGTGGACAGCTTTGATGACATCCGGCCAGACTGTCGACTTCCACCCATTGCCGCTTTGGTGAGTCAACTTTCTTTCAACAAGCTTGTTGAGGGCGGCGGTGACCTCGGGAATTGTCCACTTCGCGTTATGGGGTTCGGTTGGGTCCTTGTTGGCCATGGTGGATGAGGGACGACGGGAGGAAGAAGCAAGAAATCAACCGTGACAGAATTTCTGGGACAGATTTCTGATGGAATTTCTGACCCGCCAAATAAAATTTCTCGCGGAATTTCCAAAGTACCCGGCCCTTAGTAAGGGCTACTCCGGCAGCAGATTTGGATTTGGATTTGAGCCGGATTTGATCGGATTTGGATTTGATGTACTGTTTATCAGTCCCACGCGGTCGGACCAGTTTACCCGATGTTGCCCAGAGTGGCAGCTCATCGCCTTGTTGGCATCGTGCCGCCGTCGCCCGCCCCTCCCACCTTGTCTACAACGAAAGTCTGAGGCACTTGCACAACAAGCCAACTGTGTAGGAATATAAGAAATACCTGAATACATTACTTCCAAGAAACCCGTTCATTCAAATGTAAAATGTTGCCTTAATAGAGGAGGTTCGTCGTCGCGACCGATGAGCGACGTTTGCGCCAACGATGTCCAGCGCTTTATGATTTCCCTGATGGATGATCCCAAATGTACTTTATCGCCAAAGATCAAATCCAAATCCAAATCTGCTGCCGGAGTAACCCTAAATGTGCAGTTTGACCGCCATACTATGTACCTACGTTCTGAAGATCTTCGACAAGCTCATCTCGGTTTATGATGTCCCTATGATCTCCGTCCACCTCCACCACTCGCAATTCGGTACAACACCAGTCCAGGCCGAGCGCCCACCATTCCTTCTGCGCCTCAGGCGCAACACTTGCAACCACGCCACGCGAGGCCTTGTACAATGTCACCGGCGCCTTCACCTCTCCCATCCATGCAATCATCCCGCGCATAACCTCTGCATACACCCGGCGCTCACCTGCGAGGCTCAAAGCAAACTCGAATGCGTTGGCGGAACCCACAATCAGATTCTCATACATCGCCGCCATCAGCTCCGACATTTCCTCCGCCCGTATGCGACCGTTCCACCGCTCCCATATGCAATCCGCAAACTTCGGCCACCAGGGGTCCTTGTACCGACGCATCGATGCACAGTGTCCGCGCACGCTCCGCTCGTGGTGCGCTCTTAGTGTCTGCGGGTCGGCAAAATCCGTCTCAACCGTGTGTGTGTTCCCCGTGCGTGGAGCGAGTGCGAGCAAAGGCGAGCTGTCGATGAGCGCGAGCTGTATCACGGTGTCGCCATGTTCTTCGAGTAGCTTCGCGATACGGAACGCCATGAACGCGCCAGCAGAGAACCCTCCGATGCGATACGGCCCCGTTCGCTGCGCCTCCTGCGCAGGAACCACCTATATAAGCACGAATATCAAGTATCCCCGTAATTCTACGCACCTTAATTTTCCTATAATAAAAATCCGTCTGGGTAACGAAACTCGTGCGCGGTGTCTCAGGTACGGCCTGGATCGCCCACAGCCCAGTGCGGAAGTGCTTCTGAAAGTAGAGAAATGAGTATATGAAGCCGCCGCCACCTGCCAATGGAACATCAGCACTAGTCTACAGGCTGGGCCCGGGTAGACGCACCATGGACAAGGATCAGCGGTGGCTCGCCCACTGCTGGCTCGCGTAGGCGCACGATCGTGCTGTCCTTATTGTCGAGGATCGAAGCGGGCACATTTTTGAACGGCGTATCGGGCTTGTCAGTGACCGCCGACGCGCCGATACCGACACCGTAGACCAATGACGCCAGCTGTGCGATGGTGGGGGACGTGAAGACGACATCGTCCGGCAGCGCCTGGGCGACCATCTCGGGAAGTCGCCCACCTAAAAGTTGTATGATCCCACGTCGGATCCGTGCCGCGAGAAGACTACGGTTCGCGTTGATGCTGACCATTTGATAAGAATGACGCGACGATGCGTACCTGTCCATCCCGGCATCAAATAAATTCTCGTTGTCAGAGATGCTGGGCCGAACATTAGTGTGAACCTGGCCCCGCACGATTTCCAAGGCATCGTTGATTGAAAGGGACCCGTGCACCTGAGGGTCGGCTCGTGCCGGCACACGGTTGAAAGCAACATAGGCCGCGTCGATCTCCTGCGCATAATCCTCGAGGATCGCCTGTCTGCGTGGCGTACCCTTTGCCGTCACCCGGAAGGGGCGCGACGGCGTAGCCAGAACAATCATCTACAAATATGCGTGCGAAGACTCAACGGAAGACGAACTACGTACATCCTTGAAAAGTCGTGAATGGCTCGGCGCGGTGGCGTTTGCTTGTTCAACCGTGGGCCTACATATACCATGGTCATCAAATTTCACAGCACATGATCTGTTCATACCAGATGGCGTTTTGGAACGCTTCCACGTCGAGGACCTCTTGGGATGGAGCGATTACAACACCAGCATGCGGCCGCTCACGACCGAACATGATGGCGGCCTTGACGCGCGGATCCTGCGCAAGAATTTGCTCTACCGTGTATGGTCAAGATATTTCCCCGACCGGCAGGAGCATCTCCCACCCATGGGCCCAGGATTGGTCTTCTCGCCGTTCTACATACGGAATTAGAAATATTTCGAGGCCTACGCCGCAGAAAACATGGACTCACAGAATGCATGATCTGATCGTCTGGCAAATGATGAAGATCCTAGCATGCAAATAGTTATATGTATCGCAAACATACCGGCACGCCCATACACTCTGTAAAATGTCGGCGCTGTTGGGTGACGTTGTAGGATGTCGTTTGTATCGTATGCCAGGATACCGTCGACCTCTGTATTAGACAGCACCAAACAGTTCGTTTCAGATTGCTAGACATATTCAACAGAGTATCAGAATGAATTGTGTTCATGTACGAGTTGAGATGGCGGGTACCTTCACTATGAGTTGAAATAACGACCCAGTGGGATCACCGTCCACAGGGACGAGCACCGGCTCCAACGATGGATGAAACTACGCCGGTGCGGTGTCGGTGATTGTGGTACGAGAGACAGCCGCGCAACACACCTGAAAATATTCCCAGCCATTGCCGTGCGCCTCTACCGCATTGTACATCATTAGCGGTATGGAAACGACGTGAACACCAACAACCGACACTCACCCAAAGATGGCTGCGATATAGTGCCGACCTCGGTGCTGCATGCAAGAGGGTTCATGACTATGTGAATACTGCGGGATTCAATGGTACGCACATTCCGTATACGAAAGTCAATGTTACCCCACTCCTGTCCAGAGCATCGCCCACGGACCGAGTGAGTGGGCCTCCACCGAAAACCTATAGCCAAGTCGAAAGTATGAGCAGAAGATGCCTACGTGGGCTGGCTATGGAGAGAACGCACGATTTGAGTGAACATCCGCAGTTTTTTGACACTGGCGGGATCTTGTGCCCAGTGCTATATACGTAGATTAGCAGGCTCGGCCGCAACATGTAATGGTAGGATAAATACCTCAAGAAACATGGGTGGGCACTGTATCGCCGTGCTCTTGGTTGACAGCGCGCAGGCGAGCACTCGATCCGGTGTGGCAATGATCGCATTTGCTGTCGGGGGAAAGAGTGATATGGTCATACCGAAGAAAGCCTAAGTAATTGAGAACAGAGCTGTTTGAGGTAAGAAAGGCTATTTACCGCTCGTATAATGCACAAGAACCCCATGGCGTCTAGATACCTAGATTCCAGTCTGTTCTGGGTGAACAGGGTGGAGGAACATACGAAACATGGCGACACCGTGCGCTGCTTGCACTCTGGCGCTGAGATCGACTAGGTCTGGACATGAATAATATGAGTAACCTGCTTGAATGGTGCACCAGAGTAAACCAGTGTACGTGGTCCGGGAATTCTGCTGAAGTACTTCTGAGTGAGAGGTATGATCTTGGGGAACGATGTAGATCCTGAGAGCGTCAGACATAGCTTCAATGGTTATACAATAATTACCGGAAGAATGCGCGATGATCAGGACCCGGTCATCGTCGATGGGTTGCAGCGGGGGGAGAGCATCTCGATCTTCGCGGTCGTGAGCACAGATCTCCTCATATGTGGGGATCGAGATCAAGGTGATATGGACGTTTTTCGATTGGAGGATGTCATTCGCTTTGCGCGCAATGTCTTGCATGTGTGTGTCTTGGCTAACCAGTAGGTAGTTCACGCCAGACTCAGTGATGAGATGTGCAATGGCGGCCTCGGAGTTTCTGGTTGACAGAGGGAATACAGGACAGCCTGCGCGCAGGGTGCCAAAGAGTAGGAAGGCGTAGAGGATAGAACCTGCGGAATATATACATTTTATCTTGATGGAAGACGCGGGAACGTACTGGTAGAGGCAAGGATTCCCACTACGGGCAGAGGCATGCGGTCGACAGCGGCTCCAAGGCGACCTCGAATAATCTGAGCGGTTGTATCAAATAGATTCACCGCCTGGCGCCAGGTGATATCCTCATATCCCTCGGGTGTGGAGGGTGAGTCATATCTGAATAGCGGATGATCTGGGTTTGCCTTTGCGTGGAACTCCATGACTTGCAAAAGAGATAAAGACCCATCTGCGCAAGGGAGCGTGTAAGGCGTCATGATGGCAAAGCCAGAGCGGGTTCACTCACCCTTTCACTTATAGCCGAAAGCCGTCAACTAAACTAAGCACCGGATGAATAATCCACAAATGAGCTAGCTCTACCAAGCTCTGAAACCCACGGATTTTCGCCCATGAAGAAAGAAAATTTCAGTGAGCTGATTCCAAGGTAATGAAACGAAACATGATATTGAGATAATGAAATAATCGTGTGGCGTTTTAATTGGGCAAATCCTGTTTCTTTGAGCTTACCACACAGCTGGGACGATGGATACCGTGGTCGTCACTGGGCGGGTCAGGAGGTCGACAGAAGTAGATAGCAGAGTCCAGCATCATTGCCCATAATAACGGTTATGTTTCCCATTCTATACTCACCGGACAATGATCTCAGCCCGTGCTTGGACATCTGAAGAGTTGTTTTCAGTGGAAAGCCGAGGTATTGCATCCTTCATACTGCAGCGCAATGATCTGGGGAAAATGTGAATCACTGAATGGGAAATATGACCCAAATAAGTCTGCGGAGTGGCCCTCAGGATTGCGGAGACCTGCAGCATATGTCCCCCGCCGTATCCGTGTGGGGTTCCCGCTCCGAGTCTATGGCTCTCCGATGTGCCGTGTACCCAGGACCGTGGCAGTGATTCATTAAGTATTGGAGCGTCAAGTCAGGTTGGTTGTCACCGTTGGAGAGCGTGCATTGCCAACTGGAATGGTGCAAGTCCCGAATGGAAATGCAGATGTCATGGACGACGGGATCGAGGTGATCTCGAGATTAATGAACGAGGGAAGAGACAATGTGCTGTCACCTTTACGTAATTTTCGGAATTGACTTTCGTCGCGCGACTGCTTGCTTTGTACTCAGCAGACTCCTCACTGTAATCAAGGGGAACTCGGGATTAAAATTTCGTACGTGGGGAGGGGGGGGGGGGGGGTCCCGGGGGAGGCTGAAAAAAACTTTTTGATACTTTTGTTAGAAGGGGTTGAAAACCCTCAATTTACCGTTTGGACAATGCCAGAGGTGTCAGGTAGGGTTTGTACGATGCCCGAACCATCTTGGAAGTCAGCTTCCTAATATGGAATGTCGGATCACGTACGATGCGTAGATTTTGCTTTCCGTTGGCTCAACCACCTTACCCGATGTTCAAAAAAAAATAACTTGACACTCACTATCATGGATATACAGTCCCACTATTTTTCCCTGACAATATACCACTAGGTTATGATAATTTGGTGCCCAGTGTAAAGTGGGGGTGATAGACCAGTATAGTACAGGGGTGTAAGGAAGAGCACACCAGAGGTATATTAGATGGACAGGAAGCTGTTACTACACTGTAAGATAGTCAAACTGCCTGTCAAGCCCGCCCCCCAGTAGTGTCCCAAGCTGCGGCCCTAAGCGGAGGCGACGGCCCGGCGCTAGGGGTGGGAAACTCCTTCCCTATATGGAAGGAGGGGGGGGGGGGGTCCGCCGAGGGTCGAAAAAAACTTTTCGACCCTATGTACTTATTTCGAATCCTGAGTTCCCCTTGACTGTAATGATATTCCCGTCGACCTCAACCAACAACAGGTACCCTCCATGAATACTCGGTTCAATTCGAACCAAATTCGAACGGAGAGATTTAATCCCAGCATAATACGCTGTCCTCCATAGCCAGGACCAGGATACCGGTTCCTTGCACACTAGCAAGGATCTCCAGAGGCGTACCAAAACAAGTCGAAGTCACAGACCCCACGATTTGCGGGAAATCCTGATTCCAGTTATATTGGAGCTTTTTCCACGAGAATACCAGACTCTTCAGTGTTTCCAAGGGGAATCGGGAGAGATCAGTGTACGGCGGGCATGCTATCAGGGATTTCATGCGCGTCGTCTCCAAGACTGAGATCCAAAAGCTGTGTTGGTCCGATAAGGCATAGAGGTACGAGCATGTCTGGTCGAACTATGAGCCAAAGTTCAAGATTTCAAGGTGGTGCACATATGTACCTGGACAAGAGATATGGGGTCCGGCAATTCTAGAAAATGCACAACTTCCAGAATGATTTCTGTTGGAAGATCGAGTACAGGAGTCATCGAAGCCACGCCTCAGCACGGCGCACGAGCTGGGACAAACTGAGGTGCAATGCACTCACATACACAGGAGCAGTATATGGCGGACTTTACCTTCAGGGCCCATATGTCTTGTTTGTTTCACGGTCCCAGCCTAGTCGATTATCCGAGTCATCGGGACCGACAAGGAGATTTACGGAAATACACAGCTGAGCACAGATCTAGATTAACAGCAGTCCGTCGTGCAATCGGCGCAGCAATTTGAGCCCCCGAAGGATTCCTCTCTGGCAGAAGATTTGAGAAGTTTAGCGCAACTTGAATCTGTTGCAAGCTGAGCTGTGTAGACTTTAGAGAGCATAAAGATAGCAGGTTGCCCAGGCTTCGGTAATAGAGTCATGAGAAGCAATTCTATGATAGAGCACTGACAGTTGAATGAACCCCGAAAATTGCAAGTCAATGTTAATGATAAGGAGTTTGAGACCGGGTATACTCGGATCGGACACCTTTTTCATCCTACCGGACTGGCCCGCCCACAGCCGCGAGCTGTCGGTGTTCGATTGTAAGCTTTTTTGGGTAAGTTCTGAATTTACTTGCATCTACATATTTGGAATTTCTTTCATCCTGAAGTCCGAACATCACTCAAAAGATCTCGCCTGAACGTGAACTGTTTGAAGTCGAAGTGTTCTTGGCGTTCTTCGAAGATAATGGGTCACCGCTGCGGGCTCAAACATGTTCCCACGGTTGCATTTGCGTTTCTGTAAAACTAATCGCTGTAAACGAACCAATAATCACAATCCAATAGTACATGTCTATGTAGTATTTGTTTAGCACATATTTGGCGAAGGACCGCGGCGAATGTATTGACAAGTCAATTTTGTGTTGCGGATTTTCCGCAAAAAGGGGATGTCGATGGTATATACTCTGAAAGCAAAGGTCGTCAATGTCAAGCTAAAAACGAGTTGAGGGTGTATTACTAGACTGCAGCCGTAAGATAAGGTTTGCACTTCAGTGTAAGGATTACGGTAGACGGAGCAGATTTCAAAATCAACCTCGACCATCCCGCCTACCGTATAGGATGTGCTTCTTGATACAGAGGGGAAGAAGTTTCCACATTTGCTGCTTGTGCTTCTCGTTGTCCCTCGAGTCAATAACTGCCATTGTCACGTTGCGAAGAGACGGAAATGTCGTCCCTGCGAGGGTGCGATCCACTTCAGGCCAGGTTGTCGCACTTTCGTTGCGGGATAAATCACCGGCCTCCACAAAGATCTCTATTTTCTCAATGCTTGGCGGGAGTTGTGCAATTATGTTTGGGAGCCAGTGCAATGCAATGTTGCCGAAGTTCAGCACGATGTCGGTGAGCTGTCTTAGATTTTGAAGGTGAACTGGAAGGCGGTATTAGCCGGCTATACGCTGGGAGGCAAATCTGTCTACCTATGTCATCCTCGTTAGAAATTGAAAGCTCAGTTTTGAGAAGAGATGCCCTGAAGCGACGAATAAAGTTTCTGAATTCCACCGGATGCGTGCGTTGCAGATCGTTGGGACGAAACAGTTTGATACCACCGGGATGGAGGTCCGTGAACCACTTCAGGATATTCGACGGGAGGTGTCCTGACTCCCTGATAAGTAGCTTTTTTATGCTTGATGGAGGTGGGGCCAGCGCCTCATTTGTGGGGAGCAAACGCGCCAAAGCATCGTCCTGCAAACCCCCATACATCTCCCCGCATTTGAGTGCTGTAAGGTTTGTGAAGTTGGATATGAAACCCGTGAGGGCGAACATGGGTGTATCTGGGTTGTATATGCCCAGTTGTTTAATTCGCCCTCTCATGGCTGGGGGCATAGCCCAGATAACACTGTCAAAGTCCAGTGAATCGAACGATTCAAGATCCAATGACGTGAGTGCAGTGAACTTGGACATGTTGCGGAGAAACTCGGAGTCGTCCAGCCAGTTGAGCCCTCTTGGCATCCCTCTACGAGTATCGTCTGTTTCGTCGATGCCCATCACTTGCACGTACGGAAAGATAGTACAGTGCGGATTGTTGAGAAACGGTAGCGGTTTGACACCCCGAAGTGAGATTTTGGCGAATAGAACCTCCCGAGCGATGTGCATCCAGCTCTTGGATACAAGGGAGAAAGTCTTCAGTGCCTTCTTGTCGTCTCGAGCTGAACCGACGATCAAGAGGAATATTTCGAGAGGCAATCGTGGCCCCTTCAGCTGGAGAGATGCGTCAAGTGGACATCTGGGTAGACAAACGGTTCCTGCTCACTCGATGTATTTCTTGCCATAACTCCGAGTTCTCTTGCTCGAGGACCGCAATCTTTTTCTCTTGCACTCCCATCCGGGCTTCCAACTTGACGACCAGGGCATGTAGATCGTCAAGCGCCAATACATTGCCAGCCAATTGTCCGGTGCCGCCTTATGGAGCGCTGGTCAACCGTCTCAACTGCAGGCTGGAACGGGATCCGCGTACCTTCGGGAGCTCGTCTGGATAATGTGCTTCGAGAGAACATTGTGGGACTGGATTTTGGTCAAGACGAGGGTGATTCAGATCGGAATCAGTGACTGCTCTCAATATTAGTTCCGCAGCCGCACAGATTGCTTGCAGCTACCAAAAATACACTAATGATTTTGAGCACTCACACGCATCAGCGGTATCGGGTCACCCTCATCCTCAGTGGGCCCACATTTCTTGTTTGTTTCACGGTCCCAGTCAATTATCATCAGAACTGACGAGGAGATTTACGCAAATACACAGTTGAGGCCAGGGCCCAGATCTGGATTGATAGCAGTGTTATCAAATAGTATGTCGCGCAATCGACGCGACGATTCGAGTCCCCGAAATGCGAACTGTTGGTTGTAGACAGCTGCAGATACTATCATCATGTACTATGACAGACAGCACTTCCAGTCAACCTGCCAGTGCAAGAGCATGAAAACGGCCAAAATCTTGTGTTTGCCAGTGGTCAGACCATGATGCATGATGCTCAGAGGGTTTCCCTCCAGCTGAGAAGATTTCAGATGCGTTTAATGTTTAGTGATGTTCTGGCTTTGGCCTCAGGCCAAAAAGCCATGGCTTTTTGGCTTTGGTACCAAAGCCAAAGCCAAGCCACCGATTAGCTGATGGTCTGGCCTGAGATTTGGTCAAGCCAAAGCCAAATTTTGTCCAAATTTCTGCTAAAAGCCATGGCCTAGGCCAAAGCTGGGCTAAAGCCAGTCAAAGCCATGGCTTTGGCTTTGGCTGGGCTTCGGATTTTTGAAAGCCAAAGCCATGGCTTTCAGGCCAAGCCAAAGCCAGAAAATCACTATTAACGTTGTTATCTGTGGCGAGCTGCAGCCTGCCAAGCCTGTGGCGAAAGCTGTGTAGAGACTCGGAGTTCACGAAGATAGCAAGTTGTCCGAGCTTCGGTAATCGATGAGCAGCAATTATATGATAGAGCACTGGCAGTTAAATGAACCAGAAAATCGGTTGAGAAGAAAAGACCGGGAATACTCGGATCGGGCACCTTTGTCATCCTACCGGACTAACCCGCCCACTGCCGACGCGCCGCGTCCTTCGTGTGGCATTCATTCATTCTCCTCCTTCTATCCTCCAACACGCAATGGCGACCGTAAAAATTGGCACCCTCCTGATCCGCGTGCGTCCCTATCCTCTACGGCTTTTCTCCAGACTCACGCGCACGCGAGGGTAGACCGTCGCGAAGCCCATTGCGTCCGCACTAAAAAATCAGGCCAAAGAGTGCGTTTTCTCTTCCTTTTCGCGCCGCGCATGCGGTGGCCTACTACATGCACTAAACACCGAACGCCTAGGCACCAGCGCTTTCGCGGCATCTGCGTCGACCTCGCGCAGTTCATGTACCGCTCCGAGGTGAAGCTACGCACCAACATCCTAGGCGAGCCCGCGAAGCACATCCGGCCGCTGTCCGAGACTCGGTGCGTCGTCGCGTGCCTGCTCTTATCTTCGGATGGTCGATTTCTTATACCTGGTGAAGTGCGATCGAAAACGGCGCCAACGCGCTCGCAGAGGGCTTCCTCTTCTCCGTCGCGGCGGTCCTCATCCTCAGCGAGACGTGGCGCTCGAGTCGGAGTCAGTCGCGGCGCCGGGACGCTGTGGACGACCAGATCGACGCGCTCGGCACGAAGATCGAGGAGCTCACGTCGCAGGTCGGCGCGCTCTCTACCAGCGTGGAGGAACGCCTGCAGGAGGCGGAGGCGCGGTGCGGGTGTCCCCTTGTTCGCTGTCCATCTTACTTATGCTGCTTTACGCGCGCAGGAACGAAGAGCTGACGCGCCTGACGCAGCGCATCGTCGAGTTCGGCCTGCGGGGCGGCTGGGCCGAATTCGAAGGCACGCCTCTGCAGCTCCCGCGCGTGCAGCTCGTCCCGCCGCAGAACCATATAGACCTACGGGACTCCGACTCC
Source organism: Mycena albidolilacea (assembly GCA_029282495.1). Lineage (NCBI taxonomy): Eukaryota > Fungi > Basidiomycota > Agaricomycetes > Agaricales > Mycenaceae > Mycena > Mycena albidolilacea. The sequence continues at coordinate 1,185,042 of JARIHO010000014.1, read as the reverse complement.
GACCCCCCCTCAGACAGCAAGAAATCATGAAATGATCGACCCCAGAGAGTAGACGCAGATATAAGGCTGGACGACGCAATGTACACCACCACATTATATTTAATTAATTTTAATCCGTGTACTCATAGAACCCCTTGCCGTTCTTGCGCCCGTACCACTGCGCGTCGACCATGCGCTCGAGGAGCACACTAGGCCGGTACTTCGAGTCGCGCGTGCCTTCGTACAGCGTCTGTTGGATTGCGAGGCAGGTGTCGAGGCCAATGCTAGTGGAAGTTAGCGCGCACATCGGCAAAAAGAATTGAAGGAAGCCTACAAATCGGCTGTTGCGCGCATTTGAGTGAATTTTGGTATCGGTAAAGATTGAGACGACACGCACCTAATTGCAGTGGGCCCATGGGGTGGTTCATCCCCAGCTTCAGCGTTGTGTCGATGTCATCCCGGGTCGCGGTGCCCTGCTTCTGTGAGTTAGGTGCTCAAGTACGGGATTTGTACTACCTTTTCGAGGCACATTATCGCCTAGGATTCGGAAAATAAAAATCAACATGAAGCAGAGGTTCAAAATGCCCTACTGCGCACCTCATTTATGAACGGCATAAGAAGCGCGTTGGAAACGAAACCGGGAACGTCCTTCGAGGTTGTTACCTCTGCGAAATTGAATTGGTATTTTTTGCTTATGGTCAGGTTGACTACCCACCTTTCCCACACGCGACTGCGAACGAACGCGCGCGGTCAAGCGTCTCGGGCGTCGTTTGCAGCGCGGAGATCAGCTCGACGAGTTTCTATCGGGACATAAATACCTCTGCGTGTCCGCAATGCAATGCTGCCGCTGCGCACCATCACCGGTACGGGGTTGAAGAAATGCAGCCCTGCTGCATATTAGTTCGGCCGATCGTCCTCAGATAAATTAAGACCCACCGACCACACGTCCCGCGCTCGCCTTTCCCTCGACGCTCGCAGGGCTGGCGCCTTCCGGAACCGCCGCCGCGGCGATTTTGGTAATGCTGATTGAGCTGGTGTTGGACGCCAGAATCGCGTCTGGAGGCAGCTCCTTGGCGAACGACGCGAATATCGACTGTTTCAGTGGCGGGGACTCGGAGACCGCCTTGCATCGTCTTCAGAGCCTGTATTCGACTGGCCCGGATCATAAAACACGGACCTCAACGACCATATCGACGTCGCGCAGCCCTTTGAGGTCGTTCACGACGGTTACAAGGCCGCGCGCGTCCTTTGCGATATCGGAGGTGATGCGGCCTTTAGCAACATCTTTTGCGAGGAGCTTGTCCATGAGGGCGAGGCCCTTGGTGACCTGGTCTGTGGACCGGTCGTGCAGGAGGACGGGGACTTTGGCGCGCAGGGCGGAAACGAAGGCGATGCCGAGGCCCATTTGGCCGGCGCCGAGGACGCCCAGGGTGCGTATTCCGTGCGGGATGGACATGGTGGTGTGGTGGAAGGACGGGACACGGACACGTGAAATAGAGCCGGACTTTGCCGCGAAATCAGCCGACAGCCGTCGCGCCTCCATCACATGATCGGGCGCAAAAGCGGGTTGAGCCCGCTGTTGGCGACGGCTATGGACGACTTGACTTGACCTGGGCCTTTGACTTTCTCTCGCCTGCGATGTCGACGGCGATACAGATGGAGCGCTTGGGATCCAACCCGCTGCACACCCGGGCCAATACCCTCCCGCTCGATCAGATGGAGCAAGGGCAAGAACAGAACATGCGTCCATCCGAAGAGCGGGACAGCGCTTCCCAAGAGTACGTCTATCTTTTTTATACTGGGAATATAATATACATAGTCATCCAGGCGGCGGGTGGCGATCACCGCCTGGCGCCTGCTCAACACAATTGCAATTCTGGCTGTAGGCTCATATAAGGCGGCGACGATGAATATGGTCCAGACGCCTGGCCTTACCCGTGTGGACTGGATTGTGGCTGCGATATGGGGATTATGGTTCGTCGTACCGGCGTAATGTAAGTTCTCCACTAAGTCGTGCGCCAGCGCGTATTGGGGCGGCGTCATCGAACAACAGGTCCCGACCATTGCCCCATGGCTATTCCTACGCGACTTCTCGGGTGTCGTGTGGTTCATACTGCAGATACCGAGCAAAGTGGTTGTGTCTCCCCTCTGGTACCGTGCGTGCCGCGCCACTGTTACATCCCTGATATGCTGAACGGAATGCAGTCGCGTATTTCCCGTATACCTGTTTCTCCGGATAATATGGTGATGCGCGCACTTTAATGCTCTGTTGGTCCGCGGTCGCTCCGGGACTTAATGTGCTGTTCCTTCTCAGCCCTGGCTTCCGCCCGCTGTACCGTCGTTTCGCCCCCGCTGTATTCTGGCTTGCCGATTGGGGTATTAGCCTGCCCAAGGCCGGTATGATGTCCCTCGCGGCGGTGCCCGTGAACGTCGCACTCACGGGTGAGCACCCGCCCGCAGGGAATGGTTGAGGTGGGCATATTCACACTGATTAACCAAATATTCAGTTCCTTTGCTGTATGGCCATGCGAAGACCTCCTGGGCAGTATCCCGCACAGCGCTCTTCGCGGGCGTAACGCTGGGATCCCTCCTCACGGCGTATCTCGCGGTCAGCGTGGTTCAAATGGGCTGGAGGTTGTTTCGACAGCACGCAGCATCGAGACGTTGAACACGATCAAGTCTCCAGGCTTGGTACGCGTGGCAGAGCCTCGCTTCAGACGAGGTTGCGAGTGGGAAGTCGGTATAAGAGACTATCTCGCAATAATATATTTGTGTATGGAAGACGAACGAAACCAAGTTCAAGTAAGTACACTGTGATATCATGTTCAATTAAACCCTCGGGTCGCATTCAGAATTATCCATGTGCCGTAGCTGAGAATGATCATTGTGCCACCAGACATTGAATTTTTCGCAAGCGACAATCTGAATGCCTTCGAGACGCGAAATTGCGCGAAATCGGCCGATCGGCGGTATGCCACGGGGAGCAGCGGGATTGAGCGGCCGATACACGTGTGACGATTGACATGCAATCAGGCCGCTCAGTCAGTCACGGTGGCGCGTTTCGGAGCTTGCTTTACGCATTCATCATGCCTCACGAACCGCACTTGACTCGGCCGCTGGACCCTAATTCTTTAGCCGCCTCGACGACGTCGCTCATTGACATTGACAGCGTCGTCGGCGAAGCAACCCTCATCGATGTCGAACGCGGGCGAGACCAAGTCCCGGACTCCGACCAAGGTGCGTCAGTATTCCCCCGGAACCATCGTTTTTCTGAGGCCTGGGTGCCCAGCTTCTTTCCATAAGATCCGGGGAGGGACATACACGAAACGGATAAAATATTATGTTCCGGGAACCGCGTGGATTCCCAACTATAAGCTCTCCTTGTGAGTTTTGCGCCGGCGCTCACAGTCCAGCACGTTCTGACATTGTACAAGCCTCGGGGGCGATGTGCTCGCCGGGCTGACGGTGGCCTCGATGCTTATTCCGCAGTCCGTCAGCTACGCGACATCTTTGGCCCAGCTGAGTCCGCTGACCGGATTGGTGGGGCCATCCCGTTTAATCTGGCATTTCGTTCTCTCACACTGTCTCACCAGTTCTCTGCTGCGATTCCGGGAATAGTTTACGCGTTTTTGGGAACATGCCGCCAGTTGAATGTCGCGCCCGAGGCTGCGATAAGTCTTCTGGTTGGCCAGGCCATTGGAGACTTTCTCTTAGAGCTGCCGGACCCGCATTCCGACGACGCGGCCGCGATGACAATCGCTATATCCACCATAATCACCATGCAGGTAAAGCTGTTTGTTTGATGCTTAATTAACTCCATTCAAATCTCTCAGGTCGGATTATTCGCTTTCCTGCTCGGCTTTTTTCGCCTGGGGTTCATCGATGTCGTCCTCAGTCGCGCGCTACTACGCGGCTTTATCACCGCCATTGCAGTCGTTATTTTGACCGAGCAGCTTGTTCCAATGTTTGGTCTGGTAGCGCTCATGCACGAGGTCCATCCGGAATCCACCTTCGACAAGGTTATCTTCCTGCTGGAATACGTATTCACGCACGCCAACATCACGACGACAATCGTCAGTTTCTCCGCGCTCGCTGTCCTCGTCGGGATTCGAGCCATCAAAGGAGTCTTCCAAAAATATTGGTGGATATATCGCCTGCCTGAAGTACTTCTCGTCGTCGTACTCTCCACGTGTGAGTTTATTTTTACGTTGCAACGGCATCGCGTTAACTGCCGTAAAAAGTTTTGTCCGAAGAGTTCGGCTGGGACAAGGACGGCGTAGAGATTTTGGGCGCTGTGCCAATCACGTCGATGAAGTCGTTCGTGCAGATTCCTCTGCAAGCTGCAAATCTCAAGTACCTTCGGCGCACTACCTCGACTTCCATGTTGGTTCCCAGCTTCTTGCGTTAAACTCGGCGAACCCACAACTTACTCCTAAATGCTTGTAGGTTAATTGCTGTTGTGGGCTTCTTGGATAGCATCGTCGCAGCCAAACAGAACGCTTCTAGGTTCGGTTACACGATTAGTCCCAATCGTGAACTCGTCGCGCTCGGCGCATCAAATCTCGTAGCCTCGTTCGTCCCTGGAACCCTTCCTGCATGGGGTTCCATAACAAGGTCCGTTACTCTTTGGCTCTTCGTAGTGTAGTATTTTTGACTTCATCCAGGTCGCGGATCAATGGCGACGTTGGTGCCCGGACACAGATGGCTTCGCTCGTCTGCTCGGTTGTCGTGCTGCTTGCGACTTTTTTCCTGCTCCCTTGGCTGTACTATCTCCCCAAATGCGTCCTGTCAGCAATGTGAGTTCCCTGTCCACACGCTCATCTACCGAATTTATGTATTGATTTGGAAAATTTAGCATCTGTCTGGTCGTGTTCTCCCTGCTACGCGAGGCACCGCACGACATTGCGTTTTACTGGAAGTTCGTGTCCTCGCTCTTGACAACGTTACCCGTATTGACCATGCACTCAGAATGAGCGCCTGGGTGGACCTCGGGCTCATGTCCCTCACCTTCTTCTCCGCTATCGTGTGGAACATCGAGATTGGCATTACGCTCGCAATGATTGCGTCTTTGTTGCTCGTTGTGCACAGATCATCAAAGACCCGCATGACCATCCTGGTGCGTTTTGCGTTCATGTTGTCAGTGCGCAGCAAATGAGCTAACCTGCTTCAGGGGCGGATTCCTGGGACAGAGCGGTGGAAGCCGATTAATGAGAACCCCGAAGCGGAGGAAGACGTCTCTGGCGCGCTTATCGTCCGGATTCGTGAGAATCTTGATTTTGGTTGGTTTCTTTACCCTCTCTGGAGACAATGCTTATTTAAAAATAAAAATAAAAACAGCGAACACGGCGCAGCTCAAAGGTTCTTTTATCTTGCCACTTTTGTTACCTCTATGTATCTCATTTCTTTTCTCAGAGCGCTTGCGGAGATTGGAGCTTTACGGACTCAACAAGAGCCATCCGTCAGAAGAGCCGCGGCGCCAGCAGGCGACAGTCCTTGTGTTCCACATGGCGGATGTTGATTCTTGCGACGCATCGTACGTCCATTCCACTAACTTTCTTGGTTTGAAAAAATCTGAAAGTGCATCTCTAGGGCTGTGGAAATGTTCTACGAACTATGCGAGGAGTATAAGGTGGGCTTGGTTCAAAGTAAGGTAAAACAATTTTAACCTTTTCACAGAGCCGGCACGTTCGACTTTTCGTCACGCACCTGCGACCCCGGCCGCTGGCCATGTTTTCCAAGGCCGGGATTTTCGATCTGCTGGGAGACGAGGCGTTCCAGCTTAATGTTGCGGATGCCATGACGCGGGTTGAAGGCCAACGTTAATACAAGGTAATACAACCATCAATGATCGGAGGGGGGACGTAGATGGATTATTTAGAGCTAGGATAGTAACAGCCTAATATTATGCGGCCATGGATCGAGATTTGCATCACCGACGCTGGGCTTTCACTTGGTTGGAATCAAGGAGGGACCGAAGTGCTCGCTCAAGTACTCGACAATGAGAGCTGACTCGGCGATAGCAAAGTCTCCAATCGTGACGACGGGAGATTTTCCAAGCAGATGAACTGCCTTGAGCTCCGGCGCAGCACACTGCGTTTTGGGATCACTCTTATAGGCCTTGATTTCGTAGGGCACGCCAAGTTCTTCGAGGAGCCATAAAATGCGCTGCCCTCGCGATTTCTCGAGCCAGAGAAGGGTAACTTTGGGCGTGTCAGATGAGACCATTGCTGTGGAAATAACAATTAGTGGATTGGATGTCATGAGGATGGGAGCCGCGTACCTGGAGGCGTAGTGGGTGGTAGGTTGAGAGCAGAATTGATCTTGGCGAATCAAAAATAAACACCCATGAATTTGATCTGATCCGGCCAATCACGATTCACCATATGCTGCTCTATCTATAGAGGCCGCTGCAGAGTGAAAGTCGACAAATTGTTTGAATACCAGATCAAATCTTCACCCAGAGCCCCGTATTGATCGGGTCAATCCGGTGGGCAATTATCAATGTCCTTTTACGGACTTTGGGGTTGGAGAGGGCAAGAAACCAAAGGATTCCAACCAAACAGATTTGATGTCGCATGCGGCAGAAGTTTAGTTTGCGCCTTGGCTAGGAAGACTAAGATTAGTTTTTTTTAGCGGGTTTTTGCCGTTTCAATCTTAGCGGGTTTTTGCCGCTTCAATCATGTAGTGGTCTGGTACAGAGATTTCCAGCTTACGGATATGTACAAGTGACATTAATCTACGAGAGAGCTGCCTCTGGGGATCAAAATCAAGTGATGCCCAATATAAAAAGCAAGCCTTTGTTTATTTGGTGGCTTGCCATTCCCACTCCCTCCAAACTCGAGCTCTACCTCACAATGAACTTCCGCTCCGTCTTCGATATAGTTGATACTATGCGTGTGGCTTTGAAAATTGGAGTTCCTGCTGCCTTTCGCGCAATTATGGCGTCGCCATCGTTGCTTTTGAACTTTGCTGCGCTCTCCCGTATCAGCATGGCGAACATCTGGATCCCCTTCGGAGCGGGCAGCGACGAAAACTCCCATGCAGACAAGAAAATTCTCATCACTCCCCATGCTCGCGGTGTCGTTCTCGATCTTGGCGCAGGTACATATAGAACTGTTGTCTCCGTCGTAACTAATTTCCGAAATTTCAAGGCCATGGGCACACCGTTAACTATCTCGACCGCTCAGCCGTGACGAAATATATAGCTCTAGAGCCCAATATGCTCATGCACTCCCGTATTCGCCAGATGGCCTCTGCGGCGGGATACACCGAGTCGGATGGGACTCTCCTCATCCTCTCCTGCGGCGCAGAAGACACGGCGTCCATATTATCGTCCGTGCACACGCCGGTCGACACGATTGTGTCCGTCCTGGCCCTCTGTACCGTGCCCTTCCCGCACCAGACGATCCGCGCCCTTGTTCTTGACATTCTTACCCCAGGCGGCGTGCTGTTGTTCATCGAGCACGTCCGCAGGGATCGTGCGGACGCCGCGTGGTGGCAAACAATATTGACCCCACTGTGGAAACGGGTGTTCGATGGGTGCTGCCTCGACCGTCCTACAGATATTTGGTTCAAGCACCTCATCGATGATGACGGTGTCACACCCTGGACTAAACAAAAGATTTGGGACCCGACGAACGGGAATGACGAGTCGCTTTTTTGGCTTCAAGTGGGCCACTTCGTGAAGAAGTGACTGGGTGGGCCCATGGAGCGGAGGATTTAACTTGATCTTAGTCACATTCCGTACACGTATCTGCTGGTTTTGTATGTCGAATCATGTGGGGGTTGAGGTTTCAACCCAAAAATTAGTGGTGTATATACGCTGATATCTACAGATGCCACGGACACAACTGCTGCGGCTAACCTGTGTAGTTCATCTAGCGGCAACAGGCTATTTACAAAAATATCCGAGCACAAAAAACATGCGCTCCAACCGCACGTTGTACTAGATCGTTTGGAAGCAACCCTCTCGTGCCCGAAGTAAATGAATCAGTAACCAACATCAACCCTTCCGCTCAACAATCGACGAGTAGCTGTAAAAGAGTTACAAAGCACCCGATCATGTCGTTGATTTCGCACCTGTCAACAACGCGCGCATGGTCTAGCATACGCGTCGCCGCTTGACAGACGGCGTACAGAAAATACGTATTTGGCACTCAACTCCAGCAGCTCACGCATGTCGACGACGCCAAGAAGTCCTAGCAGTTTGGATAGGTATCGGCCAGGAGGATGTCTATGCCAGCGAGGCGGTGCTGGTGGGGCAAGAAGATCGGGAATTCTGCGATGTAGTCTTCCGGCGGGAACTCGAGTCCGGCGGACTGGCGAGTGCGATATTCTTGCAAGCGAAGGCTCCGCAGTCTAGTCAAGAGCTTCAAATGGCAGCAATAGCAAATCTGAGTAAGTCAAAGATCAACTTCAAGTCGTCCGTGATGCTCTCGCTCAAGCACATATATGGCTTCACCGATGCAAACATCGAGGTGCATAAGGTTGGGAAAGAGGTGGCTAATTGTCGAAATGAAGCTGGTGAGAGCTGGGAGCTGATTCGTCGTCGTCGTCGTCGGGTTCCCAACAGCGTCAACCGCGAAGATGTGAAGATGGGCGAGGGCCAGATTGTGTGTGAGCGGTACGGTCTTAAATGAAGGGAGGGGGTACCAATTTAGAGGGATTAAAGGCATGGCAAGCTTTTGCAGCTTACGTTGACCAGCACATACGAGGGTGGCGTCTTGGATAGAGCCTTGAAATGAGCATATTCAGTGGAGAAACGGGTCGTCCTTCAGTTCTATTCCAGGCGTGTTTAGTTTGGGTCGTCGACGTGGGTGTCCGTCTGTGAGCCCATGGACAGAGAATGGACAGCGCAGCCGTCTTTTTCGATAGTAGTAACGCAAGAACAGCTGAAGACGGGGTCTCCGGGGTAGATTTGCATCCTGTGCTGGCCGATGGACGAAATTCGATGTATAGGGCGGCCCACGCACCCTGGCTTCAAGCTGTGGGATAAATCGACGACTCGGACTTGCGTGATGTGGTTCGAAAGAAGCTGATAACGTGGGAATTAGCCTGTAAGTTGCGATCAAACTTAAGGTTTGGCTTGTCTTCCTCCTCTCTCTCCTTTTTTCTTTTTCTCGGTTCACAAAGCTCAATGGATACCACCGCGCCCGATTCCATGGCACCACCATGGATATGGACGCCCTTTCACTTCAAATCGAAATCAAAAACTACTGGGTATATCCTAGGGCTATAAAACTCATCTCTGTTCAAGTGATGCACCCCCAGCTTGGCGACATCGGTTCTCTGAATGCGTGGCGGATCTCTCGATCACAATGCGCTGGTTCTTTCCTGGAAATCTTAGACGAAGACAAGGCTGAGCTACACCAGTTTTCCATGACTCTCTTCGACAAGTACGGCAATCTACGCCCTCATTTACTCAGTCCGGGCTATCGGAGTGGCACCGGATGCTGGGGGCGCGAAATGGACTCAGGGGAGCTTGTGTATATTCTTGATGTCACAGTGAACGAGTCGGTGGGTGTTGGCCTTTTTTTTCACACGTTTTCTCACTGCGTTGCTAGCATCGAGAAAAGGGAGTTGGAACGTGGGCACTGTTGGAATTCCTCAAATGGCAACATGTTCAAGCCGATGATACGGTAGTCTGCTGGCCTACCCCAGCCGGTATCCGCGACCAATCTCCCTGAGTTATCGTGAGGAGCAGGCAGATTGCATTTTTCCGAAACGTGTGTTCCCAGCTGTTCTCCTCCGATTTTCGTTGATCTAGACGATCTGCCTCCATAGATTCATTTCCGTCGCGTCGGTCGTACAGGTTTCTTTGCCTATTCACCTAAATCCAACCACCCCTCGCGTGACATTCCGCTGGATGGCGATGCCTTTGCTCTCGATCATAACTTCTGCACGACTACGGCAAACCTCGAGGAAAGGAAGCTTAAATTCCCTCTCCACCATGCGATTACCGAGGATAAAACCACCAACATCGCCTCGATTATTCAATCCTTTTACGACCGCGACCCGACATCCATCCACAAAGCTGATGATATGGGCTTTACGCCTATATTTTGTGCTGTGGCTTCTCTGAACCTCGTTGCAGCTCGGAAACCGCTCGATTGGGACCTTCATGCCGACCTGGGGAATGCGGTAAATGCGGAAGGGGCCACGCCTTTGGAACAACTCGCAGACACATTGACCTCGAATCGCGAATTTGCGGAGATATATTTGGGGTGGAATGGACACTCGGAGGATGAGCTGACTATGCAATATCTTCTGACACAAGCTATGGGCCAAACCGTCGACGCAAATATCACGGACTACCTGACCAAAACCAAATACGGATGTACCTGTGATCAGTGTGCAGGGGGTTGGCTCTCTCCTCGCATGCGATTTTGCCTACAAGGTGAGCTGAACCCTTTCTCCTTATACCGTCTCACATCAACGCGCGTCGCGTGGACTAGTTGACGCCGCATTCTGGGCCGACTCCATGCCCATGAACTTCGATCGCTTCAGCAAAGGGCAACCTGCAGATCCTTCCTATATGCTGGACAGCCCTTTCCAGTTTCATACCTCCGGCTCTTTACCCCAGCTTCTACCTCCCGTTTTACAAAGGCTACTGCGAAGTATTGAGCGCGATTCATGTCCTTCTTACCACCACCGATGACGTGTTGTCTGCTGAAGGCGTCCGCCGTTTCATCAAGCCCGACCGCAACTCGCAATTCTTTTTCCGGAAAGGCGGTCAGATTGAATACGTCTTCGACTCGATTACGCATTGTGCTCGCGAACAATCGTCTCTGGGCGATGATACATTCTGGGAGACATTCGGGGACGATGAAGATTGGCTTTCCTTGCCGACATGCGCGAATGACTTGGAGTTTCAGCTGGTGCGTGGGATGATTGGCTTGGATCGCTGTCAACAATGGGGACCGTACGACAACAGTGAGTTGGATGTTGGCGAGGACAGCAATGGGGAGGAAAACGACGACGACGAAGAAGAAGAAGACGATGAGGAGTAGGAGTGGGTGACTGAGTTTTCTTGTGAATAGTGCGTCCATCTTCTAACCACTTCATCCTTCCAGCGGATAGTACGGGTCGTCTTTGCTAGTTCCTTTCTTTCTCACTTGGATTCTTCACCACTCCCGCTCCCCCCAGAAAAATAAACCCCACTGTAGAGTATCGCCCGCGCTAGTTCCTTTCTTTCTCCCTTGGATTCCTCACTACTCCCGCTACTGTAGAGTATCGCCCGCTTGTCGTATTGACTATGAGACAAATGTTCAACCAATTGCAATTGCGCCTCCCTTTTTTCCAAGTATTTCGAAGCCGCATGGCAGTCAATCAGTTGATCAGAACCAAGTCAGGCGAACGTTCAACCACCATTGGTGCACATAAATAATCTCTCCGCCCTCAGAGCACAAATACAGCCATTCATTTGAACGACAAAAGATATAACAATACAGTCAACGTGTCTACAACTTGCGTCGAGATTGCCAGCAGATCTCAAAGCGAGGACATAAGGGACATAGACTTCAACCAGGGTTGCCCGCACCGCGCCTATATCGCAAGCGTTACAAAGAAACATGGGAATCGTGATCATCAGGCGGTTCTAGACCGTACGGCGCAACGGCTCGTTCTGGTTGTGGGAGCGCTTTGCGCGCTTCGTGCCGCTCCGGCGGCGGCGGGATGGCTCGGTGGAGTCAGCTCTGGCTACCTTCTTGCTGCCATTGGAGGAGGAAGACGAAACACCGTCCCAGACTGGCGGCCCAGGAATTGGAACCTTCGCGGGGTTGAAAGACTTGCTCAGCACCTATGTTGGAAAATCAGCGACCACGACAGCGTCCCAAGTTGAAGCCAATTTACATTAGTGTTGGCAAAGGCGCCGTCGGGCAAATATAGGCTGAAGCAAACATGAGCGATAGCCGACCTCAAGACGAGTTTCACGCACGATTTAGCCTGGGTACCAGCCGGGAGAGACGCACTGCCACCGTTCTTAACGTCGATTTGGATGCAGGCAATGTCTGTTGCATCGAATGAATTTTGAGGCAGCGAGAGAGGAAGACATCCACGTACACAACTGCGGTCCCGTGGTGGGGTTGCTGTAATACAGCGCGTCGAGTAAATTCATGATCAAATCAGAATATGGATGACGCGAACCTGTTCTTGGGATTGTGGACAGCGGCCAATTCGTGTCTGATAATGTATTGTCCGGTTTTGAGCGACGAGGGAATCTTGACGGCTAAAAATCCAAGAATTAAACATTGACATTACTTGGCAGGGTCATTGGGTCTTACTCCACTTGGACCCATCCTGGACTAAGAGTACACATGAGCTCACGCAAATTTAATTTACGGTAGAAGCGAGACTTACCCAGTTTGGCCATGGCCCACAGACCAGGGCCACTGGTCGGGTAATATTGTTCTGGCTTGCCCTTCATCGTAGCGCGCAGTCCGCTCGAGATAGTCTTGCTCATATCGATTCCTGCGTGCGCGAGCTTCGTCCAACCGGCATTAGTGGCGTCAAATGTGTTGCAGGAGCCTTTGCAGGAGGTAATATAGTCGAAAACGAAACCCATTCTTTCGCGTCGTCAATTAAGGTATCCGGCAGTTCGGAGCCAACTCACGCGTGGACCCAAGGGTTATAAGCTGTGACCGACCCAGTACCGGGCTTGTTCTTGAGCTCGCCAGTCGCGCCTTCCCAATAAATATCGATCTCGTCGCCCGCGTTGACGGAGATGGTCGCTGGGGCGGGCCCTTTGGCGGAGCCCTCGCATGACATTTGACTATGCATGCCCATAAGAACGTAAACTATCGGTGAAAGCAACCACGCACGAATTGTCTGTGAATCCACCAGGCAGGACATAGGCGGGACTAGATGCCTTGTACATTACACGGGTTGCCGTCTTGGAGTTGGCAGAGTCTCCCGAGAAGTAGATGTTGGGCCCAGTGTTGGACTTGCCACCATGGGTGACCTGTTTGACTTGCCCGTGACCCGCGACGAGGGAAGTTGAAGCCAGGACACCGACGAGGAGAGAGACGCAATGCATGGGAGAAATGAGGGTCAGTGTATGAAGGAGTGACCTTAAGTACGCGAGTCAGGAATAATGAGGGATAGAGGGAAGAATGAGGGACAGAGGAAAGACAGAATTGATGGGACGCCAACCACCAACCATTGTTTCTTCTGTTATCAAATGGGGATTGCGACGCTTCTTGTCGTAGTGACTCTCAGGGGTGAAATTCATTAATTTGTGCCTCGCCGCCTCGCCGCAGCACAAAGCCCGCATAAAATCCGTGGGGGACCGGGCCAGACGTCAAGTTGATAGCGGAGCAATCATCCGCGGATATTTGTAGGCTTGTACTATAGGCTAGCTACGCGCTTGTAGGGAATGTCCCAAGTGGTCGCGATCCACTGTCAGCGGCGGCCAGCCTGTACTTGAGCGCCCAATTGTAGAACCTTGAGTTTGATACTCGTTCTTGTCCGTGCACACAGGAGACTCTGAGCCTACTTGATTTTACGTTCGGAGAATCGGAGTCGACTCGAGAGGGTTGGAATGTGGACGATTGTTGGAGCGAGGTACTATTCCTGGTTCCAGGCAGAAAATTCCGAAGGGAATCCAGTTACGAATGCTAGAGAACCGAAATAAAGGACCTTCCTGACGGGCCACGGCATCACCGAGTAGCCACATGGATTTGTTCCTGTATTTCAAGAGCCTTCAATTGTAGGCTTGGCTGCTCTTGGCTGTAATTCTGGGCTTGGCTGCCATGCCGTCCTCGGAAGACGCAGAGGTGTGTTCAAAACGCCGGCGGATTATCGTACTTACCGTCATCACAAGTCAACATACGCCAAGGCGGTCAAAGCCGAATTTTCCAAAGACTACGACGCGGCCTTTCGCCTTTATATCAAGGCGGCGGAATCATTCCTCCATCTTAGCCGTTCTGTTGACCATGACAGAGAGAAAACTAAATGGAAAACGAGTGCTGGAAAGGCACTTGAGAGGGCCGAGAAAATAAAGGCATTCGTTGACAACTCCAAGGCTTCGTCGAGCGATCCTTCGAGATCCGAAACTCGTCTAACCCCGGTCGGTGTCGACCATTTTTCGCGGCGTAGGTCTTCCAAGGTGCTCAAGTGAAGTGCTAACAACGTTCATTACGCTCAGAGGAGCAATCCTACGCCGTGAAAAAAGGGGGAATCATAAACGGCCGCTCGTTTCCTCTTTGGGACGACAAGTTTCTTTCTAACGCCTCTCCAGATGCACTCTTTGAGTGGGTATGCTTAATTTCATGTTGAGGAAAACACTGATTCTCCTCGGACCGCAGAGACACCGACGGTAAGATGGGTCTCTCACCCGAACAGAGCAAAGTCTTTCCAGAGTGGCGCCAGCCAGCTGTCAGCGAAAGCGACGGAGCGACGGCGGATTGGCGGCTTCGTCCGCAGGATATACTTCAGCATGTCATCACCGACTGCTCTGTATGTGCTTCAATCTCCGTGTGTCTCGAACACAGCCAGCGGTTTGGCTCGGAAGTAGGTCCTCGTGAAATACACCTATCCGCATATCCTTACACCACGCAAGTTTGGCCTCTTTTCTTTGCGCCCGGCCCCAGAAATTGGATCCAGCCTGGTCTCTCCGATATTCAAGTCCGACCGCGCCCACGGTAGGTACGACCTACGACTGCTCTTCAACGGCGCATGGAGACGAGTAAGTCCCGCGCTTCTATCCGAGCGCTGAGCGATTAACGGTACGTGCGGCAGATCGGTAGGTGCATAGCGTGCAGACCGCCTCGGAGCTCACCGTCGCCCTCGGTCCTGCAGTTATCGATGGCAAGCTGCCCTATCATCCGACCACCGGGGCTCTCGTGTGCATGTCGAGTGCCCCTATTCAAGGCCGAAGCACCACATGGCCCAGTCTTCTCGAGAAGGGGGTAGGTGGAAAGTGCACATCCGTGTCGATAGCATCTCATTTTGAAGCAGTATATGAAACTAATGGGCGGATATGATTTCCCTGGATCGTGCGATCTCCATTTTTCTCGAGAGAATTATTGTTTAAACAGAATATAGGAATTCAAGCATTGATCTGCAGTGGATACGTTTCTTCCATTACAGTAACCGTTCCTCAACCATTGAATAGTGCTCTGGTAGGTTGGATACCGGAACATTTGGAAATAAAGAGGTTCGTCTGACAGGAAATAGTTTGAGTTCAGCTGAATGTCGTGTATCTAGCCCGTCGTTCGAACGCGAAGCAACATGGACTCGCATTCTGGACGCATTTCGTGGGGGTAAGTAAAGCTTGAATTTTCAGACTTCACACATAGGCTACATCATTATATAATTAGGCCAATGCATGCTCACCGTCGGCACCGGAGTCAAACCAAATATCAATTGGCGCGGCGTCAGGCTCCTCCCTTCCCACAGTTATGCAGTCATAGATGTCAAGGGGGAGGACGCCGGTCGAGGATTCACTGTCCTGGATTCGTGGGTCAGGTCTGACGAGTCTGACGACAATGCGAACCGAACCTCGGGTTAGTCATATTCCTATATTCTCTCGATGGCGGATGAACACACTCGACAGAGATGCTTGAAATTCCGTGGATGGATGTTTTGGAAGTCTTTGAAAGTATATATCTCAGCTGGGACCCCCGCATTTGGCCGAAGACTCTCAATTTTCATGGGTGTGTTTCCATATTGAGATTTTTTGTGTTGAAGTTAGAATGATACACCAGAACCTGGAAGCAGACCGGTGCTGGCGACCAACGTAGATTCACTTTCGGCGTTCTCTAGAGTCGCGCTGATTGTTTTGACAGGGTCAACCCGGCATCTGCGCCTGAAATTCGACAACACCAGCGACAGTGCCCAGGACGAGGTCTGGATTCTGCTGACACGGCACGTCGCTGATACTAGGCGCACGTCGGATTTCACCTCCCTGCGCGTGCAGCTCGAGGACGACCTCGCGGGAAGTGCCGAGTCTGCGGATTCCCGACAAATCGCGACAAAGGTAGGGCAAGTCTCGTTCATTCACAATCCAGAAGCTCACGCCGCGCAGGGAATGTATACGAACAGCACACATGTGCTCGTACGTGCATCTCCCTTGGCGCTGTGAAACTTTATGTATTTTGTCCATAGGCGAAGACGAGACTTCCGGGCCAGGCGTCGGGCATACTCTCTGTGTTCGCAGCCTACGACGGGCACGCCGCGGAAGTGGGATTTACGCTCTCGATTTACGCCCCCGCAACCGCCAAGATCGCATGGGACGAGAGCGTGCCCACACCGCCGTTCACGTCGAAGGTATCTATCTATCAGGATTTTAATATTTTAGATTTTATCTACTGTGTGCCTGATCTGATTAATGGTGGGGTAGGTCGAGGGGGCACTGACGAGCAAGAACGCGGGTGGGAACAGCACACACCCAACCTTCATGGTTAACCCACAATATCATCTACGTATCCACCCAGCAAAGCACTCCGCCGGCCTAGCAGTGCGCAAGGCCGATGTCGCGCTCAGCATGCAGATCGGGCGAGAGGTGCCGGTCAGCATCGCAGTTGCCTGGTCCCAAGGCACTCGCCTCTTCGAGTGCGTGTGCTAGCCGTTCTTCCATATTCACGCAGCCCAGCTAACCTTTTTAGGTTGGCACAGAAGGATCTCGCCGCCACTTCTGGGGCTTACAGTTACGGTTTAGCTAGGCTCACTAAGCCCCTACAAGGCACGCCTCTTTATTTTACAGATTAGCATTGGTGCTGACCGCGTGCTACGAACAGCGGGCGATTACACCATCATCCTCTCAGCCTTCGAGCCCAACCAGTTCGGCGCGTTCTCGCTCCAAGTCGAGAGCTCGCTTGCGTTCGACCTCAAGCCTATCCCGCAGGAGGGCGCAGGGATGTACGCCAAGACGGTTCGCGGCGCATGGTATGTAGCTCGTTCCTCCCGCCATCGCATCGCGCTCAGAGACCTGCTCCATCTGTTTTAGGACTGCGCAGAATGCAATGGGCGGCCCGAGCTTCAAGCACTACGCGCAGAACCCTGTCTTCGAACTCGACGTCCAGGCCCCCACCGAACTCAAGTACATGCTGGTTCCTTCCATTCCTTCCCATTGCTCACAATGTTTGCACCCAGAATCCGACTGCAACTCCTCCGCCCCAAATCGCCAGCCGCGCTGAACCTCACGCTCTTCCCGGCGCCAGCTGCGGGCACCTCTGGTGCATTGGGGCGGCACATCGCAACCTCTGGTGCATACGACGACAGCGTTGCCGGCGTCGCGACACCACAAATCGCGCTCGGCGTGGGCAAGTACTGGGCCGTCCCCTCGACGTACGCGCCGGGCGTCCTGAACGCATTTCAACTCGTCGTGTACAGCACCGCCGCGCGCGTGAACGTCGCAGAGCGGGGGCGCTAGCGTGCAGCGCCGGGTGCCGGTTCGGGTGCGGACTGGACCGAGGCAGGCATTTGCTGGGACGGGAAGGGCCGCGCAGGTGAGGCGCGGAGGTCGGGCGCGGAGAGGAGGAACTCGTTCACGCGCTTGAGCGTCGTGCGCGAGGGGTTCGCCGCCGGGCGGCTCGCGATGATCCACTCGAGGCGCGTGCGGATCGAGTCTTTGTTCACCATTGTAGCATCTATATGTATATGTCAGGACCATTTCATGATTCTCTGAAAGACACAACATACCAGTCTGATTCGTGTCGCCATCGAGTCCGACGAGCTCCCCTGCGTCGTCGAAAAACAACTGCAGCGCAGCCAACGCGATCCCTACGCTGAAATTCGCGCCACTGTCGCACGCAGCGCACACACACCGCCCCGCCTTGAGCTGCGCGCGGAAAAAGGCGGTCGCCCGCGGGAGGATGTCCTGCAGGAACTGGAACTGGCCCTTTTTCCCTGCCCACGCTTCGATCCGCAGGACGGGCACGCCGTCGGGAATGCTGACTTCCGGCGTTCCCGTGCCGACGCCGGCGATGACGACGTACGCGGTGTCTGTGTCCTGGTCCCAGGTTTCCGGCAGGTCCACCACGGCGCATACGAGCAGCCGGCCGTGTACGCGGGAGATCGGGGTGGGCGCACACTTATCCGCGTCATGCGCCCGCACAGAGTCGGCGACGAGCCGCGCGGCCAGCGCCGGGAGATCAGCGCGCTCTGCCTCCAGAAGCGTCTTGCGGTGGCGCCAGAACAGAGCTGGAGTCAGACCCTGCAGAGGCTGATGAATAAAATAATAATGAAAAGGGAAAAACCCGACCTCGCCCCACAGCTCGTGGTCATCGCCCGAGCCTTGGATGTACGCGAAGCCGCCCGCGCGGCGGTGGGCACCGTCGGCAACTTGGGACGCGGAGACGCAGATAATGGGGATGTACCCGGGAGGCGGGACGGGGAGTGCGCCGGACGCAGGCGTGAGCCACATGGGGCGCAGAGGCCGCGGGAGGTCAGGCAGGGAATACGAGGAGGCCTGACATGCATTTATTTATTTTTCAAAAAAAAATGGTCGAGTATGAACTCACCGCCAACCCCTCCGCCCACACGCCGATGCGGCGCGCGATCTGCGCGTGCTCCTGCGCGCTGACGGCGGCGGGGGGCGTATACAACGCCGTGTCCCAGCCGTCCTTGTCCGGAAAGCGCTTCAGCACCGCGCCGTTGACGACCGCGCACCAGATCGGCACGGTCTTGGCGAGTGCGTCGGGGAGGCGCTTTCCCGCGCGTGTCGAGTCCACGAGCACCATCCTGCGCCGAAAAACGCGTTAAATGCTTGGAATACATGCGAGCACGTTTCGACACGCACCCCGCGCCATCCTTCGCGGCCGCCAGGGGCAAGAGGTGAAGATTCGGCCGTCGCAGGTTGAAACTCCAGTTCGAAAAGTGGCCGTCTGTGGACTTGAAGTACGCAGGGCAATCGGTGGCCTAGAAAGCCTCAGTCAACGAGCCAATCGACCGCAGGACCCGTACGATGGCGGGGTCGGTGTACCACGCGCCGCAGCGCAGATTCGCTGTTACATACCGCCCTCGAAATTGAGTTGGAGGTTGTGCAAGGCGTGCTAGGCAAACGCACGCAAGATTGGGATGTCCGGGTACGCGGCGTGGACCTGGTTGACAAATGCGACGTCTTGGTCGATGGAGTGCAGGCGATTGAAGAGATCCAAGGATTCCTTGCGGAGGAACGCCAGAGCCTCGCTTTCTTCGCGGTGGGCGTCGTACATGGTTCTGTTTGAGTTTTGTGAGGATCGTCGCGTTTCTCAGACACCCGTGCTTCAGCGTGGATCAAGTTGCTCAAGTCAAGTTAGGTCAAGTCGTTGCAAGTTGATCAAGGTCAAATCGAAGAGGACATCTTCACAAAGAAATCCGAGGAGCTCAGAAAAACATGTATCTCAATGGACGCAATGCAAGATGGTAAATTATCAAGTGCATAATAAACATGGTCTGCATACAACGACTGCTCAGAGCTTGCCAATGGTGGCAGCAGAGATAGTCTGCCCCGACGCCTTGGCGCGCTTGCGGAGCATCTGGGTGGACTTGTTCCCGCGCAAGCCTCCACCCCACTGGCGACGGTGCTCATCGTACTTGTCCGAGCTACGCGACGTCAGCAACCTACACCCATCAAACAGAAACGACTCACAAGTTCGCCTTCGCCGCGCTGACGATGGTCGCGAGCTCGCGCGTGTCTTCACTCTTGACGTCCTGCACCGCCAGCACCGCTGCGGTCTTCTTGTGCACGACCGTCCCGAGGCGCGCCTTGCCCTTCACGATGACGTACGGGACGCCCATCTTGCGGCACAGCGCGGGGAGGAACACGACAAGCTCGATGGGGTCGACATCGTGCGCAATGACGACGAGCGATGCCTTCTTTGCCTCGATGAGCGCGACGGTGTGGTTCAGCCCGAACTTGACGTAGAGCGGCCTCTTCGTGTCCTGCGCAGCCGTGTTAGCACTTCTGCGTTTATTTGGTACATGGAGGAAAAGCACTTTGGCGGCATCCTTGTTCTCCGCGACGGCGGCGGCGGTCGCCTCGAGCCGGGCCTTCTTCTCGGACTTGGTCTCCGGGCGGTACTTGTTGAGCAGCTTGAACAGCTGCGTGGCGGTATTCTTGTCGAGCGTGTGGGCGAACTGCGCGATGGCGGGCGGCACCTTGAGGCGCTGGTGCAGGATCACCTTCTGGCGCTGGAGGCGGATGTACTCGGGCCACTTGACGAACCGCGTCAGGTCTTTCTGCGGCTGGATGTCTTGGCCTGTGCGCGCATTGAGTCATCGTATTATTGCTATATTTTTTAAACCCACCAATACCAAAGTTCTTCGGCGTCGACTCGAACAGCGGGTTCTTCTTGGTCTTGGTGGGTTTGCTGGCGCCAAATGGCGCGGCGGCGGGCTTCTTGCCGGTTCCGGTCTTGGCCTTGGGCTGGTCATGGAGACGAGTGAGCAAGCAGCCAAAATAAAATTATTTTGGCCGGCAATGCGCTCGGAGCTCTAACGCCCGCACTTGAAAAAGTGCGGGCCCAGCATTCGTGGTATGTACGAGCACGTCATTGCCAGGGATATGGCTCGATGTCGACAACGCAAACCGAAGTTTGACTTATACCAAGGGTTCTGAGAAAAAGATATCAAACACTGGAAAAATATGACACGAAAACTTACCATCCAGCTCGATATACGAGCGTATGAACCCTGCGGGGAGAGCTACGAGGCGTACACCTTGTGCGGGAGACAGACTTACCATTTTGCTTGAGGGTCGAGGTGGTGGTGAAGAGATAAAAGCGACTCGAGAAAGTTTAAAAGGCCGGCGGAGCCGAAGGTCACGGTGCCGCGAGCCGGGTGACTTCAGAATCAAAAATTCAAGTTCAACCACAACCGTTCAACGTCCTACTATCCTCGGGTTACATCCTTCGTCGCATTACTATGGCCGAATTGGTATCTCCTTTGCCCCTGCTGGGAGGATGAACAGTAACTGTTCGGAAGCTTTCGGACAACGATCTCAATGACACTTGGGAATTCGAATGTATCCGGTCCCGCCCAAGTCCCGCCTGCGCCTCCGAGTTACCCAATCGTCGTCCATGGATGTCTATCGATGGAATCAGGACTCCTCGACTGACGCGACGGCTCCGCGATTGCAACCTCGGAGTCGGAATGACGAAGCGCAATGCGAGTCTAGATCTGCCAACTTCAGGGATGGAACCTTCGCTTCAAGCACCCTGGCTTCCGCAGCGCTGGCCTCGAGCTTTGACGACACGCTTCGTTCTATGCCCTTCCCAACCGTTTATCTACTCTCGTTCGCTGGGACCGACTAGGCGTCGCTAAGCTTTTCTTTTGCACCCGTCCTAATGAACTGTCTGGAAACCGCTTGTGCCTGGACAGGATTTAATACTTTTTTGGCCCCGTAAAATTGAGGTCTATGTACTCATTTTACCCTAGTTTCAGAGATTTGACGTTCAAGTGGCCTCCTGATCGGAAAATACACGGTGGCAGCAGTTGTCAACATGCAAAGATTGTCGTCATACACCCAAACCAGTCGACGAACTCACACTGCAGCTCATACATTGGATCCGTCTGTGATCCTCAGGTTCCGAGGGTCTCGCTGATCAAAATTATCTATTCGAAAACTTCCTCCGTAACTATGGCAACTAACCACCGCGATCGCAACAAGGACGGACCGATTGTTTCTGGCCCTGCCAGCCTTCAGCGGCATTTCATTTTTCTCTCTATTCGAATTTCGAGTTGCTTGCAACTGGCCCCACTCTCTTTTTCGTCTTGCCTGGTGCTGGCATCCAAACAAACTTGAGCCGCACTCTGTCCAAAGTGTCTGCGACTGACACTGTTGGCTATGGCGGCTGTCACCCTACGGATAGCATCATTCTTTTGGCTACTCCTTGCTGTATTCTCGACGCTTACTGCCGCATCTCCCACTCCGTCCACTCTTCTTCCCCGTACCTCATTCACCGTGAACAATGAGACGGGCACCATCCAAGTCTTCGATCCTTCCGGGGCCTCCATTGTGCAGGGCGCGGCGACCGACGGCAGTGGCTCCAATTTCGACCTCCCAGCTCTCATATGGATCGGTTTCTCCCTCATTATCGGGCTCCCTATGGCCTGCGCAGGCATCCGCGGCTGGCGCCTGACGACAGGCGTCGGCATTGGCGTGGCCGCCGCAGTTTGCAGCTGGGCAGCTGTGATCAACACCGTTAGCAGCTCTGGTGTCGGCGACATGTACGTTCTTCATGCTGCCCACACTTTGTTTCTCTAAAGTAGCTGCCGCAGTTTCCTCACTGCCATCATAATTGTATTTTTCTTCTTCGGATTCGCTCTTGGAGTTTTCGAAGTTGGCCGCCTGGGCGGCATCACCATGATAGGCCTCACAGGCGGCATCGCATTCGGCATACGTATCGTCCTGTTACGCGCGGGTCTCCTCATCTCCTCGACGCAGTTGTACGCCATAAACTGGGTCATTGTGGCCATATGCGGTGGCGCAGGCGGCCTGGCCCTCATCTGGTTCCAGCGATATGCCCTCGTGCGTCGCATTTCCTCTTCTCTGCTGAAGAGACCCCTCATCTTTATGCTAGCTCTTCGGTTGCGCCTCCATCGGGACCTTCCTGACCGCCCTCGGCCTCGATCTCATCATGGCGAAACAAGACGGCATGAGTGCCGGTCTGCGGGTTCTCTTCGACCGTAACGGGTCGCACATAGCCGTGCGTGTATATTCCTCGCTGCTATTTGCCGTTTGTCGCTACGGAAGACTAATATTTGCGCTATTGCGTCCAGTTCCTGCTCACCCACGGATACACCGCCCCCATCCGCACGCGCGTTCTCCTCATCGCGTCCTTGGCGTTGGTGTGCGTATCCATTCATACTCCTATCTCCCCACTCGCCTTTTCTGACTTTATTTTTATTTTTGGAAAACGCAACCAGCCCCATCCTAGCCTACGCCCAACACCGGTTCTTCCCCCACCCATTCACCCGGCGCCCCGTGGAATCAGACGCCGAGCTCGCGATCGACTACCCCCCCGAGGTCGTCGAGACCAAGCGCTCCACGTTCTTGATGGATCTGTGGGACGGCGCACGACACAAGCCCGACAGCGTCAACCGGTTTAGCGTCTAATTGCGGTTCTTACCCCCCTCTTCACCTTCGTCTGGGCAGGCCTGCATTATGTGCGATGGATGTGCCTCCCCTCTTCTTACCTTGCTTGACCCCCCACGCGCCTGCGCTACACCCCATCCCACATTCCACGTTCCACATTCGCCCCACTGGGCACTATTGCTATTGGCTATTTTTATGTTTATTTCATCCATCCAGTGCTACCTACTACTCGGAATTGCAATGTATCCATCCCTCCCGGCGAGCCCACCCACGACCACGACCCCGCATACATAATCTGTATTCATCCATATTCGCATTACTCCGTACTGAATCCACCAGTAGCTGTTACATGTACCGGATATCATTCTCATTTCACGCCCATAGAATACATTGATACTGATACCGCATGCTCGCTCGCATCAGTCGTGAGGGTGCAAGATGCTTGCCCACCACGAGACACGCTACGCTGGAAATAAACCGACGAGCGACTTAAAAGCAGAGTCCGATTTAACCATAAATCATAATCAATTAAGTCTATGTGTATGGTACAATATGTACGGAAGGGATACAAAGTGATACAAGAGCAGAGCATATGCGACGACGTCCTGTCTAGACCAAACTCAGGCTCCGACCGCGCACATAACTCGGTCTGCTGTCTAAATTCGGCTGCGGCTGCTGTGGTGGGTTCTCGTGCCCGTTCCCGTTTACCCACGGAACGGTATTGGTATGCGGCTTCGGGCTGCCATGGCCATTATTGAACACCCCCTTCAAAGGGCTCGTCGCGGGAGAGAACCCGGCGGCGCGCGGGCCCGGGAGGCTGCCCCAGTTGAAGCTCTTCCTCCGCTGCGATGTCGGCGTCTGGGGGGGTGCCGCGACAACTGCGGCTGCGACCCGCCGCCCGCGCTCGACGGCCGCCTCCCAGACGCTCTTGAACGGCCCGCCGTCCTGCTTGACCTGCCCCTCGATGATCATCTTCTCCATCTCGGCGGAGAGCCCGTCTATCACGTCCTCTGCCGGCTGTGCGATTGGGCGCAGCCGCCCGAGGGGTACGTGCTCCGTGGAGGGCTGCAGTGCGTGCAGTTCGAGGTGCAGGAGCTGCGACGCTGCGAACGAAAGTATTATTAGTACGGCGGATAGGCAAGCAGCGAGATAGTGAGAACGGACTTTCTCGGTCGGCGGCGCAGACGAGCTGGAGGAGGCGGTGGGTCATGGCTTCGGTGAGCTTCGCGGCGTCGGGGAAGAATTGCGGGGCGACGCGGCTGAGGGCGATGCTCAGGAAGAGGAAGAGTTGGTGCAAGAAGAGGATGTGCTGGTACGCGACGCGGCGGGGGAAGAGGAGATGGAGAATGGTGCGGTACGTTGGACCGTCCGCTGGCGGTGTCAAAGAGCCTAGAAGCAGGCCGGAAGGTGACGGGGATGGGGATGGGGAGAGGAGGAGGAACAGTTCGGAGCCCAAGAGGGAGAAGTAGAGAAGGTAGCGCCACTGCGCGGGGTGGAGATCAGAGTTGAAGAGAACGAGCCTTTGGGAGACTCACGAAGGCGACGGGGCTTGTGTCTCCAATTGCGGTCCAAAAGACGAGAACTGCACCTGCCACGACATGATAACCGATGGATTGTGTGAGACCATGGCGGAGGTATTCTCCTGTCGTCGAGCAATGAGTCCATCCCAAAACGTCGGGACCAAATCTGAGAATAATTTTATGTTAGAGCGAGTGGGTCGTGGGTACGGGATACCGAAGCCAACCTATCATAGGCGAATCTAACGGTAGGGTTCTTCAAGGCCTCGAATGCATCTCTGACCGTGATAAACAAGGCCTCGCCTTGCGGCCCCACCCTGTCCGGATGATACCTTTTGGCAAATTGCCGGAAAGCGAGCTTGAGGGCATTCTCGTCGGCGGAAGGCGCGACACCAAGAATTTCATAGTAGTTTGGCAGCATGGAATTAGAGCCTTGGATCATGGTGTAAATGAGGTATCCCTATTTCATTTTCTATTTTATTGCGGATGGACCCATAGATGTAGACTCACGAGAACGACGACCGCAAAGGTGTAACGGTAATGCCGCTGGTACTCGAAAGTTCCAGCTGGTGGCGCCGGAATGCCCAGATACGTGCCCAAACCGTAGTGCAGCAGTTTTAGAGCCTGGTTTGTGGCTTGGTGAGGGACAAATGCCCATCCGAGTATGCCCAGCAGCGCGACCATTTCCGGTGACAACTTCTGGAAGATAAATCAGGGCCGAGTACGCTGGGTGGGCCATAATTGAGGGCCAATCGAAAGATTCCCTACTCTCGTTCAAGCGCGCGCGGTCGCGAGTATGCGCACGTATCTGCTGTGCGAATCTCAGAAACCAACGAGACACGTCGACGTCGCCTTTGGGTCGCTGACGTGCAACTTTATTGGAGGAGATGGCCGGAAAAAGACCGTAGGAGACAAAAGAGCGCGAGTCTATGCCACCGAAGAGCCCAATGTGCTGACAAAGCCGCAGACCGAAGCGTTCAAACGAGAAACGCGACGTGACTGATGTGACACCGTAATTTCCAGCCGAACTTCTCCTTTCCGGGTCCAACTCCTCTAACATCTTGCGGCCTCTGCGCGCGCGTGTTTTCTGACGTACTCGAAAGATGGGCACTCGCGGATATAGGGTGTATCGACACAAAGGTAATGTCGCATTTATTCTCCCCGGAAATCCAACCACTCTCCGTAAGCCTGTTGTTTGACGTGAACACTGAAAGCACGGTTTGGAAAGGTTACTATCACGTTCATTACAACCATTGGGACAGCTATCCCTCCAGTAAGGCCTCGCAGAAGATTATTTGTCGTCATCTCACACGTTTTTCTAGATCTTGGAGTCAAAGTGGCGGCGGAAGTCCCTCAGAACGAAGAAGAATACAGAAAATGGCTCAAGAATCTTCGAGAGGCATTGGACCACCATTTCGAGAACAACAAGGATCACATTGACTCCGAGGGCGCCGCTTACCGCATAACCACCTCGCAGGTCACTAATGACATCTGGATTGAGTGGATCTACGAAATCGATTTGGATCACGAAGTCTTCCTCAGTGAGTCCAGACTTGAGAAATAGTTTAATTACTCACTTGAAACAGTCGACTCTAATCCTATGTTTGCCTTGAACAACATGCCCGATTCTGAGGATTTATTTCTCGAGTGCATCCAGTTCGACGCGTATGGGCACCGTGCTTGTGGCCCCTCAACCCCCGAGAAACACCGCTACGAGTGGAAAGCTTCGCCCCCGAATGTAGATCACGCGGTAATTGACGAATACGCAGCTCGCCACTCAGACTCGGACATTGGATTGCCCATTTCTGAGCTCCTCGGTACTACAGGCCTTGTCAACAGCTGTGAAGCTGCCCGACATGCCCTTTACGAGGTCATCATCGGCGGGATGATGACAACTTGGGAGATTGGGCACAGTATTCGAACTTTGGAGACGGCCACTGACCGCGCCAGCGTTTCGGGTGATCTGCTGGCCATGGGTGTAGACATGGTTCAAGTTGCATTTGGTCGGATGCTATTCGGCCGACCGATCGAGATCGACAAACCAGACGTCACGGACCGACTCACGGTGCAAGACCTGGAAGACCGGCAGCGTGAATACTTTCGGATGTTCGAGAAAGTCAAAAAGACCGTGCCAGTTCCTCCGGAATTCTCGTGGCTGGCGCCAGACGTCTGCCTGCGGATCACCACGCACCTCGACGACGAACCCAACCTGAAACGGAGTATTCTCGAGCTGGTCGGCGAAGTCGCTCTCAATCGCCAGCTCGGCCATATCACCTACGGCGTACTCTTCTCGTTCTTCCACTGCGTCATAGTGCGGGTGGATCTGCAGAACGGATTCAAGTCGACCGCGGTTCTACAGTTCCTCCCCTCTTTTTACGCCACGTCCCCGTCCACCCCGGGAATCGCGGCTCTCAGCAGCTTAGCCTATCACTGTCTCGACACACCCGCACCGCCCAGCGGGCCTGAATTCGCCGTGCTCAACCCGAACCACTTCCTGCACCAAGTGCCGCATGAGGTGTTCGAACTAATCACCGACCACCTCGCGCCGTCCGATCTGACGAGCTTGTGCGCGGCGGCACCGCCGTTCGAACCCGCATCGCAGAGCATACTGTGCTTCCCGCATATTGAAGAGTACCGCCTCGTGCAGGGGGCGCCTGAGATGATTGAGGACGCTCTTGTGGAGAATGATTATGGGGAAATGACTACTAAGAAGGGCGGGCCATCCCTGTTGTGCAAGCTCTTTTCAACCGTGGTGTGCGGGTCGGTTGGGCCGGTGTTGGCCGTCGGCGGAGAGGCGGGGTACAATGGAGGTTTTTTCCCTATTCCGCTTGGAGGTAAGGGTCGGGAGGTGGGGTGGGAGGTCAAGAAAGGAGCTGCGTAGTTGACGAGCTCGGAGTTCCGACGGAGCTGCAGTGCCTACCGTATCTCTGTTTATTCACGCGATCGGGGAAAAGAAACTGAGAACATTTGAAGCTTGTGAGATCAGTTCATGGTGATTGCTCATGCATCAGAGCGAGTTGAAGAGTCGATGGCGTCAAACGTGAAGGCCATTATCGACTTGGTCAAATCGCCCAACACTTAGTAACCGTTAGACATGTTTTCCACCAACCATCGCTGTGAAGTTGAATGAGGAAAATATATTATGCATTTCCAAGTTGCGAAATTACCCTGTCAGCCGACACGAAGGAGTACTATACGTAGCGCAAAGTCCACAATTGTCCACCTGTGTCTACCAAGTAAACGGCGCCGGCGGTATCGTCAACACACACCGAAATAACGAGTTCGAGATCGATTGTATCAGGAACGGTGAGGATGTGCGAGGAGGTGGATCTCGTTTCCGGGTGGTAGCGCACAAGCACGAGTTTCAAAGGGTCGAGCCCGGTTCCATAGGGCTGAATAACCGCTACCACATTGAAACCACTGTGGTCCAGCCAGATGAGACTGATGTTAGCCAGCTCGCCGGGAAGGTATGCCGACACACAGGGAGAGTCGAACGCGAGCGGCGACAACACGCCGTCGTCAGAGGCATGGGTAGCTGTGTTTGGCAGGAAAGTGAAAGAGGTGATCCGGGTGAAGGCGTCAGTCCACTGCAAACGAACAAAGGCTGCGGCGATGCCATAAAATGGCGTGCTGGGAACCATGTAGCAGTATGCAGCAGAGCCTACATTGTGGATGTAAGACG
Organism: Mycena albidolilacea; assembly: GCA_029282495.1. Classification (NCBI taxonomy): domain Eukaryota; kingdom Fungi; phylum Basidiomycota; class Agaricomycetes; order Agaricales; family Mycenaceae; genus Mycena; species Mycena albidolilacea. Next base: position 1,156,847 of record JARIHO010000014.1, on the reverse strand, counting down.
AGTCAATCTCAGAATCGTAGAGGCCAGATTCCTCGCAGCGTCCGGAGCACAGGTTTCTTTGGGATATGTGTTGGACTTGAACCGATTCTCCGTTTTCAATGAGAATATAAAGATGACCTTTGTATGGAAAGGAGACCATCAGATCATTGCCAGACACCTGAACTGACCGTGAGTAACTTGAAATACCAGTTAGCACTACTCACTGAGCGATGTATGTTCAATACACTTGAATCAGGAACGCAGTTTTTACCACTGCCCAATGTTATGACACAGTCTTTTTTTTGATTCATTGCTACAATTGTTCCGAGTCCAACCATGTCCTCAGCCACAAATAACGACTCGAAATGGGAGTCCGGGGGTGTTGGATTTTCGGTAAACTCGCTCGCGATGCTGATTGCTTTTCCTGCCGCGTGTTTTATGGTTAGAATGTATCTGCGTGAGATCCTGATATGCAGAGGGTCATGTTAATTCATGCCACATACTAATGTGAGACGACGAACGAAGTATCGGTGGTTTGTGGCACGGAAATGGCAAAGGAGCAAACGCCAGGCGCCTCCGAAGGCCCAGAGACTTGAGTCATATGTCCGCCAGTCTCGATAGCGGGGAAGGGGAACGGAGTGGCGAGTCTAGCGTCCCAGGTAAAGACGCTTGTGTTTTCAGTTAGAACCAGGATGTCGGTTCCCTGCACAGTGAAAATGATTTGTGCAGGCCCAGGAAGAAGAGCGGGGGCCGCTGGTTGGACAATTTGGGGAAAGGGTCTATTCCAGTTTTCCTGGAGACTCAACCACGAAAAAGCCATGGCCTTCAGTTTTTCCAAGGTGTATTGGGATAGATCGGCGTTTAGTGGACATGATATTGCAGATTTCTTTCGCGTAGTCTCCAAAATCGAGATCCAGAAGCTGCGTTCTTTCGATAAGGCGTAAAAAGACGAGCACGTCTGGGGAGAAATACATTGGAACTATTCTCGGTAGACTCCTCGAGACAACATACCAAGAGCAGAGATATGGGGTCCGGCAATTCCAAGAGATCGACTATATCCAGTATTATATCTGTCGGAAGCCCGTGTAGAGACATGGAAGTTGAAGCGGTTGGAACCCAGGACGAGTCACCGTGATGTTGCGATGATATCTGTGGCTGTGATCGGATCACGCGGATCAACGTTTATTGGTTCCAACCCAATTCCAACCCTCGGCCACTTTATGTCTGTGTTGCCTTTTACCGGACAAAAGTGGTTGGTCGACTCATTCGCCATCGATTATTTCCACCAAATAATAGATCTGGGTCAGAGTTTACAGGCCAACGGTTTTGGAACTGGTTGGCCGCAGTGTTCGGATCTGTTCGAACGAAACAAATAGTAAAATGAACTCTGTGATCAGGACGGTTTCAACGAGCCAGAAGGCAGGATTGTTTTATTGGACCTGGTTGAATGAGAGTTAGCCTCGGTTGAACGAGGTGTGTGTCTGAGGTCTGTTGCAAAAATAGAGCCGATGAGAAATGAGGCGAGAGAGCAATGCAGGGACAAGAAAGGCTGAGCAAAAGTGAGGATAAAACATGCTAAGTCTGGTAAAGAGGATACAGAGCATATGTAGGGAGATCGTGTATGAGGTGAATGAAATATAGGGGAATATAGATGGCAATGAGGGTCAGATGGTCATGGATGTCGGGCTGGGTATATCACATTGTACGCTTGCGACAAGCCTACATACAACAGGGTAGACAACAAGTTGAATTAACTACTGGAGGGATTCAGGGAGGAAGTCCTTTGAAGGGAAATAAGGCTTATAAAGCCAATCCACAAAGACTACAAAAATGACCAGGAAGAACACAAGGGACCAATCCATGACGACTAGAAGAATGACCAGCAAAAACACAAACATCATAAACAATCGAAGGGACCAATCCATGACGACTAAAAGAATGATCAGAAAGCACACAAACATCAACAGAAATGATCGCAGGAAGGAGTCTGGTGTGGCCCCTATGCCTCCTGTGCCACCCATACCACCTATGCCACCTCCTCCACCCATACCGCCTGCTCCACCATTTGCCCCTGCTCCACCACTTGCCCCTCCAGAACCAGTTCTGCCACCCGGACCTGTCCCTCCTCCAGGAGCAGTTGTGCCACCTGGACCAGTTCCAGCCCCAGCCCCTCCTGCACCTCCTGCTCCCCCAGCAACATCTCCACTTGCTGCACCTCCATACCCACCATACCCTCCTGCCCCCCCATAGCCACTTGCACCCCCATAGCCACTTGCACCCCCATAGCCGCTTGCACCTCCATAACCACTTGCACCCCCATAGCCACTTGCTCCTCCATAACCACTGGTGCCCCCATAGACAATAGACACCACCTCCGATTCCTACACCGTTACCACCACCAAGCTGACCTACCCCTCCCCCCCTATGCCATTCCCATAAAAGGAAATTTCCCCGCCCGCCAGCCATACCCATACTGGTTCATCCCTTGGAAGTGCTACTCTAGTCTAGCGGTTGTATACACCCTTCGTTGTGGTGATTGCATTATTAGTGATATGGTGTGCCTGTGTTTGATTCTTTTGGGGCACAATCCTTTTTTTCTTACTTTCTTCTGTTCCTTCCCCACCCCGACTGCCTATATCTGTTGTACGTCGCCTGGGATGTAATCAACTGGGTATATCAATTGCTTTATTTCACTGCAACTCTAAATGGCAAGTACAGTGCACACAGCTCAGTCCAGCCTGCACAATAATGGCAAGGCCTTACCCTACCTTAAAGCTGTGATTTCTTGTTTTTCCAGCTGAAACTAAATTTTGGGCTACATACCATTTACTATCTCTGTGCCAGAACATTCAGCTCCCTTCATCTACTGCAGTAATTTTGTTATAAATGCCCTAGAACATGTATTGACAGAGGAAAAACAGAGGAAAAACATCAAATAATTTATTTGAGATCCTCCATCCCCTCTCAGAGGGCATATATACTGATAGACAGTCCCAGGAGTCCGCAGGGCTCGTCCGTTCGTTGTTTGATGGCACCTTCCTTTTTGGGAAGGCGTCCCACCCCTCCAGCCCTTGAACAAGATAGAATCCACAGGGTAATAGCCCACACAAGGACCCAGAACACCCAATGCACCACACAAGGGTTTGATGCCTAGTGGCTCGCTCCGGCTTAGCAGTCCAGTCCATCGTAAACACCCCTTCGCCTCCCCCCCCAATGACACATGACATAATCTTGATGGCGCGTGGGTTCAAATCCGGGCAGTGGGATTCTTTTTCACCCTGGATTTCCATGTTGTCTACGAGATATTCTCCTTGTAAATGCAATGAAAATACCTCATAAATACTTCTTTCATAATAGATACCTTACCCTCACCCTAACTCTAACGCTAACCTCTAACCCCCTAACCCAAACCCCTAACCTCCTAACCAACACGCAATGCCGATACCTGGAGTTAGGGCAAGCGCAGAGTTAGGGTGGGTGTGTGCTTGCCCTAACTCCTCGAAACGGGGGCGCAGGCATGAGGGGACACCCAAAAAAAATGAAAGAAAAACAATCGCTACTTAAAGGGTTCGAACACGGGAAACAACCAACATTACCTAAGAAACCGTCTGGCGCAGTAACCACTACACCAAACCAGCAATGAAGAAGGTCGAAACATCTGCTCATACATTTAAGTATCGGACCCAGATTTCCTTTTTAGGGATGTCATTGGGGGGGAGGCGTGCGTCCGCCTCCATCGTAGGCTTGCTGAACCATGAAGTCACGGGATTTTGCCTGCCTGTGCTGACAATAGCGTCCCACCGAGCAGACATTATGCTCTGAAGCTCGCTGCTGGTGAGCTCGGGGGCGCATGCGTCGAATTTGGGAAGTGCGAGCATGTCATACATGAGCACGGGGTGTGCACCAAAGAGGAGGAGGTTCTTGTATGTGATTTCGGGGATGATGATGTCTCCGACGATATTGCGATGGTATGCAAGCTCGGTAGCGTACGCATTGAAATCCTTATGACCCTGTTTGAGGCCATAGCAGATTCATGTGGCGTTGTTCACGCCGCTAGTGGATAACCACTGTTCCTTGATTGCCTTGGTCCAGTCATCCATCCCCATTTTGAGGTATTTGTCCCTTCCCTGCATCCACCACTGCTGCATACTGGGCTCTTGCATCGCATTTCCCATAATGTAGATCTGATTATCTATGGTCAGAGGATTGCCATTACGGCTGTTGAAAATCTTAAATAGATCTTCGCACTGGGCGAGCCATGCGAGGAGGCTGTGAGGTGTAACACGAGACTTGGGATTGTAGACAGTGATGAGGTGGTGTGTAGAGTCAATGTCGGCCAGCATGATGATGAGTGTTCTGGCGACTTGAGAGTGGGAGTTGATATGAAGGGTGGGAGCTGGGTGAATGTCAGCAACTAGTCCAATATCACAAATGACACCAGACTTTACAGAAAGATAATCTCAGTAATGATGAAAAGATACGATGATAGAGCAAAGTTCTGCGCTAGACCAGGTAGAATAGACGGGATCAAGGCTACGGAAACAGAAAAAATACTCCAGGCTTATATACTTGTATGTAGCCATAACCCATCGCCCGGACAATGTGTAACCGGGACGTATAACTTGTGTATAACATGCATGAAACAGGAGAAACAGAAGTGAAGACGGATGTAAGTATAAAAGGTAACAGATCCACCCCTGTGAAGCGTATGTTGTATCAATACAAGTGGTCGCCGGCCCGAAGTACATGACACTCCTGGAGAGCGAGGCGGTATATCCAAAACGTTAGGTTTATTGTCGCTCAAATCGAAAGGATTGGTTGAAGCGTCCGTAGGCTCAGGCACCCGCCTCAGCGAAGCCATGCCGAAAACTCGGTTCATGGTACATTTTGCTCCAACTCGATCTCCAAAACAGTCCGACCACTGAGTGGGATGTCTACCGTGGTTGTAACGTGCATCTGAAGAGGCATTGGTCCTTGCATGAAGAAGACACAAAAATACAACGTACATCTAACTCAGCCGAAGAAACAGTAGATTCCGAGTGCCAGAGCTGAGAGGACTTGCTATCGAACGGCCGTTGCCGCGTTACTGTTTGCGAGGTTTTGGACCTCATCATGTCACTTACGCTGTCCAGCGTAACTTGGTTATCCGTCGCGTCTTTGGAGCTGTTCCTCGCCTCTCTTCCGCTCGTTACCCAGAACAGGGCGGCTGCATTGAAGACAACCTGCAGGTGCGCGTTATTTGTTGAACTATTATATACGCTGTTTCAAATACGTACATCGATCCCACATGTTCCGAGACACAGCCAACCAAGTTCCCAGCCCTTGAGCACTGTCAATACCGCGACATTAACCTAAAGTAAGGAGTCAACCTCAGAGTCATTTGAGAATAGCCGCAACTCGCCGTGGATGTGGTGAGAGCAACAGCTGACGCGCTGTAACATGAATTTAGATTAATCGGCCACATCGAAACCATACTGATGTATGCCTTACACCAAGGTTCGCGTAGCAACCTGCTTTATTGAGGGACTCGGAATGTTTAACCGTAAAAGTGGCCATAAGAATAGGGACGTTAAGAGCAAGTTGATACCTCTGAAACCCTTGAGTTTCGTTCACTAATGCAGCAAAATAACTGACAGATCGTAGGACAGAAGCGGGAGGGATGCGCTGGGCTTCAGCCCAATTACGCCTGGGAGCGATAAGCACTGGGAAATGTTCGTAAATAGCTCTCTTACAGGCATCATCACCGGGCCGGAAAGTAGCAATCCGTCCTGCGGATACAATCAGAACAGGCGGCTATAGGCGAACACCGAACGGCGTACCCATGAACAACACCGCGATAATAACGACATAAGCCAGGATGGTCCCCATGCAAATGAGATACATGGGACTTCTAAGCCGTTTGATATCATTGGCCCACACAATGTACACCTTTTCCGCTACATGGAGGGATCAGCGACTGAAAAAACAACAGGGACAGAATGCGTCACTGAGAAAAGCGTATATCAAGACCTTGGATCCGGTATACATTGCGATGCACAGCGCTATCGTTATCGAGCATGTGGTTGTACTTTCCTGCAGCCCGATTCCAAAAATTAAAAGGCCGGCTGGATGTGCTCGTTAACACGACGTTGAAGCTCGAAAACGAAGCGAGACTCACTGGCAAACATAAAAAGATAAGAGTCGATCAGAACAAGGAGGATACATAAACGTGGCCAGGTCAGGCTCGCCCAACCCCGCCTTGTCGTTAGTTCCTCTGCGAATAGTCGTCGCGAGAAGAAGAATGTGAGGAGGGTAATACCTAACAATACGAGGTGAGTTGCGGGAGGAGAGGTGAAAGCAGATTACCGATGAAATGAATGAATGCGCTCAAAACTTGAAGCCCCGGGGTCGGGAAGTCAGTGTGAGGCATTATGGTGGTATACGAGCGGGAACGCGTCGGGCGCTCCCCTCTTGGAGGACTGGTTTCTCCTGTTACAAGGTGGCAACACGATGAAATGGTGCGGATTGAAGGGACGGCATGCGTGAGAGTTAAGAAAACATTTATAAGTCGGAACACACGATATTACCTCACGCCCGTCGCCAATCATCTGCCACATGGTATCGACCGACAGAATCAGTCAGGCATCGGTCCGAAGGAATCTGATTCAATTCTATCTTATCCGTTCGACGTTCATGTAACTGAATGAGAAACAAAGGCCTGTATTAACTCAGAAAAAAAATTATGAACTTGAAGAACATTTAGTCAAAATAAAACCGTTCCATAGCCCGTATCCACTCTTCTCCCGGTGCTAGTCTCCTCCGCATCTGAAGTTTGAACCTCGCACTTAATGTCTTTGCGAGTACGTCTCAACAATTAGTTGCTCAACTCTGCGGGTAGAGTTAATACCGACGGCTTCTTGGAAATGCTGGGCACTTACCGTCCTTTCACCAGGAAAGTCACACCCTGGCTCAAGAAGCCCTTGACGATCTGCATTTCCAACCCTTGGTAAAGGCCGGAAATCCCAGGCGTTGAAGACGAGGATTTCTCCCCGGACAGCGTCTTTGTGGGGCGACTGCGGCCCTTTCCGGTATACGCGTCGCGCAGTACCTCGCGCATCGAGGTTGCAGAAGAAGCCTGGAGCCGCGTTTTGGCGAGCATGAGAGGATACAAAATAGTTGCAGCTGAAATTTGCGCGGTTGAATGGAGTACGACGAAATATGAGACACCATACCAATGGAATTCGACACGGCTGCCCCGAAGAAGGCCTGGCGTGGACTTGGATTGGCGCCGGTCGTTGCAGAGGCACGCGTTAGGACGCGACGGTACAATTGGAAAAAAGCGAGCGTCAATGCGGGATTCAGGGATAGAAGGGTCGTGGTCTTGAAACCTAGTTGGGATGAGTTTCCGAAAGGATCCGAATAGACAACACCCAGTATTACCGCGCCAGAAGCCCCATATCCCGTCCTCTTTATAGATTTTCTTAACCACTCCACTGACTCCAGGAACTGATTCGTTCACATCCTCCTCTTCATCCCCGTCATTCTCTTGCTCAATCTGGAGCCTCAGAGTGACGATGTTCAAGGGTGTAGACACTGCGCGAGAGGCAACACCGGCGATGAAGCCGAGTAATATTTCCTCCATCAAGCTGGGTTTATGCGGACGGGTGAGATGACTGGACTTGGAATCCAAGGACAGCCGGCGTCGGGTAAGGAGATACCGGAGGAATGCGTAAAAATAAAAATAGAAGAAGCTTGAGGACGACGTGGATCAGTATCCTCCTACGAACGACGCACAAGACATACTTTGAGAGCAAAGTTGCGCCTGTATCGGTTCCTAATCCAGTGTATAAATCCTGGAACCCATGTTTCTTGATGATCCCGCGCAGAATACGAATCGCGCCATGGAGACCGGAAGACCTTCTTGCTTTCTCTGGGGAATCAAGTTGAAGGCGTGTGGTTACAAGGTCTAAAGGGTAGGTCAAGGTATTGGCAGATGCGCTCCCAATTGCGCCAGAGAAAGCTTGAACTAGCGGAGGCAGAGTACTGGTCATGGTGGTAAGAGCAAGAGCGCGTTACCGATGACATCACCAACCACATCGCGATCACGTGCGTTCCGAAATGAGACGACTCATCGTACTGGCGCATTCCCACGTATATCGGCTTCTTTCGGACCACATCATGCAAGTCGTCGATTTATCCCACAGCTTGAAGCCAGGGTGCGTGGGCTGCCCTATACGTCGAACTTTCGTCCATAGCTAGCACAGGATGCAAATCTATCCCGGAGACCCGGTCTTCAGCTGCTCCTGCGTCACCACTGTCGAAAAAGACGGCTACGCTGTCCGTTCTCTGTCCATGGGCTCACACACAGGCACCCACGTCGATGCCCCATCCCATTTCTTCGCCGATGGAAAGTCAATCGAGCAGATTCCACTGAGCACATTTATCGGACCCGCACTGCGAATTGACCTCACCCACAAATCGCCCCGCGAGGCAATAACATGGGAAGATCTCGCACCGTATAAATCTCAGATGGCCGCAGGCGTCATACTCCTCCTTCGTACCGGATGGTCGCAGTACTGGGGCACAGAAAAATATCTGGAACACCCCTTCCTGGATCGCGCAGCAGCGGAGCAGATTATGGCCACCGGCGTGCAGGTGGTGGGGATCGATACGTTCAGCCCAGACGAAACACGTTTGGACGGGGTGGGTGATTTTGGGGCACATCAGGTCATTCTGGGAGCAGGAGGTATTATTGCGGAGAATCTGACGAACCTGCATGCTTTGGACGGCTCGAACTATGTCGTGCATCTCATCCCGCTGAATATTGAAGGGAGTGACGGTTCGCCCGTGCGCGCGTTTGCCTCGAGGACGTCTGATTGACAGTTGCAGTAGCACAGCGTCAGTGATTCAAATTTCGATCCTCAGGTGCAGAATACTAGGTGCTGATACTATTCTAGGGCTAAATAATCAATGTGCCCTCAAACTTTCTGTTATATTACCGACGACTATCAACCAGCATCATGCCATCGCCCATGTAAGTTGGAATGCCCCCGTGTCCAAACAGAACGAACATGCTACGAAAACGTCAGCGGCCGGGTGTCGGTGTTGATGGACCAAGATTGAGTGCAATAGCGGAGAAGAAACTAAGGGACGAGAAATCCGCCCAGGTGCTCATTCCGAGTGCGTGGCAAGTCAGGATGAAAAATCGTCAAGAGTCTGCCAGTAAGATGCGCTGTGCGGTGTTTGAACAGATCATGATACCCAGGAGAGCGAGAGCGGACTTCGGTTGGGAGAGGTACTTGGGATGGCCAAGTCGCGGTACAAGTGTACAAGCAGCACAACAGCGGATTACACGAGCACTGCCAGGCGGCGCCATCATCGTCGTTGATTCGCGATCTCGGCTGAACATATTCTCACGGTTGCATTTCTGTTCGGCCGTCACTGAAAAAATAACTGTAGATGAATCAATAAATGGCAGACTGATACGTAGGAGCTTGAAGTGGACATTCTCTCTATGTATCCACGATATCTTTGTGAATACTGACGTAGCGTATATATCAAAAAAGAAGTTGTTTACAAACTTGAGAACCGAGACCGACTAAACGATTGTCTTAATGTGAGAGACGCGTGAAAAATATTCCAGTCGCAAAGTACAAGGGATTTAGTAGCCAGGTCTGCTGGAAATATAAATTAGGAGGTAGTCATGGTAGGTACTCGAGCGGAAACTCACAAGGCTTTATTCGTCATCCGAATCATCTTCTTCGTCGTCGTCATCTTCGACATCCATCCCACTACTACCGTAGCTGTCGTACGGTCCCCATCTTTGACCGCTTCCAGGCGCGCCGTCCAAACCAATCATCGTTCGTACAAGTCCAAACTCCAAGTCATTAGCGCATGTCGGTAAGGAAACCTAATCTTCGTTATCCCCGAATGTCTCCGAGAACGTGTCATCTCCCAAAGGCGACTGTTCCTGAGCACAAGTCGTAATCGAGTCGAAGGCGTACTCAATCCGACCGCCTTTCTGGAAAAAGAACTCCGAGTTGCGGTCGGGCTCGATGAAACGACGGACACCGCCAGCAGACAGCGGGTCATCTGTGGTGGTCAGAAGGTCGTGTATCGCTCTGAGTACTGCGCAGTAGCCTTTGTAGAATGACAGATAGAAGCTGGGGTAAAGGGCCGGGGGTATGAAGCTGGAAGGGCTATCCATCATATCGGAAGGATCCGCAGGTTGCCCTTTGGTGAAGCTATCAAAGTTCATAGGCATTGAGTCGGCCCAGAATACGGCATCAACTAGGCAACACATGTTAGACGTGGTTGGAGGAGAAATCATCTGAGACACGCACCATCTAAGCGGAACCGCATACGAGGAGAGAGCCATCCCCCCGCGCACTGATTACAGGTGCATCCGTATTTCCCATTTTCCGAGATATTTGCGTCGGCGGTTTGACCCATAGCTTGTTTCAGAAGTTCTTGCAAAGTCAGTTCATCCTGCGAGTATCCCTTCCATCCCAAAAAAATCTCGGCGAATTCTCGACCAGACCTCATAGTGTCTGCCAGTCGCTCCAAAGGGGTGGTGCCTTCCGCATTTGCCGCGTTCTCCAAATCCGCCCGAAGATCCCACTCGAGCAGTTTGCGAGTGGCGACGACGTTCAGCGAAGAAACAGCAACAAAAATAGGTGTGAAGCCCATATCATCAGCTTTGTGGATGGATCTCGGGTCTTGGTCGTAAAAAGATTGGATGATCGAGGCGACGTTCATGGTTTTATCGTCAATGATTGCGCAATGAAGGGGGAATCGAAGCTTTCGTTGCTCGAAGCTTGTAGAAGAGGCGGGGAAATCATCGTCCAAAGCACCGGTATCGCCGTCCAAAGGAATGCTGCGCGATGGGTGGTCCGATTTAGGTGAATACCCGAAGAAACCCGTGCGGCCAATACGACGGAAATCATTCTACAGAACTTGATATCAGCGAAAAGGCTTTGGAGAGGCGGACAAAGATTGAGTGTTTGGGATCGAAGGAGCGAGTCGCACCTTTCGGAAAAATGCAATTTGCGCGTTCCTCGCGGTATTGAAGAGGGATTTATCCCGAATACCAACAGGAGTAGGCCAGCAGACAACAGTGTCATCGGTTTGAACATGTTCCGATTCGAGGAATTGCAACAACGTCCACGTTCCAACTCCCTTCCCGCGGTACTGGCAACTATTCGTGAGTGAAAGCGCAGTAAAACGCGACCGAAACTCACCGGCTCCTGTACAGTGATATCAAGAATATACACAAGCTCCCCCGAGTCCATTTCGCGACCCCAGCAGCCAGTGCCACTCCGATGGCCAGGATTGACGAGATGAGGGCGCACGTTGCCATACTTGTCGAAGAGAGTTACGGAGAACTGGTGCATCTCGTCCATGTCCTCGTCCATAATCTCCAAGAAAGAGCCAGCGCAGTGCGCTCGAGATATACGCCACGCTTCTAGAGAAACAATGTCGCCAAACTGGGGGTGTTTTACTGTGACGGAAATGGTTTTGATGACCCTGGGATGCTCCCAGTGGTTTTTGGCTTTAGTTCGAAGTGCGAGGGCATTCAGATCCATGGTGGCGGAGAGGATGCGGAGAGGGTTCTGTATAAACTGAGCAAAGAGAAACTTAAAGTGAGACAAAGAGGCGTGACTGGCACACCACGTGCTAGCTTGTTGGAACTCTCGTTCCATTTTTCGGGCTCCTTGCCACGGAAAAGGACGAAATCGGCAAGATCAAAACCGCCGAAGCCTCGCGACCCGGGAAGAAGGCCACAGTATGCGACTGTACTATAAGAGGGCGCAACTTGAACTCCAAGACAAACATTGCAATCGACGAAGGAATGCTGGTGCGGAAAGCTTAAAAATTCGGTGCCAACCTAAATGCGATGGGTAATACATGTTTACAGTGCACAGAAGAGAGCCAAGTATCGAAATTAACTATACATATAATTTAAGGATGTTATTTGTCGTCGCAACGCGGACGAGGCCCTGCACCTTGCTCTTGAAAATAGGCATCTTCCAGCGAACGTTGCCAACCACCAGACCGTTTTTCCAGTCGCTGTAAAAGACGGTCCGTAGCTTCCTCGGGTCAAAGAACGGGCGCTGGTCAATGAACACCATGCTCGAGGCGAGCGTAAATTCTCCTTCGAAAGCATGATTTAACCAGACATTGGCCGGAGAGTTGGACGTTTGGGCATCGAGGTTCAGAAGGGAGTGTGTCGGCGACGTCGGAAAAGTCATAATCAGCGGACCGTCTGAGGTCTCCGCATTGACAGAAAATTTGCCGCCTTCCCCGGTTGCAGAGGAAGTAAGCAGATTAACGTCGGATTCCAATTGCCTGTGGATATAATAAGGATGAGAGGACGAGCAGCGCAGAATCAAACATACGCGTTCCGTGTCCGGAGCACCAACTCGGTGGTCGTGAATATATTTTGGTTGTGGAGGTTCACGGTTGCGTCTATGGGTGCGTTGGAGGTAACCAAGCTCAGGGACAAAGATGCGTCAAATGATCCAGATATAAGAGCGTTGGAAGTTTGGATCGTTGCGTTCCGGGCAAACACAGACTGCCAGATAATATAAGAATCGAATTCGCGTAAAGCTTAGGTTGAGTTACCTTCACAGCGATAGGTTCGTTTTGGCTGCGGAGAAGGAGGTGATCAAATTCAAGGACACCACGCAGGGAGTCGAGATCATGGGAAAACGAGGGTAGGTGTGTTTCGAGGTTGTATACGGGCAAAGAAGGTCCTAAGCTTGCCGGAAGAAGCAGGGTTATCGAGAAATAAAGTTTATCCTGAGGGGTCTGTCCGTCAAACGGGGCAGGCGTCTAAATATTTAAGTTATATATGACAATTCGACCGACAAAAGGAACTCACGAAGATGCCAACACCTGCACCAGCACCGTGTTTACGTTCCATCCAACAGACATTGGCCCGGTCTCGGACGTGCGATGAATGATACCGCGCCGTGACAAGCACATATGGAACAGATCCGGAAGAAGGTAGCACCTCAAGGTGTCCTCCAGATAGGGCGCCTTGGGAGAGAAGAAATAGGAGTGGTGATGAGTGCGGGATCTCAAATGACGCGTCGGACGAGAATGAGAATTTATCATCGGTCGATAAACGCGTTGTATTCGTCCATGTTACGTTCTGAACGCACTGACCGATGCGAGGATCGGGAACAACTGCTTGTATCGGGGGACTCTTCTGCAGGTCAGTCAGATTGTACATTGAAAAGCGACATGCACTCACGGGGATTTCTGGGTTCTCTGTGCGTTGTCTGCTTTTGCCGGAGTCTTCTCTTATACTTGGACCACGCATAAGACGAATCCAAAGCAGGAAGAACAAGCAGTTGAGCGCGATTGATCCCGCAATTAGATACTTTCGAGCTTTGGGTCGTCCAAGTCGGCGTCTAGATTTCTTTCTGGGGACGATGCTAGGCGCTAATGAAGGTGGAGGGATTGCCTGATACGAGACGTAAGGCGGGGGTGAAGGTGGCAGGGCAGACTCGACCAACTCATGGGGAGCGGACGTTGTCTGTGGGCTCTTCAGGGGAGTGCGCTCATCGATGTCGTCAATGTCAATGATCATGGTAAAAGGAGAGGTGGGCGACTGCGGAACCACATGTGCCAGATAGACTTTTATCGCTCACGCAACAGTTCGAGCCGATTGTGCCATGATCGCCGGTATCTTTATGCGGAGAGGCTTACCCAATGTGGATAGAACTCTAGGAACCCGCCGTATCCCGCGATGCTCCGATCTGCTCCGGATTCGAACTACAGAAAAGAGACGGAGACCACTTCCGGTCAAGTAAAACGGCCCAGGCCAAATAAAGCTGTCGTTGTGGAAAATATATGCTGTTCTCACTTTGAAATGCTCGATGCCAGCCCACATTCAGTGATATGCACGGCACCTCGACATTCCCAGATTTTCTGCACGACGAGTCCGGCTCGATTGATAATACCCAGGTTCATTTCAGACACCGTCCGCTCGGTACCGTTACTAGACAAGAATTAGAATCTATCTTTCACCATTTCAGTCTGTTGCAAGACTCAACTCACATTAGATTCATCATGTTCAAATCACGGCAATGGATGAAACGCTGTGGTGCGCCATAGTTCGGGAGCAGCGGTTCTGGGGCGACTGCAAGAGTTGTTGCGCTACCAGCGGGAAGCCATGCGGAAATCAAGAGTGCCTCCACGATAAGTATCCTCGATTTTTCCGTCATCGACGCTGCGAGAAATGATTAATCTGATCAAGGATCTGAACATATCTAATTACCTTTGATTGCGGACAAAATCGTGACACAAGCATCGTCATTCCAGTCGTCCATGATGTACCGCAGCATATACACCTCCGCGCCGTGGATGTATTCGGCTGGAAAAAGTCAGCCACCTGGAATACGACACGTTCATCTTCGATAGCGATCGGAAAATTGGTTTTCCAGTGTTGTGCCGCTTGTACTATGACTGATTATCGAGAGATCCCCGTATTTTTGCAGCAAGGGCAGGCTCAGGGCGCCTAAATTGACCAAATCAGATCAAAGCTTCTTACTTGAACTGTGTTCATATGTCCAACATGACCTACCAATCCCTCCACCAACATCCACGACGGTGGCCTTTCCCAACTTGTCCCACGGAAAGTCGTTGAGGAGTGCCAACAAATTGGTCTGGGCGCTTCCTGCCATTGCCGTGGCGAACATATCATGGCGTTCAGAATTCCTGCCATTGTAGTCCCAGTACGTCTTCCCCTGGGGATTGTACACTTTATCTCGGGCAAACGCGGCGGTCTCGAGCGCAAGAGAATCGTCCTTGAAGCTTGAAGGCCTCAATTAAATGCTGCGAAGACACGTATGATTTATCGCCACTGCAGAAATCATCAGGTGAATTTTTCTCAAAGACCAACGCAAACATACTAAAGATCGATGTTAAAACGGCATTGTTGACCAGTGCAGCGCTTGTACAATTGTTGAAGAATCTTTCGGGGCCAGTTTGATTGAAAATGTGGCCCGTAGCGAGGAACCTCATTATTCGAGCTGCACCAAAAGTTGATCCTAATTCAACCGAAGTAGAGAACATTCATACCCCATTTGTTCTTCTCATATCCGGGTTTCTGTGATAATTCCACAGCCGTTAAGATGCCGCATGTAACGCCCTGCTTTCGAAATACTAGCGAGGTTAGCGAAACAGTGATATGTGGCAGAACTACCTGCGCGGCGCAAGCCATGAGATGATCTCGAGGGTCTCTGAAAGATGTTGGTCTTCATCCAGGCAAAGGGAATAAATGTACCTCAGAAGTGCCTGAAGCATGTCCGCAGCGCCGATTGCGCGCTTGGTGGCCTCGTACAGTCGTGGGGAGGGGAGAGCATACTCATTGACCAAAAACGGGTCCTGTAAACTTGCAGGAAACCCATGGGCTTTCCATTCTTCGGACACTTTCGATTGCGAGATCAAGAACTTCTTTCGAATCAAGGAGGGTGTCGAGCGGAGTGGCACTAGTAAGAAATCGATCACTCATTCGAGTCGAAGTTCCCCTAGGGCTTCAATTATTAACCGGAGTCGGGCGTGGGCCGAAGACTTTCTTCGGATTGCGTTTTGTCCGCGCGATTGTGGGGGCTGGGCCAGGGGAATACAAAAAATCCGACGTGTGCAGCCTACTCGTAGTGGTACAGTCCTGACTTGTAATGCAGTATTTTAATTGGGTTTCTATCCTGTGCACTGTCAGTTTTCATGAGTTTTGGATAAGAGGATTTGGTACGCACCAGTAATCATTGCGTCTGCCGCCTATACCCATGACCCTCGTGCTTGCGCCGTCCTCCACCATGCTGAATGGAATACATATATAAGGCCAAAATCAAGAGCTGGTGTGTTCAAGAACCACATACTCTTCCTCCCGAGAAGGAACGAATGAGGACGAATGCCGCGACCAGGACTACAGTGGCCAGGAAGAAGCGTATGAACCGCCGTCTTTTGAGAGCCCGTCTACGATTTGGAGGGGCCTCGACACCATGATCGGATACTACATCCTGTGACAAGGCAGGGGCGGAATCGTAGCCCGAAGGTCCCTCGTAAGGCGCTTCATAAGGCGGTGGGGCGGGTTCCGATTGCGCTTCCAAGGTAATAGCTGGTTCTTTGTATCCCATTACCTTGGGAGAGCCAGCGTCTTCCTCGAGAATTATCATGGGGGTTTGAAATGAACCTTGCTGCGGCCGACGCGACGCGCCACTGTGCCGAACCTTCGGAACTTGTTCGGAACCCCTCGTGAGAAAACGCGGCAACGTGACTTTATGTACTGATAGGCGCGATAAGATCATGGCCCTTCTTTCCTCCCAACTCCCAACGCATCACAAGCTTGAACTATTCAAACGACTAGCATGACAGAGCGCCGCGCTGTGTTGACTTTAGGACCCGCCACCTACGCCATTTCGGTCAGCCCCCAAAGAAGGCTAACAGTAATCAGTCGATACGATGATTCAATCTCTCTGCAGGAATATGAAGCCATCTGTAAACGCTACGAAGTCGACATACTTCCCGTAGCTGAGCTCATCGGTCACGCAAGCGTCACAAAGGCAGTTGCCGATGCCGTCGCTGCTCGAGCTGCTGCGGGAAAATCACCATATGCCGCCTTTATCTGGTTCTTCGAACCCTGGGTTTCCGCCCCATTCGACGAGAACATGCTGAGCCCATTGACGAAATCTGGATGTCGCTTATTCTGGTCAATTAACTTCGCTTGGACCGTATCATTTTGCTTACCCGTGCCTCAAAGTGGCGCTGGCGCAGGCTACGACGTCGTCGACAATGCGTGGTTGAAAACCCAAGGCGCATACTATTGTAACACTCCAACGGCATTCTCTGTCTCCACAGCAAATGGTGCTCTTATGCTTATCCTCGCCGCTACTCGAGCAGCAAGCCAAGGCGACCTGAATGCCAGGGCTGGCAAGTGGCGCGGAAACGCAGCTGTACCAGGAGACTTTTTACCTCTTGGCCAGGATATCGAGGGAATGACGCTCGGAATCATTGGTTTTGGATCTATCGGCAAGGCACTTGCGGTGAGAGCGCAAGCGTGCGGCATGAAAATAATTTATTATAACCGCCGTCGTGTGTCTGAGTCTGGTAAGATCATCATTTCAGTCTATTGACATGAGTTTAACGCGAGGTACAGAAGAAAATGGAGCGACATATGTTTCCATGGACGAGTTGCTCGCGACCTCAGATGTCATTAGTCTCAGTTGTCCACTCACCTCCGGAACCCGCCATCTGCTCGGGCCTGCTGAGTTCTCCAAGATGAAGACCGGGGTTTTCATCGTTAACACTGCGCGGGGTCCCATCATAGACGAAGAGGCGTTGGTTCAGGCACTCAAGTCCGGCAAAGGCGAGCGTCTCCGAGTCGGATCATCTTATACTTCCAATTGACGTTTATTCTAGTTTCCCGCGTCGGGTTGGACGTGTTCGAACGCGAGCCAATCATCCATCCAGGTCTCCTCGATCATTCGCTGGCTTACAAGGTGACATTCCAGCCGCACACTACGGGCCGTACGTTCCAGGCGTTTTTCCAAGCCGAAGTCCAGTTGTTTAAGAGCCTGGAAGAGTTTATGAAAGGTGAAAGGCCTGAATATGATGTAAACGATCCTCAATGAAAGTTGGGAGCGGTTATAAATCTGTATATACTAACTGTGTCTTCAGTAGCAATGGTTGGTTGACCTTCTCTGGAACTTTCGTCTTGCCGAATCCTTTCAGGCCATCGCATTCTCCAGTAACCTTACCTGCGATGTTTCTGGTTGGTTTGCTACGCCCACTTCTTTTCTCCTCTTCTTGCAGTATACTTCTTATGCGGGTTCCGTCCAAGAAATATCACCGATTCGACGACGCCGAAATCTTGAAAGTTGAATCGTCTCGCCTGTCCACTATTTCGTCAACTCACCAACTCGAGACGTCAAAGAATTGAGGATGTTGAGAATAGCGGGGCGGGCGCAGATGGAGTTAACGGCAGGGGTATGGCGATGGCGACGCTGGATGTGCGTCCGGGTAGCGGCTGATGTGCGAGGAACTAAGTAGATAATAATATTTATTAGCTCTTCACTCGGTCGTGTGGGGACACGTAGGCTATATGTAATGTAAAAATTTGGGCTGTCCGTCGCTCCCGGACTAGGCTCCGCGCCGACTTGCCCCAAATACATCCGTTAACAGAGGAGTCTTTATGTATTCATTGCATATGTGAATCTGCTTGCTCCTGGTCGGCGAGGATGGCGCCATAAGCATGCACACGCGGCGGCTTGAGAGATAGGCCCTTTTTGGGTGTAAGTAAGTGGAAAATCAGAATCTGAAACAAATATATAGTCGGCAAGCACTTATCAAGCGACGCTATAATTATATCATGACAATCTCTATGTGCTGTTGATGCTTCCCTGGACTGTGACTCCTCCTCAACCTACTCTTGCGTCGACCAAAATTGACCGAGTCCTTCTCATTTTCACCCATACACGACGATGAAGTTGTGCGGTGATTCCGACGCCTTCGACCTCACAAACCCATGCGTCCGTGGCTCTTGGGCTGCATTAGCGCCTAGCGTATTGGTTCTGGCCATAGGTCTATCCTTCGTGCAGCCGCCTCTCCCAAACGCACTCCGCAAAGTCGTTGACGCGGCCAAGAAACCATTCGCCCAGTTCTTGTCCTTGCACGAAGCAGAGGGACTCGCGTTGGCAGATGAAAATAACGTTTCGGAGGCGGAGTTGGAGGTCAAAAACATTGTGCCCCTCTGGCGGACGGTCGTCTTTGTGTTCGCCGGATTACTCGAGTCCTTGGCGTGGCTGGCGTACGGCTCCTTCCTCCTCATCACCGGACATCCTCGGTGGGATGCGATCCCGCTCTTCCTCGTCGCCTTGACGTGGCTTTACACCGCCGCGCGGCCGGTTCTGCGGCCCACGGCTACTCCTCCCTACGACCTGCTCACGCTCTATATGGTACATATCGGCGGTGGCATCCTTCGGCTGGGTGGATACCTCTTCGCGCACAGCTCCTCGGGTGCACCTTTGCCGGGTACATTGGTTCTCGTGGGCTTGTCCGTGAATCTGGCGATATTGGTTGGACTGGTAGCGGTCATTATGGGCATGCCGCTCGCGTTGCCCTCGCGTTTGGTTAAAAAGGAGAACATTGTGAGTCGTAGTCTATCTCTCGAGGATAAACTCGGCTTATTCTTTCTAGGGATCGAGTGTTTCGCCCGAGGATTACACCATCCTTTGGGGCTGGGTGACGTTCACCTGGGTCTATCCTCTGGTCAAGCGGGTGCGTCATATCCCACCTCATGCACCCTCAATATTGATTTCCTTCCAGGGACGGAGCACGACTTTGAACGAAAAGGACGTCTGGAACTTGAGCCCCAACATCCAGTCTCGCCCCCTCTTCCTCAAATTCGGCACCCTACCGTAAGTTACATACGCCGCCGCACTCGAGAAGGTAGTTTATGCTGTTATCAGGCAAAAAACCTTGCTAGCGAAGCTTTGGGCTGCGAATTCATATGACATGATGTAATGCCTCCCCGTTGTTTTCGCCTCGCTTCAATCACTCACCGTCTACCATAGCGGAGATTTCGCCTTGACGCTCTGCAGTGTCGCCTTCAATTATGCCGGGCCGTTTTTCCTCAAGTGTGTTTTTCATCTTGAGGTTTAAACGGGCACTTATTCTTACGACAGGCGCATCTTGGACGCGATCGATACGACCACCGAGTCCGAGAAAGACAAGGGGGTGGCCTACATCTATGCCATTCTGATGTTCCTGTCCTCGGTTTTCAAGGTTCGCATCGAGATGGATCACTGCCTCCAATATTAACTGCTTTCCTTTCCAGGCGCAATGTGATGTCTACCACCTGTGGCTTGGGCGCCGCGCCGGTACCCGGATGCGTTCCGAGCTCATGGCAGCCATTTACGACAAGGCCTTGAAAAGGCGCGATTTCAGCGGTGTTGTGGATGAAGAGAAAGCCAAAGAGGCCGCAGAGAAAAAAGCCGCTGCGGCCGCCGGCCCACTGCCCGTGCTCTCCAAAGCAGAGATGAAGGCCAAGGCCAAGGAGGACAAGAAGAAGGCTGAGAAGGCCGACGATCCCAAGGCGGGAGCTGCGGACACTGGCAAAATCGTCAACTTGATGGCGGGCGACGCAAATAGGATCGCTATGCAAACGTCCGGTAAGTCCAACGGTCCGGTCCGTTCGCGATCGTCCTCATTGGTTCTTACAAGGGTTGTACTTCTTGTATGGCGCCCCGATGGAGATCATCATTGGTTCTATTTTCTTGTATCAACTGCTCGGGTTCTCTGCTTTTGCTGGATTCATCGTTCTTCTCCTCGGATGGCCCTTGAACAGCTTCATTTCGAAACGCAGTATTCGCATTCAGAAGGGAGTGTTGAAAGCGAAAGATGCGCGGATGGCGGTCTTGAATGAGTTGATCAGTGCCGTCAAGTTCATCAAGTTCTTCGCCTGGGAGCAGAGGTGGATTGACCGGGCCCTCAAATCGAGGGATACGGAGCTCAAGTGGATGATCAAAGGTAAGATGATTTTTGGGGGTTTACGCACGAGCCTCATTTCCTTTCGCTAGCTCGTATCAACTACGTGGCATTCTACGCGTGTGTATCATCCTTCTGTTCTTCGGTCTGACTGGCTAATCTTCTCGTCGCAGCCTATGGGTCACGGCGCCCATTTTTATCTCGGTCATCTCATTCTTCACATATGTAATGCTGGGCAACAAGCTCACTATCAGCACGGCCTTCACGGTATGTAGTACTCCGACCAGGTTCTTTCTGCCGACTTACCATCTGTGTAGTCGATTGCGCTGTTCAGCATGATTCGGTGTGTTGCCTCTCTCTGCCATTTGACCCATCTCTTATCCTTCGTCCGTCAGGCAACCGCTCAACAGTAATCTCTCTCCCTGAACGTCTTGCCAGCCCCTGCTGAATTTGCCCTAGTCATCCCCACATCTATCGTCCAGCTGCTTCAGACGCGTGTTTCCCTCAACCGGATAGCCGTCTATCTCGACGAGGCAGAGGTCTCCGAGCAAGTCTCGTCTCTGAAAAAGGACCGCTCCGGCCCTGCTTCGGCGTCGGAAGACGACCGCCTTGGCTTCGAAAGCGCGTCGTTCAAGTGGAACGAGGTCGAGCAGGTCCCAGAGGAGGATAAGGACAAGAACGGCAAGAGAGCTGCCTCGGAAACCGACTCGATCCTCACGACCGAGAGCGAAACCGCGACCGTGGCGGACCATAAATTCGAGCTGAAGGATCTGTCGATTATATTCCCTGAGGGAGAGCTTACGGTTGTGACTGGCCCGACGGCGAGGTGCGAGGCATGTTTCGTTGATAACTTGCTTGAGTGCTGAGTGCTTTGTTTGTAGTGGCAAGACAGCGTTGCTGGTGAGTCTCGCCTTCTCAAATTGGTTTCAGGATGTTTATCCAAACCCCAGATGGCTGTCCTCGGCGAAATGACATCCCTGAGTGGGCGCATCATAATGGCGAAGAACCCGAGCAAAATTGACGCTCATGGAAACATGCATGCGATCTCCTATGCCGCTCAGACACCCTGGCTCCGCCACCAGGTATGCTACCCAACGTTTGTCCGTGTGGCTTGCGAGTAACCCGTTGGCAGTCAATCAAGGACAACATCCTATTCGGCTATCCATTCGATGAAGCTAGATATAACGAGGTGATCGAATGCTGCGCTCTGCGACCGGACTTGGACATGCTGGAGGATGGTGATGCGACCGAAATCGGGGAGAAGGGTGTCTCGTTGTCAGGAGGTATGGCTCAACGTCTTTATTTTGACTGCGTTGGCTTATCACTGTGTACGAAGGTCAAAAGGCTCGGTATGGCTCAACCCTTTGATTTTTTACGCGGTTTTTACAGTTAATTTCAGGGTCGCCCTTGCTCGCGCCGTGTATGCCAAAACCAAGTACGTTCTTTTGGATGATCCGTTGAGCGCAGTGGTAAGCCAACCGTTGATATTTGAGGCGCGCACTTAAGTTGGGGTCGCATATAGGACAGCCACACGTCACGAACTCTGTACGAAAAATGTCTGCGTGGACCTTTGTTGGCAAACCGAACAGTCGTACTAGTGACGCACCACGTCGAACTCGTTCTTCCCGGAGCGCATTATTTGGTGCGAATGCTGGACGGTCGTATAGACACCAAGGGGACTACCAAGGAGCTGCGTGCCCAAGGCGTACTTGATGATATCGCCCAAGACGCTGCTGTCGAGGTCAAGAAGGAGGAGCTTGCCGTCGCCAAGGCAGTCGCTGGCGGCGATGTCGAGGCAGAGGCGGATCCTAAAGACGCCGATGAAAAGAAACCTCGCAAGCTGATCAAGGACGAACATCGCGAAGTAGGGGGTGTCAAGTGGAGTATCTATAAAAGCTACCTCGAGGCATCGTCTTACTCGATTTGGTGCTTCCTCGCATTCGTTGTTATTCTCCAACAATTTATGAGTGTGGGCGAAAAGGTCAGCACCTTCGTACTTGAATTTGTAATTCCCGTTCTGATAATTACCTCTGTAGCTGTGGATCAAAGTGAGCATCCTTCCGGTTTGGGTTCCTCAGTATTGACGTCGCTATTCCCGTAGACGTGGGGTGAAGCGTACAAAGAAACGGCAAACGCCTCGGCATTGTACGCTGGTTACAGGTCTTTCATGGGGCCTGAATACGAGATTCCGATGGATGGCCAAATCTCTCGCTTCCACACGTATGAATTACACCCATCGACCACTGGATTCTTGCACGTCGACTGGCCGCGCGCTATAGAGCGTCCTCTGTGCGTTGATCACCTATACTCTATCGATTGATTGACACCCGGACAGGTTCTATGTCGGGATTTATGCCGCAATTGGGCTCACGACTGCGTTTGTCGGTATCTGCTCGTCCGCTGCACAGATGACAGGCGCGCTGAGGGCTTCGAGGAAACTCTTCCGGTGCGTATTTATATCGGCTGACCGATATTCTGTCCTCACCATGATGCCAGAGCGCTCCTTGTAACCGTGGTCCGCGCCACATTCAGGTGCGCACGTAGCGATCCATTCCCTGAGCCACTCCTGATATTTATATCTAGGTTCCATGATACCACACCGCAGGGTGAGTTTTATGCTGTTGATGCTGCCGGCGGCTTACTTGAGCAATATTTCAGGGAGAATGCTCAACCGATTGTATGCCTTTCCTTAGGAGTCATTAACTCTAGCCAACGAGTTCGTTATTTTACAGTGGAAAAGACATTGAAACCATCGACTCCTCTCTTGCTGGCACGTTGCAACAGGTCAATTCATCTTTGGCTGGGTTCTTTGCAGCTCTCTTGACCGTAACGTGAGTTTTCGAATGTATACTCTTTCTCCCTCTTATGCTGGCATTTAGCATCGTATTCCCTGTGTTCCTCTTCCCGTGAGTTCTTGACGGTTGTCACGGCAGTTCATGTCTCAATCCTCGTGTTTAAGTGCAACATTTATCGGCTTCTTCTACTACACCTTCGCCATTGGGTACCTGAACACCGGGCGCGATCTCCGTCGGATGGAATCCAACTCCCGTTCTCCTATTTTCTCCGACTTTGGGGAGCTGTTGCAGGGCATTGTTACCGTCAGAGGTGCACCCATCTTTCCACCTTTTCGAGTGGCTTTCCTGACGAAGTTTGATAGCCTTCTCGGCTGAAAAGCGGTTCTTGGACAACCTTCATACGCGGATCGATCTGGTGAGTGTCAGCGCAGTACTATGGTCCAGTACTAATAGTGAAACAAGACCACGAAAATGTGGTACACGTTCTGGTGCGTTCCGGCCCGACATGTTTGTATCAGTGCCTCCATACTGAACTAATGATCAGGATGACCAATCGCTGGCTTCTGCTTAACTTCGATTTCTTGGGTATGTGTATCCTCCGTGCTAACCTTCCTGATACTGAATTCTCCCAATAGGAAGCTTGGTAAGTCGCTTTCAGTACCTCAACGATACACCGGGCTACATGGACTGCAGGCTGTCTTCTTCACGTCGATGTTCTCCATTCACTTCCTTGTCGACGATGCTGGTCTGGCTGGTCTTGCAATTACCGTAATATTCGTTCAATTTGTTGTGTTACGCTTCCTGATAGCATTGACAGTCGGCACTCAACTTCACAACGTCCGTTTACTGGGCGTGCAGATTTTGGACTGCACTTGAATTGGACCTGAAGTACTGCTTGCAGTTTCTCTGGGTTTTATCATGTGGCTCACAACCTCCACAGTGCTGTGGAACGTGTCGTCGAGTATCTAGACCTCCCGCAAGAGCCGCCGGCTGTGATCGAATCCAACCGCCCACCTGCTTACTGGCCCTCGAGCGCAAAGAACGACTCCCTGATCGTCGCGGAGAATTTGTCGATCAAATATGCCCCAGACCTACCTTCAGGTATAGTGACCGTTCGCCACTTCTTGGGATCACTGTAGTAATGCTCTTGTAGTTCTGCAAGACGTCTCCTTCAATCTCAAAGCTGGAGAGCGGATCGGGCTGTTGGGTCGGACTGGTAGTGGCAAATCCACTCTGGCCATGAGCATTCTGCGCTTTGTGAGTGGTTTGATTCACGCCAAGGATCGTTTGTCTGACCTGCAACAACAGACGGATCCTTCCAGCGGGCGAATTTTGATCGATGGCATTGACATTTCCAAGATTGGCGTGGAGGATCTGCGCTCGCGCCTGACGTTCATTCCTCAGGACGCGACGCTCTTCTCCGGCACATTGCGGGAGAATCTCGACCCCTTCGAGGAGCACGACGACGCCACTTGCCTGGATGTCTTGTACCGCGTCCAGATGATCAGCCGCAGCGCCAGCGCCAGCGCGTCTCAGAGCACGTCGCGCGAGCACTCCGCCATCACGACGCCGGAAGTGTCGCGGCCGGCATCCATTGTCGGGGTTGATCATGAGCGAGAGGAGACGCCAGAGTCGATTACGTCTGCGCTCACGGATGTGGACACGAAGACGACGGTGTCGCTCGACACGCAGGTGTCAGCAGGAGGATCCAATTTTTCGCAAGGGCAAAGACAGCTGATCGCCATGGCGAGGGCGCTGCTGCGGCGCAGCTCGGTCGTGGTGCTGGACGAAGCTACCAGCAGCGTCGATTTCAAGGTCTGGCGTTCCCTCCATCTCTTAGACTGTCTGCTCACTTCGTTTGCAGACCGACGCGAAGATTCAGACTACTATCCGCGAGGAGTTTACTGATTCGTTGCTACTCACCAGTGCGTATCGTCGTTGCCAACTGATTAAGGCAAAGCTCACATTTCGTAGTTGCCCACCGCCTGAAGACCGTGATCGACTACGACCGCCTGCTAGTCCTCGACAAGGGCAAGGTACGGCTCGGTCTCTCTTTCATAGATGGTATGTGCTAACTGCTCTCAGCTCGTGGAGTTCGACACGCCGCTTCGGCTCATCGAGAAGGAGGACGGCATCTTCAGGAATATGTGCCTGAAGAGCGGCTACTTTGCAGAGCTGGAGGCGTCGGCGCGCGCAAAGGCAGAACGGGATGCGGCATAGAGAGTACTAATGTACAAGGTTTCTTAGTTATCGATATATTTATACTGGGTTCTTATCCAAGGTTAGACGACATAGACATTCTCCTTCTCGAAGCTGTAGTCATCCAGTTTCCTGAAGTACTCCAGTCGCGCCTGGCGCTCCGCCTCCAATTTCTAGAGGTAAGGTCAGTGAATGAATGGAACGGCAGACTATGAAGAAACGTGCCTCCTCTTGGTCTTCGAGATCATTATCCTCGACCGCCGCCTTCTTTTTGCCTTTGCCCTTCCCCTTCGTCTTTGCGGGGGCCTTTCGGACCACCTGCTTCTTGGGTTTCGAGGGCTCCTTCTCCACCACGGCCTTGCTCTGCCCCCTCGTACTCCGTCGCAGCGGCAATGGCGGCAATGGCTCTGAGTCAGAGGAGCTCCGGCGCGCCCTCTTGCTCCTCCGCGGCGCATCGTCGTCCTCTGGCTGAATCGGCAGCAGCTCGTGGCTCGTGTTCATCGTGTCTGAATGACGGCCTCCGACCGCCTTCACAGGCGAAGGAGTGTTGGAGAACCTTGCGCTCGCGGGGCTGACGTCTGAGAGCCCGCGCTTCCCGATCGAGGGTTTATGCGGGGTGGCTGGCATGACGAGTCCATCGTCGCGCTCTTTATCGTCCGTGTAGCGCGACGCGCGCAGCGCCGCGGGGAGGGGCGGGGGCTGCATCTGCCGCTCCGCCTTGAGCTTGCGCTCTACTGCGAAGAAACCGAATGGGTCGGACAGCTGCGCCGGCGCGCGGTTCTCTGCGTCCGGGTCGCCCTCCTCGTCGGACGGGAGCATGGAGCCGAAGTCTTCGTGCCCGAATGGCTCCTCGTGGATCTCCTTCGCGACTGCGTCCTCCGAGCTGAGTTGTCGGGAGGAAGAGGACTGGTAGAGGGGCGGAGACGAGGGCGGGAGTGAGGAGGGAAAGACTGAGTTCGCCTCGGTCACCCTGAGCCGCACTTTCTCGCCGAATGCGCCCCCGGGGATCTTGGGTTTCCGTGTGGGTCGTGGAGAAATGAAGCGGTCAGTTATGTCCTGGAACGGACGCTTCTGGGAGGTGGAACCGGTAGGATTTGGCATAGTAGTAGGTATTCAAGAAATGTTAGACTGTGCGCGTATGTCGCGTGGTGGGCACGAGGTGCCAGGTGCCAGTGGAGTGAGTCAAGTTGGAAAACGATCACGTGAACGCGATTCGTAAAGCAAACAGTCTCTTGCTTTCAAATTCCAACGACCAGGGTGCTTGTTGCATGGATTACTAGCCAGTGCCGAGCTTGATTTTATACAGTCTCCCACTGGATCCAGCCGCGGCCAGAGTTCCCAGAGTGATCTCGCACTCGGAGTCCAGAAAAGACCCTGCGTTCAAATTGCCAATCAACGTTCAATCGCGAATCCAAGCTCTGTGGGCCTTGGCGTCGGTTTCATAGTGAAAATATGCGACTACACACCGTGCTGGCCGCGACTATGTGGTGCCCGACTTGTTAACACCGACATCAACAGGCAGAACTCGGGCAGCACTATCCTTTGCGAAAGGCTGATCCTGTCCAACGAATCAAATGTACCCAACCCGGGGTAGCACCGCTAAACTTTTTGGCGGCTGTGCAAATACCCGCCCACATTGAAACACGACATTTTCGCTGAAGGCCACGGTGTACACGGCCAGTCCGAGCAGTATTCTCCTCTTTCTATGATTCCAATTCCCGTGCACATCTATCCAAGGCACGGCGTCTGGTCACATTGAGTCGAAGGATCCGATGCCGCGCAAAAAATGCAGGAAAGCCTTGGTATAAAGTACCTTCGAGTAAAACGACGCTCTATCTTCATCTTCCCTCTTGGCCAACTTCCACAGTTCAATCTTTGACATTATGCGTTTCTCTTCTCTCCTGTTTCTCTCGGCTTTTGCCACTACTTCCTTTGCTTGCCCTGGCAAAAGCCGGTATGGATTTATACCCCCAAAGCCGACCGACTTGCGAGGCCCATGCCCTGCACTCAACGCGTAAGTCCTTGATTCGCCTTCCTCGTAATTATCTCACTGTCTCCCCAGTCTCGCGAATCACGGCTACCTTCCTCGTAACGGCCAGAATATCACGATTCGCAGTGTTCTCCAAGCTTCGCAGGGTAAGCCGGGCATTCACTAATTACTTTCACATTTTCTGATACAAATACAAGACGTCTACAACATCGACCCTGCTGTCCTCACCGGTGTTGCTAAACTAGGTCTCTTGACTTCCAATGAACCCGACAGCTTCACCCTGAACGACCTCAAACTGTAATCTCTCCCTCTTCAGAGCTGAATCAATATCTGACTTCATGTAGCCACGGCACAATCGAATTCGACGCTTCTCTTTCGCGGGGCGACTTTGCCCTCGGAGACAACACTCGCTTCAACGAAACCATCTTCAGCACCCTAGCTAACTCGAACCCTGGCGTTGATTACTACGACGTACCATCTGCAGGCCAGGTCCAATTCGCAAGGTTGGCCGAATCGGAGGTAGGTGTTATCTGCGCCAGATTCTGCGTGCGCCGTTTTCATGGACGGCTCGACAGCGCACAAACCCGAACCTCACCAACACCGACAAAGAAATCGGCTTCAGATCGTTCACGTTTGCTCTCACTCTGGCGGTCTTTGGGAACGTAACCACCGGCATCGCGCCCAAGAAGTGCGTGGTTCATTCATTCCTTCCGCTAGTATTATTTACTTACCCTGCCTCTGCAGCTTCGTGCAGATCTGGTTCCGCGAGGAGCGCCTGCCTTTTGCCGAGGGGTGGGCACGACCGGCGTGCACTCTCGACGGTGCTTCTGTGACGGCACTGACTGGTGCCGTCCAGAAAGCGAGCAACTGGACTTCTAGCGGAGGATGCCCGTATGTTCGGACGGGCCAGGCTGGCGCGCCGACCCTCGACAGCAAGGCCATCTGCAAACAGCTCGACAGCTTGACTGGGCAGTAGGTTGGGAGATAGACCTTCGACGAGTATTTAGAATCGTTCGTTCACGATTCATAATATTTTCTGCTTGCATCTAGCGAATAGCTTGTTTATTAATTTAATAATTATGGTCGTGTTTCGTCTCGTTTGAATCCCATGTGAGCGTGTCGACTTTGTGGTCGCTCTTCGAGTCCGACAACATCCTAAATAAGCCGCAGTTTCCGTCAAGTTTCCGTGATCGGAACGTTCCTTCTCTTACTCGGTCTGTTGGGTCTGCTCCAAGGTCCGCTCTGAGACTCATAATTCAGTGTTCCATCGTGTTCTAGTTAAGCTCATCTTGGTCTCATACTGCCGAGGTTGTAAATTATTGAAGGACTGTTGGTTCTGACTGACAGTGGCTGTTGGTTCTTGAAGTGGTTTTGCCCATCCCACTGGAACGCTGCTCGCACGAAGACTGCTTCGATCGATTCCCTACTCCATAGCAGCCATGCAAATGTCGTCTTCTCTGACGCTAGGCCTCGGTAGACGCTGACTTGACGCCCACGGGATGACGGTCGAGCCGGTCATCCCGAGGTGGAGCCTCAAGGAACGAAACAGCTCACCGCAACCCTAGTATCTGGAACCAACTCTCATGTCTCAAGAAAAGCCCACTGGCGAATCTTATCTCGTCGTAGGCGGAGGTACTTCCCTGGGCGAGGCTATTGTCCGGCTCCTGTTGCGCCGCGGTGAAACCCGCATTTCGATCTTTGACGCTCTACCACTGGCCGCCGAGCAAGCCGCCGCGTTTGGGGATCATGTTCGAGTGTTTGTGGGAGAGATTCTCGCCCCAAAGGTCGTCTCCGACGCGATCCAATCCGTGAGAACGGTCCCTCCAATCTTTTCCTTCTGAAGCGACCTGCCGTTCATAGTGCCAGGCGACGTGCATAATATTCACGGGGATGATATCGACACCCGTAGCAAGGAACGTGCTGTATCCGTCTATTTACGAGGCGCCCCCCGCGAAAGTGCGACGAGACCAAGTAAATCAAGAGATATGGACGGTTCACAGGCGCACAAGCATCAACGGAGCGCGCAACTTGGTTTCCGCGATTCTCCAAAGTGCCGCTGTGAAACAGTTGGTGTACTTTGGCGATGCGGCGAGCATGTTCGACGGAATAGAACGCCCGAATCTGCGCGAAGCGGATGTGCCATGTCTACCGAAGCCCTGGTCTGCCCGCCATGAACCAGCTTCCGTCGGCGAGGGCATCGTGCTGGGAGCCAACGGGAAGAACGGACTTGCGACCGTGGTAATACGCCCTGCACTTCTCTTTGGGTGGGCATAGACCGTGTTTTATGCCGAAGCGGTAGTGCTAAAAACAAGATCCAGCCCAACCTATAGCTTCTACATGTCTTTACTACTGCGATATCATGAAGCACCGGAACTCGCTGCTCTTTGTGTTGGAGACAACACGAACCTCTCCGACACGACCTTCATCGACAACGCTGCACACGCTGGGATCCTCGCGGCCGACCGCCTGGCACCGGCGCATCCACAACATTCCGCCACCGCCGGCCGCGCATTTTTGGTCTCGGACGATGATCCTCGCCCGACGTGGGACCTCGAGCGCGATCTGTGGGTGGCGGCCTCCCATACCACGCCCCCGACCCCAGTACGCGTACCGTACAATTACTACGTGAAGAAACCAGGGCCGCTGGCCAGGCTGCTCGGGCGCACGGAGCCGCGAACAGAGAAGAAGCGAAATATGCACTGGTATTGTCTGACGCGCACATACAATATTTCCTTGGCGCGGGACGTGCTAGGATACACGCCGATCGTCTCGCACGATGAGGGGATACGCCGGACGGCGGAGGTACGTGTGGACTTCTGTGCCCGCGAAGTCGCTAACTCGTGCGTCTTGAACAGTGGTGGCTCGAAAGACGGCTCAAGTTGTCAGCCCTGAAGAACGAGACGCAGGTCACCACCGAGAACCCGCCGCCTGCATATGACTCCAAGACGGGTTCGGAACTGGCAATAGCGCCATATCTTGAACCTGAAACAATGTATTTCGCTCTTATGCCAACCAAAATCGGTGCGGTTTGGTTGAATGAGCCGATATAACAACCCTTATGCTTAAACTGCAAACGGTTTGATTTGGCGCAGATTCGTCTACGCACAGCGAGGCCAAGGTCAGGAAGACGGTGGACAAACAGCTTGAGATGGATTGCTTGGTGGGCAAGAGGCATGCGACAGAAAAGGCCGAGACATCAAGCTCAGAAGTCAACAGCTTGAAGAGCGACTAGGTCACCGGGTCGATCGGTCCGACCTGTGAACGTCGTCCGCGCCCAAATTTGAGTTTGCTGTGGAGGCACAAGCCAAAGCCGGTGTACGGTCCGACCGTCAAGTGCGATATCTCTCCTTGCATGTGAGCTGGGCGAATGAGAAAGTCGGGGAGTCTCCCGAGAGTATTTAATTAATAAGTATTGCGACGGCACACCGAAGGCGAATAATTGAAGTAAATTAACCTAAGTCCACAGCCGCAGAAAAACTTCAAAGATCAAGTGCGGCGGGTACGTTGGCCGGTGACTGCAACGGGTTTCGTGGCAGGAATTGTCAACCGCGGTACCTGACAGGTAAAACACCGGATTAGCATTAACCGGACCATAAGTCTGCAATTGCCTGCCAAAGATCCGCACCTCCGATTACGCTTTGCCCGAATTTTGGCGATAAATACCCCTGACCGAGTTCACTGCGCCACCGCCCCAACAGACGGAAGGGCAGACTGGCCTGCGAGGAAAAGGTGAGCAAATCCAACCCATGCCAAAGGCACTCACCCGAAGATTCCATTTCAGCCAGAGGAAAACCCAAGGATTGACACAAATCGAAGGTGCGCGGGTCGAAGCCTTTGGCTCGGATAAAATCACAGATCGCATTGTAGTGGTATTCCCGCCAGAACTTTGCGGCTCGGATGAAATATAATCTTAATCTGGGGATACCGAGCGAGTCGCACTCCTCGAGAGACAATCGGGTGTTCCCCGCCGGATCCAAAGACCAGTATAAAGAATCCGACTGTGGAGGCTCGACACGGACCCGCGATCCTTCATATTGGACGACGAGAGGTGGGACCGAGAGATACACCTCTCGGGCAATTCCATTCTGATGCGTCTGCAGTATATTCGAGTATGCAGGGTCGTACCAGATAGAGTATCCTAGCGTGTCGATCACTCCTATGAGACAGCATTAGTGCACGACAGGATAGACATAGTTGTTTCCTTGCCATGCATTTTCTTTCCATCCGAGATGGCAGGGCCAACGCAAGCATTAGCTTGGGCAAGCCAACTTATGTCGAGAATGTCCGTAGAGGCCTTGTTGAGCTGAATATACATAGACAGTGGGAATAGCTCTTGGGAGGCCCCGGTGGTTTTGAGTTCTCCTGGCTGGAAAGCGAATCTACCGTCCGGAATGAACAGGTCGACAGGTAACTCCTCTCGAAGACTTACCGCTGCCACGGAGGTTGATTTTCTGGTTGGTAAAGATGCTCGGCCGCGGACTTCATAGGCCAGCCCTGTGTCCATTCCTTGAATCGAACCGTGCCATCATTGGGAATGTATGCAACCGGTAGTGGGGACGCTGGAGAATTGGGAGATTTGTGTGGCGACAGCCTGACCACGGAACCGAGAAACCAGTGCTTATGATTCTTCCATTGACTTTGCCATGCCAGCCAGGCGGGCGCCAAAGCAGCGAAAAACTCGCTCCAGTCGAAATGCTGGAAGAGCTGTCTCGGTGACGCTACGGACGCAATGATCGTCGAGATTCTCTTCAAGTCATCCCGCTCAACCCGACGGTTCAACGAAGAATGCCAGTTTGATGCCATGCGTTCAATTTTATCGACGTCCCATTCTAATTCGAGCCCCGGGATAGTCAAACAGATTCCGATTGGTTCCCGTTTGACGCAAATTGTTGCCTCAAGTCCCTGCATGATGTCAGCAAGATGCGCAGACGACTATTGCAGCGAACTACATCAGAGTTGTCAAAGGTGCTCCAGCGATGGTATTGTGAGCAGTCCTTCCATCAGATGTGAGATGTGCTAAAAGTCTGCGAATCGGCGATGTTGCTCACTTTGAACTGCTGGTACTTGATTCGGTGGACTTGATATCAGACGCATGAAAGATACGACGAAGTTGAGACGTACGAGCATCGCTTCGACACACGCCCAAACGAAATCCGACTCCGGCCGGTGGAATTGGCGGTATATAGGGAGAGGTATAAGCTCTGGTTATTCGGTCAGGAGGTAATATGAAATGCACGTCATCGAGGTGCAAATACTACCATCATGGAATATTAACGCGCGCAAGGTTGGTGCGGTCGAGATGCCAAACAACTGCCAGACATGAGGATGTCTACGACGGACATCAGAAAGCGGGGACGTGCACAAGAAGGATGTATCACCTCAAACGTGTATAGAAGTCCAAGTCATGTTGCCATTTCTACGGGAGTTGGCCAGACATTCTGACTGTACGGACCCAAAACTCACGTCCGGTTCATTATCGTATTTAGCCACAGTCATTGTTGAAGGCTCGCCGGATATCCGGGCCACAAAGACCGTTATCCTGTGTGTTTTACTTCTCAAGGCCGTTTCATCAAGGAGGTTGATGTCGCCTAGCGGGACATTACGGAAGTCGGGGGTTTTTTGGAATCGATTGCAGCACCGCAACGCTGTTCTGAATTCCAGAAACATTTAGGTTTGTGTTTATGGTTGTCACGAGCTAATAGAGACGAGACATGTTCGATGGGCGTATCGGGTAAAGCGAAAGGGAAGCATACTAGGAAATTGGACCGTAATTCATTTAGACGCATCCTGTTGCGGGCTATGTCTTCCGTCATCCTGGCGGTACCAAGGATTTCTTGAAATCGGCCTCGCAGCCCTGACCGCCTCCGAAGTAGTCTCTCTAGACCACCCTGAAGATATCGGAGGAAACTGAAGAAATCACCGTCAATAAACACGCTATCTGGCACATGAGTCTCGTTGCACTTACGAAATGAAGTTCTCAAGCAGTCCTGCAAACCGCACGCCGGCGGTACGCCCATGGATCTGGACCTCTTCTTCGAGAATGAGGACAATCTCGAAGGTGCTGACACAAAGATCCCTCAAATCTTCTCGATTTCTTTTGATTTTCTGGAACCGGATGTCAACCAGAACACATAGCAATGCTTGGCGACAGACCTCGACTGTCTCCAGCAAAATCACAACAGCGCCGAGGGCGGCTCGGACACCAGGTAATGGAACGAATTCAGCCCCACTGGCCATCGCTCTTGTGGCGAAAATCATCTCAGAGAGCCAATCCTGGTGGCTGGACCCGCTTAGACGTCGAAGAGGCTCGTCAGAAGACGAACACAGGTCCAGAGATTCCTGAGCCATCGAGAGGCGACGGAGAGTCATGGTTGTGGTGAGGTGGAGTGTGCGAGAGTTAGCTATCAAATAGCAACCAGGGACTTCATGGGAAGACAGAAGCGGATCCACTGAGCGGTTTCCGTGGGCGATCACGCGCCCTAGAGGCTTCAAAAAAGTAGTCGGGACAATCGAAAACAATTCGCTACAACATTGAATGGTCGAGGCGAGTCAGCGCCTCGCATCGAAGTTATTAACATTTTCAGTCAGGTTGGATGCAGCACAGAGAAACTGCTGTAGGATAACTGGATTGAACCATAATTTCGAGGGCTGGAGATGGTCGATACATGAGAATAGCCAAAAGCTGATTATCATTCCTTAGTCTAAATTCAGAGGAGAATGGTTACCGTCAAGGTTAGTTTCAAACTCCGAACACTGCGTTGATTATTATTGAGCCAGGGGAGTCTGTCCGGCGGGTTCCGATTCAGATACAAGCTAAGGCTCAAGCTCAAGGCAGAAGCCGTCCTAAGCCATCGCGGAACGTTGAACGAAAACGATGCTGAATCAAAAGATTCAGACCCAGTGGTTCGCAAATTGCAATGAGACGTTTCCCAGTTCCCAAGCCAGTTCTCTCTTGTAATGGTCGTGTCGTTTTCGTGGAGAGAAGGAGGATGGTGAGCGGTGCTATGTACACCGCCATTTGGCGGAAATGTTTTAAAAATGTTTGGCAGATGATGTTGGTGGATGTCAACTCGGCCATCATCAAATGTTCTCGGGTGCGTTGACGAAACAGGAAGAATGTCAAATCCTCAAGGCTTAGGCAACATCAGGTTTCCACAACGTTGGGACCAATGTTAGGCGGATATCTGTTGCACATTTCATGAACACATTTTATAATATCGCAGGGTTTTCAATCCGTAATATAATAATGTATATTCAATGAACCAAATTTGTATAATTGCCTAGTACATACAACAGGAAATATACAAGCCAACGCCATGCTGGTAAAGCACTTCCAACCCCATGACCCCCAAATGGACTGCAAAAAAGACAATACATATCGGCGAGGCCAAAAAGCAGGCTCAGTAAGACCTACCCAAATATCGAAACACAGGGAGTCCCGGTAAAGATGTTCAGCATGAACTGCAATGGTGTAGGGCTTTGGGCCTGAGAACCGAACAACAGCTGGCTTCGGCTTGACAAGCACGATATATTGACAGCTTGACATTTGACGGCCCGAAAACAAAACAGCAGCAAGTATTTGGAAGGCAGAGAGTTTGATCACCAGAACAATGGGCGTAACTTGACGATGATGGGACCTTGAAGCACCGAAATTTTGAAGAGAGGGAGATTTGACGAGGAACTTGATGATATACATTTGCGCATCACCAAAGGAACCGGATAGGGTCACAGGCGATCTGCAGAGACAGCAGCAGCTCAAAAAGGAGGGGACTGCCTCAAGATTGGCCAGCAGATGGTAAGAACGGGCTGGGCCAAAGGGGTTGAAGGTTGTGGTGCGCGCAGGGCTGCGAACCGCAGTTTTTTCAAGGATTGCCAGAGCGGCTTGGTACTTGCATGAAAAGCGGGCTGTTGAGAGACTGATCATTGTGTGCTATCCATCGCTGAAGGGAGGGATGGCGAGATGGGAAAGGAAGGGAGACGTGTTGGATGTTGGAGACGTGTCATTCCGTTTGTTGATCAACCAACAATCACGCCGTCTCACGTGCTCGCAGAGTTTGAAATGGACTTGGCATTTTCTGTAAGTTAGTGGCAACAGATTTCTTGGAATGAAATGGTCAGAAATTATTGCTGGTCATATAATTAGCCCTCTCCCCGGAAAACCCCGTTGAATGTCCAATAATGCTTGCTGATTACTCGGTGCTACACCGCCATTCGGGTCGATTGTTTTTGAAACAAATTCTGCGGATATTTTTCCAACATAACGGCAAATGTATGAAATCTGTTTGTCCAATGTCCAGACAACATTTCTTATAGAATGTTTAAATGATGTAGTCCCAATGTTGTGCGAAGGCTGTCTGCAGACTGTGTGTGGATATCTGTCAAATATGGACTTGTGACTCCAAATCAAATTGAGTATCTGATTGCCATGCGGACTGGTAGCACCGAGTAATCAGCAAGCATTATTGGACATTCAACGGGGTTTTCCGGGGAGAGGGTTAATTATATGACCAGCAATAATTTCTGACCATTTCATTCCAAGAAATCTGTTGCCACTAACTTACAGAAAATGCCAAGTCCATTTCAAACTCTGCGAGCACGTGAGACGGCGTGATTGTTGGTTGATCAACAAACGGAATGACACGTCTCCAACATCCAACACGTCTCCCTTCCTTTCCCATCTCGCCATCCCTCCCTTCAGCGATGGATAGCACACAATGATCAGTCTCTCAACAGCCCGCTTTTCATGCAAGTACCAAGCCGCTCTGGCAATCCTTGAAAAAACTGCGGTTCGCAGCCCTGCGCGCACCACAACCTTCAACCCCTTTGGCCCAGCCCGTTCTTACCATCTGCTGGCCAATCTTGAGGCAGTCCCCTCCTTTTTGAGCTGCTGCTGTCTCTGCAGATCGCCTGTGACCCTATCCGGTTCCTTTGGTGATGCGCAAATGTATATCATCAAGTTCCTCGTCAAATCTCCCTCTCTTCAAAATTTCGGTGCTTCAAGGTCCCATCATCGTCAAGTTACGCCCATTGTTCTGGTGATCAAACTCTCTGCCTTCCAAATACTTGCTGCTGTTTTGTTTTCGGGCCGTCAAATGTCAAGCTGTCAATATATCGTGCTTGTCAAGCCGAAGCCAGCTGTTGTTCGGTTCTCAGGCCCAAAGCCCTACACCATTGCAGTTCATGCTGAACATCTTTACCGGGACTCCCTGTGTTTCGATATTTGGGTAGGTCTTACTGAGCCTGCTTTTTGGCCTCGCCGATATGTATTGTCTTTTTTGCAGTCCATTTGGGGGTCATGGGGTTGGAAGTGCTTTACCAGCATGGCGTTGGCTTGTATATTTCCTGTTGTATGTACTAGGCAATTATACAAATTTGGTTCATTGAATATACATTATTATATTACGGATTGAAAACCCTGCGATATTATAAAATGTGTTCATGAAATGTGCAACAGATATCCGCCTAACATTGGTCCCAACGTTGTGGAAACCTGATGTTGCCTAAGCCTTGAGGCCCAGTGAAAACGGCGCCTCGGGAAGCATCGCCGGGTATCGGCTAGGCTCGGATAGCCTCGTCATAGTCAATTTCGACAATTCAGATGCTCCGCGATACTCGCCGATACCAGACGCTGCTACACGCAGCTATTTCCGGACACCTCAGATGCCTTCAGATACTCGGGATCGGGAGGTATCGTGTAGTATTGCAATAGCACGGAATACAGGAATAATACAATATGATTTTATTTCCGTTCCCGGGCCCCTCCGCGCGCCCACCTGCTTGCCCCGCCACCTGGCCGCGCTCCCTCTCCGCACCCGCTCGCACGCATCGCCAATCCGCAGCCATCGCCCGTCGCCCACCCGTATCACACGCCAATCAGCCGAACATCGCCCGTCGCCCGTCCCCGTGCTCTGTCCGCCAATCCGCGGACGTCTGTGTATCATCCCTGTTCCTTTGGGCGTCGGAATCGTGCTGGATAGAATGTATCAGTGCACAGATCAGGGAATTTTGGAGAAAACATACTTCTTAGTATGAAACCAAGCAGACAACGTGCGACAAGATAGTACAGACAGCCAGGAGAACCAGTCCACAGTGACACACCCAGAGCCCCAGAGAGAACCAGCAGAAGTCCTAGTCTTAGAGAGTATCCAGCCCAGTGACTGCCAGCAAAGAAAACCAGATACGCGTCTCAGCAGACCAGCGGGAGATGGTTGTGGTGGTAAGCGGAAGAGAGTGCCACGTCACAGTGACTCACAGACTCAGTGCACTTCGGTTCCGAGTTCCGCACCGTCAAATGCGCCAAGTCGAAGTTTGGTCGAGGTAGTTTTCAAAATTCTAAGACCAATTTTATGACGTCAGTAGGAAAAGCAAGAGGATTCCGAGCATGTGAAATTGAGGACAGAGTCAAAACGAGGCCTCGCGATCCTTGACGAGCCCAGCGTGACCCAGCGATACCCGGCGATGCTTCCCGAGGCGCCGTTTTCACTGGGCTTGAGGATTTGACATTCTTCCTGTTTCGTCAACGCACCCGAGAACATTTGATGATGGCCGAGTTGACATCCACCAACATCATCTGCCAAACATTTTTAAAACATTTCCGCCAAATGGCGGTGTACCAGTCCGCACGGCAATCAGATACTCAATTTGATTTGGAGTCACAAGTCCATATTTGACAGATATCCACACACAGTCTGCAGACAGCCTTCGCACAACATTGGGACTACATCATTTAAACATTCTATAAGAAATGTTGTCTGGACATTGGACAAACAGATTTCATACATTTGCCGTTATGTTGGAAAAATATCCGCAGAATTTGTTTCAAAAACAATCGACCCGAATGGCGGTGTACGTGGTGTGGAGGAGGAGGAGGAGGATGTATACCGGCGCGGTCCCGTTAAGAAACAGCCGGTGTCTTGTGGTGAGTTTTGCGCTTGTTCTG
Organism: Mycena albidolilacea; assembly: GCA_029282495.1. Taxonomy (NCBI): domain Eukaryota; kingdom Fungi; phylum Basidiomycota; class Agaricomycetes; order Agaricales; family Mycenaceae; genus Mycena; species Mycena albidolilacea. Next base: position 1,118,470 of record JARIHO010000014.1, on the reverse strand, counting down.
AACGGAAATGATGGGCCGGGGTTTGCCGTACTGCCACTTCACTCACGCCAGAACTCAAATTCAAGTTGGTCTCTCTTAAAATCAAGCAGGTTTATGGTTCTGAGTGATTAGGCATTCGGAAACAAGACGCTTTTGGAGAGGTACTACATGTAAGAAAGAACTTGAGTGTCTACAAGTGTCCTTTGAGACATCACCAATCCAGAACTTTGTACTCCGAACCCGGAGGCCCCGGCTTGGGCCACTTCCTCATCGGAAGATTGTCAAGGCGTAAAGTTATCGTGTGACACCAGGTCCTACAAGACGAGTGGTCAGAACTTTTGGCGCTAACTATGAGCAAGACCGACCTTTTTATAATGCGTATTAACGAAGTAGGTGAACATCTCCCGCGCTCTGCGGAAGTTCAGGTCAACAAGCATTCAAAAAGACAACCCCCAAACTGACTCGATTGGTGGGGACTCGATGAACTGGCCCCCCAGCTCCAGCGCCTCGCTGTTGAGCCACCCGGCGTATAATTTGCGCACGGCTAGTATGTACAAGGTCAAATCAGCACGGTGTACGTGTACAGAATGAAAACAACGGCACAGACCCTCCTGGAGCACCACATCGAGTGGGGTGCCGAATTGGTACTTTCCGCTGTCGTACTCTCCTCGCATTCGCTCGCGGCTGGGCAGGCGGGCTTTTCCCGTGAAGACCCTTGCGAAGACGTGGCAGCAGGTGCCGTATACCCAGGGGCGGAGGCCTGGGGTGCGTTATCAACAAGTACAGTGGGATGGTATACAACGTACTGTGCGTGTACACCAGAGTTGGATCGTCAATGTAATGCCCCGTCCAGTGGAGGTTGTCCAGCGTCCTTGGGTTTACTCTGGAACAGTCGGACCGTGAATTAATGGGTAAAGTAAAGTGATGGTGAGGCGTACAGGTCGGGGAGAAAGGTGTTGGTGGAATAGCCCGTAGCGAGGATGATCTGGACGGCAGATGAATATGTAATGTAAGTCAAGTCATGAAAATAAATGTAGAACCTCATCTATTCCATCGAGCACTACACCGTTGATCAACTTGATTTTGCCAGCCTTGACGCTGACATTGTTTCCATCGAGAGGTTCGAACGAGGAAATCTCTGGAACGACCTCGACTTTTTCGTCGAATGAGAACAGGATGTCAAGGCCATATGCGTCACGGATGCTGTTGGGCTGGTAGGAGAAATCAGCTTCGTTCTGTGAAAAGCAACCGAAAAAACTGAACTCGAACACTCGCAAGGAGGCGGTTGGTGAAAGGAGCAACCAGGCGCGAAATTTGGGTTGCCGATACAGATGCGCCAACGATAAGGACCGTCTAGAGATAACGATTTAGCCCACCTGTGAATTATCGAATTCTGCGCACACCTTTCCAGCGTAGTGCTCAGCGTGGCGGAACGCCTGCGAGTGATACATAACGTATCGCCCGTTCTCTGTCGCTGCGCTCCAGTTGCCGATACCCTTGTTGTCAGGCACCTTGGCCTCATTGTGGCGACTTGTGGCAATGACCACTGCGTCGAATTCTTCGGTCCCACCACTCGGATTTGAGGCGACGGGGTTCAGACAGCCACTGCAGCCGGCGGAGGATGAGCGTCCATGCCGAGGTTACGTTACACTTCCGTATCGCCTCCACATACGTCGAGTAGGACGTGACGGGGAGGCCGGATGGCGAGCGAAGCCGATCGTTGGAGTTCAAACCGTGGAGGGAGGCGTACGCGCGCACGTTCCGCTCTACGTCGTGTACGGACAGTCGCCATGGCTGCAAAATTTCCTTGGTTCGCAGTCGGGAAGGGGAAGTGATATTGCGTACCGTGTCGGGAGCATGCTCAATGCCCGGGAGGCGCGTTAAAGGCTGGTTGTTCGGCTCGTCAGCGGACGTAGCTTGAAATAATCGAGGTATGTACCCCCGGCGTGTTGGTGCGCAACTGATACCATGCTGGGCGGGGACGCCAGTGCTTCCTCCAGCGCTCATCCAGAGTGATACCGTCGTCTCCCTCTTCGTAGTATGCGGTTGCAGGAAATTCGTGGGGATGCCATTCTGGTCCCGTGGAATTGGTTTCGCTACGAAATCGCGGTTAGATATCGAACTGATGAGGAGGGAAATGAGGAGGGAATATCGCTGACGGATAGGTCTCTCGCACGGCTGTCTCTTCGGTGTAGAGCCAGTTGCCGCCAGGGGACGGGGCCCGTTCGAATAGGCGGACGGTCAAGTTTGCCTCCAACAGCTCGGCTGCGGTTTGTAGACCTGTTGGTCCAGCACCAATAACCGCCACTCGACGTATTGGATGAGGGAAAGTCGTCCACTGGGGGGGATCCGTGGCATCCCATGAGTTGAAAAACGTCTGCTGGGCGAGGGCGGGAAGGGTCACTTTCGCTAAAAAGATCGCATGCGCGGTACTGAAGGCGACCATCTTGATGAGTTTTTTTGGGGAGACAATGACTTCCTTAGGCTTTATGGATCCGGATACAACGCGTTTTCGGTTTGCGAGGGGAGCCCAACGGCCGAACAACGTCAGCTGAACTTCGGACAGGGACCACGTTCGAGCAAGTCAAAATAAGCGCAAAGGGGTCGCTGATGCTTCTATGTTGCGACCTCGGCGAGGAGCACTCGATGCCTTCGAGACGGGCGAGATCGTGCCATTCAAGTTGCCCGCGAGCGAGGCTGGGGCTATCCATCGTACCAGGACTAGGTGCAAGTATTGCGACGTTCGTTACTAAATTTGGTGTTAGACCAATGAGGAGAAGTCAGCGCGCCTAGGAGGAGCACCCGATACATCGCAAGCACCATAAGTCGTAGTGGCGTTGATGAGTTACTGGAGAGTACTTCCGAGGAAAAACATCTGCCTCGGAGTTCTGCTGTAGAGTGTGCCTAGTTGTGGAGCGCTGCTCTCGTACCTCGGCTTCACGGTCACTCTTCTCCAGACTGGATCTAAATACCATGCCAAGTCACCCAGAACGAGGTCTTGGGAAGTCTCAGTCATTTAGTGTTGCCTTCAGAACCCTAGGGCTCGGCGCTCAAAGCTGTAACCAGCCATAGTTTTATTTCTTGATTTTTTCGAGCTGCTGTAGACCAGTTGCATGGTGTTGGGAGTCGCAGACGCCAAGAACCGACGAAGATGCCTGTTGCCTGAGTGGCGAATTGCTTTATGGACAACACCCGTTGGAATAAAAGGAGGCCTCGCGCTATTCGAAAGGCCTCTCTAGCTGAAGCAGTGGCAAAAGTGGGATTGTTTGTAGAATTTAGTGACAAGCCACGGCTGCCGTAACCCGTCGCTTAATTTTTTGCTTCAGCTCTGCTTCGACTATTCTGGGATTCCACGCGACCAAGTCGTCTAGGCTCCAGGCTGAAGCTTACTTTCTCCCTCAACGATGTTGTCAGACTCAGACTCGGACGCGGAGGTCGACAACCAGCAGGATGTGCACCAGCTCACCATAAACGAGCACTACGCGAAAGCGTTCGAGTACAAGAAAGAACGCGAGGAGCTGCAGCGGCGTGCGTTTCTTCGTCCTACCCAAGTCGCCATTATTTATTTCTTTCAAAAATATCTCTAGTGAAGGAGCAATATGGCTCGGACCCAGACTCTGAGGAAGACGAGTCGACAGACTCGGAAGACCTCGAGTCGGAGGATTCGGACGGGGAGGAGCTGACGCCTGCGATGGACGCCGCGATTCTGCGGACCCTCGCGCGCATCAGGTCGAAGGATCCCGAAATTTACACGGAGGGGAAGGATATCTTTGGCGGTACGCCCGTCTCCAGTTCATTCAGCACGGGTATTGATTATGATTTCGCGTAGAGGAGCAGGAAAAGACGACGAAATCCGCGAGTGCTCTGACGCGGCCTACTGGCCCGGCGAAGGAGCCTAAAGACAAGGTCCGTCGACGAAAATTATAATTCATCAGTGTGATTCTAATCCTAATTCTACTCGCGCAGGGCAAACCCCTCACCATGCGCGCCGCCAACCTCCAAAACGCGCTCCGCTCGCCGTCGCCAGAAGTCGAGCCGGCTGTGATCACACATGCAGAGGAACAGCGCCGTCTGCGGGACGAGACCATCGCGGCGTTCCACGCCGCCGAAGGAGATGAGGGAGAGGATTTTCTGGTTCCGAGAGAGAAGACCCTGGACGAGGTGGCGCGCGAGGAGGAGGAGTACCGCCGGTTTCTCGAAAATGAGGTGGGGGATCTGAGGGAGTTGGTGGACGTCGGGGGAAGCACCACTGTCGCTGTTGAAGAGCCCGCTCAGGAGGAAGAGGAAGAGGAGGGAGCCAAGAAGAAGAAGAAGAAGGATAAGAAGAAGAAAAAGGAGGCAGAGAAGAAAGGCAGCGATGAGGCTGCCGATGCAGGGAAGAACAAGCAGGAAGAGGACCAAGAATTCCTCGTCAAGTATGCTGTTTTCCGCTGAACACTCGCAGCAATCTTTGGCTTACTTATTTCTGGGCAGCTACATCCTGAACCGCGGCTGGATCGACCGCTCGTCCAAACGCGTCCCTACGTATGGAGAGGTCACTTCGCAGTCGAAGACGAAGAAAGGGAAAGCAAAAGCGCAGCCCGCGGATGATTCTGGTTCTGAAGGCGGAGCCGATGCTGGCGCGGACGACACCGACGAAGAGGAGGTGTTCGACGACATTGTCGACCGCTTCGAGAGCTCGTACAACTTCCGGTTCGAAGAAGCGTGCGTGTTTTCTTCCCTTCCAATCAACCGCCTGCTCTCTGGATGGAAGGATTGATGCTAATTGCGGTATCTGTGCAGCGACGGCAGCGAGATCAAAACCTACCCGCGAAATCTGCCCTCCCTCGTGCGGCGCGAAGACACGACACGGAAAGACGCGCGCGAGCGGCGCAAGCAGCGCAAGGAGGAGGAGCTTGCGAAGCGCAAGGAGGAGGTCCGCCGGCTCAAGGGGCTCAAAGTCAAGGAGATTCGCGCCCGGCTCGAAAAAGCTGGCGTCGCCACGGGGGAAGCAGAATGTAAGTAATCCTATCTTCTTTGGAGAGTCTGCTCATTTATTTCTCGTCTCGCAGCTCTCCAGGAGCTCGGCATCGACCTGGACGCGCCGTGGGACCCCGAGGCACACGACAAGCAGATGGCGAATCTGTACTTGCTCAACGGCGGGGACGAGGCGGAGGCGGAGGACGAGTACGGGGACAACGGCGAATTTGGATTCGAGGAGGACGGGGAGCGACCGACGTGGGACAACGATGTGGATATCGGCGATATTCGCATGTCGCCCGAGGCGAGCACCAGCAGGGCGGAGAAGAAGAAGGAGAAGAAGAAGAAGAAGAAGAAAGGCGCTGATGAGGACGACGCGGGGGTGGATGTCGACGCGATGGATGCGGATGCGGTCCCCGCGGGGGGTGACGACGACGAGGAGTGGGACGGGACGGAGGAGATGCGGAAACGAAAATTGGACGAGTGGATGGACGAGGTGTACGGGCTCGACTTTAATGACCTCGTCAGCTTTCCCTTTTGCTGCACATCAGATCAATTAACTGACACCCGCCCGCAGGCCGGGGGTCTGCCGACGCGCTTCCACTACACGTCGGTCGCGCCGCAAAAGTTCGGGCTGTCTCCCGTCGAGATCCTACTCGCGAAAGACTCGGAGCTCAACGAGTACATGAGTGTCAAAAAGTACGCGCCGTATCGGGCGGACAACAAGGCGGGGTGGGACAACACGCGCAACGATCGGCTGCGCGAGCTCAAAGGGAAGGTCAAGGAGCGGATGGGCGGAATTGATGTGGTGGAGCGGGGTGGGGGCGGCGATGGTCAAGTGAAGAAGAAACGGAAGGGTAAGAAGGAGCGGATGAAGGAGAAGGGCGTTGAAGGCGCCGCTGAGGAGGCGGATGGCGCAGAAGATGAGGGCCACAAGCGCAAGCGAGATACGGGAGATGCTGCAGACGCGGACGAACCGTTAGAGGGAGGGAAAAAGAAACGGCGGCGAAAAAAGAAAGATGAAATCGAATCGTAGATATATTCGAATCTTATCTTATCGTCTATCGGTGTCTGGCCAAACACTTTGCAAACACTGCACATTTCCTCAACTCTCCCTCAGTTTTCTTGAGTTCCTGCGGGATTATGGTGTTCCCTGGGCGTTCAACGTTCAACGTTCAACCTTCGTTTTATGCACGCAGCATGAGAGCGGCCGAGTCCTAATAGGTCTGATTTTCAAGTTTTGAAGCAATTCTGAAGACGTTTTCTTGCACTCAAATCAACATCGAGGGGCATTGGGAGGTAAGTTGGTACATATTACTGTCTACGTTTACTCTATGTTAGAGCTAAGGAGTCTTAAAAGCCGAAGCCGAATCCAAAACCCGCCTCAATAGGCCTCGTTCGCGGCTCCTGAGGACATGTCTCCACCTTCGCGATGGCCTCTTGACTCCTCTCCCCCGGAGAATCCACGTTGAAAACCTCGAGCTTCATCCGCTGCATGCAACGCTGCCACGCCGCGTCGCTCTGCTCCACCTTGACGCCGGCAACCTCAAGCACCCGTAACTCGTTGCTCTTGACGTCCCCCTTCCCCAGCTCCATCCGCACGAGCAGCCGATGGAGCCCCACACCCATCTCTGCCGACGCATTCGCGCGCTTGCCATCGAAGTCGCTGATGTGCAGCTGGCGAAGCGCTGGGACGATGAATCGGTCGAGGAGCGCGATGATGTTGTTTGCGCGGAGATGGAGCTCGGACAGGTGCGGCAGGAAACATTGTTCGACCGCTACGCCAGTGGTGGGTTCGGCGATCCGACCCTCTACATGAAGTCGTCGTAGGCTTGGTGCGGCGCAACCGAGTTCTACGATGTCTTCGATGGCTATGGGTGGCGAGAGGAGAGGCTGGACAACGCGCAGGCTCTGCACGTTCCTGAGGTCGAGGCTCAACAGCGCACTTAGTGGGATATTTGTGCTTTCCAAGTCGATTAAACTCGGAATCGCGGGAAACGCGAGCAACGCGTCTGACGTAACGGGTGTAGCCGCGCTGCTAATGCGCAAGCTGCGAAGCCCGATGCTGGTTGGATGGACGTCGGAATAGATGGCCGCGAGTGCCGCGCGCGCTTCTGCCTGTGTGTCGGTCCGGATGCAGAGTGATGGGATTCGATGTGTGTGAAACTGCAGGGTCTCAACCGCCGTAGGCGCCTTGGCTGTCGCGTCCTCGACCCCGTGCTGAGGTCGTCCGACCCGCGCTTTAATATCAATCTGCACATCGACGTCATGGGCCTTGGACAGCTTGAACCACAGGGCCGCCTTCCCGCCCCCATTGGCATCGCTGAGCTCGAGATGGCTCCACGCCGACGGCGTCGTGTACGCGACGTGCCGGAAAAGTCGAGAAACAGCGCCAAGTACGATAGGGGCGTGAGGAAAACCCGCCGCGGACGACGTGAATATCTCGCCCAGCAACTCGTGGGGTAGCGTGCTGATTATGTTCTGCAGAGCAGGCATGGAGACTGGGGACTGCAGGGCAGGCACGGAAATTGGAGGAGGATGTGGGAGGTTTTGAAGAGTGCGTTAACGGCTACCGCCTCCAGACCAAAAAAACACTGCCTTTACATATCGCGTCGTTCTTGTTCTCGACTGGCCGAGACCTAGAACGCGTCGCATTTGGCTATTCGGAATTGGAATTGTAGGAATAGCACGGAAATGAAATCAATCTGGCGACCACGTTTCGAGTTCCCTTCCGCGGACACCTCTCCCACTCAAGTACGCGTCCTGCGACCCCTAAATTTTTGGCAGAGCTGGGGAGCAGCGAAAAAAATTCGAGCGGGACTGAAGTACTTTTTTCGCAGAGTTTGGCTTGGTACCCGTGAGATCTGCCTGATCGAGGGCGGCAGGATCGACGCTTGATCGACGTTCAAATTTCAAAGCGCCCGTTTCAGTAAGCCGCTGTAGCATGGCCGCAGAGCGTGGTCGCTCCCGTGGTTGCCCGTGGTCGGCACTAACTTAGACTAACCGGAAGCAGATTCAGACTGACAGGAAGAATGGTCAAATTGTAGCTATACATAGGCAATCACCATGGAATACACATACACCCAAAGACAATAAGCAATAGCAACTTACACCTTTGACCCGGGTACCCTAAATGCTATCCAGTCAATCTCCTGTCGCAGCGCGCACGTCAAGACCAGCTCGGACGTGTATACTGGATGGTGCGCCACCGCGAGCGGCTGCCAGATGGCGGCGTCTTCCTCGCATGAAATAACATGGCGATGGGGGTCGTTTTGCAGGGTGCGCAACGACGGCTGTGCAGTAATTATCTGTCGGGTTGCGTGCGTCAGTTGGGGATGCGCCGCGAGTTTGCACGGATACAGTTACCTGGCCTCCATTCGCAAGTATTACGTTCCGTAAGATTTCCATTTGCTTCACATGGGCTGTGAGGTAAAAGGCCTGGTCCCGGAAGAGTTTGCCCTTCAAAGTTTTCGCGCGCTTGACGGCCTTCACGAGTTTGAAGTCGTACTTGGCCTCGGCGGCGCCGTCCTCGAGCAGGTAGTCATCTTCCGCTGTATAGTCCATTTTTTATGAGGGCGAAAATACAGTCCAAACGGTTTGGCTTACGCATGATTTGCCCGTTCGTCGCACAGTCTTCGGCCCATTCCTTCGTCACAATGTACGGCGCTCCCGCGAGCGCACATAAAAACTTCTCGGTTCGAACGAGGTGGTGGACGATGAGATGTGTGCATTCCGCCGCCCTGTTCGTGACTCGCACTCCAAGTTTTGCCAAGGCCTGCGAAAAGAAGGTTCAGGAAGCTGTCTCGTCAACTGAAAACTCTTCCATACCTTCAGGACGTCGTCTGAAAGCTCAGATCCCGGGGGCAGCCCTGTGGTCATGATCTTAATGGGTTTTCCATCCCTGCGTAGAAAGTTATTAGCCCTGCATAAAATGTGGCGCACGTCGCATTAACCTCAGAGCCAGCTCGCTCTTCCTTGCCTTGGGCTTGGCCAGTCGTTCAACCACGCTCTCGTCGTCGCTCGTAGACGCCACTCTCCCCCTCTTCCCATCCTCCACTTTCCGCCGCTTCTTGCTGGGCTTCTCAACGTCCGGATTCTCGCTTTCCTCCTCGTCCCCGCGCCCAGACACCCGCCGCGTCCCCTTCTTCCCGCGATTGCGCATCTCGTTCTGGTAGTTGACCACATCAGGCATGATCTTGTCGTGCAGCCTCTGCGTCGCCGCCACCGCCGCCGACCGCTTCGCGCGCCCCCCACCAATACCATTCTGATTCTGGTTCTGCGGCGCAGCCGACACAGACGACGGCGGCGACGACAGCGGCGACGCCGCCCGCGCAGTGCGGCGACTCCGCGTCGGCGCAGACGCATGGCTCGCCACAGCAGCCACACTTGAAGTTTGTGTCTTCCCCAGCGGCGGCGGTGCCTTCCGCGCCGAAGCAGATAGGTCTTTGAAGTGTGGGACCTCCACCGAGAGCTCGGCCTTGGGAACGTGCCGCCAGGCCCTCGGGGAGGGCGTGGCGGGGGGGAGGGGCGACGACGGCGGCGTGGGCGTCGCCCCGACGTTGCGCGGAGACTCCTCAACAATCCTCTGTTTCTTCGCGGTTAGCTGCCGTTTAGGTGTTACATGAAACGTCGACGTTGACGCAGACGCCGAAGTCGACGAGGGCGGCGCCGCGGCGCGTACAGACGGTTTCTTGGTGGACTTTGGCTTTGACTTCAGTTCCGGGGCTGGGGCGAAAGCAGTGAGCACGGCCGGGAAGTCGTCCTCGTCGTCCAAGTCCGAATCAGCGAGCGCGCGCGGGCTGATGGGGGGTTTCCTCACCGTCGCCGCTTTCTCTGAGAGCGCCGACCGCGGGGACTTGAGCAGCGACTGGCGCGACGCAGCCGGTCCCGAGACACGGCGAACGAGGTTCCGCTTCCCGAGGCGCGTGGCCCGCGCGTCGTCCTCGTCCGCCTCCTCGCTCGACTCCGAGTCTGTTTCCACCCGGCCCTTCCCCAGTGAAGTCTTCTTCGGCGTAGACGTAGACGCAGCCGCAGCCTTGCGCGGACTCGTCCAGCGCGCGACGCGCACGACCTTCTTCACGAGCTCGGGCTCGGGCTCTGAGACAGGCGATTCAGACAGCTGTCGTCCGCGTGTGCCAGCCTTCTTCAATGACGACTTTGGTTTCGCCACCCCCGGTGTTGATGTGGACTTGGGCTTGGACTTTGGCTTCGCCGAGGTTGTCTTGGATGTCGACGGCTCGTCCTCGGACATGCGGTCCCCAGCGTCCCGATCCTCCCGGACTTCGTCGAGGGTGTTGTCCCCATCCCAACCGCCCCCGAAGTCCATGTCCACATCCGGGTCCATGTCAACGTCCACGTCCACGTCAAGTGCAGGCATCAACCCGCCTTGTACCTCCGACTCGTCCGCGCTTGCCTCTGAGTCGTGGTGGTGCCGCGAGTAGTCGTCGGCGCCCTCGCTGGTGTCCTCCCCCTCCCTCTCAGCTCTCGCCTTCTCTTCCTCAGCTTCTTCCCTCTCCTCCGCATCCCGCGCCGCCTCCTCGTCAATCCGCTCCTTCACATCCGTCCCCACGCCCCTCTCCCCCAATATATTCGAAAACTCCACCCCGGCGGGATACGAGACATACTTCTCCAGTGCGGGCGTGAGGGCCTGCCATCGCAGGAAACAGTCTTCGAGCCACAGGTGGTGCACGACGGGGATGGACCACTCGGCGGCTTTCGCGGTCTTGGAGCCGCTTTGGCTGGGGACGTAGGTTAATATAAAGTAGTAAATATGTAGTTGTTCGAGAAACACTCACTGCGCAGCGACGAGCACCGTATTCTTCGGCGATAGACTGGGCGTAAACTCCCCGCCCATAAGCGTGATGAGCTTCTTCAAATAATCCCGCGTCTCGCCTGTGTAGTTCGTCACCGACACCACATGGTTCTCGAACCCCTTGACGTTCCCCGGCGGCACGGGAAAGTGTAGGATCTGGTCCATGGGGCTCGCGAACACGCCGGTGACATGTACGTTCAGCAGCCAGCTCAGCGTCCCGATCGTCTTGCTCTCGCGCCACGCGTGGTAGAACACGGGCCCCGCGCGGTAGCGCGTCACTAGCACGTCGCAGCGCTCGAGCAGCCGCAGCTCCTCCTCGGGGGTCCCGTCGCCGTCGTTTGTGTGGTACCTGACCGGCACGCCCTGCGCCTGCCGGATGCCGTTCTCGATGATGCGGCGGCGCGCGCCCGTGAGCGCGAGGCTCGTGCTAAGGAGGATGTGCCGCCCGGCCCAGACGTCCTTCGCGACGCGCCGCCCGCCCCACCCAGCGCCCTCCATCACGGGGTCGGCGTCTTCCTGCGCCGCGGTCTTGTACAGCGCGCGCTTCTGCGGGCTCATGCTGCTCCGCTGCGACCTCTTCACCTGCGTCGGCGTGCGCGGCCGCGCGCGAAGCTCGAGCACCTCCGGGTCGGGCCACTCGTACGTGGCGGTGGGGAGGTCGCGCTTCCCCAGCAGGATGGAGTCGTCGAACCAGTTTGGGACGAGGACGCGGATGTGCGTCTGCTCGCGGTAGGACATGCCGGTGGTGTATTTCTCCGACGAAGGGGTGATGGCGAAGAGGTGGGTAACGTCCTTGATGAGGCCCACGCGCCATTGGCCGCCGAGGGCGGTGATGCCGACTGAGAGGACTTCTTCGTCGCTGTGGTGAAGCTGCGCACGCGTAGCTAATTATATTTGATTCGGAATGAAAGACGCCAGGCACTCACGTCCGCCGAACAAGCTATTACACCCGAAAATATTTTGGACCGCAGCGCGGAATAGTGGCAGGGTCTAAAACACGCGTAAGACAAGGTGGCAAGACGCCCCACAAGATAACGCACTGCTGTATCTTGTTCGCCGCTATCGAACGCTCGACCCAGAGTTCCTGTAATCGAAATAAACACATAAGAGTGCGGAATACCGTTGCACCAGGGGACGCCTACGCTAACAATCGCGACCACCTCGGGATCGACGTCCTGCCACCCCTCAAACGTCTCCGAATTCGTAATAATATGGGTCACAGTCTCATCGTACACGGACTCGACGCGTGTCGCGCCGTGGGTTTCTAGGAGAGCGCTCAGATCTTCCTGGGACTCGTCCGGGAGGGTGGAGGGGAGATGATATTTCACGTCTTGGAACAGCTTGGTCTTCATGTTGGAACGGTATGGCTGCAAGTGGGAGCCTAGTCAGTGTAATCTCACGACCATCCAAGTTGGCGGGTGTCAACAGCAATTGTGGCTGTGACGCGTTATTTCATTTTATTTGGCTCTCGATTTACGCGTTTCCACCATAATTTAATTTAATTACAAGCAAGTAAGATATTAGAACCCCGCCTCTATCTCCGCCGCCAAGCGCGCCGCGTTCAGGCTCCACAGCCGCCTCGCCTCCTCCGCCTTGTTCTTAGCCTCCCGCAGCACGCGCACCTCCGCCTCCAACTCGGCCTTGTTCGCGTTCCAAGTCTGTTGTTGCGAAGAGAGGGTGCGGATCTCGGCTTTGAGTTTGGAGATGGTGAGTTCCGCTTGGGTGATTTTGGATTGGGCTTCAAGTAGGTCGGCCCGCACATCGGCCAGTTCCAGCTGTGTCTTGGTCTCTGAGGGATCGCACTGCACCTCCTGCAAATGCACCAATTCAATCAGCCACCGCCATTTATAGAATGTCTGGAGGCTCACTGCATCGCTCGTCTGCCTCGGGGCGTAGATACTCGCACTAGTGCTAGTGCTAGGAGTGGGCACCAATGAAAGTGCCACCAAGACCTCGTCTGCGTCGTCGTCATCTACGTCCATCGGAGAGGCGCCTCGCGACCAACGAGCACTCGGGCTCGGGCTCGGCGGGGGCGACACAGGAGCAGCGCACACGCCTCGGCGGCGCGGAAGCGACTCCGGGCTCGGGTAGGGCATCGACTTGGCGCCCGACAGCCTGAGCGGCGTCCGCACTTGAGCATTCGACTCGGCTGGGCCTGCGGGGTGACCCAAGCGAAGAAGCTGCAGCTCGTCGACACGGCGCACGACGTCTGGCGGGAGGGCGCGGATGCTACACGCAGAGTTCACATTACATACAATTTAGCGGGTGGGGTAGAAGCAGAAGCGAGCAGCTTACAACGAGCCTGGGGTCGGCATTGGGGTGGCAAGTTGCAGAGACCCGTTTCGGCGGGTACGGTCTGCGCAGCGATGAGCAAGTTCGCGCAGTCCAAAGTTCAAACCGAGTGTTTGAGAGCTTGCCTTGATCCCGCCGCCGCAGCCTATCCCTCAGTTCCTCAATCGTGCGGTCCTTCTCGTCAAGCGCGCGGCCCATCTACTCACCCAAATCAGCAATTCCATCCACACACGAAACGGAAATGAAAGAAGTAATTGATGCTGACCTGCCCGGGACCCATACGCACCCTCGACGCGTCGAAGAGCGCCGCCAACGTCGCGGCCTCCGAGGGGTCGTCGGTGACGGCGCCCTCGGCGTCGGCTTCGATGGCTGCAAACTTGCGTTGGCCCGCGGGCGTGATCTGCAGTGTCTCCGATTCGAAGTCGTTGTCGATGATGCCGCGGTTGTCCTATAGCAAATGAATGTAAATGCACGTCTTTGGGCAAGGCGAATGGATGCACAGACCAACGCCCTTATTTCTCTCCCGACACACGGTTTCATCCTGGGACCGATGATCTTGCTGCCATACGCGTCAGCGTTGGCTCGTACTTTAGATGATGATGTCAGGAGCGTTTATGCAGAAACGCTTGAATCGCACTTCGTTCCCGTACTTCCGTGAAGGTGATAGTAGCATTGGCGCTGACAACCTGTTTGTCCTTGCTGATTTGGAGGAGGGCGACACATAGCTCTGCAAGAATACCATCGGTTATAAGCACCGGCGGCAAGCGAACGGACGAACGGTCGCGATAGTTCGGTCGACGCCTGCGTCTTGTGGCTCTGCCAGTAGTTTGTCGCACGGGAGGCATATTAGGGGGGAATCGAGTAGAGCGACGCCAGGCCGCGAGGAATTAGTGGGGTGGAGGTTACTACCTTGTTGAAGAAACATGGGTCGACTAAGTAGTCCTTAGGTTCTTTGTGTCCGTTCAAAGGGTTTGTTTCATTGTGGGAAGTCAGTACAAAGGACGCCAGGCCACGAGGAATTGGTGGGGGTGATGGTTAACTTGTTGAAGAAACATGAGTCGACTAAGTAGTCCTTAGGATCTTTGTGTCCGTTTAAAGAGTTTGTTTCACTGGGATACACGAGAATTGAACATGGTTGGCAAGATATTGACGTTGAAGAAATATGAGTCGACTAAGTAGTCCTTGGATTCTTTGTGTCTGTTCAAAGGGTTTGTTTCATTGTGGGATATTCGAGTCAGTTGGTTGAAGTTGAAAGCAAGATATTGACATATGTTGACATGGAAGTACTTAACGGTCCTTTGACGCGCCTTTCATGCCCTTCTCCGGCAACCGCCGCGCGGTGTTCAACGCCATGCTCCTCGCGCAGGCTTCCTTCTTCTATTACTTCAAGCGAAAGAGCACCACCGCAGAGCGCAACAGATCCGAGGCCCGCATCTCCGTTCTCGAGTCCGTCGTCCAACAACTCCGCTCATCCGACACCCCGCTCTCCGACGCGGAGCTCGCGCGGCTGAAGCGCCTGGCAGCGCCGCGCCCGCTGGTGGTGGAGCCGCAGCTGACGTACGAGCCCGTGCCGCTGAAGGAGATATTGCTGGGCCGGGGGAAGCAGAAACGCGCGATGGAGATGACGGATGCGTATCTTGACAAGGTGCGCGCGGTCGGTGCACATCCAACCCCAGCTAAAAACTCTACCAGATCGCAGAGGAGCTGGAAAAATCACGCCAGGAGCAGCAGTAACGCGACCTATGTACGCGTCTCTCGTACCGCTTTTCGAACGAATATTAATTTACTCGACAGTCCTGCACACTACATGTATCACTATCACCGCCTACTAACTAATTGTACGAATACCGTTCATATCTCATCTCACGCTAAGCAATAGAAGACGCCTCAAAACCCGCCCGGGCCTTCCGGAGAATCGTAGAACTCGTCGCCCTCATCGTCGACTGACACGCCGGAACTGAACAGCGGAACAGGCGCGTCCACGGCGGATTCGCCCCCTGTCGCCGCGAACGCGAAGTGGACGGGCGGCGCATTGGCTGTCTGCGCTTCATCTCCGAAGGAAGAGATCCCAGCAGAAACCTCAACCGTCGACGTCGACTCGGGTTCTTGTTCCTGATGCACTTCAGGAGATTTGCCCTCCACCGCGGCAGGCTCGACGTCTGTCTCCGTCAAGGAGACGTCTGCATCGATGAGCGGCTCAGTCGATGTCTGCGCTCCATCTGCGAAGGAAGGAATCTCGACAGAAAGCTTTGGCTTTAGTTCCTGTTCATGATTATTCCCCTCAGGAGAAACGGCCAGCCCGATGTCGGTCGCTTTGCTCTCTGTCCCGGACAGGGAGACATCTGCATCGACGTTCGGCTTTGGTTCCTGTTCATGATTCCCCTCAGGAGAACCGGCCACGGTCGCGGACAGGGAGACATCTACGTCGACGAGCGGCTCAGTCGCTACCTCCAACCCGTCTTCGAGGGAAGGCATCACAGCAGGGTCTTCAGTCGATTCCTGTCCGTGATTCACTTCAGATTCGCTGGGCGTCACGGCAGGTTCTACGTCTGTCACTTCGTTCCCCACCTTTGTCGGGGAAATGTCTACATCGGCGAACGGTTCAGTCGGTGTCTGCTCTCCGTCTTCGAGGGAAGGAATCACAGCGGGGTCTTCAGTCGATTCCTGTTCGTGATTCACTTCAGATTCGCTGGGCGTCGCGACCTGCTCTGCGTCTGTCGCTTCTTTCCCCGCCTCTGTCAAGGAAACGTCTACATCAGCGAGCGGTTCGGTCGGTGTCTGCTCTCCGTCTCCGAGGGAAGGAATCACAGCGGGGTCTTCAGTCGATTCCTGTTCGTGATTCACTTCAGATTCGCTGGGCGTCGCGACCTGCTCCACGTCTGTCGCTTCGTTCCCCGCCTCTATCGAGGAAACGTCTACACCGACGAGCGGTTCAGTCGGTGTCTGCACTCCGTCTCCGAGGGAAGGAGTCATGGCGGGGTCTTCAGTCGATTCCTGTTCGTGATTCACTTCAGATTCGCTGGGCGTCGCGACCTGCTCTACGTCTGTCGCTTCGCTCCTTGCCTCTGTCGAGAAAATGTCTTCATCGGCGAGCGGTTCAGTCGGTGTCTCTGTCGCTTCGCTCCCTGCCTCTGTCAAGGAAATGTCTTCATCGGCGTGCGGTTCGGTCGGTGTTTGCACTCCGTCTCCGAGAGAAGGAGAAACAGGCTTCATTTCATGCGAAGAGGCCAGCTCGACGCCTGTCGCTCCACCCTCCGCGTCTGTGGCTAGATGTACACGATCTTGTCCTTCCATGCATTCAGCATTCCGTTTTACATCACCACAAGTACTCCCATGATGATTATCTCCTGGTTCATCCTCGTTAGCCTTCGCCGTGGATTCGTACCCGCTATCCCCGCCCTCCTCGTCGTCGTCCAGCTCCTCGTCGTGGTCCGGTTCTTCATGCTGCGCGTTAGAAAAGGTTTCCACCCTTGTTCTTTCGATTTGCACCGGTGGCGTTGGCGCCGCCCTTGCCGCCTCCTGCAGGCGTCTTGGGTTCGTTTTTGTTCGCGTTCGCGTTCCCGGCTGCGGCGACATCAGTGTCGATGCTAAGCTTGTCATCGGACTTGCCATCAGGCTTGCCATCGGGCTTGCCATCGAGCTTGCCATCGGGCTTGCCATCGGGCTTCTCTGACGCGGGTGTGGGTGGCGCTGCCGGGGGCTCGGGCTGCGTTGTTGCTGCAACTCGATGAGCGCGCGGCGGGCAAAAGAAAACGGCACCCATCCACCTGCAGTTTCCTCTGGTTTCTCTGTCGTGGCCTCGGGCACGGACTTGATCCCAAAGTGATCCTTGATGATCTCTGCCAGCTCCTCCCCGCTCACACTCGCCGGCGACGGGCTGCGCAGACCGTTCATTCCGCCGGGGCTACGCAGACCGCTCGCCGCGCCGTTCCTTAGGCACTCGCGCGCGCGGCTCAGCGGGATGACCGTCTCCATTCCCAGGCGTATGCCCTCCTCCACCGTGAGCAGCTCGGGCCGCTCGGCGAGCGCCGCGTACCGCGGGACGAGGTACGACTCGTCGACGCCAAAGGCGTGGTACAGCACGATGCGGTCGACGTCGGACATCTCGAGCTTCTCGAGCTCGCGGACGGCGAGGGCCTTGACTTCGGTGAATTGCCACCGGTGCGCGAGCTCGAGGATCGTGGACCAGTCGGCGATAGTTGCATTGTACAGGGAGTATTTCCTGTGGGGCGGTGTCAGTTCAGTTCAGTTGGCGGCGTGGGCGTGGGTGGGTCGGGAGAGGGGCAGCAACAACCGCAGCAAAAGGCAAGGAAAAGCGAAAAATCGACGACGTACGGATTATAAAACACCCATAACAACTTCGCGAAATCCTCACTCCGGACATGATCCAAGATAATCGCACTGTCGTCCCCCGCGCCGCGCCGCTGGGCGCCGGGTGTGGCGGGGACCGCGAGCTGCTCCTTGAAGTACTTTGATTCGCGCTCGAAGAAGTAGCGGTGGACGCGGAACATCTTGTTCTCAGCCTATCGCAAGAACGAGGAGAGAACATATTAGCTTCGGTGAACGCCAACGCCGGCCGTGGACGGAGCAGGACGACGCACGATGCAGTAGAGATCCCCGCCATTGATGTAATACCTCTCATATCGCTGTAAGCTTTCTAACTGGGCCATTTCCGAGGGCTATGGAGTTGTCGATTGAATGGGGGATGGGTGGGGTGGGGGGAGGGAGGAGGTTGCGCAGATGGATGGGACGTGAGCATGAGGAACCGCATTTATAGTACCTTGCGAGGCACACGTGTTGTTCGCGTGCAGGGAGATGCTGCTTAATTTTGTCATGCCAGCGGACAATGGATGTCTGATCAAGGCTTCGAGCGGCGAGCGCAATAAATTATGCGAGCATCGAGGCATCAAACCGACCCCGGCTCACGCACACGTGGTGATATCTCCGCCGCCCGACGGTTAGACGGCGCGGAATCGACGATACCAGAGTACTTATAGCCTATCGGGAACGCATTCCGAAGACGTCTGGATGTACGAGATGCCTTCTGTGCCTTCTCAGTCTGTGAGCGGTGGGATGAAAACACGGCAGGTTGACCCTTTGGGAGACTTGCACTTAATGGGGAAGTCCGAGTTGTTATTGTGTCCTTCGAACCTATGGTGGAACTCCCTGTCCTTCTGCAGACAATGCAGGGAGCGCGATCAACCCGCACAACGAGTCTGGAATACATTGTTTCGGTGCTCAAAACATGGGACTAAATATTTACCAGTTCGGAAGTGGACTTGGGATTGTATGGGTTGTCTGTGGTCGCCTGTGTCTCATTGTTCAGCGCCGACAACTTGCGCTGTTTCTCGAGCCACCACTGTCAAGAAAACATCCTGAACAATTGAGCTCTCGGGTCATACAAGTCCGCACATACCTCCGCTGTCCGGCGTATCCCCTCGTCGTGCGAGACGATCGGCGTGTATCCCAACACATCCCGCGCCAAGGAAATATCATATGTGTGCGTCACACAATTCCAGTACCTAAGTCGCTTCTCCTCCGTCCGCAGACCGGTACGCCCAAGCAACCTGGCCAGCGGCCCTGGTTTCTTCACGTAATTATCGTGCGGTACGCGCACTGGGGTCGGGGGCGTGGTGTGGGAGGCCGCGGCCCACAAATCGCGGTCGAGGTCCCACGTCGGGCGAGGGTCATCGTCCGAAACCAGAAATGCACGACCAGCGGTGGCAGCATGTTGTAGGTGTCCTGGTGCTAGACGGTCGGCCGCGAGAATCCCAGCATGGGCGGCGTTGTCGAGGAAGGTCGTGTCGGAGAGGTTCGTGTTGTCTCCGAGACAGACCGCAGAGAGTTCCGGTGCTTCTTGGCATCGCAATAAAGACATGTATTCATAGTGGGTTGGACTGGATCGTGTTTTTTAGTACCTGCTTCTGGGATAAAATACGGTCTGCCTACCCAAAGAGACGTGCGGGGCGTATCACCGCGGTCGCAAGTCCGTTCTGCCCATTAGTGCCCAGAACGACTCGCTCACCGATGGAGGCCGGCTCCAATGAGGCGATCCAGGGCTTGGGTAGAGACGGCACGTCCGCTTCGCACAAATTGGGGCGCTCAATGCCATCGAACATGCTTATGGCAGAGCCAAAGAACACCAGCTGTTTCACGGTACTGTTTTGTTCTAGAACAGCGGAAACGAGGTTGCGTGTTCCGTCGATGCTGGTGCGCCTGTAAACCGTCTGTATCTCTTTCGTCGCTTGCTCTCGTTGCGTTTTCGTGGGGGGCGTCTTATAAACAGACGGATACGTGATGTTTCTTACTACGGGTGTCGATATCATCCCCGTAAATATTATGCACGTTGCCTGGCACTATGAACCACACACTTGAGCAGCGAACACAACGAAATTTCCATTCTCACCGATTGGATCGTGTCGGAGACGACCTTTGGCGCGATAATCTCTCCCACAAACGCTCGAACATAATCCCCAAACTCGCCGACTTGGTCGGCAGCCAGTGGTAGAGCGTCAAAGATCGAAATGCGGGTTTCACCGCGGCGCAACAGGAGCCGGACAATAGCCTCGCCCAGGGAAGTACCTCCGCCTACGATGAGATAAGATTCGCGAGTGGCCTTTTCTTGAGACATAAGAGTTGGTTCCAGATAGTAGTCTAGAGGCGCGACTGTGGAGCCTGGTTGGGGCTCCGCCTCGGACGCACGGCAAGACCGATATTCTATGGGCATCAAGTCGGCGTCTATTCAGCCCTAGCGTCAGAGAAGACGACATTTGCGTGGCTGCTATGGGGGGAGGAGGTCGTGCGACTTCGTGGCAGTCTTTGTGCGAGTAGCGTTCCAAGTGGATGGGCGAAACCACTTCAAGAACCAACGGAATCACTCAATAATTTACAGCCTCGGCAAGATGAGTTCAAGATGAGCCCCAACCGGAACACGATGGAGAGCCTCAAAACAGACGACGGGTCCGAGCAATATGATGTGTGGTGAAATTTCGAAAGAGATCATCCATCTTCCACGATCATTGAATGTCCCTTGGTCAATGGCATCCTGAGCTCGCGTCTGTTTTGGACTATGGTGGCTCGTGTACGATGAAAAGCTCTCAAGTTGAGGATTGGGAGACGGAGAGAGACGATCACACGAACCGTTCGAATTGTTGGGCCGACGCAAGGCCGATGCGCGCCCACGCTTTCTCAGACTCCTTCTTGCATGGACTACTACCAGCTTGGTGGCTTCAAGGCTGCCATTTAGTAACTATCTCCCCCTGGTCTAACACTGAGAAGGTTGATTATCTTTGCAGTAGCACGTATGGGAAGGATCTGGGTAAAGAAGTCTTTAGGCATCTCAGCTCTGGCAAAGGTCTCGAGCTTGTTCTGGGTATCTCTCTTCCTAGCGCTATTTCCCTCGAATAACCGATCCATATTGAAGGAATCAAATCATCGGGAACATCCCATATTCTGTTAACAACGCGTGAAGCGAATAACTTGCGCTCAGTGAGGCTCCAGAACGTACGGGTAGGGAGTTCATATTCCGCCGCGAGCGAGTTCGAGTCCCTGTCACCCATCTTCTTCTGCGACGCCCACGAACTAGAGGCCAAGCTCGACGCGCTTCAGCCGCCGAGGACAAAGCCGGGGAGGCCAAAGGCGGACCGCGACAACTCTCAGCTGAACAAGGCGTATCAGGAAGGGCGTTCCGGAATCGAGCGCGGTCAATTCGAAAACACTCGGTACGATTTCAACTGACGCGTCGATCCGGATCCGACTAGCGTTTCAGCGTTTTCTATCGAGTCCTTCAAAACCAACTTCGACCTAACTTCGGCCTCACAGAAACTTCCTGGACGTCTTCAGTTCGTGTTGTTAGCTTCTGTTACAATACCTGGTTGCTCGATGCCAGGTCCCTCGAAGATCGTAGGCTTTCTCCCAAGATCTTGGATCTTGGTTGGGCCGAGGCGTCGACGACAACTCTGGAAACCGACAAAATGAAAACGTCCCGACATATTGTATATGCAACCAATCAAAATTTGCAAAACCCAGACATGAAAAAGAAGAGCAACGACCCAGAACAGTCAAAACAGTCCCAGAGGGCGGTACGCTTAGATTATTTCCTCTTCGGAGACACGCTCACCCCCAATACAGCTTTACGAATACGGTAAAGAACCCGGTGGAGAAACAGAAATCTGTGAACCCCCGGCTGTAGCAGAAAGAGTCCAGCAATTTTTTGGAAATTTTACAAGGCCCACCACACGGGGACCCGCCGTTCTACTCGTACACAACAAGCAGACTGCTTTGGACGTGTTTAAATATTTGGGCGTTGATGTGTCGCAGTGGAGCTTCTCGCTCAAAGACCTTCTCAGAGACGTAGTCCGCAGATTTCTCTTCCTTCCACCGAATTAGTTACTCACAATCACTGTCAGCGAACCCCTGCACCCCGGCAAGCTCCAAATGACCCCCGGCGTGATTACTCGCGCCGTCGCTCTGCGTCTCCTCGTCGAGGGGACGACCGGGCGAGGAGACGAGAGTCGCCGCCGCCGCCACCGAGGCAGTACGCGCCAGTGTACGTCGTCGACGTCCAGTCCATGTTTCTCGCCGTTTTCGGTACACGGGATGGCTCCGAAAGCGTGCTATCAATGGCGGAACGGCTAGTCGAGGAGCAGTTCAAGCCGAAGGGGTGGTGTGCCGGGAACGAGTGCTGGTGAGTCGGTATATGCGGGTCGAAGCGCTGGTTTGAACGAAAACACATAGGATGTTGATGGAGATATTTCGTCAGATGGCCCAGCGAGGTGCCATCGACGAACAAAAGAAGGAATGGGCGCCGCCGCCTGCAGTTTCCGGTGGAAACGATGAAGACGAGTCGGACTACGGGAACTCTGACTCGGACTAGACGTGACTGGATCTCTCGCCGCTGCGTCCACGGAAAACATGTATTTATCATTTTGCGCTGCTCAATGCCATTTGACTGACGTCCATAAGTACTTACTCTTGTTTGGATTATTTCCTTCGAACAGCATTAAGTTGGAGCAAATGGGGAAGAGAAGGAAGAGCGGTCACGGGGACGCGTGTCGGCGCTCCTTCTCCGAGTCCTCGATACCCCGCGGAAGGTGATAAGCATACATTCTTCCATTCCGCAACGAAGATCCGCACGGGTATTTGGCGCTGCTTGAAGGTTATCGAATCCACGTTTTCCTCTCCCCCACCATGTCGTCTTCTGCATGGCATCCTCTGGACCCACTCACTCCTGCGGAGATCTCTGCAGTTTGTCTGGCTCTTCGAAAGCACATAGCTACAGAAACAGACATTAAGGCGATCAAGTTTATGACATGCTACCTTCTCCCTCCTCCGAAGAAGGCCGTTCTCGCTTTCCTGGGTATCCCTCTTGCTCCTGGAGCCAAGCCAGAAGCCCCTTTTCCAATCACCAGAAAGGCTGAAGTTGATGTGTGTACTAGAGAGCCCCTTCGTCTGAACAGATGCTAATTCTTTCGTAGATAATAGATATTGTGAAAGGGTCTGATAAATATCTCTCGGATAATTATGTGCTGAGATGACCATTCAGACGCTCCTACAATGCTATTTTGTCATTCCAAGAGGATCTATGGAAGCTGGATACGTTTGAGCTGTTGGAGGAAGGATTGCAGCCTCTGATTTCCATCGAGGAGCTGGTCAATTGCGACAATGTGGTCCGGAACGATCCTCTTGTGCTGCAGTTAGCCAAGGACGTTGGTATGCTCCCAATTTTTCTCCGCATCCTCGCGGCTGATATTCTGAGCGTGTAGGAGTAACCCCAGAAGAAATCTTCTGTGAGGGATGGTCAATTGGATACGATGACCGTTTTCCACCCACCCAGCGACTCCAACAAGGGCTTTTGTTTGCTCGATTCTCTCGGCACGATAATCTCTACGCACATCCAATGGTATGCTACAGTAATGTCGGCCGATCATTTTTTTTCTGAGATGGCCGCGCAGGATTTCATTGCGGTTTTCGATTCAAACGCAGAGAAAGTCTTGCATATCGGTGAATACTTTGACCCTTTCACACTACACGTCCCTGAGTCTGCGTGAAATTCGTAGATGTCGCTCCGCACTACAAATCGACGCCCAACGGCCCTAAACTCTCCGCGCCATCCACCGAGACCCCGACTGTAGAGGGCGACCAATTTGCATATTCCCAACGCGATCGCATTCCGCCTCCCCGCAGGTCCTTCGATTTCCTCCCGGATCTTATGACCGCCACACAGAAGGACTTCAAGCTGCGAGAGGACCTGAAGCCGCTGCATATCGTGCAGCCCGAAGGCGTTAGCTTCAAGCTCAATGGAGCGCAACTAGAATGGCAGAACTGGAAGATGCACGTCGGTATGCACAACATAAACTTCTGTTTATTTTCGTCTGAAGTTCATCAGGTTTCAGCCACCGCGAGGGCCTCGCGTTGTCGACCATCACTTACAACGACCATGGGGAAGTCCGCCCCGTGCTTTACCGCTTGTCGTTGGCGGAGATGGTGGTCCCATATGGTGCGCCAGAGCATCCTCACCCCAGGAAGTTTGCGTTTGATTCGTGCGTCTTCTCGACTTGTAACGCATTTTTCTTACTCATTATAATGCAGCGGAGAATATGGCATGGGTGTTACCGCAAACGAATTATCGCTGGGCTGTGATTGCCTCGGCCAGATCCATTATCTGGTATGTCTTTGGGTCTTCAAACCCTTCTTAGATACAAATCGTACACAGCCAGGAGCCTTTGTGAAGCACGATGGAACCCCGCGGGTTGTCCAGAACTGCATATGTATTCACGAGGAAGACGCCGGAGTGCTATGGAAGCACACCGACTTTCGTCCCGGTGGGCGCTCGCAGACGGTTCGCCGCCGCCGGCTCGTCGTGAGCATGGTGTGCACGTTATCCAACTACGGTGAGCCCATCTTGAGCACACTGCATCGTGTTATTCTGATAGCGATCCAGAATATATCTTTAACTACATGTTTTACCAAGACGGAAGCATCGAGATGGAGATCCGTCTCACCGGAATCCTCCAGGTCTATGTCGCCGCGGACGGCGAGCAGACCCCGTATGGCACGATCGTTGCCCCGAACGTCAACGCCCATTATCACCAGCATATCGTAAGCTCATATTCGTCCTCTTGGAAGGCACAGTTTAACAGCCGCAGTTCTGCGTCCGTTTCGATCCCATGGTGGACGGGCTACAAAACTCGGTCGTGGAGACGGACATCATGCCTCTCCCCCACCCGACTGGGTCCGCGGAGAATTTTGCCGGAAACGCGTTCATCGCGACGGACACTGTGCTCAAGACTGAGTCCGGGCGCGACTATGAGGCGGGCAAGGAGCGGCGCTGGCGTATCGTCAATCCCGCGCGGCAGCACTACAGCACGGGTAAGGACGTCGGGTACGCGCTCGCTATCAAGGGCGCGGCGGTGCAGTTGATGACGCAGCCCGATGGTTGGGTCGGGCGGCGCGCACCGTTTACGACAAAACCGATATGGGTCTGTCGCGATGTGGAGGGCACGAAGGGCGGGCGGATGTGGCCTGTAGGAAAGTATGTCCCGCAGACCAAAGAGGCGCCGGAGGACTCCCTTGGCAGTTGGGTCAAGGGCGAGAAGAGCATCGAGAAAGAAGATATCTTGGTCTACGTGACTATCGGTGTCACCCACATCCCTCGACCCGAAGACTGGCCGGTGTACGTTTTCGTTTCTCTTAGGCTTGCCTTCTTGATTGACATTGAATTAGGATGCCTGTGGAACACTTGAATATCGCGTTCAAGCCGGTCTCGTTCTTTGAGTTGAACCCTAGTATGGACGTTCCGGGTCAAGCTCGCGACCCACACAGCGTCCCTGCATTCCCCTCGGCTCCTCAGACTTGTCATTAGCCGTGTATCTCGTACAACGCTGTATCCCTGTATAACATTGCGCTTCTCTGTATTCCTGGGTCTCTGGGAGTCTTCCCAGGTGCCAATTCCCCCATTCACTCAGCACCATTGTCAAAACTGAGTACTGAGCGAGAGTCGTCAAGCTTTCCAAGGCCCAAACAAATTTAATCTAATTCACAACTTCTAATCTACACATCATAGGTCCTCTACACCTCGGGATCATTCACAGCATACTCCGGCCTCTCACCCCTCATAAATTCTTCCAGACTCTTAAACAACTCCAATTCGCCCTTGACAAACGATTGTGTCGTGCGCCCCGCCATGTGCGGCTGCATCGTAACCCTATAGGCGAGAGACGGATCGAGGAGACCTGGGTGGATGTGCGGCTCGTTCGCGAAGACGTCTAGACCCACGCGGGAAACTATGTTATGCACACGGTCAACATCGCTTGAGGTGTACGAGATGACTGCGCTCACCTTTGCCGGATTTGAGCGCATCGATCAATGCGTCCTCGTCGATGATTGAACCCCGCGCAGTATTGACGATGAACACCCCCGTCTTCATCTTGGAGAATGCTGCGGATCCAATGAGATGGCGGGTTTCGGGGGTGAGGGGGCAGTTCACGGAGATGACGTCTGAGGTTGTAAACAGGTCGTCCATGGAGACATATGTCGCGCCACTTTCTTCTGTGGCTCTTGTTAAGCTCAAAGTTGCAGCAGAGGAGGATGGTGGTCTTACCTGACTCGGGCGCGCGCCGGCGGCTGTAATAGATTATCTTCATACCGCAGGCCTGCGCTCTCACGGCAAGCGCCTTCCCGATGGCCCCAAAACCAATTACCCCGAGCGTCATGCCCTCGATATCCTGACCCAGAGGAAGAAGGCCTCCGGGTGTAGATGCGTCCCCGCGCCACTTCCCCGCCCTAGCACTCATGTCGGCCTGACTTGCGGCCCGAGTCGCAGCCAGTATGAGCATCAGCGCGCCATTGGCGGTGGAGACAGCGATGGCCCTCGAGGTGTTACAGTAGTACGCGCCCTGGCTCGCCAGCCACTCGGTGTCGACGTTGTCATAGCCCGCCCCAGCCCCACTTGAAGTTTATTGAGATGGCACGGAAATGGTGGTAAGCACGCTTGAATACAACCGCAGCGAAAGCAATCAAGCAGACCAGAATAGGCGGCACCCGTTTTGCGTTAAGGGAGCGAATATATCCGCGCCGAAGGGGTAGAATACGCCCGTCCCGAAGAACTTGATAAACGCGACATAGGGAGATTTGTGGGCGGCAGCGCGGGCGGCGACCGCAGAGGCAATTGCAGCGGTGGCACCTGCGTGGCCGACGAGCCCGGCAAGGGGGATGTTATCGATGTGGTAGCGGTTACGGAGAGCCTCGTATTCCTGGAACGATAATCACCAATTCTCCGAGTCGGGGCTTGCGACTTACCGAAACCGCGAATTCAGCGGAGCCCAAAGTCAGGATGGCCCGGCGATCTTTATCTTCAGCCATGCTGCTATGTGTCGAAATCCGTCCGTTGAGGATCACCAGGGTAGCGGCACTACCGCCAACACCCTATTTAGGAAATTTTGCCGCTTACGAGATGATCGATATACCCCTTTTGAGCAGGGCGCCGGTATTTGTGGTCCGGTCTAAAACATGGGTTCATGCTGCATTTTATGGTGAAATGGGCTGACTCCCGACTCCTTGTGCTCGAACCATGTCTTGCTCTTCCACGTTGGGTCTTTCCCGACTCGCGTCTTCGGCAGCCGTTCGAGGCCGAGGCCAGCAACGTCGGTGGATGAGCGTGCGCCCCAAAGAGGAGGGTGATAACAGCATCCAAAGTGCGTATGGGTGTCCGTGCTCTGGAGCTAAGATGACTGATTGAAGAGCAGAGACGGAGAAGGTGACCATCCACACGCTGCAGACGATGCGAGCGGCAAAGGTCCCGATATCGATGTTGACGGCGTACGACTACCCCACTGGGCTGTCGTGTTCCTCCAACCCCGCCATCGACGTCACACTGGTGGGGGACTCGCTGGCGCAGGTCTGCCTGGGGTACAAATCGACCACGCAGCTGACGTTAGACGAGATGATCCACCATGCGCGCGCGGTTGCGCGGGGGACGACCCACCCGCTTCTCGTGGCCGACATGCCGTTTGGGTCGTACCACGGCTCCTTGGACGATGCGGTCAATAACGCTGTCCGGATGGTGCGCGAGTCGCAGATAGAAGCGGTGAAGCTTGAAGGCGGGGACGAGATTGTCGATCTCGTGCACCGATTGACGTCTGCCGGGATCCCGGTCATGGCGCATGTCGGGCTGCTGCCCCAGAGACACGTATCGTTTTCCGGGTACAAGGTTCAAGGCAAGAGTGTCGCGAGCGCAAAAGCGATGGTCAAAACGTCGAAACTATTGGAGCAGGCTGGAGCCTTCTCGATGGTCGTGGAGGCCGTGCCAAAAGAACTTGGCCGGTATATCACGGAAAATGTGACGATTCCTACTATTGGCATTGGCGCAGGTCCCTGGACGAACGGACAGGTACGTGTTTTGCGCTGTAGAACTTGTTTTCGTCTGACCGTCTGCTCAGGTGCTTGTGTGGGACGATGCGATGGGCACATGGCTCGGCCACAAGGCAAAATTTGTACGGAGGTTTGCCAACCTGCAGACTGCTCGGGAGATAGGAGTACAGAGTTACGCCAGCGCCGTCAAGGACGGCTCGTTCCCAGACCCGCAACGCGAGAGTTACACCATAGACAAAGCAGAGTTTGCGCGCTTTTTGGAGGCCATGGAGAAGGAATGAGAGTGATGGGGAAGGACAGCATTTATGTTACGAGAGTAAGAATATTCTAAATCAAGTAATGGAATTACCTAAAATGGAAGACAGCCAAAGCATGGCAAACTTGGTTGTTGACGCGTTCCTCCTTGTTCTTCACCGCGATACCTGGTCTGTTTGTTATATTAGCCTCTAATCCGCGCCTCAAGTCTGCTAGAAACTGGTTCGACGCGAGCCGTACGCCTCGCCGGGCTGGAAACATTCAGACAAGTTTGTCTATTAAATTCATATAATGGCGTTAGGCGAGCGTTGCGATGCATGCGGCGTGAGTCTACCTCCTCGCCAAATGTCTATCGGGACTTACACGCTCACGCGCAGTCAACTACGTCTCTGCCTGCTATTTTACACGCAGCGGTACCCCGTATTGAGATCGAATCCCTTGACATGGTACCATTCTCGGTCAGTCGAGAGGGCTCCGAGTCGCCAAATGACTCATAAAATTTCAGGTGTCATTCACGGGTCTATTCGAGCACAAAAAGGACGACAACAACAAAGAGACGAACGGTATGATTGACGAACAACAAACGAATAGAAACGACATGAGCTATAACGTCGAGGTATCTGGGCATGTCATACCCCCGTCTGCCAGCTTATCTCTCGTACAGCAGTATTCAGACGTCAAGGACTTGGACCCCGAATGGGACGACGACGATATAGCAGTGAGCATTACCCTTTCACGTCCGACTTCCTCCTCGTTGACTGGTCGTGCAGGAAATCATGGTTTTGTCCCCCAAACCGCAACGATACAGCACTCTCCCAACTATTTCCGAAGAACACGACGTGCTCTCCCTCGCATCCAACGAGGCCCACTGCTCCCAGCCGTCACCCCAGGCAGAACACGATATTGCCTTGGCTAATTTTGACATCATTCCGTCTTCAGGATACCCTACTCTCTGCAGGAAGCGCTCTGGCAACACTGTGTACACTATCAAGGCTTCAAGTCATATGTCACACACCGAGAAGTCGGTATTGGACTCCGTTCGTGCTCTCTGCGCGCCGTTCGTTGAATCCGTGTATTGGAGTTTTGGCGAAGAAGGACAGGTTTATCTAGTTTCGGTCGGAGGCGCGCTTTCTTGCAAAATGAATTCTGACCCATCCCAGGAACCGCGCTCCGACGCAAACCTCGCGACACTCGTCAAGAACTCAGGACCTGTTGCATCCGCGGATGTATTATATTATGCTTGCGAAGTGGTGAGTTTTTCTTACCGCGTCCAAGGTAGGTTCTCTTAGAACATGGCCGCTTTCAGGTCGACGCGCTATCATCGTTGCATGCTGCGAATATCATTCACCGGGACCTCACGCCGTTCAATGTTTTCGTCGACCACACGGGCCATATAGTGTTGTCCAATTTCAGTAACGCCATGATGATCTCCGCCGACGCGCCCAGTCAGAGTGCCGCAATGGAGTATCAAGCCCCTGAACATCTGCTGGGCTGGGCGCACGACTTTGCAGTCGATTGCTGGTCGTTCGGCACTCTGCTGCATTTCCTATTGGCTGGCACAGTGAGTTTAAGCTCTCGTGCTGTTTCTTTGACTCGGAAGCTTATGACTCAATGGCAACACAGAATCCGGTTGTGGATGGAGAGGACCCTGACGCCACTAGGAGTCGAATACTGAACGGCAATATCGTTTTGAACGATTTACTGCTGACGGAG
Organism: Mycena albidolilacea; assembly: GCA_029282495.1. Classification (NCBI taxonomy): domain Eukaryota; kingdom Fungi; phylum Basidiomycota; class Agaricomycetes; order Agaricales; family Mycenaceae; genus Mycena; species Mycena albidolilacea. Next base: position 1,089,090 of record JARIHO010000014.1, on the reverse strand, counting down.
GCGAAGGATTTAATTAGAAAGGTACGTCCAGAGGTTTGTCCAAGCCGCTGTCCCTGACCGGTATATATAGTGCCTGGAACGGAATCCAGCGCTTCGATTGACGATCGGGAGGATCAGGGAGCATAATTATTTTGCCAATGTGTACGGCGCCACGTTCTCTTGCGCCACCGATCGTGGTCTCACTTTTGCATTCACATAGGGATTGGTACGATGTGCGACATAAAAATATTGGTGAGCTCCCTTTCTGCGCCCCCTCTTCAAACCGGTACTTATGCCGATTCAAGCGCCCCCCGCCCTATCCCGGATATCCTCCCCCAAACTTCGGCCAACAAGTCAGGACTTTCCTCTCCCTCCGGTTCCCCGAATTTCGCTCAGCCTCGATCCTTCACTCGATATATCGTTCACATTGCACACGGTCAGCAAAGCGGTTCCCTCCCAGCCACGCCTCGAGCGACTTCCTGGTCGTGAGACAATAAACAACGACCTTCCCCGACCGTTATTCCGCTCGTCGCATTCGATGGAAGATCTGCGTAGTCGTCGAAAGGCCCTCAGGCGGCTGTCGTTGCCGTCGAAGTCGACCCCTCCGATTCTTCTTCTCCGCGACCGCCGCAATACCGTGATGCACGACACGAGCCCAAGAACGTCTCTGCTCGGCGGAGCAGATCTCTTGGCCGCAGATGTCCTGCCGTCGCGGCTGAGCTTGCAGATCCAGACGCCGGAACTCCTTCCGCCCATCTTCAGGTCCACCGTCTTGGACGAACGAGTTGTCGAGGAGGAGGAGTCACCCCAGCCGTCATCGGCGATTAGCTCCCCCACCATGTGCGAGATGAGCCCCCGCGAGCGAATGGCCCAGTTCTGGGAGAGACTTGACGCAGAGTCGTCGCAAGAGTCGACGTCGTCTGTGCCCTCCCTCGAGCTGCGTGACGCTCTCAAACTTGCTCTGCCGTGTCCACCACTCCCCCCCTCTCGGCACAGGCTGAGGAATCGCGCGTCCACGTCGGCCGTCCGTGCGCCAGAGCAGCAACAGCGATTCTCCATCTTCTCCTCTACGCAGTCGAATGCCACCAGCAAGCTGCGGAAGCTGCGCCGCCCGCTGAGCACGCCTGGGCTCGGGTCGCGGCGGCCGGAGCCAATTCTGAATCTGCCGTGGGGCGTGGAGCAGATCGGGAAGGGCATCGGGTTCACGTACAGAATGCCCGTTGCGAGCCACTCCAAGGCCTCCATCTGCACTGGCACCCCTCGCTCGGTGGCAAGCAAGCTGTTCCGCAGCGGGCTGGGACTTAAGGGGGTTCTCCGAAGGGTCAGGTCGCGGCCGGAGTTCGTTGCGTCGGGTGCGGGCGCGGGTGCGGGCAGTGCTGATGCTGGTCGCCGCGGTCCGCCTGCGCGTATTCTGACTACCTTTTCCCCGCGCTGTACGAGCACCGTGGGGCTAGGGCTGCATTCGCCCATGTCCGATGGGCCGCTGACGCCGGACTCGCTCACCTTCCCGCCGATCCCGGAGATTGCGAGCGACCCGTTCGCGAAGGATGAGCCCGAGGCGGCGGAGGAAGTGCGCGCTGGGGCATCGACGTTGCGCCTGGTTCATGTCCCCCACTCGGATCATAGGCTGCCGTTCGCGCCCGCCGCGCAGCCGGCGGCGCTGGACAGTTTCGATTTCTCGAGCTGGAACACGTAAGTAGTTTTAGACGGCGGACCATGCATGGTGGACTCGGAATATGTATTTTCTCCCGGAGTTTTTTTCTTCTCGCATTGTAGTACCCGCATTCATATGTAGTTGTTTTGTATTATCCTTATCATAGATCGTTCACTCGCGAGTCGCGCCGCGTCGTTCTCCATCGGTGTCCCGTGATCGTGTCCGTGCCGAAAGCAAACGCGGCCGCCATTTTTAGGTTGTCTCCTCCGCTTTACATCGACATGGCGGACAGTCTCTCGCCCCAATGCACTCCTCTCAAAAACGAGTACGACTCGTGCTTTAACGTGTGGTTCGAAGAGTACCTCGAACCCGCACTCGCGACAAACGCGACACAGAAGCAACGCACGGCGCACTACCAGCGCAAAGCAGACGAATTCCAGGCAAAGTGCGGCAAGGTGTACGCCGAGTACCAAAACTGCATTCAGGTTGGTCGGCTTCGATTTTGTTGGGGGTTATCTGCTGGACTTTTTGTGTGTTGTGTAGAATGCCGTGAAGGAGAGGGGAATCGAGCCTTTGCTGCAGCAGGCGAGGGAGGAGCATCCGTTGCGGGAACCACTTCCTCCTGCTGCGCCTCCATCGAAGGACTCGAAGTAGTACTGCCCCAATGATTGTACTTGTAACCTTAGGTGTGTTATTTTCTTCACTCTTGTGCTACGCATGCGCTAATTAATCCCAGTACTGTATAATTCACCCCACTTCTCGAGATTTTGGAACATGTCAGGGAATAATAATTGCTCTATTGCTTTGTTACAAATGCGAGTACAAATTTTGCGGGCTCATGCATCCTCGTCCCAGTTGTGGTCCTGCCCACTCCAGTACTCGCTATTCAGAAAACGTCAGGGACGATGCAAGCAGATCAACAAGTCGCTTACGCAGGCAGGTTCATCGATGGCGGCGGTCCCGACGGTAACGGGTAGTGGTATGGGACATTCGGGTTGTATGGTGCCATCGGAGGCGGGGGGCATGCGCACCCAGAATTGACAAGGATGGGAACTTCGAGTTTGAGGTGGTTTCCGAGGCCGGGGAAGTCGATGTCGTAGCGAAGCGTGTACTGCACGGACATTAGCCTGCCTTCACCCGCGTATACATACAAGTATCACTTACATGCCATTCCGCAATCGGGGTGGTGAATGTCGGGGCGAACGGGATCGACATCAGGCCTTCGAAACGGACGCCGCGTGCCCAGGTGCCCTTGCCATGGTGGTCGGGCGACGGAGTCCACTGTGGCTGATCTTTCGTTATGCGCACATTGGCAATGCTCGCTTTGTCGCCCAGGCTCCCCTTGAGCTCGTACTTCTCGTCCAGCTCCTCCTTGACCCCATGGGCACGCAAATGCCCCTGGAGGTGTAGAACCAGCTCGATGTCGGCGGGATTTTCGGGGGGCGCAGGGAACAGCTTATCGCCCTTGTCGTTTAAATCATCTTCGTCGACGGGCTTCGTCCGCGTCATGACGTGGAAGCTGAACGGAATGCCGACGTACATCGGGTATGAGGGGAGGTCTGGAAGCATGAGCTGCAGAAGGAGACGAAGGTTACCAAAAGACACGCGCAGCCAGAATGACGATGATACTTGCCTCGATCTTTGCTTCTGAATAATCGCCAAAAATACCCTTCCTCAGTTCCCTACTGTTCACGGTCGGTCTCCACTGGCCGTTCCATCCTTGTCTCAACGCCGCGTTGGCGTTGAGCTCATAGGGATCCGCAGCAGGAACGACCGAGAAAATCTTCCGGACGCGGCGATTGGCGTGGAAGAGGCCATGTCGGGAACCGACGACCTCAATGGAGTAACTGATAACGACCGTGCGTTGGTGATGCGCGTAGTGGAAAGACGGCGGCAAGTTCGGTGGCAACTGAATTGAAAAGGGACAGGTAACGATCTGGCCGCCTGGCTGGGAGTTGAAGTGGTCCCAGATTTGTTGGTCAAGGCGCACGAGCTGACACGAAGTATGAGAAAGCGAATTTAACGAGGTTCAAGACGGGGCATCTGACCTGGACCGTCTCGGTCTTGTAGTGCGTCTCGTTTTTCGGCCCTTCAGGACCAACTTCACGTTTCGTCTCAGTCAATTTCCTACAGCGATGTTGAGACTCGAACGAACGACGAAGAATAGAACATACGTGACAATAGAACCGCGGACCTTTACGCGTACGTTCTCAACCTTGTCCTGGGTTGCCATCGGGATGTTGATATCTACGGTCCCTTGCAGCGTTTCGCCCGCAACGCGGACAACATCCGGGAAGTGAAGGGTGAGGGTTTCGGCCATGAGGGTTGAAAGTAAGTGGGTTTGGTCAGTGCGCGGCGGTCGTTTTTAAGCACGGGCAATCATCGCATTTGGTTTAAATCGCGGCCATCATTGATCGACGCCACGACCATCGCAACGAGCAGTGACCCGCCCGAGCTTCGAAGAGCGCTGGATGTCGTGTCTTAGCGCGCTGGAGGATATACGCCGTGCGACTGCAGAGACTTTATTCAAAGCTTCGGGGAACTTGCAAGAACTTGCAGCAGGCAAGCCCCAAACTGAAGCACCCAATAGACGGAGGAAATAGCTGGCCGCAATAATAGTACGGGTGGAACCCTTGGTAAATGAACATCATTCGGCTCGGACCGCACTTCGCAACGACGTGTCGATCTGCTGTAATGCTCTTGCCGTAAACGTTTGAGGAAGCCGCTCAGGATCACTGCATCAGAATCCAATTACGAATCGGTGCCTAGAGAGAGCCGACTGGGTGGCGCCTCATTTAAACCAAGCTAACACAAGTGACGAGTGCAGTTTCTGATTTCGACAGACCAGCAAGAAGATAAAGGATCCAGTCAGTCCAGATATCAACTTGAACGCGCGGAAGGTCTGAGGGGGTCTGAGGAGGAGACATGTTCGAACTGATTTTGAAAGGATGAGGGTTAGAACCAAGTGCCAATCAGTGGCAGTGGTATACACATCAGCGTTTCCGGCAGTGCCGCTCCTCCGCACGTCGTTGTCGCTGCCCTGAGGTGCATTCGGGGGCGGCGGCGGCTGGGAAAGAGGCTGCAAACGAACTCCTATTGCAGTTCATCTTTAATCCCGCCACATCTATGCCAGTGAAGAGCAGAGAATTGAGACCTAACGACGAAGCTCACAAATTGCACTTGACGCACATACATTCAAGTGTCCAACCATTTATGCATATGGGACAGAAAACAGAAAATTCCCCTCAATCAACCAGACGATGCCACGGTGATCGTCTACTGCCAACACATTTGGCGGTGGCCCCGAGCCCACACCGGCAGGAAGCTCGAGCTCGTGGCTTGAGCAGGTATTAGAATGAGGGTCGAACCGGATGAGAACCAATGTGCATCCCCTCTGGCCCAAACTGAGCAGGGATACGACAACGTGGTGGCCTATAGGACCCATCTGTACCGTGAGCTCTGTCGAACACATCCCCTCCACAGTAATTTCAGGGCAACGAGTCGACCCGAGATCGGCGCGCTGCCAAAAGCGAATGGTCGTCACAAATCTGGAGTCCGGTACGCCCAGACTGTCGTGAACCTTGACGAAGCTCGCGTCGCGGAGCATCTGCGTGCATACCAAGCCGCGCCTCTTCCAGATTCTGGTTGGAAACGAGATGCCAGGATCCACGTCACCGAATGTGAGAGTGGATGCTGTAGAAGTTGCCAGTCCGTAAGGAAGGTAATCGCTGCGACAACAGTACACAAGCGCTTTGGCACCGTCGTCTGCGAGAAGGTACAGATTTTCATTGTAGAATGAGAAGTTCAATCGACGGCTGATTGCATACTGTGAATAGTTTAGTTGGCGTCGTGAAAGTGCTGCTAAAAAAACCAACATTTGTTGGGATGTCCGTTTCGATGACCGTGCAACCGCCGGATATGAGACCGTAAGCTACAATTTGTGTTCCTTTGGAATTGGATTGAACTGCCCCAACGACCCGAGGACTGACAAACGGTTTTTGAAAGTCACAGTCTATAGCCAAGGTGGCTTCCAGCAAGAGCGATACCCGGACCGATACGCCGGATTCATTTTTCTGACGCTCGACTTTAAGGAACTTTAACACCGGGCTAGGAAAAGAAACATGTTCAGAGCGTCGACACAAAAAAAAAGAAGTAAAACGAACATATCAAATCTCGAGCCCCCTTTCAAGGCAAGACCGAGAATCACTGATTTATCAGGGAGAAAATCATACGAGGCACTTCTGACGTATGCATCGAGGTCGAATAGAGACGTGTATTCGCCCGTGCCGTAGTCTAGGCATTTTAAGAACTTGCTCGAATAGAAAATGAACAGCTCAGAGCCCGGAAAATTAAAGAGATGGTTGGTCTCGAGGGCGGACCGGTCGCCCAGCTGCCATTTTCGCACCTCGCCGATTATCCGGGGGCGGGGAAGGGTCCAGTTTTGGTCCAGTTTTAAGCGATGCAAAACTAGTTCCTTGAGATCCTGCGAATCCAGATCGTGTGGTGTCAGCGGATTGGATACAGATTGTATGCTTGAGTGGGTCTTCAGAGCCGCGAGCCAAAAACTTCGATCTGTTGTGTGCGCCCGCACAGCGCGAGAGACCTACGCCGATAAGTGCCGCGTGGGCGCCGACTCAACCACGAAAGGTATACCAGTGCACATACCGCAGCCAGTGACCAGGCATCCTGAAGCTGCATTCTGGATAAAACATCGAAGAGGACGTCGGCGGGCAGATCAGCAAGATTGACCATGACAGCGAAAGAGAAGGCCGTTTCTCTCCGTTTCTTCTCGGCAAGGTTTCAACTAAGGGCCGGCTTCACGTAACTCAGAATTCGGCTCCGACCTCTGTTCACCGGCCGGGTCGGGTATGTTCGGCGGGGTTGGCGGAACCGCGCGATGTCCAAGCTTCAACTAAGCAACTGGCGGAGATGGAAGAAACATAGGCAAGGCATAATATTAATCTACCTTGAAGAGGAGGATGCGGAGACTCAAATTTCACTTAGTCTGCCTGCCCACTGCATTTCGAAACTTCTGCTCGCGGAATTTAAGTTTGCGTGCAACCGTAGCGACGAGTAGGATGGTTGGCATTTGGTTCGAGAGCAAATAACATCCATACGTTAAGGCCGCACATTTTAAACATCCATGAGAAACCACCCCATGGCCCGAAATGCATAAAAATTACTCGAAGTCAATCCAGACTGCTGAAATACGAACATCAACCCTTCTGTTCAGTGTTCCGTGAGTACCTACCGAGAGAAAAGTCATCACCCAGTCCCAACCAGAATATATATTCGATTTCGCACCTGTCAAGAACGCGCATATGGTCCAGAACAACACACGCGCCGCTCAACGGATGGAGCACAGAAAAGAAATATTCCACAGCCAGCTCCGGGGGTTCACCCATGTTCTCTATCATCATGTCTTCTATGTAATAGTCTTGTGACTCGTAAAAGTCTTGCGAGTTGGGATACGTATCGCCCAAAATGTAGATCTCGATATGAGCGAGCTGGGGCTGAGAGGGCAGGAAGAGTGCGAATTTCGTTATGTAGTCTTCCGGTGGAAACACGAGTCTGCCAGGCCAGTTTGGAGGTCCAAGCCGGCGGGTGCGGTATTCGTGCAAGCGAAGACTCCGCAGCTTTGTCAAGAGCTTCAAATGGGCGCAATAGTCGATCTGAGTAAGTAACAATGAGCGGATGGACGCAACTTTCTCGCTCAAAGAACATACCATGGGTTCGCTGATGCAAACATCAAGGTGTGTAACATTAGGAATTGAAGCAGCTAATTGATGAAATGATTTCGGAGACAGTTCGTCGGTCTTCTTCATGGCATTGCCAACGATGTCGACCGCGAAGAGGCGAAGATGTGTGAGGGATAAGCAGCTTGACAGCGGTACGATGTGGGAGGAAGGCAACAGCTCTCGACAGTAAACATCTTCATGCACCAACGGGATGACAAGCTTCTGCAGTTGACGTGGGCGGCGACATACAACGGCGGCATCTTTGAAAGAGCCTTGAAACGAATGCAGTGGGGAGAGGAATGTCTCTTCTCCGGTCAGCGTTGTCCCATAAACGTTTAGTGTTAGTTGGGAGAGATTTGGATGCGAAGTCAAGAACGGCGAAAAGTCTGTTTCGGGTAGATCGGATGGGAGACCATAACCATAACCGAACCAATCATCAGGAATCAGGTCCGCAGAAAGATCCAGGGTGGCGAGAACGGGTAGATGTATGCTGTTGATGGCGGCGACAAGATGGGAGTAACCGGCGTGTGGAAACTCGTCGTCAAAGGGTATTTTCAACTTCAGCTGCAAAGTGTGTAGGAGTGGGGAAGTGGATGGCAGCATTGGCAGGGATTCAGCCAGCTTGTAACACAGCTTTTGTGCACCAAACCATTCCAAAGCTATGAACCCGAATCGATGAAGAAATTCAGGGAACTAAAAAATCCCCACTCACCTGAGTCAACCATTTCACTTTCGAGTCGTAGTACTTCCAACCTTGGAATGAGGGCGAACTGCGGCGGCCTTAACAGCCAGGAAGCAGAAAGGATCTCGGAGACGTACATTAAAATTGTTGTTGGTTCCATTGCAGGACACGTCGAGCTCCTTGAGGTGCGGAAATCTTCCAGGTGTTCCAAGGATTCTCCCCAAATCGTTGACACCAGCCGCCAAAGACCAACGCAAACTGCGTAATCGTTGGGTGATTGCAAGCTGCGAAAGGGTCTTGAGTAGTTTGGGTTTTTCCTGGAGGACGAGTTCTCCGGCGCCGCCGACCAAGCCCAAGTCACGAACCAGTGTCGCGAGTGCCGGGTGAGGTGTACCGTAAACCAGAGTGTGTGTCCTTGCACAAATTGGACAGTTACAGCGTTCGACGTCAGAGCTGAGGGTTTGAATGAGGAGAGCGGATTGGGGTGCAGTCAGTGGTGGGTCAATGGTGTTGGAATACAGCAGAGGAGTAAACGCGGAACAGAAGTGATGCGAGAGGGAACAGAGACGAGCAAGGGATTGACGCGATGCAAAACGGGCGATGATTGTCCAGAGTTCGAGGGGCACATCGGAGGTATTGTAGGATAGGTTAGCTTTGGGATGGCTATGAATGAGCTACAATCAGCGGACTTTCGCGGGGAATGTATCAAGTTCGCGCACCAACTCCGATGCTGCGCGTCCAAGGCGGAAACAGAAGAGTGCCGCGAGCTTTCTCGACGTTGCTAGGGTAGACAAAGGTCAGATTCAATCCCATGCAGGAATAGAACGATACCTTTGGGATTGGCATTTGAAGGAGGATGGGCCGCTCACGTGAGCATAAACACGGTCACGTTGCGAAGCGCACGCGTTTTGGTTCGGTCAATTGCAAAACATGTTATTGCCTTTTCTAGTTATTGACCCCAGGTAAATTCGTACTTATTGATCTGGCTACCTGCCAGTTATTGATTTGACCCAACTTTCCCGGTATGGATCCAGCTTTCGGCGACTTATTTAAAAGTGGGTCAGTGACTGACCCACTTTTTACAGATCTTGACTTGGCCCCAGTTTTTTGCTATTGACCTGGCCATTTCGGTTGTTGACCCGGCATACCTCAGTTATTGAATCGACCCCAACTTTAGGCATGCACGACTTATTGATCTGACCGAACTTTCAGTTATTGAATTGACCCAACTTTTAGTGGTCATGTGACTGACATTACGCTTCGTCTACTCAGTCGTTGGCTCAACGACCCTTCCAACAAGCTTGTAGCAGTCAATAGAATAGTCTTATGGGTCATTGCTCTTCCCAGGTACAATCATTATATTATTCTCTTTTAACTTTGACGCCGTAGCTTTAAATTGGTCGGAAGTAAGACCACCACCTAGATTTAGTAGTATTTTGGTGGAGTACAGCAAATGCATGATTACCCAAGCAATCAAAGTGAGTACATAATGCTGAGACTAGGCGAATATCCTATTCACTTTATGCTATATAGACTTTCCATCGAGATCTTTTCTGCATTCGAAACACGGCTATAAGTTCCATTCAACATGCTTTTGATGTGACTTGAACGCGTCATAACGTGCCCAGATGCCTTATAGTACGTCTGGATACATTTTGAGATGCCCATAAATTAAGTAGCGATTCAAATACGGGGACGATTGTGCAATGACAAATCACGTGACATACAAAAGTGCAGTCAGTTCAACAATCAGCTCACTGAAAGAGTTGAGTCAGTTCAATAACATGACATCTCCAAAAGTAAGGTCAGTTCAACCACTTGAGGAGGTTGATTCAATAACCTGAAAAAGCTGGTTCCACTTCGAAAAATGTGGGTCAAGCCAATAAGTCAAAAAGTGTAGTTAGATCAATAAATTCGAGGTTGGAAGTCAATAACTGGCCGGAGGTTGGATCAATATGTTGAAGGCCAAAAGTGTGGGTGGATCCATAAATGAAACATGGGTCAGATCCATAAATGCGCATTTGGGCAGGATCAATAACTAGAAAAGGCAATAACATATTTTCGCGGTCAATTCGCTAAAATTTCTTCCCGATTTTTCCTCTAAACTATTAGAAAGAAATAGCAATCTCTCTCGGCGTCAGGAACTCATTTCTTTCCACTCCCTGCATTTCCAAGCTCGCTTGAAACTGTTCGATCTGAAATCTTGACAAAGGTTCATTTAAGTAAAAAGTCATCTGTGAAACATTGCGAGAAGCACGCATAATTTGCAATCGATGTAGCGCGAACCACGCTATGAATATTCGTAGTCCCTCTGCCAGACAATTGTCTTCCTAATGTGCCGCAGCGACTAAATGCCATTTAAACCAGACATCAACGGTGTATGCTCAACTCGAAATAATAGCACGACTCTGGGAAGAAGTATTAGAACATTCTTTTTATCTGAACGCAAGCCCAACCTTTGATCTCCCCACTTCACTTTTGCCTGAGAAAAACTTCAGAACAATCCCAGAAATGTTTACTGCCTCGTTCCAGCTCCCAATTTATGTTGACGACGACTAAACGAGGATCGGAGACCGGCAAATGCTGCGCTATATACTTGCCATCCACAAATACATCTGCCAATATGACTAAAGCCTGAAGCCTTGGCAAGTCGGACAATATGTCCGATAAAACGGTGTTTGGCGTCTGACAGGAAAGGGCCAAATGTGTGAGCGCAGGAAGTTGAGATATTTGCGACCAGTGCGACCAATTGGCAAAGACTTTGGAGTCGGCGTCGAATAGATTCACCTCGGTGTCGAAGAAGTGGAGATGGGTTACATTCTGCGAGAACGGCAGCCTGGAACAAGGTTGGCCATGATCGGCGACTACATCGGCAGCGAGGTCCAAGTGCGTCGGTCTCATGTGCGCTAGGATTGAGAGAAATCCGACATTTGAGAGGTCGCTGATGAGCGCCAGTTCCGCAGCTCCTGTGCACCGATGCAGCACGCTGGATAGCTCAGCATCGGACCACCCGTTGTCGGAGTTGAAAATCTGGGTATGCCAGGGAAAATGGTTCGAACTCCCATTACTCAACGGGAGGGCGTTGAGCTCTACACGAACCGCACCGGCGAGAAAACTCTCCAATTTCGACTCCGTTGCTCGCAGAAGTGCAACAGCCGAGCTGTTGTTTCGCGCATGTCTGGCTATCCTGATTTCTGTGTAGAGGAGAGGTTCTATCCTGGGATTGGCATTAATCGACCACCCAACTCTGACGGGCGACAACATACCAATCCAAAACACGGTGTGCTACCCTTAGGAGGGCCGGAATCATCTCGGGATAAAGAAGCGCAACTTCTTTGAATATTCTCTGCTCAAGCCTCGTCTCCAATCTCGGCGATACAGCTGAATCGTCGGAGAGACTGATATTTTGACCCGAGAGAACTGTATTCTCGACGGCAGAGGAGGGAACTGTAGTTTCAACAGCATCTGGAACCGACTGAGCTCTCGTGTCTTCTTCAACCAGTTCCATGTGGTAACAGGATTCTGTAAATTTGAGATCAGAACGGAATGTACGAGGCGAGAACAAAAGTGAACAACAGACCTTCAATCTCTCCGCTTCGCTTCCGTGAAATAAATAGATCCGCACGCGCCCACATATCTCGACCATCTGGACTGATCAAATGGGCCTGAGTAATAGGACTTTCGTCAATAATAAACACAACGCGTTGATCGTGCAGTAGAACAGGTGCCGTCGCTGTATTCTTTTCCGGGGCCCCGTATAGAATCAGAGTTTGGAGGTTGGAGCAATCAGATAAAGCGGCTTCTAGTGCACGGGGAGGTGTATGTTGGTCCAATGCCAGGTGAGTGAGGGCCGGGAGGCGGGAAAGGTTGCGCAACAGCGACCATCCGTGGATCAAACTCCCGTCGGCGCCGATGTCACCGAGAAGAAGATGGCTGATATTCTGGAAGAAAGGCGCAGTGAGATCTAGTTGAGGATGTGACATCTCCGACACCATGTACAGGCGCTGCGGTCGCATGCACGCGAGCATCGGAAGAATTGGGACGGGCTCGTCGAGACTGCCGAAGAAAAAAAGACTCTCGACGCCTTCGCATGCGCGAAGTACAATTCCCAGCTCGGCTTCAGACCATGTGTTTTGTGGACGGCGACTGAATATATGCAGCGCGAACGTGACGAGATTCATATGCCGAACAGCTTTGAGCAAGAAGTCAGCCGGCTTGGTGGTGGAGTCGGTGATGCGGAGAAGGGCATAATCCGCTTTCGACTTTTCTTCCAGCGGGCTGATTGCGACGGTGTGGTAGAGTAAAGGTTCAATCCTTTGGAGGTTCAACGGATCACCAAAATGATTGTGTCTTGTGCAGACTCACCAGTAGTGGACACGCCGTGCCACACGCAAAAGTGTGGGAATCGTATTGCGGTACATATGTGCCGTAGTTTCGAACATCTCCCGCTCTAATTCGGGATAGAAACGAGGGGTACTTTGAACCATCATCGTGTCCGCAATGTTCAGTGTCCCGGGGGTGGAGGCCATTTCAAGCAGATTTCTGCCAGATTATGACGTGGACGTGGAAGATGGGAGGAAGAGGGAGTCCGTAGTCAAGTGTGACCACAGCCTGAAAGCCAAGAAAACACAGCAATGCATTGAAGTCGAACCAATACACGTGACGTTTAGTTGAAAAGTCAATGTAGCTCCAAGTGATAAAAAGTCGCCTGTGAGCCATTCTGAGAAGCATGCAATGGAAAGTACTCAGCCATCGAATCTCCCCTCGAGTCCCTTGAACTTGTCAAAACGCGATCACCTGATTGATTTTACAAGCTGTGCCAGAACTTTGCTTCTGCTTCCCAAATCCATTGATCGTCCGGTTTAACGTTCGTTCGCACCACGACTCGCTAACGTGACACCACCATGGCTCTCTCTTCCCCTTTCCCAAAGTGCGTCGTAGATGTTGCGTTCGACTTGACCTAACGAGACTCAGCAACCTTTGCAACCCCCATCATCGAGGCGGACGGCGCATGGGTCTTTTTCGGCGCACTTCGCACGTATGCACTCAAGAGCGGGGACGATGGCAGCTTCAATCGAGACAAATATTTGCGCACTCCAACCCCCACACTGGGTAAGACCGCGCCGTGTTTGTTTGCAAATCAATAGGATCCTTAATTTGAATCTTAGCGCCGGGCGCGGATCAACAGCTACTCGTTGGGTTTTGCCAGGTATTTGGGTGCGATATAGCTAACATATGCCGCTAGCGCCATACCACTGGCACTTATACCAAACGGAGACATTCGACGTTGTATGGAATCCCTCTGAGTTCTTGGAGGCATCCAATATTTATGATGTTCTCAGAACAGCGGTATTTTGTGCTATATCCTTGATGGCAAGCAAGGAAAGCTTCAAGCCGGAGAGACTGTATCCATACCTCCGAGACATTGGCACACTGTATGCCTAAACCCTCTTTGCCGCGCCGATATTCATTCGAACGTCCTTCTAGTTCTGGTCTGACCCCGCCTCCGGTGTGGACCTGGACGCAAATATCACCGTGCGTGGTGGACCCAATCCGGGCTTCGACGAGACGTTCGTGCGCAATTCCTACGGGTAACTCTTTAATTTTCAGCCAAACTCAACGACCTAACTGATCCCGCTCAGTTACCTGTCGTCCTGCACCATGCAGAACCTCACCCCGGCGAATCCCATCCAGATGCTGACATTCATGTACTCTGCGGATGTCACACCGGAACTGCCGTTGAACCTGGGGCGATTTGCCAACTATGCCCTGGGGACCTGGCTAGGATGGCTCGGCGGTTTCAAGAGCGAAGATTCAGCCTTTGCGCCCAAGTAGTGTCAATGATGCAACTGCTATTGGCATTCCATGTATGTTTTGCTGTATCTCTATGATTATTACTTCGTCACGTTGAGGTCTTCGCCGTCATCTAGCTCATTAGAATCGAGCAAACAGGGAATGGTTCGAGTTAACTCGGCGCCACTTGAGAAAAAATAGTCCTGATATGATTCAGTTTGTTGCTCACACGTCCAGCAGTCTGAAAAGAAATTACAGCGCCACTCGAACGCTGCGCTCAACGGTCGGCCACGCCAACTATGGTCTATTTTCGGCAAATATTCGGTCTCGGCGCGCTCGTTTGTCAACGCGTATCACAGTCATTTGATTACATCGAGATCTCGCCCATTCACTCCTCACACCATCTCTGGTCTTTGGTCTCGTCGCGAGTCCGACCACTCACCAAGTCAATTTCAATTCCATTCACACGAGAATGGGGTCGGAGACCCAAATAGCGCATTTACTCGCGCAGCCAGCATCCTTTACGCCAAATTTCACCGCAGAACACTCTGTGGTGCTACCTCATAGCCTTCAAACGGTGTTTGACAGGTTTGGGAGCGGAGAGACCCTCGAAGACAGCGTCAGGCTCTCGGATCTCTGCTCTACCTTCCGTCTCGTGACCAAAGACCACGTCACACTTTCCAAGGACCAGTCCTTGGGGGAGGTGCGCTGCAGGGGTCTACAAGCCTCGAGTGAGCCGGTGTCGAGCGATGGGGAACGGTCCTTGATGCGCCAGTTCTTCGTGCTGCAAGAGGTCGTTCCTCTGCTCTGTGGCCTGTATCAGCACACCGTGACGATTGCAGGTTGCCTAACCAGCGACCGCGAGCGAAACGTGGCTCTGTACGAAACCAGCGCGGCGGGAGGCATCCTTGTCTGGAAGCTCCGCACGTTCGAAGAGCTTGCACCGAGTGAGGGCGACGGTCAAGTCAGGACGAAAGTGCATGAGCGGATTCAAGGCAGGGCGCCGTTGCTCCTGCGGTCGACGGTCGAGAAAGAGACGCGCAGGGCCCATACGTACGTTTCGATCCTGTTGTTGTCCGTGAAGTGCCCAAGACTGAGGCATCTTTCAAGTATTCATATGGAGCAGTACCACACGCTTTTCACTTGATGTCGTTCTTCGGCATTTTGACCGCTTCGAGTGCGTCTTCCCGCCTTTTCGTTTGATTCTGGCCCTGACATGTCGCATGCAGAGACGGGTCTAAAGCTACCAGGAGCCTCTGCCATAGGGGGACGGAGCTGAGGATACCGGGATACATGTTAATCCATTAGTCTGAAAAGGGCTTGGGGTGGAGGTCATATCGGGAGCTTTCACGCAGATTTCTGCTGGGCGATGACGTGGACGTCTTATCCTGGGAGTCCGCCGCAGTCCGTAGTCAAGCGTCGAAAACACAGCATTGAAATCGAACTAATGCACGTGGTGTTTGGTTGAAAGTCAATAGGGTCAGTCAGAGTAACTCGTTTCGACGTTTCTGGGGTCGTTTCCAGGGTGGTCGTTTCTGAAGTCGTTTCTGGCAAGTTTCTGGAGTCGTTTCTCGAAATTGTTGGCATCATAAACGTGGGAGAAACGACTCGGAGATTTATTTTGGTGGAGAAACGACTTGCAGAAACTCCTCCAGACTCCAGAGACGTTTCTGAGGCGTTTCTGGGGCGTTTCTCGTTTTTCCCATACTTTAAATGATTCATTTTCATAATTCGAGAAACGACTTCAGAAACGACTCCAGAAACGACACATTAAAACTTATTCTGACTGACCCTAATTTAGCTTTTAGTGATACAAAATCACTTGTGGATCATTCTGGAGCATGCAATCGTTGGCAACTTTTTTTTTCCCTCTGAACTATTGTTGAAAAACAATAGCAATCCCTCGGCGTGAGTCAGGGGCTCAATGTTTAACTCTGTCCAAGACTGCTATTCGGACTGAATTCAAATCGTGGATAAGCCACGGTTGTCACCAGCTTGTACGAGTCACACAATTCTGAACTACATATACGGTGGGTGCAATAATAGTAACGTTTGTTTGCCAGCTGGGATGGTTGAAAATTTATTCGCGAGCAGCCAACGCTTATACACACGGCAGCGCACTTGAAACGTCTAAACGTGACCATCCCAGACCAGATCCACATAAAGAACTACTTGAAAGGGAATCCGGACAGCTAAAATTGGCACGAACATCAACGTTTCTGCTCCGAAATCCATGAGTACCTGGCACAAGAAATGTTACAACCCAGTCAACCAAAAGGTGTCCCCAATCTCGCACCTGTCCACAACGTGCGCACGATCCAGAACAACATACGCGTTGCCGCCTGACGGACGAAGCACAGAAAAGAAGTATTCTGCACTCAACTCCGGCGTCTCACCCATCTCTTTGAAGCCAAATGACTGCGAGTTCGGATAGGTATCGCCCAAGAGAGAGATCTCGATGCGCTTGAGTCGGGGCTGGGAGGGCAGGAAGAGCGTAAATTCTTCGATATAGTCTTCCGGTGGAAAGACAAGCCTGGCAGGCCATTTTGGGGGGCCCAGCCAGCGAGTGCGATATTCTTGGAAGCGAAGGCTCTGTAGTCTGGCTAAGAGAATCAGATGACCGCAATAGTGGATCTGAGCAAGTAATAATGAACTCCCGAACGTAAGATCCTCACTCAAGGCACATACCATGCGTTGACTGATGCACACATCGAGATGCGTAAGGTTAGGAAAGGAGGACACTAATTGACGAAACGAGGCTGGGGAGAGCTCGTTCCTCGTCTTGATCGTTTTGCCAGCAGCGTCGACCGCGAAGATGTGAAGATGGGTGAGGGACAAGTCGCTTGCGAGATGTACGGTCTTGAATGACGGGAGGGGATCAAGGTTCAGATGGATTAAGGCGATGACGAGCTTTTGCAGTTTATGTGGCCCGGCACATATAACGGCGGCGTGTTCGAAAGAGCCTTGAAACGAGCGGAGTTGGGGGAGGAATGTTTTCTTTTTGGACAGTTGTATCCCAGGCATGTTTAATTTTAGGTGGTGGAGATTGGGATGCGAGGTGAAGAACGGGGAGAAGTCTGTTTTGGGTAGATCGCGAGGGACGCCACAACCATACTGGTACCAGTAGTCAGAAACAAGGTCCACAGAAATCTCGAGAGTCGCGAGGGCGGGGAGATGTATGTCGTTTATAGCGGCGACGAGATCTGAGTAGCCATCGTCTGGGAATTCCATATCCTCGTCGAAAGGAAGTTTAAGCTTTAATCGCAAAGTATGGAGAAGTGGGGAAGTGCATGAGACCATCTGTAAGGATTCGGCAAGTCTGTAGCACGGCCTATCGGCGACACCCCAGTCCATATTGGCATTCTCTGTAAACCGCAATCGATAAACGGGCCCATATGCAGAACGGAAAAAAATGACTCACCGACGAGAGACGAGAGATTGATTTCCACTCCTAGAACTTCCAGTCTTGGAACGAGGACAAACTACGCTTTTCAACGACCAGGAAGCATCGACGCGACGGAGACGTACGTTGAAATTCTTGTTCGTTCCGTCGCAAGACACGACGAGTTCTTTCAGGTACGGAAATCTCCCGGGCGCGCCGAGAATTCGCACCAAATCGTCGACACCAGCCGCCAAAGACCAATGCAAAGTGCGTACTTGGGCAGCCTCGAGCTGTGAAAGCGTCTTGAGGAGTTTCGGTTTGTCGCGGAAGGTCTGGTCCGCGGCGCCTTCGACCAAGCCCAAGTCGCGAATGAGTGCTGCTAGCGCCGGGTGAGGCTTTCCGTGAACGAGTGTTTGGGTCCTTGCACATATAAGACAGCTACAGCGTTGAACATCGGAACTGAGCGTTTGGATGAGGAGGGCGGATTGCGATGGGGTGAGTGGGGGGTCAATAGTGTTGGCATACAGCAGAGAGGTGAGAGCAGAGCAGAGATAATGAGAAACGGAACAGAGACGAGCAAGGGATTGACGCGATGTAAAGCGTGCGATGATCGTCCAGAGCTCGAGAGGCACGTTCGAAGTATTGTAGGTCGGGTATGGTTTGGGATAGCTAAAAATTAATACTGTAATCAGCGCAGTATTGAAGAGATGCATTCAAATCGCGCACCGACTCCAATACGCGTCCAAAGCTGCGTATGAACCCTCCGAGTCGGAAACGAGAGAGTAGCGTGACCTTTCGCGACGTTGCTGAAGAAATGAAGATCAGAAACGAACCTGGTGAGGACATAATGGTACCTTTGGGATTGGCATGGCTTTCTGGCAGTAGAGGAACCTTGGAAGAACCTGGAAGAAGAAACGAGGAACTTGAAGAGCGCTTGTTAGGCTGGTCCGCAATGATCGGATCATCTCATCAGCAATATCCTCTTTAGGCCTTGTTGCTTCGTTCGAAATTCCTCTCGTTTCTCCACACCACATCGTCGCCTGTTCTACAATACTTGCGACTTTGTTTGTCCGCTCTAGATCAAGCCTGGTGGCGCTTCCTTCCTTCTCAATTTTCCCACTACGGCGTTCTTTTTAACTAGGTCCAATACGTTCCGTGAGCATGGCGCCATCCAAGCCTCGTCCTTCCTCGAACCTTCCTTATCCCGTGGCACACATCCGTCCCGCCTCCAGAGAAAATTCTCGGCGTTCACATCAGCAAAAACCCTTGTGCATTCGCTTAAATTTCGTATGTTCTTGGTCCTTGGGCCTTGGCTGCTCTTGGACACACTGAGGAGACTTGACTGATTCGGATAAGCCTACGTATTTTTTTTCGCTGTAAGAATGAAAGATTCAGGCGGCACATCTTCTGGACTGTTCTTTTCGTGCGCTGCCCACATGCGCTTGGCACACTGATACAGAATCTGTAAGCGCCTTCATTGTACGCCAACCGATTTCCCGCCGAGCCTTCTCGTCCTCTTTCACTCCGCGCCACGGAGGATGTACTCTAATTTCCATCGTCCTCGGATCGGAAGTATCCGAGTCCACGTATTTCTCTCTACCTCCTGCGCTACCGGAGGGAGTCGTGCTAGCAGGCAGTCTCCTGGACGAATCCAATACACCCTGATTATTCAACCGAATCCACGATTCCACGACCTCGGAGTCCGGTTCAATTTTCTTTTGAAGGAGATAACGTCCTCGGACCTCGATCTCGGACTCAGAAGACGAGATTCAATCATTTTTCGCGCCCGGAGACTTTCCGATTTGGTTTCGGGGGTGCGGAATCCTCGTTCCCCCATGTCGAAACGCCGCTGCCAGTAGCGGCCAAGACAATTGAATCTTCACCACCCGATCACAATCCGAACTGTTCCGCCTTACGAGGACGCTGGTAAGTACCCATTTTTTCCCCCTCTTCCCCAACGCCCGGGTTTTGATTTCTTATTGAAACCGACACCTACATTATCATCTCGGAAGCCCGGTACGAACGGCTCACCCCCGCGGCACTAAGGTACGCACCCGCGGTGTCTATTGCCAGCATCCGGTATGCAGGGATGTATGGATATTAATGTCGCAGTCCGTCGATTCAGGCACCGCGTGCTATAGATAGTAAATAGCATGAAGTTTGACTAGCGTTAAGGCCGAGTCGGGGTCGGACTCGGAGGAGCAGAATAGAACGGGGGTTGTGGGTCCGTCCATGATGTTCTATTGGGGCGAGGACTCCACAAAGATGTGTGGTGCTTTGCTGACTCAGATGAATTGACATAGGGCGCCGCAGATTAGTGCTGCTGCGAGCTGAGGACTGGATTGTGACGCCTTTACCATAGTTATAGAGGACGCAGTCGGCGGTCGATTGCACGAACACCGTTGACCGTCCCTTAATGCTGTACATCCCTCATCACAGCGCCTACATTGGAACCTCCGTGCGTCCGATGCCCGTCTTGATGGTGGTAACGTTGTCTCTTAGACTGGCGATTCTATTCATGATCAGGATCTCATTCATTTGCTGTCGGCTATGTGTGGAGATTGGACCCACAGAGGACTTGTGCTGGTAGTAGCTTGGGATGGGTTTGAGGAGACATGTGAGATATAATTCTCCACACAGAATATTTTTCCTGTCCACAGATAAGCAGAGAACAGAGTTACCTCCTGTGCACAGTGTTTTGGGATTAATTGGTGTTACATGTGACACTTGCTTGATTCAGGCACAGAGATCAGGCGTTCAGGCATCATCTTCCCTTCTCTTGACCAAACCATGTCGAGGTTCGCTGCGACGCCCAGCTCCGTCGACGACGACCGGCCTGCTCGCTACACCTTCAGCACCGAGCACGACGACGACGACGACGACGACGAGAGCAGCGCCGAGGACGTCTTTGCCTTTCTTCCTCCGAGCACCGCCGATGGGCCCCAGCACCAGTACCCGCCCCTCGAGTACCCTGCACCCGTCTACGACCCGTCCACACCCTTGCGCGTCTCGTTGCCCAGCACAGAGAAGAGCAATGTCGTGCGGCCAGACTCGTTCGCAGGCACTGGCTCGGAGGAGGGGTCCATAAAGTGGGTTTTATCCGAAATAAATCAAAGCGCATATCCTTCATGAAATACAGAATGGAGTTCGACTTTGACGCCATTGAGGAGGAGGACTCGCCCTTCCCCGAGGTCCGAGCCTCGGTGTCCAACATAGACGACCCTGACATGCCCGCCCTGACAATCCGGATGTGGTTTGTTGGCCTCTTCCTCTGTACAATCTCCAGCTCCCTCAACGTCTTCTTCAACTTCCGCTCCCCTGCACCCTCGGTCGTCCCCCTGGCCCTCCTCCTCATCGCCTACCCCTTTGGCAAATTCCTCGCCTACGTCCTCCCCATCACCACCTACCGTTTCCGGTCTTGGGAGTTCTCCCTCAACCCCGGTCCCTGGAACATCAAGGAGCATGTGCTCGTCTTTATCATGGCCAACGTCGCCGTCGGTAACCCGTATGCCCTCAATGCCATCGTCGTGTCCGAGTTTTTCTATGACATCAAGGTATGGGCTCCTGTGTCAGGACGTTTCACCTGCCAGGCACCTCGTTTTGACACAATGCCCCCAGCTCGGATACTGGTTCGCGCTTGTCCTGGTCCTCGCCACCCAGCTCACAGGCTTCGGCCTCGCTGGTATATGTCGCCGCTTCCTCGTTTGGCCTGCGAGCATGGTCTGGCCCCAGAACCTCGTCGCGTGCACCCTGCTCAACACCCTGCACGCTGAAGACGATGAGTCTACCGGTGGAATGACCCGCTATCGCTACTTCGTGCTCGTCGCCTCGGGTTCCTTTTTCTGGTTCTTCCTCCCAGGTCAGTCTCATTTCCCCTCTTATCAGCTCAAAAAATTGAGACAGCCCCCCAGGCTTCCTCTTTGAGGCGCTCTCCGTCTTTTCCTTCGTCTGCTGGGCCGCGCCGAACAACGTCCCCGTCAACCAACTCTTCGGCGTCTCCGGCGGCCTCGGCATGAGTGTGATCACGTTCGACTGGTCCCAGATCACCTGGATCGGCTCTCCGCTCATGGTCCCCTGGTGGGCCGAGGTGCACGTCTTCATCGGCTTCGTCATGTTCTTCTGGATCCTCACCCCCATCCTGTACTACACCAATTCGTGGTCCCTCGCGTACTTCCCCATCAGCGCCAACATCCCGTACGATCGCTTCGGTAACGAGTACGACGTCACGCAGGTCCTCACCCAAAAGGACACATTCAACGCGACCGCGTACGCTGACTACTCGCCGCTGTTCCTGCCCGCGACGTACGCCATGACATACCTGCTGGCGTTCGCACTCAGCACCTGTGTCATCGTACACACACTTCTGTATCATGGGCGGAGTCTGCTGAATGGTGTGAAGAAGATGCGGGTCGAGAGCGACGATATCCATGCGAAGCTGATGCGTAATTATCCGGAGGTGCCGGATTGGTGGTATGCACTTAGTTTTTGTGTGTTTTTCAGCTTCGCGATTATCGGTATGGAGGTGGGTCTGAGTGCTGGCTTTGCTTGTGCTTTCGCTGACCCAGTGTCCCGCCCAGGTCTGGCATACACAAGTCCCCGTCTGGGCGCTGATCCTCGCGGTTATGCTGCCGATCATATATATCCTACCGTCGGGTTTCATTTATGCAATGACGGGACAAGAGGTGCGGTCGGACGATTCCACAGAATACTGATCCTGACCACCTCCAGATCACCCTCAACATTCTGGCCCAGATCATTCCGGGGTCACTGCTTCCGGGTAACCCGCTCGCTAACATGGTCAGTCGTTTCCCTTTCTGAATGTGAACTGCCGGCTAACCCCCACACAGCTATTCAAGTCGTACTCGGTACAAACGCTCACGGAGGCGACGTCCTTCATTCAGGACCTGAAGCTGGGGCACTACGTCAAGGTGCCCCCGCGTGCGTCGTTCCTCGTGCAGCTCGTCGGCACGCTGGTCGCGGCGTTCCTCCAGGTCGGCGTCAAGACATGGATCTTTTCGAACGTCGAGGATATCTGCTCGCCGACACAGAAGAGCCAGCTTACGTGCCCGCACAACCAGGTGTTCTTCACCGCTTCAATTGTTTGGTGCGTGCCCTTTCTCCCTTTCTTATTGATGTGCTAACGCGTGCTTTCAGGGGTCTCATCGGGCCGTCGCGGCAATTTGGACGAGGCACGCTCTACCACCCGCACACGTACGCGCTAATCGTCGGCGCACTCCTCCCGCTGCCGTTCTGGTTCTGGCAACGGCGAAACCCGAACAGCTGGGTCAAATACATCAGCACACCTGTGATCCTCAACGGCGTGTCGGGCATCCCGCCTGCCACAGGGATTAACTACAGCGCGTGGTTTGCGGTTGGCGCGCTGTTCCAATACTTTATCCGGAAGCGCTATTTCGCATGGTGGAGCAAGTTCAACTACGTGACGAGCGCGGCGCTGGACAGCGGGACGGTGATCTCGCTGATGACGATCTTCTTCACGCTGCAGTTCCCCAAGAACGGGAGGATTACGGTTAATTGGTGGGGGAATACGGTGTATAAGCATAGTAAGTCGCTCGACATGAACTCGAGATCTTAGTTATGCTAATTGGGATGTACAGCGGCGGACTATCACCGCATACCATGGAAGAAGGTCCCTGCAGACGGGATACCATTTGCGCACCATTCACCGTAACGGAGGGCGCGGACAGACAGACAGAACCGGATTGATCTAGCTAGCAAGGAGGTAGGCATGCACACCATCTATACATACTGCTACACCATCTCCATTATTAAACCACCGGCACCCCCACTACCCCGTATTATATATCACCATAACGTCCCGCCTACACCCCGGCACACACCATCTCATCTCCGCCGACGCACCTCATCTTTCCTTCCTTCGCCCTCTTTTTGGTTACGCGATGCATCGTGCACACGCCCACGCCCACATTCGTTTCCCCGCCGCATTTTACGCAATGCGTGCGTAACCGCCCCGCCCCGTCCCTGCCCCGTGCCATGGCGTGTATGCCCCCGCCACACCACACCAATCACAATAGTTAGATCTGCGTTCCATGTCTGGTACCCGTTTCCTTTTTCTCATCATCATCTCATCTACGTACCTCATCTACGTACTTTTTTTTCCTCGCGGGTGGGTGGGTGTCTCTGTGTCTCTTGTAGTATATATCCATAGCGGAATAAGTAGCAAAGCAAAATAAAATGACGAGGCTTTTGGCCCGGGTGATTGCGCGGAGTTGTGGTACTAACAATAAGATAAGATGCGCCACAGCATGGGCATCTGTCTGTGTCTACGAGAGAATGGGTGCAGCCAACGACATGTATGAGTTGCTAACCGAGCTCAAGAAAGAATGGAATATCGCCCTGAGTCATTGTATTAGCAGATGCTTTGCTTGTCGTGTGTCCGGTATGTCGACTGTCTTGCGATTACCACCGATATTATCGCAAGCATACCTAAGTCCTCCGAAGTGGAAATAACAAAAATCAGTCCTTCCTGGCCCAGCGAACCCGAAGAGCTAGACGAAAAAGTAGAGATTTTCGCACATTACTTCGCATTGAGCGATCCTCCATTCGCTGGGCGGCGTTTTTTTTCTATTTTTGGAGAAACGCAGGCCACGGTTGTCTGATGTAGGCGGCAACAGAATGGTACTCGGAGGTTCGATGGACGTATGGCAGTGCACAAATTAAAAATTGGGTTCTAGGCGTAGGCCTGTCGAAGTCGGATTGATACCAACAGTATACGTGTGCCCAATTTGGGTTCCCATAATCTGTTGCACGGACGGGTGTAGAGGCGCAAACGGCACCGACTTGGCGGGCTAGAACATTATCTTGACTCTGTGTTGGGGACGTGCGGAAATTGTGCGCCGTAATTCATCTCTGCGGCAGGATCGAGCGCCTATGGGTCTCGCAAGCGAATTTCTGGACTAGTTATGATTTCGTAACACGATGAATAGTATACATTTCCTTGAGAAAACCTATCCTAAAAATTACACGGCATCCTGAGGAACGCCCTTCGGCTCGGGGCGCTCCGACGGGGGCGGCACTGCGAGGTGGAAGCTTGAGATGTGCGTTGCGATATGTCCGCGGTTCGTCTCGGTCTGAAAGCGAATGCTCGGTAGAGCGCCGGTAGTCGATAACGAGTTCTGGTTCCACGCGCTCCCATCCACGACCCGGTAGACAATGAGCAGGTTCGCGATTTGCTGCGATGATTTTTTATAAGCAAACACACGGGCGGCCAGGAGAGCCCCGTACCTGGCAGGGGGACGCGACAGCGAGCCAGACCTGGTTTGTCGGGTGGTTAATGGCATAGGTGATGAGGAAGAGAAGGGCGAAGAGGCTGTAGAGCGCGGCAGACTCTACTATGATCGTAATTAGTGAGATATAGTGGGCTCCGTGTGCCGCAGTAAGGTTTTCTAGGAGGTTTCGCCGATAGACGAGGAGGCGACCGATAATCAACAATGTCAGGATAATGTTGACACCGAGGGAGAGCGTGTAGTAGGAGGTCCCATATGCCATGGGCAGGGCGCTGTAGAGGGAAAGAAAGGGCTGCGAAGATTCGAGGACCCACAGCGTGCCCATGACTAGGGCGGTAAGTCAAGGGAAGCATTTAAAATCACGGAAAAAAAAGACTCACCGAAGGAAAACAGCAGGAGAACGATGGGAAACGCGATGACACCCCAGGCAAGCTTGGGGTGGCCTGACGCAGCCCATATAACCCAGCAGCGCCAGAGCTGTGGGATATTTTAAATGCACTGGTCATCACCGGAATGTGCTTGGACTCACCACGAAGAGGTCAGACAGTAAAGTGAGAAGAAAGAGAGTGGCATAGAAAATTACATTGACGGCGGCTGTCTGTGAGTTCAGGAAAAACGTCCATGGTCCTCCTACGATCGCTCAATTTCGATTCCACAAAACAACTGGAAGTGCTACCTGGGTAGTTTCGGTTGTCGATATAAACGAACTGGACCGTGCGCGCTTGCACCGCAACATAGAGGGACCCGATGAGGAGCATGAGGGTAATGTAACCCAGGAGAAACATGCGTTGCCGAGTATGCTCTTTTCGCGTCCACAGGTTGTGTACACAACTGATATACAACGTTAACTGGATTCCATAGCCGACACCAGTGATAACGTCGCCTGCGATCTGGAGGTGGTTTCTTTACCCAACAAGAACAACAAAAGTAGTGGCGACACTTACAAAGGTACGTTCATACTCAATCGTCTGTCTGTCCTCACCGGTAGGGCCGTAGTAGGGTTGTGTCATTTCGTATCCGGTGAAGTGGGCGTCGGTCGATATTGGAAGGAGTGCAAGTCCTGAGGTATAAAGGGCTTCCCCCCAAAAAACATTCTTCCACTTTCGACTGACATCGGTCAGTTCGATATCACTGTGTGGTGTTTATTGGCGGGAGTATTGTTTTATTTCCAGATATCGCGACGACGCCTCAACGCCAGAGCACCGAGCACCAACTTGCTTCCGACGCGGTGACGCCGCATTACTTATAGCCAACTTGGTCATGGCAATCCGTTGCATGGTGCTGATAGTGCCATCTTCTTTTCCGATGAAGTCACCAACCCCAGATTGAATGAGACTGCATGTCCAGATGTGGGACGCGTGCATGGAGAGAAGTGGGGAAAATAATGTGCTGATGAAGCTATGCCGATATTTAAGTTCGGCTGGAATAGGGGCATTGATGCCAAATTGATCCCTCACATTGCAGTCGAACGCGGGACTTATCGAAAATTTGAGACATAGAAATGGAAGTAAACTGTATTCTGAACACATAGGTGGTATAAAGTTTGTCCTAGAAAGAGCCTGAATTTTCGACCTACTCGAAATTTTGTACAAGTTAAAACAACCTCGGCATCTCCCGCGCTCCGCCTAATTTGGCCGATTATCTACCAGTCGCTTCGCCCATCGGCTTTGGTCGATTATCATCAAAACCCTCCGGCGAGCCCTGGTATTGGCTTGGGATATCTCCTAGTCTCTTGCACTGACTTCCCACTCGTAACCTCGTTCTGAAGATATCTCCATCTCCGAAAAATTCGACGGCATTTCACGGTCGGTACCTAGGCCACCCCGAGCAAGGGAAGATGAACCAATACTTGTCACGTACTTGCAGTCGACTCTTCAAGGCTCCGAGAACTACAGCGCTGCCGGTCCCGACATCTATGTCCTCCACAAGCTGCTCGGCGACCCCAAGCTGCTACCGCATCTCCTCCGCTACCTGGGCCGCACCGGCCGCTTCCAGTCCGTTCACGGCACCCTCCCCGCGCTACCCGACCCCCAATCCGACCTGCCCACGCGTCGTGAAATGCACGCCCTGCTGAATCGCCTCCACATCCCCACGACCCACGCCCGCTCCGCCGACCCGTTCAACGCCCCGGCGGTCGGTCTCCTTCCCGCCTGGACAGAGCTCCAAGCCGTCCTCCGTGCCAACTCCCCCGCTGACTAGCCCTACCACGACGCCGCCCAGCTCGACGCCTCCCTGCCCGACTCCGCGCCCCGCACGCACCTGCACACACGTACCCACCAGCCCATGCACGTATGCACCCGCGCACCCGCCCGCCCGCTCGTTTGTCCCAGTTCCTTCTACCTATGATTACCCCTTTGTATCCTACCTACCAGCGCCCACCCTCGGGGGGTCTACACCCCAACCACTCTACGCCCCAGCCCACTTACTCTATCTCCAGGGCTTCGTGCGATTCAATTAATCGCCACCGTCCTTCTCACCTAATGTCGGCGGTCGGACATGTTATCGAGGGACACCACAAACAAGCTGTTCCTTCTCTTACTCTCAAGTACAGTTTAGATGTAGTCTAAGTACATGCCCAACGTGCCGTCCGCGGCGAGGGCAAATTGCATGATTTAAAAATAAAATAAATAAAAATAAAATAAAAAAGGCTCCGAGAAGCAGCTGAGTGAGGTCTCCGCGCAGCTTCATTGGGCTATCTACTAGGCGTGAGCAGCAAAATTCAATTGTCTCTCGAAAGCGGAGCCTGGGCACTCCATGCTGCTCGCATCTTGTGCCCTCTGACGATGGTCTCGACCTCCGAGTTTGACTCGAGAGATTCTTGCCCTAAAAAATTACATGATATCCCGAGCAACGTCCTTGGGCTCGGGGCCGTCTGCCATGGGTGGTTCTGCGGTACGGAAACTGGAGACGCGCGTTGAGATATGTTCGTGATTTGTCTGGGTCTGAAAACGGATACTCGGTAGAGCGGCGGTGGCGGATAACGAGTCCTTCTCCCACGCACTGCCCTCTGCGACCCGATAGACAATGAGAAGGTTCGCGATTTGCTGCAATGATTGTTACTAGTGAACACACAGGCAGCAGATAGAAACCGTACCTGGCAGGCGGACGCGATGGCGAGCCAGACCTGGTTTGTCGGGTGGTTAATGGCGTAGGTGATGAGGAAGAGAAGGGCGAAGAGGCTGTAGAGCGCGGCAGACTCTACTATGATCGTAATTAGTGAGATATAGTGGGCTCCGTGCGCCGCAGTAAGGTTTTCTAGGAGGTTTCGCCGATAGACGAGGAGGCGACCGATAATCAACAATGTCAGGATAATGTTGACGCCGAGGGAGAGCGTGTAGTAAGAGGTCCCATATGTCACGGGCAGGGCTCTGTAGAGGGACAGAGAGGGCTGCGAAGTTTGGAGGACCCACAGCGTGCCCATGACTAGGGCGGCAAGTCAAGGGAAGCATTTAAAATCGCGGAAAAAAAGACTCACCGAAGGAAGCCAGGAGGAGAACGATGGGAAACGCGATGACACCCCAGGCAAGCTTGGGGTGGCCTGACGCAGCCCATATAACCCAGCAGCGCCAGAGCTAGGGGATAGTTTAAATGCACTGGTCATCACCGGAATGTGCTTGGACTCACCACGAAGAGGTCAGACAGTAAAGTGAGAAGAAAGAGAACGGCATAGTAAATGACATTGACGACGGCTTTCCGTGAGTTCAGGAAGAACGACCATGGTCCTCCTACCATCGCTTAATTTCGATGATTTCACAAAACAATTGGAAGTGCTACCTGGGTAGTTTCGGTAGTCAATATAAATGTACTGAACCGTGCGCGCTTCCACCGCGACAAAGAGGGACTCGATTAGGAGCATGAGAGTAATATAACCCAGGAGAAACATGCGTTGCCAAGTACGCTCTTTTCGCGTCCACAGATAGCGTGCGCAGCCGATATACAATGCTAACTTGAGTCCATAGCCTACACCACAGACAATATCACCCGCGATCTGTAGGAGGTTTCTTTATTAACTGATTTATCAAAAGTAGTTGGAACACCTACGAAGTTACGCTCATACTCGACCATCTGTCTGTCCTCGTCAGCGGGGCCGTAGTATGGGGACATTTTGGAGTTAACGTTCGTGCTTCAATTTGGGCGGAACGAGAGTCGGTAGAGGTGTGAGCGTAAAAGACTCCGGGAGTCTCCCCAGAAATTTAAAAGGATTCCGGAATGTATTAATGGTAAGAACACAGTAACAATCTTCCATATTGGCATGGTAGTTCGCAGCAGCTGGCCACGGTTCGACGGTCGCCAACTGGCTGTTATTGAGCGAGCTGTGTTTCATCCGTAGATCGTTGGGTGGACCGGAAAGCTGCGGAAAGAGGCTCACCGTCAAACAACTGTAAGCAAAAAGGAACGTGGAGCGTTGCATCAAAATCCGTATTATTTTTTGAAAGCAGCTTAGTCTCCGATCCATTCAAGTCGAAACTGCAGAAGAGATGGTTTGTTTGACCAAGCTTGCCAATAATGATGCGATCATAAAAATTGCGCGAACTTCCTCAGCGGCAGTACAAAACATTCAAAGAAGCAACGAGAAAAGAACTTCAATTCCGATCCAACAATACACCTTGGTCTGAACTTAGAGAAAATTCAAAACTAGCACTTGCATGTTGGCCGACCGTTCTGCAAAATGATGCGAAGTACATAAACTTAAAAAACTTAAAGCTGGCAAAGCTGTGTACAAGGTTTTCTTCCGTAAACAGGCTGGCAAGCATTCGCCCAGATATGAGGCCTAGTGGAATACCGGTAGATTCGGTCTTCATGCGTTCCAAGACTCACTCCAGGCCACGTCAAGTTCGGACTCAAGTCTCTG
Source organism: Mycena albidolilacea (assembly GCA_029282495.1). Classification (NCBI taxonomy): domain Eukaryota; kingdom Fungi; phylum Basidiomycota; class Agaricomycetes; order Agaricales; family Mycenaceae; genus Mycena; species Mycena albidolilacea. The sequence goes on along the minus strand of JARIHO010000014.1, from coordinate 1,059,745 downwards.
CGCAGCTTTACTAGGACCGGTGAGTTCTATTCCATTCAAATTCCATTGGCATTGCCCACCACCACCGGAAGATAATCAGCCGGAGCGCGGGAGATGCCGAGGTTGTTTTGTCTTGGACAAAAATTTCGAGTAACTGTATTCTGGACACGTTAGGTGGTATAAAGTTTGTCCTAGGAAGAGTTTGAATTTTCGACCTACTTACTCGAAATTTTGTACAATCTCGGCATCTCCCGCGCTCCGCCGATTATCTATGTACCAGTCGCTTTGCCGATTATCAAAACCCTCCGGCAAGCCCTGGTATCGAGTCTAGGCTTGGGATCTCTCCTAGTCTCTTGCATTCCCACTCGTAACCTCGTTCTGAAGATATCTCCATCTCCGAAAAATTCGACGGGATTTCACGGTCGGTACCTAGGCCACCCCGAGCAAGGGAAGATGAACCAATACTTGTCACGTACTTGCAGTCGACTCTTCAAGGCTCCGAGAAGCAGCTGAGAGAGGTCTCCGCGTAGCTTCATTGGGCTATCTACTAGGCGTGAGCAGCGAAATTCAGTTGTCTCTCGAAAGCGGAGCCTGGGCACTCCATGCTGCTCGCATCTTGTGCCCTCTGACGATGGTCTCGACCTCCGAGTCTGACTCAAGAGATTCTTGCCCTAAAAAATTACATGATATCCCGAGCAACGTCCTTGGGCTCGGGGCCGTCTGCCATGGGTGGTTCTGCGATACGGAAACTGGAGACGCGCGTTGAGATATGTTCGTGATTTGTCTGGGTCTGAAAGCGGATACTCGGTAGAGCGGCGGTGGCGGATAATGAGTCCTTCTCCCACGCACTGCCATCTGCGACCCGATAGACAATGAGAAGGTTCGCGATTTGCTGCAATGATTGTCACTAGCGAACACACAGGCAGCAGACAGAAACCGTACCTGGCAGGCGGACGCGACAGGGAGCCAGACCTGGTTTGTCGGGTGGTTAATGGCATAGGTGATGAGGAAGAGAAGGGCGAAGAAGCTGTAGAGCGCGGCAGACTCTACTATGATCGTAATTAGTGAGATATAATGGGCTCCGTGCGCCACAGCCAGGTTTTCTAGGAGGTTTCGCCGATAGACGAGGAGGCGACCGATAATCAACAATGTCAGGATAATGTTGACGCCGAGGGAGAGCGTGTAGTAAGAGGTCCCATATGTCACGGGCAGGGCTCTGTAGAGGGAAAGAGAGGGCTGCGAAGTTTGGAGGACCCACAGCGTGCCCATGACTAGGGCGGCAAGTCAAGGGAAGCATTTAAAATCACGGAAAAAAAAAACTCACCGAAGGAAGCCAGCAGGAGAACGATGGGAAACGCGATGACACCCCAGGCAAGCTTGGGGTGGCCTGATGCAGCCCATATAACCCAGCAGCGCCAGAGCTGTGGGATATTTTAAATGCACTGGTCATCACCGGAATGTGCTTGGACTCACCACGAAGAGGTCAGACAGTAAAGTGAGAAGAAAGAGAGTGGCATAGTAAATGACATTGATGGCGGCTGCCTGTGAGTCTAGGAAGAACGACCATGGTCCTCCTACGATCGCTCAATTTCGATTCCACAAAACAACTGGAAGTGCTACTTGGGTAGTTTCGGTTGTCGATATAAGCGAACTGGACCGTGCGCGCTTCCACCGCGACAAAGAGGGACTCGATTAGGAGCATGAGAGTAATATAACCCAGGAGAAACATGTGTTGCCAAGTACGCTCTTTTCGCGTCCACAGATAGCGTGCGCAGCCGATATACAATGCTAACTGGAGTCCATAGCCCACACCACAGACAATATCACCCGCGATCTGTAGGGGGTTTCTTTATTAAGAAATTTATCAAAAGTAGTTGGAACACCTACGAAGTTACGCTCATACTCGATCGTCTGTCTGTCGTCAGCGGTGCCGTAGTATAGGCGCGACATTTTGGAGTTCGTGCTTCAACTTGGGCAGAACGAGAATCGGTAGAGGTGAGAGTGTAAAAGACTCCGGGAGTCTCCCCAGAAAAGATTCCGGAATATATTAAGAACATAATAACAATCTTCCATATTGGCAGACACTGAATTGATACCTGTGGTCTGGCAGTTCGGAGCAGTTGGCCCTGAGTTGGCCACGGTTTGACAGTTGCCAACTGGTTGTTATTGAGCAAGCGGTGTTTCGTCCGTAGATCTTTCAAGTCGAAAGTAGAAATGTTGGAACTGAGGTGCAGAAGAGATGGTTTGTTTGACCAAGCGTGCCAATAATGATGCAATCATAAAAGCTGCGCGAACCCTCTCAGCGGCGGCACGAAGCATTCCAGCCAACTGCAACATTCTAGGCCGTTTCGTTCTTGTTAATGGTGGAGCTGTCGCAGCATGTGAAAGTTGGCTATTGCGGGCGGCAGCAAACGGCAGCTCGCGAGTTGATGCGCCGTCAGGCTTTATGACGTTGTACTGACGTTCTCAACGCAACCGGGATTCCCCGGCTCCAACTGTGCCGCGAATCGAAATGGCCTAGAATATTGCAGTTAGCTGTCAAAGAAGCAACAAGAAAAGAGGACTTCAATTCCGATACGCCAACAATATACCTTGGTCTCAACTTAGAGAAACTTTGAAATCCAAAACTAGCGCTTGCATGTTGGCCGACCGTTCGGCAAAATGATGCGAAGTACATACGTAAACTTAAGAAACTTAAAGCCGGCAAAGCTGTACAAGGTTTTCTTCCGTAAACAGGCTGGCAAGCATTCGCCCAGATATGAGGCCTAGTGGAATACTGGTAGATTCGGTCTTCAAACGTTCCAAGACTCACAGGCCATGTCAAATTCGGACCCAAGTCTCTACGCAGCTTTACTAGGACCGGTGAGTTCTACTCCATTTGTCTCACGCAGTTACAACCCAAATGTCTCAGGATTATGGATACCTGGCGTGCCGCACGCGGCGAGGTGCAAAGTTACGGGAATATATATAAAAAAAACCACATGTCTGGGCGAACAGGGTCGACTTTCCAAAGTTAGCCTGATCAGCGCCTTGAGTCATTCCATTATGCTCGCATCTCTTTCCCAAAGGGCGTCAATCATTTCGTTCTGCCTCCAAATCCGAGTGGTTCGAGAGATTTTCTTGACTCACAAGTCTCAGTCTCGGAATTTCAGGTCGCAAATCCCGATGCTCTGCGATTCTTGAATGCCCTGCCGAGCTGTGGCAACATTTTCTCGGAGTCCTGCCTCCATGGATATTTGTGGCCATCATTTCAACTCCCGTTAACAGCAGCGGGCGGTGCAACTGAAACTGTTAGGTTCGCTGGCTGTACGGAGATGTGAGATCCCTGTCGAGCTCCGCCTATTAAAGCGCCGAGCCGTGACATATCCCATCCATAGACTATGGCCCCCCAAAACAACCTTAATTCGCCCACTTTTGTCCTCCACTTCCCGGATGCAGTCCGAGTCGCCGGAGAGACTATCCAAGGTCGGGTAGAGTTAAACGTTGCCCTGGCTCAGGATGAGGGGATCGAAAATCTTCATGTAAATTTGAAGGGCTCTATTGTAACGTATGTCCTATCCTTCTCTCGCTGGTATCTACTCACAATTTCATCCAGAACTATTATTGAATCTAATTTCGACGGCTCAGAAACTAAACACGAACGAGCAATTGAAGTACGTGCGCGATTAACAGAATTGACGTCTTTTTCTAATATATTTCAGTTAATAAATTCTGGCAAGTCGCTATGGGAAAGAGGAACCGTGTTCCCTGACCCGGGGTCGCATATACTTGTTCTTCCCTTCAAATTCAAATTGCCGACCAATCTTCCACCTTCCTTTCATCTTTCTGTTTTACATCATGAAGCGATTATCAGCTACACCCTTGAAGTTGTGGGCAGTCGGCCTGGACTGTTCTCCAAAGATCGCCTGATTCGCAAAATCTTTCCTGTTTTGCCTGCCGCATCTCCCGCCCAAATATTAGCCAAAAAATCGATGCGGAAAGGATGGCATGGCCCGTGGAAAACTATTTCCCTGGAACGGAAGATGCGCCCAGGGTTTTGGGGAGACTACTCGCATGCGAGCGCCGAGGTAAGGCTCCACGTCCTACCAGCAGCGAACCGAAACTAATCCAGATTATAGGTCAAAATTCCGGACTTGGAGGCCTTCCCGCGTGCGACAGCGGTGCCGGTCAACTTGTACATCGAGACGCGCACAAAGTCGATGGCCCGCACTGCTGCCCCCGTGGATAAGCACCATAAGCCGCTGTTTCCGGCACCGCCCACGCAGTCGGCCGAAGTGAAGCTATTTTTTGACCGAGAGGCAAGCATCCGTGCGCAGCGGAGGAAAGGAACGGTGGTAGACAGTTTCCAAACCCATGGGGGTTTCGGTGATCCGGCGAACTCTGTCGAACCCACATTCGAGGAGGCAGAATGGATTCCTGATCCTGAGCGGAAGGATTATGGTGTCTGGAAGCGTTCGGTGCGGTTTGAAACCACAGTGACGCTGCCGTTCGCGCCAACGTTCAGCACAGAAACCATCAAGTGCAAGGTCAGAATCTTTCTCATGCCCGGTTTCAACGGAACTAACGAAATTGCAGTATTCCCTCAACTTCATTGTATCTTTCCCCGGAATCGGAATCGGAAACGACATCGAGCTCCATGTGCCTGTGAATCTGGATCCGGCACACGCCTGCCCTTCTTTTGCTTTGAATTACGCGGATGTCCCTCCAGAAGGACCACCCCCGCCGCTTGACGAGCTACCTCCCCCGTACGCAAAATCATTTCCCCGTAACTATTCGCAACTAATGACCTTAAATTATAGTGCGTACGCTAATTAATAGTCTGGACTCTAAGCTAATCAACCTGAGGTTGGATCTAATTTATCCTCGCTTGAATATTACTACTGTAACCGCCGCATATGTAGCTACTACATACACCGTATAATAATTTGCTAATGTATGGGTTCACACTCAAATGATCATGAATTCCATGAAACGCTTGCGCGAGACCTTCCGACGTTCCAGCTCCAAATTTTCGCAGAAGGTCAGAAGTTCGAGCAAGCAGCCCAGAATGAGAAAATATGGGCTGAAGTCCATAAAAGGATATCGCCGATGGAGCAATGTCCGATCAGCCCGGGCGCCTTGCCTGAGTCTTTCGTTCCACTCTCTCCACATTTTCTTCGAAATACCAACACCCAATGTACCAGTCTCTTCCTCCAAGGGATACCCACCGATCAGCAACGTCGCGAAAACTCGCGCCACGCCCTCGTCTCCCACTCACAAGCGTCCCTGAACGCGTCACGCAGTCGGTATGCGATTTGAACGCATCACTAATAAATACTGCGCTGATCATGTTATTCGTTTTATTTTGAGTTATCCCAAAGCCTACTCGACCTACAATAAGTACTTTGAATGTGCCTCTCGAGCTCTGGACGATCATCGCACGCTTTGCATCACGTCAATCCCTTGCTCGTCTCTGTTCCGTTTCCCATTATCTCTGCCCTGCTTTCACCTCTCTGCTGTACTCGAACACTATTGACCCCCACTCACTGCGTCGCAATCCGCTCTCCTCATCCAAACGCTCAGTTCCGATATTCGACAATCTCACCCGCCACTAACAGCACTCATCTGCGACTTGGGTTTGGTCGACGGCGTTGCGGACCAGACGTTCTGCGATAAAACGAAGATTCTCAAGACCCTTTCACAGCTCGATGCCGCCCAACGAGTACGCACATTGCATTGGTCTTTGGCGGCTGGTGTCGAGGATTTGGGGAGGATCCTCGGTGCACCCGGGGATTTCCGCAGCTAAAAAAATTCGTCGTGTCTTGCGATGGAACGAACAAGAACTTCAATGTATGTCTCTGTTGCGTCGATGCTTCCTGATGGTTGAAAAGGCGTAGTTCGTGCTCGTGCCCAGGTTGGAAGTTCTGGGAATACAAATAAATATCTCGTCTCTCGTCGATAGTTCGTTTTGTTTTAGCTCTGCGGATCCGTCGTCGGCTCTATAAACAGCCTACATCTCCTTGCTCTCGCAGCTCTCAATCTCTCTGTGAACCTGGTTCCTGGTGACTGGTTAGCCTATGGTGATGGCTTCCCATCTAATCTACCCAAAACCGACTTCTTCCCGTTCTTCACCTCGCACCCAAATCTCCTCCACCTAAAACTAAACACGCCTAGAATAGAACTGAAGGACGACCCGTTTCTCCGCTGACTACGCTTATTTCAAGGCTCTTTCCAAGACGCCGTCCTCGTATGTGCTGGTCAACGTAAGCTGCAAAAGCCTGCCATGCCTTTAATTTCTCTAAATTGGTATCCCCTCCCTTCGTTTAAGACCGTGCCACTCACACACAATCTGGCCCTCACCCACCTTCACATCTTCGCGGTTGACGCTGTTGGGGACCCGACGACGACGACGAACCGGCTCTCGGCTCTCACCAGCATCATTTCGACAATTAGCCACCTCTTTCCCCAACCTTATGCACCTCGATGTTTGCATCGGTGAAGTCATATATGTGCTTGAGCGAGAACATCACGGACGGCTTGAAGTTGATCTTCGACTTACTCAGATTTGCTATTGCGGCCATTTGAAACTCTTGACTAGACTGCAGAGCCTTCGCTTGCAAGAATATCGCACTCGCTGGCCCGCCGGGCTCGAGTTCCCGCCGGAAGACTACATCGCAGAATCCGCGATCTTCCTGCCCCACCAGTACCGCCTCGCTCGCATAGACATCCTCCTCCTGGCAGATACCTATCCAAACTGCCAGGACTTCTTTGGCGTCGTCGACATGCGTGAGCTGCTGGAATTGAGTGCCGAATACGTATTTTCTGTACGCCGTCTGTCAAGCGGCGACGCGTATGCTGTTCTAGACCATGCGCGCGTTGTTGACAGGTGCGAAATCAACGACATATTTGGTCGGGTGCTTTGTAACTTTTTTACAGCTACTCGTCGATTGTTGAGCGGAAGGGTTAATATTAATGACTTATTTATTTCGGGCACGAGAGGGTTGCTTCCAAACGATCTGGTACAACGTGCGGTTGGAGCGCATGGATGTTTTTTTTGTAAATAGCCTGTTGCCGCTAGATGAACTATATAGGTTAGCCGCAGCAGTTGTGTCCGTGGCATCTGTGGATATCAGCGTATATACACCACTAATTTTTGGGTTGAAATTTCAACCCCTACATGATTTGGCGTACAAAACCAGCAGATACGTGTACGGAATGTGACTAAGATCAAGTTAAATCCTCCGCTCCATGGGGCCTACCCAGTCACTTCTTCACGAAGTGGCCCACTTGAAGCCAAAAAAGCGACTCCTGGTCATTCCTGTTCGTCGGGTCCCAAATCTTTTGTTTAGTCCAGGGTGTGACACCGTCATCATCGATGAGCCGCTTGAGCCAAATATCCGTAGGCCGGTCGAGGCAGCACCCATCGAACACCCGTTTCCACAGTGGGGTCAATATTGTTTGCCACCACGCGGCGTCTGCACGATCCCTGCGGACGTGCTCGATGAACAACAGCACGCCGCCTGGGGTAAGAATGTCGAGAACGAGGGAGCGGATCGTCTGGTGCGGGAAGGGCACGGTACAGAGGGTCAGGACGGACACAATCGTGTCCACCGGCGAGTGCACGGACGACAATATGGACGCCGTGTCTTCTGCACCGCAGGAGAGGATGAGGAGAGTCCCGTCCGACTCTGTGTATCCCGCCGCGGAGGCCATCTGGCGAATACGGGAGTGCATGAGCGTATTGGGCTCTAGAGCTATATATTTCGTCACGGCTGAGCGGTCGAGGTAGTTAACGGTGTGCCCATGGCCTTGAAATTTAGGAAATTAGTTACGACGGAGACAACAGTTTCTATATGTACCTGCGCCAAGATCGAGAACGACCCCGCGGGCATGGGGAGTGATGAGCATTTTCTTGTCTGCACGGAACATTTCGTCGCCGCCCGCTCCGAAGGGGATCCAGATGTTTGCCATGCTGATACGGGAGAGCGCAGCAAGGTTCAAAAGCAACGATGGGGACGCCATAATTGCGCGAAGGGCAGCAGGAACTCCAATTTTCAAAGCCACACGCATCCTATCAACTATATCGAAGACGGCGCGGAAGTTCATTGTGGGGGAGTGGGAATGGCAAGCCGCCAAATACACAAAGGCTTGCTTTTTATATTGGACATCACTTGATTTTGATCCCCAGCGGCAGCTCTCTCGTAGATTACCGTCACTTGTACATATCCGTAAGCTGGAAATCCCTGTACCAGACCACTACATAATTGAAGCGGCAAAGAACCCCTAAAAAAACTAATACTAGTCTTCCTAGCCAAGGCGCGAACTAAAATTCTGCCGCATATGCGACACCAAATCTGTTTGGCTGGAATCCTTTGGTTTCTTGCCCTCTCCAACCCAAAGTCCGTAAAAGGACATTGATGATTGCTCGTCGGATTGATCCGATCGATACGGGGCTCTGGAGGAAGAAGCAGATCTTCCAAAGATCTTCACCGCTCGAGTTGAAGGAGTGAAGATTTGAAGATTTGATCTGGTAAACAATTTGTTGAGTTTCACTCTGCAGCGGCCTCTAAGATAGAGCATATGGTGAATCGTGATTGGCCGTCACATGCAGGATCAGATCAAATTGATGAGTGTTTATCTTTGATTCGCCAAGAACAATTCTGTTCTCAACCTTCACCACCCACTACGCCTCCAGGTACGCGGCTCTCATCCTCATGACATCCAATCCCCTAATTTTTCTTTCCACAGCAATGCCCTCATCTGACACGCCCAAAATCACCCTTCACTGGCTCGAGAAATCGCGAGCGCAGCGCATTTTATGGCTCCTCGAAGAACTTGGCGTGCCATACGAAATCAAGACCTATAAGCGTGATCCCAAAACGCAGTTTGCTGCGCCGGAGCTCAAGGCAGTTCATCCGCTTGGAAAATCCCCCGTCGTCACGATTGGAGACTTTGCTATCGCCGAGTCGGCTCTCATTGTCGAGTACTTGAGCGAGCACTTCGGTCCCTCCTTGATTCCAACCAAGTGGAAGGCCGGGCTCGAAGGCAAGCCTGCTGGCGAAACCGAAGACTACATGCGCTACCGTTACTTCATGCAGTATGCCGAGGGCTCCCTGATGTCGTTAATGCTTGTATCGCTGGTTTCCAATAGTCCGTAATTTCTTTCAAGTCAGAGTGAACTTCCAACTAATTGCTGTGCTCACTCGTAGACATCAAAAGCGCCCCCGTCCCCTTCTTCATCCGTCCCGTGACGTCTCAGATCTCCGGAAAGATCAACAAAGGTTTCCTCGACCCCAACTTCGACACCCATTTCACTTTTCTCGAGGAGCAGCTCGCCTCTGGTACTGGACCATATCTCTGCGGCGATAAATTGACTGGCGCAGACATCATGATGAGCTTTCCAGTTATGATAGTGACGAGCGCGATGGGAAACCGTGGCCCGGCCAATATGAACAGGGAGACGTTCCCGAGATTGTTCGCGTATGCGGAGCTGCTCCAATCAACCGAAAGCTACAAGAGAGCGGTGGATAAAGTTGTGGCTCTGGAGGGAAAATACATTGTAATCTAAGGATCTAAGGTATCCAAAGAAGTACTGTATGGCTTTTGGAATCGTCATCCCGCTTTCCCAGATATGACACGAATCTCGTTGGCCGTGGTTCAACTAGTCTTCTCGGGTGCACCCAATTTCACTTTCTCCAGTGGACACCACCAGTAATCTGGCAACCGGTAGATATGAAACACTTGGAGGTGAGGTCCTTGCCATTGTCATGATCCACGACGAACTCCTCTAAACTGATGCTGAGTTCTTCTAGTGTTCGTCTTGGCAAATCTCCGGTCGCCACAGTCGGGGAGCATGCGATCGCAGAGTCTGGCCTAATTGTCAAGTACCTGAGCGAGCACTTCGGTCCGTTCCTGACTCCACCCAAATGGAAGGCTAGGTGCTCGGCGGCGAGATGGAGGGCTACACGCGCTCCCGTTCCTGCATTGTTGCGGGGCTCCTTGATGCCATTATTTCTTGTGTCGTTGATCTCCGATTATTCGTGACTCAATATTTATTGCAGTGAGCATGCTCACTTGTAAGCACAGACATCAAAATAGGCCTCCGTTCCTTTCTTCGTCCGTCCCGTCACGTCGCAGATCTCGGGAAAGATCAACAAAGGGTTCGTCGACCATAACTTTGTCGCACATTTTATGTTTCTCGAGGAGCAGCTTGCCTCTGCTCCCAATGGTGGATCATATCTCTGCGGTAATAAATTGACGGGTGCAGACATCATGATGAGTTTCCCGGTTATGCTGTGACGAGCGCATGGGGAGGCGTGGGGAACGCGAACCAGGAAGCATTCCCGAGGCTGTTCACATATGCGGAGCTGCTGAAGAAAAGCGAGAGCTATCAGAGAGCGGTGGACAAGATTGTGGCTAGTGTAAAGTCATGGGAGCGGTTCCTAATCTACAGACGATGAAGCGTTCTGTCAGCCTGTCTCTGGAAATTGAACCGCACTGCCATCGAACTGAACAATATTGGGAAGACTTCATTGAACGATAGATAGCCATTGTACGCATGTACATTGATTTGAAAGAGTGTTACTCAGTCTAAAGCACAGCCATAAACTGTGCTGGCTACATTTCGCCATCTCTCCCGATCCACGGCAAAATCTTCTGCGTATTCCACCTCCAGGTGATGCAACCGTCTGCCGACAACGATCAGACTGTGCAGTGGCTCCCCGAACGATTCTTCAGGCGAGTTGGCCAGATCCGCTAGGGTGCCGGCAACGATTCTCTGGTCATCTCCGCCACCCACGCGGGAAAGTGCGACCGCCAGGGTTGTGTCAGCGTTTAGAATGCCCGCCTTACGGATAGACTCGATCTCGAGTAATTGGTCCACAGCCCGCGGGATGGACATGTACCGCGGCGGGTCATAGATTTTTCGGCCGCTAAAAACCAGAAACTGAACATCAAGTGGAACCGGGCAAGTTGAAGATCCTAACCGTGCCAAGTTTTCGTCGCTTATTTCTTTTACCTTGATATCCAGCAACACGAGAGTGTGCAGCCCCAAGTCGGCGTTTTCTTTGATGCGATCGTAAAAACTGTCAGGCTTCCACGTCTCGGTGAAGAACACCAACGAGACAGTCTGTCCGAATTGGTAGAGCTGGAGACCCGCGGCGCCGACCGCATTCATGATGGAGGCATTGTGAATCACGCGGGTTGGGATGCGAAGAGCCCGAGCGCGAAGCAAGATGTCTGTGTGAGTGGTGGCGCTGTTGGAGTCGAGTTGACAGCGATAAAATGGGGAGCTCGGGACCGAATCACCCAAAAGGATCACCGACAACGAGAAGCGCGACGTCAATCTCGTCGGCCCGATGCAAAATCTCATCGCTCTGGGTTTCAACCATATCGCGATCAGCGATGATTAGTGGCTTGTCGTAAAAGGCTTCCTTTGCATACGACAGTGAGACCTTTGGCGAAGACCCACAACAAGTCACAAACCAAGCGCTCCTTCTGAACCATCAGGATGCTTGTGTAGGCCTCCAGGTAAACACGAGCCGCGCCTTTTACCGCCTGGGAACGACAGTCAGGTGGCTCGAAATGTGTCATTTACCACAGCAGGTGAGTACCTCCAGCCCCCGGAGGGTAATGTCTTTTTCATCCGCCAAACCCAGACCGATGATGTAAAACATGGAAGACAGTGGAGAGATCGGATTGGGTCACATGAAACTGATTGTACCTCATGCACTAACCACGTTTCGGTTTGAATAGCGGCCAGCGTCGGGCAGCTCGGGCGATTTTTGTGCACGATACGGCAGGAAAGGCGGAACTATTTTAACAGGCGACAGCCAGCCTTTAAATGTACGCGCAAACCATCTTGATTCTCGCTCCTGACCGATGAAGTTTGCTGGTTTCTTCAGGTGGGATCCAATTTCTGCGGTGGACGCAATAATAACAATTGGACATTGGATAGGCAGGACCCTTCTCAGCTTCCCCTCGACCTCCTGAGGCCTATCCTGGAACAGCTCACCGACAGACGCGACTTGTCCTCGTGTGTTCTGGTCAATCGGAATTTTAACCGCGCCGCCGTACCTTTGCTATATTCTGTGCTGGACTCTCGTGTTGTTTCCAGATCCGGCGACAAGGTGAGACTCCCGCTACGCTGAGCGCGGGCCTCTCGGGCACTTAATCGGATCCGCTTTTGGGACCTTGATCGTTGATCTCCCTCCCGTGCAGACCGTGGTTTATCATCCCTCGACGACTTTAAATAAACGACCCGAACTCGCACAGTATGTGCGTCATGTTATTGAAACAGGTGGGTACCGAGGATAGTTCAAGGACTTTTGACGCGACGATTCTACTTAGGTGCCGTTCATCGGGGGCCCACGTCCCACTATTCTAAAATCACAGAAGACACTCTGCACGCGCTCTCGCTCTGCACCAACCTCCGCTCGATGACCTGGGTCGGCGACTTCAAACGCTTCTCAGGATCCGATTCCGTGTTTCTCTCTTTCCTCTCTGTGATCCGCAACCACCCGCTTCGCTCGCTTACCATTCGGACGCACAGCGACCTCGGCGAAGAAGCCTGGGCAGAACTGACAAAGTTGACGGGTCTCCGGAAAGTGTCAATCTGGTGCCTCGAAGGCCCGCCGTACCTCTTGGGCAATGGCTGGGCCAACCGCCTGCGCAGCACCCTCACGCATCTGGAACTGGGCGTCAGTGCATTCCTTTACCCGTGCTCCGAATGTACGTCCGTCTTGATTTTTACATTCCTCCTATTCTGCAGCGCTGTGCCGGGGTACCGAACACACTTTTGCTCTCAGTGCTCTCGCAGTTGCCCCTGCTGCAGGACATCCGGTTGAAAGGTCAGTTTTGCTCTGCTCACCGCCCATGTTGAGATTGTTGAATTATATCTGCAGGCGCCCCATCGAACGCAATACCCAAAATACTCACATTCCTGCCCAACCTCCGCTCCCTCGACACCGAATATCTTGCTTCGGGTCCGTCCAACGCCCGCCTAACTCCGAACCCGGACGAAATGGCGACATTACGGCACCTCACCGTGCGCACGAGCAGCATCGACATCATGGGCCCGCTCAAGCTTTGGGCGTGGATTACGACGATTCTGCCCCGGCGCGGGCTCGAGACGCTGAAACTGCACGCGTTCACGCTGCACATGGGACACACCCGCATCCCGCGCGCGTTTATTCTGGATTTAGCGACGATGCAGGGGGAGAGTCTACGGCATTTTATCGCGGGGGACGCGGAGCTGACGTTGCCGGACATCGAGTGTCTGTGCTACAAGTTCCCCCGGCTCGAGAGTCTCGTGTGCTTGGTCGTTGCGCCGGATGTGGTCAGTCATATATTCTATGTTGTGTCACGTTGGGTTTTGAACCGTGTTGATTTTTCCTTGCGAATTAGGACACAATCGCAGCCGCGGTTGAGAAGGCCGTCAACTTGAAGACGTTGAGGCTGCAAGTCCATTGGATCTGCACCGACGACCAGCCTGCGCCGAACGAGCTGTCGCTTGAGCAGGCCCAGAAGTGGATGCTTCGGACTGACAGCTCGCTGTTGAGGATTATTGGGATCAATTCGGTTGTTTACAAGGTACATACACCAGTACCATCATTTTTTTTATTTCTTCTCTCTTTCCCTTTCCCTATCCCTCCGCACACCGGTCATCAAGAGCGTGCATGTATTGATAATTCTTCCAGGGCAAGTGGATTCTGGACTCGGAGCAAGCGCTCAAGTTCGAGGTGGTCGCAGACGTCGAGGGGGACAAGTGGAATACCTGAAGCTCAAGCTCGATTGTATTCATGTAGAACTACCGCTCGATGTTTAGACCAGCAAGTCGCAAGAAACACATGTACATGGAGTTCAACATTTTTGATGGGATGTTGGAACGGTAGCCTGTTCAAACTGGAAGCAGTGACTCACTGAATACCGTGCTCTCTCGTAGACAGACGCTACAAAAAAGATATTCAAGTACCTTGTCACTGCGGCTGCAGGCGTCAACTTAAACGAATATTGCCAGTCCGGATCCACGACGAGCGGCCGGTGTTGCTCGGCAGAAGGAATAGATACTTTGTACGGAAGGAAAGCTGGGTTCAACTTTAAAGTGATCAGAGTCCGTCGCTCATCTCGGTGTCGAGCTCGTATATTTTAGGTAAAGTCGCCTAGCGCAAGCTCCAGGTCGGGGGTGAGGTGAGATGTCGCGGGCCGCAGGTGGAATGCGAGAGTCTCAGTCTACACCTATGGTTGGAAACAAAATTCCCGGAGGCTCGCTTACAACGAAAAAAATTGCAATACTAACCACAATCATGATCTTGTTCCCCCGCATATATCGCCTCCAGGAGTCCAAAAGCCCCGCCGTCCGCCAAGTCCGTGAAGTTGCCTGCTCGATGTACATATACGCCTATTGGTATCTGTCGACGACAATGCAACATGTACCAATTTTGAACCTGTCAGAGCCTGCCCGTTTGGAGCCCGCGACGCGTTACGCGTCAGATAAAGATTTGTGCGCTACGCGTTTGATATCCCCATTCAAATATTGACGGATCAAACATATTGCGCCCAAAGCAGTATTACATATTATCTTGCGACGGTCTTGTCGAAAATTATCGCGCGGCCCAATGGCGCAAGAGACATATCGAAGTCGCTCGGAACCGGAGCCTGGCCTTAGATGTCGTATATCCACCGCTCCAGCGGAGGTTTTCATGCCTTCGTGGCTGGAATACTGTACTATTTCGATCAATTCGTATGTTACGCGTCACAGGGCCCAAAATTTACGAATTTTTTCGTACATGTCACAGGTCACCGGAGGCATATACGAAACCCTCAAACAAGTCACCGAAATGCTGGAAAAGGGCTCAAAAAGGCGATTTTTCGCCTCCACACATGTGCAGTTAGCCAGCGACGCCACGGCGTTCGCTTCAACTGTCAATTTTGACGTGAGCGGAAGTAAACCACTGATCGGGTTCTTCCGCCTTTCCTCTCCCTTTCGCGACTCTGCGTTGACCACATTTCTTGACAGATGTCCAGTCGAGCCAACACAGGATTAATCACTATTCAACACTGCTACAACCCAGGAACATCGAGATCCTCGTCCTTGTCGTTTGCGTGCCGCCAGAACTCCCCGTAGCGCGTGGTCGGGCGGCGTTCGCGTTCACGTTTGCAAGTTTGGTTTCTGATCAAGTATTAATTTAATCCATTCTAAGTGTGCCTGGTGGCAGCTAGAAAACAAATTAGGCATATGTGAGGGCTTGCCTTGAATTTGCGACCGATTTACGAAAAAAAAAAGTGTCACACTCGCCCCGACTGAAGTACGAAATCTAAATTTCGTATCCCGCGGTCACAGGTCACAAGCCGGTTCGAATTGATCGAAATAGTACAGTACACCACCGTCACCCCTATCGGGACTGGCAGGACTGGTGGAGCTGTGAGTTCGGTTCGATTCCCTCTGGAAGCACTTTATCCGAGGAGCTTGTGGGGTATGCTTCACCCTGTTCAAGGCGCCAATGGGACACTGCTCAAGACACCTCAATGCTTCAAGCTTCGCTTCGATTCAAGATTCAAGACTTCAAACACCTCCTTCGAGACTTCAAGTTTCAAGCCTCAAGCACCTCAAGCTTCAAGTCTCTAAGCTACCCCGCTGCAAGCTTTAAATCTACCTCAAGCTTCAAGCTTCTGCTCAGGACGCCTCCTCAGGACTTCAAGACCTCAAGCCCCCCTCAAGGTTTCTGCTGAATACTTCAAGACCTCAAGCCCCCCTCAAGGTTTCTGCTGAATAATTCAAGACCCAAGACTTCAATCACGCTTCAAGCCACGACCTCAAGTCGCCTCAAGTCCTCAAGACAACCCCAATACCCCAAGCTCCAAGCTTCAAGACGCCTCACGCCTCAGAATGCGCGTCAAGGAGCTGCGCCTCAAAATCAGTGGGCCGCTCAAGATATTCGTGTGCGCCTCAAGATCTCAATTTGAAGATGCATATGCGTACCAAGAACAGAACAGAACTCGCGCCGAGCACGATGATGCTTCCAGAGCGAGACGGGAGGAAATGCAGCGAGAGCAGCCGGAAGAAAGGAAGTATGTATTGACTGAAGTCGCGCTACTGGGTTGAATACCTGAAAATCGGAGACTCGGATATATTTATCGCGCGCGAATTTACAAACCAAACCACAATGTTCATTCATTCATGATGATGACTTGATAGTAGCAATACAGGCTCACCCGGCACCGTAGATATATCGACCGAAAGACGCCAGGCCAGGTCTATGCGCCTATGCGCCCCGGCCACGGCCTCTGGCACCGCGCATCGGGCCCCCGCGGCCGCCGCGACCTGTACAAGCCGCAATTAGCACGATGTAACAGCAACAACAGCACAGGAAGATGGACGCATGCCTCGTGCGATGGACCCCCGGCCTCTATTGCCGCCGCCACTGACATACGCGCCCCGTGCGCCGCGCCCTGCGTCCCGCGCGCGATTCTGCTCCTCCTTCACGGCGTCGAGCAGCGTGTCCGGGACGCGGAGGTATTTTATCTGGGCTCGGCGCATCAGTACGCGAAACAGGGAGGAGAGGTAGGGGAAGGAGACGCACGGTGCTGCCGCGAATATAACACTCCTTGAGCTTCCAGAAGCGGTCGCCGTCGGTGTTGGTCTGGTACACCTCGCGCAGGGTGATGTTCATGAAGTTGTCGCAGTTGACGAGGTGTCCGTTGAAGGTCTCGCCGTTCTTGAGCTCTACCAACTAGATCCCCGAATCAGCTTTCATTCGACTTGTACTGGAAGGATAGACGCGCCATGGGCTTGTTCTGCGCGGCATTTAGGAGAGATAGCGGGAGCTGGGCGGCGGGATTGAGTCAGAATAGTCAAGCACGAAAGCAAAGGGCACACCATTTTGTGTCCAAGAAAGACGGCAGCCGACGAAGTGCAAATAAACACGGCCAAATACAATCCTTCTCTTTCTCAACTTTCATGTCGTTCTGAGCCGGAGACTCGGTGGTCGTGTCGCAAATATTTCTCGTCCATGTGCGTCGGAACTCGCGTCAGCCCTAATTGCAGGCCGCAATACCTAAAATCAACGCAAGAAAAACTAGCAGCCTGGAGCGGTTTCAAGGATCTTTTCTTGCAGCTTTCGCAAGAAGTTCCTGCTGAAACAGCCAACTGTATTTGCTGGCTCAAAAAAATCCCACTTGGCCGGCTTTGGCGAAGCGCTTTCCGGCCATTCTGTATATTGGCCACCCCTGGATCTGTCGGGCCTCGTACTTTCTGGCTGTCAAGAAATTTACAAGCCGCAGTGGTTTCATGGGACCTTTTTCTCTTGCTCTGTCTTCCCACCTGGTTCTTCTGGGCTCGCGAAAGGCGGTTTCACATATTTTGTTGCCAAAGACCTCCGATTTGCCCTTTTGGCTCTCAGTGTTGAACTCTGCTCTGGAAAGAAATTTTTTCGCTCTGCATATCGGTTACAATCGGCCACCTTGTTCTGTTCACTTCCGTCGCACACCGGGCATTTTGGTTATCACTCAGACCTCTGATTCGGGATCGGAATGAAGTGGGATAGATTTGATTGTCGTACAACCAGTTTGAACATAGATTGATTGCTGTCCTGAGATTTTTTGTACGTGTATGGAAATGCCTGGCCCATTTGCGAGCCCGAAGCAAGCCCGGGGTGTTATCCCGGGATAATCGCGAGTATCACCACGTACACAGCGCGTCGAGTCAGATTATCGAGTCACAAAGATTTCCAAACACTTTATAACTTCTGCTTTAAACCATCACAAGGCATTTTTGCCTCGCCCACATCTCGCTGCAATGTCGGCCATCCACATCGACGAAACTGCCGGCTCAGATACCACGGGGACGGGCGCCGCTGATCAGCCTTATCAGTCGCTCGGGGTCGCCTTGTTCAAGCACGGCACGGACTCGTCTTTCCTCACCCGTAGAGACGCGGCGGGGACCTACGAAGAGCCCACCCAGTCGTCTGTGAAGAAAGCGAAGAAGACCGCGGAGGGCCTGGAGAAAAAGCGCAAGAAGGCGGACGATCTGGTACGCGCGGAGAATGAGGAGAAGGAAAAGCGCCAGCAGGTGTTAGAGCAGAGCAGGAAAATCGTGCTGACCGAGGACGCGAGTCTCCCCAAGGCCTCGAAGGTGCGTTGGCCTTTGGGCTTGCGGATAATGGGTCCAAGTCGGTAATATCGGCAAATGGCAGGCAAAAATTGTCCATCTGGAGCCTCTGCGATCGCAGCGCGTCAGGGTATTCGGATGGGTCCATCGTCTACGCGTGCAGAAGGGGCTTATTTTCATCGTCTTGCGCGATGGCACGGGATATCTCCAGGCCGTGCTCACGGGTACCTCTGTGCGCGACCTCCATCGATTGGTTTGTCGTAAATCACTAACGATAAGGTCGGTAGACGCAAACATACGAAGCCCTGACGCTGGCGCTCGAGTCGACGGTAGAGCTCGTCGGCACGCTGCAGGTGGTCCCCGAAGGCAAGACGGCGCCCGGCGGCCACGAGCTGGCCGTCGACTACTGGCGACTCATCGGCGGGTCTCCCGGCGGCGACGATGCGTTCAGCACGAAAGTGAACGAGGTACGCGACCATTTTCCATCCACGCG
Organism: Mycena albidolilacea; assembly: GCA_029282495.1. Classification (NCBI taxonomy): domain Eukaryota; kingdom Fungi; phylum Basidiomycota; class Agaricomycetes; order Agaricales; family Mycenaceae; genus Mycena; species Mycena albidolilacea. The sequence continues at coordinate 1,041,188 of JARIHO010000014.1, read as the reverse complement.
TCGCCCCGCTAATGCCCGCCCAGCACTCCGACCCCTCGATCCAAGCCGATCTGCGCCATCTCGTCCTCCGCGGCGAAACCGCCTCGAGCGTGCTCCGCCTGCGCGCCGCGCTGCTCAGCGCGTTCCGCGGCGCCTACGCCGCGCACGACATCCTGGAGGTCACGCCGCCGTGTCTCGTGCAGACGCAGGTCGAGGGCGGGGCGACGCTGTTCAAGCTGGACTACTACGGGCAGCCCGCGTTCCTCACGCAGAGCTCCCAGCTGTACCTGGAGACGTGCCTCCCCAGTCTGGGCGACGTCTTCTGTGTGCAGGAGAGCTTTAGGGCCGAGAACAGGTCCGTGTTCTGTGCTGCTGGCATCGTATCGCAACTCAGACTGATGCTTGTATTTCATCGCCCAGCCACACGCGGCGCCATCTGAGCGAGTACACGCACATGGAGGCGGAGCTCGCGTTCATCGACTTCAACGACCTGATGCACCACATCGAGACGATCGTACGCATCTCCGCGCTCTTGATTATATAATTCCCACCGACCGTTCGTTTCGTTGTTCTCCGCAGATCTGCGAAACCGTCTCGACCCTCCTCGCGAACCCCGCCTCCGCCGCGCTCATCAAGCAGCTCAACCCCGCCTTCGAGCCCCCCGCGCGCCCCTTCCTGCGCATGTCCTACGAGGACGCCATCGCGTGGCTCCGGGAGCACAAAATCCAGCGCCCCGCCGAGGACGCCGAGGGCAAGCCGCTCCTCGACGCCGGCGGCCAGGTGCGCATGGTCGACCACGAGGTCGGGGACGACATCGCCGAGGCGGCGGAGCGGCAGATGACGGACATCATCGGGAAGCCGATGTTCCTGCACGGGTTCCCCGCGGAGCTGAAGGCGTTTTACATGAAGAAGATCCCCGCGAAGGAGGGGAAGCCGACGTTTACTGAGAGCTGTGATCTGCTTATGCCGAACGTCGGGGAGATTGTCGGTGCGTTGCGGCGCGGCGTGCGTCTTTGGTGCGGTGCTGATGAAATACAGGCGGATCGATGAGGATCGAAGACATGGACGAGCTCGTCGCGGCGTACAAGCGGGAAGGCATCCCCGTGGAGCCGTACTACTGGTTCACCGACCAGCGCAAATACGGTACCTGTGCGCACGGCGGGTACGGGCTCGGCGTCGAGGTGCGCATCCCCTTCACCAGTCTCTGTGCAGCCGATTGACCAACTTGATAGCGATTCCTGGCGTGGCTTGCGAACCGATACACTGTGCGCGATTGCTCGTTATACCCTAGGTCTGTGCTCTTTATTCTGCATCATCATCGGCGCGGATGCTCATTGGACGTGTAGATGGCCTGGGAGGGCGACGCCTTGAGCTAATGAAGATCTATCGCTCGCATTTGTACACATTAAATGTGCTATCCTTGTTTATTAAGACTCTTTGTATCTGGGTATCCGAGGTGTATCGCGACTGTAAAATGCTTAGAGAGTTTTTGTTTTGAAGGAATTTTCCTAAAGCAGCGACCGGCGTTGATTGTTTGCGAATATTGATTCCCGAAACGGACACGCTCTCTTGATCTTGAACCATGACGGCGCAAAAATACGTCTTCGCTCAGTGAGTGGAATTGCAAGTAGATATTTGTGATGGTGGTTGATATGCGCTAGTTTTATGGTGGGAAACACCTACGTTAGTCGCATTGCGTGTTCATGCCGCAGCTCAAGTTCAAGTTTCAACTCAGTCATACACCGTTGCCGATTGGACTGCAGACATCGAAGAAGCCAGTGCTCACCACATGTGCTTCTCTGGTCATTTCAAAGGAACTGCTTCTGACATGCCACAGCGACGGCTTCGTTCTCAACGTTGGCAAAGAGGACTGGCAACAGGATCGCGTGGCAATGTGCTTCGAGGCTGCAGCCAGTTCAAAATCTGCACCAGCATTCTCTCTTTTCATAAGCTTTGATATGAAGTTTGTTTCTCCGCTTTAATTTGCCATGGTGAATTATTAATGAATGGATGATCAGTTCAATTCCCACCTCTTCCGAGTCGGACGTCGACCTTCTCTGCGGCTACTTGACCGCCTTTGGGAACCACCCCAAGATGTTCCGATATCATGATAAAGTGGTTGTCTCTACGTTTGCTGGGGAGGCAGCAACCTTCGGGCAAAACGGCCGCGACCTCGACACGACGTGGTCCTTCGCAAAGAACGCGATGCAGAATGTTGTCCCGGTATATTCTTCCAATTTTTTGTTTCATCGAGATTCCTGAACGATGCGGAGTTGAAAGATCTATTTTATTCCAGTGTTTTTCGTCGACCCGGCGCGATACCCGACGATATCTGCCCTGGACGGTGTGTTCAACGTACGTATTTAATTTTGCACTATCCACATCCGGCGCAAGTAAGTATCAATGTGCCTACCAGTGGAACGGAGGATGGCCACTACATCTCACGCCGAACCATCCCCGGCACGAGATTGAATCACCGCGGCTTGAAACCGACAAGCACCACCTCGCCCATCTTGGCGGTCGCACCTTCATGACTGCGGTGTCGCCGTGGTTCTTCACTGTACAGTTCATTTCCTTTCCAAAGAATACGTTCCCGTACTCTAACTTACTGCAGCACTATGGTCCCGACAGCTGGAACAAGAATGCGAGCGTAGTTTCATATTTACCCTCCAAAAGTCTGACCCTTAATAGTGGATCTACCGCGGCGATGATTGGCTCTTCGTGCGCCGATGGGAACAGCTCATTGCATCGCGTTCAGAAATCGATATTGTGCAGGTCATCTCCTGGAACGGTTGGTCGGCTTTATTTTTTTATAGCACACCACCATTGGGTCAACTCACGTCTAACACTCAGACTACGGTGAATCACACTATATCTGCCCTACAGTCCGTGGCACGCAGCCCGCGTCGCACGCCTGGGTTGACGGTTTCCCACACGGCGCGTGGCTACACCTCAACGGTTTCTTTGCGCGCGCGTTCAAAGACGGCGTCTATCCTCCTATCGAAGAGGACCGGGTATTCATGTGGGGGCGGCCCCATCCGCGCGCGGCAGACGCGCTGGAGAGCGTGCCGCGGCCGCGAAACTGGGAGCTCGTCTGTCTCATTCCTCCCCCAACGTATAACACTGTATGTAACTGACATCACCCAGACGGACGACGTATTTTGGGTCGTCGTGTTATGCACTGCACCGGCGACCGTGTCGTTGTATGCCGGGGATGCGGACCCCAAATCAGTCGAGGTGGGAATGGGGTTGTCGAAATTGTCGCGGCCGCTTGTGATAGGTGCGGGAATGAGGGTGACAGTGCAGCGCGAGGGCATCGTCGTGAAAGAATGCAGCGCCCGAAGATTCCGTTTTGACGGCAAACCAGCGGTATATAATTTTAACGCGTTTACGGCTATGGCGTGAAGGAATGGCATGCGGAACTTTTCAACATTTGCGGAACCAAAGACACCAATTCAGCTCAAAGAAATTAGCAGGACGGGGGTGTATGGCGACAAGAATAGCGGGAATTCAATATCACTTACTGCTCAATTATGAATGTTCAACATCAAACCTGCGAGTCGTCGTTACACCGAAATTTGAACCAGATACTACTCTACAAAAACTCGGAGCCATACAAGTGCGATTATGATTGTCTACGAATGAGAGAGAAGAGACGGAAACGATGTACGTTACTTTCATTGCAGTACCGGAAGTTCAGAGACCCTGATCAATGAGAAATGCATAAAACTCCAAACACTCCGCCCCTGCCATCAACGTCGCCTTGAACGCATCCCAACTATCGAACAAAGTCTTTACGTCGACAATTTCTAAAATGGCACGCCAATCTGAGGGTGGAAGCTTGCAAACTCCGTTGGAAACGTAGCAGTTGGCGTGCGTGGCAAAGGCTTTGTCCTGCAGGGCCGCACAGGTAGTAGCAGCACTCGGTGAGGCAATGGCATCGGGTACAAGAGCCTCCTGTAAGCAGTGCATGGTGGCAAGCATCCACGTCTGTCCCCGAGCGCTCAGGGTCGTGCGGTGAGCCTGGAATTTGGTGCAATACTTCTCGCCGTAGCCGAGCGGGTACCCGGTAGGCCCGCAATGATAACGCGATTCGAGACAGTCCGCGTAAAATGAGCAGCTGTCAGGAGGGGGATGCAAGCACTCGTTCGGTGTGGATGACGCAACATTTTGTCGAAGAGCCGAAAACGAAGGACTGTCTGAGAGATGACGGCGCTCGACAGGGAGAGGGAGAACCAGAACCAGTAGAGAAAGCACTACATTCACTGCAATGCTAGAAGTCCGATCGTGAGTTAACGTTCACTCGAACGCAAGCCTGAACACACATTCGTTTCGTTGACGTCCAACAGGTATTAAATGCGCTATTAAATGCCGTCAGATTTGTCATTTTTAGGGAGACACACATCCGTACCCCATGTGTGAGAGTGAGACTTGAAGGGAGCCAGAGCTAAACTAAGATGAGGTAACTCAGTCTTCACGCACACAAGGGTTAGCAGTAGAAGTAAATGTACATAAGACAGTCACTTACCTCAGTCTTTGCGAAAACCCGAAATAGAGACAACCCAAGTAGAAAGGAGAAGAAGGAGTGCTTGGATGTAACTAAATGGATAACGCGAGCCTCAGTATAACTAAAAGGACGAAGAAACTTGAAAAAAGTTCACCGCGCCGTCCTCCCTGCAGGTACCAGCAGGTACCAATTCAGCTGTCAAATAAGACCTTGCCTGTTCGCCAACGTTAACGAAGGGCAGATGAATCTGTGGCGAAATTCGATATGGTGGTAGATCTAAAGAAGACGCGTTGGGATGTGTCGGAGATTGAATTCGATCGAAGCCGATCGGATATAGAATCGGAGATTCAATAGCCATCAACCAGTCGCAGCCACGCGAAATTTCTATTCTCGCCGTCCATACTTATCTGGCAGACTTAACTTCACGGAACCGAAGTTCTCCGTGTGCATATTCATGGGCCACATTATAGCTCACTGCATTTTATTCCCGCTGTGTTCACCCGCAAAATGCAACTACACACACGTGACCAGTTGAAATTGACGTGGAATGTCGTTGAAATGGTTCTGGGATTTTTCACTGAGGGTGAGACGTCGAAGGATGGTGCATGTATTCTGAGTGCATTTTGAGACCCACGAATAAGCCAGCGTGACGACTTCGGGCCGTTATTCACACAAGAACTTTGGAGCGGGTGCTCTGAGAAGATCCGAATGATTCATGGTTTCATGGATTATAAGCAAGTCCCCACGAGCCCTTATGCACCGAATAACCTTTCCGCACACTCACTCTAGGATAGTCTGGTGGGTGATACATCATCCTGCACGACAAGGTGTTCATTTTTGGAAAGCTACACTAGTACATGGCGACTACAGACGCCCCCAAGATTACGCTGCACTGGCTTGAAAAGTCGCGCTCCCAACGCATCCTGTGGCTTCTTGAGGAGCTCGGCGTTCCCTACGAAATTAAAACCTATAAGCGCGATCCCAAGATGATGCGAGCCCCACCCGAACTCAAGACCGTACATCCATTGGGCAAGTCCCCCGTTATCACCATCGGGGGGAGAACTATTGCCGAGTCCGGACTCATCGCCGAGTACCTTTGCGAGCACTTTGCTGGTCCGTCCTCGACCTTGGTCCCACCAAAGTGGAAAGAAGGATGTGAGGGGCAGGTTGATGGTGAAACAGAGGCGTGGATGCGCTACCGATATTACATGCACTACTGCGAGGGGTCGATGATGACACTGATAACAATGGCATATATTCCCTGGAGTGAGTTCGTCATTTAACCCAGTGCGCAGAACTGAAGCTTTATAGGCATTAAAAGGGCCCCAATTCCTTTTTTTCTGCGCCCCATTACATCCCGCATCGCTAACCAGCTCGGGTCGTCGTTTGTTAAGCCTGGGTTCGTGACGCACTTGGGATTCCTGGAAGCACAGCTGGAGTCTGCCCCAGACGGCGGACCATATCTCTGTGGGGCGCATCTCACCGCAGCGGACATTCTGATGAGCTACCCACTGTTCATCGCAAAGATCCGACAGGATGGCCACAGTGAATTGAACGAGAAGGAGTATCCGAAGTTGTGGGCATACACCGAGATGCTAAAGGGAACTGAGAGCAGTAAGCGTGCAATTGTGAAGATAGTTGAAATTGAGGGCGAATACTCCGAATCCATTTAGCACTACCTGTTTGGACTTTATTGGTCAATATAGCAGACTGCCAGAATATGTACTCAGTCACTGGGCGAGCGGCGCTATTTTGGAAGAGCCAGCGGCCAACTGGGATCGAAGGGAGATATTTCCCGGCGGCAGTTTCAGCACGAGTACGGTCAACGCAAGAAAAAGAGATGTGTTCGTTCCATGTATTGAGTAGGTGACCTAGGTATCAACTCTTCTCATCCACATCCCAGGCGTGATGTTCGCCGGTCCAGTACGACCTACAAAAAAAAATCAAACAATATTTGAAATGTATGAATTCACACTTACGGAGGCAAATCGACCATGGGCGGTGGCCCAGCAGGCAGGATGTCGGCATACGTGATGCTCGATGATCCAGAGGCACCGGGCGGAGGCGGCGGGCAAGCCGATCCAGGATGAAGATGGAGAGGAACAAGAAGGCGGAGATTGTTTCCGATGCCGGGGAAAGGGACCTCGAGAAGGAGATTGTACTGTGGATGGAATTTAGGTTGACTGATAGAAACAATAGAAGCGACTTGCCTGCCAGTCGAGAAGTTCAATGTTGCTCGTCGGCGCATACGGTATGGCAATCGCAGAATGGAAATGTACGGCTCGTCTCCATATGCCGCGACCCTTTTTGTCCTTCGGTCCAGGGGAGGGGATCCACTCTGGTTCATCGAGGACCTGATGGACAGCTGCGACGCGTGTAACATCACCCAGACTGCCCTTAAGGTCGAAATCCTCCTCAACCTGACGCATATGGGTTCGCACACGAATCTCGGTCGTGCGACGGATGGCTAGTCTTACATCAGAGGACAAGGCGGGCAGAGCCGGGAAAAGTGGCTTCCCGTGCTTGTCCGTCGGCGCATCAGATATACGCATTAACTTGGTGACTGTCTCAATATGAAAGCTGAATGGAATAGCTGTTGTGATGGGGTATGAGGCCATGTCCGCAATCGTGAGCTGAAAGAAGTGAGTGATCTACCGTACTCCGAAAAAACCGACTCACCTTGACGCAGGCGCGCGAGTAGTCGCCCCAAATTCCTTGCCGGAGCTTTTCTTCTCCCGTAAAGTTGCTCCATGGGCCATTCCAACCCTGTCTCAGAGTTTCCCGAGCTAGGAGCTGGCCCTGCGAGGCAGCAGGAACGACTGAGATGATTCTGCGGATACGGCGGTTTGTCCGATAAAACCTAGTCCGTTCACCGACGACTTCTAAAGCATAGCTGATAGTGGCCGTACGGTGGAATACCTGCTACAGGTTTGTATAGGCGGGAGGACGAACAATTCAACCTCACCTCGCAGTGAAACGATGGCGGGAGGTTTTCTGGAAGCAGAAATTGGAAAGGGCAAGATAGAATATCAGAACCGGGGGTAGGATATGCAGTTCTTTGATCCCAAAGAGAAATTCTGGTGTCAAACAGCTGGGAGATACTCTGAGTGACAACAGACGTAAGGGTTGAAGATATGAACCAACGGTGACTGTCTGATGGTGGTCGGAGGTGGACATATCGGCGTTCACCGTGGTTAGGTGGCTATCAGTATATTTAGCATTTACAACAATAAGTGTACGGAACATACCCATGCACGACACCTTTGAATTTAATCCGCAGGTGCTCGAGTTTGTCCTCTTGTGCTAGGGTAACATTCAAATCGACACGACCTGTGATTGTTTCTCCGGCTACGCGCGTAATGTCGTGAAAGTGGAGGGTTACTGGACCGTCCGTCGACGGGGTGCTTTTTGAGGCCATGATATTGGGTATCTTCTACCCGCGACTTTATAACATGAAACCGGTTGATAAGCATCGTGAGCACTGAGCACTGCACTTGGCCAAGCAATGGCACGATCATCGCGTCACACAGCCTCGAGAGAGTATGGATATGCAGCTGCACACTTTAACAAGTGGTGCTCTTGAATCTAACAGCGAAAACCTGTGTCAAGGAGTGCTTAACAAGCCAACAACAAGCACTTGGCACCGCATATCCGAGTTCACCCGGATGATCCGCGCGCTGCCGTCGATGAACATGTAGCCTTCACAGATTCAAGAGTATTCCATTGCTTCCGTAACTACCACTACTGCTTTGCTGAGTCTTGGCGTTTTATTCGCTGATGTAATCCCGAAAAACAAAATTTAAACCGCGTCCGTTATACTCTAGAATCCGGGAAAATACGGGTTCGGCGTACAAGCAAGCGTACAAGACAGCTCTTGGATACATCTAGTGTTTGAATAGTATACAGTAGTTAACCCCGAAGCGAAACACAACGTGGAAGCGAAACACTGCGCTGTTCCCTACCTTTGACTGCGCGGATGAACTCAAAGTTTTAGGAGGACACTCTCCTCATTAGAAAACTCTGACTGGTAAAAAGAATTAGCCAGAATGCTCATATTGCGCCGATGTGGCACAGTTTTGTTTGAGGTGTTATTTCGGACATTTTCCGAGATCCTACCGCAGTGCCAGAAAAATGCCGGGGAGCGTCAGGAAGACGTTATCAGGGTTCATTAAAATTATTATGATGGTTAGAGCCCTTCAGGCTGTGAGGCCAAGGGAAGTTGAGCCATTTTGTCCTGTTTTCAAGTGTTTCGCTACTACGTTGTTTGGCCTAATTTGGCCTGCATGATGAAACCTCTTGGCCTAGGCCACAGATAGCCCGCTGTAGTATCACGTACGGACTTGCACTATAAATGATTTCAGCCGGTGGAATGATTTGACTGATGGCGGACAGATCTCACAGCCTGGTCACCAGCGGTGATTTCCCACCGCCAAGTATCCTCTCTACAAGACCTCGGCGGCCACATCTGACTGCAACCCGTGGGCCACGGTCAGATCCACCCGCCACGCACACATCGTCCCTCGCATTCTCGCAGTGGTGTTCACCTGCCGCTTACACTCTGAGTTCCAGCAGTCAGATATACCTGCCGTGCTTGGTTTGTGATCTCGCAGTGAAATCCACCCGCCCGCTCATTTTCTGTTCCAGCAGTCAAATCAACCCGCCGAGCTCACTTTTACCCTCGCGGTGAAATCCACCTGCCATTCTCACTATGTGTTCTTGCAGTTGGATTTCCCCGCTGCGCTCACGTGTTTTCGCACCGCCACCCACACATACATACGTGACTGTTCCAGCGGTCAAGTCCACCCGCTGTGCTCGCTTTGTGCTCTCGCGGTGAAATCCACCTGCCACACCCACTTTCTGTTTCAGCAGTCGAATCCACCCACCACGCTCACTTTGTCTGCCGCAGTGAAATCCACCTGCCGCGCCTACTATTTCTTTCGTGGTTAGATATGCCTGCCGTCTCACCTTCAGTTCTTGCTGTCATATCTGCCCGCCACGCCTATTCTTCTTCGCGGTCAGATATACCTGCCGTGCTCACTTTGGACTCTCGCCGTAGAATCCAGATCCACCCGCCGCGCTCAATGTGTGCTCTCGCAGTGAAATCCACCCGCCATGCTCTGTGTTCTCGTGGTCAGATATACCTGCTGTGCATATGGCTTTGCTGTCAGGTCTTACTGCCCCCTCCGACTGTACAGTTTCATCTCGTGATTTCTGTCCCTCTTCATCTCAACGTCCCTTCTCCACCGTTCCTTATGTCCTTCGGGGACTCTTATGCTGACCTTGCCAACCACCTTATTTTGCGAGCAAAATCCAGCTTAGAGTTGGGCAGGCTCTTACCTTATGATGGCCCTCTTGTTCGCCTCGTAATCCAAGAGCAACACGAGCTGGAGATGAAAATCCGGGCATTGGAGGACAATGGGGTTACCGCGATGCATGCGCGCTGGCCTACGCTCATCATCCTGGTGAGAGTGGTCCACCAAAACAAGCGCTGCCTTCTGGCATACCACTCCCAGCGCCTTTCCGCTATCCAAACCGCATACTGGGCAGTGGGCGGAGCTGTCCCCCACATCATTGCACAGCTGCGGGATGACATGTCCCAGGACGAGATTGTCTATCTTCGCAGCTACCACGAGTCCGTCGTCGAATACCACCAAACCCTTTCGCCCGCCGATGTGCTGGACATCGCTATGGGGATCGAAGACCCCCCAAGGGAGTCCCCTTTCATTACGGTTGAGGTCGTCCTTCCTCTGGGTGGGCCTGTCCACATGGAATCAGGATTATTAGATTTTCGGGTTGGGCATCACTATGTGCTTCAGAAGCGTGATGTTGAACATCTCATCTTACAGGGGTACTTGCGAGAAGTACTAGTTTAGATACGAGTTTTGTATTTAACCCGAAAATTGGAAAATTGGACTATAATTTTTCTCATCATGGCGGGCGCCCTGTGTACGTAGAGTAACGAGTTCATGATTAACGAGTAACGAGTTCACGATACATAGGAGTACTTGTAAGTAGGCAAGGATAGAGAACCTATTGGCAAGGATGGAGAACCTATTGGCAAGGATGGAGAACCTATTGGCAAGGAATTCCGGAAAAGGGTGATCCGCTTGCCTCTTCGTCGCATTTGATGTCTTCCTTCATGTCGTCTGCACCTTTGACACCGCTGCCAGACGAGCACCTGGAACAAGGTAAAGATAATTCTCAGACGTCTCTTGATTCTCACAGCTTTCTTCAGATCTTGTTGACGCTCAAGAGCGGCTTGCCATGGCTGTGGCAGATTTGCAGACAAAGGAGAACGCGCACAAAAAATTAAAGAAATCCAGAGCAAAGAATTCGAAGGGTGTGTTATATTTATTATATATACTGCACAAGACTGTCTAATGCGCCATTCCAAGACCGTAAAGAAGCTGCTCGTCTTCAGTATGAAGCTGCACAACGGATGTATGAGCAGGCTCTTGCAGCCGTTTCTGCTGCAGAGAACACTGTGCACCACTACGGTCATCCCTCTCCTTCACAGATAGATCGAGCACTCCAGGAGCTTGTCGCCACCACTGGGGGACCAACAAATGACGAGGCACATGTGGACGCGCAGGCCAAGGAGGACACCGCTGCGAAGGCCAAGGAGGACGTTGTGGTTGCGAAGGAGAAGGAGGACACTGCGGCTGTGAAGGCGAAGGCAGACACCGCCAATGCCGATGCGAAGGTGAAGGAGGACACCGCCAATGCTGATGCGAAGGTGAAGGACGACGCTGCAGCTGTGAAGGAGAAGAAGGACACTGCGGCTGCGAAGGCGAAGGCAGACACTGGTAATGCCGATGCGAAGGCGAAGGAGGACGCCGTGGCTGCAAAGGCGAAGGAGGACGCCGTGGTTGTGAAGGCAAAGGAGGACGCCGCCGATGCCGATGCGAAGGCGAAGGAGGACGCCGCCGATGCCGATGTGAAGGCGAAGGAGGACACTGCAGCTGCAAAGGAGAAGGAGGACGCTGCGGCTGCGAGGGCGAAGGCAGGCGCCGCCAATGCCGATGCGAAAGCAAAGGAGGACACTGTGGCTGCGAACGCGAAGGAGGACACCGCTGATGCTGATGCGAAGGTGAAGGAGGACGCTGCAGCTACGAAGGAGAAGGAGGACGCTGCGGCTGCAAAGGCGAAGGCAGGCGCCGTCAATGCCAATGCGAAAGCGAAGGAGGACACCATGGCTGTGAAGGCAAAGGAGGATGCCGCCGATGCCGATGTGAAGGTGAAGGAGGACACTGCAGCTGCAAAGCCAAAGGCAGGCGCTGCCAATGCCGATGTGAAGGCGAAGGAGGACGCCGTGGCTGCAAAGGCAAAGGAGGACACCGCCGATGCCGATGCAAAGGTGAAGGAGGACGCTGTGGCTGCGAAGCCGAAGCCGAAGCCAAAAACAAAGGCAAAGGCAAAGGTGAAGGCAAAGGACAACACCGTGGACGCGGACGCAAAGACCAAAAGACCTACGAAAAAACCAAGAACTGGGACTGGAGATGGTGGGAGGATCTACCTTTTCTGCAATGACAACTCTACTCAACCTTGGTCAGGTGCAGAGGAGGCAATTGCCAAACGGCTCCAGGATATCGATGCAGAAGCCTCCGATGAGTCTGACTCTGCGCCTGCTGAGGCTGGGAAGAAACGGAAACATTGGAAGCCTCAGAAAGACGCTCATTGGGAGGAGCTCCTCGCACAGACCACCTATCAGATTGAACATGCCCAAGATTTGACAGACGCGACGATGAAAGAGTTGATCAACACCAAAGAACGAGCGGAGGCAGAGCTAGCTAAGGCCACGAACCGCGGTGTTAATGGTGAGAAACCGTTCTACTATGAGAAGATCACCCTGACCTAGTGTGCACAGGCAAAGCGGCGGACAGCGATGCAGGCAGTGATGACGACGATAAGCTTGATATCGAGGCCAAATGGGAGCAGTCCTTTTCAGTAGACAACATCACTGGGAACAGGTGCTTCCCCAATGGTGGCCAATCTTGGTGGGACCATATACTCGGTGAGTTTTTGAATTTGTGACTGAAAGGCATAACTCACCTACGATTCAGGACAGGCCGAGGAGGCTGTCAATAATTTCCTCAAGAATCCGAAACGCAAGGCCAATAAAATCCCTCCAAGGCTGAGGAGGCTCATGCGAATGGTTGCCGAGGTGGTTCCCCGCTGCGCAACTTCTTCAAAGGAATTAGCTTTGCACATTCTCACCACCCAACAAGGCCTTATCCACTGTCGCTTCCACAAACTAAAGTGCGGCACAAAGGGTGCCAAGGACTTCAATTCACCTGCTCTCATTGTCGGCGTGCCGTACAGTAAGAACATGGTGCCTACCGACCAGGGGTTTCTCCACTGCGGCTGCGATGAGAATGCGGCACTGTGGGAGCTCTTCTGGTTCAAAACCTGGACCGTCACCATCAGCGAACCCCAGAATCCCAGGATTCCAGAGGATGAGGGCTGACGCGAGTGATGTGCTGAGTACCCGCCAGCGTGCCTTCTTCAGTCAGGCCTTTGTTGCTGGAAGCTTGCTGGAGATCAAGGACATGTACTCCGAGGATCCTGCGCACGACTCTGTCAAGTGGCTTACCCATCTTCGAAGGCTTCAGGCGGACAGGATGATCTTCATTTTGAATCAGTCGCTACCGCACGATTCGAAGTGGGAATATGCCCTTGTGAAAACGAACAAGGACAAGAAGGATGGCGACAGAGACGTAGTTATGCCTAGAGCGACTTGAATCTGTGTGCTATAACATAAAATGTTGTGGGTGCATGAGGACCAAATGAGGACCCGAATGGAATTGCACTGCCACATTTGTCACGCAACATCATGTTTGACAGTACACGGTTCACTCTCAATCGACTCTGAACTCGAAGTTATCCTACCTGTTCTCTCATTCCATTGACCTCAAAATCACTCTAGAATCCAACCGCTGTTGGAACCATGCAATTTGTATTAATAGGGCAATTTTTAGGGCAATCTTGCCACTTTCTGCGGTAAGGTTCAGCTGCGCTCCGAGGCCTTCCACACCTGCAGTGAGATCTAGCTGCACACGCTGATGCGTCTTCGGCTGTAAGATCTAGCTGCCCTTCGAGATATTTCTGTCTTGTCTTTAAACCATGACTTCCTTGACCAGTATTATCGACGTCTTTTGCCACTGCCTCCCCTGTTGTTCTGAGCGCCGCAGCCGCCTGCCGTTAAACTCATCCTCTATGGTTCCACCCTCTCCACTGGCTGATTCTTCGCCGCTGTTGAACCCATCCTCTACGGTTCCACCCTCTCCAATCCCTGAATATCCTGCCCCGCCTTCTATCTCTATTAAAACCCTCGACAACGCCGAGCACCACCTCAGCACCATCGGTCCAAGAGACATCGTAGGATTTGACCTTGAATGGATCACCGTCCCCAAAGGCCCAGGCTATGTAAAATTGAGCGCCAGCAAGAAAAAAGAGAAGCTGCGGGACCAAGTCCTCAACGCCAGCACATTCTCCATCGATTGGCCCAACGTTCCGGTGTGCTTGGCCCAGATTGCGATGGCCAACAACCCCGTCTATCTCCTCCATATGCGCGAAATTGGAGGTATGTTTTCTTTAACTATGCCTCCGCCGATCCTGATCCATGCACAGCACTACCCGTTAACTTCGTCCGCATCTGCCTGAGCTCTGACATCCTGAAGGTTTCGACCGGGCTCTTTTGTGGGTTTGCTTGCCGCTCCACATTCTATATTTTCGAGCTCATATTTGCAACAGCTGACGGTCAGCAACTGTGGGACCATTTCCGCCTTAACCTTTTCTCTGCCGTCTCGCTGGGATATGCTGCTCGACTGGCCTACCCCAAGGACATCCTCCCCAATCTACCCTACGGGAACGAGCCTGGCCTTCTTCTAGTCGTTCAGCGCGTCCTGAAATTGCGCATCGGAAAGGCTCTCCAAACTTCGGCCTGGGACTCGATTCCCCTCTCTGATGAACAAATTCGCTGTACGTCCGATAACTATAATATATGTCTACGAACCTCTTCTGATACAAAATCTTAGATGCCGCGACTGATGCACATGCCGCTTTGGCATCATACATTGTTATCCAGAAAGAGCTCGCAGAGTGTGGCTTCGCGGTCAATGATGATTGGTTCATGTATGACATCGTTAACCGTGCTCGAGTGATGAGAGGGAAAGAAGCCGCCTGGACTGCACAATGCCCATGGTGGTCAACTGAGGAGCATATCTTCATCGGGCGTAGTTAGATATAGTACATGTATGCTTCTCCGTGCCCCAAATCAAAGTCTTCTGTGTTGGACTTGTCCAAAAATCCGACGAATTCAAACAGTTCGGTCGTAATATGTGCCAGTAACATGGGTAGATACAAAAATGTCTGATAACTCGGGCGTAGACGTCCAAAGACCGATTAATTCAGACAGTTCAATCGTAATATGTGTAAGTAACATGCCTAGATACAAAAATGTCTGACAATTCGGGCATAGACGATGAAATTTCGCCAAACTATCCAATGACGAACTTGTTACAGGCCCATCGCGAACTCATTACGGGCATGTCTTTGGAACTTTTGACTGAGTACTTGGTGAACTGTCAAATCTTTGGTATTCTGAGGTATGGGCTATATGTATAGTATGGTTGGCTATATTCTGAAATATTTCCAGGAATTTGGGACATACATGTATGATATACGTCGGCGCTCGATCTGGATCGACAGATGGTCTGTGTTTACCTGGTGTTTCTTGAACTCGACCACTACCATCGAAACCCAAACTCTTCCTCCACCTCAAATTCCACTATAATACAGTCGGTAAGGCTCACTAGATCTTCTTTCAGTACAGTTTCAGTGGAAACACGCCCCAGAAAACATGGCGGAGACCCACAATTTGGCATTGGCACGGGGTATCGCCAAGTACAAATCAGATGCCCATCGCTGTTCCGCAGCCGAATATCGCTGGAGGCAGGTCTTGCTACTGTATCTATGAAGGCTGGTCTTACTCAATCTCAGAAACGAAGAGGAACTGCGAGAAAAAGCCCGCCTCCGAATGGCCGCATACTTGAAGGTCTTATTTCCTTCGTTCACGCTTGCTCAATTTATTTCTAGGCATCGACAGCAGCTCAAGAATCATGGTCCCGACAGAGAGGGTCGAAAGGAACGTGCTCGTCAGGCAGACGCAAAGTATTGTCAAAAGTATGGACTATTCTTTGGCATTGTACGAAACTGATCGACATTTCTTCCATAGACATGCCCAGATTCTTGCATGCAAGCAGCACTTGTGCCGCCAAAAGTAATATAAAATCCTCTCGCGAGCCGTCTACCTGACTTAAGTCCTTCCTAGTGCGTTCATCAAAAATCATGGTATGGAGGCACACAGAGCTCGTCTCATCCGAGAGCAGAACACAAGCGAAGAGAAGGCTGCCGCCATAGAAAAAGAGATAGCTGAAAGCAGAGATCGAGTGAAGGCAACACAGCGCGCTCATGTGGCCAAGGAGGTGAAAGCTGCTCAAGATTGTGCTCGGGCTCTGGATGAACTTAGACAGGGTGTTGTGTAGAATTCGGAATGCATAAAGGATTTCCAAGTTCCACGTTGTACGGATAGCCAATTTAATAACTACTGTGAAGTTCCGTTCCTTCTCTCAGCCAACTTGAGCCTGGCCTTCAACGCTTCGAGCTCCAAACGCTGTGCGGAGAGCTCTTCATCCTGCAGATCCCGCTCCCGTTGGATGGCCTGAGCCTGCAGAACGGCGCTATGCTCAGCCTCCTGCGCCGCTTGCTTGTCCTCCTCTGCCAGCAAAAGCCGTTTATGCATCTCTTTGCTCTCTTCATTTCGCGCAGTGATGAGGGTGGCGTAAACTCAATTGGCATGATTGATGATTTGTTCCACGTCTTTCTTGGCTTCCTTCAGCAAACGAGGCGACGTGTAGTGCAGGAATCCGCCTTGGGCAAATAGATGTTGTGCACTGAAGTGCAACCAACATCCAGTCTCTTGGGAAACACGTTCGCACTGTGGGATGTATCAGATTGAGTCCGTATATCTTAATGCCCACATCTTGTACACGTTCGATGATGTCCGATGTCTGTCGCAGGAAATGAGCACTTGCTTCGGACTGGTCGGCAATCGCAGGCCGCGGCTCTTTCATGCGAAGAATATCTATGGACTGTGAGTGTTGACAGAGAGCCCATAGCACGACTGAGAACACACCAAACGGTTTACTGCCTCGCATCGCCCCATCAACCTTGCCATGCAGAGCATTCTTGCGGGTAATTCGCACTCAGTGGCCTCGTTTGGAACGAGACGAGCTGGGTGTCTCTTCATCATCGCTATGGTCGGAGCCGTTGGCTGGGTTGGAAGATACAGTGGCTGGTGATGCGGTCGGCAACACAGTGGATGCGCCAGCGGAAAATGTGACATCGGTAGTCACACCTGAATTACCAGGATTTCCTGGGAAAGGGATGAGCTGACTCGGAACTGGCGGATTGTGAAACAGGGTGGGGTCGATTTGCTGACTTCCAGGCATTCCATAAGCCAGTGCAGGACCGTATCCAGGGTAATTGTAAAGAGGGTTACTGAAGCGCTTAGAAGGCGACCAGTAACTGAACCATGGTGGTAGGGAGGTATTCGAGGGGTTGGGTGTCTGTGGGAGGGGAGGTCAGCGCAGAAAACGTCGAGCTTAAGTGTTGTACACTCTGGTGCAGCAGTCTCTGTTGTTTGAGATACTCACGACCCTCGGGCGTATGGGGGCATTGAGACCTCAACGCTGGTGTCGGGCATTGCGGGCAGTTCTCTGTAAGACCCGCTTTGTTGTTGTCTCGGGCCATCGATGATCCACTAAAGGTGTAAAAGCCACATATGATGAGCCATTGGGCAGGAGGATATAACTGTGGAGGGCGGTTCGATCTGGCTGCAGAGAAGTGGAATCCGGCACTGACTGATGGATCCCGACGATGTCAACGTGCCATACATCACCCTGAGGACTCCGCCTCCATCACCTGGAGCTCAAATTGTGTTGGGAGAGACATCACCTAGGCTAACGCTGTCCCATTCCTTCATAACTCCTACTCGTAAACGGCGCGCTGGAGAGTTGAATGGTCAAAGAAATAAGAAGGAGAGGCAAAGAACAGTTGTTGAAGACTTGGATGACAACATACAAGAACAGATCCCTTCTTGGGATTCCGCAGGCGCAGACTTGGACCTGGGGAGCGAACCAACATGGAGTAGTCCAGAACGGCCACCGCAGAGTTCAGAGACGGTACCACAAGACCTGCATCCTGCATGAACCGGGATACTCAGAGTTTTGCGAAAGTATTCAAGAGGAGGGAGGCGCGTTCTACCAGATCGGTGCAGACCTCTTCGTTGTGAACGGATGGGACCCACAAAAGAAGATATCGAAGGTACTCATCTCGGCTTGATCTCCCGCATACAATGATACATGGTCGTCTAACGGTGGCCACGCAGTCTTCCTGGCACCACCTTCAGTGTACAACCATTGGCAACTCCTTGGTCACTGTCTGCCAATGTCCGTTGAGTTGTCCTGATGGAGCCTGTGTTCACCAGCAATTTCTTACCGACTATGGTGAAGAATTGTTTCCTTTTGATGCGGCATTCACCAACGGTAGGTTTATTATCTGGAGATCAGTCGCACTGAGAATTCAATTAACATGGCGACCACACGAGGGCCGAGAGACTGAAGCTGTGTTATTTTCGCGGCAGGAGTTGCAAGAAGACATCTACCTCAATCATTTTTCCTCCACATCGCCCAACTCATGTTCTCTCGGCGGGCGAGTCATAGTCGAGTACAGTGGGGATGATACGGGGTCAGGGTGTTGGGTCTGTGCCAAGGACTCTGGCACCCACTCGTGTTCGCACATAAACAAATGTCGAGACTTGCTTCAAAGGCTGGTTCAGATTGATCCTTCTGCAACCGACCAGACAGTTAGAGATGGCACTCGTGTTGATTATTTTGGTGCGTACCAACTCGTAGACACGGCCAGGACCCTAACCAAGAGATAGTTCCTCGAGGTCGACAGGTGGCATTAGAAAGAGGAGCAGTCTCGTATCTCCCGATCTCTCCTCCGTTGTGGGCCTCCCTAGAGTCAGATCCACAGCTCTACAAACACTCCCCAGCTCTAGAAGCCGCACCAGAGCCCCTACGGTTGACTGAAACCTCTTCATGCTGCTGCTCAGACCCTCGGCGCCTTGTTGATATGTCGTGCCCTATCCTACGGATGCAATGTACGGTGTATGGGCTTCACCGAGCATGGGAGACAACGATCGAGCTCCAGGCTTGCTCCAACAGTAGCTATCGACACAGATTCATCGGCCCTGATGGCCGGGAACACGGTATATTCAATTATAACAATCGAAGGTTATTCTCGCACGATCTACTGGATGAATACACGTTGGCATATACCTCATCAGAAACCCCATTCTCAGCCTGGGTCTCAGTGGTCTCTCGGCGCTATAAAGTCCACAGCGGGCCTCTTTCATTTGTAACTGCCGAGGCTTTTCGAGACGTGTGGTTTGCATATGCCAAGCTGCAGTATCTGGATGGAAGCATGATGTGTCCCCACTGTGGGCCGTCCCCCGAAAATACAATTTGGGACAGTATTACCCTGGTGTTCAACCGCAAACACTTGCTGCCCACCTTGGAGCCCCCCACCACCATGCAGCCCGAGTCTGTTGAGCGAACCACTACGCGGTACATCTCGAACCAACAGCTCCTTGTTGATTGAAAGATCAGGCGGCTCGTCCGTCGTGTTATCACCGGGACACCACTGACAATGGAAGCGCTGAAGAGGGGAATACCTCGTGGGGTCCAACCAGAAGCAGATGACGAGGGGGAAGATGAGGATGAGGATGAGGATGAAGATGATGAGCACACAGAGGGCACAGGGTCCTGGGCTGAACGAGCGGCAGCCAGAGCCCGAGCAGAAATTCTGGAGCGGTTGAATGCTATCCCAGTTGCATTGGAGGGACTGAATCAAGTCTGTCTATCATTGGGACGCCTATTTGACGCCAATTTTGGAGAGGGGGCAGTTGCGTAGAGAGCGGCCACGGTATCCTAAATTGAAGTACGATGTCAGTAATGATGTCGGGGGAAAACAGGGGGCGAAATGCTTGAAGTTTTACTCGCAGTACGGAGAACGACACTTGACAGGAGGAATCATGTGTGTGTGGTGTACCCATAGCATCTGCTATGGGTTCCACTGCATTCCGAAAGGTGAAGGACGGAATGACGTCTTCTCTGCTCTCATCACTCGATGGGAGAAGGCGCCAAAGCGTGTAATTTACGACTTCGCGTGCGCCTTGGGGCCGTATTGCATGACTCGGGAACCTGCATTTTTCTGCAACACCCAGTTTCTCATCGATGATTTCCACTCTGTCGGACACACAAAATGCTCACCTGCTGCTTTTCTCAAGTCACACTGCAACGTGGATCCTCGCCTTGCGTATATCAACTCCAGTGCTGGTGAATGCGGTAACAGTGGCCTAGGTCGTATTCAGAAGTCTGTAAGTTATATGTCGCAGGCTCGGACTATTTTATACTCTAGGGTATTCTTATGTATATGGAATCGGCAACGTATACAGGCATTACACAAGCCATGAAATATTCTGCGGTTTATAAATTGGCCAGCGTCAAAGCAGTAGAGCGAAGGTGGGGACTTCAAGTAACCGGCGAATGAAGACCAACAGTGGCCGCGGTAGGATAAGACTGCCAGAGGGAGGACGTCGAGTAGTGTCCGTGGCAGGTGGGTCTACAGTCAGAGAGTGGGGCGGGTAGATGTACCCGCCAGACTACATTGGGTGCACGGCGGGGGGATCTTCCAGCCAGAGACCTGTGTGAGTGTGGCGGGTAGATGTACCTGCCAGACTACAGTGGGCGCACGGCGGGTAGATGTACCCACCAGACAACATTGGGCGCACGGTGGGTAGGTGTACCTGCCAGACTACAGTGGGCGCACGGCGGGTAGATGTACCTGCCAGACAACATTGGGCACACAGCGGGTAGGTGTACCCGCCAGACTACAGTGGGCGCCCGGCAGGTGGATCTTCCAGCCAGACTACATTGAAGCGCCCGGCGGGTAGATGTACCTGCCAGACAACATTGGGCGCACGGCAGGTAGATGTACCTGCCAGACTACAGTGGGCGCACGGCGGGTAGATGTACCTGCCAGACAACATTGGGCGCACAGCGGGTAGGTGTGCCCGCCAGACTACAGTGGGCGCCCGGCGGGTGGATCTTCCAGCCAGACTACATTGAGGTGCCCGGCGGGTAGATGTACCTGCCAGACAACATTGGGCGCACGGCAGGCAGATGTACCCGCCAGACTACAGTGGGCGCACGGCAGGTAGATGTACCTGCCAGACTACAGTGGGCGTGCGGCGGGTAGATGTACCCGCCAGACTACATTGGGCACCCGGCGGGTAGATGTACCTGCCAGACAACATTGAGCGCACGGCAGGTGGATCTTCCAGCCAGAGACCAGCTTGAGTGCGGCAGGTAGATGTACCTGCCAGACTACATTGGGCGAACGGCAGGTGGATCCTCCAGCCAGAGACCAGCTTGAGCGTGGTGGGTAGATGTACCTGCCAGACTACATTGGGCGAACGGCGGGTGGATCCTCCAGCCAGAGACCAGCTTGAGCGTGGCGGGTAGATGTACCTGCCAGACAACATTGGGCACACGGCAGGTAGATGTACCTGCCAGACTACAGTGGGCCTGTGGCGGGTAGATGTACCCGCCAGACTACATTGGGCGCGCGGCGGGTAGATGTACCCGCCAGACTACAGTGGGCGCACGGCGGGTAGATGTACCTGCCAGACTACAGTGGCGCACAGCGGGTAGATGTACCCGCCAGACTACATTGGGTGCGCGGCGGGTGGATCTTCCAGCCAGAGACCTGTGTGAGCGTGGCGGGTAGATGTACCCGCCAGACAACATTGGGTGCATGGCAGGTGGATCTTCCAGCCAGAGACCAGCTTGAGCACGGCGGGTAGATGTACCTGCCAGACTACATTGGGTGAATGGTGGGTGGATCCTCCAGCCAGAGACCAGCTTGAGCGTGGCGGGTAGATGTACCTGCCAGACTACATTGGGCGCACGGTGGGTGGATCCTCCAGCCAGAGACCAGCGTGAGCGTGGCGGGTGGATGTACCTGCCCGACTACATTGGGTGCACGGCGGGTGGATCTTCCAGCCAGAGACAGCTTGAGCGTGGCGGGTGTATCTTCCAGCTCAAGACCTACGTGAGCGTGGCGGGTGGATGTCCCCGCCAGACTACATTGGGTGCGCAGCAGGTGGATCTTGCAGCCAGAGACCAGCTTGAGTGTGGCGGGTAGATGTAGAGGCGTGACGGTGGGTGGATTTGGCAGAGGGATCTCACTGCCAGAGGTACTGCCGCAGCGGGCTGTATGTGCTTATTCGGCGGGCTGTTCCGGAAAAGGCACGAGGGCGGTATGTGATATTACAGCCGGCTATCTCACACTTATCCGAACCTCTTCTTTCTCGACGAGGACACCACCTAATGATATGATCCTTTGGACCATCGTGTAGCCCGGAAGGCGTAGCAAACACTCATCACAAGAACGTGGCCGATTGGTCTCGCGATGGGCTCGGAATCCGCGGTGCAGTCAGATTTTTTCGCTTCACGGTTAACTACTGTATTGTGGACCCTCACCAGGACGGAGGCTAAGAATTGAAAGAGACGGACTGGGTCGTAATGCATATGTTTAATATTTGATCTGGTCGCCGATCGCGAAATAGAGGCGAAATTTCTATCGGTGGCACACACAGTACGAAGACGATCAATGGACATCTGAATATTTGCTACTCCTGATCTGAGCTTTGTGGGCATCCTAAAAAGTTTACGCGTTTACGACCTGTTCTCGCTCTGAGAATCTGCCGGCAATCCACCTCAACAGGGCAAGCGTACGAAGAGTACTGGCAAAATTCAACCTTATGCACGTGATTTGTGTTCGACTTGAGTGGCTCCAAAAATTCGGCAGAGGAAAAACGAGATGGATATCAAATGCATAAAACAATCGAGCGCCTGAGTGAATTTGAGGGCTACGAATAGGCCAACGGAGCGGAATTTCCCATTAGATCGAAGGAAGTCGACGCAAAGAAGGAGATTTATTCGTTCAATGTACTGAGTGGATGATACACCCATCATTTCTTCTCATCAACATCCCAGGTGTGGTGTTCACCTGTCCAGTACGACCTAAAATGAAAGTCGAACATCAGTTTTGGATTGCTGGTGTAAGCGTACGGAGGCAAGTCGACCATGGGCGGCAGCAGCCCAGCAGGCAAGATATCTGCATAAGTGGTGTTCGATGATTCTGCGACCCCGAGCAGAGGCGGCGGGCAAGCTGATCCAGGGTGAAGATGGACAGGAACGAGAAGCCGGAGATCGTTTCCGACGCCGGGGAAAGGAACCTCGAAGAGGAGGTTGTACTGTTGAACGATTGCTTAAATATAGTGTTGAGAGAGAAGGCGGTAGCAGCAACTTGCCTGCCAGTCGACGATTTCGGTAGAGCTCGTCGGTGCATATGGTATAGCGACCGCGGAATGAAAATGCACTGCGCGTTTCCAAATGCCGTGGTTCTTTTTGTCCTTGGGTCCGGAGGCGGGGATCCACTCTGGTTCATCGTTGACCTGCTGGACAACGGCGACTCGAGCAGCATCACCCAGACCTCCCTTGAGGGGAAATTTGTCCTCAAGATGACGCTTGTGGCTGCGTACACGAATCTCCGTCCTGCGAAGCAAAGTAAATTTCACATCGGAGGATAACGCGGGCAGAGCAGGGAAGAGCGGTTTTCCGTGTTTGTCCACCGGGGCATCGGATTTGTGCATCGGCTTGGTATAGGTCTCAACATGAAAGCTGAATGGAATGGCGGTCGCAATGGGGTATGCAGCCATGTCGGCGGTCCTGAGCTGAAAAAAGTAAGAAATGAAAAAACGGATCGTAGTGTCGACTCGCCTTTACATAGGCGCGGGAATATTCACCCCAAATCCCTTTTCGGAGTTTTTCTTCTTGAGTAAAACTCCTCCATGGGCCATTCCAGCCTTGTCTCAGAGATTCCCGGGCCAGTAGTTGCTCCTGCGAAGCGGCGGGAACGACTGAAATCAGCCTGCGGATGCGACGATTTATTCTGTAGAACCCGTCCCTCTTGCCCTCGACCTCTAGCGCATAGCTGATCGTGGCTTTCCGGTGGTATCCCTGTTGCTAGTTGGAATCCGGAAAGTAACTGCAGCGCAGAGCCTACATCGCAGTGAAACGACGGTGGGAGAGTTTCCGGGAGTAAAAATTGGAAAGTGCAGGGCAGAATGTGGGAGCCAGGTGCAGGAAAGGCAGCCCCTCGGTCCCAAAGAGAAACTTTGGTATTGAAAAGCTAGAAAAACGCGTATCCTGTGGGCAATTAAAACATTAACCGCCAGAACATGAACCAACTATGATTGTCTGCTTGTGGTCGATGAATGTATCGCCGTTCCTCGTCGTTATTTTGCTGGTGTATTGAGCATATGGAATGACAGATGTAGGGAAACATACCAGTGAATAGTGCCTTTCAATCGAATCTGAAGGTGCTCGAGGTTGTCCTCCTGGGCATGGGCAACATTCAAATCGACTTGACCTGTAATCGTTTCCCCTGCTACGCGGGTAATATCGTGAAAGAAGAGCGTTACTGGACCATCTGTCGAAGGGGTGCTTGTTGACGCCATGAGATTACAAGCAGATGTTTGCTCACAACTTTAACCGTTTGATAGGCATCGTAAATCTAGAACTGGCATTGCCACTTACGATTGATGAAAAGTTACACAGCCCTCTACGCGGATAGAGGTTGTAGCAGTAGTACATCTCCACCGTTCCAAGTAATGATATCCTGATTTCTTGAACCTAACGGGTGCGACTCAGACAGCAAGATCTGTGGGAGACTGGGAGTGAAAAGCTGGGAGTGGCGATAACTTATAAGACATTCGGGTCTGCTGGATGACTGGCTATACGCATGATGAGAATCAATATCCCAATCCCGGGCATGAAAAATCTCCTTCGACCGAAGATACGAACGATTCGCAGTCCGACCGCTCCGATGGTCGATGGGTCAATCGTCACTCCGCCCGCCGTCAACGCAAGAAAAAGCCAACACCCAGAAAGGAAACTCCGCTTAGCAGTGCTATGCGCATCAATTCTCCTTGTCTTCTCCCTTCTTGCCACCGCGGCCCCAGCTTTGTCCCCTGCACTGCGAGCGGTGCGGTGACCGGAAATGATATCCCGTTTTGCCAAATCGTTTGTCGCAATAGTTGTCGCTTTGGTGAGTTCGGACGTTGTACTTGTGCGGCAGTGCCACGCAAACTGACCGCCAAAAACTTACCAGCTGCTGCTCTCAACAGTAACCTTCTTTCATCCCCCGTCGCGGGCCTACATCGACCCATGGTCGGGTGAACTATTCGGTGAAGGCGGTATGGAGCAATCCCTCCGTACAAGCACGCCGCACCCAAATCCTCCAATTCTTGGTGCGGACGGAGGTGTCATAATGCCCAAGTTGGGCAACGCTACAGCGAAGTCCGCATTATGTCCAATGAAACCGTACGATACTAAGCCGTGCTCAGGGCCGAGTTGGGTCGGGCGACTTGGAAGCTGCTGTGAGTAATAAATTGCGCATCTATTCGGGCTTGTTTGATTTGCGAATACAGCCATACGATGACCCTTCGCTATCCTGAGGTAGGAAATATCCTTACTTCATTCGCCCTTTCTGAGATCTTCGCAGAAACCGACTCAGGATGAACGGGATGCTCTCAGCTCATATTTTCATTTGCTATCTCGACTTTATCCCTGCGGCGAGTGCGCTTCCGAGTTCCAGATGCTTTTGAAAAAGTATCCTCCGCAGGTACGCAATTTTGACACTCTGTCGCCTTCCCGTTCTAAGCTATCGAAGACTTCCTCGCGGCTTTCTGCATCAGTTTGGTTTGTGTTCGCGCCCCTGCATTTCCTCCGGTTTTAACTCTGCTCAAAGGTTATGCTCTGTGCATAACGTGGTCAACGAACGTTTGAAGAAACCGCAATTTGATTGCGCGCATCTGGACGATACGTACGATTGTGGGTGCGGTGACGAACCCTTGGGAAATAATCCTGATCGCATACGTAAACCCGATCCCATGGATTCGGGGAGGGACGGGGATGAAGGGGGGATGATGAGGGGCGGGAAATAGCCTCCAGGCATGTATAATTTATCTACAATATATCTTTTGAATTTAGGGCTATAAACCATGATCTCTGGGCAGACTTCTGGACGCTGCGTACCGTCCCAATTTAAATCAACGTAAGTGTATTTTCTACGGCACAGTGTTACCAGATAATGCCATCCGAATCCGGTTTCAACATTCTGTGGGACGCCTTTTCGTTCATGTCTCGAATAGTCGCTCAAGTCTCTGGTTGACTCGGCGTCTTCTCAACCATCGCAGTATACCGTTGTGTTATGGCGCATCTCCAGTATAAAGGTCAGCCAAAATCTCTTTATAACTGCCAGTATGAGTATTTTCCACTCTGGGCATGGTATGGAGTGGTGATTTAACTTGATCTTCGTACCTTCTGCTCTATTTGACGCTTCTTTCGATGTCTAATTATACAGCCTTAGTCATTTGGTTCAATTTCAGTTACAGAGTTTCAACCCAAAAATTAGTAGTGCATTATGAGTCGAGTATACTATGCTCCAGATATCGCGGACTCAAATCGCTCCGGTTAACCAGTGTAGTTCATCTGGCGACAACAGGGTACAAAAATATCCGAGAACAAAAAGCAGAGAACCCTCGTACGCTCCAGCTGCACGTTGTACCTAATCATTGAAAGGCAAACATCCCGAGCGCCCTGCGTGCATAAAAGGTACCTCAACCCTTCCGCTCAGAAATGGCCGAGTATCTGTAAAAGCGTTACAAAGCACCGACCAAACTATCTGATTTCGCACCTATCAGTAACTCGCGCATGTTCCAAAACAACGCACGCGCCGCTCGACGGACGGAGCACAGAAAATAAATATTCCAAAGCCAGCTCCGGGGGTTCACCCATGTTCTCTATCATCATGTCTTCTATGTAATAGTCTTGTGACTCGTAGAAGTCTTGCGAGTTGGGATACGTATCGCCCAAAATGCAGATCTCGATATGAGCGAGCTGGGGCTGAGAGGGCAGGAAGAGTGCGAATTTCGTTATGTAGTCTTCCGGTGGAAACACGAGGCTGCTAGGCCAGTTTGGAGGTCCAAGCCGGCGGGTGCGGTATTCGTGCAAGCGAAGACTCCGCAGCTTTATCAAGAGCTTCAAATGGGCGCAATAGTCGATCTGAGTAAGTAACAATGAGCGGATGGACACAACTTTCTCGCTCAAGGAACATACCATGGGTTCACTGATGCAAACATCAAGGTGCGTAACATTAGGAAATGAAGTAGCTAATTGATGAAATGATTTCGGAGACAGTTCGTCGGTCTTCTTCATGGTTTTGCCAATGATGTCGACCGCGAAGAGGCGAAGATGTGTGAGGGATGAGCAACCTGGCAGCAGTACGGGGTCGTACGAAGGCAAGAGAGACTGATAGGTCATGTCTGGATAGACCAAAGGGAGAACAAGCTTCTGGATTTGCCGTGGGGGGCGGCATATAACGGCAGCATCTTGGAAAGAGCCTTGGAACGAATGGAGTTGGTGGAGGAATGTGTCTTCTTCGGACAGCTTTGTCCCGGAAGCGTTTAGCGTTAGTTGGGAGAGATTTGGATGCGAGGTCAAGCACGGCAAAAAGTCTGTTTCGGGTAGATCGGGTGGGAATTCATGACCATACTCGAACCAGTCGTCAGGAATCAGCTCCACAGAAAGGTCTAGGGTGGCGAGAACGGATAGATGTAGGCCATTGATGGCGGCGACGAGATCAGGGTAACTGTCGTGTGGAAATCCCTCGTCGTCGAAAGGAATTTTAAGCTTTAGTTGCAAAGTGTGAAGCATAGGAGAAGTCGAAGGCAGCATTGGCAGGGATTCGGCTAACTTGTAACATGCCTGGTCGGTTCTAGTTGGCCAGTCCATATAGGATTTTTCTGTAAACCGGAATAGATCAGCGAATTCTCAGTGAACCAAAGAAAAAAAACCCCACTCACCGACCAGAAATGTGAGATCAAGTTTGAGCTGTAGTACTTTCAGGCCTGGCACGAGGAGAAACTACGAGTCTTTAACAGCTGGGAAGCACAAAGGACCTCGGAAACGTACATTAAAATTCTTATTGGTTCCATCGCAGGACACGTCAAGTTCTTTGAGGTGCGGAAATCTCTCGGGTGCGCCAAGGATTCTCCCCAAATCACCGACACCAGCCGCCAAAGACCAATGCAAACTGCGTAATCGTTGGGCGATGGCAAGCTGTGAGAGAGCCTTGAGTAATTGGGGTTTGTCTCGGAAGGTCTGATCTTTCGTGCCGTCGACCAAGCCCAAATCGCGGATCAGTGTCGCGAGTGCCGGATGAGGTGTACCGTAAACCGGAGTGTGTGCCCTTGCACAAATTGGACAGCTACAGCGTTCGACGTCAGAGCTGAGGGTTTGAATGAGAAGAGCGGATTGAGGTGCAGTCAGTGGTGGGTCAATGGTGTTGGAATACAGCAGAGGAGTAAACGCGGAACAGAAGTGATGCGAGAGGGAACAGAGACGAGCAAGGGATTGACGCGATGCAAAACGCGCGATGATTGTCCAGAGCTCGAGGGGAAAATCGGAGGTATTGTAGGATAGGTTAGCTTTGGGATGGCTATGAATGAGCTACAATCAGCGGACTTTCGCGGGGAATGTATCAAGTTCGCGCACCAACTCCGATGGTGCGCGTCCAAGGCGAAAACAAAAGAGTGACGCGAGCTTTCGCGACGTTGCTAGGGTAGACAAAGGTCAGATTCAATCCCATGCAGGAATAGAACGATACCTTTGGGATTGGCATTTGAAGAAGGATGGGCCGCTCACGTGAGCATAAACACGGTCACGTTGCGAAGCGCGCGCGTTTTGGTTCGGTCAATTCGCTAAAATTTCTTCCCGATTTTTCCTCTGAACTATTCTTAGAAATAAATAGCAATCTCTCTCGGCGTCAGGAACTCATTTCTTTCCACTCCCTGCATTTCCAAGCTCGCTTGAAACTGTTCGATCTGAAATCTTGACAAAGGTTCATTTAAGTAAAAAGTCATCTGTGAAACATTGCGAGAAGCGCGCATTTGCAATCGATGTAGCGCGAACCACGCTATGGATATTCGTAGTCCCTCTGTCAGACAATTGTCTTCCTAATGTGCCGCAGCGACTAAATGCCATTTAAACCAGACATCAACGGTGTATGCTCAACTCCAAATAATAGCACGACTCTGGGAAGAAGTATTAGAACATTCTTTTTATCTGAACGCAACCCCAACCTTTGATCTCCCCACTTCGCTTTTGCCTGAGAAAAACTTCAGAACAATCCCAGAAATGTTTACTGCCTCGTTCCAGCTCCCAATTTATGTTGACGACGACTAAACGAGGATCGGAGACCGGCAAATGCTGCGCTATATACTTGCCATCCACAAATACATCTGCCAATATGACTAAAGCCTGAAGCCTTGGCAAGTCGGACAATATGTCCGATAAAACGGTGTTTGGCGTCTGACAGGAAAGGGCCAAATGTGTGAGCGCAGGAAGTTGAGATATTTGCGACCAGTGCGACCAATTGGCAAAGACTTTGGAGTCGGCGTCGAATAGATTCACCTCGGTGTCGAAGAAGTGGAGATGGGTTACATTCTGCGAGAACGACAGCCTGGAACAAGGTTGGCCATGATCGGCGACTACATCGGCAGCGAGGTCCAAGTGCGTCGGTCTCATGTGCGCTAGGATTGAGAGAAATCCGACATCTGAGAGGTCGCTGATGAGCGCCAGTTCCGCAGCTCCTGTGCACCGATGCAGCACGCTGGATAGCTCAGCATCGGACCACCCGTTGTCGGAGTTGAAAATCTGGGTATGCCAGGGAAAATGGTTCGAACTCCCATTACTCAACGGGAGGGCGTTGAGCTCTACACGAACCGCACCGGCGAGAAAACTCTCCAATTTCGACTCCGTTGCTCGCAGAAGTGCAACAGCCGAGCTGTTGTTTCGCGCATGTCTGGCTATCTTGATTTCTGTGTAGAGGAGAGGTTCTATCCTGGGATTGGCATTAATCGACCACCCAACTCTGACGGGCGACAACATACCAATCCAAAACACGGTGTGCTACCCTTAGGAGGGCCGGAATCATCTCGGGATAAAGAAGCGCAACTTCTTTGAATATTCTCTGCTCAAGCCTCGTCTCCAATCTCGGCGATACAGCTGAATCGTCGGAGAGACTGATATTTTGACCCGAGAGAACTGTATTCTCGACGGCAGAGGAGGGAACTGTAGTTTCAACAGCATCTGGAACCGACTGAGCTCTCGTGTCTTCTTCAACCAGTTCCATGTGGTAACAGGATTCTGTAAATTTGAGATCAGAACGGAATGTACGAGGCGAGAACAAAAGTGAACAACAGACCTTCAATCTCTCCGCTTCGCTTCCGTGAAATAAATAGATCCGCACGCGCCCACATATCTCGACCATCTGGACTGATCAAATGGGCCTGAGTAATAGGACTTTCGTCAATAATAAACACAACGCGTTCATCGTGCAGTAGAACAGGTGCCGTCGCTGTATTCTTTTCCGGGGCCCCGTATAGAATCAGAGTTTGGAGGTTGGAGCAATCAGATAAAGCGGCTTCTAGTGCACGGGGAGGTGTATGTTGGTCCAATGCCAGGTGAGTGAGGGCCGGGAGGCGGGAAAGGTTGCGCAACCGCGACCATCCGTGGATCAAACTCCCGTCGGCGCCGATGTCACCGAGAAGAAGATGGCTGATATTCTGGAAGAAAGGCGCAGTGAGATCTAGTTGAGGATGTGACATCTCCGACACCATGTACAGGCGCTGCGGTCGCATGCACGCGAGCATCGGAAGAATTGGGACGGGCTCGTCGAGACTGCCGAAGGAAAAAAGACTCTCGACGCCTTCGCATGCGCGAAGTACAATTCCCAGCTCGGCTTCAGACCATATGTTTTGTGGACGGCGACTGAAGATATGCAGCGCGAACGTGACGAGATTCATATGCCGAACAGCTTTGAGCAAGAAGTCAGCCGGCTTGGTGGTGGAGTCGGTGATGCGGAGAAGGGCATAATCCGCTTTCGACTTTTCTTCCAGCGGGCTGGTTGCGGCGGTGTGGTAGGGTGAGGGTTCAATCCTTTGGAGGTTCAACGGATCACCAAAATGATTGTGTCTTGTGCAGACTCACCAGTAGTGGACACGCCATGCCACACGCAAAAGTGTGGGAATCGTATTGCGGTACATATGTGCCGTAGTTTCGAACATCTCCCGCTCTAATTCGGGATAGAAACGAGGGGTACTTTGAACCATCATCGTGTCCGCAATGTTCAGTGTCCCGGGGGTGGAGGCCATTTCAAGCAGATTTCTGCCAGATTATGACGTGGACGTGGAAGATGGGAGGAAGAGGGAGTCCGTAGTCAAGTGTGACCACAGCCTGAAAGCCAAGAAAACACAGCAATGCATTGAAGTCGAACCAATACACGTGACGTTTGGTTGAAAAGTCAATGTAGCTCCAAGTGATAAAAAGTCGCCTGTGAGCCATTCTGAGAAGCATGCAATGGAAAGTACTCAGCCATCGAATCTCCCCTCGAGTCCCTTGAACTTGTCAAAACGCGATCACCTGATTGATTTTACAAGCTGTGCCAGAACTTTGCTTCTGCTTCCCAAATCCATTGATCGTCCGGTTTAGGCAATGTTCGTTCGCACCACCACGAGCTAACGTGGCACCATCATGGCTCTCTCGTCCCTTTTCCCCAAAGTGCGTCGAAAATGTTGCGTTCGACTTGACCTAACGAGACTCAGCAACCTTTGCAACCCCCCGTCGTCGAGGCTGACGGCGCATGGGTCTTTTTCGGCGGCGCGTTTCGCACGTATGCACTCAAGAGCGGGGACGATGGCAGCTTCACATCGAGGCAGATATTTGCGCACTCTAACCCCCACACTGGGTAAGGTCGCGCCGTGATTGTTTGCAAATCAATAGGATCCTTAATTTGAATCTTAGCGCCGGGCGCGGATCAACAGCTACACGTTGCGTTCTGCTAAGTATTTGAGTGCAGGATGGCTAACATATGCCGTTATTCACAGCGCCATATCACTGGCATCTATACCAAACGGAGACGTTCGACGTTGTATGGAATCCCTCTAAGTTCTTGGAGGCATTCAATTTATATGATGTTCTCAGAACAGCGGTGTTTTGTGCTATATCCTTGATGGCAAGACAGGAAAGCTTCAAGCCGGAGAAACTGTAACCATACCTCCGAGACATTGGCACACTGTATGCCTAAACCCTCTTCGTCGCGTTGATATTCACCCGAAAGTGTAGTTCTGGTCTGACCCTGCCTCCGGTGCGGACCTGGACGTAAATATCACTGTGCGCGGTGGACCTAATCCGGGCTTCGACGAGACGTTCGTTCGCAATTTCTACGGGTAACCCTTTAATTTTCAGCCAAACTCAACGACCTAACTGATCCCGCTCTGGCAGTTACCTGTCGTCCTGCACCATGCAGAATCTCTCCCCGAATCCCATCCAGATGCTGACGTTCATGTACTCTGCGGATGTCATACTGGAACTGCCACTGAACTTGGGGCGATTTGCGAACTATGTCCTGGGGAACTGGCTGGGATGGCTCGGCGGTTTTGAGAGCGAATATTCAGCCTTTGCACCGAAGTAGTGGTGCAACTGTTGTCGTCATTCCCATGTATGTTTTGTTATATCTCTAGGATCATTACTTCGTCACGTTGAGGTCTT
The DNA here is from genome assembly GCA_029282495.1 of Mycena albidolilacea. Classification (NCBI taxonomy): domain Eukaryota; kingdom Fungi; phylum Basidiomycota; class Agaricomycetes; order Agaricales; family Mycenaceae; genus Mycena; species Mycena albidolilacea. The sequence continues at coordinate 1,008,833 of JARIHO010000014.1, read as the reverse complement.
CGCCGTCATCTAGCTCATCGAGCAAACAGGGAATGGTTCGAATTGACTTCGCATCACTTGAGAGAAAAATTGTCCTGATATGATTCAGTTTGTTGCTCACACGTCCAGCAGTCTGAAAAGAAATTACAGTGCCACTCGAACGCTACGCTCAACGGTCGGCCACGCCAAGTATGGCCGAATTTTCGGCCAACACCTCTTCGACTCTCTGGTACTGTATACCATTTTTTCGCCGTCTTTGTTTTTGTCCCCGCCAACGCCTGAGTACCAGTGGACCACTTACGAGGAGTTGGGGTGGGTGAATCACGCCTTAACTCTGTATATCCACACTGCATCCCGCCTCGACTGGTTAGAATCAGGGATAGGGGCTGCTAGTAGGAATAAGAGATTGGGTTGTATAATGCTGGAAAATATATATGGAAATTTGGATTGCATTGGGAGACTAGTCCTATATGATAAAGTACCCTAAATCCTCTCTTTCGAGCTCCCTTTGAGTCCTTCCTCCCACCGTAACAAGCCCGGCATTGCTGTCTTGCACATTGATATACACGTGTGAAAAAGTCACGTTTCCGTAACAATGTGGTGGGTCGATCATAGCGTTTTGTTCATTTGATTTCATCGAGAGTCTCTGCCGCCTCCTCATACAAGTCAGTTTCAATTCCATCCACACGAGGATGGCCTCGGAGACCCAAATAGCGCATTTGCTCGCGCAGCCAGCATCCTTTACGCCAAATTTCACCGCAGAACACTCCGTGGTGCTACCCCACAGCCTTCAAGCCGTGTTTGACAAGTTTGGGAGCGGAGAGACCCTCGAAGACAGCGCCAGGCTGTCGGATCTCTGCTCAACTTTCCGTCTCACTACCAAGGACCACGTCACACTCTCGAAGGACCAGTCCTTGGCGGAGGTGCGCTGCAGGGGTCTACAAGCCTCGAGTGAGTTGGTGTCGAGCGATGGGGAAAGGTCCTTGACGCGCCAGTTCTTCGTGCTGCAAGAAGTCGTTCCTCTGCTCTGTGGGCTGTATCAGCACACCGTGACGATTTCAGGCTGCCTAACGAGCGACCGCGAGCGAAACGCGGCTCTGTACGAAACTAGCGCGGCGGGAGGCATCCTCATCTGGAAGCTCCGCACGTTCGAAGAGCTTGCACCGAGTGAGGGCGACGGTCAAGTCAGGACAAAAGTGCATGAGCGAATTCAAGGCAGGGCGCCGATGCTCCTGCGGTCGACGGTCGAGAAGGAGACGCGCAGGGGCCATACGTACGTTTCGATCTTGGTGTTGTCCGTGAAGTGCCCAAGACTGAAGTATCTTTCAAGGATTCATATGGAGCAGTACCACACGCTTTTCACTTGATGTCATTCTTCGACATTTTGACCGCTTCGAGTGCGTCTTCTCGCCCTTTCGTTCGATTCTGGCCCTGACATGTCGCATGCAGGGGCGGGCCAAAAGCTCCCAGGAGCCTTTGCCATGTACCGAGCCACTTGTGGGCCGTCTGATAGGGGGACGGAGCTGAGGATACTGGAGTGCATGTTAATCCATTAGTCTGAAAAGGGCTTGCAGCGGATGGCCATGAGTTGGAGGACAATTTCCGGTCCGCGTCGCGACGCGGCGAAAGTAGCGGTGTGTTTTCGAGTATTCGGGGTTGCGTATGGATTCGATAATCAGAATTGTCGTAGTCATGGCGGGCCTGTCGAGATAGTGAACGCGTGAATGGCCGCGGTAGTGAAAGAGGACTGAGTCCCTGCTAACGGGTGTGACAAGCCTCTTCCTTTCCTCAACTTGTCCTCAATCAGCTTCAATGCTTTTGACAAATAGAGAACGGGTTTTATTGAGTTGCATCAAGAAATATAGCATGCGCTGAACTCTAACTGAACTGCACCACTACTCGAATTCTGCTGCCTTTGACAAATGCGCTTCAATCCAAGCAATCTCATCGTTGAGCAGCTTTTCAGTGTGCGCGGGCTCCTGTACAAGCTCATGGAACCCATCCTGTTCGCGGAGAGGTCAATGGAAAGTCTCGGCACAAGGACAAATTGCGCACGGGGTAAATAATCATTTTTTTGTCGTCCGAACCAATCTTGTCATGAAAGTCTTTCGCCGCGATGTGTGAGGTTATCTGCAAAGGATTCAGGTCCAGGTCCACCACGCAATGGCCGAGTCAGGGCAAGGCTCTTACTTGATCTCCGCTACCATGCACAAACAAAATCTCCAAAGACAACCACAATGAGCACTGAATCCTCTCGACGTGAGAGAAAAGGGCTTACAGGCAAGGTCTTGGGCCATTTTGTGTGGTTTACACGCAGCAACTCATCGCCCTAGAGCAATTGTTGAAGAGTGCGCACGGATGAGAGAACTGTACGAACCCAATTGAGCATGTCCGTAAGCCCACGAAGAGTGCCCTGAAGCTTGCTGAGAGAATCGTTGCGGCACATTTCGTTGTACTTTGCGTCATGCGAGAGGTCCTGTGGGCCTGTTAAATACGTGTTTCAAAATTCTCGGGATGCAGTGGACCGACATTGAAGTTCAAGGGCGCAGGGATGGGGGGGAAGTATGGGAAAAAGACAGCAGCCAGAGCACCGAGAGCACGACGGAGCTGCGACGACGGGTCGGTCTGCTGGACGAGCGGACTGCAAGCAATCACTCCGGCAAGGTCCGAGGTGTCGCGGCGCACGGAAAAATTTAGCACCTCGCCGCCGCCCATCGAGTGCCCGCTCAGAAACACCGGCAGACCGGGGAACTCCTTCTTCGCGTGCTCTATTGCCCAGTGGATGTCGTCCATCTGGTGTTCGCCCGACGTCTTCCCGTACGCGCTTGACGGGCTCTTGTTCTCTGCATCGAGCGCGGTTTTGCCGAACCCGCGCTGGTCGAAGGTGAAGACGCTGATACCGCGGGCTGCAAACTGCGGGTGCGCCTCGGTATAGCGGCCGACGTGCTCTGCGAAGCCGTGGATAAAGACGAGGACAGCTTTCGATTCAGTGGCAAAGTATGTCCTGGTGTAGAAATTGGTCGATTGAGGACCGACGAGCCAAGTCTCAGTGTACGCGTCCGAAACCATGTCATCCTCTGAATGTAGGGGCATTTTTGAAGACGAAAGAAAAGGGTAAGGTGCAAAAGGCAAGAAACGCGTCCATTTTTGGACTTCTGGCCCCGCACGGTCCAAGAAGCAACTCAATTCATCTCCGTTCTCGTTTCAAATATGTAATATCCGAATAGCGAGGCCGGACTTTATAAGAAACTGCTCAGCAAAGATAAGGATCCAAAAATACAAAACTCACTGCGGTCAGAAAATTTCGGACGGGTAGAAGCAAGTGGAATATTACATGTCTCGGGAGGACAGGGTCTATCGCTGAATTCTGCTTTCGGTTGTGGGACGTCGGGTTGGATTCCCGACATTAAGTTGCGTCAATAAACATTGCATGCGCGGAATTCTATCACAACTTCGATTCTGATGTTTTCGACAAATGCCCTTCAATCCAAGCTATCTCGTCGTTCAGCAGCTTTTCATTGTGCGCGGGCTCGTGTACTAGCTCATGGAACCCATCCTGATGGCAGAGAGGTCAACGGAAAGGCTCGGTGGATTCAAGGACAAATTTGCGCACGGGATAAGTGATCAAATTTTTATCGTCCGAAGCAATCTTGTCGTGGAATTCTTTCGCCGCGATGTGCGATGTTATCTGTGAAATTTACGCTGTAGGTCCAGAATTGGAATCAGTGGCTAAGAGGTCTTACTTGGTCTCCGGTACCATGCACAAACAAAATCTAAGCCACAAAGATACAAGTGAGCAAGTGGTCTTGATGCGAGTGGGAAGAACTTACAGGTAAAGTCTTGGGCCATTTTTTGTAATTTACGCGCAGCAATTCCTCGCCCTAAAGTAATCATTAGCATGTGTAAGTGTGGACCAAGAAACGAGCGACAAACCCAGTTGAGCATGTCCGAAATACCGCGAAGAGTGCCCTGAAGCTTGCAGAGAGGATCGTTGCGGCACATTTGGTTGTACTTTGCATCGTGCGAGAGTTCCTGCGATCCTCTAAGTTTCACATGTGGTTCGAGAAGTACGGGTGCACCGACATTGTAATCCAAGGGCGCGGGGATGGCCACGTACGGGAGTACTGCACCGGCCACCCCACCGGCAGAACGGGCAATCTTTGAGGCCGGCTTCGTCTGGTGAACGAGCGGGCTGGAGGCAATCACACCGGCGAGCACCGATGCGTCGCGCCGCACAGGGAAGTTAAGTACCTCTCCACCGCCCATCGAGTGCCCGCTCAAGAACACCGGCAGGCCGGGGAACTCCTTTTTCGCGTGGTCTATCGCCCACTGAACGTCATCCATCTGGTGTTCGCCCGACGTCTTTCCGTATGCGCTCGACTTGCTTTTGTTCTTCTCATCAAGCGCGGTCTTACCGAACCCACGCTGGTCGAAAGTGAAGACGTTGATGCCGCGGGCTGCGAACTGCGGGTGCGCCTCGGTGTAGCGGCCGACGTGTTCTGCGAAGCCGTGGATAAAGACAAGGACGGCTTTCGATTCAGCAGGAGGAGCAAGATAAGTCCTGGTGTAGAATTTGGTTGACTGAGGACCAACGAGCCAGGCCTCGGTGTACGCATCCGAAACCATGTCCTCTAGTGAATGTAAGGGCATCGCTGGATTGATTCAAGTTAAAGGTGGGTGGGGTGAGTGATGGTAAAACGCAAGCAACGCGTCGATCATTGAAGTTGTTGTGGCACATATGTATTTCGGATGTGTGAAGAAATTCAAATTCGTGAATATGTAAGATCCGAACCACGAAGCCTCTATCTATGAACGGGGAAACATATAATTCGTCCCAAAAAATAAGAGCGAGGTTCCCGCTCTCCAACTTTTAAATTTACATGCAGGTCAGATAAATTCAGAATCAATCCAGTCTTCAAAACAACACGGCCTCTGGATCCTGGGCCGTAAAGGAAAGCGCAGGGATTTTGGCAACGGGGAACTCGCTAATGCGCAATTTCGCCGCCTAAAGGAATATCGCAGTTAGCCCGGTCGGAAATAAAGAGCACGACATGCCGCACCCCAAACGGCCACAGCGTAATATTCCTAAATGCGCCTAGACACGCCGGATTTTCAGGCGGGGGCTCCGCGAACATATCACCGGCGACGGGCCAGTCGATTGGGCAAGCGGACACTGTGAGGGTAAACGGTGGTAGCCCGGCGTCGTAGATCGGAGACGGGAGGACACCGGACGACGGCGGCGTATTGGCGAACGCGAGCGTGGAGGGGTTGATGGCGAACTGCCACGCGCCTTCCGGGAGGAACTCCAGATCCACCGCGCGCGGTTCGAGCGGATGCACCGAGAGCTGCTTCTCAGTTCGCGGAACTGGAGGGGGTGGGGTCAGTTGTAGCGTTTCAGGACGAATGAGGCGGAACGTACTGTCGAAGGCGTAGTTCAAGGGCCCGCGGTGGACAGCGATTGAGCCGTGGGGGCGGTTCTCTGGTATTGCCAAGCTTGAGTCAGGAAGCGGGAAATGAAGAGGCAGGGAACTTACCAATTCTGATCTCAGATGGAAGCTCGAGGACCAGCGTCGTGGTCCCCGCACTTACGGCTACGGCATGCAGGCCGTTCTTACCAGGCGCAACGGCCTTGGCTGGTCCGCCGTTGACAGAGATGGTTCCGTCGGTAACCCAGCTCGGGATGCGCACGAAGTAGGTGAAGGCCTCGGTCGCAGTGATCGTCGTTGTGAGCGTGTCCCCGAAACTAGATTGGGCGTCACAGAAAATTAAACAAGCAACCAGAGGAATATCTTACGGATAAAGCGTCTCCACACTCGCTGTTACCGGGTTATCTGGGAAGCTTTGAGTATTGCAGGCACGACATACATTACAGACGTACTCGAAGCGAGAACGGCGGAAACCTTGAACGGCCCCAGGTAGAGATGAACAAGCGATTCCTCGTCTGCAGTGACAAGAAAAGCGTTCGTCGCGAACTTGGGCCAACCCTGTGGGAAGTCAACCGTAGTTGTCAAATACAAATGAAACGCGTTGTGCCTGTGGGAAGTCGACCGTGCAGCAACTTGACCGGACTTGAGACTAGGTACTTCGCAGATTGAGATACTCACGGATAATTTGGCTCTAGCCCAAAAACATTCGACTTATTACACGTATGATAAGCAGGGAAGGACATGGATTAACAAAAAATCACGTACATAAGGACCATCTTCCGGGAACGGGTTTGGCTTTAAAATGCACCCGTATAAGGTGGGACGAGCACTGATTGGAGAATGCACAAACCGTCATGTTCTTGCTAGCAATCTGATTCTGCTGCTGCAAGTACTGACGCGCCCACATGTCTGACGCGAAGAGATAAGTACAGTGATGACCGCGAATGACAATCTGACCGTACCTCCCGTCAAGGTTGCGGGCAGAGCGTTATAAGCCATCCTCTCGACCTGTCAGAATGTCAGATATGCATCGCGAAACAGCGGCTTGAGGCCTTACTTGGTCAGCGAACTTGAGATCCCCGATGACTTGGTACAAGTACGAGCCGCTATCAACCTGTGAGGTCGGCACATGGTGGCAACGGCCGGAAACCTACGAGAACATGGCTTCCTGTCGGAGAGTAAGCGTATGTCTGTAACCCAGACGAATGAACGGACCACGACGAGGCACAACTCCGTCCTGAATAATGAGACATCTGGGAAAGAATACATATGGAAATACAGTACTATACTTACCCTCGGACAGCCTCAAGCCCCGCGAGGTACTCATCCGCTGCAAAAGCGCCCGACGGCCGGCCGTGGTACTGGAACAGCATGTCCCACCCCTTGCTCGCAACATCGAGGTCTAGTGGCGCGAGGATAACCTCAGCCAAGAGGCGAATAATGCATCATAGACCCACCAGACTGGTTGTGGGTGAAGCGGTAAGTGGCCGGGAGGGCCTTGAGACCTTCCGCCATGTTCACACCGTGCCACTAGGTACATTCGCGTCAAACAGGCGTATGAAAGGCATATATGTGCGCACAGAAAGTTCTGGGAACGGGTTCTTGAGTTTCTCGGCTGTTACGGGAGGGTAAGAGTGTACAATCACCCAAGTCACGTCTGGACTTGCCTTCGATCTTCGGGAAGAGCTAAAGAAAATTTGTGAGCTCCAAAAGGATAGTACTAGGAGAGAAGTATCACCTCCTCTGAAAAGACCAGCTCCCACGGAATGCCGCTCAACTTGGACAAATGCATGGTCTCGAGGAGTAGATCCTCCTGCCCATTGGGGTGGTTATCATACAACCATTGTAGCACATAGACAAAGTCCTCCCAGCGGGTCGCGGCCCATTCGTCTGTGCCATTTCCTGCAACACAAAAATGAAATAAAAGTCGGATACAGTGCAGGCCGCGGGGAGGCACTCACCCGCCTTGAGCATGGCGTTCGCGAGCGGGACGAAACGGTGGAACGCGGCAACGACGCGATGGGTCACTTCCGGATACGCCTCCGTCATTTGGATCGCGCCAATCATGAACGGGTACCTGCCGGCGCGTCAATGCCTCTGCGAGCGGAATGATATGGAATGGGTGTGCACAAACCTCCCCCAAAGCAGCCTCCTCTTCTCAGTCCCGACCTCAGGGCCAAGCCACCCACTCTCGTCCTGCGTCTCGAGCACATAGTCGAGGAATTCGCGTGTCTTCTCGTTTATGGCAGTCGCGTTTGTGAGCACGCCGGTAGGAGTCATCGCATTATACCAGTACGATCCAGCTTGTCGATGCGTGTCGAGACGTCGTCAACCAATTACGCACTGGAGGTCGCTTTGCACCTACCTTCCTCCAAGTGCGAATATGCTGCGCTCCCGCCGACCCAGTCTGTATCCGCCACCCTGAATCGCAATGTGAGTGTTCCGGAATATCAACGAGGGCCGCACAACGCGACGCACCACTTATAAAACTCATGCTCATGCCCAGCCAAGCCATTCGTCTGCACCTTTATATCGGACAAGGTCCAAGTCAGAACTGAACTCCGATACGGAAGATATATATATGTTAACAGAAACCAATCTGCACCATGAGCTGGTCGAAAAGCCATCCCGTAGGCCTGATCTGACCCAAGGGGAGGGTCAGGAATTTCTTGCCCGCAACTGCCAATCATGGTGAGTTACGAGCATTTTCGGGAGAGGTTGAGGGAAACATACGCGTCGCGTCAGCAACAGAGGCCGCCGATACAAGGAGGAGCCAGAGAGAGTACATGACCGTCCACCTCAACTCGCCGCGGCATACCGTTGATGAGGGTGCAAAGCGGAACGCCTCCGGCCCGTGATAAGCATACAGTACGCGAGCTGTTGGATCGTCGCGACGCGTCGGGATAAGCGGCACGCGTGAGGCTGCGGCACAAATAATGTACATTCATTCATTGATTTATCTCATCTAGTGTCCACCTGCGAGAAGAAGAAACCCTACACTACCACGAGCCCGCCCGTCTCGGGGCGCTCCGTAAAAAGCAGGCTGATGCTCTCGCCGTTGTGCGTGCGGCGGATGCTCTCGGCGATCGTGGGGCTGATGTCGATCGTGACGAGCTTGGAGCAGAGGTCCTGATGTTTTGTTTGTGGGATGGTGTTCGTTACCTGGGCGCAGTGAGTGAGAGCAGAAATAATAAGTAGCAGGGAACGCACGACGAGCTCGACTATCGGCAGCTGGTCGATCAAGCTCAAGTTCGTTTCTGAGAGCAGACCTACAAGCACGAGCCTTCAGTATGAGTAACATGGATGCAGAAGCGACAAAGACACACCATGAGAAATGAGCACATAGATGGCCTTTGCGCCTTTTTCGCTCAGCGCGTTGACTGCGAGGGTGAGGGTGTTCCCGGTGTCGATCATGTCGTCGACGAGGATGGCGACCTTGTCCTTGACATCACCGACCAGGAGCTCCATCTGCTCCGGCGCGTTCTCGCGCTTCTTGCGCTGCCGGTGGATCAACGCAAACTCGACGCCAAGCTTGTCTGCGATGGCTGTCACCCTGCACAGAACGCACGTTCGTTCGTTTAGCACATCTCGTCCCAATAAGCGAGCACGCGACCACCCACCGTTTCGCACCCCCTGCGTCTGGGCTTACGACAATACCGTTCTGCCACCCGGGTATCTGACGCTTGATATACGTGAGCATGAGCGGCTCGGACCACAGATTGTCGACGGGAATATCGAAGAAACCCTGGATCTGGCTCGCGTGCAGGTCCATGGTGATGACATGGTCGCAACCGGCCACGACGAGCATGTTCGCGACCAACTTCGCCGTAATAGGCGCGCGGCTTTTGTCTTTCTTGTCCATGCGCGCGTAGGGGAAGCACGGAATAACGGCAGTAATGCGGCGCGCGGACGCCGTCTTGCAGGCGGAAATGAGGATGAGGAGCTCCATGAGATTATCGTTCACGTCGTTGCAGCCAGACTGCAGTATGAAGACGTCCTCGTCACGCACGGACTCGGAGATCTTGACGTTGATCTCGCCGTTGGAAAACTTTTTGACGGTACAGGGGACAAGCGGGACATTGAGCCTGGATTAAACAGTCCATCGACTGAATGGGTTCCCGCAAAAGAGCTCACCGCTCGGCCACTGCCTGGGCGAGCTCGGGGTGACTGTTCCCTGCAAAACGTGTCAGCGACGAGAAACGCAGCAAGTTCCCCAGCGAACCCGTAAGGATCCTGATAGAGTTGTTGTGATACATGGGAATATATAGGACAGCGGTGGAGGGCGGGAAGGAGGGACGCTATTGCATGGATGGATGGGAGTCAAGGATGTGGATGGAAGTCAAGAGCGAGAATTTCCACAAATTTGTTCAAGTTAAGTAAAATTGCTGATCATGATGGGTCCACAACCGTTGCATAGCCATTGGTGCCTAAAACGAATTCACGTGTGATCTACTACGGAGGTACTCGGATGGTGACATTTTCTACGACATACTCAGAGTCTGCGTACCCCAATAGCTGGGGCATGTACGAACTGCCATACATTTGTTAAAAATTGTCGCTTTTTCAGGAAAAAAACCCACCTATTCAAGCCCTTGACTTTGAGAATCTGTGCAGAGTTGTAATTGGCCAGTCCCCGTCCGACCTCAATCACATCCGCTTCGCTAACCTCTTCGGAAGGTTTGGATCCGACTTCCGCCAGACTCGAGAACGACACCGACCTCGACAGAGGCTCCAAGGACGCAATGGAAGACGACATGGACGAGGCGGCGACCAGCGCTGGCGTGGTTGGTCGCGTCTCGAGCGGGGCGGGTATCCGTGCCGCCGGCTCGTCCGACCCCCGTCGTCGGATCACAATCCGCACCGCCTGCCCAGAGGCAAAGGCACCGATGACCCCGTGCACGCCGACCGCAAGGAGCCGCCCGCCAGACTCGCGACGCGACAGGACGCTGTGTGCACCCGAATCGATAATCACGCTTCCGGCTGGGAACAGCGTGTGGCTCGTCCACGACTTGAGGTCGCGCATAGGCAGTGGCGATGCAGTGAACATTGTGTGTGGTGGGCGCACCAGCGTCGGTGTATCTAGATTCGAAACCGATGGCTGTAGTGTTGGACTTGTACGCCCCGAGGATAACCCGGATTGCGGTGTCCCCGGCGCCGATTTTTGCGAGTGGTACTCAATGATGGAAAATATATTTTCCGGGGTTTTACTCGAGCAGATAATGGTCGAGACGCCGGCGCCAGTGGCGATCTCCGCAGCGATGAGTTTTGTTTCCATACCGCCAGTTCCAAGACTTGACCCCAGGGTAGTGGTACTGACTGTCCCCGCCGCGTCAGCGGATTGCTCACTATCGCGTATAAATGCGTACCTTGGGATCGTATAGCTGCTATAGACGTTACGACCTCTATTTGTTTTGCCAGGGGGTCTTTCCGCGGATTCGAGGTATACAGTCCGTCGACATCGGTGAGAAGAAACAGATAGTCCGCGTGTATCATGGAAGAGGTGACGGCCGACAGAGTATCGTTGTCACCAAATTTTATTTCCTGGATCGTATTCAGCCCGGCTGCCATGAAACTTTGCACCAACTGGCACTTACACTAACGGAAACGGTGTCATTTTCGTTCACGATGGGCACCACACCCATCGAAAGCAGTTCCTTGAATGTGTTGACGGCATTCAAGTATCTTGTACGCTATGAAAAGTCAGCAGCACTCTTACACGCATTCCAAAGGCGAACACACATCGGCTATGTCCCCGCGCGTTAATAGCACCTGCGCGATCGGCTGCTCCAGTTGGCCAAACAGATTATCCCAGAGCGCAATAAGCCGTCCCTGGCCAATCGCCGCTAGTGCCTGCCTTCTTATTAAATACCTGAAGCGATTGCGGGTTCGTTTCATTCATTTACCTGCTTTCCAGATAAGCTCTTTGGCCTGCTCGCCATGTCCATGCGCTTCAGTCCGACGCCAATCGCACCAGAGCTAACCAGAACAACCTTGTGTCCCTCTCGTCGCAGAGCAACCACAGTTTCAACCACGGAGGAGAGGGTCGAGAGCAGGGGCTGGTGTGATTTTTCATGAACAATTGAGGAGGTTCCTGGGCAGCACGCAAACAATACATACATGAGCCTCAAGAGACTGGGGCGCGCGCCTGCTGCGAACCTAGTTTAATGACAATCGTACATGGGTGTCGAACGCGCGCCATCGTCGCAAGAGTCAAAAGTTTTCGGCTTTCTGCGGCATTTCGATTTTGTAGGTCCGACGTGACAGAGTCACTCCGAGTCGCGTCACACCGCGTCTCCTCAACACCCATCTACTTACGCGTTTTCCATGTCCTGGTTCCATAACTGGCGAAGATGACTCGGGAGCTAGAAAAAGCGGCAAAAAAGGTGCTGGGATGCAACCAAAGAAAATTGTTCTCTAGCTCGTGCCTAATAAATGGACCCAAATGGACCATTGAACGGCATGAACATACCGTTGGTCGCTGCGCCGCAGTCTCTCGCTTCAATACGCGCTATACAAAATCTGGCGGAGAAAGTGCTCTTTGCCTTTACACTTTGCTCTTGAACCCCTTCAAAAATGCCCATACACTCACTAGACGACATGGTTTCCGACGCGTACACAGAGGCCTGGCTCGTTGGTCCGCAGTCAACCAAATTCTACACCAGGACTTATCTCGCGTCTCCTTCTGAATCAAGAGCCATACTCGTCTTCATCCACGGCTTTGCAGAACACGTCGGCCGCTACACCGAGGTGCACCCGCAGTTTGCAGCCCGCGGCATCAACGTCTTCACCTTCGACCAGCGCGGATTCGGCAAAACTGCGCTTGATGCGGAGAACAAGAGCCTATCAAGCGCGTACGGGAAGACGTCGGGCGAACACCAGATGGACGACGTTCAGTGGGCGATAGACCACGCGAAGAAGGAGTTTCCTGGTCTGCCGGTGTTTTTGAGCGGGCACTCGATGGGCGGCGGAGAGGTGCTCAATTTTCCTGTACGCCGCGACGCCTCGATTCTCGCGGGTGTGATTTCGTCGAGCCCGCTCGTTCACCAAACTAAGCCGACCTCAAAGCTCGTCCGCGCTGTCTGTGGGCTGCTCGCTGTATTTCTCCCGTACACTCTAGTGCCTGCACCCGCAGACTTCGCTGTAAGTACCGTCGTGTACCCAAACTCGAATTCGCTCATTGTGTGGTCGGCCACATCAGGAACTCTCGCACGACGCAGAGTATAATCGGATGTGCGGCACGGATTCCCTTGCGCCTCTCCAGGGCACTCTTCGCTGTACGATGGATATGCTCAACTGGGTCCGTCCTTCGTTTTTTTCTTTGGAGGTTTCTTTCTGACTCGGCGCAGGGCGACCAACTACTCGCAATCAACTACAAGAAATGGCCCAAAACGTTGCCCGTTAGTCTCTTCCCCTCGCACCAGGACCAGTTCTTCATACCTAAGCCTTTCTTGTAGGTTTTGTTCGTGCACGGCAGTGGAGATCAAGTAAGAACGAACGAATTACAGTGCCAGTCGATCTACAACGAAAACCCCAACAGGTAACGTCCCACGAGGCGACGAAACAATTTCACGACAAGATCGAGGCGGACAAAGACATGATTCTCTATCCTGTGAGTACCTTGTAGCACTGATGTGTCGATTGACTGAAATGTTGATAGGATGGCTTCCACGAGCTGATGCATGAACCGGCGCACAGGGAGAAGCTTATCAGCGACGAGATAGCGTTCATTGAAGCGCATTCGAAGGCGGCTGTGGCCGGGGAGTCGGGTTTTCCGGGAAGCAATTAGGAGTGTGTGCACGCAAATTGGCTCAAAGACAAAGAGTACTCAAAAGTAAGTACAGGGTCTGAGAAAATGGGAAGGCCGATCAAAAATTTCACGAACCACAGTCGCGTCCTCTTCCTTCGTCCAATACCGTGATCATCGCCGGCGCGCGCAGTCGTTCTGACAATACGTCCGGTGCACGCCGCGTACACTGAGGTCCCGTAACCATCGGCTCGTCTTGGTAATCCTCAACCCTCCACCTTCAGCCGATGTGGCCTTCCCTTTGAGTCTTCAGGCTTCGGTGCCCCCTCTTTTGCTATGCCCGCCGGCGCATGAATTGGACTAGTGTCGTAGACAGATGTATCCTCACAATGTTTGTAGAATTGGACCATATATTATGAATGTTATCCTTCCCTTCTTTTCGGTGTGGGTGCACGCGAACTAAGCGGTCTCAACCCATGCATTCATGGTGCCAACGCCTTTATTCATAGGTGTCACAACCCGTCACATCACAGTCGCGTCTCTTTCTGCTCTTCCACTACCGCGTCCATCGACGCGTTTATCACCGCAAAAATACGAGAAACCGAATTTTATGACCGCCATGTCCTCGGAAGCGTCCATTTTCGCACCCATACGCGACCCTTATTATTTGGAAACTGTCGTATTCAAGGTACGCCACTTGCTCTTCGGTCTTCCAGGAGCAGAGCAGCATTTTCACGGTGGCATGCACCACAGGTTGAAAACAGCTTATTCAAGATCCCGCGCTTTCAATTCGAGCGCCACTCCGGGATATTTGCGACGACGTTCTCGCTCCCCCAGTCCGTCGAGGGGGCAGAAGGGTCTTCGGATAAAACGCCTTTTAAATTGGATGGAATCAAATCCTTAGACTTCCGCAGGCTGCTGGGAGTGTTGTATCCCATGTAAGTTGCCCAGGACGCGTCGTAAATGCCGTGCAATATTAACGGTGCATGTATACGATAGGACAGCCGTCCCTAAGACCCCGACTCTTTCCAAGGACGAGTGGATCTCTGTTCTGAAATTGGCGAACCTCTGGGACTTTATCGAAGTCCGCAACCTCGCCATCGAACAACTCACCTCGTATGCTGGATCGCTGGACTGCATCGAGCGAATTCTGTTTGCACGGCAGTTCGACGTTTCCGCCTGGCTTCAGTCCGGCTATGTCGAATTGGCACGGCGCAAAGCCGTTGTCTCCGCTGAGGAAGCCGAAAAGATAGGTTGGGAAACTGCTCTGCAGATCTGCCAGCTTCGGGAGGCGAAGACACTCTCGACCGCCAGTGGCAAAAATCCCTACGAGAAGATAGACCTCGGGGACACGTTCCAGGCAGAGTTGAAACGCGCAGACGCTGCACACGAGCCGCTTCCAGCTGCTCCCCGCATACCCGCGGCTCCGACGATGAATATCCCTCCCCATGCCACCACCAGCAAAGACATAGACGCTCTAACAAATGCTGGAGTCTCAAAAAAACCCTATACTTTCACTATCGGCAGCAGTCCCAGTAACGAACCCGCTTCCCCCAGTCCCAATGGTGGACCCAAAAAGTCTTTTCCCTTTAAATCTGGTAGCAGTAGACTCGGATCTGCACCAAATGGCAACGCAGCCAACCCGGCCTTCCGTTTCACTTCCTCCTTAGAGTCTTTTATCGTGCCCCCTCCCCCCGCCCCTGCACCCGCTGCTGCCACCGCCGTCCCTGTGGCCTCCACCAGCAGTTCAGGCGGTTCTGGAGGCACTCCCGGAGCGGCCAGCACCTCGACAACGTGAAGGAGCCGTATTTCTTGGAATTGGATGGGATATTATGTATACTACTTGTGATCTGCGCATATGAATAATAATTTGGCATTCACTCCCTTGGGTTCGCGGTGTAGCCGTCTTGAGCTGGCGTCGGTTATGAAACTAGACGGATGCCTCGTTAAGTACATTAAGGTGCACTCGCGGTTCCGGTACGGTAAGACGTCGTTGGTCTAGTCCTAAACTGAAATGTAAAAAAACTTCCTCGAAGTAACATTAAAAAACGGAAAGCGGATCCAGGATACGATACAGCAAGGAGCGAGAGACGAAGAAACAAAAAGTCTAATACCCGCCCGCCCCCGGCGCGGCATCGCCCTCCCTCTTCAGCCGTAACAGCACCTCCTTGAACCGGGTCAGGTCCGTCGTCCCGGGTCCGGCGCGGGCGATGGTCTTGCTCTGCGAGTTCTCGAGCTCGACGAAGTCGCAGATGCGCTGCCACGTCGTGCCCGTGGAGAGCGAGTTGGTGAGACTTTCGAGGAAGTTTCGCTCTGAGTCCCTGGGACGCGACGCAGCGATTAGCAAGCGCGACACGAAAATGATTTGCAGGACGAGGGCGTGCTTACTTGTTATCCCGGATAGCGCGCTCCTTCTTCTTCGCGTACTCGTCGTAGAAGGCGTCGATGGCCTTTTCGGCCTTGGTGATGGTCTCCTGGCGGCGCTCCTTCGAGGCCTCATCACGCGCTTTTATCTCGGCGGCTTGCTTCTCGCGCCAGTCCCTGCACGACATTGTCAGAACCCAGACAGACGCCCCAAAACGAGAACGCGGGGCACGCACTTGATGACCTGCGGCTCGTCCTCCACGAGCTCTTGCGTGAGGATCGGGGTCGACGAGTAGACAGAGGGCTGCGGCCGCGGGGCACCGAATGTGGGCTGCTGTTGCCCGAACTGCTGCACGGGAGGCGAGGTCTGCGTCGTCGGTTAGTTATAACTTGTAATGACACGCAATACGCCATCGCCGCAGCATGCGCTTGACGCAAGACCTACGGGAATCTCAATGTCCGGGAACTCGCTGGAGAATTTTTCAATTTCGTCGTCGCCTGTGACCTTCACGACCGTTTCCCGCGGGGCCTCGAACTCGTCGAGGAAGAAGTCTGAGGTGCTGTGCGTAGCGGTAGGGAGAGAAGGGATGGCGGGGATGTCACCGTCGAGGTCAATGTCGGGGAACTGCGAGGCGGCAGCGTCAAAGTCGATCTCGTCGCCCCCGCTGCTCAGAAAGTCGGCCATAAGTAGTCGCGAGCAAGTGGTGTTGTGGCTTCGAGGATTGATTGGTGCAAACAAAACCCAAATTTCACGTCACTGCCACCTTGCTGTGAACACCTAAACCTTCATTCTCCACGCGACGCAAAATATATATATTCATCGTGTACAATGTACCCATGCTTCCAGTGGATGGATGGAAATTTTTGAAGGGCAAGAGTGAGGTGTAAAACGCACTCGGACTTGTGCAAGTAGACCGCGAACTTCGAGAGGAAGCATTATTGAATCAATTTATGTATTCATCCCGACACCGCGGCGTAGCTGAGCTTCGGGGTTCAGTTCGAGGGCGCTCGAGTACAAAGGTGATATCATTTTCATATTATACCGTCCCAATTGAATTTCACCGCTCAAAACCACTAATTGGCACACCGGCGGCAGCGCCATCGGCAGTCGCAGATGTGCCCATAGTGTGAGGGGAAAAGCTCGGGGACCCAAAAGGAAGGGAGCTTGGGCCAGAAAAGTGGGCGAAAGCGGAGGTATTAGGATTGTCCAGAGTCCCAAACCTGTAATCACTGTGGCCAGACCTAGGCACGAGCGGAGTGGTCGCTCCGAACGTTACCGGAGCGGTATGAGTGGCAGCTTTGGCATTCATATGCCTCGAAGCCACGGCGGGAGTCTGAGCAGCGAAAGGGCTGAGGGCCAAGGCCGCTGTGTTGTCTGCTTGGGTGGTTATTCTCGTCGTAGATTTACTGCCCTCAAGATTGAAAGCAGCTGGAGTGTGGGGAAAGGTTCCTTGTGCTATTGCTGCAACATCCATAACAACAGCCTTACTGCTGGAAAGGGCAAGTCTCGTTGTCGTTCGAGCGGCGACTATTTGGGGAACAGCCAGCAATGGGTGTGCAGCGTCTGCGCGTTTTAACTCTGCCTGGAATAGGTCCCCAAGGTCTACCTTCTCGTAGGGATTTTCGTCCGAGTCCGACTTTTTCGCTGTCCGAAGTCGAGAGATCTGTAGAGCGACATCCCAGCCTATCCTTCCCCCTTCCTCGCGGGAGATGATGGCTTTGCGCCGCGCCAATTCGACAAAACCTGACCGAAGCCAGGCGGAAACGTCGAACTGCCGTGCAAACAGAATTCGCTCGATGCAGTCCAGCGATCCAGCATACAGGGTGAGTTGTTCGATAGCGAGATTGCGGACTTCGATGAAGTCCCATAGGTTCGCCAGCTTTAGAACGGAGATCCATTCGTCCTTGGAAAGAGTTGGGGTCTTAGGGATAGCTGTCCTATACGTTGTAATATTTCAAGGCATTGACGGTGCATCCGGAACAACTTACATGGGATACAGCACTCCCAACAGCCTACGGAAGTCCACGCATTTGATTCCATCCAATTCGAAAGGTGTTTCATCTGACGATCCTTTCGCTCCCTCGACATCTTGAGAGAGCGACGACAACATAATCGCAAATATCCCGGAATGGCGCTCAAACTGAAAACGTGGGACCTTGAACAAGGTGTTTTCAACCTGTAGTACATGCCACCGTAAACATGCTGCTCTGCTCCTGAAAGACCGGAGCGGACGCGTCGTACCTCGAATACGACAGTTTCCAAATAATAAGGGTCGCGTATCGGTGCGAAAACGAACACTTCCGAGGACATGGTTCAATTGGACTCCTGGAGATTTCAGGGTCTGTAAAGAGTTTATGTGCGCGTGCGTGCGCCACATACGGTTCTTGGTTTAGGTCTTTTTGGGTTAAATCTGACCAGTGTTCCATCTGTCAGTGTTGCGTTGTCTTGACTGTCACTGCTAATGCCAGCCTGCATAGATTATATTCAGGCACTTTGCCGATACATCGCTCCCCTGCTTCTGAGAGTCTGAATTCCAACAAACCGCGTCAATGACCCAAGTCGAAATAGTAGAACAGAAAGAGCCCTGTCTGCGATGCATGGTAAGTCTAAACCTCTCTCGACGCTCAAATGAAAGTATTTCATCAGTCAATCACAAGTTCGGTATGCATTCATTTCGATGAAACTGTAAGTGTTGTGTTAAGTGCACCGCATTCGAAGACTGAATGGCTGCCACCTCTCACCGTTTTGATTCCTCCCCTGTTCGTAGGCGATCCAAAGGTGTGGAGACTTAGTTACTAGGTGCGGTCGACCGGGAGTCATCGCATGCGCTAGTCGAAAACAAAATTTCAAAGGTTGTCTCTCCTCTATGAGGCATCTACGACCTCAATATGCACAATTCACTTACATCTGGACCAATAAAAGGCTCGTTAATCGTCCCGAGCTAACTTAGTATTTTTTGAGAATTTGTGAACCTGCGGGTCCGATACCGCGGTGTTTGACGACACAGAGGGGTGCGGGGGTACGGTATAGACCCGTACCTCTGCAGGGGTGGGATATGGAGGGGTACGGTACGGGTCCGCTCAAGGTAGACGTGACACCGTGCACATCCTTATTCCTGAAAAGCGCTCTCGAGGAATCAGACTCGACCTGCACCAAGCTTGAACCACACTGAGGCCGGGAGAGGACGATGTCCCCTGCGTCGAGTATCATGGTTTGAATAATTCCAGGTCATTGATTTTATTGTTGAAATCAAGTTGAAGTCAGTTGAAGTCGATGCGTGATTGACTAGACATGTCGTGGCCGTTGGAGCCGATCATGAATGCTTTGTCTGCGGCTTTAAGATACGTGTCGGCACGGTTGGATCCGGGCAGACGAATATCATGAGAATCAAGGTTCGAGAGCCACTGACAACCATCGACTGCGGCGGGATGAACGACATGGCAAGAGAAAGGTCAAAAGCGGAGAATCTGATGAAGCGGGTCCGCGACAGATTGCTGTTCATGCGATGCGCGCACTGGAGACTTTGAATGTGTGACGAGTAAGGAGGGCCGAGGCCAATAATAATAACGAGCCAAAGCAGAAGGTACCGGTGTGAGAGAGGTTCAAGTCACGTCATCAGCATGTGACAAGAGCACGAGGGCGCGCCATTTCCACTCCGGTCGCCGACGGCCTCATTCCATGCCGCTGAATATTCCAGGTCTCTTGGTACCGTTCCAGCTGGTTTTCAATCCCCGGATTATCCTACCAAATCTCGTTGTAAAAGGTGCCTTGCAAAGCCTTTGTTGTGGTGCATTTCCCAAAGAAAATTGCGCAGAAAGACATTCGCCACCTTGATTTTCGCGCGCTGAAGGAGGCTGGCTATTGCGGAGCTGTTTTTGACAAGGATAATTGTCTTGTGGGTTTCGTTTCATGTTTTCACGCGATAACTTATCTTGGAAGCAGACGTTACCTCACAAGGACGAGCTAGTCCCAGAGCTTCGAGTAAGTGAGCTGGAAAGACTGGAGGTCCATGATTGCTTAATCATATCAGGATGCCTGGGATGAATGCCGGCAAACCTTTGGAGAAGGAAACGTCCTAATTGTGAGCAATTCGGCGGGGTGTAATTCCGACACTGGGGGGATTCAAGTTTGTGCCTTGCACCGTCATCATGTCACTAAAGAGCTTACCACTCTACAGGCGGAGTCCGTTAAGCGGCGTCTTCAAGCTCCCGTTCTATTTCATTCCACACCGAAACCGGGTTACGCATGCATCAAAGCAATTCAGCGATACTTTTCCTCGTTACGCACTCCAGTTCGACCCGAGCAATTGATCATAGTGGGTGACCGGGTATTCACCGATGTTGTGTTGGCCAATCGTCTCCGCAACGTCGAAAGAGGCTCGGGGCTCCTCCATCTGTGCTTCCGATGTGGATTTGAGCGCGGCGGAACGATTGGGACGGAAAACGACGCTGCTTCTGGTCACAGAAGTTTCGAAAATGGCCCTTTGGCGATTTGGACCACAGGAGTGTGGAAACGGGAGGCAACAGTCATGCGCTGGTGCGAGAAAAAGCTCGTGGATATTATCCAGCGGCGTATTCCCCCGGACGAGATCGCGCTTGCCTCGAGTCGTTTCATCAAGGAGGTTGCGCCACAACCAGCTCGGACGCGATCCTGGAAATTTTGGCGGAGCTAGGACTTTCGAGAACACAGGTATGCGCTTTTGTGATCATATCACACTGTTGACTGAATTGCAACTGAGATAGGATGAATTAAATATCTGCTGGGCTTAGCTCTTTTGCTCCGCTGTATTTCGAGATGTGATACATTCGTCTTGGTGTCCGGTGATGGAGGCTTCGGTCCCCTCCCGGCCTTTACCTCGGTTTTGAATCATCTACCTGCTTTGTATCTCCGTTCGCCTTCTCACTGTGCTGACAGAGCTGACGGAAGATGCTGTGATCTATAAACTTTGATAACTCGTAAGCGCCGGGCGGCATCCAACGGGAACTACTAAGCATAGCTAAGCATCTCCGTGTTCAAAACTATCGTGTTCTATTCTCAGTCAGAAGCCAACGTTTGGATGATCATCACGGTCCATCAACAACTCAAAACTGAGTTCCCGTATCAAAAGCCAGACCCGTCAAGCCACCTCATCCCAGGAACGAGAGGTGACCTCGACGACGAACGATGCCAGCAGCCACTATGGCGGAGCGCATCGGCAGCCCAGTTTCTCCAGAACGGACAAGCAGTATCCGAAAACTAACGAGGATCTTGCGTCCAACCAAGATGCGGCGAGCGGCCACACAGCCGGCGTCTTTCAGCATCCCTAGCGCCAATGTGGGAAGGCACACTCCCCCGTCATCCCCTTCACTTTATTCGCTTTCGTCGGAGGGCGATTCCGGGTCAAAGCTCTTGTCTGAAACCGACCATCCTCTACTTTCCCCGACGTCGAGCACTTTCTCCTCCTCCTCAGCGTCCGAAGGGCACGGAGATGAACTTCTGCTCGGCAGTACCGACAAGCATCCTGTTCATTATCCTATTCCGGACTTGGACAGTATCCGAGGTTCGTGCTACCCCCTATGCAAACGAAGACGATCTGACGATTTATTCGATAGCGGTGCCTGTTTCCCTCACCGATCCAAGCCCTGAATCCCAGCGACCTCTTTCTGCCGACTACACATGGGCTGTTCACAGAGCTCGTGTGGTCCGGCCACAGCGAATCATCATCGCTGACAAACTTGACAGATCTATCGACAATAATACTCCGAGTCCAAGTCTATGCACGGCAGAGAAGTGGGGTGAGCGTGCGAAGCTGCAGCCCCTCTCTCCATCGCAGTGGATCGGCTCAAATGTCCGAGCAAAGACGGTGTTGGGTGGGCTGTCACCTTCTGCTCTGGATTCCGCCAGTGGCAGCGTGCTCACCACGTCGTCTTCCTCATCCCCTGCCACACCTCGACCCCGTCCGGTCTCTGAAATAAATCATCCATCCCCAAAACCGGGAGTGGATCTCGGCATACCGAGCCAGAGGATTACGGAACTACAGGAGTCCGAGTTGCTGACAGAAACCCGACGGCGGCCCCGATCGGCGAGCGAGCCTCGTTCGTTCCTTGGCTCAGCAATCCAGATGTCACAACATGCCGGAACCGCTCCGCCGACTCCGACAGGATATATACTCTCAGTGCCTCCCGAGCTCGACTCAGGCCCAAAGTCTTCACAAACCACACTGCCTCCTTCCCGCCATTACTCGCCTCCTACGATGCCGGATGACGTGTACTTCACCGCCGCTGGGCGCCGCGAATCGCGCATGTATATTAGCCCAGACGCCGCCCCGAACTACGTACCGCCAGCGCCCATGCACCGCGCCCACGCGCACTCGAACAGCGAGCCCGTGCTGCTCCCCGTTGAGCTAGACCAGGGCGCCCCTGCGTCGCGCCCTACTACCTGGAAGGGGAGAAAGGAGCCGACCTCGGGACGACCATTCGAGGATCGGACGCGAGAAGAGGCGCGCGCCGACGGAGACAGCACCCCCGTCTCGAGAAAAGAGGATATGTGGTCTGGAACCTGGAACCGCGCGGACATTCAGGATGTTATTCGGGAGTTGAGGGAGTTGAAGTGAAAAATGCACAGTGTTTGTTTGTATCATCTATGATCTAGAGGTTTTGTATAATTATTGGTAGAGTAAGCAGGCTGTCTCCGCCACAGTAGCATTGTATTAATTATGATGAATCCCTGCATGTTTTCTTGTTCCTTTTGGCCAACTTTGGACTCATTTCGTTCGCGGCGACTGTCACGTGTTCGCGTCGGATGACACCGGACTTTTTCTCTTGACTACTTTCGGCGTCGCTGCCAGACAGTTAACCTGGCTGCTCTGGTCTTCGTACTCTCCGGCTACTGGCGCTATGCTTGGGATATTCAGGACGCGGACTCTTGAAGTCTCAAACTGCCGTCACGTCTTGTTTCGTACCGTCTGGAATTCCCAGTGCGCCGCTGGCTTCGGCAGGCGTTATCTTATTCCTGTACAACCCACACACCTCCGGGCATATTCAACGAAGCATGAAATAGCAGCGACGAAACCCCGTTCGCCGCCGTCAATACTTTCTCGATTTCTCCCACAGAGCTTTACTGCTTCTGAAAGCGCGTCGTCCTTTGGCAAAATCGTGGCTCTCGCGAAAGAAGAGAAGAAGCCACTTCTCATGGGTTTGTACTCTTCTATTCGAGTTGCTGATTATACGACTGACGGGGCTGGCTCAGCTATTGGACTGCTCTTTGTGTCATCTTCCGTATCCATGAGTGTTCCATTGACGGTTGGCAAATTAATCGATTTCTTTTCATCGGCGAACCCAGTACGGCTTTTTGTCTGTTACATTTTCTTGTCAGCTCACGCTCTCGAAGCAATTTCCTCTCGACTTGTCCGCTTGGCAAGCATCATCCCTTCTGCTAGTGGTATTCACTGTCGGTGCTCTGGCGAATGCTGGAAGAGCGTTGCTTATGCGCATGGCGGGTAGGAGCTTTTGATCTATTTTCTCGTTCTCTAGTTGGTTAAAATGCGATTGTATTCAGGTCAACGGATAGTTGGGAGGCTTCGGGAGCGTACGTACGCGGCCGCCCTCGAGCAGGAGGTCGAGTACGTCGAGAAGGGTGAGGGTGACGTTCTCAGTCGCTTGAGCGTTGACACCAGCGTCGTCGGAGAGAGGTCCGACTCCTTTGTTTTCGTTCTCTCGGCTATCCCGACGCTCATCTTCCTAGTGTGACTCGGGATCTTTCTGACGGGTTACGTGCCGTCGTAATGTCTTCCGTTGGATGTGAGTACATTGGATACTCATTGGACATTCAATAATGTTCGTGCCAGTGGGCGCTATGTTCTATATTTCGCCAACACTAAGTGAAAAACTATCAACCTCCATAATTGTCGACGGTTGCTGACCTGCTTCTAGCAATGCTTATGCTCGTCGTTGTCCCTCCAGTTTCTTTGGGTGCAGTACGTTTCTATGTAGATTTAGGACGTCAAAATCCTGATTTTGTGTGGCCAGGTTTTCTATGGGCGATATTTGAAAAAGCTTTCAAATCAAACCCAAGAAGCTGTTGGAGAGATGACCAAAGTGGCTTCCGAATCTCTCTCCGCTCTGCGAACGGTGCAGGCGTACAATGGACATGAGCAGGAGCAGGCGAAATTCCATGACCGCGTCGACTATGTTCTAACGCTGGCGCAGAAGGAGGCTACCGCCAGCGCCATCTTCTTTGGAAGTACTGGCTGGAGCGGTAACCTCACAATTCTGGGTCTATTGGGATACGGTGACCTCCTTGTTGTTTCTGGACGAATTTTTTCTGAACTACTCAAGGCGGGACATTGGTGTCGCAGGGTCAGATTACCGTTGGCGAGCTGACTAGTCTATTGCTATACACCGCATATGTTGGCAATGGTACGTGCTCCCCCGTCCCTCGTGGCCCTCCCTGAACCCCCGCCTTTTTAGGGCTCTCGATGCTGGCGTGCGTGTCTTCCTTCTGTCCCAGCGCGCGCTGTCTAAATCTTCTCTCCCTAGCTCTTTCTTTGTGCGTCCAAGCTTCATTCAATTCCCTTTCTAAGTTTCCACCCAATAGACGTCCATCATGCGCGGTATTGGTGCCGGAACCCGTATATTCGAACTTCTCGATCGCACCCCCGCGATTCCACCGCACACGGGTGTCCCCGTTGCTCCCGACCGTCGGGGTGTCCTCAAATTTGAGAACATTAAATTTGACTATCCGAGCCGCAAGGGCGTTGATATCTTGAAGGGATTCAATCTCGAGATCCCCGTTGGGGAAAGCGTCGCCATTGTGTAAGTCGTTCACTTTGCTAACCGCCATTGGCGACTCATCGAAATGCATACAGAGGAAAGAGCGGCGGGGGCAAGTCTTCCATCCACTCTTTGCTACTTCGGTATTACGATCCCGTGGAAGGCAAGATCACGTTCGACGGGCAAGGTGGGTCCCCTTCCACAGTCACCGCCGAGATAATAACCGTTCCTACAGACATCCGGGAATTTTCCATAGAATCGTGGCGCAACGTCATTGGCGTCGTGCCCCAGGACCCCGTCTTATTCACGGGGACCATCGCCTCTAATATCGCCTACGGGAATAAAAACGCAACACGAGAGCAGATCGAGCAGGCCGCACGGGACGCTAACTGCGAGTTTGTGTGGGGGATGCCGCAAGGCTTTGATACGCCCAGTGAGAAAAGTGTACTACTGTCGATGGGACGTATCTCATCTCGTCACTCATTACAGTCGGGCGCTTGAGCCTTTCTGGCGGCCAGCGCCAGCGCCTCGCGATTGCGCGCGCCTTGCTCAAGAAGCCAGCACTGCTGGCGCTTGATGAAGCTACGAGTAGTTTGGACGCGACCTCGGAGCACCGGGTACGACATCAGCCGTGACGGTGCTGGATGTTTGTCTAATAACTTTGCAGGTAAATGATGCGATAGACAAGATTCTTCGTAATCGACACACGACGTGTCTATTCGTCGCACACCGACTATCGACCATCGCAAGAGCTGAGCGTATAGTCGTTTTAGAGGGTCTGTCACCAAGTCTATTCCGATGATCCTCGTTTGACGCCGCTTCACAGATGGGAAAATCGTGGAGTCGGGGACATATCACCAATTAGTAAGCTCTCACATTTACGGTTGTCCCGACTCTTTTTAACTCACGGTCTGCCAGGTTTCCCGTCACGATTCGCGATTCAGGACGCTCATGGCTGCGCAGCTGAACGCTGCTGCCGGGGAGAAGGTGACGTACGACTTCTCCCCTGAAGCCGAAGCCTCGCACCAGCCCGCGGAGGCTCATCCGTAAACCACCTTGGTTTACGAGACATAATTTTTGGAGGGGGGGACATTTACACATAGACAATGTATCAAGATATCACGCCCTGATCGTATTTTTATTCCTGCGTTAATGCTAACACTGCTCAAAATAATTGGTTAGGCGCCGTAACACGTTGGACGCGCGTGTTGGAAGTATACTTGATAAAGCTTCGAGGACGTCTTCCTAGGACTTTCCTCATTGCTCCTATTACAGCATGGATTCCGTGTCCCCCAGTACTCGGGGCAGCGATCTGGATAGCAGGGAATCCTTATCGAGCAGCGCCAGCTCCGACTACAGTCTCACCACGCCATCTGGGGTTCCCTCGGCACAAGCTATAATCCGCAATATGAAATCCATGCTCGGGGGATTGGATGTAAGTAGGATCTAACGTGCCTACCGATACGTTTGAGGCATGAGCGGCAGGACACATTGGGCGAATTGCACGGGCAAACGATGCAGATCGCTCTGCTAGGAGGGGAGCCTCAGGTAGCTCGGGACATCGAGAAGTGTGGTTGTGACAACGCGCAAACGAGCTCATCTTACATCTATGCATGCAGTCTTCGAAGACAATTGATGGACCACGATCAAAGGCAAAAAGACGGTATCGAGGAGATCAAACGCAAGTAATCCTTTCATTTTACCGCCGCACCATTTGAGTTGCACGCAGTGATTTTGAAACATGTTGAGTGCGAATTGGCGCCAGAGCTGCTAAAGAAACAGGGTGGGTGTCATCCACAAATAAATGAGCGCTCGCTCCTCATTCTTACTGATAAATAAAGCGGAGGAGGATATTGCCCGCGAAATCGATCAGCTCGTCGCGGAACAAGTCGCAATCTGCTTGAAAGACCACATCCCACAAGAATTGCAGGACGAAGTCGCAGAACAGCAAAGGATTCTAGAGGAGGTCCGAAGAGACCTTCACAATTCGTAGGTTCCCGTGAAGCTGTACACCAGCACTGGCTGAGACAATGCACAGAGAGAGTCGACGCAGCAACGCAGCGTTGAGAAAAGATCACGGAGATGACAACCTCCAGGTCATCTACAAGGCAGACGGAACCGTCCCGGCTGCATATCCTCCGAATCTTCAAGCTCTTTTCGACATGGACGCACCAACATCCCGTGCGCTCATGCTGGAGTATGGGATGTCCGACACCTCTGAGTCTCGAGAAAGGAATTTAAACCGATTGCTGCAATTTTTCAATGTCAAGTGGGTGGTGTCTTTGCAGATGAGCGCATCTAATTTTTACCTTGTTCATTATACAGGTACCAGATGGTGAGCACCAAGCAGTCCTTTGGGGACATCGGTGTCAGGTGATGAACGAACGTAGGTTCGGGAAGGAACCGCAACGCACAGCGTTAGTTTGGTGTAAAAAAATTCAGTTCGATATTTTTGCTATTATTGCTGCTATGGCTAGCGGCCGGTTGGAGTAAGAGGGGAGGAATTGAAGGGCGACCAAGTACAGGTTCAACGTCTGTTCATCATGATCAGGAATCAGAGATCATCGGCTTTGCGGCGAGCTGAATACCGGTTTATTCGGACTTTAGCTTGCTCGATTATTCATAGGGGCCTCGGTGACGTGTGGGCGCTTTATAAGTCTCATCCCCGAGCAACGAATTCGGAACTGTTTTCGAGATTCGTTACTTATCGGGTCCGGTCCCAGGATAGCCGATGGTATAAAGGCATCTTTGTCAGGCGCACATTCTTTACCAATCGCGATATGGCTGCTGAAATGTAGGTCCTCGTCTTGTCCTTTCTTTGCATCTCAATAAACCGATATCCAGTCAAGCAGATTCAGGTTCGCCCTTGAATCGGCTGTCATGGCTCCGTTCCTCGCATACCTTCCTCAACGCGGTCGCCGCATCCCCGAAGGCTCGATGGCTAGTTGCCAATGGTGGACAGCAGCTTGTTTCTGTCCCTGCATCTAGCAGCTCAGACATGCCCGTAATCGCGCAACTTAGAACTGAGCAGATCAAATCTCTCCTTGGTCCGGAGCCCTACTTTGGGCAGGGCAAGGACGAAGGCCGAACCCTCACCCTGGATGAGGTAACCCCGTTTACCGAGTCCGCACGCCAACGCGGACCACGCGTCGTTTTTCTCGGTCTCCTGGACTCTCTGTCCTCGCTAAATGCGCTCCCCACCTCCGACTTCACGGATCCGGAACGCGCTGTCGCAAAATTGGAAGGAATTCCGTATTTTGCGTTCGATATTGGCGAGCTCGGAGTCGATATAGACACATTTTTGAATCAAGACAAGGATAATCAGGTCCTCAGCTGGCAAGAGGCCAGGACGGTGCTGATGGGGTTGCAACTAGACAAGGTTTCTTTGGCATTATTCAATCAGGCCCGTAGCATGGTCGATTGGAACCAAAGGAATAAGGTATATCGGGGTCTCTTTCCCGAAGTTAGCACTGACCAAATACGCAGTTTTGTCCGGCGTGCGGCTCTACTACATACTCTATGTGGGGCGGGTGGAAAATATCCTGTTCGACTTTACTTCCATGGGCTGACAATACTGGGAGAAAACCCTGCGTAACTGGGTACGAGATAAAATGTTTCTTCTGATCCCACCGTAATTTTGACGCTCACAGGAAAGGCCTTCATAACTTCACCCATCCGCGTACGGACCCAGTCGTGATAATGATCGCGATTGACGAGACTGGAGACAAGATCCTCCTCGGCCGAGGAGTAAGCCAGTTCTCTCAATGTCAAGTGTTCACGCAAACTGACCACCTCTCAGAAAAAGTTCCCCGGGAAATTCTACTCCGCCCTTGCAGGCTTCATCGAGCCCGGCGAGACGTTCGAGGACGCAGTCGTGCGCGAGATGTGGGAAGAGGCTGGTGTCAAAGCGTGGGACGTCACATACCACTCTGCGCAGCCCTGGGTCAGCTTTTTTGCGACTGTCCACCTTCCAGATTCTCATAGCATCCCACTTAGCCCTTCCCGGCGAACCTGATGGTCGGTTTCTATGCCCGCGCTGACGCGGCTCAGCCAATACGACTCGACCTCGACAACGAGCTCATGGGTACGTCCACCGCTCTCTTCTCCCTCCTCTTCTCGCCCAATCGCCTGGCCCCCCGCTCAATCACTCCACCGCCCGCTCAGACGCCCGATGGTACACCCGCGCCGAAATCCTCGAAGTCCTAGAACACAAGCTCGGCACCACGTTTGGCGCCGCAGACCGCAAGCGGCTCGCGGAGGCGGGTAACTCGGCTGGGCACGAGAAGATTAGCGCCGAGGTGAAGCCCGCCGAGCCCGTTGTCGATGAGCCGCCATTCCGCGTCCCACCGACTAGCGCGATCGCAGGTGTGCTGATTAGAGAGTGGGCGTACAAGAAGATTCAGTTCCCCCCAGCAGGGGTGGCGGTTCAGAAGGGCAATTTATAGATGTGGTTTGTGAATATTTTATAACAATAGACTGCTTTCCAGCCAATTATCTCCGGTTGCTCAGTGTAGTAAGCTGGGGAAGAAATAGAGATAAGATAAGATAAGACAATCAGCTAATCAAGTTGAAACTTAAAAACCTCGCCGCCCAATTTGCAAGGTGAGATCCTGAAATGGGCTCGTTACAATTTACAGGGCAACGGTCCCAGATAATGTGAACAATGTTCATGGACGATTTCACTTGCTACAGCCCAGCAGGACCAAAAGGAAGAATCTGCTGGTTGCATGCAGGATTGGCCGATGTAAGTAATCTGGAATTGGATGCCTGTCAGCAAATCAACGTTCTGTTTGAATATACCTATGGTGTTAACAAGCCCGCCGGGCGTGTTTTCTGCTTGGCTGTAATACCCAGTGCACGTCTATGAAGGCTCTGTTGAATAATGATCATCATTGAGTGAGCGCAAACATACAGCGCTACTGTTCCACGGCGCAGGAGGGGGTGGGTCTGCGACATAGACCCTGCGCGCTATTTCTCCCGGGAGGGATCGGAATCGCGGCTGCTATCTGAGCTATGGCTGCTCCTATCATAGCTCCGGTCACTGGGCTGCTTGCTCGGAACCAGTTGGCAGGGAATGTTTGGTTGCGGAAGAATGAGCCTATGTTTGGTACTAGGGTTGCCTGCTTTGTGGTGCGTGGAAAATGTCACAAACACACTCTTAAAGCAGAGGAGACATACTCTACCGTTCGCAAACACCCTAATGAAGAGACGTTAACAGTATCTTGACGTCCGAAGTTGACGGGACAAACTCGAGTATGAACGCAGCCTCTGGGTATGCCGCATTCAAGCGCCGAGCATCCAGCTCAAACTAACTCGCTTGATAGGGCTTGCCATACTAGGATGGTGAAGAGAACCCACCTTTGGATTTGCGGCCTGGTCTTATTTCAATAAGCGTCGGAATGTTGAATACGGTGTTCTCCCCATCTGGACCGTACGTTATCACCAAACTTTCCGAGCTGCAACAAGGCCTAAAATTGGAAGAATTAGGATAGCACATATCCGACAGGAAACCGAAGTACCAAATCATATAGGACATCTTGGAAATCACGGTTGTCGCCAATGAAGGCGTTCGCTCGAGTTATGGAAGCGTCACCTATTGGAAAGAATGTCAAACAATAAAATGTGATACTGGGTGTTCTTCACCCTCGAAGCGACCATGCTTGGCTATGCCGCCAACAGATGGGCCGTCAATTCCTCCGGGCAAAGGCGGAACAAGAGGAGACATTCCGCCAATAGATATTTGATTGGTGAATGGGTTTTCTCTGGCGCTAGAGCTCATAGTAAGTCATTGGCTTTAGCACTATTTTCTCCGGTCGCGCACCATATTGTTGGCGACCATGCCGGCACCCGCAGTCAAATCGAGATTGAAAGCCTGTAAAAACATGTCAAACATAACTCGCAACACACTGCAAGCCCAGACCTCCACCATAGCGAGGACAATCTGTTCGAACGAGGCGATACCACTGCCGGCGGGAAGTTGATTTTACGAAGCAGGAGCATAATGGTGCATACTTTCTCGGAATATAACCATGGTTCGCAAGCGTATTCATGGCAGCTGTTGGTTGTGAGATTCAATTCATACGATATTCGAAAACTACTAACGGCATGCTAATTAAGCTGATTAGCGCAGTTCTTTACAGCCTGATCAGACTTACGGCCACGTTGGTCGCTCAGGCCTGGCGCAATGAACGGATGGGCAGCATCTGATCTGAGTGAGATATCAGAGCCCTAATATCGGGATATGACACTTACCCGGAATCTGCTTCAAACCAGTCTCCGTGGCCTGAGGGGTAAGACGATGAGAGTGCCGGTTTGACCGTCTTGGATCTCTGTAGTTGAACTAGGGCCATTAAACGCCGAAAGCCGAGCGGAAAGAGCGGCTGGAAAGATCAGGAGCAACACAATAAAGGATCTCATCCTCGGTGGGGAATCAAGACATCGGGCTTTTGTATGAAGTTCGACGCGGCTCGACTCGTGTTTTGGGGAGCCTAGAACTCAGGCTCGGAGGATGGGAAACAGAAAGTTCAGGGACTACCTGAGAAGCTTGGTTGAGAACGCGCCGGTGTTAGAAAGATACCCCAGGCACATTACTACTGAGCGTGTGATGAAGTCGGCTGTATGTTTGCTGTATGTAATCATGAGACACGCGATTAGAACAAGGCAAGTAGCCATTTGTTGGCAGGAAGGTACATCTTGGGTTACCTGCTAACCCAGCGTCCATAGAACAAGGTTTGGACGTTCGAAGGAGGATTGAGTCGGGGCAGATGATTGTGCCTTTCCCGAGCCACATTGGAGGCTGGATTGTGACCGGGTGATAACACGACAGGTGTGAGTAGCAAAATAGGGAGTAGCTACTCTGAAGTTTCCCACTTTCAACGCGGGAGTCCGACAGAGTTGGACAGATAAGTAGTGGGCCACATCAATGATGGGATGGATGATCGATCGCATTTGACGTAAAAGGTTCAAGTTTAATTTACGAATACACTCAAGCACTACTCAAGCGATTGGTGAAGGCCACAGCCGTTTACCACACCAAGTTCCACTCATAGCCAACTACCCTTCATATTCCGGAATAAGTAAACCAATACCAAATACTCCATAATTTCGAATCCTCTCATAAATGTACCACGGGCTCTACACCCCTGCCGGACCAAAAGGCAAGATTTCTTGGTCACACCCAGGATTTGCAGACGCAACCTTGAATTGAATGCCCGCAAATAGCTCCACGTTCTGCTTGAATATACCTGTTGTGTTGACAAGTACACCAGCAATGTTCGCGGCCTGGTCGTAATACGCAAAACATCCCTGGGAAAGCTTTTTGAGTAACCATCGGATTTGGAGGAGCGCGCATACAAAACTACTGTTGAATGGCGGAGGCGGAGAGGGGTCTGCGACATAGACGCCGTGTGCGTCATTCCTACCTGGGGGTGTCGGAATCGCGGCAAAGATCTGGGCTAAGGTTGCTGCATTGATAGCCCCCGTTACGGGACTAGCGGCGCGAAACCAGTTGGGCGGAAAGGTTTGGTTACGGAAAAATGAGCCTATGATCGGCAGAGTTGCTTGTTTAGTGGTACCTTTAAAACGTCACTACTACACTCTGAAATTGAGAATGTTCTTTACCGTTGGCAAAAATGCTGATGAAGATCTCATGGTCAATTTGGCCGACGTGCGGAATGAAAGAACAAACTTCAGTATAGCGGCTGCTTCCGTATACGCAGCATTGACGCGTCTAGCGGCGAATTCGAACTGGATTGAACAAGTGTCTTGAGAATTTGCAGGAAATGGTAAAGACAGCCCACCTTCAGATTTGCTGCCTGATCCATCATGAAATTTTGTTTCTTGATTCTAACAAGCGTCGGAATATTGAATACGGTATTATCACCGTCTGGCCCGGTGTCGCCGAATTTGCCGAGCTGGAGCAAGTCCTAAAAAAGCGGGGAGAAATTGGGAAGACCATAACGTCAAACAAAAGAATTATACCAGATCGTATAGAATATTTTGAAAGTCACGGTTGTCACCAATAAATGCGTCAGCCCGAGTCATGGATGCATCGCCTGCGGCAAGTTACGCAAATCAGTAAGACGGAAATACAACACGGTGTCTGATTTTACCCTCAAAGCGACCGTGCTTAGCTATCCCGCCAACAGATGGGCCGTCGATTCCTCCGGGCAATGGTGGAACAAGTGGAGTCTCCGCCGATGGATAATTTGTCGATGAATGGATTTCCCCTGGTCAACTGGCGGTTCATGAGTCCAGTTTTCGTATTTACAAGACAGTAGTGCACCATATTGTTGGCGGCCATGATGGCAGCGAACATCAACTCCGGATTGAAAGCCTTCACATGTATGTGACGGATGATTAGACGAAGGGCAAACAACGAGTACGAACCTCCATTATAGCGAGGACAATTTGTTCAAACGAGGCGATACCACTTCACATTCGTCAGTTCCATAAAATGATGCAACCTTAATCGTTCCTACTTTCTCGGAATATAGCCATGATTCGCAAGCGTATTCATAGCAGCTGGAGATCGTGAGATGCCAAATTCTTAATTATCAGCCCGTCACGAACGACACGCTAATTGAAGAGTCAGTACATTCCCCTCCAGTCACCTCAAAGACTCACGTCCACGTTGGTCGTTTGGACCTGGCGCAATGAACGGATGGGCAGCATCTGGTACCACAGAATTAAGATGTTGAACCTGGAACACGGATGGGAGACTTGCCCGGGATCTGCTTCAATCCCGTCTCCGTGGCCTGAGGTGGCAAGACCATCAGGGTGCCTGTTTGGCCATCCTGAACCTCTGTAGTCGGACTAGGGCTATCCCGAATATTCAATTTCTTAGGAGCGGAAAGCACAGCTGGCAGGAGAAAGAACAAGACAGTAAAGGGTCTCATCTTGACTGGAGCGGTGGAGAACCGACTGTACACGAACAAGAGCATCCCATTTTATAGCACAACTTGAGAAGCTTGACGGCGTCCGACGGCGAGAAGTCTCCTTTGCCAAGTGATACGTCCCCAGGTCGCAACAATAGGATTTAACCTGTGATCCACATCGTCTTTATGTGACCACTAGACGATAACATTTGAGAGAGACGGATGTCCATTTGTCCCCGGCGGGAGCTTTTCGTGCTACCCCTGTTCGTGGGCCAGATATACTTGGTTGGAACTACTTGGAAGCAGCCTGAGCGTCCATTTGGCAACCCTTTGGGCCAGATAGCGTCCTGTTATACTTAGTTGGAACCTCTTGGAAGCAGCTTGAGCTTGGCTTGAGCGTCCCATTAGCATCCCGACCTCGCCACTGGGCCAACACAAAGGGAGAGAACATTCCGGTGGCGTTCTTCTCTCGAAGGGAGTGGCGTTTTCGCAGAGGAAAACGGAACCAGGAACCGGCGTACTCTTTTTCGGCAACTTCAAAAGATCATTGGTTGAGAAAGAAAATGCCGAGATGCCGTTTTACAGATTTGTCGCTTTGACGCAGTTACTAGACGCGATGTATGTAGTACGGGCCCCCGGTTGTTCCTTAACGGGACCGCGCTGGAATATACTAGGGCTCTAACCCGTAAGACCCGTACTACGGAACGGGTAATTACGGCCGTCGGGCGTGTGACCCGTCCCGTAACCGTTCCGTACAGTCTGGGTGGAGGCCCTCCTACGGACGGGTTCCACCCGTATACGGGTTACGGCCGTAGGCTACGGACAACTTGTTCACAGCTCGGCAATCGCGTCAAATTACCATATATAGCTATTCGGAGCATGCCGATCCAAAGTTTTTGACACCGTCTTGCCTTTTTTGGCCCCAAAGTCGAAAGCCACTGTCAAACCTTCAATATTGTTCAGTTCTTCACCTGGAATCGGTCATAATATTATAGTACATCGCCATACAAGGACCTGTGGCGCTGATGTCTGATGGTCACCCGTGAAACCCGTACACGGACGTATACGGGTGCCCCGCCTACGGGTCTACCCGTTCCGTACCCGACCCGCAGAAAAGTCTGCTCAAGTGCTGTACGGACGGACCCGTAGCTGTAGCCACGGCCCGTGAACCCGTCGGCTACGGGTACGGGTTAGAGCCCTAGAATATACCTACCTAGAAAGATTCTATGCATTCAATTACTATTGTATTACTACGACTGCGAAACATCGTCGAGCAGCCAGGAATGCGAATCCTGGCTCCCACGCACTGACCCCTCCTTATCGCTTTCAGTCACAACGTCTTCTGCCATTGATGCCATCCAGCCCGCCTTTTGCCTAGTCGCCGACATAAACACATTCGAACCCAACATATAGCGAAGATAAGGAACCCTCACCCTCTAGCAGCCGTCACCCGAGCACGGGCAGCGTCAAGTGGCCGGAAGCTGGGCAAGGCCGCACTGGGCGCGTTAGACGGCTTTGTAGTGGCACGAGGGGTGGCTGCCTCGTCTTCTTCCGAGCTGCTAGGAAGATGCCCAGATGATTTCCGGGGTTTCCGACGAGGGAGCGGCGGTGCTTTGCGAGGCTTGCTGCTGCTCGAACCACGGACGCGCGCGCCGCCACCGTCCTCGCTGGACGAACAAAGGTCCACGACACTGCTGCCGCGCGTAGATCGCTTGCTGCTGGTCAACGACATCGACGGAGAGCGTGTCCCGGGAGATATCCCGACCCTGGCCACGTCGCTCTCGATCTCGGGCTCACTGGACGCAGGAGTTGCTCTTGCCGACTTGGGTTTCGATTTCTTTGTGGGCTTGGGAGGAACTGCGAGCAATCCACGCGGGAAATCAGAGTCGGAATCGGAGAGTGTCGTGGTATCGCGTAGCTTGTCTGCGTGGCGTGAACGCGGCTTGGGAGTCGGGCCCAATTCCTCCTCCACTCCGGTGCTCATCTCCAGATCCGAGTCGTCCTTGGAAAGTCTGGCATCTGAGGACGAATCCGTGTCCATCCCGCTCGAATCAACAGTGGCCACCGGTTTGTCTTTGTTCTTGGGCACCGGCCGCGGCCTCGGGCGTGCAACGGGTGTCGGACCCACAACGACCTCCGCGTCAGCCTCCTTTTTCGCCTTTCTGGCGGCCCGGCGTTTCTGCTTCGCAATCTCCGCCTTCTCGCGCTGCCTCTCGGACTCTTTCTCCAACTCCTGCAGCCGCCACATCTCGTCCTCCTCCCTCTCCTCGATCTCAAGCTCCTTCCGGCGCTTACGCGCTCTCTCCATGAGCATCTGTTCCGCAACTCCCAAAGCCTCCTCGTCACCTCCCCTGTGCTTCTTCCCGGAGACGACACCCCACTCCCCTCCATCCTCGGGGAACATAGCGACGCCATAGCTGGCGCTCTCCCGTAACACAGCAACAGCCCGTTTCTTATCTGCCCGGTTCTCCACATCCAAATCCATGTCCTCCATTACAAGCCGCATGCCCACCTCGGGCACCAATATCCGCTGGACGAACTCGTTTGGCGTGAGCGGGTCGACTCGGTCCGGGTCGATGGCGGTGAGGGGGAACATGTCGTACAGCGTCTGATGTATTATCACCGAGCCCAACTCGCCGTAACTATTCAAACAAACAGACGTTAGAAATGCCCAAATAAACAGTAAGAACAAAAGACCCACTATCCCGGCTGCGTCTTCTCAAAGTTGGCGAACTGCCCCTGCACGCCCTTGACGCCCTTTGACCCCTTGAGCTTCAGCTCCTTGACGAGGTCTTTCCAGAAAATACAGTGCATCCGCGGGCCCTTCTTCCCCTGCGACCCGTTTCTCTGCTGCGACCCCCTCTGCGGCCCCTCCTCACCACCATCGTCGTTCCCATACACAATCGGATCCCCCGGATCGATGAGTATCTGCTGCAGCTCCTGCTTCATCGCCAGCACGCGGCCCTTGAGTCCTGCCCAGTGTATATACTTCGGCCACCCGCGCGCCTCCGCCTCCGGGAGCGTCTCGCTCTCGAATCGGTGCCGCTGGCACACGCCGACGAACACGGCCATGGGGGCTTTGCGCCCGAGGGGGTTCGACGGCCGCACGTCGCGGTGCGACTTCTTGAACGTGTCTTCCAGGAGGCGCGTCAGAAGCGGGGTGGGTTGCTCGGGGAGCAGCGTGTCACAGTATGGGCACAGTGTCTTGGGGTCTGTTCCGGGTGCTATAAAGACTGAAAGAAAGGAAGTTGAGATACGCGAATGCGCAGTTGGAAAGCCACCTACGTAGTTCGCTGTCTTCTTCATAGTCGTAGGAGTCTGGCAACAGACTGTAGAAGAGAAAGTTGAAGATTACTTGAGAGAAAACGAAGGGAAACATACACAGGCTGATTCTTGTACCGCTTCCTGTCCCGTTCCTCATCGCTGTCCGACCCAACAGATCGTCTCTTGCTGGAGGAGCTTAATGGACTTCCCTCGAGCGCATCCATCGGGAACGGAAGCGCCTTGCGTTTCGCCTTGACGCTCGCCTTTGCTTGACCATCCGTCCGCAATGGCGACGGGGCGGGGAATTCGGTCGCAGCAGGCTTCTGTTTCCTATGCGGAGTCCCTAGAGGTGACGGCAAAAAACTCCCGGCGGCTTTGGTGGGCGATGAAAATGGCGACAGTCCCGTCTCCGAGAAGCCGCGTTTCGTTTCCTTGCCCTTTCCCTTCCTCCCTGCGGTATCAACCGCCAACGTCTCCTTCCGCTGTTTCCTGTCCGTCCTGTCCGTTTCTCTGTCCTTTCCTTTTCCACCAAGAGGAGACATCGTCGGGAACGCGCTGGTGGTGGGCCGTACCTGCCTCTCCTGCCTCTTTACACTTCCTTTCGCACTCGGCGAGACCTCGACAGACGACGACGAAGTGACGCTCAGTTTCGACAGCGGTTTCGGTTTTGCCTGCGCTGTCGCCGGCGCGAGTGGCACCCGAGCCTTCGGTACCGGACGTGGTCTCGGTCGCTCCTGAGGTTTCGCCTCGCCCGATGTCGATTTCTGCATAATATCTGCGCTGCGCTTCGTCCCAACGCGAGCCTCGGCGCTCTGATTCCGCGTCACGGCGTTGTCGCGCAACGGACGCGTCGCGGACGAAGACGCGACTGCATTCGCATTCCTCGCGTCGGAATCCACTTCACCCTTCTTCATCCTATCCCCGCCCCGTTTCGCGTTCTCGTTCTCTTTGGACAGAGTCGGCGTCCCGCTGACCTCTACCTCTGAGTCCGGTTTCTTATTCTTCTTGAACTTCATACTCTTTATGACGTCGTCCATGTCGCGTTTTTCCTTACGCGCAGGATGAGAGGGGGGTTTCGCCGGCGAGGAATTCCTAGGAATAAAGCTGTCCAGCTCATCGTCGCTGTCGTCGGGGCCCACGGACGCCTCTGAGTCGTCGCGCCTCTTTGGGGAGTCGAAACCTGAGCCGAAGTCCTCATAGAGGACCCCCTTTTGCAGCGGCTGGCTCCCTGGCCGGTGGCTTAGTGTCTGGGGGTATGCGCGTTTCTCCATCCACCTGCCAGGGGAGTTCCAGTTAGGAGGAAACCAGGTCACGCGTGTGCGATCACGTGGACGCACATCCCTGCAAGTAAATAGATTTAGGCACCCGTGTCTTCGCCACGGGCGGCAGACACGGCGGATTCCCAGTTCCATACAGACACGGCGGATTCCGAGCCCTCCGGCGCCACACTGCCGCTCGCTAACGCTCGCGGCGCGCGGCGCCTCCGTGGGAAACTTCTCGTGACTTTCTGTCAAAATTCCCGTGACTTATCAAAGAGGCTGTGTTCATCGTCTCTTAATGTATAGAGATGCTTGCAGCCAAATGCCCGGAGGCGAAAGTCCGCAGGCAAATCCCTGCAAAGGCCGCGCCGGTGTCGATGGGAAACATATATTATTGATCCTCGATATATCGTACACCACAGAAAAAAAGACTAAATTCAATACACCGTTGAGTCTTTCAGACGCCACCGACTAAGCGGGCCCCATAACCAGGCTCCTTGTGGCCGCGCAATAGCACCGGCAGAGCTCGTAGTCCGTGCCTCGCGCGCAGTCATCTCATACTCGTCCTCGTCCTCCTCCACTTCGCGCTTTCGCGGCCGCCTATCGATCTTCCACGCAAAGCTGCCCAGCCCCCACCCGCTGCGCACAGCGTCCGCGCGCTCGAGCTCCCGTATTCGCTCAACACGCTCCACGGCCTGCTGCCGCACCGCGACGACGTGCTCGTGCCGTATCGAGCGATACCATTGCCCCACGAACGTCGGCAGGAAGCGCGGCAGCCGCGAGTTGGTTGCGCTCGACGTGAGGGACGCCGTCGAGACCGACGACGCGGGCCCAGGCGCCGTTGGCTCCGTCGGCGACGGCGGGTCCGAGTCGGTGTTCGCTCCCGCCCGCGTGCTCCTCTGCCTCGGCCCAAGCGCGCCGGTAACACCCCGTAAGACGACCTTTGCGCGCGCCTTGGTCTCCATGCGGCGCTCCTTTGCCTCCTTCTTCCGCACCGCACGCTTCGCCTCGTGTTTCTGCATCCGCGCGATCTCCTCCGGGTCAAGCGACAATTCGCTCCCCGAGCCGACCCACCACCACCACCCTAGGAAGCTCTGCCAGAGCACGACGGCCCACATGAGGCTCGGGAGCCATAGGTACTCCTCCTCGCGCCGGACGTAGAGGAAGTTGAGCGCGGTGCTGACGAGGGCGAGCGCGACGGCGCCGCAGCCGAACGCGGCGGTCCCGCCATCCGTGCGCCACGCGTCTTTGCGCTTGAC
Organism: Mycena albidolilacea; assembly: GCA_029282495.1. Taxonomy (NCBI): domain Eukaryota; kingdom Fungi; phylum Basidiomycota; class Agaricomycetes; order Agaricales; family Mycenaceae; genus Mycena; species Mycena albidolilacea. The sequence continues at coordinate 969,911 of JARIHO010000014.1, read as the reverse complement.
CAGTACACCCCATATGATGAGGGCCGTAGTGAAGAGCAGCGAGAGAGTCGCGTTGCATACGTTGCGCACGGCCGAAGCGTAGCTGTTAACGCTTAGGGAGCCGCTGATGGGTATGAGCTGCATAATAGCAGCCACAATCGCTAGGGGGCCTGGGCGAAGCATTGAGCGAGGGAAAAATATCACAAAAGAACGGCATACCTAGGAGTGCGAATATGAGCCGGCCTTCCACTCGAGAAGGATACAACAGAGTGAGGAACTGGATATGTGTGATCTACATCCATAATTAGTCGAGAACGGTAACCGACCAGCCAGCCTACCTGAATGAGACCGGATGTGGATGCATTCATGACCAGCCAAGTCGCCTTCTCCGCGACACTCCAGCGACCGTGTAAATTGTCGAACGAGGTGGCATCCTCGAGCGGCGGGACGTTCACTGCGATGTAGCTCAGCATGTACGGCCATTTTACGCTTTCTCGTTGCGTAGCGGAGAGCACAACGTGCAGTGTTGCGACCAGCGAGATCAGTAACGTGCTGACACCAGAGATTTGGAGGACATAGTTGACGGGGGCAAGCGGCCAGTGGTATTGTGCGGTGAAGATGAGATGGATGAAGAGCACAGCAACCAGAGTGAGAACCACGCCAGTGAGGAGGATTTGTATGGGTAGAGATCGCGCAAAAGGAGGTCGATATTTGAGGTACGGATCTTCAGGATACCTGCAGAATGTGAGGGAAAGCGCGGCACAAAAAAGCAAAGTTACTCTGGGTAATCGGTTGTGTTGTTAGAGGCTACAACCGACGCAATGAAGGACAGTATTGCAAGTATCCGCAGCACGGCAATGGGGATTTTGAAGGCCATCCGCGCCTGAGCGGTGGTGGTCGGTCTTAAGAGAAATGCCAATGCCATGTGATCCAAGCAGCCGCATCGACAACGACGCCGCGATCTATTTTAGGCAATTTTCGCCTCGAGTGCTCAAACTGGCGAACGGTGTGCTTGCTTGAATAAATTCTCATAGTCATGAACCAGTTTGTTTTCAGGTAGCCGACAATCTCGTTGAAGAGCCATACACTCTTCACGTCTTATTCCAAGTTTGAGAAAATCCAACTAAAACTTCCCTCCGAGCTTCCCCAGCACCAAATGCCGCGTAATAAGCATCAGCACAATAGCAGCCAGAATCATACTCCCCGCATAATACCCCACCGCACTGTATCCTCCCGACGCCGTACCAATCGCACCGGAAATCGGCGGCCCCACAATCGCACCGACCGCGCACAGCGTCATCGCCATCCCAGAGCGCCGCCCTACGTCCGCGATGTCGCCCAGGTGGTACATCGGCAGCGTGAATGAGGAGACGTACGCCCCGGAAGAGAACCTGAGAAGCAAGCAATAGATCCTTAATATAACGCCAATATAAAAATTAACCGGAAATCACTCACCCATAGAGGATAGCGATAGCCACGAAGGACCCTTTCGAGCGCGCGAGGGGCCAAACGTAGGTCATAATGGCCGCGATGGCGCTCATTGGCGCCACAACATTCACCGCACCTGAAATCATTCAGAACTCGAGATCAAAAAAAAAAAACAAGGGTGGCCTACCAAGTTTATCCGCCGCGAATCCAGCCGTCAGCCGTCCAAATAGCGACGCTCCATTCGCAATCGATATCAGATAGAACGAAAAGTCGGGGGAGATGCCCACGGACGTTGCGCTGACGTCGATATAAGTCAACACTGCAAGTGCAAGGAATCAGCGCTCAGGAAAACTGGATTGACATCGTGAAAGGTACTTACCAGTATACAGCCCAAAGAACGCAACGACTCCGCTGATGCAATAAAAAGTGTACGCGGGATTTTTAAACGCCGTCGGGTTGAGCAATCCACCTGGGACATGTTTCGCCGGCAGACGGCGCCTCACAGTCAGATTCGCGCATCCGAGGCTACACAAGAGAATGAAGCCGATGATGCGGAGTGTCCACGGGAACCTATGCCGTTTAAGAAGTGAGTCGAGAAAGAATTTGCGACGAAACTGGACGCACCCCACTCGAGGGATAAGGTTCCGTGCGACAATCGGAAACAGGGTACCCCCGATGGACGACCCACACGCGACGAACCCCATCGCCATGCCCCTCCTCTCCTTGAACCAGTGCCCGATAACCGCAGCGACAGGCGCGAATAGGATCCCCGCACTCATCTGCACTATACGTCAGCTTCGGTCCGCAGTACTCAGTCATATCTGAACTCTGAACTCACCCCCGTGGCAAAGCCCTGGCAGAGCAGAAAGTGCCAGTACTGTGTACATTGTCCGACGAGGAAGGTGGCGGTGATAAGGACCACGCTTGCGACGAGAAATGGGATCTTGAAGTGCCCTTTATCGAAGTAGTGTCCGCTGACTAGGCCGGGGATGAAGATCAGAGAATACTACGTGCAAAGCATATCAGCTCGATAATTCGGTAAGACATTGAGCCAATGTACCTGAACAGAGCCAATCCAAGCACTGAGTCAAGCAGTTAGACATGGTTACGCCACAGTCAAGAAACGGAAACGCACATATTCGAGGGTGACGATCCCTTGAGCAGGTTTTCCGAGTAAAAAGACTGAAATACCCCCCAGGCATTCACATAGCCAAACCTAAAAGCGAAAAAAAATCCGGTGTCAAATCTAGAACGAACTGGGGGAGAAAAGGCGTACGGCACGCAGCACGCAGAAGTACACACGTTGAAAAGTTGGCACACGCCGCCTGCAAAAGAGTGTCAGTGATGATTAGACATGGAAGCCGGGATACTATACTCCAAAGACTACAAGCCAAGCCCGTCCCCCGCCGTCGGGATACTTGGCAGACCAAATATCCAGTGGCGGTAGGGTTGGGGAATTTTGGGGCTCCCCTGTCTTCTCGGATTCGTCCAAGATTTGGGTTCCTTGCTCTAGCGCACACGCGACGGTGGTCAGTTGGTCGACCATGAAGGAAGGGAGTAAGAACGAAAAATGTGCTCGTCGGCACCGAAAACTGTTAGCCGACGCGGCATTTGATATCGACGTTCTGCAGAGCACACAAGGAAATCGAAACCCAAAGTCGTTAAGAACAACACCTGCGTCCGGTGAGCCCGAGATCGAGAACGACGTGGCCAGGATCGGGGTATCCACCCTCAGGGCACGCTCTCCTTCGATGTCGTTGACCGGCAGCAAGCGATCTACGCGCAGCGCGAGGACGGTGGCGGCGCGCGTGTCCGTGGCTCGAGCAGCAAGCCTCACAAAGCACCGCCGCTCCCTCGTCGGAAACCCCGGAAATCATATGGGCTTCCTAAGAAGACGACGAGGCGGAAGCTACTCCTCGTGCCACCACAAAGTCCTACAAAGCCGTCTTACGCGTCCGGTGCGGCCTCGCCCAGCTTCAGGCCACTTGACGCTGCCCCTGCTCGTGCTCGGGTGGCAGCTGCCAGAGGGTGAGTACGGTTATCTATCTTCGCTCTATGTTGGGTTCGAATGCGCTTTTGTCGGGCGAAGGCAGGATGGACATCTATGGCAGAAGATGTTGCCTCTGAAAGCGTCAGTACGTGGGAGTCAGGAATCGTATTCTTGGCTGCTCGACGATGTTTCGCGGTCGCAGCAATACAGTAATTGAATGCATGTAATTTTTTCTGTAGTCAAAGCGGAATATTTCACAAAACGGCATCTCGGCATCGGATGTGAATTTCAACCATGTCAAGTTCGCCGAAAAGAGCATCGCGATTCCTGTTCGCCTTTCCTCTGCGGAAACGCCGTCCATTAGAGAGAAGGACGCTTCTGGAATCTCCTCTCCCTTCAGGTGTTGGCCGATTTCGGGAGCATGGTCGAGAGGTTGCTTCAAGTATATCTAACCCACGAACGGGTTTAACAGGGTTTAGCGCAAAAGAAGCTTTCACCGGGACAAATGGCTCTCCGTCTTTCTCAAATGTTAACGTCTAGTGGAGGACGTTGATCACAAGTTCATCCTATTATTACGACCCGGGGACGTATCATTGTAGCAGAAAGATCTCTTCTCTCTCTGCTCTTGGTCGGATCCCGCCAGGCTTCTCAAGTTGTGCTATAAAAATGGGATGTCCTTGTCCATTTACAGTCGGTTCTCCACCGCTCTAAGTCAAGATGAGACCCTTTACTGTCTTGTTCTTTCTCCTGCCAGCTGTGCTTTCCGCTCCTAGGAAATTGAATATTCGGGATAGCCCTAGTCCGACTACAGAGGTTCAGGATGGCCAAACCGGCACCTTGATCGTCTTGCCACCTCAGGCCACGGAGACGGGATTGAAGCAGATTCCGGGCAAGTTTCCATCCGTGTTCCAGGTTCAACATCTTAATTCTGTGGTACCAGATGCTGCCCATCCGTTCATTGCGCCAGGTCCAAATGACCAACGTGGACGTGAGTCTCTGAAGTGACTGGAGGGGAATGTACTGACTCTTTAATTAGCCTGTCGTTCGTGACTGGCTGATAATTTGAGAATTTGGCATCTCACAATCTCCAGCTGCTATGAATACGCTTGCGAACCACGGTTATATTCCGAGAAAGTAGGGCCAATGGGTGTCGCATTTTTTCATGGAACTGACGAATGTGCAGTGGTATCGCCTCGTTTGAACAAATTGTCTTGGCTATAATGGAGGTTCGTACTTGCGATTTTCCCTCCGTCGAATCATCCGTCACATCGATGTCGAGGCTTTCAATCTGGAGTTGATGCTCGGTGCCACTATGGCTGCCAACAATATGGTGCGCTGCTATCTTGTAAATATGGAAACTGGACTAATTCAATGTCAGTTGACCAGAGGAAATCCATTCATCGACAAAATATCGATCGGCGGAGAGTCCCCGCTTGTTCCACCGTTGCCCGGAGGAATCGACGGTTCATCTGTGGGCGGGATAGCCAAGCACGGTCGCCTCGAGGGTAAAATTAAACACCATTGGGTCCTGACACGGTGTATTCCTATCTTGCTGATTTGTGTAACTTGCTGCAGGCGATGCCTCTCTGACTCGGGCCGACGCATTTATTGGCGACAATCGTAACTTCCAAAATATTCTATACGATCTGGTACGACTGTTCTCTATTCAATGTTGTAGTCTTCCCAATTCTCCCCGTTTTTTTAGGACTTGTTGCAGCTCGGGAAATTTGGTGACAACGGTCCGGACGGCGATAATACCGTATTCAATATTCCGACGCTTGTTGGAATCAAGAAACACAATATCATGATGGATCAGGCAGCAAATCCCAAGGTGGGTTGTCTTTGCCATCTCCTGCAAATTCTCAAGACACTTGTTCAATCCAGTTTGTATTCGCCGCCAGACGCGTCAACGCTGCGTATACAGAAGCAGCTGCGATACTCAAGTTCGTTCTCTCATTCCGCACGTCGGCCAAATTGACCATGAGATCTTCATCAGCATTTTTGCCAACGGTAAAGACCATTCTCGAGTTCAGAGTGCAGTAGTAACGTTTTAAAGGTACCACTAAACAAGCAACTCTACCGATCATAGGCTCATTTTTCCGTAACCAAACCTTTCCACCCAACTGGTTTCGCGCCGCTAGTCCCGTAACGGGGGCTATCACCCGAGCAACCATAGCCCAGATTATGGCCGGGGTTCCGACACCCCCGGGTAGGAATGACGCACACGGCGTCTATGTCGCAGACCCCGCTCCGCCTCCGCCATTCAACAGTAGTCTTGTGTGTGCGCTTCTCCAAATACGATGGTTACTCAAAAAGCTTTCCCAGGGATGTTCTGCGTACTACGACCAGGCCGCGAACATTGCTGGCGTACTTGTCAGCACAACGGGTATATTCGAGCAGAACGTGGAATTACTGGCGGGCATCCAGTTCAAGGCTGCGTCTGCAAATCCTGGGTGTGACCAACAAATACTGCCTTTTGGTCCGGCAGGGGTGTAGAGTCTGAGGTATATGGGGGGTGACTCGAAATTATAGGTACTAACTAGTATTGGTTTACTTATTTCGGAATGTGGAGATTGGATGACTAGCTACGAGTGGAACTTGGTGGTTGGTAAATGTCTATGGACCGTGTCTTCATCAGTTGCTTGGATGCATCATGATTCCGAGCCTTGAACCCAACCTGAACATGATTTGAACCAGCATTACCAGATCCAATCATCCATTTTGAGTGATGTGTTCAACTATGGCAACGTAGAGTGAGTTGCACTCGTTGTGCAGTGAGTTGCTGATGATCCGGGTGATTTCTGTTGATCCTTCACACGGCCGATAGATTTGGACCCCGGATACCTGTTGGCAATGTCTTCTGCCTCACCCACCTCGCCTCTTTACGATTGTGAACGTCATGCCTCAACCGCGCTGCCAGTGCATCTATTTGGTTTTGCAAACCAATAAAAAAATCAGGTCAAATATACGGTCACAGTTTGGTAGCCTGTTTTGTTCACATGTCTGGACTGAATTCATATGTACAGGTGCAGCCGTCACTCAAAAAAATACTGTTTGTGATTTGCTGTCTCTCACGGCCATACTAGGCTCATATATTGCCCACAAATGCTTTTCAAGATTGCACCAGCTGAAAATACAGTGCCCTGGACCAGGCAAATGATACTGTGACACATGAGAGTTGTCAAAAGCAAAAGAAGAATTGCCTCTTGCCGAGTCAGCACTGGGCTGTGAAGTGGGCAGGAAGGCTAGTGTCCAATTCCTGGAGGGAGCCGAAGCCGCCGCCGAGGCCCCAAGTTGAACAGTCCAAAGTTTTAGAGCCCCCAGTTCAACCCTCAAATTATCTAGAGGCCACGGTTAAACCTGTAAATTATTCTGTGTATGTCTTGCTTGCATCCGAAATCCAGGTGATTCCTTGCTGAAAAATCACCTAGAGGAACTAATACAGTCTGCAATCCCATGATGTTTAATATAGACAGATCCAGATGTTGAAAAATGAAAAAAATTGATGTTCAACTTCATTGGTTGCTTATGGATTTGTTCTCCACATGCACCAATTTTTCACCAAGCCATCCCAATTTCAGGGCTTGAGCCACTGTCGGTGCCAGAGCTAATTTCCCCTCGCTTTGGGTTGAAGTGTAGAGAGAGTTTTTATTCCACCTTTCTGTCCCAAGGACAGCTTCATTGTTTTGATCTTTCGTATCCACAGAGATTTGGTACCCTTCCAAGTACAGCTGTGTTGACGAGAGGCAAATTGCCTTTTGTAGACATTGGTGTTCCACTTCCTCTTCCGCCTGTTTCTATTTTATTTTATTTATTCATTTCATTCTCAATCGTAGCTGCACCCTATAAGAGTGCAGGTCCATAACGACAACCCTCAGTCTTCACCACATTGTGTGTGACTGAGGGTATTCTCTTACTATATTCTTATGACATGGACACTTACCTTACCTGTAGACAATATCTTATGACATATTTCTCTACAGGTTAATAGACTGAGTCTTTACCATATCATGTGCAACTGAGGACAATATCTTACAACATATTTCTCTACAAGCTGAACTTCTTTCATGCTCTATCAATGCTGGTGTATAGGTCCAGACACGTGTTGTCTGCATTAAACAACAAGCCAACAAGATGAGTGATGAGTGTCCACAAGAAGTGCCAAAGGAGTGAGAAATTTCAGAGAGTTCCCGAAGAGTGCAGGAGCATAATCCCTGACTTCAAATTGGGAAATAAGACACCAACAAGACACCAACAAGACAGACAGTGAGCCTGCAGACTCCTCTCGATGCATTTGTAGATGATGCTTCTTTTTTTCGGAGACAGCCTGCTAAGTTGAAGCTTATGAGAACAGAGTCTGTACATCAAGAAGACTCTTGGAAACATGAAAATCTGGCATCACATTTTTGTCCAGATTCCAGTGCCAGGTGGTCTCGAGCAGACACTTCAACAAAGTTGAACCTCAATTGTAACCTTGCTTGTAAAAGTGTCAGGTACCAAGCAGAATATACTGCTTTCGCTGTTACAACTCAGAGTAGAAACCAAAAAGAGTAGCATCACTTGGAATTCAATGCTATGGAACACATCAAGGGAGTGGAAGGAAGGGCACAGAAATTACGAGCACGATGTTCACGGGGTCCCGCATCAGCTATCAACGGCAGAAGACACGGCAGACCACGGATCAGCGAGCAACTCACTGCACATCAGAGCAGCTCACTCTACGTTGCCATAGTTCAACTTTATTTCTTCGTCTAGCTCCGTCCAAACTCCGACATTCCTAATGTTGAAACACATAAAAACCTTTAGTACTTCCTATTTTCACACTCACAGCTTTTGTGTCATCGTCTGGTCACAATCCAGCCTCCAAGGTGGCTCGGGAAAGGCCCAATCATTTACTGACTCAATCCTCCTTCGAACGTCCAAACCGTGTTCTATGGACGCTGGGTTAGCAGATGACCTAAGATATACGACAAATCACTATTCGACTTTCTCTGAGCTTGTGTCTCATGATCAAATGCAGCGGACTTAACCACACTCTCAGTGCTATTAATGTGTCTGTCACCGTCCTGTGGTACCTCTCTAACACCGGCGCGTTCCCAACCAACCCTCTCAGGTCGTCCGCGAATTTTCCGTTTCCCATCCTCCAAGTCCTGGAGTCCCCAAAACACGAGTCGGACCGCGTCGGGCTTCTCAAGTTGTGTTACAAAAACGCGATGTCCTTGTCTGTGCTCTGAGGATGGGATCCTTCATGTGTTGCTCCCGATCCTGCCACCTCTTTCCGCCAGCAGTCCGGCGTTGAATATTCGGGATGGCCCTAGTTCAACTACAGAGATACAAGATGACCAACCCGGTCATCGTCTTACCTCTCAGGCCACAGAGACTGGTGTGAAGCAGATTCCGGGCAATTGCCATATCCCGACATTAGGACTTTGATATCTCACTTGTGAAACATAGCCTATGCATTCACGTAGCCAAATCTAAAGGCGAAAAAAATCCGGTGTCAAATCTAGAACGAACTGGCACGTACGGCAACGCAGTAGTACACACCTTAAAAAGTCGGCACACGCCGCCTGAAAAGAGGGCCAGTAATGATTACTCGAACATGAAAGCCGGGATACTATACTCCAAAGACTACAAGCCAAGCCCGTCCCCCGCCGTCATAGTCGGCAGACAAAATATTCAATGGCGGGAGGGTTGTGTTATTTGAGGGCTCCCCTGTCTTCTCCGATTCGTCCAAGATTTAAATCCGCGCGCATGCGACGGTGAGTTGGTCGACCATGAAGGAAGGCAGTAAGAACGAAAAGATCAACTGGTCGGTCCACACCAAAAACTGTTAGCCGACGGTATTTGAAATCGATGGTAGTGCCAGGCGTGGAGAGTTACCAGACGGATTTTACATGGACCGCAAACAAGTTCCTAACTAAGGGACAAATGAAATAACAGGCTAACAGCCGGCCTCCGAGCCCGGACGCAGGTATACGCTCGGACTAGATACCATCCAAAATCTGAACTTAAGACTAAGAGTCTCTCTGCCGCTTCAACGAACCGGACGTGGATGCGGAAGACACGTCGGGATCAGAGTCCAGTATAAGCTCTTGTCCGTGCTTCTTCAGGATGCTGATAGCAAAGAGGGCGCGCTCAAGTTTCATACTGTCCCAGAGTTGCGGCGCGTCGTCCGACTCCGAATCAGCATTCAGCCGTCCGACCTCGGCGACCATCGCAGCGGCAAACTTCTTGTAAAAGGCGTCGGTGTACTTGATCTGGCCCAGCGTTGAGGTGAAGAATGACGCGGCCTCGTCGCTCATAAAGGGAAGAAGGTGGGGCGTTTGGAGGGTGAGGAGAGCTACGCGTCGGGGGGTTGGATGATATCACGCGAATGCATACAGGAAACGTACCGGACGCGGTCGCCGCCCCAACGCCCCTCATCTTGCACGCGTCTGGGAGCGCCAGCAGCGCGCCATCTAGGTCGTCTTTCGCGTCCCGGACTGCCTGTAGCGCGGCAGTCGTCGACTGCAAGACGAGGGTTTCTGGGTTCGACGATACTAGGGCGAGAAGTGTGGGGCGCGACTTGCCGCGTGAGAGTTTCCATTTCATCAGCGCTGCAGGCACGATATTAACCCCAGAAGCGGCGGACTCGAGAGAAAAGCAGACAAGTCATCTCGGCCTTGTTCACGGGCTCCGAGCAAGCAATCTTCCGAATCAAGCCGGATTCAGAGTTGGTGAGCCACGCGTCGAGCGCAGTGAGCTCGTCGGGCGTTTTGGTGTGTTCCTTGGACCGCAGAGAGATAGCGTGCCCATACTGCTTCAGAGCGCGACTGAGCAAATTTGCGTCAGGGAAGTTTGTCGGTCTATCGCGTATTGGATCCGTCGGGTTTGAATCCGACTCTTTCTTTTGCTTCTTGCGGGGAGGCATACTGTAAGAGGATGCGGACTGATGTGGAGGAAAGCAAGGAGGCTTGATGCCGGCATGCATCTAATTGGCACGTGCACCATAAGTTCAAGTTCAACTTCGGTTCAATTGAAATGATAGATCCCCGAGCGGCGGCTTCGCTTTGGTGGTTTTACGCGCAGAGCCATTATAACGAAGGAATGGGACAATTCAGCCAAGACCAGCCAAATCCAACCACACACGCGAGTTTTTCAGCTACGACGCGTGCATTGGACAAAAAGCGAGACGGGGAACCACAGTAAGATTCAGAAAAGAGTGTTATTTGGACAGCCAGTTCCCATAATTATATGCGTATTTACAATTAGAAATGACCGTAGATCACAATGGTGAGAAGAGTAACGACAGACGAGCAGAAGGCTTTTCGCCATCCTATTTTTGAAGGCTGGCCTTGATGAGAGCTGCAGCCTTCTCAGATCTCGGTTTGATAGAGCACTTGAAAGGGAGCGGTTGACTGTTGCGATACAATGAGTCGGTTTAACAATTCAAGAAACACGGTACGCACACTACCAGCCCAGCAAAGTACTCGTAAGTGGGTTCGATGACTTGGCCGTCTTCACCGACGGCCTTGGTGATGTCGAAGGTGGCCAGGATTCGGACGATCGAGAGCCAGACGTTTGACGTAGCCATGTGCCGACCAGGGCAAATCCTGAATACGACGATTAATTTTGGTTCGAAAGATAATAGTCGCCTCCCGACCTTCGTCCGAAGCCAAAGACAATGTCGGGGTCGGTTACCGCAGGATTGAGCTTGCCGTCAAGGAGGTAACGTTCGGGCTTGAATGAATACGGATCCGGATACATGACCTGCGATAACGTGAGCCACAAGTGCTCCGATGCTAGAAATGCTCGCCGACCTCATCATGAAGAATGGCCCTACAATTAAATAAATATGTAAATATGTTGGTCTCAAGAAGAAGGTCTAGTACGAACCAAGTGTTGGGCATAACAATCGAGCCGGCCGGCAACCTATAACCTTTGTATTCGTCTTCAACTGGCAGGAAGTGAGGGATAGCTAATAATGCAGATGAGTGAAGTGCCATCTTCTTTTCAACACCGAAAAAACGAACCGATCGGGGTCACATTCCGCCACCGAAGGCTTTCCTTCATGACTGCTGCAACATAGGGCAAGGATGCCTCATCATCAAAGTCGGGGAGACGATCTTGCCCAACGACTTCATCGATTTCCGCTTGCGCTTTCTTCTGGGCCTCGGGGTTCGCGAGCATTGACAGAATGAAAGTGCCCAGTGCTGAAACCGTGGTCCCGGTACCTGCGGTGTACATTGTACCGGCGGTCGCTTGCACAACTTGTTCCATGTAAGCTCTGTCTTCGGCGCCTTCCACCATCCGCAGTCCGTCCAAGGTAAACGAATGTGGTGCTTTGCCGGACGCCTGTTGGAATACAATTAGAAAACTTCGCCTCCCGGAGGTATGCACGCTTACGATTTTTTGCCTGGCCTCTGCAAATGGTTTTTCCAACATCCCGCGCGCCAGTCTTCTCCACTCCTGTGCTCTACGCTGGAAACCAGCTCCAGGAAACCACGCGGGAATATATTTCAGAAATGGAAAAGAATCCTGCGGTCGTTCAGCCATGATCGGCTTCCCAGAAAGTGCAACATACGACGAGGAATCGCCCAGGGACAATAGCTGTCACCAGGCCTTCGACCGCCTTATCGGCCCATTCAACGTAGGGATCATTCGTTGGAAGGACATCTATGCCGTATGCAATCGACATTACAATTTTCCCGGCCATGCTAAATTTTCGTTATGGTCGTTGAAAGGATAAGAAATAAATTCACGCACTGTCTCAAATGATCCAGCGCGTCATGATCTGGCTTTTCGAGGAAATCGTTCAGGAGCTCATTGGTAACTTCACGCTCTTTGGGACGGAAACTTTGGGCAGCCACAGAATTGAATACTTCGTGGAATAATCGCCGGTGCGCACGCCTAACGAATTTCAGTCCAATGCAGCATACAGTGCCCTGAGGATGCCGCACCAGTGATCGCCTAGCAAATCCCAGACTTTCATGAAAAATCGACGAGGCAGATGGCGAACGGAATCATACCATATTTCATGAATGCTGTTGAACTGTCTGAGAAATTCGCCAAATTTCAAAAGATAGACTACTAACCCAGAGCAAAATCCCATCTGTAGCACGCACAAGTTACGAGTAAGAGGTCTTGCCGCCATTTCTATACGAAACTCAGCTCACCCCATCAATTCATTGACCATCGGCAATCGCGCCCTAAAAAACGGTCAAAAATCAGAAAGCAAACAACCGGGACGCCCTACCTGTCAGAATATAGCGATGCCTTCTTTTCGAGAAGATCATTGGCGGCCTCCGCGGACGACAAGACAATTATCGAAGTCCCTGCTACATTCAAGTGCAGTACATCGGAATCTATGAAGATTGTGTTCGTCTGTAATAACCCATGGAAGGGACCCAACCCACTGTATTTTTTGCTCCATTCCATGAAGGTTATCCACTCAAATGTTGATGGCATGTCGAAGAGGTTTCCCACCACCGGCCATTTTCTGGGGCCGGGAGGCAACGACAGCTTACTCCGGGGGCCTTGTGAGAAGTACGCATAAAGGCCAATGAGAACCCCTCCAGCGCCATAGAGATAGAGAGACATCCTGCAGTATTTCGCAGGCGCGAGAGATGGGGAGTTCGATTCGCGGGTTCTTGGCCTTTAAAGTATCACTTTTTTCGTTTGGCGGGGAGTATAGAATATATCAATCAAGATGTCAGTTGATATTCTGATTCTGATGGGAATCAGATGAGCTCGGACGCGTGAGCCCGCCTATAGCAGGTTGGAACCATGATGATGGAGATGTGGAGCATTGTGGGTCCTTCAAGACTCTGGAACCATGTTCCAGACTGCGAGTGCCAGGGATATTGAGATCCAGCTGCTGCGAGCGCGAATTTGGCAACACTATGATGAGCTCGGACGCGTGAGCCCGCACATAGCAGGTTGAAATCATGGAGCTGTGGAGCATTGTGGGTCCTTCAAGACTCTGGAACCATGTTCCAGACTGCGAGTGCCAGGGATATTGCCAGCTGTTGCGAGCGGGACCTCGATTGTAAGTAACTGCCCTCGATCCTGGCATGTGTCCAAGTTGAAAACTATGATAACATAGCGCGACCCTGAATGGCTGCGCTAGCGTGGTTCATGTATTGCCTGTGGAGCCTTTTTTCAATTGCAACGTTGTTCCGCGCTTTCGCATCCTCCTGTGTCGTTCCACCGACGCCGCGACCAAGCCGCGGTGTCCGGTTTAGCGTGGCACCCTACCAGCCTGCCATAGCCGAAGAATAAGCGCCTTCAGGACCTGGGCTGTTCCTTCCGAATCATGACATACTGATTCAATGAAGCCAGATATTTACCTACTCCTTGCGCCGAAAAGGTTCCTGCCCGCTCAGGTTTTTCGATCCCAGGCTACCGGTAGTATTTCTCATATATGTTTCTCACATGGTTTCCGATTTGGAAGGAACGACATTTGGCGATTCTGTAGTGATGTCCCAGCCGCTTGCCGAGACCTAACATCACGCTGTCGCCCCCGCTCACCTCATCAGAAGAGTGGAGCAACGTTCACGTTGAACAGAGACGTTAACGGGAATCAAAAGAGACGCTGATGTGTATTGTATTCGAGGCAAAATTCTTTAAAACGGACCGTCCAATCGTCTCGCCGCTCGCAAAATTGAACTCCCCCCATACAACACCGAAAAATGGGTATCTCCGCAGACAAAGCGGGGCTTCTGTCAACCGTTCTTGAAGCCCTTTTCTATGGTAAATTTCGGCGGCGAAGTCCTGAATACTGGCCACAAACACTCATTTTTCAACAGGGTTCTCAGTATTAATGTTCATAGCCACCTTATGGATCCTTGTACGTGGCCGTCCTTGGTCACAAGTCAACCATCGCATGTTCGTCGTCGCATGTTTACTTTTTGCTCTCAGTACCATAGTGGGTTCCTTCGTTTTTATCCACGCCTCACAGCTCACTCATCCTGTCAGCATCTGGGTGTGGACATCAATCGGTTGATCAGCGGTTTTATTCGCTTTCGCGATATTACTCCAGGCGGCCCACCGGCCTGGTTTGCGAATCCCAGCGACCCGTCCTTCGTGTTCAAGAATGCCGTGTACAGTTTCCAGACTGCGCTTGGAGACGGGGTTGTGGTACGCACGGACCGACCGGGTAGTCTCACAGTTGACGGGATCCTCTCCAGATATACCGGTGTTACAAGGTTTGGAACTCGATTTGGGTGATCATATTCCCAATAATTCTGTGGTTAGGCGTTGCAGGCAAGTGTTTTGGTGCCTATCCACTCGTTATTTTAAATCCAGGCAGTTACCGCCACCGGAAGCGTCTACACATGCACGCGCCCATCGACTGATCCAACGAGCATCTATGCTCAGCAGCTTGGAAAATGGATCACTGCCTTTTATTCCACAACTTTGGCGTGCAACCTGACTGCTACTGGTAAGGAGTAAACTCCTGATTCCGGACGATGTTGTTCATCGAAATACTCCCGAATTATAGCTCTTCTGGCCTATCGACTCTGGACGATTAATCGAAATGTTCGTCGCACCCGTGTAGGCCGCGGTGTCACCATTCCGATTCTCTTAGTCGTCGTGGATGCGGGCGCATTATATTCCATGACGCTCCTTAGTGCACTCATTTGCTTTGCTCTCGGTTCCAACGGGCAATACGTGGTTCTAGGTCTGCCGCGTCGAGATTTCATCGGTTTTCTCACATAACTCGACATTTCAGATATCGTCACCCCGACCATCTCAATTGCGTTTTACATGGTCATTCTGCGCATCGGTATCGCACAGCATTCCCCCTCCACGGATAATACGAACGCGTCCCTCCCTCGGGTCCCACTCTCCCGGCCAGAAACTTCGGGGAGATTCGGCAAACCGATGCATGTTCACATCCAGGTGGAACAAGCGACAGAAAGCCGCCGTTCCGCAGAAAAGGGCGTGGACGACGTGAACCTTCCGATGCAGAGATATCAATCTGAGTAGTTGTAGCATACGTTCCTTCTGCCAAGATATATTATGGACGATGCAGTATTGTAGCGAAGCGTCAGGAAACCCGATGGGGAATATTGTGTTCTCAGGTCTGTCAGCGTGCACAAGCGTGCTAGTCTCTGTAACAGAGCCGTTAACTGATGTCGAACAAGTAAGGATCAGTATAACTTGGCGATGTAAATTATACCAGACCCGACGAGACGTCATAGTTCATCTGTCCGTGGTATTCGCCTTTCTTCGGGAATCAGGCTACGGTGCATTTTTTCACGATTGCTTGTGCTAAATATACCTATCTCGCGAAAGTCTAGCTGGTTCGCTATCGTACTAACTATATCACGTGGTCGCGTTTCTTCTCTGCCGGACAGTTTGAAACAATCGACATTACTCGCCGGGATTCGGATTTCTGTTGTCTCTAAGCAAAGATTTGACAAGACCGAAACATTTCTACGCGTTGCAGAGTGCGAGCCCTCGCAAACCATTCCAAATACCACCTCGCTTGTACATTGACGAAGTAGTCCGAGGAGTCCGCCGCGTCACGATAGACGCTGAGTTGGGGCTGGCAACTCCCGTCGTTTAGGACGCGTATACTCGCTTCCTGTGTGTCTTCGGCAATGTCTAGCCAGAAACACTGAAACAGAAGGATTTGGAATCCCACAGTTACCGCCTGTTCCCCAGTATCTTGCCTCTACTCCTCCAGTCGGCGCCAATAAGGAATTCTGATACAGAATCAACGGATCTGCCGCTGATCTGTCCCGCAGCTGGTTGTATTCAGTCGCGAATCAAACATATTTACCCATGCTCTCGGTAAGAGGCTTACGAGACGCAAAGTGTGAAAATTATCTTATCTATTCAAGAATCTCAGAGGGCGCAAAGTCCAGTGTTGCGTCCAGTGTGGCGGGCTAGGCAACCAAACAAACCGGGAAAAATTGCTGGAAGTTGCCATCACTAAATTCACCCCGTTTCCCACGGTTGAAAAATGGCACCAACGCCGTGATCTTATGTACCCGATTGAGTGTTTGCGACGGTCAGTTTGGGCCGACGCGGGGTTGGCATAGCGCGATGCGTAAAACCAAGAAGCATCGTCGCGGTGGTGCGAGAGATCGTGAGACACCGCCGGACATCGCGTTCCGAAACCCGTCCTCAATACCTGCGTGCTGTGCGGGAATAACGCGCACACACATTCAAATTCTCGCTGAACTTCCTGACCAATCTGAGTCTCCTTGGTAAGGTCGACAAAGTGGGCATCGCGTTGCCATCCTTGTTTTCGGATCTAGGCCACATCTTGGTCGCTTTCGGGAGTTAAGGTCGGACGATTAACCTCACGGCGACAAAAAACATTTAAATTCGATTACAGTGCGACTTCAATTCCATTCCTTCAGCTTTGAAGACCGCTGATCCGCCTTTTTTTCGTTGCGGTACTAGATTCGAAACATCCGGATGATCCCATTGGCCCTGGATAAGTTTGCGAGATTCCAAGAGCTTTGCGTCGCTGAGTCCGCCGCAGCTGCTAGTTTGTTGGTTCCGGACGGCACCGATACTGTCCCGTAGCCATGCGAAACGGAGCCGGGTCCGCAGAAGAAAAGACCCTGTGTGCGGTGCATGCGCGCGAGAATTCGGAAACCCCCATGAGCAAAGAACGTTCGACGACACTGCAGGACTCGGAATCGTCCACAACGTTAACGACCCTACACTTAAAATTGTCACCCGGCCCAGAACTTCAGAATATTTGAATGATTAGCTGAGCGTAATCAGTGGATTGGAAACGCGGGGGACGGGCAAGAATTTCGCTGCATTGTAGGAGCCGGGGAATTGTGCATACCGTAAGTAAACGCTCCACAGAAATCTGGCTACCATCCGAAAATCTGAAGACTGAGAAAAATAGGGCACCATCCGACCTTGAGACTTCCTGGCAGGGCGGCCCTGGAGTCAAACAATCGACGGAAGAGACAGCAAATCTGAAATGACCCACTTGGAATAACTGAAGCGAGCGTCCCTGAGACTGGATGAGTGTTATGTTGCCGCCGCGATAAAGCGAAAGCATAACGGCCTGAGAATGAGCAATAATTACCCCGTTACAAACTCGACGCTCAAACTGGTACATGGGCGTCGGAAGCCATAATTAGCGGATGGTCAAGCCTCCAGGGTGCACGTTGGGTATACGTCTATTCGGAGTCACCAGGGGGAAACTGTCATGTGTCGACCAGAACTGTCACACTGTACAGAAACGGTAATTTCCTTCGCCTTCTGGATTAGAGGCCAGTCTGGTCATTGTTGAGCGCTGAGCATCGATCGATCCATTATCTTACCAGAAAAAATAGTACATATCGTGTTGGCCAACTGAGACAGTCACAGACGACACACACATGGACGGGGAGACTGGGTCCCTACACATGGTACATGCGCTGTGCACACAGCCCGGACCTCGGGCTCAGCCTCAGCATTGAACTGTCCACCCGAGCCGGGCCTCAGTGCAGAGCCAAAAGAATGCCGATTATTATATTATGTCCTCTACTGCTCACAAAGAGCAAGATCTGGGACCAAGCGGAGAGTTGCGGTAAATCAGAGGCGGACGACCAGGTTGCCGCGACCAAGATGGTCATTGAGGTTGAAAGGAGGAAGTGCGCAGCAGGCCCATGAACTCGAGTTGAGCACACAAATCGACGTACAGCTCGCGCAAAAGTTCGCGTTGCGTGTGGCCTGTGGCAAAGGAAAGTGTGTGACAACGACGTGTGATCCAAACAGCCGCCTATTCAACGCCGTGATCCATTTTAGGAAATTTTCGCGATCCTCGTAGTTGGCGCACTTCACAAGGCCATTCCGTTTCAAACCAGTCGGAACATGAGATTTTTTCTGTCTTACACAAACTTTTCGAAACAACTGAACGGGTAGGGCTATACATTTCCGGGTCATGGGCGTATATCACGAACCCTCTAACTACTTCACCAGACGACGGTGCACAGTCTCCACCCCAGAATGGAATCAACTACGTCTGATTTCCGTCCAAAATCCCATTAAAACTTCCCCCAAATCTTTCCCAGCACCAAATGCCGCGTAACGAGCATCAGCGCAATCGATGCGAAAATCATGCTGCCCGCATAATACCCCACCGCACTGTATCCCCCTGATGCCGTATTAATCGCGCCAGAAATCGGTGGCCCGACAAGGGCGCCCAGCCCTGTGAGCGTCACCGCCATTCCAGACCGTCGTCCCACGTCGGCTATGTCCCCGAGGTGGAACATAGGCAGCATGAAAGAAGAGACGTAAGCGCCGGAAGAGAACCTGGGAAGATATAAATACAACAAGAACGTGGAATCCATGCTGAAAAGCCCACCCATATATAATAGCTACGGCTACGAAGGACCCCTTCGAACGTGCCAAGAGCCAAACGTAGGTCATAATCGCAGCTACCGCAGAAAAAGGTACGATAACGTTCACGGCACCTGGATTGGACTTAGAATCTAATCGCGAGGACGGCGAGCGAATACCTACCAAGTTTATCTGTTGTTACTCCCGCTGTCAACCGGCCGAAAAGAGACGCCCCGTTCGCCATCGAGATTAGGTAGAACGAAAATTCAGGCGAGATCCCGACAAACGTTGCGCTGACGTCGATATAGGTTAACACTGTCGAATGTCAGCGAGAGAATGTAGAATTGAACCCGTGAAACCCACCAGTATACAGGCCAAAGAACGCAATGATTCCACTGATACAATATATTGTGTAGGCTGGGTTTTTAAAAGCCGCTGGGTTGAGCAGTCCTCCCGCGACATGTTTCGGAGGTAGACGCCGCCTTACAGTCAGATTCGCGCATCCGAGACTAAACAGGAGAATGAAGCCTATGATGCGGAGCGTCCACGGAAATCTAATCCCAACATGAGGCAGGTTGAGGAAGGAAAGTTGAACGGAGCTTACCCTACTCGAGGGATAAGATTTCGCGCGACAATCTGCTAACAGTCAAATTAAATCCCGCTGGAAATTAATGTAGCCTGCCGGAAATATAGTCCCTCCTATGGATGATCCTGTGGCCAGGACTCCAATCGCAATGCCTCTTCTTTTCTTGAACCAGTGCCCAAGTACGGCTGTGATAGGGCCATACACAATTCCAGCGCTGATCTGGGAACAGGTCAGCTCCGTCCGCAAACACCACATTACTGCTGAAATCGCACCCCAGTGACCAGCCCTTGGCAGAGCAAGAAGTGCCAATATTGGGTACATTGTCCAACAAGAAAGGTAGCAGCTACGAGGACCGCGCTCGCAATGAAAAATGGAATCCGGTGGTAGCCTCTATCAAAGTAATGGCCCGAAGCTACTCCAGGAATAAAGATCAGAGCATACTGCACGCAACATCAGCTCGATAATTCAAGAGACAGTCGGTTAATGCACCTGAATGGAGCCAATCCATGCACTGGTCAACCAGGTCAGACATGTATGAGCAGAAAAAAACGTACATACATATCAGAGGGGGACGAGTCTTTTAGTAAGGTTTCCGTATAATAGGACTGGAAGACCCCCCAGGCATTTACAAGGCCAAACCTGAAAGCGGAAAGCGTCAAATCCCGCACAAGTTTGGGCCGGAAATGATACTCACGTCGAAAAGGTGGTGCACGCTCCCTACAGAATGTGAGTGGTTTGTTTCCTGGCATGACATTGGCCATCCACTAACACCAAAGACTATAAGCCATGCTCTTGTTCCTCCGTCTGGATATTCTGCGGACCAAATATCTGGTGGCGTAGTGAGGATGTCATCTTCCTTTCCGATCTTCTCTGATTCCTCAGAAGCAGCGAGAGTCGGATCCTTTTCCACGGGCTCGACGAGAGTTGGTTCGCCAACCATGAGGAAAGGGCAAGGAGAAGGAGGATGACCAAGCTTGCATATTTATCTCCAAACCTCGAAGAGCGTGAAAGTTGGCCCGAAATTTACCGGCATTCAGCCGTATTGCCGACAAAAAGCTCGGAGCCGCTCCCGCAATGTTTCGGGCTGCATATGGAAATATGCGGAAGGAAGGAAGGATGTATTACTGCATGCAGCAGAGGTCTAGATAAGTGTGCTTCGTGAACATCTAGACTACTTTACGCGATAGAATGACCGCTAATAAGAACTCGTAGTTAGGGATTGACCCGTGTAGGGCTCGAAGTCCAGGGTCTCGCGTCGCAAGACTGCCCAAGAAATTGGCTCTGAGTTCGATGAGACGCGGGGCTCCCCGCGGCCAACACCTGCGGCCAAGTAGTCTGCTGAGCTCAGCAGACATTCGACGAGAAAACTAGATAAAACTGCACGGATAGATCGACCCTTTAGTTTTTTTTTTTTGCTTCCCATTCTTCTCGACACCGGGCCATTCACCATTGGTCAGTCAGTCAGTTTGCGACTGGTAAGAGCCACTCAGGGAAGCCAATAACTTTATTCATTAAAAAGTCGTGCTCGGATCGTCAAAATAAGTAAACGAGAATAGTACCGTCCAAATAGATATTAGATAGCATGCAGATGGGTCTATGTACGCCGGACCCGCATCCACCCGGACCCGCACACTCCTGGACCCGCAGTATCAAACTTCACCCGTACAGTAATGACTCACTACTCTCCCGCGAACAACCGAATAACCATGTACATCGTGGAGCCCACGAACCGCACGACTGTATCCCCGGAAAATCAGTTCAGGTTAGCAGAGGAGAGAGCTGAGAACGTACACGCTAGCCCGGCAACGGAGAACAACAGGAACGCCATATATCCGTTCACCTCGGCCGCAGCGTTCTTGTCTGTCGTCCCTTTGTCGTTCGCAGTGCTATATTGTGGCATTCAGTTTGCTTCATACAATCAGCGGTAGGAATACGTACGCAACAGCAGCAGCGAGCAAGCCCTAAACACAATGAAATGAGCCGGATCAAAGACGAGTTGGCACACGACTTACATTGGTCATTGTCCATGCCAGCAACACACTACGCGTCAATGAATCAGCCGCCGAAAAAAAGGATAGAAAGATGAGACTGACTTGGTCCGGAACGTCCGATAATAATCTTCCTGCTGTGTCGCTGCGTCCGGCTTCGAGTCCGCCTTGGGTGGCTTGGTATTCAGTACGTGTATCGCGTCCTCGTACGCTGCGTTAATGTCATTCTCCGACGTCGGCACTACTGCCTCGACCTCGTTCTTGTTGTCCTTCTTCGCCGAGACCGTCCCCAGGTCCGTGCTGACTTTATTGTCACCCTTGGTTCCCCAGGACACATCGTGCACGTTCGCAAACTATGTTGTGCATAGTATTTAGTACTTTGGGCATGGAAAAGGGTCAAGGAACGTACAGCGTAGACGTTCAGAACAGCGATGTAGGACGGCGCCATGAGCAGGTATTGCACGAAGGATGTGATCATATGCCACGGCTCGAACTACATATCGACCAGTTAATTAGTTCATCCCGCCACGACCAGCATCGGACTCACGAAAATGACCGACGCGATAACATACAGCCCAAACGTCGCCAACAGCGATACGACAACATTCCGGAAAACCGTGTTTGTGAAAAAGTCGGACACCTCGAGCGGCGCGCCCTTATCCTGCGCGATCACCGAGATACTCTTGTATGCCAGGAGGAATGCGGCGGTCTGCGAATTTGTCATCAGCATCAATGCGGGGATAGAATAGGAAACACTCACCGTCATATATATCGTGATAACCCCAAAGCCAATAAATGCTAGTGTATAACCCCACTTGCTCCCCTGCGGCCGATTCCCCAGCGACAGAATAAAGCACATAATTAGCAGGCCGAGGTAGAAGTACTCCAGTATGACGTTCACGACGTGGATCCCCTTGAGGTGGAAATTCGGGTCCTCGAGCGCCCTCGTCAGAATCGTGAATGCAATGTAATAGTTTGCCTGCGCAAGAAATCGGCTTAAATTAAAAGATGGAATGGGGACAACGCACCAACGCAAACCACGCAAAGATCAAATTGAAGAACTGGTATAGAATCTCGACGTGGATCCAGAACTTGCGGATCAGACTATGCGACGACCGGTAGATGTAGTGGAAGTGCACGGTACTGTGCACGGCGGCGAAGAAGGACCCGTTGAGCCAACGACGGCGCTGCGAGATCAGTTCGGGAACCTGGCATATTTTCAACGCATGAACAACTCTGCGAAACGAGAAACGTACCTGATCGGGGACATCAGTAACCGCATACGCCGACTTGACGTAGTGGAGGATCCACGACCCGCCGCGTTTCGACACAAGCTCCCAGCAGAGGATACGATCCTCCGCAAGGTACATGTTGGCCGTGAAGATGTCCGCGCCGGCGCCGTGCATCTTCTCTCCCAAGAAGTACTTTTGCAGCGGCCCCTCGCCCCGGGCATCATTCTGCAGCGCAATGTAGCGGTACGCGCTGAATGCACCCGGCAACACTGTTATATACCCAAAGACGGATTCCCTAAGGCACGAGTGAGCCTGTTGTGCCGCAAAATGGAAAAGGGCGCGAAGTCTGCGGGGGGAAGAGGATACGCACTCACAGTGGTTTATCCAGGATATTACTCATTTTATATTCAAAGTTCTGCGCAGCGACCAGGGGGTTGATGAGATTAGACCCGTATTTGCCCTTCAAAGCCACAATTTCTCCGCAGGCGCCACCGACATTGGAGTTGATGTCGAAGGCTTTCCACAAGTGGTAGATGGACGTGGGGCCGGGTTGCGTACCGACGTCGAGGAGCACACATACGTTGGGCTGCAGGAGCGGGCCAAATGCATTGAAGAACCAGCGATGGGAGTTGATTTTCTTTTGGTTCTTCTCCTTCAAGCAGAAGAGAATCTGCACCGGTACGGTGCCTTTCTCTGGTCCGTGGATCTGCATACTCGGCGTGACGCTGATCTGAGTTGTGTACTCGTAGATGTGCGCAGTGACGGGTTGATCGTTGACTTTGTTCTGCGACCTTGTTAACGGGATTGAACGAAGGGAACGATAGAACAGACCTTGGCGATGCCCTCCTGGTATGCGCCCATCGCCGCGATCACACTGAGCGTGCGGCTGTTGATCTTGCCGCGTCCGTCAGACACAATGCACACCACGACCTTCTTCCACCCCTCCTTGCCCCAGGTCTTGGAGCGATCGCGCTTGCAGAGATGGGCTACATTCTTGATTACACCGTGCATCGTGCGGCAGAATAGCTGGCAGGGGTCAGCGAGAAGAAACATCCACTGCACGCACAGGACACGCACCTCTTCGTCTTCGTTATACATGGTCATTACTATAAACAGCTCTGTCCGACGCGGGGGGTCGTAGTGGACTTGGCGCAGCGTGAAGCCGCTGTCTTTGAAGTCGTTCGGGTCACAGGTCGCGGCGCTGTACCGCATGTAGCTGAACTCCCGCTCCGTGCGGTTTGCGCACATGTCGAGGAGCTTTTTTGGCACCGGAGAGTCGAGAACGAAGTTTCCGTGGAAAAGCCTGAACACTGCTTAAATCTTTGAAGAAAGAAAATAGCAAAGCACGCACTCGACGCGCTTAATCGTCTTGTATCGCCGCGGGACCCGCTGGGGAATGCGGCCATACCGAATGTTGTTGTTTATGCTTCCATCCTCCTCCGGGACATAGTCCCCGGGCACAGGCATATTGAACCCTGAATGGCTGGACGGGTCCCTCCGTAGCAACGGCATGTCACCGTGGTCGTCCTCGCCGTGCTCCACAGGTCCGTCATCGGCCAGGGAGTATGCATTGCGTGCGTATGCGGCGGAAAGCGGGGTGCTGCTTGGCTGAGGAGGCTGGAACGGCGTCGCGAGATAGTCGTGCGTGCCCTGGGGCGGCGGGCTGTGGATAGGTGCACCGTAGGGGTCCGCGGGAGGGTATTGACCCTGTGGCGGAGGACTGGATGCTCCGTAGTTGTGTGCACCGTAGGGGTCGAATGCACCATGCGCCGGGGGCGGCGTTGCAGCAAAGTGGGTGCCAGGGGGTGGAGATGCGGCGTAGTGCCCTACATAAGAATCCCGGTGGGCCTGGGTCTGCGGGGTGGCAAATGGATCGTGCCCATATTGTCCTGCTTGCTGCTGGGGCTCGTACTGGGACGTGTAGGGGTTGTAGCCGTCGTTGTAGCCGTGGTGCTGTGCCTCGTCGGCCTAGATTGTTGTTCTAGCCAGGTAAAGAACGGAAAGGAATGCAATACCTCTGGATATCGCGACATGGTGGTTGAAAGACAAGAGTAGTCAAGACTGCGCTCGACTCTTGACAAGGTAAAAGGCAATGAATGGCTGTGAGGTTAGGTAATCACACGCCGCCAAGAACATTTCGGGCGGCAAAGGCAGCGACCAACAAGCGAGGTATTAAGGGCATGTAGCAAACTGAATTTATTCTACACGAGCTATCCGACTTGGTACTCTGGTATATTCGTGGCAAGAAAAATAGGACACGAAAGAACTGTTCGATGGCAACGATCTATATCCAAACCTCGGAGATTCTTCCTACTTGGGCTGTGACAGATGACCATGCCGTCTTCGACTAGATCTTTGTGAGTCCCTGAAGATGAGGTGGAAATCATTGGGCGGGATTGAAAGGAGCGAAGAGTCCAACCATCGAACGCCGTCGATTCGTCAATGATTCGTCAATTCGTGTCCCAACGTCAACCTGAAAGATTTCAGGCGACCGCCCGAGTTGCTTGTGTTCCACCTGAACTCGAGCGCATCCACCAGCTCCCATACATATCCACGTCCGAAGGTAGAGGTTCAACCCAAACTGCGGTTGCAAAGGATTTCGGATTGGGGAGAAACGACACCAGGAGTTTTAAGCTCATTTCGGTGACAGACAACTCGGTGGGTCGATCAGGAACGAGGAACCATGAACGATGCGCGAATATGCGCCCGCATTGTGGAGAGACAGGTGCAACAAGGGCAGGCCGCCGGCGGGAGCGCGGTAGAAACGAGATAAATTGCCCGTGATCTGGGGAGGCCGCCGCAAAACCGCCGTCATCCAAGTCTAGATGAAGGGAGCGTCAAGAAACAGAGTATATCTCGGCATACGAGTTCGCTCTTTAAATGGAAAACTTTGACGGCATGATGGCAGGGAAGGAGTGCCATTTCATCCATGTCTTGATCAACCACAGTCAATTTGCACCGACCAGGAAAACTGTCAATCGTAAAATGTGCAGGCTATCCATCCCGACTAGTTCCACACCACTGAGCCGTCTCCATGAAAGGCGGATCAGAGACGGCGGTAGACCGTTCAGAATAATAGGAGGCATTTTGGTGCTTGCTCGAGCAGCAAAGGCTACCTTTATCTGGTGTCTTGAGAGCAGAGAGGCGTCCGCCCAGACTGGATTGAAATAGCTCCTTTATGAGATCTATGTTGGTCAGCTGAGGCCTACACTCCACTGCCTTGAGAGGGCGACTACGCTGAAGCGCCACGGTCGGATCGCAAGCCAGGAGGATGGAGGACAAAGGCGATGATCCCGCTCTTTTGGTCCAATGTGCAAATGCCTGAGAAGCGAGGGAAGAGTGAATCCGCCACCAGTCGAAGGAGATGCGGAATACGGTCCAAATCTTTGGTCTTTTGAATGCCACGTATCTCCAGGTGTGATAGAAGCAGTGGAGTTGGAATCTTCTAGCGGCTGAAATTCAAGATGGGCTCGGAATCCTGAAGATCCAGTGAGATCCAGTGGGAGACAGTGGACGAAGATTTACGACTCGGAGGTCACCTCGAGAGGCAAGCTCAGAACTGGATAAGCGAGTGAGCGGAGCACAATTTTCCGCTCTGCTTCGAAAGGGCAATCTGAGGCAAACGGTCCCGTAGAGATTGGTTCGACTCAATCGTGGTGGACCTTGAAGTAAAAGCCCTCCGTTAACTCCGAGTCGGACTAGACTCATAAACCAGTCGGATTCGCCGGATGGTTGATGTGTCGATGCCGTCGGCTTTGATCAATTATCATCAAAAACCCCTGGTATCGAGAGTCTAGAGTCGGACGAATCGGCCGAATCCTATGCCACTCCCTTTCAAGTTTCAGAGTCTTCGTTACTTGGTTGAAACTATCTACATCGCCAGGAGTGATTTCCGATAACGAGACCAATCTCCGTCATGACTTCGCCTGCACCTAAACGCCAACGCATCGAAGACGCACCTATAACGCGTTCGAACATCTGGTACGACGACGGGAGCGTCGTGCTGCGTGCTGAAAAGACCGAATTTCGGGTTCACTGGGGTGTCCTAGCTCAACACTCGACCTTCTTTCATGGGCTGCGGGGACTTCCTCAGCCACCAGATCAGCCTAGCGTCGACGGCTGCCCTCTTGTCGAGCTGCAGGACGATGCGGTAGACGTCGAGTTCCTACTGAAGGCGCTCTATACCCCGTCAGCAAGGTTCTATTTCTTGGCGGTGTGCGTGCTGACTGGGATACAGGACTTTTCTGTCCCAGGCAGCGCTCCCCCTGGTGGCCGTCGGGGCTCTTATTCGTCTCGGTCGCAAATATGATTTTCGGGATTTGTTGGACTCTGCCATTGTGCGCCTCACATTCGAGAATCCCAGAACATTGGAAGAGTACGATACTCTGGCAACCAGTGCTGGAGCCTACAAACCGACACGTATCCTGCCTTATCAGGGTCTCACATTCGACATAATATCTTTGGTGCGAGAAAACGGTATATTATCTGCGCTCCCTTCCGCGTACTATCGCGTAGCTCAGACTATTCCACTCGTATGCACCTTTCAAGCCACGTTCTTGATCAGCTTTGACTGTTGCACCAGG
This sequence comes from Mycena albidolilacea, assembly GCA_029282495.1. Taxonomy (NCBI): domain Eukaryota; kingdom Fungi; phylum Basidiomycota; class Agaricomycetes; order Agaricales; family Mycenaceae; genus Mycena; species Mycena albidolilacea. Next base: position 942,840 of record JARIHO010000014.1, on the reverse strand, counting down.
GAGAGATAATCGATGGTATGCAGAGAGCTGATGGAAGTGTTGCTTCCCTCGCGCCAGTTGACCTACGTCGATGCCTCCTCGGCCGTGAAAAACTCACACATGTTCAGATGCAAAAGGGATATGCACTTGGATGGTATCGCTCCTGGTGCCCCGGGAACAACTGCACTGGCTCTCATTGTGTCACCACGCGGGATGCCCGGCTTCAGGGTTACCTTGATCGTCCTCAATTGAAGGCATTGGGTCTTTTCATACCGACTAGCATCATAAACAACAGATTTTGTGATGCATGCAAGCAGGGCATCGAGTTGTTGGGCATTGCCGGAAGGACGAGAACATGGGATGAGTTACCCAGTTTTTTTGACCTCCCTCCGTGGAGCGAGTTAAAGGACGGTCTGTAAACTCGATTTGTCGCGGTTCCAAGTATGTGCCTGCTATGGGTTCTAACGCTTTTGAAACTTATTCAGTTTAGGATACAGATTTCAATCCCCGTCGGACTTTGTTCGAATTTGTGGCCCCGGCGAAACTCCTCACAGCCCCGGGTTCAGCTGGTTTTGTCGCTATATTTTTCAACCGTAATCCTTAATTCCATCTGTGCTATCATTCTTTGGTCGGCGATTTCTGGCCACCGTCTTCTTCCGCATTATTCGAACGTGTTGTTTCCTTTGCAGCTAATGACACAGAGAACAAACTTAATTTCGGCCGATCGCGAGCTTTCTTCGACCTGATGCTTCACGCTGTTTCCGAGTTTGCTCTACTTCGGGCTATGTCCAGCCACGATCCGTCCAAATTTGACTTGATGTTGATCTTCAACTCGGAATCTATCTCTACCAGCACTGCCATGTGAGTGAAACTCTCCTATGCATAGATCACACTGGTTCCAGCCTACTGGATTTTCCGACAGTGTTCGTTCCTTCAAGTCATCTGAAGCACATTTTGCTCGCCGTTTACCGGAAGAAGATACAGGGACAGGACAGACTCGAGAGGGTGGTATAATCGTGCCAGCATGAATTTCATCGGTCTTCCCGGAAGGCCGGTGTATTTGATCTGAAAGGGCAGTTTCCTTCGAGCGGCAGATGAACAGGCGATGGTTGCATCCGCCATCTTCCCGCTGTACAAAAATAAGTCCTACTAATAACACAGCAGATAACATTAGCAGGCGAGACTTCCTCCACTCTTCCGGCATTCCGTCTTTGGTCTGTCTTCGACACTGCAGCGCGGTATCTAAGGATGACTTCGCATATAAGGGCAATCTGGAGGTCCGTTTCCACCGTCCTGAGCACTCAAATACTGAATCTGCAATTTCCAGGATAATTGCCTGTGTCTTGTCTTTATTCTCTCATTTGGCGAGTTCCGCCGTCATAGTGCGCAGTCTCGCATCGATGGAATCCGAGTGAGTTGTCCTGAAGATGAGGAAGCAGACCAGTTAACCATGGTTTTTAGGACGCGCACCGACTTGATAACCACCCGTCCATTACTTGTAGTACCTTCACCTTCGGCTATAGCGATCGCTCCGTCCACTGCCGGACTTCGGTTAGTTGGTGTTGCGGGCGATTCAAGCCCTTCGTGAGATATCAAACCCCTCCAGTTTAACACGGTATTGAGCAATTTGCAGGTCTTCTGCCAGAACTATTACCATCGCTGTGTCTGTCGCCATTGGGGTCACCGGAACGATCATATTGGCAGTATTCCTGGTTTTGTACACCCGCAATAGACGGGCCCTGAAGCAAGCCAAAATTTCTGTGGCCCCGTCTCCTCCAGGAATTTCCAACCCTTTCGACGACTCAGCTTCTGAGTCTGAATTTGGGGTAGCAAACCGCGAGTCCTGGGTGCCTTATCTCGATGGAGTCCAAACTCGCCGCGGTTCGACACGGGCCTCTCTGAATACAGTTTCAACACGGCAACTGCACATTTCCAACCAGATTAAGAGAGCTCGGAAGAAATTGGCCGACCTGGAGGAGATGTCCACGCTTTTGCGCTCTGCATCCCACTCATCTCGTGGCAGCGGGAACAGCTTGCAGTTGGAGTTGGGGATAGAGGCTCATCCCGTCCCAGACACAGCTGGGGAAAGGGATGAACAGAAACCAGCTGATGCGGACGCGCCGGAATCGCGTGCGGTTCTTGAAAACGCACTGGAGCGCGCATTACGAGAGATTGAAGAATTAAACAATCAGATGCGGGAGCTCGAGACGCAGCGGAGATCTGCTTGGGCCTTGGGGCTGTCAGATGAGCCTCCTCCAGGTTATTACGAATAGTCGTATGAACACTGGCAGTGTGTAGTGGTTTTTTTTTGGCACCGTTACGAGGACGCGACATTGATTGATTCATTGTACGTAGGCAATTGGGTGCAGACACTCGAGACTATGACATTATTATGATATCCGACCGAAGGTACAGGTTGGATTGGTTCAGGTTTCGTAGCGAGGGCAAACACCCTCGGAGAATCATGGACGAATCATGTCTCAACTTCTTCTGCTTCTTCCGAGTCAACGTCCAACTTCTGCTTGTCGCTAAATTGCGTGCAGACCAAGTTTTTTATGCCGAATCCGGGTTTTGCTCTGGTCAAGCTCCCGTTTCCATGCCCAGATTCTAGATCGCACTACTAGTACTGGAAGTTCCGATCTAGACTGCTATCTTTTGCGACACTGCAACTTCGAGTTGCAGCACCTGAGCTTCACCGGAAAGCTATCGGGATAAGGGGAAAGACTTCAGGTGGACTCTAGCGGATAGCACTGGTGGGTGAGCCGCGAGATCTTCTTCCGCGTTCCGAATCCTTCCACTCCCTCTGTGGTCTGTCTTCGACATTACCGCTGTGCGATATCCGTATCCCAAGGATGACTTGGTATATAAGAGTAAGCTGGAGGTTTGTCAACGTCCCATGCACCTGAATTCCTCCAAGAATTGCCTTTGTCTTTTACATATTTATTCTTTCATTGGCAAGCTCCACTGTCATAATGCGCAGGCCCGCACCTACTGAATCTCAGTGAGTTGTGCTGCAGCTGCCAAGAGGCCGCTGGAGAGTATTTAACCGCAATCTCCGGACACTCAGCGCCTTCATTGTTCCTGAGCCCAGTTCAACGGTTGGACTCTCACGAGACCGTGACGCTTCGATTTTTCAGCTGGATTCCAGTCCAACCGTCGGACCGGTGCCGGACGCTCTGATTTCTCAGCTGGCAACTACGGTACCCCCTCCGTCGAATAATGATACGTCTGCAAGTTCGAATTCGTAAGTTTAAAGTCCAATTCCACGAACTCGTCAATACTGACTCAATTCTCGAGGCTCAGTTTGGCTGACAATTTAGCCATCAGCCTGCGCTCTATGAATCGCTATCGCGATCGCGCTCGTTCGCATATTCTGGGCGTTTCTTGCCCACCGCCGTGAAAAGGCCCTGTAACGAACCGAGATGTCCGCTGCTCCCAGACCAGGACCATCCCAACAAATGGCAGACAAATATTCAGCCACGTTGAAAAGGAGTGAATATTGAATAGGCGGAGGGAGAGACCGCAAATTCCAGCGGTGTTTGCTCGCCTCAGCACTACAACGTATTGTTCAAGCCTCTAAGCTCTGGCAAGAGATCAATCGAGTGGTTAATATTTTGAAAGAATTGGATCATCTGGTTGGGATGAATGAAATACAAATCTGAGCGAAAGAGAGGAATTGAATACAGCTATACAAAGAGCCCATCGCTTTGACATTGACAGCAATCTTCGTCTATGTTAAACTTCTTCGTGCACGGCTCAGGTAACAACCTTTGCAGTCAGCACCGGCCGCGTGAAGCGCGTGGACGGCGCCTCATTCGCGTCGAAATCCGGCAACGCGAGGTCCGGAAACACCTTTTGCACCTTCTTTGCGAGATACTGCCACCACTGCCCCTCGACCTTCTTGAACGTCCCGCGCTGCCACCGCGCCGCCGCCGCCGCCTGCTCCTCGGCCGTCAGCGGCGGCAAGTGCGCGAGCTCGAGGGGCGCCATGGGGGCGGTCCACGCAAAGTCGAAAAAGAACGGGAAGGAGAAGCGCGGGCCGGCGGTGGGCGAGGGCGGGAGGACACGGTGCGCGCGCGAGGGGAGGCGCCCTCCAGTGAGTTGGTCGAGCATGTCGCCGACGTTGACGACAAAAGCGTTGTCGAGCACGGGTACGTCGACCCATTCGCCTTGCGGGGACTTCACCTGGTGCGCGATGCGAGGAGGGTTAGTTCGGGGAAATTCAAAACAAGACGACGGCAAGACCTGGAGACCGGCGGAGGCTTGCTTGAGAATGGTAAGGAGGCCGAAATCTGCGGGCTGTAAGCACAAATAATGGAAGAGTACTGAGGGACTATCAAGACGTACCACTGTGCTCGCCTATGCCGTAGACTTGTTCACCCGCAGAGGACTCGCAAGTAGCGTATTTGAAGCAGCGAAACAGCGCGACCGGCTCCGGTTCGAGCAGCCGCGTCTTGAGATACTCCGCCTCGAGTCCAAGTCCTAGCGACAACCCCGCGACGACAGCAACGCCGACCTTGGTCACCTCCGCAATGTACTCCAGCACGGCGGCTCGCATCCCGGGGACCTGGTCCTCGTTCGGGAACTGATTCTTACCGTGCAGCGGCATGCCCAGGAGCGGGTGGTCGTCAGCGTGCTCGGGGCCGAAGTAAACGCCCTCCTTGTGGTCGACGCGCCCGTGCGTGCCCTCACCGCCGAGCGGCATATATCCACGCCAGGCGACGCCACCGTTACGCACGTCGAGGGCAAGCTTGTCCGCGTCGGGGAGAGCGAAGAAGGTCTGGGCTGCTTTGAGAAGATCTGATTGGAGAGAGGGGGAGACTGAGTGGTTTGTCAATTGGAAGAAGCCCCAAGTGGACGCGGCGGCATAGAGCTCGTGAGCAGTGGCGAATGCCTCGGGGGATGGAGAGTTTGACTTGGACAAGGTAAAGAGCTCAGAGGCGTCAATGACTGGAATGCTAGGGGCCATGGATGTTTGAAGCAAACTGGGTCACCCCTCATATGCACCGAGTCATGCAGCTTACCAAGTCAATGTGCTAAGGATTCTAGGGTAGAATACCCGCCAGAGAACGCTGGTAATAATTTTTTATTCTTCCCGTCGAGGTGACTGACCAGATAATTGCCGATTATTGTCAGCGCTAGTCTGCCCGATACGATATTCAAACCCAGGGCCAAACCTTCGTGAGTTTCGGATCTCGGGGGATACCCAGGAACGAAAATCTGAAGCGAATTGGGGGAATTGGAAGAGACGATGTAGTAAAACTTGGTTTGAGAAAATTTCAATGGTCTTCGATTTCGGGTTGAAGAGGGTTAAAAGGGAACAGACCGGCGTCTGGTGACGGTCGAAGGGAAATAGGCCTTGAAGTTTGAAGCTTGAAGGTTCGGGTTAGTAGTTTCGTCGTCAGAGTTTGTTCAGGCTTGCTCTTGACCACATCGTGCAAGAATCCAAAGAATTGTATGCGCCACTTGCCCACCTGTGCCACTCGTCTCGAACCAAAGCCACTTGGTGGGACGTGACCGGTTCAGCAGCTCGGTGTCGTTGCGGAGACTGTCAAGGATCTTGACGTGTTCGGTGCCGCGATCAACAAGTTTATTGCGGGAGGTATGCCGCGACTCGCACTCATTTTGACTCCTAGATATCGATTGACTCGAGCCCTTGTGAACAAAAGAAACGCGTTCAAATTTACTGTGTCTCCACTTCGCACAATATCCACCATGCCTCATCCAGTCCTCGCAAAGATCGCAGCAGATACGCTCGCCGCTGTCGAGCACGGCTCTTGTATAGATTCCGACGGAAACACCCACACAATCGTCAATCTCGCCACAACACCGTCTGCCACGGATTTTTACCCCCCTGACTCTTCGCTCTCCCGATGGGCCACGAGCCTACCTCCCTCCGCAGACTCCCACTCCACAGAGCTCGTCCTATGCAAATGCTCCACCCTGGAAGGTGTGCAGTACTGCATCCCCCTCGCGCGAAAGATCGGCGTACTCAACTTCGCCTCCGCCACGCGCCCCGGCGGCGGCTTCATCAGCGGGGCACGCGCCCAGGAAGAGAGCATCGCGCGCTCCTCGAACATTTACTCCTCCCTCATGACGCCGCCCGCACAGCGCTTCTACGCCACGCACAAGACCGGGACGAAGACCAAGTACTACACGCACGCGATGATCTACACGCGCGGGGTGCAAATATTCCGCAGCGACGCGGGCGAGTGGGTGCCCCCGACCACGGTCGATGTGCTCACCAGCGCCGCAGTGAACGCTGGTGTGGTGCGGACGCGTGAAGGAGGAGGCGATAAGGAGAAAGGGGAGCGAGGCGGTATCAAAGCGTACTTCAAGCCCGCATCCGGTGCTTCCACGTCCACGTACACGAACGCTGAGCCCGACCAGCCTGCCTCTGTCAAAGACGTCGAAAAGGCCATCGAGGACGTGATGCGGGAGCGAATGGGCCGGGTGCTGTACCTTTTCGAGAAAGAGGGCATGCAGGACCTCGTTCTCGGCAGTTTTGGCACCGGCGTGTTCCGGAACAAGGTGCCCATGGTCGCGAAACTCTGGGTCGAGCTCCTCGCTGCACCCGACGCGCGGTTTAAAAACTCTTTCCAGCGCGTCGCGTTTGCTATCATCGACCAGAAAACGTGCGCGGTGTTCAAAGAGGTGTTCACCGACCTCAATGTGAACTTCATTGAAAGTGGTACATAGTGGAGAAGACAATGCATTGTAATTTTATCTGCGGACTGCAAGTTATCTGCGATTCCGCCCAGAGCAATCGGATCCGACTCGGAGAGCGTTTGAGCCATCAGCTCACCTGACCGCCCTTGGAGCTAATTTTTGTTTCATGCTATTCCCTTTGTTTCGTGGTGTCTGAATACGTTTTCCTAGACTCAAATCCTCATCCCATGCCTCAGCCTTGGGAGTCACCCTGCAAAACAGCTGGGCGAGTTCCCCGCAGCTGGGTTGGAACGTGTTCTGGGAACTAGACCATTCTCGGCGGCGCTCCGAACAAAAGTTGAAGAGGCAAAGTTTGGTTGCAATTTTTCCGCGACTACTGGGCCCGGCCGCGAAAAATCCAGCAGCGAACGGTTGTTTTTCCGTCAGCAATGCTCAAGTACAGCGAACAATTGAACTCAGTTTTGCGATTAACGCTGGGAATATGTCGAGTTCAACACGCTACAGCTTGCGAGAGTTTTCAACCGTCTACGAACAGCACCCAGAACCAAAAGGCTTTTCTTCGGATCCGCCGTATGTTCGGACATGGTCCCACTTTTAAAAAAATCTGTCGTCATCCATCAGCTGTACATACCACAGGCGAGTCTCCAACCAGCGGATAAACTCGCTTCTTGCGGACTTTCGTTTTGCATAAATAGAGCGACGCGGAGTGAGGTTGCAACCAAATCACACCCACCCACCCACGTGCACAATGCATCTTCCCGCCCTCGCTCTGCCCATCCTCTTTACCGGCCTCAGCGCCGCCCAAACCATCACAGGACAATTCGACTGTCTCCCCGCGGGAGGATTCACGTTATGCCAGAATCTCTGGGGCAAGAGTATGTAGACTCTCCTAGCCTGCGTGGCGTGGCATTGAAACTGGGGCACAGCCTTTGGCGTGGGCTCGCAAAAGTCGACCCTTATGAACGCGACGACTGGGACCGTGGCGTGGGCCACCAACTACACATGGGCCAATGGGCCGAACCAAGTGAAGAGCTGTGCGCATTTTGTTCAGTCACATGGATGGTGGTTGAAAATGATGAAATGCAGACGCCAACGTGGAATCAGTTTCAGCCAAAGGCATCCAGGTCGGAACACCAATCCCTTGGAATTTGCGGGGGCTGATGATGAGGTTGAACAGCTGCAAAACGTAGCGTCGGCGCCGACGTTGTGGGACTGGACTTACGCAACTCAGTCTGTTGGAATCCGAGCCGATGTCGCGTAAGATGTTCCGCTACGCTGCATACAACAATTTCCACTCACCGTTTGTCTCAGTTATGATATCTGGTTCGGCAAGGCGAGCTCGGGAAATCCAGCAACGTCGGCTTCAGCTTACGAAATGTAGGGGTATCTTTGGGTGTTGAGTTGTTTTGCTAAATCTCGTGCAGAATGATCTGGCTCTCTGGCCTCGGAGGGTAGGCCATTTTCCGATGCGACTAGGACCCCGAGTTGTGTTGAGCTTTCCGTTCTCAGAATTCAGCCTGTTGGATCGCAGATCACGACCGGCACCGTTGTTGCAAACCACACATGGAACCTGTGGAAGGTAACTATACCGCTTCAAAAACTAACATGCTTCTCCCACTCACCTCACATATTTCTAGGGTCCCAACGCGAACTGGGAGGTACTTTCCTTCGTTAGTGCGGCCGGAGACCTCAACTCCTTTGATGTGGATTTGAACGATTTCTTCAGTGAGTAAACCTTGTCCGATGTCAACATGCATGCTAACGCGGTTCATAGCGTACCTGGTGGAAGAACAAGGTGTCGCGCCGACTCAGGTACTATTTGTCTTCGTTGGCGCCGTTCACTACTCACATAAAACAGTACATTCAATCCATCCAAGCGGGAACCGAGGCGTTCGTGGGCATTGCGAATCTAGTTACCAACGCGTACAGTGTATCTATCGTTCCCAAATGAGCACATCTGCCATGTTTTCTCGAAAGTGGATAGATGTGAACGGCTCTTCACACCTGGTGGCCGGAAAGAGCGGCATTCGAACGTGTGGTTAACCGACCGTGCTCCGAGAAGGATAGAGCGCCACAGTGGCAGGGGGCTGCCGCTTCATCTGGTTAAAATAATGCCTTTTCCTCCGGCTTGAGTCCACTGCGTCGCCAGAGTTTTACAGGCATTTTCGACGGAAGTCATCCGCTGGTTCTCAATTATGGCGTGGCTGTCAAGATCGAACTGCCAGCCTCCATACTGGCCGTTCACTTCCAACACCAAGGTCTTTTGTGCGACGCGCGTCAATGTGCAAGCTGAGAGCGGAAATATCGTTCCGTTGGCGCGCCAACTGCCAGCGGTTTGGATAAATATCCGCCGGTTCAAGGCGGTCGGTGCCACGTTGGCTTTTTTGGGAGGCAAGAGGGACAGCAGGGTTGCCTAAACCCAACGGATGTCAATTGTTGTCGACTCTGAGCCAGAAGACGTACCGTTCGCGATCGGTAAATGAGCAACGAGGCTGCGACCAGCGCCCCAGTCGCTATTTCCATGGAACACACCCCTGCGCGCATCCACAAGGGTCGTAACTCCGCCTCCTCTCCCTCAGTTTTCGCCTCGGTTCTCCAGTTCCTCCATGTCACAGCAACCGTGTTTACGCTGCACGAAAGCGATGTCAGCGCGTCAAGGAGATTGCAGATGCATGGCGGACAGACATGACAATCGCGTCCACAGCTAGGGTTGACCAGAATCGTCAACGATGGAGGGAGAAAACAGTTGCCAAATGACGAGTACCGATTAGGATTGGGGCGAAAAGAGCAAGCCCCGAGGGTGGACGATGGAAGAGCGCAACAGTGATATTCTTTACTCGTCCTGGCACCCCAGGACCGCGTTGTAGCAGATTTTTCGCGTAATTTTGAGCATAGCCAATGAAAAGGGACATCAATGCTCTGGCCAACGACCGGACACCGGCCCGGTCACGTGGAAGGTGAAACTGGAAATGCCACCCTATGTGTGCGTCCTTGAAATAAGTATTGGACGGGGTAAAAATACCTAGTGGGTTCAAATTAAAAGGCCTTTTTTTTTCGCACACAACAAGACGCCTCGCGGTTTGTACTGGATGATTCACAGTACATGTATATTATATAACATGTGAGTTCACGAGCACCAAAATTGATAGCGTTTGTCTACGAGGTACGGTAGATCCAGCGTTACTTATCATTGATTCGTGCTCCGATTAACGCATACAAACTCGCTCGACCATCTGAAATGATGATAAAGCACCTGTATTTCTTGCTATTGGAATGCCGATTATGCCGCCACGATCCCATCGATGCTCTTGGTATCGTTTTCAAGGCTGCAGAGGGGTGGCTGGTCGTGATTCCCGACGAAAGGATGCATCCGGTGCATCTGGCGTATCGTGATTTCTAGCGGCTGGAGAAAATCTAGTTGACCATCTCAAGTCTCTGCATGTCCATCAGGGATTGTTTCAGTGCTTCAACCAATTCGACTCACCATGGTTTGGCTTCTTGAACTCAACCGTGGGAAATAGAACGCGGAGAGCCACAGATCACGTTTGTGTGATGCGTGGGACCGAAAAGTTGGGCGAGAGTTCTTTTTTCTTCTGTCCACAATCTGTGTACTACGTCCACGACAACACGTTCCTCCTCCTCTCCGTCGCCGTCGCTCCTCGTCATGAAAAAGGGATTTCTGATCAGTAGCAAGGCAAAGGCCAAATCGGCGAAAGACAGATTCAAACCCGGTAGCAGGTATGCAGGAACGATTCCGAAGAGCGACGATCCTAACCCTGGCGTCGGCCCACAGCTCGTTCAAGACCTGATCCTGAGATCGTTAAGCTACTGTATGGCGTCGTGGAAAACACAGGTGAGTAATATGTGGGCATCGCGAGAAGTGCGTCGGCCTTACCCGTGCCCGTAGAAAAACCTCAAGGGTACGAAGTCCAAAGACCTATCATGAAGGAAATGGATCCGCTGGCTTCACCCGAGCGCCTGCCCGAAGACATGACCCTGTACACAACGCAGCCCTCGATATTCATGAATGCCACTCCTGCGAACCACGAGGGCTGGACCGAATGCTTGCTTTATCCGCAAGTCAAAGCCTTGATTTTGGCCACTCCTGGCTTTCCTGCTCGTCTTCTCAGACCCTCTGCACCCAAGTATCGCATTGTCCCCATCCCGGACAAAGGCCAGGGTCTCGTCAGCACCGCAAATATTCATGCATCCGACCTCATCCTCAGCGAGCGCCCTTTGACACTTACTCCGGCCTCCGCGAGCCTAAGCAAAATCTGTTTTTTGAGGGAACTGAGCGCGAAGGAGAAATACCTAGCGGCGCTGTACGAATGGGAGCATTCATTGAAGATTCTGTTCGATCGCTTGCACCGAGATTATCAAGCCGCCTTTATGGCTCTGGCGAATAGTCACCAGTACGATGGTAGTGGCCCCATCTCGGGCATCATACGAACAAATGGCATGGGGGTGAGCTTTTTGGAACCCGGGAAGTACAGGACGGAAAAACCACAACCAGGCGACAAAGGAATGTATACTGCGGTGTGCAAAGAAATCTCGCGTTTGAATCATAGGTCCGCCTCTGTTCATTTTTGCGATCGAGTTTTAACCCTCTCTTAAGTAGCTGTTACCCGAATACGATTGCATACTTCGACAGGGCGACTTTCTCATACCAACTCTTCGCGGCGCGTGACATAGCTGAAGGAGAAGAACTCACTCTCACCTACATTGGCCTCACTGTCCCAGCGGAGGCCCGTCAATCGAAACTAGAACCTTACGGTTTCCGGTGCACTTGCCCCGCATGCCATACATCCGACGCATCCGACGCACAGCGCGCGACGAGCTTGAGGATGGAGATCACCAATATCGATGACGGCCTGCTAAAGCTTGCGCTCATGGAAGAACAGGGATTGCAAGGATGTTTCGAATATTCCATTGCCTTGAACACCGTTATGAACCTCTACATCCGCATCGGGGACGCCGACAATGGCTGCATGTACGCCAAGAAGATTGCGAAACGGCGCTGGGATGCCTCGGCTAATGTCGCCAAGATGTATTCCTCTCCACTCGCCATACAATCGCACCCGCTGTGGAAGAAAGGAACCCAAGCGGAACCGAGTGCCGATGAACTGAAGACTTTGTTTGCAGGTCTTGGATTAGCGGAAGAACATTGGGTGAGTTTTATGATGCATTTTTCATCTTTGTCTTGAATATCGGTTTACAGGCCTCGATATTTTGAAACCATACTGCCAGTTCCTGTATAAAAACTGTATCTTGATAAATCCGACGCGAATCGGTTGAACCTCGCTTTGATCTTAGACTACTACTCGGCATCGACCGTTTCCACTCCGATTTTGTCTATCAGGAGACAGTCGCGGATATGAGGGCCAACCTAATAATTCATTTCATAGAAAATGGCCTTGTATTTCGGTTGGAGATTCGAAACATGCTTTTTAATTTCTTGGGTAAATTGGCGCACAATCGCGAGATGCTGGGCTCGGTTGATGCTTAGCCTGCGTTCCCTCGAAAGATTGAGAGAACGAGGTGCTCGCATACCGTCTCGAGAACTGATGCCTCGTGTAAAATATTCGAGGACGACTTTGGATTATTCGGACATGCAAAGGGCGCATAACGCGATTAGAAAATTCCCTTTTTTCCCTAGCATAGCGTAAGATGCTTTCATCTGCCTCCAATTAGGCTTCAATTAATTATTATAAACAGTTGAACATGTACTCGTTTAAATGGAAGTTCACGAGCGTGGGGTCAGATTTACATGCAAGGGTGCACGCGTAACGACGAAGAAATCTTCCATGCCCATGGGCCACGCCGCGCCATCGAAGCCGTCTGCAAACCGCAGTTCGAACGACTTGAACAGAATGCTAAGCACCATGAACAGCTCGCGCTTCGCGAACCTCTGGCCAACACAGTTTGCAGCTCCCAATGAGAAAGGGATGAACGCAGATGTGTCGTGCTTCTCGAGTTTCGAATCGGGAAGCCACCGTTCGGGAAGGAACTGGTCGGGATGCGAGAAGTAGTCGGGGTTGCGGTGCAACGAGTACGCCGGCGTGTATACACTGGTCCCCGGAGGGATGAATCTAGCCACCGGAATTATGAGAAGGTCGAAGAATGTTGGAAAGTACGATACCTTCCGGCAATGGTTCTTCCGGACTGGTGAAGATGGACTTGTCTGGTCCCGTTGGAGGGAAGCGGCGGGTGAAGCCGGAGCGTCTCATTTCTGTGTGAAGATCAACTCAAGAGCAAATAATGGGATGCAATACACGGACATGCATGCGGATAGCAGATGCAATTCTTGGTGCTTGTTCACATCAAAGGGATCGTCTCCGTCAACTATAACGGTGTCTAGCTCCTCTTGAACACGACGATAGTACTCAGGGTTGGAAAGCAGAAACCACACAAGGCTGCTCAGCGCGGATGCCGTTGTGTCCGACGCTGCAACAATAGCCACGATTCCGTCAGAGGCGCAAATTTCGAGGGCCGGCTTTTCTTTTTCAAGCCCGGCTTCATCGGCCTAGAAAACGATGAGAGTGAGCACGCATTTGTTTAGTCATGCAGAAGAACTCGCAAGATGATACCACAGATCCTTGGTACCCACCGCGCCATTTTTCATCCGCTGGATGGCGAAATGTTGTCCAAAGTCGTTGAATTCTTGAATGCTCTGCCCAACCTGAGGAAATAGGTGCAGGGTGCCTACTATCCATGGTAGGTGACCAGATATATTGGAAGCTCTTTGATCTTGTCAGGAAACCGTAGGCGCGGACGAGGTGAAGCCACTCACTTCACAAACCCTCTGATTCGCTCTCGGACACCGTCTGGATCCCCGCCATCACGCATCATTTCAAACCCTCCGCCGAACCTAAATTATGTTGGGACATCAGAGAGCGTATCTTGAAAGACATGTTTTCTTACGCTAGATCGCCCATTAGGTCAAGCCTATTATCCGTTAGCCTGCGTGTAGCGAGAACGAGGAGGAGTCGTATCGCACGCGAAGAAGTCGACCCAAGATACTAGGTCTACGGGTCCAGTTTGATCACGCAGGCGCGAGACCAGCTGGCTAGCGCGCTTTACGACCAACGGTTCGTATTCTCGAATTGATGCAGAAGTCATCGCGCGGTTCCAAACTCGACGCTTCGCCGTATGAGCCTCTCCGGACATGCACACAATGGAGGGCGGTGTGTCTTTGTGTCTCCCGCTTTCATAATCTAGTGGGCAATCAGATAGTAAAATATCGAGAAGTCGAGCTGACTGACATCGTCCTTTCTCGAGACCACCGAAGTTCAAAATCTCACAAACTGCAGGAGCATCGATAACTGAGATTTCATTGGGGCCTGTGAATATGAGGTCAGGGCTATCCGCTTTGAAGTCCGCTTTGAAGTTTATCACTGACCTGTCCGCACATATGGCCCGTACTTATCGTGAAGTTCTTTGTGATATAGATACTTGTAGCCCTGGGACACCTTCCAGAAGGACCACAATTTCGTCACTTTGCCGATAGCGGGTCCGGGGTATTGCGCCAGAGGGTGAAAGGGAGAGAGGCGATATACGGCAATTGAAAAAATCAAAGAGCCAAGAAACGCCACGTAACTCAATAACAGACGAGTGGGGGTGAACGGCCCGCCGACAGACGCGAGTAGAGCTATAGGTTGGACTACAAGCAACGGAATGGGGATGTTCGCACTTGGGGGTTCGTATTTGTTGAAAAAGAAGTGGTTTACCTGCCAGCAAAACGGATACGTCAGATGCCAAGGCCAGCTGTCAAGCCATATTTCTCAACATACCAATCCTAGGGCAGCGGCCCATTTCGAAAGAGCGGAATCCATAGGTGAATAATTTGACAAGGCGGAATAACGAGTGGGGGAAGACAAAGGCCGGATAACTGATACGCTTGCAGTACGCGGCTTTTATTGTGTCGCCGAATTTGGACCAAATTGGATGGGACATTCTTTGATTGATCTCAGATCTGCCAGTCTCCAGATTTAGGTATAGTTGTGCCATTGCCTTCGCAGAGATCGAGGCTGAGTTGACTCAATATCTGCTACAATAGGTTTGTCTGAATCCCAGATATCGAATGGTGAGATGAGTTCCGAGAACACCGCTGCAGCATCTTGGTCGTTGTAGGTCCAACATCAGCCCTGCCAGCCCTGGCCGGCAATCAGGCAGGTTGCCAGAACCCGGACTCTGCCGAACCAGCGTCCCTGGCAGGTCCTTGGCCGTGTGAACGAGAAGTTGGACCAACAAGGACCAACATGTTGACGCGACCCATGTTTTCGACTTCGAAGCGCTTCGAAGCCGATGATAATCACGGTGAAAATGAATCATCTCTAATTCGCCTGATTTTGTGGGTCCATCTGATATTGTCTCGTCGCAACTTCAGCACACTAGCCATGTTGACTGGCCCACCTCGCCGCTACTGGATCCTTGCGAGGATGGGTCGCGTGCTCAAGCTATCAGAACCCACATTTCTGAAAAGTTACAGCTAGATTTCGCCCAACTTAGGTCGATCAAACTCAAACGATGCGGTTTGGGCCCGAAAAAGAAATGCTCGCGCTGTTGCTTCAAATTACTTGACTACTTTGTCGAAACAAAACAGCCACGAGACGATCGCGCGCCAATGGAAAGTGGTTTGAATTACAGTCATGATACTCGGGGTGCCGTATATATGATTCAATTATGAGACCGTGCTCAGGGAATGACTCGTCCAGCCCGAATCGCTTTAGCAGCGTTGCTTTGAGCTTCATCTCTAAAATATTGCCCATAGACCTCTGCATACTTGTCCTGGTCCTGATCGTTCAAATGCCAGCCGCGCCAATATTTCATAAGAAGTACATGACGCGATGCTCACACTCTTCGTTTTCAAAACTCTCTCCCTCTGTTCGACGTGGTCCGCGTACTGTTTCCACTCGGCGCTGATGCCCTCCCTACTATAGTTCCGGTAATCCACCGAGATGTAGTCACGGGTGATAAAAGGGACGATAGCAACATCGACGAGGCTGAATTCATCTCCAAGGAAGTACGGGCCCTTGTACGGATTGACTTCTTTATACTGTAGAATTGAACTGAAATACTGCACCTCGAGTTCTGGGTAAACAAACGAACCTGGTATGGGATTCCTTTCTCTTACAACACGATCCAGCTCCTCTAGACAAACGGACAGAACTGCGACAGTCTCAAATCGGGCCCGCAAGACGTCGGGAGTAACCTACCCAACTGGCATAGAAGATCAGCTCCTAAGGCTCCTTATGCGCCTCCACAGTCGAAATTGTGTTACCCGTAGCATGGGGGGAGATTTGCTCGTCAGGAACGGGCATTCTGGATGAGCTGTCGTGCTGTGAGACTTTTGCTTTTATAGTCGCAGCCTGCTTATACATCCACTTCTCATGGGTAGAGCATGGGACGCTTTCGTATGTGCGCTGATTTCGTGATCATTGCTCTTCTAGTGGTCTAGAGTCCATGACCAAGTCCTGCACTTTTCCAAACGCTGCATCATGTTACACGCCTTACATTCCTCCGACCCGGAACAGTTGGAGCCAGGTACTTACATGCAAGGAATTGCACGCCGAAAGATGAGAGCAAAGCCAAAATATTACTCTCGAAACTGCGAGAATATGGCGCTGGATCGGAAGCTCTCCCGCAGGACACGCAGGACGATGCTCGAGAAATATGATTGTTCCGGTAAACTTGAAGATTCAGATTCCGAGTCTTCGCTTCGGAATAAACCGGGCAATGGCAGTAGGAATCCAGAATGGCATCTTTTTCGTCTCAAGAGTATGCATATGGGGCTCCAGATGGACAGAGGCACATGGTCGTTGAGGAATTCAAGGTGTATGCTGACTCAGCTCAGCCACTCCAGCCATCACTCAGGCTGCAGTGAATTCCGGTCCAGCCTTTCGGGCTCGCCGCTTTTTATGAACACGCCCGAAGCCTCCAGGGACTTGGCCAACGCTTGCGGTCTCTCAAGATCTCTGGGAGGGATGTCTTGGCCGACACGTCGTGTAACACGTCGCGATGCTGCTCGTAGTTCTCGCATTCCCGTAGTAGTAGCAAGTGCTCCCTGGTTGGAAGCGCTCGCCGCACTGACATGCTATGCGTTCTAAAGGCACGAATGTGGCGGAGTACTCACCAATAAATGCGCGTCCTGTTCTGCACTGCACTAGCCGCCCGTACACCGCCCGTTTGGGCGACCGTTTTGGGCGCGTTCCAGTCGGGTTGCGACGGTACGCGGGGACAATTGTCATCCTGACGGACACGGCGCCGCATGCGTATACGCTGACCACGGGCGACACCCATTTCTTCGGAGATTGCGAGATGAACGCGTGGGTGCATGAGGCAGGCGAGAGTCTAACACGCGAAAAGGATGCTAGTGAGGTTTG
The DNA here is from genome assembly GCA_029282495.1 of Mycena albidolilacea. NCBI lineage: Eukaryota > Fungi > Basidiomycota > Agaricomycetes > Agaricales > Mycenaceae > Mycena > Mycena albidolilacea. The sequence goes on along the minus strand of JARIHO010000014.1, from coordinate 925,810 downwards.
GCCTTCCATGCCGGAGGAATACGGTCCGCGCTGTGAATCTGTCCGTGGGGTAAGTTTTCTTCCACTCTGATGCGTTTGAAAATGATTTTGCGAGTGAGCTTCGAGGTTCTTCACTTCGGAGTAGACCGGGTCTGGCCGTAGTGATGCACATTAGCATCGTTTCGTCTCAAGAACATCCGAATTCGAGGATTAAGTATGTCGATTATGATGGACGTGGAGGGAGATGGTGGTTAAGTTTGAGGTATTGTGTGCTGACTCAGCTACAGCCATCACTGGCCTTTAGACTTGACGCCGGCCATTGACGCGGCAAGGACGGTTGGCGGACAACCCATACCCAATTCTGCGATAAATTTCAGAGGACGTGGTGGCCATGAATTCATATCCGCCGGAATTACTGGCCCAACTGGCACCAGTCATGTTTGTGGCTGGTCTTGACGTACCTGCTCCCGGTACACCAGCTCCCGTAGCGCAGAGTCCGACCACCCCCACCACTCCGAAGCTGCACCAGGATCCATTCGTCCTGCTTACAACTCGCCTCCGGGAGGCCTTGCTGGCACAGCGAAAAGTCGCGATCTGGCAGCCCGAAAAGTCCAAATCTTTTCAAATAATACCTGTCGACAAGACCGTGCGCTTTCCTCCACGGAAACTCGTGCCCCAAGACGACCCCGGATACTCGGTTGCCCATTCCCCCCTCTCCCCCTTAACTATGTCGTCCCCACTCCACCCCGACGGTCTCATCGCGCCGATATGGATACGCAAACACACGACTCTCGTGCCGTCCGTGTTCGTTATGTTTCTGCGCATATTCGAATACCCGCCACATACGCCCAAATCTCCCCTAGACCCGCCGGACCCGGATCGTGAACGTGACCGCGAGCTGGAGGAGCGCAAACGCGACGCCGAGCTCGCCGCAGAGGTCGCGCTCAGAAAGAAAAGTACGAATGAACGCAACATCAAACTTACCGTCGTTCTCATGGCCACTAGGCGAATGCTAGGTGGGTCCCGCATTTGTTCTGTAACTTATATTGTTTAACGTCTTTCAGACGATCCCTCTCTAGACGGCCGGCTCACCTACATCCGACGGCAAAGCGGGCTTGATTCTCGCGCGGCGTTGTTTGTGCTCAGCCCGGTCAGCCAGGCCGAACTGGGTGACTTTGTCAAAAGGTTTGTTTCCCTGCTCGTGCACTGTCGACTCTACCAACTATTTTGCAGCCTCCAACAAGCCCTCTACGAGCCCGCCCTAGAATATTACACCGCCCACTCCAAACGTGTACGACGAAAGCGCAACAGACACTCGCAAGCCGTGTCTTCGTACCCCGTGCCGCACACGCCTGTGGGTACCGCGGGCCTCGGCCGCCCCCTCCGCCCCGAAGGGTGGACCGTGCGGTACGAGTACAAGATGGCCTGTTTTGCCGAGTTTCGTGGGGAAGACGATATTGCGCTCAAGTGAGTTTCGTCTCTTCTCAAACATCAGTACACCAATTTATATGATATGCTACAGACACTACCAAGACGCGTATGGGATGCTGGTCATCATGTTTGGCTCGACGGCGATTCTTCCGCCCCGGACGAAGCGTTGGGCAGAGGCGAAGGTGTTGGCGGATTGTATTAATATTAAAGTAATTGTTTCTCTCGTCCGCACAGCACAAAACTCACAAGAACTTGAAACAGGTCGCAAAACTCTATCTGTACAACAACGAGCACGCGCTCGCCCTATCCCACCACAACACGCACATCCGCAAATTTGGTGACTTCTCGCGGGGTTGGGGCATCGGTGAGGAGACCTTTGAGTTCTGGAGCTGGATCGCGCGGCAGTGAGTTCTCGTTCCCCCTCTCACGTCTGTTGTCCCTGTGAAGTTGGCATTCGAACTGAACAAACACCAAACTGTGCCCCAGACATCGCATCCTCGCCGAACTCCTCGAGCACGGCACACAGTCCAAGCTGATCATCCCCGACCACCGACCCCCCAACCCCTCGCTGGTGGCGGCGTCCCAGCGAGCCGCAGCCGCCGTGCCCGCCCCCGGCAGCAGCACACTCGAAATTGAGGCGATGCGCACGATGGGTGTGAACCCCAGCCACGCGCTGCAGCATCCGGGGTACTACTACTACATGGCGGCGAAGTGCACCGAGGCAAGGCGCGAAAGGTTTCTTGCGGCGGCAGAGGCGGAGGTATGCTGTGTGTGTTCATGAAAGCGCTAGTTGCTCATTGCGGTTGGTCGACATAACAGGATAACCTGAAGTCGCCCGTCAACCCGTCGCCAGGGTTCATGAACGAGAAGAAGGTCGACCACCTTGTCATTATCCTGGAGGTATGCATATACAGGTTTGAATACCCTAGACTCACCGAGACCGCACGTAGCTCTACACGAAGGCGTACGAGCTGTTCAAGAAATACGCACCGGCCAATTCGCAGAACCAGAACCAGGGCCGGTTGACGCTGTGGATTGCTTACCGCATCGGCCAGACGTACTATGAGTCGGGGAAGTTCCAGATGGCGGTTCGGTACGTGGCCTGGAGTTCCTTTCATGGCACCAGTCACTAGATACACACTGTTGCAGGTTTTTCGAGCGCATAGCAAAGAGCTATCGGCGAGAGAAATGGGGATTGCTACTGCGGCCGCTGCTTGCGACGTGGTATGCGTGTGCGCGGCAACTTGGCGATGTCGAGCTGAGCATACGGCTTCTGGTGGAGATGCTTGGTTACGGTGAGACCCCGTTTTGCTATCGTAAACTTCTGCATCAGCTCCAGCTGACGTCTCTTTTTTTCCGAGGTGGGGAAGAATCCGACGACCCTGCTTCGTTGGAGGAAGACTTGCTCGCTGTTCTCAAAGTCAGATTACACTCTTCCTTTCATTGCTTGCTTTTGTCCCTTATCACGTTTCCCCAGAGCTCAGTACCTTCAACACCGGACCCCGAGCCAATGGTCATCGATCTCGCTGAATCGCAGCCTATGTGTACGTCTCTCCCTCGGAGCACACGACCATTTCCGCGCCCGTCTGACAATATCTTCCGCTCGCAGTTGGCTCAAGCGTCGCGTTCTGGGCGGCCGAAGTCAAAGTCGGGGAACCAGCCGCGTTCCAGCTCCGTTTGGCTGCCCCGACGAAAGCGACCGTAGCGTCCCTGCCGTTCGCATCCCTGGAGATCCGATTTTCTGGGAATCTTCTGCCAGTCGTCGTGCGGCACTCTGAGGAGTCAACAGAGGTGCCCCCGCTCGTTCAGCGCGTTGATCTGGGCCACATTTCGGGCAACGGCAATACGGGATCCCCGGTGGCCAATTTACGATGGCAGCCTGGGGCGTCCATTGTGTTCACCGGGACCCTAGCTTCAGACAGCCCCGCGTCGCTCAAGGTATGTGTGCTTTTTCCTCGATTTATTTCATTTCCGGGAGCTCACTGGACATATATGCGTAGATTGCGAAAGTGATCTTGGCCCTGGCCGAAGGCCCGTGGACGATTCAGATCCCGTTCGACCCTTCGGGGCCGCGTGGGAGCACCGTACCCGCCGCGCGGTGGCTCAGCTCTGTTGACCCGCCGCGATTCGTCCCGATTGCGCGGGAAGACTTTTCTTCGGTCATGTTTGTTTCGTTTCTATTCTGCATCTGAAATGACAACCATCTGACTGGAGCTGCGTAGTATCCGCCACCGGGCGCACAGTATCGTGATGACGCTCTCTCAGAAGGCTCCCGCGTACCTGGACGAGGATTACCCTATCCTTATTGAGGTGACGAACGCGGATGATCGCGCGTTGGAGGTCACGGCCGATGTGCTTCTCCAGCCGACCGAGATCGATGGCACTGGTATGTAGTAGCTTCATACTCGGGACCCCCAGTCGGCTTACGTTGCTTCCTCCATCCACAGAGAATCTGATCGTTCTCGACGAGGAGCGCTCGCCGAGTCTCATCAAGGGCGTCAACTTTGGGATCCTGCAGCCGGGAGTGAGTGTGGTCAAGACACTCCATCTCATCAGCAGCGGCGCCGCAGGGGAACGCATGGTCGATGTCTCGATACAGTCGACCGTCGTCGGGACCGAAGCGCCTGAGAACCCGGAGCTGCAGGACATGACGGAGACGCTGCAGACGCTAGTTGTGCCAACCGTGGAGGCGATCAAGGTCAAGTACGGGGTTGTATACAAGCGGGCTGCTGCGGCGCGCGTGGGGGTTGCGGATCTACGGACGTATGATCACGACTTTTGGGATGACGGTGACGGCGGGGAAGCCGTCGTTACCGCGCAGATGGAGTGTGCGGGTCCGTGGGGGTTGGAAGTCGCTAGCGTGAAATTACTTCGGGAGGTTGGTCCGTTCCTGCAAAGACCGACGGACGACTGTTTGACCTTGGCTCTGCACAGAATAACGAGCATGCTAAAGTTATGGAGGCGTCTATTGATACCGAAAACGATATCCCTTCAGGTGAGGGCTAGTTGATGAGTATTTGCAGATATCTCACCGCCTGCTTTATAGATTATCTTACCGGCGATGAATTCTCTGATGTTTGTCGTATCAGTATGGATCTAGGGGAGGACCTCGACCTTGAGGAGTCGGCCATCATCGGTCCTGGTAGATATGAAGTCGGTTGGAAGCGGTAAGCCTGGCTGGTCTCCACGCATCCTCATCCCATTCTGACTTCAGCTTAGAATACTGGGACCTGAGAAGCGAGGTCCGTTGACAACGAGTGTGTTCCCTCTGCCGCCGCTTCGACCTCCAATCGACGGAGTTATCGCCCTCCTCGATGTGCCTCCAACAGCCAGGCTGCACGTCCCGATATCGCTCACTGTTACCATCCGAAACCGACATCCATCCCGATCGGCGAACGTCACGATCCAACTCGAACCTGACCCCTCGGACGGCTTTGTAGTCGCAGGGCTAAGAAGCGGCCGTGTACCGATAATGCTCCCCGGCGGAGAGGAGAAAATTACATGGAGACTAATACCCATCGACTGCGGCTATGTCAGAGTACCGCGCATGAAGATTGTGGACAAGCGACGTGCCATTGCGAGTGCGCAGGGTCTGCGGGAACCGAATGCCGAGGTGGAGACAGAGGGAGACCTGATCAAGATTATCAATGTTCGACTAGATCGGGCCAGAGAGCGCAAGCTCGCCGGGCGGGTTAGTGTAGAATCTGTAGAGGATGGGGACGCGCGGCTGGACACTGTTCTTGTCTTGCCTTGACGCGGCAATATAACTTGGTGACCGAAAGGCTTTTCTAGATCCGGTCCCCATCTAATCTAATGATGCGACGCGGCGAACGGTCTCATGATTCACCCATGAGAAGTGGGTGTATAAGCATGCCTACTAAGCGAGCTTGCGAACATATAAGCAGAAGTCTCCCACTACCACAACTACGAGAGCCAGTATGCCCGTTCCCGACGAACAGCTCTTTCCCCATGCTACGGGAAACGCAATTTCGACTGTGGAGGCGCACAAGGAGCCTCAGGAGCTGATCTTCTATGCCGGTTGGGTAGGTCACTCCCGACGTCTTGCGGGCCCGATTTGAGACTGTCGCAGTTCTGTCCATTTGTCCAGAGGAGCTGGATTGTGTTGGAAGAGAAAGGAATCCCATACCAGGTTCGTTTGTTTACCCAGAACTCGAGGTACAGTAACTCAGTTCAATTCCATAGTATAAAGAAGTCAATCCGTACAAGAAGGAAAAACATTTCCTAGGTTTGGGTGTGCCAGTTAATGTATAGTGAATGCGCTAACCCATTTCGAAGACATCAACCCCAAGGGACTCGTCCCCGCTGTTGAATATCACGGCAAGGCTCTCTACGAATCCCTAGTCCTCTGCGAATTCTTCGAAGACGCATATCCTGAACACAAACCGAGCATCTTACCTGGTGACGCCTACACGAAGGCGCACGCGCGCCTCTGGGTTCATCATCTTTCCTACAAAGCGCGCGAGTTGTTTTAACTGAGTGTGTCTACAGGTCGACTTTGTCGGGAAGGCTTTTGTGCCGGCCTACATGCGCCTCATCATGGCGCAGGGAGAAGAAAAACAGGATGAGGCGCGCGCTGAATTGTACGATGCCCTTAGGAAGTTCGCAGCCCAGGTCAAAGGGCCGTATTTCCTTGGAGAGGAGTTTAGTCTGGTCGATGTGGCTATCGTCCCTTGGATTACCCGCGACCACGTTCCGGCCGAGCACCGAGGCTATAGCAGGGAGGCCGTGAGCGACGAGTGGAAACGGTACGCAGACCATGTCGAACAAAGGGAGAGCGTTTTGAAGACGAAGAGTGTGAGTATCGCGCCATAAACTTGTGGAATATCGGTGTGGCTTACCTTTGAACCCCAGGACAAGGACAAGTATGCGGATATTTATGGACGATATCTCAGAGACGAAGCTCAAAGCGAAGCTGCTAAAGCGGTTCGCGCGGGTCGAGTCATCCCTTGAGGAGTTTGAAACGTGCTCATAACTAATCCACCGCTACCAGAGTTTGTTTTGTATCTCAATACAGTCCTGTACCTGTACGCTGTTTTCATACGGCACAAATTGAACTACACCAAATTTGATGCTTTGGTTGAAATCGTAGTTTTCTTTTCTAGTCCGTCGAAGTGCTCTAAAAATTTGCGGTTGGTCTGGTCTCTCAATGTATATGCTAATCGGCCCTAAAGCAGCGGATTCATAGCAAATCTGGAGCTATTCTGGAGCAAGGAGCCTACTCAGGGGAGAAAATCGAACCGTGTGACAATCATGTGATCGCGTTTTTCGACGTTCTCATACGTATTCACAAGGGGCTTCACTTTTGCGAAAATCTGCACACACCTTCCATTTTTTTTTCAGAGGCTCGAGGACCCCCCCCCGCGGGAATATATGTCTATATATGGTAATTTCACGTGATGTTCAGCCACGCAAACAGTGTTGAACGGGTGATATCTGGGCCTCGGATGCATGCATTTGCCTTGTGGTATGTCCTAGATACCTTTTTGCATGTTTCTGCTTTATTTGAATGAAAATAGGGATTTTTATTTTGTCTCTCTTCCACGTGTCCCCAATTGCACGTGACAAATTACTGTATTTGGGAGGGGGAGGTACCACCACTTCCTTCCAAATTTGGTAATAATGTTTTTGTCTCTACTTCAACAACCACTCAACTGTTCACCCTGGGGCTAGTATATTTGTGCTCAGAATGCCAAACTGCTTCAGATGAAAGGTACGTGCAGATTTTCGCAAAAGTGAAGCCCCTTGCGTATTCAAGCCTTTTATCAACTCCCATCATCTCGATATGCCCTGAACCAACCAAGCTGCTCATGCCCATGTCTCTCTCAATCCTCCTAGCTGACGTTCAATACAAGCTCCTCTCGCTCCTTCCCAGTTTCTCTGTTTTGAACTCGCTACTCTTGACGTCCCGCTCCTTCCACTCGACCTTCTTGACCCGCCGCAACCTCGTGCTCACGCATGTCGCGGAGAACTTCCTGGGGCTTGCACTCGGTGAAGAGTTTATCGACTCCCATTCCACAAACGAAACGGGCCGCAACTCCAACAACGCGTCTGAAACCATCAAACTCCTCGTCCAAGCCAAAGAGTCCATCGAAACCCTCACACCAATCGTTTTTCGCCTGTTGATAGAACCCGACGCGCACTGGGACGAATTCGACCGCTGGTCAGTCTGACAGGCTTGTGTCCTCGGTCGTGGAACGTACGTGCTGAACGGGCCGGGTGTCTTGCAGCCCATCTCAAACCGAATCGACGCGCCTCCGACGAGCGGCTTATCGATTCACGAAATTCTGCGCTCTCCCTGGTGAACTGCAACAAAGGTGGGGGTGACCTTGAGCATAAACTATCCGTTGATCTAAGACTCGTATCTGCCAGTCGCTTCCTTGTCCGACTCGAGACCATCGAGGTGTTCGAGCTCCTGCATTTTGTCCAAGGGCTGCGCAAAGTCGCCGCTATACTTTTATATGCCTTCGCCGGGGAGGAAGCTGACCCCGGCGCCGACGCGGACCTCCATCGCTTGGTGTCCACTGGCCCTGTGAATATTTGCCGGCTGTGGAATCTACAGCCTTCGAGTCGGACTGAAGGAGACGACCCTGACGTCGTGAAATTCCGTGAGGAGATGACCTCCGCCGGCGATGGTTATGGCGATGAAGCCGACGGTGCATTCGACGACGCGTTCCACCACTTTGAAGTGCTGCGCAACCTCTCCGCGTTCGACGCGACGCGCACGCGCGCGCTCCTCGACGTGGGGAACCAACAGACGAAAGAGGCCCTCGCAAACTTGGAATCCCTCATGGTACCGCCTCCGTGTGTCCGTCCCTCTCAAATCTCTATGTGTTTCTGTTCCTCTCACCCACCAAACCTGCTGGAGCTAATCCCAATTATATATTTCGTCGCCAGCCGCATCCCGCCGCCGCGCCCGCGCCGCCCGCGTTTTCGCAGCCTCAAGCTCCCTGTCTGCGACATCGACGACGCGGCCGAGAAGAGCGCGCGGCTCCCCTTCCTCCCGGACGATCTGAACAGCCTGCCCATCCGGTCGGATATTCCGTATGCGATGCTGGTGTTGAACGGGGAGCCGCGCATTATGCCGTTGAGCCCGGGGCAGTTGGCGGAGTTGGTGAATAACATGCATCTGTGAAATTGAATTTTATTGTCGGAAATGTGTACTTGCGGTGTTTGAGCGCGTATATACGTGCCGGTGCCCGCCATAAATTTGAAGCAAGCAAGGGAAAGAGTCGGCGTCTAAGCTAGTACGCGGCAGCGAATCTCCATTTCTGGATTTTTAAGCTTGACCGCGACTCTCACGCGACTCTCATGAACGACGGCGGCAAGCGTCCTCAATACTCGGATACCGAGTTCATTGTCCGTTCAGCGCTAGCTGGCGGATTCGCTGGTGGCCTGGTGCGCCTCCGTTTCCTTTCCATCCTATATGTATTCACTGATTGACTCGCAAGGCCTTTGAACCAGGCAAAAACCGCAGTCGCGCCCTTGGACCGAGTCAAGATCCTACTCCAGACGCATAATGCTGAATTCATCCGATTCGCCGGTGCGTGTAATGGATGTCTGGGTGTACTGCGCGTAATTTATTCGACATTCGTAGGCTCGTGGAGAGGAGCGGTTCAGGCATTGCAGTATATCGTGCAGACGCAGGGGTTCCGTGGCCTGTATCAGGGACATACTCTGACGCTTGCGCGGGCAATACCCCACGCCGCCGTGGGCTACACTGTGTACGATAAAGTCAGCAAGGTCGGTGCATTTCTTTCGATTTTTTCGCGGCCGGATCTAAACTGGGGTCCAGTGGCTCATGCCGACGCCCGAGCACCAAACGTCGGTGCGGAGGCTCACCGCCGGAGCAATTACCGGTACGCTGCATCGTTTTTGGCCCGCTGATTGTCCGCTGAGAGCGTTCGCCAGGAATGTCCGCCCTCCCGCTCACCTACCCCTTCGAGCTTATCCGCGTCCGACTCGCAGTAGAGACCGCGCACGACTCCGCCACCCGACCCACGCCCTGGATCGCTATCCGCGGCATCATGTCCGAAGGCCGCTCCTCCGGCGGCATCACCCGCGTCTTCCCCTTCCTCCACTTTTACCGCGGCTTCACCGTTTCCCTCCTCGGCACCGTCCCCTACCGCGGCGGCATCTTCCTCGTCTGGGAGACCCTTAACGCCCAGGCACGCGCGCGCCTCTCCCCCGCGACCCTGGACGCGAATCAGACCCGCATACACCTCGTCGTAGGCGCAATCGCGGGCACGACGTCGCAGGTCGCAACGTACCCGCTCGAGGTCATCCGCCGCACGCAGCAGGCGAGCGGCAAGGGGACTCCCAACCGCATGGTCGGGTTCCAGGAGACCGTGCGCGGGCTGTGGACCGAGACGGGGTGGCGGGGCTTTTTCACAGGGTTGGGGGTGGGGTTGTTCAAGCAGGTCCCGATGCATGCTATCTCCCTCACTTCATGGCAATGGGCCAAAAAGGCGCTCAACATATAAAAGTCTCGTTGGACGTTGGCCAATTGCGCATGCATGCCGTGTTTATTGTACGCTGGTTAAGGTGACTACTAATACAAGTAACAAGTACACTGTATAACTCCCCACATACTTAGAAAGTGTCCACATCGAGTGTTATCACGGACGACCACGCACGGTCTTCGAATGCTCTACCGCGTTGTTCGTTAGGTACTTCAAGGGGCGGGAAGAAAAGCTTCACCTCAGAAACTTGTACCCTTTGGCATTCTCCTCGTTCGCCAGCACACTCACAGGCGGGCGGAGGACGGTAGGAGACGAGACGAGGACGCACAGCGTCTTGGCACGGCTGATGGCTACGTTCAGCCGTCTGCGCTCCAGCAGGAATCCGAGGTCGGCTGTGGCCGATGGAGGGAGGGAGAACAGGCAGATGACGAACGCTGCTTCTGAGCCTAGCTCGATATCAATAACAGGCTCTCCGAGGCCAAATATAAATGACTGACCCTGCAGTCTCTCGACGGTGTCCACCGTCACCGTTCCCGCCCTTTGAGTGTGCGGTTCCCCTTCCCCTTCCCCCTCGCCTTCGAGCTCGAGCGCCCCCATCGCGCTCGCAATATCATCGACACTGAGCCGCCGTGCGCGGTCCAACGCGGCTCTAACCGCCTGGCGTTGAATCCGATGCGGCGTCGCGACGAATATGTCCTCCCCAGGCGCGCACCGCCGTATCGACGTGATCAACGCCGCCGCGAGCGCCGCCTCCGCGCGGACGTGCGCCTCGTACCCCACGCCCTCCGGCCGGCTGCTCTCCGTCTGTAGACGCACAAGCGCGAGCGATATCGGCGTAGGAGTGAGCGAATCGCCTGTGTCGATCGCCGTTGTGTTGTTGCTGCCTTTGAGTTGGGGTTGGGTGATCGGCGGGGGACGCAGGACGCTCTGCGGCTTGCGGAGCATCACATCCGACAGACCCAGCAGGAACTTCTGCACGTCGCGCAGCACCCGCGAGTCGACGCCGAGCTCCGCCCCTACGTCGTCCTCAATTGATTTGAGCTGTGCGGCGAGCTGCCGCGCTTGCACCTTCTGCGGCTTGAACGCCCGCGAATATATCGTCGACACAAACTCGCCTAGGTCGGGGTTCAGGCGGAAGTTCTCCGTCAGCTGCACGACGGTCCCCTGTGAAGAAGACATGCTCGAGTAGTCGCTCTGCGTCGGTGACGACGGGGGTGGATGCGACGACGAATCTTTCCGGCTGGGGAGCTTGGAGAGATGCATAAGGCAGTCGAGGATCGAGCCGAAGAGGAGACGCGATTTGAGCTGGGGGTATTGGGCAGTTAGGATAGGTGCCAGTTGCTCTGAGTCACCTGCGACTACTATCCGACCCTGGGGTCCGAGAGAGCGGAGGACAAGGGCTGCGGCGCTGAGCGCAAGCTGGCCGGCCTCGTCAATGACACAGACGTCGACTTCAAAGGCATGGCGTTTGGAGAAGTTGTAGAGCTTCAATGCAAGGCTTGAATTAAGAGGAATCGCGGAAGAGAGAGCGCTTACCTGGTACACGGTCCCCGCGTATAAGAGGCTCGTCGAAAAGTCGGACCTGGACGGCGCCGGATGGTCGTGCGCCTTCAATACGTGCTCGATCTTGACGCTGTCCAGCCACTCTGTCGGGAGCGAGTCGATCGAAGTGTAGCAGGTCTTCAAGTGGGCCAATTTGTTCAGCACAGCTTCGATTGCTGCGTGCGTCATGGCGGTGATGAAAATTATCTTGCGCTTCGTATCGCTGAGTCGGTGCTGAACCTCGAGGAGGCGCAACAATGCGAGAGCGATGGTGTACGTTTTTCCGGTACCCTGAGGTCATGTATCAGAATTTATCCGCGCCTCAGATTATAGAGTCCTCACCGGAGGGCCCCACAACACCGACACTAGGTGCAAGGTCAGAATTATGTGCAAGGTGGTGAGCGGAACACGAACGTCGGCTAGACAAGATCCTCTGGATGGCGCGATGCTGAGAGGGCTTCAACACGAGCGCTCCAGCTGCACCTCCCGCGGCGTCCAAGCCCTTCAATTGCCTGAACGTGCTCTGAATATTATTCTCTACCCTTACGAACTCCTTCCCCGTCTCCACAAACTCGGGATCGTCGCCAAACGACCTTGGGTCGACAATCAGCTGCAGGAAGGGTACGTCTGCGTCTGCGGTAGCCGCAATGTCGAGCTCCAGGAGCGTCGAAAGGATCTTCGTGGTATTGAAATCGACGAGGCGAGGCGAAAGCCGGTAATGATGCCCCATAACCATTCTGACATTCCACCCGCCCCACGTCTGTACCGTGACTTTCGTTCTCTGCCCGTCAACAGCGATGTCGCGCAGGTCGGCCACCAGGAGCTTCTGCCGGACGACAGCGTTCTGAGTGTCCCACTTTGCTTTCGTATTTCGATTGAGCGGGAACATGAGCCCGGCGACGCTCAAGTCGTCGTACAGAGCTTCGACTGGGATGTCGTGGGGGCCCGTGTCGTCCTCGGTCATGATGTAGTCGTAGAACGCCTTGTCTTTGTCTCCGGCGGGTATGTCGAGAGAGCCAGAGACAAGATAGAAGATGTGCTCCACTCCTTTGGCTCCCTGAACAGTCTCCTTGTATTCGAGAACTGGGGCGTCGGGGCATCCTTCGATGCGAGCCTTCCACAAGTCCGTGAGTTTCGCTAGAACCTCGAACTACGATACTGATCAGACACACTTCAAGGAGGTAGGCGATTCAAAACAGACCTGCTGCATGAAAAAGAGCTTGCGCAGATTCTCCTCTCTGCAAAGATCTATGAAGTTTGCAGTCAACTTCTTCGCGTCGTTGACTAGGAGTTTCGCGCCGTCGGATGAGACCCTGGTTCTCATGTTCTGCAGTACAGCATATATGCTTGCGTTCCGCTGCTCCAGCTTGTCCTCGAGTGCTTCCCGATTCTCCCTGCTGCTCTTGTATGCGTTGAAAATGTCCTCGTCATTGGGACATTTTCGGTCAACAGACGACGCCGGAAGGAGAGTGAAGGCACATTCCGCCAGATCCCAAAATCCAGGAACGGGTAGCGCCAAGAGGCTCTCGAGCTCCTTCTTCAGAACCACGACTCTAGGCAACTGGCCCAGCTCCGTCCGCCTGTCGTCGTCGCCGCTCCGCCCTTCATTCTGCAGGCGCTGGATCTCCTCCTGAATCCGGGCCCGGAGCTGCTCTACCGTGCCCGAGGTGGAGACTTGCAGCCCCATGCGGTCCAGGTACATTTGCAGCTCCGCTTTGCGACCCTTGGCCATGAAGTTGAGGAGGGCGCCAGAGAGCAGGAGAGGCTGGAATGTGGTCTGCAGGAGCGAAGCTCCTTGTGCGAGAGCACCGATGCAGAGGCGTACGTCGTCGCCCGCCGTCGACGTCAGCGCGCTGTTGATCAGGTGCGCTTGCAATGCTGCCTGTTCGCCCGCGGAAAAGACGTAGAACTGCGTGAGTGGCACAGGCCGGACGGTCTCGTTGAGAGAGAAGATCTGTTTGAGCATGGAGACCAACGTCGGAATCAAGTCGGCTTCGGAGCCGTGGAAAGGTTGGGGCTGAAAAGACGGGATGGCTGAGAAGACGGAGACACAGAAAGTGGCGAATCCTTTGACGGACGACGACGGATCGACGATGAGAGAAATAACTACGGCGATATCCTCCCGTCGAGGGCAAGTGAAATTCCGCCGCGGTATAATCTATTAACAATAAGTAAATCACTAAATTTGTTAAACAAGCGAGATGCAAACCTGCACTGTCTTGGTTCTGGCAGCCTCGACCATGGGACTGACGAGAGAGGAGCGCTGCACCGCTAATATCCTCTTCGCCTTCTTGAGAGTACTAGGGAACGAGTTTCGAATTTTACCGAGCTTACTGGCGTCGCTCAAAAGGAGATGGAGATCCTCGATATCTGTGACTGCCGTATCTCCAGTCAAGAAACCACGGGAAATTCCAAGGAGGGTCCTGATAGTTTTGACTTCTGCCAGTGAAATATTGGGGATGGAGCCCAACTCTCCGTCTTCCACAGTTCTTTTTTCACAGTCAAGCTCAAAAGAACAGCCACGGCAAAGAGGATTTAGATGCCAGTCGATACTGGCGCGGGGAAGGGAGAGGATCTTTGGCAGACGACGAAACAAGAAATCGTCTAGGGATGGTTTGAGTAGACTGATATTGATGCTCTTGAGGTCATCGAACGAGGGTGTCGACTCCGAGTCGAATCCGTCAGCCGATGGAAGCCAGATCGCTGCACTTCCCGCTGGCCGGAAAAGGGGCTCTGGCAGGAGGTAGGATAGACAGAGGTTATAGAAATAAATTTGAACGTGATGGGACGTCTAAACTCATTCAGACGCGAGCACTGCGGAACAGAGCCAACAGATACCTTAACTGCCTTGGAGGCTTTTGCGTCGACAACTTTCCACGTTATTACGCCGGACGGCATACGAGTGATCTCCAGCAGGTCGGGCTTCGCTAGACCAAAGTTGACGGGGTCCGTACCTGCGTCGAGAAACCGCTGTTTTAATTCTGGTGGTGGCCAGAACGCGACCCCCGTGACAAAGAAATGATCACGGTCATCGGCCTCGATGTTGGCGCTCAATACATTGCCATCTACGGGAGCCGGAGGAATTGTCAAGAGCAGGTTTTCTTGGTCCAGGAAGGAAAAGAGCAGCTCCTCCCATTCAAGACCTCGTTCGAAATTTGCCTTTGCAAGTTCGGAGGGGTCTTGCGCAGATCCTTTATCGCGATAGTACACATTGTGAAGGTATAGATCGCAGCTCAAGTGGTGATGAACGGCGATGTTGGTTGCGGAGAGACGCATAGGGAACGATGTGCACAAAGCTGCTCTCTCTTGGCAGAGCCTTTATTGTTTGTAGCTCGCACGGTGCTGAATGAAGAACAAGGTGGATGCATTATCCGTTCATTACGACGTCGTCTCGGGAGGACAAAGGCCAGTGATCACACATGTCACACTTGTTCGTTACCTTCTGAACCGCGACTAACCGCGCGACCAAAGAAAAATCTGGCTACCCCTGGAATCCTGCAAACATGCCAGCTACTCTGCCTGTCGAAATGTGGACTGAAATCGTCCACTACTTGCCGTTGCCGCGGCACATGCTTCATGTTTCGCGGCTTCTGCATGATATTGTTATCCGCAGGCTGTTTTCGACACTAAAAATCTATTTTATGCACGGGGAGCCTGGGTTCTTCATGCTCAACACCGAAAATGAGAGATACGTCCGGGAAACCTCGGACTATCTGCTTAATCGCTCCTGGGAACTGCTTCACTGCATCATCACCAATCCCGCCTTTGCGAGCGCAGTCAAGACTCTGAGCGTTCACGCATTCACCGACGGGCCAGCTGTATTTGAACACCGTAAGCCTCCAAATATAGTTGACCGTCCTCTTGTGCTCATTCGATTATATAGGCACTCTCGCACAGGCACTAAAATCACTGCCGAACCTGCGTTCATTTCATTATTTTGGTGATTGCCCGGACTTTTCAGCGGTTGCAGCATGCCTACCAAGAGGCCTGAAAACTCTCAGAATCCAGTCGTACGTCGATCCACAGATATTTGCGCATTCTTTTATTAAAAATTCCATCTAGCATGCCGAATTCGACGCTTCTCAGCCATCTCGACAGCCTTAGATTTCTTCAGCCCGCTATCCCGTTCATCTATGTCAGGGAGCAAAAACTGGACAGGATTTTCGCGGAATGGGACCGTGGGTCCGGAGACCCAAGAGATCTTGTCCCGGTGCTCGAATCAAATCCCATCCACGAGCTGGTCCTTCTGTCAACACACATCGTGCTATTACCCATCCGAGTGTGCAATACCTTGACCCGGCTGGATATCTGCGTCCCACAATTCGAGGAACTCGTTGGACTCGACCTTGTCTTTCGCCATGCCCAATTCCTCGAGTCGCTCTCCTTGGTGGGGTACATCGAGCCCCCCGTGTTTGCGGACCTTCCCAAGGATCCCGCTGTCCTGCCACGTCTTACCTCATTCAGAATATCCTGCGAATTCTGGGATCAAGACGCGACGGAAATGCACGTACCCCTTCTCTCCGAATTTCTGAGTCGACGCCCTTCCCTCCGTAGATTGTATATCCGCCTTCCCGGAGTGCGGTTGGAGGTCGCTTTGGCGATCGCAACCGTTATCGGGAAACTAGAGGGGCTCTGGGTCCTCGGCTTCCACGCAGGCTATGAGCCGCTCTATGAAGCCGCCGCTCTTCATCTTGCCGATCAACTATCCACGAAGCTGGAAGCTCTTCAGCTCGCTTTGCCATGGTATAGCGATCTGCACGTGCGGACATGGTATCCGCTGGTAAGCACCTTCATTTTACCCGATTTACCAACAAACTGATGTGCTCCATCCAGCTTAACAAGCTGCAACAATTTCCCAACCTATCCTTCCTCCATTTATTCTCAAACGGTGAGGATCCAGTGCCTATCAGCCCCGTCGAGCTAGCCACTGATTTAGAGCACCTTCAACTCGTGGGAATACAACGGTCGTTGTGGACTGTCGACCGGGAGGCTGGCGAGGAACTGGAGCCCAAGCTCTGGACACCGTGGGCGGTTAAGTACTGTTTACCTGAAGACTTTCCGTGCGCAGATCACGCTTGGCTATTTAGATATCATTGACTCGCGCCATGTACTCTATAGCATGCCGAATCTACGAAACGGATTGATATCAGAGATGTTTGCGCGCCCTCGTTACCGCTCAATACATATCGAGATCTAAATGGACTCGTTCCTCGTTGGCGCTACAAAATCATTGTCCAATCAGCGGTATAGAGCTACACAAAGACAAAAATACATGGTGAAGCAACGTCGTAAGGACCGTATCCAGAGTTCAAGTTCAAGCTATCCACGGTTATCCCCCCACGACTGGCTGCGACTGAAATTCGTCCCATTGTAGGAATCCACAATGGTCGTGTAGTGCCGGGTGGAATGGAATTCTTGGTTCCCAGCGATGTTATTTATCTTGATGTTCCCGGTGATATTGCCCTGCAGCAGATTGCCAAACGGATGGTCTGCTGGGCTCGCACTACTTGGAGATGATGCCTCTGAGCCTTTCTTCGCCTGTAAATCTCGTTCCCGGATTTCCTGGAGTATCTGAACGACCGTTTCATGTATCGTGATGCTCGATTGAAGCTGTAAGAAACGCAGTCACCTAAGTACCGGGCGTTGCAGTTCGCCGAATGCCTTACCCCGAATACATCCAAGGCCTGTCTCAACCGTTGACGATACTGCTGTATCTTGTTCGTCTCGGTCTGAATCCTCACAATCCGCTGGAACGTTCCCTTCGCCACATGTTTCTGTGCAAATTGGTTTATGGTTTTGAGCAAACTATCGAGCCGGCAGGTGAGCGAAAAGATTTGGCCCCGAACAAAGCGGCGCGAACCTGATCAAGTCGTCGACGGCTTTCCCGAGACCCAAGGACGGTTTCTGGCCGTCCTTCTCCATATCGTTGTACACGCATACTATCGCGGACACCAATTCACATGCGTCATTCGCAAGAGCTTTGAAGCCCTCTTTGTTATCTCTCGCTCCCTACGAGCTCACGGTATTAGATAGAGTAATGAAGCGCAGTTGTTCAGTCGCTGACCCGAACGGTGTTCAAAAGTACAAGTGCCAGGCCGCATGCTTCCTGGAGAAACGGAAGTGGAGAGAACGAAGCAGCAGTCGACAGAGTGGCGAACACAGTCGCTGATATGTCAAAGGCTGCGTCGGACGCAGCGGCGTTAGGCCCAGCAACAGACGGATAATGGACCATGGGAGACATAGTGGCGCGACGAAAGACCAACAGCCCTGCACCTGCAGGTAAGTACACGACCCGGCGCTTATTTATTCTCGACAGCTTTGCTCCGGAGCAACACAGCACTTGTACAGCCTTTGTCTGTTTTCAATTAGGTTCCGTGGTTTAAAGTATGGTTCCGTGGAGGTACATATACATGAGGTGTACAGGATCTACGGTTTGGCTTTTGGTCGAAACGGAAACGACATTCTGCCCGCGAAAGACTGTGCAGACTTCTGCTTCCCTTCGGATGCGGTGCGGGGAGGCGCTGGTGATTTATTTACAGCCTCCGCCACAGCCGGAGTGCCATCGATTTCCATGTCAGCCATCCGCCTCCTCATCTTTTCCAAATTTGTGGGCGTCTTCTTTGGTGGCGGCGGATCAGCACTGGCCACGGGGACAGCGGTGGGGCCATTCTGTAACGCCGCCTCCTCTTCCGGCATGGTAATATCGGTCGATGGGTCTAAACCAGAAATGAGTAAATTGAGCGAACGCTGGCATAGAGCCACTCACCAAGGTCAGGAGTTACTGGCGCAATGTCATTTCCACACGAGAGGAAGTCGGTCTCAGAGGATGCCGGCGTGGGATCTGGGGGATAGCAGACGAATGAGGGTCCCATAAGATTAGGTCGAAGAAGAGAAATCATACCTTCTGATTCAGACGTAGAATTTTCCGCGAAATCAGGATGATAATGTCGGGTGGCATTTCGAGTTCGAGTATGCGTGAATTCACCTCCTGAGATTTCAACGTGCCTCGAGGGTGATCGCAAAGAGGTTTCAAAGGGACTAGGTGACCCTTGTGGTGCATGTCTTCCGTTGTAGTGTCCTTCCGACTGTCCGTCCTCGTAATATTCCGCATATCCATATGGCCCATGCTCCTGGTACCGACGCTGAGACCGATGATGCGAGGGCCGGCGGCCCCGGGAAGGCCGTGGCGCATACTGGTCGTAATGTCGATAGCTTGGGTTCTCGTCGGGATAATTGTCTGGATAATTGCTGTATGGATAATCGTTGTCTGGAAAATCGTTGTAGGAATTCGAGGCCAAGGTCGAATACGTATGAGTTTCGTGGTTTGAATCCCCGTGGATGACATTGAACGATCCACCGCTGATTTTGAAATTCGTCGAATTGGCGAAGAACGCCATGTGTAGGCAGTAAGATCTCGTCGACTGAGCAAGTCGAGATAGATGTATGGCACCAGGCTTGAAAGGGTCACATTAATAGCGCACTTGACACTGGCCGGTCAAAACAACCGAGTATTCAAAGCACTGCCTGCAACGTGTTTGGGCGTCTAATTCGAAGCACCAAAGGGTGTGAAAGGTGAATCGAGGTTAGGGTTAAGCCGCGCACATATGGACAAATAGACCACCGCCCAAAGCCCAAAATGGAAAGTTGGAAAGTGAGTCTTCGCAAGCCTTTTTTGACAGAAAGAAATCCAGAAGAAATGCACGGATGTTATGAGCAGTCAACTCGAACAAAAAAGCGCCCGTATCAGAATTAGCGCCAGCGTCGACAGAGGGGACCACCATCAGACAAGTGTCTGTTTATAAAACGCCACTCAAGTCAGCTGGGTGTGTGCATGGGAATCAATTCAACAGAAAATACCGCATAAGTACAACATATTTACACAAGATAAATACAGGTTGACTGAAAAGATACCAACGAGACCATATCGAAACAATGAATCTTGCTTCTAGCGCTCAGCGCTGGGGGCCTGGGAGCGCACGATCATGTGTGGCTGCTCCGTCGAATTGATATTGTTTCATCATCTGAGCTTGCGTGCGACCTCCGACTGTCACGCCTACTGCTTCGATGGGCATGGGGTCTGGAGGGGGTGGCTGCAGGTGAAGGGTACTGGTTCTGTGGTGTGGGAGGTTGTGGAAGTCGCGAAGATGTTCTCAGGAGTTGCTGGTTTACCGGAGGCGCTCGTGAAGGCAAAGCGGATGTGCTGGGAAGCTGATGAAATGAAGTGTGACTCGATCGACGAGTGGGAGCAGGGGGTATAGCTGTACCATCAGAATCCGAGTCCGAATGCGACCTACGAGCGTTACGCAAACCACGGCTCTGGGTAATGGGAGCCATGGATGGTTGTGCAAGTGATGGCAGGTGCGCGGTGTGACTGGTCCGTCGAGTAGGATATGTCTCTTCCGAGTCCGAGTCTGAACTCGAACCAGAATCGTGCCTCCGCCGACGGGGATGAGACCTGGAAGGTGCTGGCCCATAGGACGGATTCACGGGAGTTTGTGCAGGCCAAGAGGGTGTGTTCGCATAGCCTCGAGGAACCTGGTTGCTCGTCCCTGAAGGCGACGACCACGACGCGCCCTCCTCCTCTGGACTGGCGCTGAAGCCGTAGTCTTGGACCCTGCGAGAGTCGCTGCGCCGTGGGATAGGCACGCCACGCCCAGGTGCCGGCTGAGGAGGTAGAGACTGCGTGTGCGGGAGGGGCGGGGCACGATGGCTCTGACGCTGATAATCCAAATTTTGGGCAGGAGCAGGAGCATACTGTCCTCGCCCAGTATTTTGGTGGTTATAGCCCTGGGGATTCGTCCCCGGCACTGGCTGCGTCAAAGAACGTCCTAGATCTGAAGAGAATATAAGGAAATATCCGAGAAGAACCATATAACAACTTGCTTGGTGCCGTTGGACGATACCCTTGGAACTGAGGCCCTTGGAAGTGATTGTTTGACCCGCCGAATTGATGGTTTGGGGCCTGGTTCTGGGGTTGGTATTGAGGGTTGGACGATGCTGGGTATTGTCCGCGACCTTGTCAATGAATTAGACCAGTCAATGCCCGAATTTGCAGTGTACCTGGGTTTCTATTCGGCGCGCCGCCTCTGGGACCGCCTCTGGGACCGCCTCTTGCATTGTGCGACCCGGGCCCGTTCACGACACTGCCAGGGTGGCGATGCACGGTCGCCCCCTGCTCGACGTTGTAGAACTCGCCTCCGTAGAGATCAAAGTCGTAAG
Organism: Mycena albidolilacea; assembly: GCA_029282495.1. Classification (NCBI taxonomy): domain Eukaryota; kingdom Fungi; phylum Basidiomycota; class Agaricomycetes; order Agaricales; family Mycenaceae; genus Mycena; species Mycena albidolilacea. The sequence goes on along the minus strand of JARIHO010000014.1, from coordinate 905,159 downwards.
CCTCGCGAAAAAAGCTCATGGTGGTGTAGAAGGGGGATCGCTAAAGGCGCCTCACGGACCGAAAGGCATTGTTATAGCACACAGGCGCTAGAAGAACGGGCGAATGAGGAGGAACATGTGTTGCGATTCAAGTAAACAGCTGTACAAAGAAGCACGGACGAGCGCTAACCGCAACGGTAATACAGCTGTGTCAACGGAGGTCCCATCGAACCTTCTGTTATCTATCATTCAGGGCATCGTGAGAACCCAACTGTCTCATTTGGGAGGAGTCTCGTGGGTGCGCGACGCCGCCACGAAGTGCTGGCGTTTCTCCAAGTCTGAATAGAACGTGAACTAGAGAGCAGAGAAAAAATTTGAGGACAAACCGTGAGCCCACATCGCAGCACCCACTCGATTAGAGATGGTGAAAACCAATCCCACAATCGGAAGTCCTTCGAGGAGAGCAGCAGTGAAGCCGAAAGCTGACATGATACTTTTCAGATCCGGAGATGGAGACGAACAACAGCACCCACTGCGGTAATCCCATTTCCGTTCTTCTACGAACACAGCTACTTCTTTTTCCGTCATCTTCTTAGCAGCGAAATACTAGATGCACGTTGCAGCGATGAGCGCTTAGAAAATACAGGGACCCACTTGTGTATGGAGGTTGTGAGCGGTTCCCAAAGCCTTGAACCACGCGGACAGAATTATGCCGACGCCCGGGTAGAAATTAAACGGTATTAGAAGGGCTATCAGATATTTGAGCGAGCGGTAATTTCTTTTCGGGAGTGTCATACCACGTTTGATAATAAACAAGCTGAGACCTCCCAACCACTGCTTCTCAAAGCGACCGGTCCACGTCTCAACGTCGACGCGGGGCGGAACTTTCCATTCCTAAGAAAATTAAGAAAAAAAAGCAGATAGAAGGGAAACGCAAACTTCGATGTAAGGTAGCCTCGAAATGAAGGTGAACATAAATGAAACCGGAGAGAAGAAACGAGGTACCAAAAATCTGGGCCTTTGCCACGTGAGGCAACTGTCTGGTCCCATGCACGTTCCCGCGCGATGTGTATATTGCGAGAAAGGAAAAAACGCAAGATGTTTGTGATCTGTCAGTGGAAGCCCTTCAGTGCCTAGACAAGATGGGGAAATATGTATGACCTGGGATCCAAGTAAAAGGACGGCGGCGTCTTTATATCCCCAAGTGAGTAGAGGTTCCACAGCTGGTGTACAATGCACTCACATGTGTGCACACTGAAGGGGATTTTGTACCCAAACATTGTATCATTGGAAAGACCGGTTACCCGTGGAGACCTTAAATGAACTATTCGTACGGGACGCACAGTCAAGCGTATTTGCTCACTTGGCTAAGAAAAACTCGATAAATTTCTTCTGGATACCAAATGTCAAGAAGGTCTATTCGCCCAAATAAGCATGAATGCCCTTCAGTTTAAAAGTATCACACTACCCAGATCAATCCTACAACGGCCCCGCGCCGAACACCGTGCTGGCACTTTTGCCACGCGGGAACATAGAGGTTCTTTGAGACAGTAAGTTCGTGCGCGAACGGCTTTGCAAAGATGCGGATGCACTTTATCTGTGATTAACCTGTAGACTCCGACGAGTACATAGCTTGGCGGAAACTGCAGTCTTGAGGTGGCTCGGGCAAGTGATGCTGGGACTTTGTTTGCAGGATCAGCGGCAAACAGGGCATCCTGAGCCTCCGGAGCACTGATAGACATGGAAAAAGATCGAATGCACAGAGAAATCTACGTTCTAGCGCAGTCTTATATGAAGAGTGGAAGGAGAGGATGTGATGGCAGGCACAGCCGCCGCGTCAATGAACCGATCACACGAGAGCGCGACTTGCAATCACAATGTGATTCTGTGCTTCTTGGTTCCCCATGTCGCTCCGGGACGCTCTCCCAGAGGCCTCTGTACTCGAACTTGCTTCTAAATGTGAGATTGAAGACGACAAAGGAAATAAAGTCCTCTTCGGCTCTCTCTTTGCCGACCAGAAAACTGTGGTGGTCTTTATCCGTCGGTCGTAACGCTACTCTGGGTCTATATGCTGCTTAATCCGAGGAACAGGCCACTTTTTCTGCGGAGTAGGCCCAGCTTTCCTCCCTTTGTGTCTGGTAATCTAACGGCGCTCAGATGTGTCAGGTGAGGAAACACTCTTGGAATTTCTTCATGAGCGCCGACATAAGTATAGCTTTTCGGCAAGTGGAAGAAACTGCTCCAATTACGGCGCGTTAAATAATCTTTTCTCAAGTTGAGCAACTAGCTGCTGTACCCGAAGCAGCTTTGGAGGCTGCTGGGGCACAAATCGTTGTTGTCGGATGTGGCGATTTCCGCGGTACGCCAAAGACGACGGACGTTTTTATTGGTTCTGACTCTTTCCTTGACGAAAGGTTTAGAGAACTACAGGGAAAACACTGGCTTCAAAGGGCCAATCTACGTCGATTCCACCCGAAAGCTGTATTTCACCCTCGGAATGGACATCCAGACTATGGCCACCGCTCCATCTGGTCAAAAGCCCAGCTATGTCACCGAAGGTTCCTTAAGTAACGCTTGGAAGAGCATCAAGGTCAGGTCGCTCGTTCGATAAATGTCAAGGATAGGATAGTGGAGCTTACTTCTTCATAAGTAGAATGGACCGCTGAAAGGTCGGAAGGCAATGTATCTGACAAACAGCGGAACTGACCCCCTCCTCCAACAGATCCCTCTCTCCTGGGGAAGCAGGGCAATTTCGGACAGATTGGCGGGGATTGGGTGTTTGGCCCGGGTACGCCTCAACGTGGTATGTATGCCCTTATGTCTAAATCCTCTGCAGGTAACCAGTGCACTTTCGCCCACCGTATGCAAAACACCCAAGATCGTGAGCCTTTTTATTCCTCATTGTCCGCATCCTGTTACCTTCCTTGATTATAGACGTCGAGGTCAAGGTGCTTATGAAGGCCGCATCTGTTATCTTGCCTTGACTTGGCAAACATCTATGGAATGGCATATATAGTGACGTTTACATGGGATCGAAAGTGTCTATAGTTTGGACTCCCGGAACTGAGCAAGTTGCAGTGGTTGATCTGAGTGTATCGAGTCAGACTGGCTCGCAATATGTGCGAAGAAACTTACATGTCTGGGAATACAGGTTATCCTGGGGCGTGTTGCCCGCGCGGAGGCGAGAGGCGTCCACAAGATCCGGAGTGAGCTCGCTGAGGCTGGTGATACCCAGCAGACGCATGTTCATCTCGAATTCGTCCTGCTTGATGTCAGCCCAGGACAGCAGAGTCTATAGTGGTGATATTTACCCGGAGAATCTCGATGGCTCGCTCCACTCCCTCTTGTCCGTATGAAGAGAAGGCGTAAAGGAACCCTCGGCCGACGCCTACCGCGGAGGCACCGAGGGCCAATGCTTTCAGGACGTCGCTCGCACGCCTCACGCCGCCGTCGATGAATACGGAGAAGTTGGGATTCGGCCAGGGACCCCGAGTCTTGAGCGCTGCGACGATGTCGACCAGGTTCTCGAGGCCAGAGCGCGCGTTATCGAGCTGACGGCCGCCGTGGTTGCTGAGCACGATTCCCTGCACACCTGCCTCGAGCGCCAGAATGGCGTCCTTGGGAGAGGCGACCCCTTTCAGGACAATCGGCACTGAAATGATATAAAAAAAGATTCAAAGTGATGGTGATATGGACACACTTTTCGTGATGCTTCTGAACCACGGAATGTCCTTCCAAGCCAAGCTCGGATCGATGAAAGACTTCAATTTGGACGTCAGCGGCGGTATAATTTGGTCCATGAGACGCTTACGCTGATAGCACGAGCAATGCCCTGGTCTTTCTTCACCCCGGATTGACCCTCTTGGACTTTGGCACCTTAGAAAGAGTTAGAACAGATCAAGTCCCTGTTGAGAACGACTGACCAGCGCCATCATCCACAAATTTCATGCGCATGTCCTTCTCCCGGCGACCCAACTGGGGCGCGTCGACCTAAAGGCAGGTATCTTTGGTTGGTATCTTCAAAGCATCCTCGGAACATTAATGCTTACCGTGATGAACAACCCCGAGACGCCCCGCTTCTCGGCGTTTTGGACGTACTTCTTTGTGAGTTCCCGATCGCGATTAACATATCTGTGATGTGTTAATATGGTGAATATAGTCGAGAAATGTTGGCCACGAACAATTGAAGGAATAGAGGTTGACCCGGTTGGGCAGCATCGACGATCTCGTTGAAGGAGCAGGAAGCCAGAGTTGGAATCTACATCGCCTGCAGTTCAGCACAAGCACAAGAGGTTTCGAATCTAGGCCTACGGACCATCTGGATGACTCCGTGCTTGCCAGCGGCTCTTGTCAGGTTGAGCTCGCCGTCAGGGTGGCCAAGTTTTCCGAGAGCGGTGGCAGACTAGGAACTGCGTCAGGAGGAGAAATTTCCGCAACTATCCGACGTACGATGAAGATCGGGAGCGAGGATTTCTGGCCCAGGATTGTGGTTGACCAATCGACTTTGGTGACGTCGCGAAGAATGCGAGGGATGAACCAAACACTGGAAGGAAAGCGTCATGAATGAAGATTGAAAGTAACTCTTCAGAGCGTGCTTACCGCTGGTAGGCTGCCCTGTTTTCGCGAATCGCAATCTCATCATCAGATGCCGAAGAATAATATGCCCAGGCTTTCGCAGGAAGAACCGTCTTCGCAACGGCCTAGAGAAAGTCAACTTCGGCGCAGGCGATAACTGGAGGTGGCGAACCTCAAAGTCGTGGAGGTTGAGAATCTCGTCCAGCGGCGGGCGAGAGGCAAGTAGCAGTTCCCGTTTCTTCTCCTCTTCAGTTTGAGGGCTATCGACGGCGCTTGCGCTCTGCTCTGCAATGCCGATGCTACCGCTATGTTGAACGACAAAATCAGAAAAGTAGTTGGTCGTACTCACAACTTCTCCGGAGGCAAATTGGTCGAGATAACATCCGGCGGGTGAACCGGTTCATACGCCGCGCTAGCAGGAAAAGAAAACCATTCGGACCCAATTCATTCTCGAGTAAAACGACATACGTGGCGTCTTTCCCTGCATATCTGTACCCGTCTCAATCAGAGACCTGATCAATCCAAGAAACCAAGCAAGCACTTACCGAAGGATGATTCTGCTTCCACCAGGGTGCTCTACATCAGGGTCAGAAGCCGTTGCATGGAAGGTGACGTTGAAGGCTAGACTTGCCATCCAAGAAATCAGTGATATCGTACACCTTGTCTGTTCTGGTTAGCTGGTTATGCTACTGGTTCAAGGGCTATCTGACTCACTGTGGACAATTATCCAGCAACTCTCGCGGCTTCCATGTTCGGCGACGACGGTTGCAGGAATCACAGACGATGTATCCATCTCGAATGAGAATGAGTGTGAAGATTTACTTACACGGACCCCGGTTATAAGAGGGGCGGGGACGGAGGAGGAGCAATCTCCCCTGGCGCCAAGTTTACCGACGGAATGCCATCGCTATTGCGTTCTAAGTTCCTTCCACTTCGTGGGGATGGGAGGCGGTGGAGTTAAAGGGGATTCGGGGATGCGGGACAGTGCTCGCGGGTGATGATTGCAGGAAGAGCTCCGCTGTGCTGAATACCGCTTTAACGCCGTCAAGGTGTCTGTAGTGGCTCCGGGACGGCGTTTTCAAGTATCCCAATGAGAAACGCCTCGTTCTAAAGGAGCGCAACAAGGCTTGGCTTCGTGCGGAGTGTCAAGGATTGCTAAAATCTAACCCTTCAACTTCGCTGGCAGGAGTGAATTTGACTTGAAGTTCAATTCAAGGAGGAGTTCGATAGTAGGAAACGAGACCTGGATAACATAGTTTCGGAAATTGTCGCGACAATAGGTCGCGGTCAAGCGCGAGTCGTCACACTGTGACAACTTAAGTTGAACACGAACCTACTCGTCAGCCACCGTGCTTGGAACTAGGTCCCACTTGGCAAGGGTCGTGGCGATTCTTATTCAACATTCGACTATCATCCGACGGTTATGGCAAAGCTCCAGTCTGAGCCAGTTGGACTTCGGGGCCCCATATCGCCTGCGAATGTCTCCAAATCAGATGCTAACCTGGCCGTCGCCGAGAATAACTCTGAATAACTGTAACCGCACGACAATCGCCGACGCCGAAAACAGTCTGTACGACCCGGTGTGGACGCTGAACCTATCACCGATCAAGGAGCCAAGTTCAGCTCATTTCCGAGGACCGAAATTCCTGCGACGAAAGAGGTACAACGCGGTACAATGGCGTTCAGTTATCCGAGGAAATCTTCCATCTATGTTTTCTGTTCCCGGAGATCGCGGGAGTTGCCAGCAATTCGTGGATTTTTTGCTCAAAAATGAAAAGAAATATCATTTGCGTCGATGTAGGACCACTTGTGATTTCTGCCTGGCCCCAAGGACCCATCATTCGATATGTCTACTGGTATCTCTTGGCGAACGACTTGAACAACTGCAAAGCTGGATGATAATAATTAATTTTCATCTCCGGGCTCCTTCTCGGAACGCAAATGGCCCGGAATTCATGTGTAATTGTTTCCTTGCGACTCCGCTCCGAGTTGTTCGCAGCTGTCTTGTCCCTGGCATCAAGAACGCGCGGCGCTAACAAAGATTCCATAAACGCCGACACAGGCAATATTTTCCCGTCCGCAGTTGCTTAAAAGCTGGGTAATCGCAGCGATGGATAAACAAAAACCACCACTACCACTCCAAAACCAAAACCACTAAGCCCAATGTCTCCTGCACTCGACCTCGCTCCCGCCCCCACCGCCACAACGGAAGTTTTGAACCTCAAACTCGAGGCCCAGCGCACTGTCGCTGCTGCTACTGCTGGTGTTTATTATAATGCGCGCCTCGACCCTACCAACTACATGGACGGACCTCTGTCGTGCAACCCCGCCACTCGCCTCCGCCAGATGCTCGCTCGTCCCGGTATCATTGTGGGTGCCCTCTTGGCAATTTCACGTTATATGTCGCTCATTGGACTTCTCTGTAGACTGCGCCTGGGATCTGCGATGGTATCAGTGCACGATGCGCCATAGAAGCCGGTTTCGAGTGCCTGTACCAAAGGTTTCTTCTATTGCTCCAATCCTTAGATGTCCCCAACTCACAAAATTCAATAGCGGTGCCGCTACCACCGCCTCGAGACTTGGTCAACCCGATCTCGCCATTGCAACCCTCAACGACTTCGTCGAGGTATGGTTTAACTTGAACCTATTCTTCAAATATTAACCCATTTTCTCAGGCCGCCGAGATGGTTTGTGGCCTGGACCCCACTGTTCCGGTGATTGCAGACGCAGATACCGGGTAGGTGGACTTCTTTTCTTCTCAGATGCCAATCTCACAAGCGAGAACAGATTCGGTGGCCCAGCCAACATTGCCCGGACCGTCACAAAATACGCCAGGGCCGGTGTCGCTGGCCTCCATATCGAGGATCAGGTTCAGACCAAGCGCTGTGGTCACTTGCTTGGGAAGCAGGTCGTCTCCCGCGAGGAATTCGTCACTCGCATCCGGGCGGCAGTCATTGCACGCGACCAAATACCCGGCGGCTCTGACTTTGTGATTATCGGCCGGACTGATTCAGCCCAAGTTTTGGGTATGGACGAGGCGATCGCCAGGCTGAAATTAGCCTCGGATGCTGGTGCAGATGTTTGCTTCATCGAGGGCGTCAAGACGAAGCAACTCCTTGAGCGTACGGTCTCTGCCCTCGCACCGAAGCCGGTAAGACTCCCCTACCTCCAATATGGGCGGACTAATTCAACACTTCCTCAGGTCCTGGTCAACGTCATCTCTGGCGGGCTCACCCCCAGCTTCACTTCCCAAGACGCTGAAGACATGGGTGCCAAAATCATCAGTACGTCGGTTATCCAAGACATTCTCCGTGTTTCTCATCATATCTTTACAGTCTTCTCGCTGGTTTCCTGTGTACCTATGTTACACGCTGTTCGCGCAGCTATGAAGTCGCTCCGAGAAACCGGTACCGACTTCAGCTCTGCACAAGGCATGGGCCCGCGCGAGTTCTTCGAGGCCGTCGGATTGCGCGACGTCGTGGAACTGGACTCGAAGGCGGGAGGAGTGGCCTTTGCGTCGATCTGAGCACTTTCGCTGATTCACTTATTGCTGCTTTTGGGATGTATAGAATTTGTCGCATTAGAGGGTTTTAATATTCCGGATCTTGGGTGGAATCGTATATATGTATACACATGTTCAATTGCAACTTGCCCAAAATATACCTATCGCTGCAAACGTTATTGGTGGCTGGACTATCGACGGCTCATAACTCGATATGAACGTCGACGGCTACCGTACTTGTCTCGGCTGGACGCGAGTCGTCACACTGTGACAACTCAGGTTGACACTTGTCACACTTGTCAACCGCCCTCTGATCAGAACTGTTGGGTTCGAGTCCGCGCCATTGTCGTCACTTCGTCAGGTCGCCTAAAGTCGAGTTCGACACATTTGATATATTCTGTAGAAAGATCGTCAAGTCACTGGTTTTTTCATGGAACTTCGTCACCTCGGCTTCAAGGCTCTCAGCACTGAATCTTGTCGACGGTACCAACTCTCTGGACAACCTTAGACTGTGTGTGTTTCACTTCTGCAACATCAGGCAGGTTCCTCAACAATTGTGAATTATTTCGGAAGCTAGATAGATACGGCAATAATCCCTCCATCAAGCTGAACGATAACGCTTCGAGCGCGGCGCGCCTCGCTGCACTGAGACCGGCGCGATTAATGTCCCGCGTTCGGCCTACTCTGCGCCAATTCGAAGCCGTGCGATGGAGTGGTGCCACCAGCGGTCCTATCACCCTTCCGCCTGCCCTCCCTCCAAGACCGCCGTGCTCCGTGTGTCTCGTCGTCGTTCCCACTCCACGCCCCTCCTCCGCAATCGGATTCTGAACCGCTCGAAAAGAATTGATGATTTCTGCTGCCGGTGGCGTCGGTATTGGATACTACCCAACTGACATATTTTCCAGGCTGGCTGCTGAAAAAACCCACCTTTACCCAATAGCCTGCTGGCGGACAGTCCTAGGAGTACCAATCATCACCGCTATCGGGGCAGGAAGGGGACTGCTGGGGGCGGAAACATCGAGGGCGGGCGGCAGGGATGGTAGTGGGAGGAAGCGAAAATGGTCGGTTCAAAGTTTGGTTCGTGATTCGTTTGCTCCCGAAGTGAACTTTCGCCAGAATGTTTGGACTGACGAATCTTCAGGAAAAATCCTATGAAGAGTCGACAGCGGCGAACTGACGAGGTGACCAGGGTGCTATTGACTCGTTGGGTTCTCACTTGGCAAGGGTCGTGGCGATCCTTGTTCAACTATCATCCGAGGGCTATGGCAAAGCTCCAGCATGCTGAGGCAGTTAGACAGTGGACTTCAGGGCCCCAAATCACCTGTGAACGGCTCCAAATCCGATGCTAACCTGACAAGAATAACTCTGAATCACTGTAACCGCAAGACATGTATCGCCGACGCCGAGAACAGCTGGTACGACCCGGTGTGGACGCTAAACCTATCACCGATCAAGGAGCCAAGTTCAGCTCATTTCCGAGGACCGAGATCTGCGACGAAAAAGGTACAATGCGGTACAATGGCTTTCCGCTTCCCGAGGAAATCTTCTATCCATGTTTTCTATCACCGGAAATCGCGGGATCTGCTAGCAATTCATGGATTTTTTGCTCGAAAAACGAAAAGAAATATTATTTGCGTCGCCGCAGGACCGTTTACGATTTTCACCTGGCCCTAGGGACCCATATTTCGATATTCCAACTGGTATTATCTCTTTGCGAACGACCTGAACGACCACGAAGCTGGATGTCAATAATTAAATTTATCTCCATTCTCTGGCCGCGTTCTCGGAACGCAAATGGCCCGCATTCCATGTGCAATTGTTTCCTCGCGACTCCGCTCCGAGTTGTTCGCAGCTGTCTTGTCCCTGGCATCAAGAACGCGCGGCGCTAACAAGTACTCCATAAACGCCGACACAGGCAATATTTTCCCCGTCCGCAGTTGCTTTAAAGCTGGGTAATCGCAGCGATGGATAAACAAAAACCACCACTACCACTCCAAAACCAAAACCACTAAGCTCAATGTCTCCTGCACTCGACCTCGCTCCCGCCCCCACCGCCACAACGGAAGTTTTGAACCTCAAACTCGAGGCCCAGCGCACTGTCGCTGCTACTACTGCTGGTGTTTACTACAATGCGCGCCTCGACCCTACCAACTACATGGACGGACCTCTGTCGTGCAACCCCGCCACTCGCCTCCGCCAGATGCTCGCTCGTCCCGGTATCATTGTGGGTGCCCTCTTGGCAATTTCACGTTATATGTCGCTCATTGGACTTCTCTGTAGACTGCGCCTGGGATCTGCGATGGTATCAGTGCACGATGCGCCATAGAAGCCGGTTTCGAGTGCCTGTACCAAAGGTTTCTTCTATTGCTTCAATCCTTAGATGTCCCCAACTCACAAAATTCAATAGCGGTGCCGCTACCACCGCCTCGAGACTTGGTCAACCCGATCTCGCCATTGCAACCCTCAACGACTTCGTCGAGGTATGGTTTAACTTGAACCTATTCTTCAAATATTAACCCATTTTCTCAGGCCGCCGAGATGGTTTGTGGCCTGGACCCCACTGTTCCGGTGATTGCAGACGCAGATACCGGGTAGGTGGACTTCCTTTCCTCTCACACGTCAATCTCACAAGCGAGAACAGATTCGGTGGCCCAGCCAACATTGCCCGGACCGTCACAAAATACGCCAGGGCCGGTGTCGCTGGCCTCCATATCGAGGATCAGGTTCAAACCAAGCGCTGCGGCCACTTGCTCGGGAAGCAGGTCGTCTCCCGCGAGGAATTCGTCACTCGCATCCGGGCGGCCGTTCTTGCACGCGACCAAATACCCGGCGGCTCTGACTTTGTGATTATCGGCCGGACTGATTCAGCCCAAGTTTTGGGTATGGACGAGGCGATCGCCAGGCTGAAATTAGCCTCGGATGCTGGTGCAGATGTTTGCTTCATCGAGGGCGTCAAGACGAAGCAACTCCTTGAGCGTACGGTCTCTGCCCTCGCACCGAAGCCGGTAAGACTCCCCTGCCTCCAGTATGGGCGGCAGACTAACTCAAGTGTTCCTTAGGTCCTGGTCAACGTCATCTCCGGTGGGCTGACCCCCAGTTTCACTTCCCAAGACGCTGAAGACATGGGAGCCAAAATCATCAGTATGCAGGTTATCCAAGAAGTTATCCCGTGTTTCTCACATCTTTACAGTCTTCTCGCTGGTTTCCTGCGTGCCTATGTTACACGCTGTTCGCGCAGCTATGAAATCGCTCCGGGAAACCGGCACCGACTTCAGCTCTGCACAAGGCATGGGCCCGCGCGAGTTCTTCGAGGCCGTCGGATTACGCGACGTCGTGGAACTAGACTCGAAGGCGGGAGGAGTGGCCTTTGCGTCGATATGAGGTCTCTTTCGCTGATTCACTTGTTGTTGCTGTTGGGATGTATAGAACTTGTCGCATTAGAGGCTTGCTTTTTTATTTTGGATCTTCGGTGGAACATATATGTATACACATGTTCAATTGCAAATCGTGCAAAATCTATCTATCGCTGCAAACGTTACTAAACTATCGACGGCTCACAGCTCGATATGAACGTCGACAGCCACCGCACTGGTCGCGGCTGGTCGCAGTCGACGCGAGTTGTCACACTGTGACAATTCAAGCTGATACTTGTCAGCCGCTCTTGGAGCCGTTGGGTTCGAGTCCCCGCCATCGTCGTCTCTTTGTCAGGTCGCCTAAAGTCGAGGAAATTCGCCACATCTGATATATTCCGTAGAAAGATCGTCGGCCACTGGTTTTTTTTCATGGAACTTCGTCACTTCGGCTTCAAGGCTCTCAAGTACCGGGTCTTACTGGGTCTTGTCGACGGTCCTAACTCTCTGGACAGCCTTAGACTGTGTTTCACTTCTGCAACATCAGGCAGGCTCCTCAATAATTGTGGATTATTTCAAAAGCTAGATGCCTAACTGTGAAACGGTAATAATCCCTCCATCAAGCTGAACGATAACGCTTCGGGCGCGGCGCGCCTCGCTGCACTGAGACCGGCGCGATTTATGTCTCGCGTTCGGCCTACCCTGCGCCAATTTGAAGCCGTGCGACGGAGCGGCGCCACCAGCGGTCCCATTATCCCTTCCGCCCGCCCTCCCTTCAAGACCGCCGTGCTTCTGGTAATCCGAGTCGGATTCTGGACCGCTCGAAAAGAATAGATAATTTCTGGGGCCGGTGGTGTTGGTATTGGATTCTACTCAACTGATATATTTCTCGGGCTGGCTGCTGAAAAAAAAAATGCACCTTTACCCAATAGCCGCGTCCGAGGATGAGATCTACTGGCGGACAGTCCTAGGAGCATCAATCATCATCGCCATCGGGGCAGTAAGGCGACTGCTGGGGGCGGAAACATCGAGGGCGGGCGGCAGCGATGGTAGTGGGAGGAAGCGAAAATGGTCGGTTCAAAGTTTGGTTCGTGATTCGTTTGCTCCCGAAGTGAACTTTCGCCAGAATGTTTGGACTGACGAATCTTCAGGAAAAATCCTATGAAGAGTCGACAGCGGCGAACTGACGAGGTGACCAGGGTGCTATTGACTCGTTGGGTTCTCACTTGGCAAGGGTCGTGGCGATCCTTGTTCAACTATCATCCGAGGGCTATGGCAAAGCTCCAGCATGCTGAGGCAGTTAGACAGTGGACTTCAGGGCCCCAAATCACCTGTGAACGGCTCCAAATCCGATGCTAACCTGACAAGAATAACTCTGAATCACTGTAACCGTAAGACATGTATCGCCGACGCCGAGAACAGCTGGTACGACCCGGTGTGGACGCTAAACCTATCACCGATCAAGGAGCCAAATCCAGCTCATTTCCGAGGACCGAGAATCCGAGATCTGCGACGAAAGAGGTACAATGCGGTACAATGGCTTTCCGTTTCCCGAGGAAATCTTCCATCCATGTTTTCTGTTGCCAAAGATCGCGGGATCTGCTAGCAATTCGTGGACCCTGTGCCCAAAAAATGAAAAGAAATGTTATTTGCGTCGCCGCAGGACCGTTTACGATTTTCACCTGGCCCTAGGGACCCATATTTCAATATGCCTACGGGTATCTCTTAGCGAACGACCTGAGCAACTGCAAAGCTGCATGGCGATAATTAATTTCCGTCTCGGAACGCCTATGGCCCGGATTTCCTTGCGACTCCGCTCCGAGTTGTTCGCAGCTGTCTTGTCCCTGGCACCAAGAACGCGCGGCGCTAACAAGTACTTCATAAACGCCGACATAGGCAATATTTTCCGGTCCGAACTTGCTTAAAAGCTGGGAATCCTTCAGCGATGGATAAACAAAAACCACTACTACCACTCCAAAACCAAAACTACCGAGCCCAATGTGTCCTGCACTCGACCTCGCTCCCGCCCCCACCGCAACAACTGAAGTTTGGAACCCCAAACTCGAGGCCCAGCGCACCGTCGCTGCCGCTGCTGGCGTTTACTACAATGCGCGCCTCGACCCCGCCAACTACATGGACGGACCTCTATCGTGCAACCCCGCTACGCGCCTCCGCCAAATGCTCGCTCGTCCCGGTATCGTTGTGGGTGTCTCTTGGCAATTTCACGTTATATATTGTTCATTGGACTTCTCTGTAGACTGCTCCTGGGATCTGCGATGGTATCAGTGCACGATGCGCCATAGAAGCCGGTTTTGAATGTCTTTACCAAAGGTCTCTTCTATTGCTTCAATCCTTAGATGTCCCCCACTTACAATATTCGATAGTGGTGCCGCTACCACCGCCTCGAGGCTCGGTCAACCCGATCTCGCCATTGCAACCCTCAACGACTTCGTCGGGGTATGGTCTAACTTGAATCTGGTCCTTAAATATTAACTTGGTTTCTCAGGCGGCCGAGATGGTTTGTAGCCTGGACCCCACCGTCCCCGTGATTGCAGATGCAGATACCGGGTAGGCAGATTCTTTTTCCTCTCAGACATCGACCTCACACGCAAGAAACAGATTTGGCGGCCCCGCGAACATTGCCCGGACCGTCACAAAATACGCCAGGGCCGGTGTCGCTGGCCTCCATATCGAGGATCAGGTCCAGACCAAGCGCTGCGGCCACTTACTCGGGAAGCAAGTCGTCTCCCGTGAGGAATTCGTCACTCGCATCCGGGCGGCAGTCATTGCACGCGACCAAATACCCGGCGGCTCCGACTTTGTAAGTGCTCTTCGAAACAAAACATACAATGGACTCGATTTGACTGCCGCACAGGTGATTATCGGCCGGACTGATTCAGCCCAAGTTTTGGGCATGGACGAGGCGGTCACCAGGCTGAAGTTGGCCTCGGACGCTGGTGCAGATGTTTGCTTCATCGAGGGCGTCAAGACGAAGCAGCTCCTTGAGCGTACGGTCTCTGCCCTCGCACCGAAGCCGGTAAGACTCCCCTGCCTCCCATATGGGCGGACTAATTCAACACTTCCTCAGGTCCTGGTCAACGTCATCTCTGGCGGGCTTACCCCCAGTTTCACTTCCCAGGATGCTGAAGACATGGGTGCCAAAATCATCAGTACGCAGCTTCTGCAAGACATTCACCGTGTTTCTTATGTCTTTATAGTCTTCTCACTGGCTTCCTGCGTGCCTATGTTACACGCTGTTCGCGCAGCCATGAAATCGCTTCGAGAAACCGGCACCGACTTCAGCTCTGCACAAGGCATGGGCCCGCGCGAGTTCTTCGAGGCCGTCGGATTACGCGATGTCGTGGAACTAGACTCGAAAGCGGGAGGGGTGGCCTTTGCCTCGATCTGAGTTTCTTCTCTGAATCACTTGTTGCTGCTGTTGGGGATGTATAGAAGTTAAGAGATTTGGTTTTGTTCTGTATCTTCGGTGGAATTATTTATCTATACACATGTTCAAATCGTGCAAAATATATTTATCGCTGCCAAACGTTAGCTAAACACACTGTCGACAGCCCTAAGTAACTCGATATGAACGTCGATAACGCGGCAGCCCCAGCGCTCAAGACGCACGAATAACCGGTGACTAACTCGCGCTGCTTCGAACTTTTAAATTGTAACCTCTTCCTGAAGGCTTCCACCGTTGCTAAACTTCTGGATCCTTTTCCAGGAGCAGCAGCTTGTTAGAAGGCCCTCGGATCGAGTTCAGCTACCATGGAATAATTTGGGAGGCGGAATTATCGGAAATGGGTCCTGAGAGGCCGCTCTGCATTTGATCAGAAATTAATGTGGTAGCCAAGTGGTAGCAGTATGACTCTGTGGGGTACGGGGTGGCCTTTGTGGACGAGCACCAATCGCACGACCTCGAATGGCTCCAGATGGCTCCATCGTAGGCTCGGACGTTCGACGGAGGATGATGGTAAGAAAGGTTGATTTTCGAGTTCGACGCCACCAGGTCGGACGCCACCACCGCCACAATACCAACTCCAACCACGACCAGCAACAGATGATCAGTTGACAGCGTCCAAGCTATTATCGTGAAATGGAAATGCCAAACTGCAAATCGAACGGTCTCTAACTCCACTAGCCCTTGCTCATCTGCAACAAAAAAAGCTGAACATCCAGACTCTTATCATCGCGACCCACGTTTGGCTCTAACTTGGCGGGCTTTCCTTTTCTTCATCTCGATGAAGCCCAGATGAGCCCATATGAGCAAGCAGCTGGCTGTTCAGTCGCGCGCCGCTCTCCGCGGCAACGCCGTCACCTATATGGACGAAAGGGTGCCAGCCTGGCCCAGCCAAGCTTTCTCGTTCTCGGCGGTAGAGCCTCGCCGTGACCTATACCTTTACTTCTCTAGCATTGGCGCTTCCCCGCCTCTCCGCGACGAAGCATCTGCCCGCCCATGCCTTGGCGCCAAGGACGCAGACGTATCTGGCCTGATCTTCGAGCGACGTAAATGGTCAACAAATATCCCATTTCTCCACTGGCGGAAAAAAATCCGGCTCGCACACAATCTCTCATTGCTTGGCGACTCGGAACTGGCCAAACTAGAGTCGTACGCTGCCCTGCTGGATTCGTTTCTGCCTTCTGCCACCTCGATCGATCAGGCTGTGTCCTTCTTTCAGTTCGCCCTTTGTAAGGATCTTCTCGTTGACGGAATAAGCTCTTCGGCCTTTGTATTTTCAAAACATCAAGTTCCGTGGAATTATCGAGTAAAATTGAGGCTCCGGAACCCTTTTCTGCACGCGATCACTTGCGTGGTCGCTGTACACGATCCCAGAACTGGAAGTATCACACCCACATACGGTACATATACGCGGCTTTCTGGCTACTTGTAACGTGTTCCAACCGCCAAGGGCTTCTCTGGCACTGAGACAGCGGAGCTAACAGGGACCGATACTCGCCTCTAAACTCCGCTATCCGGTCTCCCACACCGCGGGCAAGGACCGACGCACCCGCAAAACAGGTGCGTTGGCTTGCTTTGTCGGACTAATGGACCCCTTTGAATCGGTTTAAAAGGACGACCTTGCTAGCCATATCACGCATTCCTCCCTCATCTCCCTTCTTCCACGCACCCATTCATCATGTCCCCCGTCCTCAGCGTCACAACCACCTCTACGGAAGTTTGGAGCGTGCCATCCACCATCACACCCCTGTGGAACCTCAAACCCGACGCGCGTAGCTCTTCCCCACGCTACTACAACGCCCGTTTCGAACCTCGTCATTATCTGGATGGACCTTTATCAACAAATCCTGCGACTCGTCTCCGCCAGATGCTCGCCCGTCCCGGTATCGTTGTCAGTTCCCCCTTTGTGTTTTTCATTCGTGGTCATTAACCGCCAACCCTCCAGGTTGCACCCGGAATCTGCGACGGTATCAGTGCACGATGCGCCATCGAGGCTGGCTTCGATTGTCTGTACCAAAGGTCTTTCAGCTAGCTCATCGTTGGATGCATAGGCTGACAAAGCCATCGCAGTGGCGCCGCTACCACAGCTTCTGTGAGTCGTTTGTGCTCCAATTTGCCCACTTTGTTTTCTAATCGTCTATCTCCTTAGCGACTGGGACAACCAGATCTGGCGATTGCAACTCTCAATGACTTCGTTGGGGTGTGTCCAATTACCTTTCTTTCTTTTGTGCTAATTGTCTGCAGGCAGCCGAAATGGTCTGCAGCCTCGATCCCTCGATGCCTGTAATCGCCGACGCCGATACTGGGTACGTGCCAATATTCCTGCTGCGATAATCTGACATAAATTACTTATTAGTTTCGGAGGCCCCGCGAACATTGCTCGTACCGTTACGAAATACGCCCGAGCCGGTGTCGCTGGGCTGCACATTGAAGACCAAGTACAAACGAAACGATGCGGTCACTTACTGGGCAAGCAAGTCGTGTCTCGCGAGGAATTCGTCATGCGGATACGTGCTGCGGTAATTGCGCGCGACTCGATACCTGGAAACTCCGACTTTGTGATCATCGGCCGAACCGATTCTGCCCAAGTATTAGGGATGGATGAGGCCCTTATCCGACTGCAGTTGGCGGCAGACGCCGGAGCGGATGTGCTCTTCATTGAGGGCGTCAAGACCAAACAACTTCTGGAAACGACTGTCAAGACTTTGGCGCCGAAACCCGTACTTGTGAACGTTATATCCGGTGGGCTGACGCCGAGCTTTACCTCCAAAGGCACGTCTCATTTTTGTCTGATTCTGACGGCATGTTGACGGGCACTGCAGATGCTGAAGCTATGGGAGCAAAGATAATTAGTGAGTTCAGCCGTAACTCACCGTCGGTGTTCTCTAACTCGTTGTAGTCTTCTCATTAGCTTCATGTGTCCCCATGGTCCACGCTCTCCGAACGGCGATGCGGTTGTTACGAGAGACTGGCACCGACTTTGCCGCTGCGCAGAGTATGGGGCCGCGGGAGTTTTTCGAAGTTATGGGTGAGACCAGCCTCATGCCAAGTTATCTCGATTCTCACTCTTCACTAGGATTGCGGGATGTCGTGGAACTAGACTCGAAAGCTGGAGGAACGGCATTTACCTCCATTTAACGAGTGGGTGTCTCAAGGGCGGGGGTATATGGCTACTGTTTTCTGGGACATTAATGGGGTGTTTTCCAAGTTGATAGGACTTTCTTACCTTGATCAGCTCTAATTATTTTTTGTACAACTACGCTTCGACCCCGTAATAGGAAGCTGTCAAAGAATGTGGCGGTGCCGTGGTAATTACCGTAACTTCGAGTGAAAGAACATGTCAAAGCTATGGACTGCCTTGTTCCGCTCACCGATGCCACCGAAACTACCATCCACGCATTTGCCACCCAAACCATCCCCGTCCACGCAGACCAATAAACTCCACTATTATGATGCCCGAATCGAGAAGGGCCGCTGGCTCCCAAGAACCATTGCATCCGCATCCGCATCCGCGTCGTTTCGTTCTACAGACGAGCTTTCTCTTCTGACCTGGAACGTGGATTTTGCCGCTCCTCTGGTTGTTCGGCGGTTTCAAACGGCTCTCTCCCACATAGAAAAACTCGTCTCCCCACATCTTAACTCGCCACCACCGCCACCGACCATTATTTTGCTACAAGAGGTCCATACTTCTTGTTTCCAAACTCTCCTGACAAACGCATTCATTCGTGAATTTTATCAAATCACCAACCTCTTCTCGTCCCAATCGTATAGCACCCTCACGCTTGTGCCGAATTCTCTCGCATCCGTAGTATCCTCCGTGTCGAGGGTCCCATTCGTTGAGACCCGGATGCAGAGAGACTGTCTATACGTCGACCTCGACATTCCGCTGCCCCAAACGGGCGGGGAGCCGAAAGCGAAAACACTGCGGCTGCGGATCGCCAACACGCACTTGGAGTCCTTGAACGGGTTCGGGGACAGGGCCCGGCACAAACAGCTGGAAGTGATCTCGAGACTTCTTACGACGAGCGAGGTAGACGCTGGTTTGGTGGCGGGAGATATGAATGCCATCTCTCCTTCCGACCGAAACCTTCCCGAAGAGGTCGGTCTCTCCGACGCCTGGCTCGCGAGCACCACACAGTCTATAGAGTGTGGTACGAAGAACGTTGACGAGGCAGGGCTCGGGGAAGCGGAGGGGCACACCTGGGGATATCAGCCCAAGGGTGCGTACCCGCCAAATAGGCTCGACAAAATACTCACGGTGGGGAAAATGGTGGCCGTTGACATTGAGCGTGTTGGTGTGGAACTGAAAGTCGAGGGCAGGGATGCGTGGGTTAGCGACCACTTTGCTTTACTCGCGAAGATCGTCCTTAAACCGTAATTTATTTCATTGGCTTTCTGTAAAGGTACACCACAATTGTATATACATGTTGTTATTCAGATGAGAATGGGATTATGAAGTAACGGGGTCTAGCTGCTCCACCGCTGGACGGAGCAGCCAAAGGTCTCCACCGGGAGGCGCAGGCACTTGACTAACCGCTCTCCTGGCGGCGGCGTTCCCCGCATCGGCCGAAGCATGGATGATGTCGCTAGCCGCGAACGCGGTGAAGTTCAGCTCGGGAAAGTTCCACCCTTCCGCACCGGTAGCGGCCGGAATGATAAAATCGATGGCCTGGTTGATGCTCTGACCCTGCGCGCCCTCATATCCCCACAGATCGACGCCCACCTTCTTCGCAATGGCCGCCATCCGGGTGTACGCCACAAGGTCAAAGGTCGAGTAGTGAAAGCTACGCGTGCGGGTGAGTTCCTGCGGCTGGCTGCCGTTGGCGGTGATGTACAATCCAATACGCGGCTTCATGAGGTTCGCTTTCGATTGGACCAACCTGGTGTTTCCAGTGAAAAGCGCAATCCCAGCGCTCTGCATGATGGCGAACGTTCCGTGGTTATTAGTCGCGACGGATTCATCCTGGCCGAACTGGCTCGTCTCGAGCCAATTGAGGAAGTCGACGTTCCACTGGCGGAAAGCGCTGACGTCCGACGTAGACCACCCGGGCGCACCCGAAGCGAGTATCGCCGCGGCGTCGACGACACTGGTGTATTGCTGCGAGAAATCGATGATCCCGATGGAACGTCCGGTGTTGACGCAGGGAACGATTTGCGCGTGGTTCAGGTTGGGGTTCATGCGCGTGGCGGGGGTAATGAACCAGGTGCGGAGGATGTCGCCTGCGTGGGTCGCATATTGCGTGTTCCCCGTGTAGTACCACGCTAGAGCGAGGATGTAAGAGGACTGGAACATGCTTCCACGGTCGTTGTGGTCGGTGTATTTGTCGGCTTCGGGGTTGTGCACACCATCTCGCTCGACATAGGGACAGCCGTCCGATGTGTTGGACGCCCAAAAGTATGGCGCTTGACTGGCGTAATCATGGATATCGCCTCCAGGGGGGATAACTATTTTATTCGTGACACTCCATGGTCCTTGGGATAGCCAACTATCGGCTTGGGCAGTAAGAGAAGCTATAGATGTCATTGGATGCGAGTATAGCGCGGTATAAGTATCGCATACCCAGCGTCTGTTTCAAAGATGGATCGTTTGCCAGCCGCGACTTGGCATCCACGAGCCTAGAACCGTCCAGCACCACCGTGTTCGGAGTAGCCGACTGAACACCAGTAACGAGGCCTAGCAAAACGTATGCCGCGGTGGAAAAATATAGCCGGCGAGACTTGAAGGATTGTTAAAGGGTAGCCGACAAACACGAACTGCCACATACCATCTCTCTCAGTCGATGTTGCAGAACAAAGGTTTGGAAAGAAGTTGGAGAGAGAGAGAGGGTTCCAACTTGAAGCTGCCCGAAGACATTCCGGTAACAAAGTGGAGTAGATGCTCCGAATGTTTCGAAAGTTCGGACAGGATGAACGGTGCAGTGACGACACGAGACCTTTCCTCATGACGCCTCTGCTAGTGGATGGCGCAGTTGTATCGTGTTACATGGCCTGAGGTAGCCAGCGAAAGGTTTATTCGGTGAGAACACGAGACCTTTTCCTCATGACCGAACGGCGAACCCTTTCCCGGTGAATGGCGCACTACGGCGCAGTTGCATCATGTTACAGGTAACCAGCAAAAGATTCTATCCAGTTGAATTCTTGCGTCCCCTGATGCAGGTTGAAATGGAGCAGACGATCCACAGTCGCCTCTTAAGGACCGTTTTGTCGAATTGTGGTGAGAGTCGGGTGAGGAGGAAAGTAACTTACTAAGCGAGATTACGAGGTGTACTTAGGGAACGTAATACAATCCCACGGTTCAAAGCACAAGTTCAACAACACATCACCTTGTCTCCGATTCGTTCTGCGGGGCCGAGGCCGTCAACGCGTCAAAGGTAACCTGGTCAAACCAGACTCGGATTCAAGTGGCGCGTAGAGGCCCAAAAAGTCTCCCCGACCCTTCATTCGCAGTGTCTTCCGTTTCCTTGAAGTCGTCATTTGACCGGACGAACTTGGGATAAGAAATTCAGAAGCCAAGGAATGTTAAGTCATGAAAAAAATGGTTTGCCTGATTCATGAAGCAGCCCATCCTCAGCCAAAAAATTGAACCTAACCCTGGATAAACAGCTGTTCGAAAGCGATCACCATCCACGCATTTGCCACTCAAACCATCCGCGTCCACGCAGACCAATAAACTCTCCTATTAACCATGCCCGAAGTGAGAAGGGCCGCTGGCTCCCAGGGACCATTCCATCGGCATCCATGTTGGTTCGTTCTACAGACGAGCTTTCTCTTCTGACCTGGAACGTGGACTTTGCCGCTCCTCTGGTTGTTCGGCGGTTCCAAACAGCTCTCTCCCACCTAGAAAAACTCGTCTCCCCACATCTTACCTCGCCACCACCACCACCGACCATTATTTTGCTACAAGAGGTCCATACTTCTTGTTTCAAAACTCTCTTCACAAACACGTTCATCTATGAATTTGCTCAAATAACCAACCTCTTCTCTGCGCGATCATACAGCACCCTCAGCCTTATGCCGAATTCTCTGGCGTCCCTCGTATTCTCCGTATCGAGGGTCCTATTATTCACTGAAACCCGGATGCAGAGTGACTGTCTGGTAGTACGTCGACCTCGATATTCCGCTGCCCCAAACGGGCGGGGAGCCGAGAGCAAAAACATTATCGTCAACACTCACTTGGAGCCCTTGAACGTGTTCGGGAACAGGGCCCGGCCCAAACAGTTGGAAGTGATCTCGAGACTTCTTACGACGAGTGAGGTAGACGCTGGTTTGGTGGCGGGAGATATGAATGCCATCTCTCCTTCCGACCGAAACCTTCCCGAAGAGGTCGGTCTCTCCGACGCCTGGTTCGCGAGCACCGCACGGCCCACAGAGTGTGGTATCAAGAACGTTGACGAGGCGGGGCTCGGGGAAGCGGAGGGCACACCTGGGGATATCAGCCCAAGGGTGCGTACCCGCCAAATAGGCTCGACAAAATACTCACGGTGGGGAAAATGGTGGCCGTTGACATTGAGCGTGTTGATGTGGAACTGAAAGTCGAGGGCAGGGATGCGTGGGTTAGCGACCACTTTGGTTTACTCGCGAAGATCGTCCTTAGACCGTAATTTATTTCATTGGCTTTCTGTAGAGGTACACCACAATTGTATATACATGTTGTTATTCAGATGAGAATGGGATTATGAAGTAACGGGGTCTAGCTGCTCCACCGCTGGACGGAGCAGCCAAAGGTCTCCACCGGGAGGCGCAGGCACTTGACCAACCGCTCCCCTAGCGGCGGCGTTCCCCGCATCGGCCGAAGCATGGATGATGTCGCTAGCCGCGAACGCGGTGAAGTTCAGCTCGGGAAAGCTCCACTTTTTCACACCAGTAGCGGCCGGGATGATAAAGTCGATGGCCTGGTTGATGCTCTGACCCTGCGCGCCCTCGTATCCCCACAGATCGACGCCCACCTTCTTCGCAATGGCCGCCATCCGGGTGTACGCCACAAGGTCAAAGGTCGAGTAGTGAAAGCTACGCGTGCGGGCGAGTTCCTGCGGCTGGCTGCCGTTGGCGGTGATGTACAATCCAATACGCGGCTTCATGAGGTTCGTTTTCGACTGTACCAACTTGGTGTTTCCGGTGAAAAGGGCAATGGCAGCGCTCTGCATGATGGCGAACGTTCCGTGGTTATTAGTCACGACGGATTCGTCTTGGCCAAACTTGCTCGTCTCGAGCCAATTGAGGAAGTCGACGTTCCACTGGCGGAACGCGCTGGCGTCCAACGTGGACCACCCGGGCGCCCCCGAAGCGAGTATCGCCGCGGCGTCGACGACACTGGTGTATTGCTGTGAGAAATCGATGATCCCGATGGAACGTCCGGTGTTGGCGCAGGGAATGATTTGCGCGTGGTTGAGGTTGGGGTTCATGCGCGTGGCGGGGGTAATGAACCAGGTGCGGAGGATATCGCCTGCGTGGGTCGCATATCGCGTGTTCCCCGTGTAGTACCACGCGAGAGCGAGGATGTAAGAGGACTGGAACATGCTTCCACGGTCGCCGTGATCAGTGTATTTGTCGGCTTCGGGGTTGTGCACGCCATCTCGCTCGACATAGGGACAGCCATCCGGTGTGTTGGACGCCCAAAAGTATGGCGCTTGACTGGCGTAATCATGGATATCGCCTCCAGGGGGGATAACTATTTTATTCGTGACACTCCATGGTCCTTGGGATAGCCAACTATCGGCTTGGGCGGTAAGAGAAGCTATAGATGTCATTTGGACGTGAATATAGCGCAATATAACTTAATAGTACAAGTATCACATACCCAACGTCTGTTTCAAAGATGGGTCGTGTGCCAGCCGCGACTTGGCATCCACGAGCCTAGAGCCGTCCAGCACCACCGTGTTCGGAGTAGCCGACTGAACACCAGTAACGAGGCCTAGCAAAACGTATGCCGCGGTGGAAAAATATAGCCGGCGAGACTTGAAAGATAGTTAGTTTAAAGGGTAGCCGACAGACATGAACTACCACATACCATCTCTGTCAGTCGATGTTGCAGAACAAAGGTTTGGAAAGAAGTTGGATAGAGAGGGAGGGTTTTAACTTGAAGCTGCCCGAAGACATTCCGGTAACAAAGTGGAGTAGATGCTCCGAATGTTTCGAAAGGTCGGACAGGATGAACGGTGCAGTGATGACACGAGACCTTTCCTCATGACGCCTCTGCTGGTGGATTGCGCAGTTGTATCGTGCTACAGGGCCTGAGGTAGCCAGCGAAAGGTTTGATTCGGTGAGAACACGAGACCTTCAAGTTTTCCTCATGACAGAACGGTGCTGAACGCCTTTCCCGGTGAATGGTGCCTTACGGCGCAGTTGTATCATGTGTATCGTACTACAGGGCCTGAGGTAGCCAGCGAAAGGTTTGATTCGGTGAAAACACGAGACCTTCAAGTTTTCCTCATGACAGAACGGTTTTGAACGCCTTTCCCGGTGAATGGTGCATTACGGCGCAGTTGTATCATGTGTATCGTACTACAGGGCCTGAGGTAGCCAGCGAAAGGTTTTATTCGGTAAGAACACGAGGCCTTCAAGTTTTCCTCATGACAGAACGGTGTTGAACGCGTTTCCCGGTGAATGGTGCATTACGGCGCAGTTGCATCGAGGTGGCCAGCAAAAGATTCTATCCAGTTGAATTCTTGCGTCCCTTGATGCAGATTGAAATCGAGCAGACGATTCACAGTCGCCTCTTAAGGACCGTTTTGTCGAATTATGGTGAGAGTCGGGTGAGATCAGGAGGAAAGTAACTTACTAAGCGAGATTACGAGGGAACGTAACACAATCCCACGGTTCAAAGCACAAGTTCAACAACACATCATTTTGTCTCAAATTCGTTCTGTGGGGCAGAGGCCGTCAACGGTAAGCTGGTCAAACCAGACTCGGGTTCAAGTTGCACGTAGAGGCCCAAAAATTCTCCCCGACCCTTGTCAGTTATCTAAGTGTCTGTCTTCATTGCAGTGTCTTCCGTTTCATTGAAGTCGTCATTTGACCGGACGAACTTGGGACAAGAAATGCAGAAGCCAAGGAATGTTAAGTCATGAAAGATGTGCACTACATCGCGTTTATTTCTTTAGCAGCTCGCTCTCCGATCCCGGACACGGAAACCCTGAGCGGCGCATCCACTATGATAGATGGTTTGCCTGAAGCAGCCCATCCTCAGTTCGATCCAAAAAATTGAACCTGACCCTGGATAAACAGCTGTTCGAAAGCGATCACCATCCACGCATTTGCCACCCAAACCATCCGCGCCCACGCAGACCAATAAATTCCCCTATTAACCATGCCCGAAGCGAGAAGGGCCACTGGCTCCCAGGGACCATTCCATCGGCATCCACGTTGGTTCATTCTACATACGAGCTTTATCTTCTGACCTGGAACGTGGACTTTGCCGTTCCTCTGGTTGTTCGGCGGTTCCAAACAGCTCTCTCCCACCTAGAAAAACTCGTCTCCCCACATCTTACCTCGCCACCACCACCGCCGACCATTATTTTGCTACAAGAGGTCCATACTTCTTGTTTCAAAACTGTCCTCACAAACACATTCATTTGTGAATTTGCTCAAATAACCAACCTCCTCTCTGCGCGATCATACAGTACCCTCACGCTTGTGCCGAATTCTCTGGCGTTCCTCGTATTCTCCGCGTCGAGAGTCCCATTCACTGAAACCCGGATGCAGAGAGACTGTATAGTAGTACGTCGACCTCGACATTCCGCTGCCCCAGACGGGTGGGGAGCCGAGAGCGAAAAACATTATCGCCAATACTCGCTTGGAGTCCTTGAACGGGTTCGGGGACAGGGCCGGCCCAAACAGTTGGAAGTGATCTTGAGACCTCTTACGACGAGTGAGGTAGACGCTGGTTTGGTGGCGGGAGATATGAATGCCATCTCTCCTTCCGACCGAAACCTTCCCGAAGAGGTCGGTCTCTCCGACGCCTGGCTGACGGGCACCGCACAGCCCACAGAGTGTGGTACCAAGAACGTTGACGAGGCGGGGCTCGGAAAGGCGGAGGGGCACACCTGGGGGTATCAGCCCAAGTGAGAGCGTGTTGGTGTGGAATTGAAAGTCGAGGGCAGGGATGCGTGGGTTAGCGACCACTTTGGTTTAAGTACTCGCGAAGATCGTCCTTAGACCATAATTTATTTCATTGGCTTTCTGTAGAGGTACACCACAATTGTAAATACATATTGTTATTCAGATGAGAATGGGATTATGAAGTAACGGGGTCTAGCTGCTCCACCGCTGGACGGAGCAGCCAAAGGTCTCCACCGGGAGGCGCAGGCACTTGACCAACCGCTCCCCTAGCGGCGGCGTTCCCCGCATCGGCCGAAGCATGGATGATGTCGCTAGCCGCGAACGCGGTGAAGTTCAGCTCGGGAAAGTTCCACCCTTCCGCACCAGTAGCGGCCGGAATGATAAAATCGATGGCCTGGTTGATGCTCTGACCCTGCGCGCCCTCATATCCCCACAGATCGACGCCCACCTTCTTCGCAATGGCCGCCATCCGGGTGTACGCCACAAGGTCAAAGGTCGAGTAGTGAAAGCTACGCGTGCGGACGAGCTCCTGCGGCTGGCTGCCGTTAGCCGTGATGTACAATCCAATACGCGGCTTCATGAGGTTCGCTTTCGATTGGACCAACCTGGTGTCTCCGGTGAAAAGGGCAATGCCAGCGCTCTGCATGATGGCGAACGTTCCGTGGTTATTAGTCGCGACGGATTCATCCTGGCCGAACTGGCTCGTCTCTAACCAATCGAGGAAGTCGACGTTCCACTGACGGAAAGCGCTGACGTCCGACGTAGACCACCCAGGCGCACCCGAGGCGAGTATTGCAGCGGCGTCGACGACACTGGTGTATTGCTGTGAGAAATCGATGATCCCGATGGAGCGTCCGGTGTTGGCGCAGGGAATGATTTGCGCGTGGTTGAGGTTGGGGTTCATACGCGTGGCGGGGGTAATGAACCAGGTGCGTAGGATGTCGCCTGCGTGGGTCGCATATTGTATGTTCCCCGTGTAGTACCACGCTAGAGCGAGGATGTAAGAGGACTGGAACATGCTTCCACGGTCGTTGTGGTCGGTGTATTTGTCGGCTTCGGGGTTGTGCACACCATCTCGGTTGACATAAGGACAGCCGTCCGATGTGTTGGACGGCCACCAGTACGGCGCCTGACTGGCGTAATCATGGATATCGCCACCAGGGGGGATAACTGTTTTATTCGTGACACTCCATGGTCCTTGGGATAGCCAACTATCGGCTTGGGCGGTAAGAGAAGCTACAGATGCCATTTGGATGCGAATATAGCGCGGTATAAGTGTCACATACCCAGCGTCTGTTTCAAAGATGGATCGTATGCCAGCCGCGACTTGGCATCCACGAGCCTGTAACCGTCCAGCACCACCGTGTTCGGAGTAGCCGACTGAACACCAGTAACAAGGCCTAGCAAAACGTATGCCACGGCGGAAAAATATAGCCAGCGACACTTGAAGGATTGTTAGTTTAAAGGGTAGCCGACAGACACGAACTACCACATACCATCTCTCTGTCAGTCGATGTTGCAGAACAGGTTTGGAAAGAAGTTGGAAAGAGAGGGAGGGTTCCAACTTGAAGCTACCCGAAGACAATCCGGCAACAAAGTGGAGTAGACGCTCCGAATGTTTCAAAAGTTCGGACAGGATGAACGGTGTGCAGTGATGACACGAGACCTTTCCCCATGACGCCTCTGCCGGTGAATGGCACAGTTTTATCATGTTACAGGGCCTGAGATAGCCAGCGATTATTCGGTGAGAACACGAGACCTTTTCCTCATGACCGAACGGCGAACGCCTTTCCCGGTGAATGGCGCAGGCCAGTAAAAGATTCCATCCAGTTGAATTCTTGCGTCCCCTGATGCAAATTGAAATCGAGCAGACGATTCACAGTCGCCTCTTAAGGACTGTTTTGTCTGGTGAGAGTTGGGTGGGATCAGGAGGAAAGTAAGTAATCAGCGAGATTACGATGTGTACTTGGGTAACGTAACACTCCCACAGTTCAAAGCATAAGTTGAACGCACATCACATGGGGTTTCAGAATTAAAAACTCGGGCCCAACTTCTGTCAAAACTCGGCCTCAACTTGCCTCCGCCTTGACACCAACTCGAGCCAAGTTGATACCCAAGTTGGGACGTTGTTGGTGAAACCCCCAAGCGGCATTTGCTCAGATTCCAGAAGTTGAGGCAGGGTCGATACCCGGAGCATGATATTACAGGCCCGAGAACCGAATTAGCCGGATCATGGATGGAGCTGGGGCATCAAGTTGGGACGCAAGTTGAAGTTGGATGTCATGTCGTGGCCTTAGGCCCGATTTGACATCCAACTCCGATTTCGTGTCCCAACTCCATGAAGTTGGGACTCGAGTTAGGACACAAGTTTTGGCTCCAGATTTCAATTCTGAAACTCCCTAATTATTGTGTCGAATTCATTCTGTGTGGCAGAGGTCGTCAACGATAAGCTGGTCAGATCAGACTCGGATTAAAGTCGCGCCAGAGGCCTAAAGATTGTGTTTCCCCGATTCTTGTCTGTTTTCCAACTTGAAGTGTTTGTCTTTGGTTTCAACGAAGTCGTCACTAGTACTTGACCGGGCGCTGGTACGAGAAATTCAGAAGCCAAGGAATATGTCGAGTCATGATAAACGTGCACCACATGGACTTTTTTTTTTGCAGCTCGCTCTCCGATCCCGGACACAACAACCCTGAGCGGCGCACCCACTGGATGATTTAACCCATCTTTTCGGTCTAAAAAATTAAGCTGGCCCTGGATAGTTTCAAGTTTTAGAGAACGATCAAGTTTCGGTCAAGTTTCTCGCGACGACACCGTCAAAGTCAAGCTAGCCAAGATGCTCTTTGCGCCGACGGGGATTTAACCCATCTTTTCGGTCCAAAAAAATTAAGCTGGCCCTGGATAGTTCCAAGTTTTAGAGAACGATCAAGTTTCGGTCAAGTTTCTCGCGACGACACCGTCAAAGTCAAGCTAGCCAAGATGCCCTCTGCGGTCGGCGCAAAGATAATTTTATGTTGCGTTTCTGCCGTCGTACGGAAATCTGAGAATCCTCAAACTGGATCTTGACGCGATTTTTCATATTGGCGGCGGACCCGCTTTGACTCTAGCTGTCGACCTGGAGAACAACAAGCTGCCCAATGGTTTAATTTTCGATGGAACCGCACTTTTATCAATCTGGCAACATTGTTAGTGCCGTCGGCCATGGACTTGTAAGTGTAACCGGCGCCTGAGGTAAATACATTTTCATAGGCAAGAACGTGACAGGCTTCCAACGTGCGTCGCGGGGGAAGAAATTCTCGGCAAAACGAAAGTGGGCACTACCCATTCGCACTACCCCTTTTTAGCGGATGTTCGTTTGGCGCAGGACCTGCCAGTCTTAAATTTAACAGAGGACCGGATCAGCAGCCTCGGAGGAAATATATCAAGACAAAGGCCAAACAAATCTCACCCAGTGCCGCGGTGTATTTCAAGCTCGAGTCGTACCGTAGCAGTACTACTTCGTTCTGGACGACTAATGAAATGTCAGCTCAAGGTCGTTGTCGATGGGCTTCTGCTCACCGGTGAGAGAGTCCTGTCTCCGGTGTCCCCTTGGCGAGGAGCTCGAGGCATGGCAAAAGTGATTGTAATGTTTCTTCAATGCGCCGAGTAAACTGACTCACTTCATTGCATTTGTAATGCAACAATTTTACTCCCCCAACAAAATAATATATCCAAAGCCGGTGATCTGTCCATTTTTGTTTTAGAGTTTCAGAGCAGGGAATACGAGCCGCGACGACACGTCTTCTGCGCTGGCGCGTTATTTCTTTGATGAATTCCGCTCGACCACCGCCGCTTCACATCGATTTATAAAGATGCAATGGTCGACTGAGTTATAATTTAAGAGATTCAGGACTGAATTTCATTGGTTAATGAACAGCATGAAAAGAGATACAAACTAAGGATCGTTCTTCAACTCGCTCCAAGGTGGAAGATCAAAGAAACTTGGCAAATCCTCCCACATCTTCTTCCGACCCTCGGCGACCAATTCGTTGACGTACAGCCTACATGGGTTGCACATGCTCTTGAAATAGCCCTCCGAACATCGGTTCAAAGCCCGAAGCTTGATGGGGTCCTTTACCTTCATGTCGAGAAACAATGCGTGCCGGACGAAATCGCACTGTCCGGAGGTCCCAGTGCACTCGTCGTAGTCCCACAACTCAGACTCCAACCATCCCCACGTATTCCCGGGTTCTGTCTGTGCTTTCATGAGCTGCTCCCGGCCCCGAATGCACCGACGTAGGTCGATTGAAGCAAGAGAAGCCAAAGTTCCATCATCTCTGGGGATTCCATCGAGTAGGGAGTCCTATTAGCAGGGGACATGAGAATCTAGGGGTGCCGAGAAAAAAACAACTTACAAGACCCCGGTTCAGTGCACGATAGTAAGCAGCGGGCAGAGCTGATACTATATCGTTCTCTCGCGCCAACGTCAATATATCGAACTCAAAGGCGCGGTACGGATCGATCCGTGTCGGGGTATATGTTGTTTTCTCTTCCCAATTGCGACGGGCATCGTATTCCTTTAGGGTCGCTGGATTTTCGAATGTGATGCGCTCAACTGCGGCCTCTAGCACATCTCGAAAATCGTACTTGCGGCCCAAACGAATGAGAGCAGAGACCACTGGGAGGGGGAGCATGGGTTGGTACAGAAACTTCCTACGGTGCGGCCAGCCCCACGTAAGCATGCGTACCACTACGGATATATGCTGTACCAACAGGTTGTACAGGGCTTTCAACAGATATTCGGCGTCAGTAGCGTCGTCCTGGAGCTAACCCGTACATCAGTAACGGTACCTATTAGCCGCGGAGTGCTCAAAAGCCACCATACCTCAACAATAGGGCAGTTGTCCATGGTAGGTTGATCGGGTGGCTGAGGCAGACCCATAAGCTGGCTAAAAAATGCCGAGTTCTGGGAGAGAATGCTCCAGTGAACGCGGAACTGGATGTTTTGAGCTTGAAGTACAACACTGCCGTCCTGGTACCAGATTTCTGAGCGCGTGATAGGCTCATCTTCGGTCCGTTGGCGCTTGGCTGGGGGAGAATCATCTGCGGGAGCTGGACCCGACATGGTGGTTGAAAAAAGGGTTCAGAGCACGGTTGCGAGTGGGAATTCAGTGCGAGAGACTAAGGAAAGGGGTGTCTGATGGTACTTGCTGAACGCGTTGATGCCATCAACGCGACTTTTTTTATGCTCCAACCACTATGGCGTCCGCTTGCTTTTCTGCTCTTGCTTCTGAGCTAAAGGAAACCTCCGACCCTCTTCATCGGTTAGATATCATCAAGACCCTGGGTCTATTGATGTTTTTACCTTCAGAAGTATCCCAACCTCGTCTAGTTTTGCGGGTACTCCTTGAGGACCTCTGGGAATCCGTCACCTTTTTGTGCGTCGCAGATAAAACCCTACAGGTGGTAGCCAGAGTCTCTCGGCACCTCGAATCGATCCATGGACCTGGTCTCATCCACGATTTGCTGGAGGCGTGGCCCAAATTGTTTCAGTGGCTCTGGAACCATTTTCCGTGCCTCAATATTCCACCCACCTGCCGTGACGATACGGTGTTAAACTCATATTACTATTCCGCGGCGATCAGCATTCTTTCATTATACTCTAGCCATCCAGCACTTTTGGACATTTCTGCGGAAAATGACGCAACCTCAACCGATTTTCTAGTCGCTCGATTGTGGTACTGGAGGACAAAAGGGATCGACCTCTCCATACCGTATTCCATCATCCCGTTAACCCTCATTTACCTCAACACCACCCGCTCCGACCCAGACTGCCAGTGTGCAGTTCTGGGCATTGCGGCGAGAACGCCCAATCTCTTCACGGCCCCCATGCCAGAATGGGAAGGCATTCATGATATTCTCCTTCTTAACAATGCTGTATCTTCGACAATCGAGGTACTGGTCAATGCTCCTGGCGCAGAGCTTTCAGCTTCCCCTCCCAACCTCATCACAATTGCAGCTCATCTGGGATTGATTGTTGCGCTCTCCCGTTCCAAGAGCCACGCATATGCATTCATTCTTCATAAATCACCGTCCCTTGCCATTAAAGCTATCCTCTCATTGGTCAATCTGTCTGCCGATGTCGCGCTCATCGCAAAGTGCATATCCCTGTGCGTTCAGCACCTGTGCCTCATATTAGAGGCTTCCCATGGCTTCGAACCCGTCCTCGAAGCGCTCGATGCTATGTTGCTCCCAGCTTTGGTGAAATGCCATGGCCGTATTCTCGAGCTAAATGCAATTGTTGCTACTGACGAAGACGCGGTCTTTCTCCTGCATACCGTGCTCTCCAAGTATACCATTTTTATCACTGTCCGCGAACGAATCTCGAAATCCCTCGCCATAATCACTGCGACTGGATCCGAAGTGCTTTTAGTGCCGAACTCACCGTTCGCCGCGGCGTGGTCGGATTTCAAGGCGTTGGCGGTACAACGACTGCGAATCCAGGAGCGCCCTGTTCATATAAAGAACGAGATCCTATGTACCAACTTTGCAGTATGCCGTCTCTCCTTCCTCTTCGATCGTAACGCCGACCCCTTCTCCATAGTGCCGCAAAACCAAGACCAAAGCCGAACTCGCATGCTGCAGCCGCTGCCAAGAAGCATTTTACTGTTCCAAAGCGTGCCAGACATACGACTGGAAGCACGGCGACCACAAGAAAAAATGCGTCAGTCCTTTTATCGGTCCGTGTTCCATATCCTTGAATAACTCCCTCTTCTGTATACTGACTGCCAAATATGTAGACCGCACACCAGACCGGAAGAAGTTCCCCGTCGGAAACCGCGACCTGCGTGCCGTGGACGAAGTCCTGCGACACGACCTCAAGCTGAGGCTCCCCGAAATCCGTGCCGTGTGGAAAGCACACCACCGCACTACCGCTGCGCCCGTCGTCGCCTTCGACTACACCGTCCACCCGCCTAGGTTCTCCACTACGTCTCACACGTCCGCGGACGCGTGTCTGACACTGCACTCGTGTGGCACCACCAGACAGACGCTGTTCTGGAAGGAAACAGTCGAGATAGTCGATGGTGAACGGAAGCTGGGCGTGGACAAGGGAATAATCCTTATCATGGTCGCCGCTGGCGTTACGCCATATTCGACGTCGATAACAACCACGCTGGCAGATGTGGAAAACACGATTACTTCTCCGGGACCGTTGTTTGGATCGTCCGCGACACTCTCCGTCGGATAGGACGCTCAGCTGTCATTTTGGCGATGATGATGTGTGGTTTGGTTCCAGGATTCCCGCGAGCGCAACGTGGAGTGTGCGTATGTACATCGATATTACGGGTACCTTCATTTGGACACCACCCAAACACCACCTATGACAACCCTTTGCAAAGCAAGTGACACAGGACTGACATCCGTCAACCGGGTTTCTGGAACGGCATTATTACATATGTCAAGCTGTCACCTGTCGTGGGTTTTTGTGGGTCCAAGAGAGGTATTAACCGTCGGGAGCACAAAAAACGACTCTTTCAAAACTTATGGACGTTCCCTGGAGTTGGCAAGGCCGGCCAACCTTGGGGTCGACCGAATTCGGCTGACGGGGGTCGGCATCATCTGTGCCGACAACCCCGCGGAACGCAGTGTATGTTTGAAGCGATCTGTACCACATGAACAAATTGAAAAGGAATCCAGCAAGAGAACTGTGGTTATGTTGAACCTGTCTCTGTTCCTCTATTTTTGATATGACTTGGTCATCGTGGCAGCTCAAGGCCGCCTGACCCTTCTTGTGGGGTGTGGGGGAGTGCCTGAGAAATTCTCGGCTCTCCGCACGTTGCGTTATAAGTGAGGTCGACCTCAGCCATGC
Source organism: Mycena albidolilacea (assembly GCA_029282495.1). Classification (NCBI taxonomy): domain Eukaryota; kingdom Fungi; phylum Basidiomycota; class Agaricomycetes; order Agaricales; family Mycenaceae; genus Mycena; species Mycena albidolilacea. The sequence goes on along the minus strand of JARIHO010000014.1, from coordinate 871,385 downwards.
AGTCTTTTCTTCCGACTCTAACCACGCTCAATGAACTCCAGGCTGGGAAGCATCTGCGTTGCATTGGTTGTGGGCTGCACTGTCTCGTATGGTCTTATTCTCAACCAAGCGACGGACTTGTCGAAATCAAACCTCGAATTTGATTTCATAATCGTCGGAGGTCAGGGCCTAGTAATCAGAATCAATCGTCACCATCCGCTCATTCTTGTCCATCTGAAGGTGGTACGGCGGGGAATGTCCTTGCCAATCGATTAACGGAAAATGAACACACCTCGGTGCTTGTTCTCGAGGCAGGCGGCTCGTACGTTCGTTTTCCCTCTTACGCGTGCCTTAACAAAGGCGAAACAGAAACGAGGATATTTTGAATATTATCGTGCCGTTCTTCGCCACCCGGGCAACACCTAATACCCCTCAAGATTGGAACTATACTACGGCGCCACAAACTGGACTCGCCGGCCGGTCAGTTCCATATCCCAGAGGATTCGTCCTGGGAGGCAGCAGTTCCGTCAGTAAGTTGCATAGTTCTGATGCGAGCATGAAGTGACTTGTAACACAAAGACACAATGGTCTACACGCGGGGATCAAAGGAGGATTATGACCGCTTTTCACGCGTCTCGGGGGACCAGGGATGGTCATGGAACCGCCTCATCCCATATATGCGAAAGGTTGGTTTGTTCAAATCCGACGTCCATGTACTCCGCACCAAAAAAAATGCTTTTCAGAACGAACGATTTAGTCCTTCTGCCGACCGAAACACCACAGAACGGTTTAACCCAGCGGTCCATGGCTTTAACGGAGTCAACACCGTCAGTCTACCAGGATTTGCCAGAGGCAGCGATACAGTGGTGATAAAAGCGGCCTCTGAATCGAAGGAATTTCCATTCAACATCGACATGAACTCTGGAAATCCGCTCGGCATTGGTAATTATAATCTGTGCGATGCTCTTGGGTCGTCTACTCATTTTTTTTTCGAAGGTGGACCCAGTCAACTATCAAAAACGGCTCAAGAAGCAGCTCCGCTACATCCTACCTGGCGCCACAATTCATGAGTCGTCCAAATTTGCACATCATGTTGAACACGATGGCCACCCGTGTTGTCCAAAGTGGCTCTAAAAATGGGGAGCCTGAATTCCAAACTGTTGAATTTGCCGCAAGAAGCGGAGGTTCGTCGACTGTTTAGCAGTGTTGCCGCTTAACTCAGACACAAACTAGGATCTAAAAGTCCTCGCTTCCGCGCAACTGCCAAAAAGGAACTGATTCTCTCGACGGGTGCTATCGGGACGCCCCACCTTCTGCTGCATTCTGGAATCGGTGACTCACAGAGTTTGACCTCCCTGGGGATCACCCCGGTGCACAATCTCCCCTCGGTTGGGCAGAACTTGACAGACCACACCCTCGTGCGGATATCCTGGCAGGTCAACTCCACCGATACTTTCGACGAATCGGAGCGGAACGCAACCATCGCGGCCGAAGATCTCAACCGGTGGAATACCACGAAAACTGGCCCGCTCGTCGATGCGCTGACGAACCAGATCGGATGGCTGCGGCTATCCAAAGACTCGTTTGGAAACTTGACGGATCCATCTGCGGGACCCCACAGTCCGCATTATGAGTTTCTCATCACGGTGGGTTGTTCAAGCTGGCAACTGATTATACGGATAAAACTTGACACATTGCTCTAGAATGGCATAGTCGGCACGCCTCCACCGATCGGGAACTACTTCACCATCTCAGTCGCCGTCGTCTCTCCAGCAGCACGTAAGCTATCCAATAAATTTCACATCTTGAACTCCTTACTTACACTCGTACCACAGGCGGCGCTGTCACCTTGAACAGCACAAACCCCTTCGATCCGCCCGTGATTAACCCAAACATGCTCGGAGAGGATGTAGACATCTTCATCCTCCGCGAGGCCGTACGCAAGGTCCAGCAGTTCGTCGACGAACCAGCCTTTGCAGACTACATCCTCGCACCCATCAGCATCAACACAACCGCGTCTGACGCTGAGCTGGACGAGTTCATTCGCGGCAACGCAGCAAGCGTGTTCCACCCCGTCAGCACCGCCGCAATGTCTGCTCGCGGTGCGAAACACGGGGTGGTTGACCCCGATCTGACCGTCAAAGGCGTGCGCGGTCTGCGGGTCGTCGATGCTTCAGTTTTGGTAAAATGGTTGAAGTGATTTGATTTGCCGACACTAACGATGCATCGCAGCCCTTTGTTCCTGGAGCGCATACCCAGGCCGCTACATATATCTTTGCAGAGAGAGCGGCGGATTTGATCAAGGCGTCGCACTAGTTACCTTAGTATTCGCCAGATGTTCGACTTAAACTCTCTAAATTTATGTTCTTTGAACCTTCGAACCTGAGTTTGTTACACACCACCCGTTAAACTCCAGCATCCTTGCATAATTCTACAGCAATTTTACACCTTCCAACTGGTCCACTAGGCAAGATTTTTCGTTATCGCATATTTGAAAGGGAGGCAGCAATGTATCCACTGCGCTTGCTGCCTTGTGCCAGTGGTAGATGTTAACGTTGAGGAGAGCCACTACTGATCCAGTCTGTTCCGTATCTCTTCTTGAGGTGATGCCGCGCCTTTAAGGCCTCCGTTTCGACTTGTCTATTCTCGGACAACCTTCGGATACATCTTTGTGGTACACTTCCTTGCCTTAACTCCCTTTACTTCGGCAACTCAACACTGTCAATCAACATTGTCGCCATCCTCGCGTTCCTGTCCCCCGGAATCTCAGTCGCCTCCGCAATCTGACGCACAGCCGCGACGTCCTCAGTGCTGAGCTTTACCGCGGACGCGCCGAGGTTCTCCTCCAGGTACTAGAATAGGATTTATGTGCGCATGAGCAAAAAGCAAGTGAAATAAATAGAATAATCCCACCTTGATCTTCTTGGTGCCGGGGATGACCACAAATTCGGGGCCCTGAGCGAGGATCCACGCGAGGGTAACCTGCCCTGCCGTCGCGTTATGCTTCTCGCCGATTTTGTGCAGGCCGGAAACAACGTCGAGGATCTTGGGGAAGTTCGCAGCCGAGAACCTGCAGATTTGGGCGTCAGAAAGCGTTGTATTGGATTTTTGGAAATAATATGTACTTGGGAACGGTGTGCCTGAAATCATCCGGCGCAAAGTCGGCGGGCGATTTCTGCAACGCGGGTCAAAAATAAACATCTATACGAAATGGTAGGAATCGCGGTGTACGTACGTAGCGGCCAGTGAGGAGGCCTCGTCCGAGTGGGGAATACGCCACGATCGTTACTCCGAGCTCTCTCGCAGTCGCGAGCAAGGCGATCTTCGGATCCTCAATGTCCAGGACAAAGGGAGAGTATTCGATCTGAACAGCAGCGATGGGGTGGACGGCGTGAGCGCGTCGGAGCGCCTTCGCAGAGCACTCCGAAAGGCCCAACTCCTTCACTTTCCCTTCCCTGATAAAAATATGCATCCGTAAGATGAGAAAACGCCGATCAAAGATTGACTTACTTGACCAGTTCTGCCATGGCGCCGACAGTAATCTATTCATCGGACGAGAAGACATTTGTCAATCCGGCGAAGTGCCCTTTGGAGATAGAACCAACCTCTATGGGTGTGTTGGGGTCAACTCTGGCAGCAATATGTCAACAACGCTGGGAACAGTTGGGATCTGAGATTGCTGCCTACCTGTGCTGGTAGTACAAGTCAATCGAATCCACGCCAAGTCTGGCGAGCGAGGTGGCGCATTGCTCCTTGACAAAAGCGGGGTCGCCACGCACTCCCGTCGCGCCGATTCCGAATTTGGTCGCCAAAAAGATATCGTTGCGCTTGCCGGTGCGCTTGAACCACTTCCCGATGAGTTCCTCAGAGTCGCCGTAGATGTGGGCGGTGTCCCAGAATGTACACCCCTTCGCGTGAGCCGCGTCCAAAACCTGGCTATCGTGCATTTCAGGCGTTTGGCTTGAACGATGCAACATACCTTGAATCGCTCTTCGTCGGATTCAACCGCTCCGTAGAAGCTGGCAATTCCCATTGCCCCGAATCCGATCTCAGTAACGGAGGACTTGCCGATTTTTCTGGTAGGGATAGACATGGTCGAGGTGCAAGTACAAGTTGTGATTCCAGTTATCAATCAAGATGACATCTTCTCATATGCGTTACGTCATTTTGAACTAAGTTCAAACATTATTTTCGGTCAAAGGGATAATCGATAAACGTTAACAATAAACCCCGCGGCGCCGTCGCGTTAGGAATCAGCCGCAGTCTATACATTTGCTCCAATGGTGGTTTCCGATCTTCACGAATTTATTTGACTGCAAACCCCTTGGATTTGAGTGTGAAATGGTTGTCTCGCTCAACCGAACAGATGGGCCAATATTAATCGTAGCCAAGCTCCGAGTCGCGGAGGTATTTTTAAATTGAAATTCAATAGGCTAAAGCTTGTCGAGATCATAGGCGTCGGCGGAAGTACTAAGCGGAGGCCTGTTTTGTGAAGAAAATGAACTCGCGGATTTACGGAAACGTGCCAAGTTACTTACTAAGTTACCAGTTACCTTTCAAATAGGCTGCAACGTGTGGAGATCTGCACGCCACCACAAGTCCGAGAACATTGATTGCGTTGCGCACAGCTTCGTGTGAACGCCGCGCTTCTTTATGTCCGAACAAATCTAGATCGAAAGCAACCAAGATCTGTCTCGATTTGGCTTCTAAAGATCTAATAACCGATCGTATCCTATTTCAGCAGTTTTGCGCAAAAACTTTGTGAATCGTATCTCCATCAATTCTCCTCCCTTATTCACTTCAACAGAACCACATACCGTCAGTCAGTCGTGAATCAACCGCATCCAGATACTCACAACCCACTCCTCAGAGCACCATGGCCCCGACTATCACCACCAGCAAAGACCTCATTGCCCACTACAACGGCTACCTCTCCATCATCGGGTCTGCCGCCACCACCGCTGCCGACCTCTCCCCATACTTCGCCCCCACCCTCCAGGTCGACGACAAAACCGTCACCGTCGAGGAGTTCCGCGCCATCGTCCCCCCGAACACGGAGATCACCGCCGAGCGCTTCGTCGCAGACGTCGAGAGCAGGACGCTCGCGGTGCGGGTCAAGATCCACGTCCCGTCGATGAACCTGAAGATGACGGAGCATGTGTTCTACGAGTTGGATGGCGAGTGGAGGATTCACAAGGTGGTGCGGCTGTACTCCATCGAGGGGAACGAGGTGCCCATCGGGAATTAAATTCATGTACTGTTTTTGTGGGGAGGTTAATAACGTTATTGTGCTGAATATTTCTGAATGATTTTTTGAACGTACCTCTGAATTCAAGGAAGCGCTATAGACATCTTAAGCATTTCGAGTTGCGCGGTTCATGCAGATACATTCAATTGTTCGTCTATGTATTGTGGTTATGCCAGAAACACAACTACTTGCGCTCAGCGGCCCACGGCTCAGGCGTGAAGTACATCGTCACCTCCCACCCGCCCTTCTTCGCGCCCAACGTCACATACGTGATGATCCCGCTGCGCGCGTCCAGCTTGCGGTGGGCGCTGAGTCGGCAGTGGTCAGCATAGCTACCAAAGGAAGAAAGGGGAATGGAAAGACGTACTAGGATTTGGCCACCTCCCGTGCAACCCAGCCCTCGCCGCGCTCGCCGCCTGCCGGCCCTTCGACCCCGATGGTGTTGTAGAACTTCTCAACCGCGTCGCAGATCGCGAGATCGCTCTTGCAGTAGGTGCTAGAGAGTATGGTCGCGTCAGCCAAACTTTCCTCCCGCATATCGGACCGAGTGAGTGACTAACCGAACGGGCAAGTAGATCTTCGGATACACGATGTTGTCGTTTGAGTACAGCTCGTAGTAGAAAAGCAGCCCGACGGAAGGCTGCGCGGGGCGATCGTCGCCCGAGACGGCAACGGGGACCGCGACCTCCGGAACGTCGATGTTCTGTGCCGAGGTGGCGTTCGGGAACAACAAGTTCCACAAAGACTCCAGCTTCTCGAGACCGGCAGCGACGTTGGGGCGCGTCTCGAGCGCGCCGTTCAGCGTGAATCCCGCACGGGCCTCGGACCAGGAGGTGCCCTCGTGTCTGTGCAGGTAGATCTAAAACACAATGAAGAGTGAAGCGTCAGCAAGGCGGGATGGGAGCGCGAACATAGAGGGCCCACCTTCAGCCGGTTCACGTCGGGCTGGACGCAGTCCATGGCGGCGATGCCGGCGTAGGGGCGGCGGGACGCTTCGATTCCTTCGATGTACAGCTTCACCGCCTCGAAGGGCTGGCTCAGCGTCGGGTGCAGCTGGGCGACCAGCTTGTCGAGAGGTTTTCCAGTGTCGGGTGCGACCTGCATCTGGTTCGTGGGCGGGCAGAAGGCGGTCACATAGTATGCCTTCAGAGAGATGGTCCCGGACGGATGGAAGTCGAAGCCTAGCAGGTCATTTCTTCAATACAAACACGCAGCGGGAGGCATTTGAAACTAACCGACAAAGAAGCGGCTGCCGAAGGGAGGCTCGCCGCCCTTGTCGTCGGGGAAGAGGTAGTTCTCTGTCTTTTTGGGCCAGTCGAGACCGAGGTCAGGGCACGAAACGACGCCGAGGCTGCCCTCTGGGCCAGTCAAGTATTCCAGAACCGAGGCTCCCTTGTACAAGAGACCAGTCTCCGGATCACTGTGCCGAGTGAGCTTTTAGGATAATTGAAATCGTCGAAACCTACCGAGGCTCGATGCAGAAACGAAGCTGGCGGGTGACGTCGCCTGCGGCAGGTTTGGCGCGATTGGGGATAACCCAACTCAGCTCGACGGGGCCGCCCTCGGAGGTCATGATGGACCCAGGCCCGACAGCCTTGTCGTCGGGGCCCATGAAGCCGAGGACTCGGGCGTAGATGAAGGTGAGGAAGCGGGCCTGGACCGCCACGGGGAACACGCCGGTCTCCAGCATCGAGGCGAAGGATTTGCCGAGTCTGGTCCACCAGAAGGCCGCGCGGGATGGGAGGGGCGGTAACAACTAGACTGGGCTCAGTATCTGCGATGCACCGAGCGAGTATTTTATTTACTTGGGTCAGAATGTCGAATACTGAGCCGGAGAGGCTTTCAGATTTAACATCGCCGAGGGCCTTTTCACCTAGGAGAGCCACGACGACCTGCTTCACCACCTCGGGCACTGGGCCATCGACAATGGTGTCGACCTTACTCCCTGCGCTCTGGGCTGTATACGGCGTCAGTATTGTCCCTAGAAGACATTGAATGCTCACGAAAGTAATTCTTGTTCTGTACTAGATTTTGCATTGAAGAAACGGTAAGCACACCTTGAACTGGGGCGATCCATTTTAAGTAAGCAGTCAAGGAGATATCATGTCACCATCAAATCGACTTCATTGCCAAATCCGGACCTTGATCCGGCTAAATTTTGTTTGATCTTGTAAAGTTGCATCTCCAGGGCACCCGAAACTGAAACAGCCAAATGCGCCTAGGCGCGTCTCCGCTCGGCTTCATCCATGAACCCCGACTATTAGCTCTTCTTCACAATTGCTAGCTCTCACCCAACCATGGAGAAACACGACTTCAAGGTCCTCATAGTTGGGGGCAGCATCGCTGGTCTGGTTCTCGCTAATATGCTCGAACAAGTGGGAATCGACTTCTTGGTGCTCGAGGCCTATCCGGAAATTGCGCCCCAAGTCGGCGCCAGCATCGGATTCTTTCCCAACGGATGCCGTATACTCGACCAAATTGGCTGCTATGACGGTGTCCGCGGAAAACTGGACCAGGAGAGCAAGGACTTGTTCTATAACTCGCAGCAAGGAATTCCACTCAGTCTCATTCCGTTTGCGGGCCAGCACTTTGTCGAACGGTGGGTCAATCGACAATTTATTCGAACTGGGACTTTGGGTCTGAAGCAGCATGATGTAGGCACGGCTATGGAATAATATTCATCGACCGACAAATGGCCATCGAGGTTTTCTATGAAAAGCTAAAAGGCAAATCAAAAGTCCTCGTCGATAAACGCGTGGTCAGCGTCACACCGCTCGCGAACGGCGTCCAGGTTGTGACAAAGGATGGCTCGACGTACACTGGTGATATTCTCGTTGGCGCCGATGGAGTCCACAGCACAATTAGACAGGAGATGTGGCGCCTTGGCGATGAGCTCTCTCCAGGTCGTTTCCCTAAGTCGGATAGAACGGGTAAGCGTACTTGTTTGACGCGAAACCAAGCTAACTTTTCTCCCAGACGTCCCATGCGACTACCACTGCATGTTCGGTATTTCGAAGGGCGTCGTTGGCTTGACCGAATCGTCTACGCAAACCGTCTTGGGGCACAACAACAGCTATCTGGTCATCGACGGCCCAGGGTCGCGCACCTACTGGTTCCTCTTCGTTAAAAACGAGCGGACACTCCGCGGGATGGAGAACGAGATTCCTCAAAGCTTTACGGAGGAGCAAAAGAAAGCGTTGGCTGAGAAGCACTGGAACGACCCCGTCACCCCCAAAGTCACGTTCGGAGACCTCTACAAGAACCATACCTCGGCCGTCTTGACCGCTATTCCCGAGTTCGTCAACACGGAATGGCATTTTGGGAGGACCATCATAACTGGTGATGCCGTTCACAAGGTCTGTCTTTCTCTTCTCTGCCTTGCGTTCACGAACTGATAGGTTGATTGTAGTTCAATCCCATCTCTGGCCAAGGAGGCAACAATGCGCTCGAGACCGCAGCCACTCTCACCACTGAGATCCTCAACATGCTGAAGGCTGTACCGGCGGGCCAGCGCCCTTCCGACGCGGACGTCACGGCCGCCTTCCAGCGGACGCAGGACTGCCGTCGCGCACCCGTGACGGTGGCGGTGGATATCTCGCATCAGCAGCAAAGTATCTTCGCCTGCGAAACACCCTTGTTCGGATTCCTTGCCCGCGTTATTCCTTTCCTCGGCGCGGAAGGGACGTTTGAAAAGTTCGCCGATGCCGCACTCCCGGCGCGGCGTCTGCCCATGCTGCCGATGCCCAAACGGCCGCGGTTCGAGCCGTATCATGATGAGCTGCCGTCGAAGCCGTTGGGTGGACTGGCATTCTCGCTGTTGATTGCGACCGGCATTTTTGCCAGCCTATTCTACATTGCTCTCAACGGTACGCAGAAGACTTTGTTTGGTGAGAGATTTTTCTTTCTTGCGACCAGCTCGGAACTCATAATTTTTACAGCTTTGTCCAATGGAGTCCCGCCCGATCCCCTGCAATATATTTACCTTTTTCCCATATTCGTAATCTGGACTCTCGAGTCGTATCGCAATGCTAACGCGTTTTCATTTGTTTCTCTGTAAGCGTATTCTTTCCCTCTGAAGCCAGGGCTAACAACAGACGTGCAACAGGCCCATCGTCTTCGGAATCGCCTCCCAACTGGTGGGCATCGGTAAAGTCGCCCCCCTTTACTTCCTCCTCAGCGTCTTGGGCAACGCCCGCATTATGTATACCCGTGCAATCGGGCGCCCCGTTCCCATCTCTGTCGCGCACACGATCCTCCCCGCCGTCTTCCTCGGCTACGCAGTCCCCCTCGTCCTCACGCGCGCCGGGATCGTCGACAACGCCGCCTCAACCTCCTTCTCGCGCGCCGCCCTCCCCATCCTAGTCGCCTTCCACACCTACGCCGCCAAGCGCCTCCTGGATCTGTGGAACCCGCCGGACGCATTCGACATGTACAAGAAGGCGGACGTACGCCCGCTGCGCGACGCCTACCGCGTCTCGTTCCTCCTCGCCACCGGCGCGCACATCGCGCTGTTCCTCCTCCCCCAGAGCGCATTGGGCTTAGACGGCCTCTGGAAAACAGCCCCGTCCTTCCTGTGGGAGCAGCTGCTCGCGACGGACAGCGACTTCCCGCTATTTGCGCTCGCGACCGCGCTCTTCTGTCTGCACAGCGTGTACGAGCTGCGGCGGACCGGGTGGGCGACAACGGGGCAGGCGCTGGGGGCGGCGGCGGCGGTGGTGGGTGGGCTGCCGCTGGTGGGGCCGACGGCGGTTTATGCGGCGGTGTGGTACTGGCGGGAGGGAGTGTGGTCGCAAGAGGTGGATCTGCAGGGACGCAAGGACTGAGACGCTCGACAATAAAAGTAGATGGCATGTCTCTAGACGACTTGGAGAATACATATGTATTGAGTAATTCTGGAGTGGTACTTATGTAGACAACGAACGATGGGTCGTCGTCGATAATAGAAGAGCAAAGGTCTTGGTGCCCAGAGTAGGGAATAAATTATACCCAAAATTTACTAGCCAGCGCTTCTTCAGATGAAAAAAATTCAGTCGCTTTCATCCAAAAGCGAAGAATCTCCCCATAATTCATTTTCCCCGCCCTACAAAGTACTGGCCTCATTCGACGCTGTCGATGAGATTAAGACATGCCCCGCCTCGTGAGCACCTGCAGGCGCTTTCGAAGAACCGACTGAATGTCGCTCTCCTCCGTGCAACACATTTTAGATACGAACTCAGAGTACAGTAGGCCCTCTCTTTATTAATGTCCAGTTCGGTGGAACTGCGACCCGTCGAGATTATGTTGATACTCATTCCTTCAATTAATCTAAACCAAATCGATTCCCTTTCCAACCCATCGATAGTATTATGACCTCCACCTTGGCAGGGTAAGCCCTAACTAACCCTCTCGTAATTTCTGGTTCGGTGGAACTGCACCCCTTTGAGATTGTCTTGATACCCATTCCTTCAGAAGCCCAAACTTTCGATCCTTCCCGTTGAGCCCATCGATAGTGTTATGAGATCGCGCTGCAGTCTTTGTCTTCCTCTGGCAACACATCTCAGAAGCAAAACAGAGCAGGGTTGGCTCCAATGTTCGGCTCAGTGGAACTGCGGCCCGTTGACGTTGTCTTGCTACCCCGGTCTCGGCGCAGAATTCAACTCGACCCCTCTATCGATAGTATTATCGGATCCTCCACCCTGCAAGCACTTATTATAGACGTTTTTGCAGGTCCGCCGCGCCACATTTCAGCCAACTCAGGGCAGGGTCTTCCACCGTGCAACGCGTCTCCGTCGAGATTGTCTTCAGACCTATTCCAGAAGACCAGTCACAGAATCCGAATCAACGCAGGGATGTACGACCTTTCACTTCCTTTGAATAGTTAACCAGTAGACGAAGTCAAAGCCCGGAGAGTCCTTCGGAATCTGATTCCTGCGGGCCAGGGTGCTTGATCCTTGAGCGGATTCTTGGTTTTCCGGAGGCAGAACGACGAGTTTGGTTAGAGTGCGATTCTGACATTGATTTCATAGAACAGGATCGAGTCATCAGAAACCGGCCAGAATTGAGTCGCCCGAAATTGCTTTGCGGCGACTTCCAGACGTCTAATTTCACCGATGTAATTTAGCCAAAGCGATATCGATTTGGGTTATCCGATTGAGACCGATTCCAGGGTTTCCTCCGCCTTGCAAGCACTTTCAGGCGTTCTCCAAGGGCCGGGGTAGTCTCGAGATATACTTTGCCAATCGAATTCGGTAGACCCTCCGCCTTGCGAGCACTTTCAGAAGTTTACCAAGCAGCGAGATCATTGGGGATGAACGAGCTGAAAATAGCAGCTCGTTCATCCCTAATGAAGAACGTCCGAAGGCGTACGTATCCCAAGTTCCGTCGGGGAAAGTCCAAGAATACCAGATCGCACAAGTGTACCTAGATTCAGATCGCTTTCATTTTGAGCTGGCAGTGTATAAATAGCGGCATGCATGATGAAACCGAGATAGCGCACTCGGAGATGATTCTAGGTAAGTCCAGTCCGGTGCCGTCTCCCCGACAAAGACAAGGCGTGTTTTTGCGACTTTCCATGGTGACCATAAGTTACATACAAGGCAGAGTTGGCTAGTACGCGTTCGGACACGGTCCCGAAAGCAAAAGAGGCACACTGCTGTTTCTGGAGGACTCAGGACATCGTGAGGTCAATACGAGCGAGAAACGAGTCAAACTCTTGAAGAAAAATAACCGTGAGTCGGCAGCAGAGATTACGAAACAGAGAGAGATTAGTAGCCAGTTTCAGCGGCGTACATCGCACATCGAGGTGAGAAGTGAAGAGGACCGGGATTTGGGTGTGTTTACATGTTGCCGATGACAAGGGCGCGTCGCCGAAATTCCACTCAACAGCGCTCAGCGCTCAACCCGCCCCATTGAACAATGCCATTTTGCGTGCGACCCATCAAGCTCAAGTCTTCTCTCACGACGTCTTATTAACCTCACAAGAAAAGGCTCAATGCATGAACTCTCGCATTACTGTCTAATAAATATCGTTTCTACGCTAAGTACTAGTCGTGGGCAATATATATCGTGGCTAGAACACGGCTTTTAAATAATCCAGCAGTGGAGCGGGGGACTGAAAAATTAAGCAGTCGCGACGCGAGGGGTCAGGACCACATTCAACGGCCCCTTGAGCAAAATCTGGTGGTCCTGCAGCCCCGCCAACCACTGCCGCTCGAACTCCTTCGGGTTCTTCTCCGCCGCCTCCACGTCGTACTTGTACACGAGCTGCGCGATGACGAGCCGCATCTCGCGCATGGCCAGGTTGCGCCCGACGCAGTTGGCCGGGCCGACGGAGAAGGGCATGAAGCCGTCCATGTTCATGATGTACTGGTCGAAAGTGCTTTCGGCGTCGGGCAGCCAGCGCTCGGGCAACCAACTGTCAGGGCTGGGGGAGAAGTAGTCGGGGTCACGGTGGATAACGCGCGGCGGGAAGTCGATCGACGTCGTTTCCGGGAGGTATCTACAAGCGAGGTTAATTGAGACGGATGAATAGAGGAGTCGGTGTGTGACTCACACTCCCGCAACATGGACGCCTCCATTACCACGAGGGACACCACGGGAAATACGCGTCTGCACCGGGGGGAAAACGCGCAGGGTCTCGTTTCTGTGTATGTTGAGCAACAAAATCTGCGTCAAAGAAATGAAACACTTACATGCACGCATTCAGATACGGCAGCTCGGCGAGCTTGGCGGAATCGTTGAGGTCCACGCCCTCTCCGAGGAACGTGGCGTCGACCTCTTGACGAAGCTTCTTCAGTTTGTCCGGGTTCAGGAGAAGGCAGAAGACGGTGTTCGCCATTGCGCTCGCCGTCGTGTCCGAGCCGCCGATGATACCAGTCTGGACGTCAGAGTCGATGACCTCCCGGGACGGCTTGGGTTTGTCCTCGTCTTCAATGTGCTCTCCGGCCTGGTCAAATTGTCGGCGGATTGTCATGGGTGTAAAAAAAAAACACATACAATGTAGTAGAACACGTCCTTGACTGTGTTGCCTTTCGCCAGCCGGCCGTCGACACACTTGATGGCGAAACGGACAAACTTGTTGATAGGTGCGTCGTCTGCGCCGGGAAGCGCCAAGATGACGGGCGTCAGCCACGGGAGGTAGTACAGAGATGCGATGGCACTGAAATGAATGGATTAGACAGAACTCAGAGCATGAATGGAGTCGACGTACGGGGCAAACTCCTCGATAATCTTCCAGAAGCCACCCTTATCCTGGTCCTCGAGCATATTAAATCCTCCATCAAAGCTATTCAGAGAATCAGACCAGGAGGCCAGCAACCGTCTCCGTTCACCACTCACAACAAATCTCCCATGAAGTCGAATCTGGAGGATGAGAATAAGTCAATAGAAAGCCAAACACACGACGAAATAATTTACGTGAAATAACCAAACCATTTACCCAAGTCGAGCGCGCCTTTTTGCTCGCCGACTTTCCTCAACAAGCGCTCGACGCGCGGGAGCAGGAACTTGTCGAAATCCCTGATAGCTTTCGAAGTGAAGCCCAGCGCCCAGCGTGCTCGGCGCTCAGCGTGAACCTGAGTGGGGTTCGGGTAAAAGGCCGCATAGGAGGTCATGATGCTTCCAGGAGTGTTGGCCGTTTCTGCAGTTGCGTATCCTGAAAAGAGCAATATCAACATCGTTTCTGTTTTGAAAGAAAACGCTTTCGACGTACCGATGGAACGGGGGAGGCCCTTGTTGGTGCCCATGCACACTTTGGCCGCCTCTGCGTCCGCAAAAGACACCTGGTCGCATCCTGAAAGTATGTCAATGTCTGTGTGTTATATCAGGCGAATGCTTCCACACCTATTCTAACAATTTTGCCGTAACGTTTGTGCAGCTTCTCCATGTAGTCATTGCGCTTTCCGCGCACGGAGTGGTAAGCGATGACCAAGTTGGAGAATTTGAGGGAGATTGGGCCGGGGACATGGGCCAGGGGGTGCAAGGGCGAGAGACGATAGGCAACGACAGAGAGCGTAAGAATGGAGAGGTGCTTGAGCACCAACGAAGGCAGAGAACCATATGGCAAGTGAAGGCCCCGGACAAGTGCAAGTGGTGCGGCCAAGAAGAGGAACGCCCAGACAAGTGGTCGATGCGGTTCAAAGCGGTTGAAGATCAAGTGGGTGAACTGCGAGAGGATTTGAGGTGGAACTCAATGCGCCAGAAGACTATACACACCAAGCCCCCGACCACGACCAAAGTGGTCTCTTGAGACAGGTATTTTTCCATTACTGACGAGGTGGAAGACGAAAAGCTTATAAGATATTTAAAGAGTTCCCCGGGGCTTCTAGAGCCGGGTCTGATGTTGAAATTGAGCACAAACTGCCCGATTGAATTGTTGCCGTAACGCTGAAACAAGGAGGGATTATGTAACGGTGGCGGTTCGCGATCTTTGATTTGATCTGATGGCGTTGCTTTCCCTTTGCATCTCAGATCTCGATGTAGTTACCGCTTAGGAGAGAATTTGTGCCGAGGTATTTCATGCTAAATTTGTTTCGTCTCGATTCTCCAAAGATCTTAAAACGCACCGCCATCGATCCAGCACCGTATTCTAATGGCCGCCCACATCGACCACGCAGCTTTCTTCGTTGACGGCAAATACTTTGGTGAGCCTTTCGCCTCGTTCATCTTCTCCGGCTGGACCTCCTTTAGCCCAGATTCCTGTCCCGGGAAAAATCACTCCTCCTCCAGAGACCTTGAGCATCGAAGAAACTGTCCTCTCTGTCGCCAAGCAGTTCTTGGGCGACAGTTATAAGCTTCGCGAGGATGTTGTCGCCGCCAAGGACGCCGAAGGCCTTGAAGTTTATAGCATCCTGACCCAGGTCCGTTTCCCGTCTGCTTCATCTCTTCGACTCTAATCGCCCAACTCGCAGGCGCTGCCCGTTCTTTCGGAGCAATCAAAGTTCTACTGGGAAAGAGCGGCGAGGACGCTGGCGTCGATGCTTGCTACCGCCCACTACCCCATCCATGCTCAGACGTCTCACTTGCTCTTTTGGTGGGCCAGACTCGGCGGTATCAACGGTCCTACCATCAAGGGCACGTCGAAGGAGCAGCTTTCCGAGTTCACTCGCGACGGATCCTGCGTCGAATTCTCCTGGGTTATTTCCCCCGAGACTCACCCCACTGCGCCCAACAACAGGAAGATTCGCTTCGGTATCGACCCTTTCCATCCCGATCTGAGAACGCGTCTCGCCGGCGGAGCGGTCACGGACTACTTGTGGTCGGAGGCCGGTGGTCTGGGCATCGTCAGCCAGAAAGGCGGTAAAGAGTGGAGGGACAAAATAGAGAAGTGGCTGTTCCCCAACCTCGAAAGCCCCGAGCAGGTTGTGCCGGGTTGCACTTATTTCGTCGGTACGCCCGCTCCTCCTTCTCTCACTCCAATTTTCTCATACCTCTTCTAGGCTTCGATTTGGAGCCGTCCGGGTCGATCACCTTGAAGCACTACTACATGCCTCCCGCACCGGACCCAAACGTCGAACATGCGTTCAAATCGGCTACCAACCGTCTTACGTCGGATTTGTCTCCCTTCAGACCGATTGTCGCCTCCCTCGACCCTTCACTGTCCCAGCCTTTGGAGGTCCTGATCGACTTCCTGTCCAACGAGGGCAAGGATTCTGGGCTCCTATTCGCCATGGTGGCTTGCGATCTCAAGCCTCTCAAGGATAATCGCCTTAAGGTTAGCTATTCATCGTCATGTAATCCCGTTACTTTTTGTTAACTCCTCCAAACAGTTGTACATGTGGACGCCGAGGCATACCCTCAAGCAGATCATTCACAACATGACTCTCGGCGGCAAGCTCAAGGGCCCCAAGTACGACGCTGCCATCGCGGACTTGACGAAACTCTTCAAGAACTTGTTCCCCTATGCTACCGATGAGAACATCGAGTTGCGATCCCAGCACATAATTGACGACGTTCCTGAAGCCTATCAAGAAGAGCAACCTGGTCGGCACGACGCCGGCCTCCTCTATTACTTCGAATTGTTTGTCGGCGAGCCGAACCCTTACCCCAAGGTCTGTCCCTTCGAGTTCTCGCATTGACTGAAACTCATGGACAGCAACAGGTCTACTTCCTCATGGACTTCTTCGGCAAGAACGATCTCACCACTGCGCAAAGCGTGGAGAGTTTCCTCAAGGAAGTCGGAAAGCCAGGCGAGCCAGGCTGGTTCCCGGCTGATATTGCTCGCGCTTGGTGAGGATCTTCTGGACTCATACTGAACATCCCAACTGATGGAAATATAGCCCTCACCGTGACTTGGCGGCTCGTACAGGAACTCAGACGGGTTTCTCGTTCGGTATTAAACCGAAAGGCTGGGATGTTACCGGTTATTATTCGCCCGAGGTGTACCGAGCTGCTGAGGAGATCGAGGAGCGTTTGAAGAAACTTAGCGTTAAATAGATAATTTGTTAGGATTCGTAGAGATACTTCATTGCAATTGAACAAGAGCTCGAATGAAGCCATGAAGGGATAAATGACGCGTTTTTCAAGAACGCGTTTCTCAAGTTAACATAGCGAGTGACCGCGTTTGTATGCTCATGTTTCGTCTCTCAACTTGGCCGCGGCGCTCAGCATCAACCAACGAGAAGACAGTGGCTACTCAGCTGCGAAGTGCGGTTTCTCTCTGTACCAAGCAGAATTCCTCAGCCGGAATAACAACCTATCCGTCCAAAGTTACAATAAGCCCGGGGTGACGCGGCGTTCAGCGTTCAACCTCTTGCCGTCTCGTCTTGCTACAATATCGCGTAAACGGTTGTATTTTCGTGTGCAGGTATCCCCGCGCTACACAACGGTGCCTGAGCATGCATGTTCTCGGTCATGGTGTAGTTGTTGGACCTCGAGGTCGGGATCTCAACCCAAAAAATGAAGAATTTTCCAGGATAGTCCAGGATGGCGGGCGAACACTCAAGTAGACCTCAAATGCCACTAAGTATAAAAGCGAGTCCATCGGCCCTCCGCTCGACCGATATTCCATTTTGGCGCGAGGTTCAGCGAGCATTCGATGCAGGACTTTCTATGTTGCCAGAGGCTCAAACGAAGTACTTCTGATTTTATACACACTCTTCGCTCGGTCCCTGTCATACCCGCCCTTGTGCTCAAAAAATCGATGGATCAAGCGCATTCGTGGCTCAAAGGCTTGCCCCCCCCCCACTGTGCCATGCGCTGCTCCAATACCGGTGCCACCCACCATGTGGATTAACCTCGTCCTTCCCGATTCACGGACGCTTGATGTCGTCAATAAAATACTGGGTTCTGTGTTCAATGTCACATCGGGTCATCCTTGAAGCCAGGACTAGGACTGTCGGTCCGTCAACTGATTTCGGCGAGATGGGTCGAAAGGGGCGAGGAAAGGAAGTGGGGCCGTCTTCGCAGTACTTCGGTGGAGTTGCACCTCTCTCTATCAAGCCTTTTTCATGTATTTACTAGGTGCAGTCCAACAAGCGGAAATCGACGCTCTCGGAAAAGACAATGGGTCCATACTGATCACTGAACACAGCGGTCTATTAGAGACTATATAACCTCGAAATCGCATTTTTGGTTCTGTCACAGCTCAACTGAACCCCACGATTCGTGATCCGTCAAGTAATTTTCGGTCGAAAGGTCAAAAAGACGGAAGGATGGTGCGCGAAGCTGATTTCGATCGAGATTTGATCCAAAATATTTACCAGCTTCGACCAACGATTGTGGACGAACAACGGATCATCCTTCGAGATCTTGTGGGTACCCTCAGAAGTTCCCTACAGTCATCCCCAACGGGATTCTGAATTTCAATCTCCCAAGGATTCTTGAATTCTTCTTCTTTAATTTGATTGGCACGTTCGAGGATCATGGTGGGGTCCTACGGAAGCCACAAGGTGCCGGTAGAATCCTCAACACGGCCTTTTGCAAGCGGGAGGCGTCCAGATTCCCATTTGGATAAACCGCAACTGCTCATATACACTATAAAATCCGACCCTCCGTTTTCCGGCCCTTCCCCGACCTCTTGCGCGAGCACCGCTCCTGTCCATTAGCCTGCATTTGGCTCCATGCCAGCAGGACACCTTTCGGCAATACTCACTCACGATCATCCTTCTGCCAACGTCCGACATCGTCTTGTCTTGCGGGCCTCTCCTTTCGATGCGGATCCTGACTCGTCCAGGAGGTGGACCGCGGTACCAAAAGCCACGATTTTTTGCAAACAGAGAACACGGAGGCAGATACAAAAACCCTCTGCGCAACTGGATGGGATATCGGACATTGTACAAAACGAACGCCGTTTCAGGAGCCCCAGTATCCAAACTCACGACCCGAATTTCCTTTCATGAGTGGCCGCCATTTTCTCACACCTCAAGACTTTGTGCGATTCGACGGTGACTGTACTTCCAGATCAGATAGGCAGCCTGCAGTTGCTTGCCAAATACCGTCTTTTCGTCATTGCTATGCGCTTTCTCTGGGGAGTAACTCACTCGATAGAAAATCATATCTTCAAGTCTCAATATCTTTCAAATCGCAATAACGGCTGTCTCGGGTCGTGGGACTATGCACTAGTTTATTTCCTCGTCAACCTGTTTGATGTGTCGAAATGTAAATATTATTCTTCCATTTTCCGGGGTATGCTAATACCGGTTACTCTTCCTTCCTTACGCTTTCTTGCTTTCTCGGCTGGTAGACTGCGGAATCTCGCACCAAGCATTATACCAAGGCTACCAAGGCTCTCTGGGGTCCTTGATCCGCAACTCACTGAGCGCTGACGGAATTATGGCGATGGCGACTACAATCCCATCATGATAAGCTCCACCTCGATACGATGGTGGCGGAGGGAACTTGAGATATTTTCTTCAAATTTCCGAAGCGGTGTTTCCCCCTTCCTCCGCAGTACGCAACGTTTTAAATCAACCCTGTTCATCGGCGCTCATTGAAATAAATGCGTTGCTATGGGCCATGAATTCGCTACCGGCCGAAAATGTTCGAGTTTCGTCGCTCATGGAGTCCTCCTATGCGAATGCATCATGACATCTGAATATAACAATCTCCATGTAGTACTCCATGGCCTCTTCATTTCGGTAGACTCGGTTACGCTCTTGCAGCATATGATACTCAACCGACATCATGGTTCATAATTTTGCAGGTGAGCGCAGTGTGAGGCAGCGCAGTTACGAACCTATGAGGATGTACGCGGGATCAATCTTGGTTCGTAATGGTTGCATAATACTTACGGCAGATCTAGAGATCGATCTCTCCGCGCGAATACTGATCGCATCAACACCGAACGGAGTATGAAGATCACGATCGGCCGTAGCAAAGTAACGGCATCGGAACTTTGGGATGAATTTGGATTCTAAGTACTTATGGCATCTCCACTCCGGAAAAGGAAAATTCAAGTCGACCGCTTCGAAAAGCCTCCGGGAATTAATGGTCCGGTTGTCGGTTCTCCGGCGTCCGCAAATGTTCTGGCCCATTACAATTTTAAACCCATACATCTCGATACCCGCACGACACGTTGAATTTTCAGCCCAACGGCGACGCTGTCCGTCGCCTTGATGTTACCGACAGTGATTTTCTTGGGCATGCTTTACTATTCTTGGCGGCTACAGTAGTCAGACATAATTGTTTCAAGATATCCCTGGTTCGTTGGAGAATTGCGGACCTGTCTAGTTAACTGCCACCGCGAAATTCGCGACGGTTCATTCCTTTTGGTACTCTCGTGTTCTGATATTTTAGTTTCTCAAGAAATGTGAAAATGCGTCGGAAGTTTTTTCGGGATCCCTGAAGTGGAGGTTGAAATGGGCCGTTGGGCCGTTTCGCTCTTGTGAATCCAGAATGTTTCGACCGGTCATCAAGTCCAGCCCCTTGCCCCATATATAAGCACGAATAGCAAGAGTGTAAGGGAACTCACTCTCATCTTTCCATGGCTGATACTCCTAAAATTCGTGTTGCAATTGTGTGTGTACATTCCCATTCGCTCCCCAGTCCATCCATTAATCTGCCTCTAATACAGCGGTGGAGGTGTGGGAGGCTTAATCGCCGCTCTTACGTTGTCGAAGCTCGAAAAACTCGAGGTCACCATATACGAAGCAGCCTCCGAGTTCGGCGAGATTGGCCTCTCCATCGGGATGCCATGGAGGCCCTGGAGAATTCTCGAGTTGCTCGACTTGCAAAAGCACCTGCTACCGCTCCTGGATGAGATCCCGAAGATGGATGAGACCGGTGACTGCGTTCATTGCATGGAATCGATTCCCGGTAGACTGATTTTTTGTTAGTGGACTGCATCCGGTATCGCAAGTCGGATGCAGCGGTGGGACAGGATATCTTCATGTGCACCAGTCTGGTTGGCTACGTGAGGTTCCGCCGCTCGCACTTCCACGGCGCGTTCTTGGCCCAGCTTACCTCGCGCGCCAAAGCGTTGACGAGCAAGCGATTGGTCAGCTACACGGAACGTAACGCGACTGATCCGATTGAGCTGCTGTTCCAAGACGGAACTACCGCGACCTGCGATGTCCTTATTGGCGCGGATGGCATCAAGTCGGCCACACGCGCCTCCATGTACAATGCGGCCGCGGACGCGGCGTTGAAGGCGGGCCAGGCCGAGGAGGCAGAGAAGCTGCGTTACCATGTCGAGGCGCGGTTCAGCGGTGTCGAGGTTTATCGCGCCGTCATCTCGGCCGACAAGCTGCGATCGTTTGCGCCCAATCACCACGCTCTCAGCTGCCCTACTCAGGTCTGTGTTCAGTCTTGAGATATTTCGATTGAATACTAAATTTCCGCGCAGTTCCTAGGAAAGGAAAAGGTGAGAATCAAGGAGTTCCATGAATCATTTACCAACGGCCGCTCTAGCACATCATGTCCTACCCCATTCTCTCCGAGCATTCCAACGTCTTGAATGTTGGGGTTTACCAATGTGACTACACTCGCGAGGGTGAAATATACCCGGGGGCTTGGGTGGCCGATGTAACCTCCGAGCATCTTGCGTCCTTATACCCTGGCTGGGAACCCGACGTAGAGGCTCTCTTCAAGGTAAGAACAACAATTCTCCAATCTGTTTTTGGCTCATGCGCGGCCCTCTAGTGCATCGATCCGATTGTAAGCCGATGGGCAATCTGTACCGTCACCCTGCCGTTCTTCAATTCGTCTCGCGTTATATTGCTGGGAGATGCAGTGAGTATTTCTTGAACCCCGGAAAAGTCTGCTTTGGCTAACGATTTTCTTCAGGCGGTTCGTATGCTTCTTTGCCTAACTTCTTCGACTTGCTCACCTCCAACCTAAGCACGCAATGACCAACTTCCAAGGTGCTGGCGCCGGCCAAGCCATTGAGGTAGCCCCCTTCTATTTTTCCTTCCTCGACACCACTGACCCACTCCGAAGGACGCGTACATCCTCGACACGATCCTGTCTCACCCCGCCGTCAACCGCGACAACATCACCAAAGCGCTCGAGATCTACTCGCAGGTGCGCGTTCCGATGTCCCGACACGTCGTAGAAAGCTCGCGACGGACCGGCATCGACTGTGCTCTGCACGACGAGGCGGCGGCTGCGGACTTAGAGTCGCTCGGAAAGCGTATGCAGGAAGAGATGGAGTGGCAGTGGACGTGGCAACCCGAGGATGAGAAGAAGAAGGCTTGGGATCTCGTCGAGAAGACTCTAGCCTAGATGACGCCGATGTACTAACACTAACATAGACCCCTAACTTACAAATTCATGGCTTTACCGCATTTCAGAATGAGAGTTTGTCCCTTGAGGAATGTTCGGTTGACAACGAAGTTTCGATAGCCTCTACGTTGGGCTGAGGACTGGCTGGAGAAACGCGCGTCTTAGACTCTTCGAGTCTACCTATAAAACGGTACTCTTACACCGGCTTCCCACTCGCAACCTCGTTCTGAAATAGAGCAAGGAGATTTAAGAGTATGCAATGAGATTTTGGGTAGAAAGCAGAATAGGGGCTGGTCGATTCCAACCATAACTCTCAGAACTCCCTCCCCATAGAATCGGCGAGATGGTCTGGTAGTATGATTCCGTGTTACGAGGAATTACAAATTTATTGGGAGCCTGCTCATGCCAGTGGTACAAAGGCTATAAGGCGAAAATAGGACACGATACCCAGAAGCTGGCGACAGTTGGGGATTGATGGCTGTGCGAATCCCATCAATCCATCAAAAGATGATTAAAAATGACAATCATCTCAGTGAAGCGACGGGTACAAGGGAACTCTAGAACGCAAAAAAAAAGGCCCGAACCGCGAATTGAACGCGGGACCTCCTCGAGCTTATTAGCTGACCACTTGGATCAGCTAACCCTAACAAGGAATCATACGACTAGACCATCCGGGCGATAGGAAGTTTGCTATTTTATTGGATAGTAGTACGACATTTGGACTTGCATACTCTTAGTGCACATCTTACTTTTCGCGAGGATATGTATTTTGAGGTTGTTTACCGCTGTGGTTCATTTGTAACCCAAGAATATATAAATAGTCTACTACAACACTGTATGTTATCATGCGACACCCTTGATGAGGTCTGCCGCCCGCTCGGCGACAGCAATGATGACGGCGGTAGGGTGCCCCGAAACCTGCGTCGGGAACGCACTGGCATCGCACACTCGCAAGCCCTCCACGCCGTGTACCTTGAGACGGCTATCCACGACACTGGTGCTGGGGTTGCTGCCCATCCGCGCGCTTGAGGTCTGTGATTCAGAGTTAGAACCGAGGGAGATTGGGTATACGGAGGAAGGGAAACATACCGGGTGCCCCGTGGACTGGCCGTGGAGTCTGGTCCATGCTTCGAGGTCGTCGTCAGAAACCTTGTGTTTGGGTAAGAAACAAAAAAAGAAAAGAAAATGGGAGGAAGGTACTTACGGTATCAGGGTTGCAGTCCGTCGGCCAGAACAGGGAGGTTTTGTCTTTGGAGTCCTTGGGCAGATCCAGCGAGTCAACAAAGGGCTTGGTCCGCGCGATGCGCATCAGGAGGCGCATGCCCATGATGCACAGTGCGGTATCGCTTGCATCGGCGAGATAGCTGCGTGGTGTAAGATAAGTATAATCTGTACGATAGTCAGACGGAAACGTACTTGGCGTCGATGTTGGGGTAGTCCCAAGGATTGGCGCTGGCGAGTTTGACGCTGCCGTAACTTGCGGGCTTCAAGAGGAGAGTTCCCTACACCGATATTAGTTTGTGGCCAGAGGAGCAGTAAGCGCGCGCACGGATGTGAGTCCAGGGAAGGGGTATGGTGGTCCGTTGAGCGGCGGGGTCAAGAACGGCGCGAAGAACAGCTCGATGTCGGGGGCGGTGGGGCCCGAGGTGAGGTTCTTTGCGGGATATTTCTTGGCGCCGTCGTGCATAGGTAAGCTACGGTTCGAAATTAGTTGGTATTTTGAAAGCAATGCGTGAGACAGACGTTTTGTCGTCGGAACGAACGAAACAGGCCACCTGGACACTCAGAGACGCAAGAGGTCCGCTACCGAAGAGGAACCATTTGGCCAGAGCCCAGAGAGCGCCGAGAGGTCGAAGAACGGAGTCCCAGGTGCCGCGCTTGGCGCGGATCAAGATAGGACCAGACGAGAAGTGCTGTATGGCCCAATGAATTTCAACGGTCCAGGGGGGAAAAAAGAACAGAACACACGTCTTGGAGGTATTCTCCAACCGCAGGAAGGTCACGAATGAGCGGGATTTTGTGCTTTGCCAATTCCGCTGCGGGCCCCAGGCCGGAGAGCAGGAGAACCTGAGGCGTCCCGATAACACCGCCGGAAAGGATGATTTCCTTCGCAGCAGGAACGAAGAATCGCTGGCCATCGCGTTTGGTAGAAAAGATGACACCCGTCGCCCGTGGGACTTTTTCGTCTGATGTCAAAACAACCTTCTCAGTTTGGCATTCGACGGCCACAGTCAAGTTCGGTCGACGCATAACTGCCGGGGTCAGGTACCCCGTGGCAGAGGATACGCCTGAAGATACATTAGATGCGAATCGGACTAGAACTAGCAGTGAAGAAACACTCACGTTTGCCGTTGGGGGTGACATTGCGAACGAACAGGCCGACTCCGGTGGGTCCAGCGTCCGTGTTGAAGTCACTGAGTTTATTCAGCGACGCTCGCTCTTCGGTGAAACTGGACTCACGGCACATAAGGTATCCCGACGTTAATACTGGCTTGAAGAATATCCTTCGAGATAGGCTGCGAGACAGTTATAAGCAAGCTCTCCAAGCATAATTCAAAGGAGTGCCTACCGCAAGGGTACCATGGCTGGTCGTTGCCGGCCCATCCGTACCATGGAGTTCGGGATTTATGTTGGGATAGCCGGAATGAGGAGTGTATTTTTCGGCCTTGCGGAAATACCTGAATAAATGATTTAAGCTCGATGAACACTCCTTAGAAGCAAGGCGTACGGTTTCATGTTTTCGTAGTCCCATCCCTTCGCGCCTTCGTTAACCCAAGCAGAGAAATCTAATTTATTGTCAGCGGAAATTTAAATTTGGAGTGTTCGGAGAACAGACCTTCAGGTGCGCAACGGTGATACATCGAACCGTTAATAGAGCTATGAGGTTATTAGCGATTATTCATGAATGTACACGATACAACTCACCTCGTCCCTCCTAGAAGTCGCCCACGCGGCCAATAACTCGTACGGCCCCCCAGAGAGGTCATCCCGCTAAACGAGACAATTGTCAACCTGACATTCCGCCAGCACGGAAGTGAACGCACACTGTCTCGTAGTTCCAGTCGTACTTGCTCTTCATCAATAGGGGGAACGCGAGTGGAATAATAGAGCTTCGAACGCCCTTGTTGCTGAAACAGACGCAGTGAGACGCGAATCCATAGTTATTTCACGCCGGACCACGAACCTCTTCCCGGCCTCGACGAGCAATACATTGACGTTGCGGTCCTCCGAAAGTCGTGCGGCTAGAACACAACCGGCGGTTCCTGCGACGCGAATTCAAGGTCTGCATGACCAAGACTCCGAGTGCACTGACCTCCTCCTACAATAACATAGTCGTAGCTTTTTTGCGGTTTTATTTCGACCGTGCTGGCGTCGGCGTCGTATATGATGGGTGTTGCGAACTTATGCGGATTAGATACGGTAGAATGCGAGGAACCCATTAGAGAGAGTTGGAGGAGGTCGTGGACAAGTTCAACTTGTGGATGTCTTAGAAATTGAAGATTAAACGTTTCACTCTTGGATGTTACAACAATTGAATAACTACCATGGGAATCAGGGGTCAGATCAATAGTTCTACCAAAACGGGCCATGATGAGCCTGGCAGAGGCTGGTTCAGGTCGGGAACAGGCTTTAGTCTCCGGAGTCTGTTAAGTGCGGTCCAGTCCGGACAGGATTTATGGAATTTTGCATCCAGAAGCACTGAGATCTGGGAGAGATCTAGAGATCTGCCACGTGTTTTGCGCGAATTGTGAAATACGGAATGCCCAGATCTGGCGCAAAGTAATTCCGTGGGGAAATCCAGGGAAAAACTCCTTTGGTACTTGTTCCTAGACAACCTACCTAAAACTCTGATTTACGTTGACCCGTTTTATCTTGATGCCGATCGACAGTGCAGCAGCTTTGATGACAAACTCAGCAAGAAGGAGTTTTAGCATAATTCCAAATTAGGATCCCCCTGATACAATTCCTAAGAACTCCCGCCACACCATGACTTCCACTACACCGACCGCTTATGCTCTGGTGGTAAGCAGCCTCATCGCGTTGATATGTATATCTCAGCTAATTGGTACAGTCCGACGGAGCTGAATGGGATAGGTACAAAATTTACTAAGAGTTTGTTCGAATTTCCTAAGACAATATATATCATTAGACTCGACGCTCAGCACAACGGAATCGCCAAATATCTAGACCATAAACTGTCCCCCGTAGATTTGGGTAAACCACGCAAAATCCTGGAAATTGGGTACGGCACTCCTTGAAGAATCAATTGTTGAGCTGACCATTTCACAGATCAGGCTCAGGAGCATGGTGAGCCTTGGTGGAAATGCAACTCTTCTGCGACGGACTAGTTGGTTTACAGGGCCATCCAAGCCGCTAAGCAGTACCCCGATGCCGACGTTCTCGCGGTCGACATGAACCCACTCCCCGCAAGGTAAATTCAGCACTTATTCTAATGTACACCGACTAACTTCAAATGCCAGACCCCTACCTTCCAACATCCGTTTTCAGCAGCTCGACATCCTACAGCCCTTCCCATTCCCAGCAGGAACTTTCGACGTCATCCACGTCCGCTTCGTTCTCTGCCATGTAAGTTCACTCTTCCATACCGCACCTCCAACTGAAAATCCTAGCTTCCCAACGGACACACCGTTCTCCCCCGCATCATCGATCTCGTCGCTCCCGGAGGCTGGCTCCTGGTCGACGACATCGACTTCCTCCACGCCTTCGAAGGTCTCGACAAGGCCCCGGGCGTGAAACGAGGCTTCACTGGTCTCATTAAATCGATGGAATCGCACGCGGGCGACCCACACTTTGGCACCAGCCTCAAGTCGTACCTCGAGAGCTCGAGTGCGCTCAGCGAGGTCAACGTCACCAAGGTAGACGTGCCGATAAACCCCATCCCCGAAGGTGCGTGCCGTGTCGCGTCGCGGCAACGTCTATTTAGCTTTTCGGCTTACCTGCGATGCGACAGATCCCGCGCTAGGCCCGCTGAGCCGGACTATGCGCCAGGCCTTCATGAACGCGGTGGGCGCGCAGAAGTTGAACCCCGAGGCGGTCTCGTCAGGCGGACTGACCAGGGAGGTGCAGCAGGAGTTCCTGGCGGAGATGGGCGGCGACGCGGTGGACTGGTCGTATTCCGTCCAGCTGTTTTTCTCGTACTCGCAGAAGCGTGCCTGAGCGTGTGTGTTACTTTGTGTTCGAATATAGAGGCTGGCTGCCCGGATCACTGTTAGCATGACAAGATTTACGTCGGCCGGCCGTCGGCCCCATGACCATGTTGGACTCGAACTTCCACTACGCTCATCGACTTGCATGGCCTGTATCACTCGCACCTAGCTTCTGTTTTTCCATCGCTAAATTTTGGCGAAGGTGGCAATTACTGATCACTGGCATCGGCCGCCTTTTTCCATTCCAGCCTCTAGTTCAACTAGGCGACCTACAGCCTTTGTCTTCCTTGGGCTTTACGACCTCTCTCACCCAGATTTTTTTCACTGCCAAATCTCGGCGAAACTGAGACGGATAATCGCGGTGATCTCGCATTCATATTCCACCATCCCGTTCAAGATTCAAGCCAGCAAAACTAGCTGCCTTGAAGCGCGAGTCTTGCATCTCAGAGCTCTATCAGGCTCTATCCCACAGATCCCTGTATTTTTTCTACCAAATTTTGGCGACGCTACATTGCATCCGTCCGGCTCTTCTTCGTCTTTTCAAACTTCATTCTGTTCACAGCAAAAACTAGGGCAACTTGAAGCTTGAAGCTTGAAGCTTGAGCCTCTATAAATATTAATGGCTGCGTATACATCGTTCAAGTACAAGGATAACGATGGATGCCAGCTCCGTAAGATCTAATAACCAGTCATGGCCGTCTATCCGCCAACCGAGGTGCATGTATTAACTAATTGGCAAACATCCCCACCACAACAGCTTGCATCTTCCCGTCCCGAATGGCCTGCAAGTCGAGAACCGTCAGTCATTTACTCGACCAAGCAAGCAAACTAGCGCACCTCGTGGATCAAAGAGACATTCTGGCCAACGGTCACGTCCTGCACGCCTAGTCCTTCCCGGAAGAGGCCCAGGTTCTCCGTCCCGTGCATGCGGATCCCGAGCGTCACGCGAATGAATTCGTAGATGGGACGCGTCTTCTCCAGCCACGCACTCGCCGGCGCGGGCCCCCGCGCGCCCAACAGGTACTCCTCCCGCAGCGCGAGGAGTTTCGCCGCGGCGCGCGAGGCGACACTCTCCCGGAACTTGGGCAGCGCGGTCAGCCCCGCAATGGACAGCGACACATCGGAGGCGGCCATGAAGAACTCGACCAAGATGGAGGTCGACGCTTCGGCGACCTTGACCATGCGCGAGACGGCGTCCATGCTGGTCGTGTGGTCGACGACGTGGTACATGGTCGAAAGGAGCTTGTTGAGCAGTGGCAAATCGTCGATGGAGCCGAAGTGGGCGCCGAATTGGGCGCTAAGCTCCTCCTGGACGATTTCGGCGAGGCCGCGGCGGAAGTCGGCTTGGAGGGCACGCAGGTCGTAGGCTGGAGTCGAAGGTCAGACATGGCACGCAAGAGAGGAAGGGAGCGAACCTTGGCAAAGCATGTACAGGTAACCAGAGGTCAGCATCGAGAGCACCTCGAGCGAGTTGATCGTTGCGCGCGCCGAGATCAACGCCAAGGAGCTAAACGCGCGAAGGTCAGCGGAAATCCTTCCCAGCAGGGAATTAAGCTTACTTGACGGCCTGGTTGTGCATTTCAGCGGATTGGATGTGCGTCGAGACGGGGTTTGCGAGGTAGCCGAGCTCTGCCACATATGCCGCCGAGGCGATGTCCACGCCCTTTCCGTGGTAGTTGAGGGATGGGTCTGTGGCGGCCAGCGACGGCGGCAAGCCACGGTTCATCGAGGGGTCAATAAGCTCCGCTTGCTGGGCGAACAGCAGTTTGCCCATGTGGTGCAGGGAGAGCCGTGTCTTCTCCATCGCATTCGAAACAGCCATGGCCTGGAAATTGCCTCCGTGATGTACCTCCCCAGTCTCCCCATCCACGAGCGGGTTGTCGGTCGCTGCCACCAAGTTTTAGCGTCTCGGACGGGACGTTCCATCACGTAACGTACTGGAGTTGCACTCAAGAGTGATTGTTTTCAGCGAGGCGAGCAAATCTTCGATCTGTGGTCCAAGGAACTGGGGTGCCGTACGCAGGGGGTACCGATCCTGGCGCAGCTCGCCCTTGTCTTCTTCAATCGTCACTTCCTCTTCGTGTCCATGGGCGAGCTTGCTTCCGCTAAGCAGATCCCAGATGGTCTGTGCGGCCTCCACCTGGTATAAAGGCTGAGTATATGCGCAGGCTCATTGGCGGAACTAAATTACCTGCCCAGGATGAGGACGAGCGACGGCGTGGATGAACGGCGCGTTGTTCATGCGTTCACCGAGCAGGACTTCAGTTCCCATCGCCGTGCAGACCTGCGCCAACATCGCGAGGTGGGTGGCATCGTTCAGCGCAAGTGCAGCGACTGATGCCGAGAACGCCGTGCCATTCAAAATCCCGAGGTGTTCTTTTGACTGGAGTCTACGATTTCATTGTCAGTTGTTCGAAATGAACAGCAGCTGGTCAGTGACTCACTCGATAGGTTTGATATTGTGCTTCTCGAGTGCCTGTACAGATGATACCACCTGTCGTCCGCCGAACGCCAGGGGCCCGTCGAACACCCGGATGGACGGGTTTCCCATCAAAGTTCCGGCGATGTAGGATAACGGCGAGAGGTCTGAATACACATCAGTGGGTTGATACAGGTGACAAGGAAGTAAAATGACCTCCAGATGCGCTGATACTTCCGCGGAGAGGAACGAGCGGTGTCACGTTCGCTCGCAGGAGTTCGGCCATTTTCTGGATGAGTTCAAGGCGAACCTGCGCAAGTGGTTATGGAATTATTAAAAAGGCAAACCCAAAGAACAAAAGACTAACGCCAGAATGACCTCTTATCAAGGAATTAATGCGGACGAGAATTGCTCCCCGGACCCAGGCCTCAGGCATGCTCATGGATGCAAGAGGGTCAAGAAGAGGAAGTGGTCCAGAGACTCCGGTGGTTGTAGACGGCAAAACGCCAGAGTGTTGATGCTGCAGCAATGCCTTTCCAAGAGCGAGTGTGTTGCTGGTGCGAGTGTCGGCTGTTCAACACGTTAGATATTACTCAACGAACGCGGCTGGAGACCGCGTACCGCTGCCGCCGAAGCCAGTGCTGACACCATAGACGCTCTTGTTTCCATCTACCTTGTCAACAATAACGGCGCGGGCTTTTTCAAGGCGCTCTTTGATGACGGGGGAGTCCTTCAAGACCACTGGAGCGCTGTAACGAGCGGCAGCTGTAACGGCAGGGATAGACAAGGAATAGCCGTCGATTTCGATTACCCTGCCATTTCTGGGACGTCTTCAGCGGACCATTCAACTGCCAAGAAGAGAAACACACTTGTAGGACTCGAGTTCGAGGTACTGGTTGACAAACTCGGTGAGCAGGCTAGATGGCATGGCCTTCGCCTCCACGTCGTTGAAGAGTTTCCCATTAGACGTCATGATGATTATAAGATAACGCGGGGTGCTGTTGAAGGAATGAAAGGGTGGTTCAAGGAGGTGGGCGCAGAAACAGAAGGGTTTAAAAGAAATCAGAAATAGAAAGCTGAGCGCAAGATGTCTAATAGTCGGGTAAGCGGTGTAACATCCCCGACTGACAGCAAGTAATGAATTGGGAGTGGGGATAAAATAACAGATGATTGCGATGGGGATGTAATCGTGTGATACGATGGGGTGATTGGAAGGGGATGATCATACCCTCTTTGTAATTCCCCGACGCACGGAGTTTGAGTTGGAGCCCTGCTAGCGCAATGCCTGCGATTCGGATAAGTTATCGCCTGCGCCACCAAGGAGCCTGTCCGCAATCATGTAGATGTCCGACTCCGAACGTGGGCGCCTGTGCGCGCTATCAGTGGATTCGGGATTTGACTGATCCTCCGACACTTTGTGGCTTCTTCGAAGTTCCTCGGCCTTAGGAACCGACCTGTTTCATCGACGCCCACAAGAGCATAGGAGACGCAACGTACTTAGCACAACGTGGAGTAAACGAAATGTGTTTATCCATGTGGCAGCTGATAAGGTGCTTGTTGCAATAACAACATGAAGGCTACTTCACGTAAGTTTGAGATCACAGTAGTTACGGCCGGGGCGACTCAGGCGACAAGCCGAGAATGATGGCCATGTAAAACGACCGGCTCAAGCCGAGTTGCCGCACTTGCACTCCAATATTTCGCCAGCGGAATAATTCTAGAAAGAGGGCTAATCACAGGGGTACAATGAATATTCCACTTCAAACTCCTTGCGAGTTGCCACGGGACATTGCAGTCCAAAAGGTCTTTGTCGCTTGGTGGGCATTATGTCAAGCTTTCACTTCTGTGGATCTGGGCAATTTAATTATAGGAACGTCAGCTGAACCGACGGATAATAATCAGCGGGAATTGAAGTGGTAAACTTCCTTTTCGAGCAATAGAATTCCTTAATTTGGTAAGTACGTTGGCGGCGTGGCCAAATTAATCTCACGACCGCTTGACTATGGTCCAGCTTAAACAGTACGAGTCGAAGGCGGATTAACCGATTTCGGTGGGTGCACCAGACTATCATTGTCCATGCAGACCGTTATTACAGCTCCAATGACTATGGTATAATGACTCTCCACATTCCGAACCGACTTTGAATTATTAACCCACAGAAAAGGCCGTGGTCTATGCCCGTGTTGCAAAAAGAAGTCGAATAGATAAACGCCGGTGGATGGGTGTCAAACATTCAAACTGACCACTACCAAGTCCGTTCGGACTTGAAAGTTATATTAATATAGTACGGAATAATCTGTGGAGCGCCTTGGATGTGAGGTAGCCAAGACAATAAAAGTACGCGAGGGCGGGACGCTTACGACGGTATCGTCCGTTGGGCCGAGATGCTTCAAACGTTAAGGCCAGACTTCAAGGTTGGTATAGTCTGCAAGAGAGTGACGTTAGGTATTGTATTAACGGTCCGGCCCCATTACGGACTCGGAATTCAATGTTGGTTCGGTTTGCACGACAGTGCCGGTGGGTTCGGTCGACAATTTTTGTAGTACGTCATGCGCACCGGCGTTCAATGTTGGTGCAATCTGCTAGACCGCGGTGTACGGCTGTGGTTGTGCGGCCGCGTGTACTGCGCGGAATTCTTGGGTTCATTCACAATGCCGCCGCGTGAGAGGCATGCCCGGGTGCTTTGCGGGGTTCAATGTTGGTTTAATCGGCAATTACCAGCGCAAGAGCAGGTAATCTACTCACAAAGGAATTATTATCCATTAGCTCTAAGATTGGCTAGAAAGTTTCGTTCTCGAGAGCCGGCAGAGGCATGGAACCAATCCGTCAACAAAAACCTTAAAAGCATTATATCATTCTGCGGCGCTGCATAAATAAAGTTTACATCTAAGTATACGGATAGATAACTAAGTTCTACGCCTGCGCAGGTTTAGAGTCGCGCAAAAGTCGCCGCAGTATCTTCCCAGACGCCGTCTTGGGAATCACGTCGAGGAACTCGATCCCGCCACCGAGATGCTTGTAGGTAACTTTGTGTTCTGCGATGAACTAGGAGGAACGCGTCAGACCTGGGGTACAATAATTCAAAGAACGCGAAAGATAGCGTACTTGGATGAGGGCAGCCTGCAGTTTCTCCGACTGGGCTGCGTCGGTGCCGATCCGACTGCGCGCGTCCTGCGTTAGTACGACGAACGCCTTGGGCAGTTCCCCGCTGAATTCATCGGGGATGGGAACAACGCAGCAGTCTGCGACGTCTGCGTGTTTGAGCAGCTGACTCTCAAGTTCCTCGGGATTGACGCGGAAACCCTTGACTTTCATGAAGTCCTGGATACAATTTGAGTTAGCCGCTGCAGCGATTATTTATATACGACGATGCTGACCTTCAAGCGCTGGACGACGAACATCTCGTCGGAGTCGTTGAGGTATACCTCGTCTCCGCTACGGAGCCACCTATGGATAGGATTAATGTACATGACTTGAACGACCAAGGCCTCCGACTAACCCATCAACGAATGTGTCCGCCCAACTGAGGGTTCAAGTCAGCCATGCGCATCAGCAAAATAATAAATACTGACGATTCCAAGTTCTGATGATACCCTGCGGCCATCGAAGGTGTCTTGACCCACAGCTCGCCTTTCTCGCCCCGCTCAGCGAGCCCTCCGTCTGCACGGATGACCTTCCACACGACGCCAGGGAGGAGTTTACCAACACTAGCAGAGGTGGCACCTTCGCCAGGCGTAGCAACCTGGGCTGTCAGAGACGGCGCGGTGAGAGCCCCAGCCTCGGTCATGCCTGGCGCGGCACGTAAGTGAGATTGCCTACCGAACTATCTGCGATCAGACGTACCGTATATCTGGCCGATGACGGATTGAGGAATGGATTGTGAGAAACGGGTGACAAGGTCGTTGTTTAGTGGGGCTCCCGCAACGGAGACCATTCGGACACTTCGCAGTTCCGGGACGTCGACGCCGAGTTTCTGCAGCATTCATGATTCGTCAAGTCAGATCGATACCAAGCGATCGTACCTTGGTGAACAGGACGACCATGGGCGGCACCAGTCTGTCATGAATGAATAATGTCAGGAATGAATACTGTCATGGAATGACCAGGCACCAGGGCACTCACAGAAGATGCGTAATCTTGTGCTTTTCAATCGTCTTGACGGTCGCCCCCAAGCTGAACTTGGGAGCAATAACGACAGTCATCTGGATCGAAAATTAGCTGTTATTCGAGTCTAAAAAATCCCGAACGCCGCTTACACCCGAATAAAGAGCATGGTGAAGCTATTTTGCCAGTTAGCTATGTCACCAATTTCGCGTTTAACAATAGCTTACATTGATCAAGAGGCCCAAGATGTCTGCCACGTCCAGTTTAGATATCTACTCTGAAAAATTAAGACGCGTCACTCACGGAAGAAGGGCAGGACTGAACAGTATACATTAGCGACAGATGATACGACAGCAACGGATATGCTTACCAGCAAGAGAGACGTCTCCAGGCCTATACCGCCGCCGAGCGACGGGTATTGTCTCCTTGGCCGTTCCTGCGTTGTAGACCGCTGCCTGCAGCACATTCGCGATAAAGGCGTAATGGGAGACGGAAATAAGTTTCGGGACACCTAATAGTGACTGTTAGTAGGTATCATCAGTGGAGTGGAGTGCGACGAACCGGTGGTACCGCTGGAAGGGAACAGAATTGCTGTTTTCGTCTTACCCTCCCCTGCCGCAAGCCGGTGTTCACGGAACGAAGAGGGATCAGAGTCCAAGCCGATGTTTACCAGTTCCTGTATCGTCAACGGCGCTTTGTCGGCCGCCTCAGGAATAGAAGCATTTGGGGCCGCATTGAATACAATGATGCGGTCAGATTGTATACCGCACGCGGTGGCTGCTTCTCTGACGGTCGCGAGGACCTCTTGTTGGACAAAGAACAGGGAAGGCTTCGCCGCGCTGAACTGGAGCGCGAACTCTTCTGCTGTGAAGGCGGGGTTCGTGGTGCTGATTGGAGTTGAGCTCAGACGGCAGGAATCTGGGGCGCGAAACTCACAAGACCGCGGCACCGAGGAGATGCGACGCCCACACCGTTGTCGGGTAATCTGCGCAATGCGAGTTCAGACAAATGTCGCTTAATATTGGCAGACGGATAAGCTTACCGACGTGGTTCACACTAATAACACAAACTGGGCCACAGTGTGAGGGTTGTGTTTGTGAGAAACGGAGAGGGCATACCAACTGGGTTTTCGTCTCGTCCTGGTGCACAGTGTAAGAAGAAATAGCGCAAAGCAGTGTATATGTTCTTACCTATATCATACCGTACGCTGATCGCCTGTGCAAGGGCGCGCGTTCGGTCCCGCAGCTATTCTTGCTGAGCCGTCGTTAAACTTTGTTGGACGCCACCTACCTCATCGCGTGCAACGGGGCGACCAGAAACTGAGTCCACGATCCACGGGGCGTCCGGGTAGTGGTCCAAGCGCGCAAAGTGACGAGAATCAAAGAGAAATTGAGGCACAGTAAGATTTGCCGGGATCTCAAGGTCCAGCTCTGAAGATTCCAGAGCCTTGGCGGCTTCTACTGGTTTCCAGCCATTGAGGACTTCGGTGGCGGCGGCGGAATGGTGCAAAGGTAAGACAGTCATGAAGATGTGCGGGAGACAGGAACAAGCGCTGGGATATCAATGGATTCTAATGGGTATTATTATTCGGACGTCTCCATATCAAACGCCGACGCAGGTTACGGCAAGTTCGCTCGAGTGATGTGGCAGTGTCCATCAACCATCTGTTGGATGATCAAACTGCCATCTGTCAATCTCCCGCGAACGCCCGACTCGGAGTTTTCATTGATGAATACGGCCGTTCGTTTGACGGCCGTCGAGTCGGAAGGTGCAGAGCCCCGACGGGACGGGACGGGTGGCGGGACGGCCGCAACAGCCTCAGCTTTGAGAATCAAATAACTACTGTACCGTCAATTAGACACTCACTCATTCGACTTCGCTTTGCAACCTCAATTTTGGGAACGACTTTGGGAGAAGAGGCTCAAATTGCCTTGAATCTCAAAGGAGCACAACTCCGAAGTCACTCGGAGTTTTTTCATTGCTGAGTCCAACCTGAGTACTAGTGCACTCCCCACTTCTTCGTCCGTGTATTATCACAATAATCTATCCCATATTGACCAGGCCCTGCCCCACTTGAACGCCGCACAGCCCTATTAAAGACCAATTTCACATAACTTCTCTAACCGTCGGACCGTAAAACGCGTCTCAAGGAGGTGTGCAATTTGCGGCATTAACACAGGCTGAACCTTCAAGCGCGACAGCTCGACCTTCAAGCGAATAGTTAGACGAGGTATGAGCCCAATTATCTTCTATAAGCTCGTATAATGCAACAGAGGGATACTACACAGTTAGGCACGCTTCTGCACGTGTGCGAAATACAGCGCGCACGAATACTGCCACTCCAAGTCCTCACGGGCCATCTCCGCGAGGAAATTCTCCTGCACCTCTTTCGTAATGCCCACCGTCGCGGTACTGACCTTCGCCGCACCAATCGCGCCGACGAGAGCTTTGCGCATCATTTGGGTGAGACCAGCCAGACCAGGCTCTGTAAAATTAAATTAATGGCGACGAGATGGACAGTCGCGTCATACCTTCAGGAACGGGGTAGACAGGCAGCTCGACCTCGCGGACATGAATCTCGCTCAGCTTGTCGGACGCCTCCAGATACGGCTTGAGGCTCTTGCCGTAATGCGGGTCGCCAGCCTCTGCTTCCATCGACTTGACCAAGGCAGTGAGACCGCGCTTCACACCAGGCGCCTTGTCCAACCCGTCGAACGCCTCCGTCCAGTCGATTTCGTCAATTAGGAGCCAGCCTCCCGGAGAAACGAGGTCGATGATGCGAGAGAGAACTGAGTGCGCATCCGGAAGCTGGCAGCAAATGAACAGGGTCAGAGAGACGTGCTCGACAGGAAAATTCTCGAGGATGCCGTACGTGACAGAGGACCAGACGAATGTGAACGACGTCAAAGCTGCCGGCTTCGAACGGGAAAGGTTGCAGCACGTTGAGTTGCTGGTAGCGAACATTGGGAGGCAGAGGCCTAATTCGATTGAGCACAAGTTCGAAGATACTGATAATGATTAGCCCACCTAGACGGGAGCGGGTTCATGTCGACAGCGACGACCTCGGCCTCAGGGTAGAGCTTGGCGGCCTGAATAGCCCAGGCCCCCGAGCCCGCGCTGCAAGTAAGTGTCAATTGAATTGCTTGATGAGAACCAGTAACTAGGACTTTACCCGATTTCCAGAATATTGCGAGGCTTGCCCAAGGGTGCAGGGGTCAACTCGTGGTTCAAAAATGTGGCGATTCCGTTGTGCATAGCATCGAGTCTGAGCGCGATGTCTAAGGATCCCCGCACAAAAGAATTGTGGCAGAATATCTAACCTGGCCCATTCGACCTCGTCATTCTGGACAATTCGTCAGGGGAGGTGCAGGTGAATGGCAGATTACAAATGCATACCACAAGAACGTAGGGAGTTTGCTCGACTTCAGGCATGTTGAAGGTGTTGATGGTGGGGCAGTTGGGTTAGAACTATATACTTACACAAAAGATTGGGACATGAAGACCAAAAGTTTTTGGTTCACAATGTGAACACTGGATCGTGATTGAACATTACGCGTACGATCTGCGATCGTGATTAGGTATTAGATCGTAGTTCTAACGATCGTGGCCTGAACGATCTCGGTTCTCGGTCACACATATGTTCCTCCGCCACCCTCGCCTCTGGAGGGTCCAAAGATACTCCATTTTTTCTGGAACCCTGCAAGCGGTCTGGAATTTAGCATCTTCGTTGCTGGGATGGTTCAAACCTTGGTACGCTCGAGGCTCGTTCGCGAAATAGACCTCTGAAATTGGACGTTGATTTACTCTACTGCGGACGAGGGTTAGTGACCGGGGGCCTACAGTATGTCGGCAGCGCCTTTCGGAGTTATGGGCAACTTACTGATAACGCCGGCATTGACAACACCGGCGGGCTCCAAGGCGGTTTGGTTCGATTTCCCCCGGTGGTCGCAACCGATCTTGAATCTCAACCAACCATCGCAACCCAATCTTGAATCTCAACCAACGGAGAGTCGGAGACGAATGCATCATCCATCCAATCATTTTTGATTTGAAACAGGGATCGCAAACGACTGGTTCCACAATGAACGACAGCTCTGGAGCATATTCTGGACCAAATTATTTCACCAACTTTTTCCGGCTCTTTCGTGCGGTTGTGCCTGATCCCAAAAGGAGAGATGCATGCGGAGGCAACTATCGTACTAACAACGCAACATCGGCGCATCCATGTTATCCTGCCTCCTTTCGGTCGCGATCCACAATTCGTTTCAGCAGGTTTCAGCGGCCAAGTGATTCGGAAACAACTTTAACCGCGAGTTTCCGTTATTGTCATTGCATTTAAAAGTTCTGTCAGCCTAAATCTCTCTCTCTTACGAACGTTTCATTTTTGAACATCTCCATATTTTCTACCATAAAATTTCCAGGACGGTCCGACCCCACCACCAGCCTGCACATAAGTCCCTGTGACTCTGCCCCACCTTTACGACCCACTCCAGAACAATGTCAGAACCTTCTAATGCTCCAAAACCAATCGCGGTGGTATGTTTTGACGTCCACCCGGGCGTTGGCAACATTTCTAAATCTTCTGTAGGTCGGGATCTCTGCAGAGTTCCCTTCAGGGACCCTTTCTGAAGCCAACTTCGACCACCAATCCTTCTTCGACTTTTTGCTTTCCGGTCAAGACGCTACTGAACGCGTTCCGAAAGAACGATTCAATATCGAGGGGTACGTATTCGGAAATATCCCTCGGATGCTAATGCCGAGCAACCAACCCCAGGTGGCAAGGTTCCCATCTTGGCCAGGTCTTACCGGAGGAGGCGTGTTTCCTGAAGAACGTCCATCTATTTGATCACTTCGAGTTTGGAATTTCTTCCAAAGATGCTCTCACCATGGGCGTTGCCACAAGGAAGCTTGTTGAACATGCTTTTCTCGCGCTGCTTGACTCTGGAATCAACTCACGTTCTCAAAACGTCGGCGCCTATACTTCCGGGATTGCCTTTGACCTGCTGAGCTCTGCGGATGCGGTAAGTAGGTGTGTTTGTTTCTCGGATCCCCATCGAACGTTCTTCAACAGGACGAGTTTGATGTTCGGGATGGGTTTGGAGGAGGTGCGGCGGCTGTCGCCAATCGAGTTTCGTACCAGCTGGATTTGCTCGGGCCATCCATTCCCGTCGACACTGCGTGCAGTTCCTCGCTAATGGCACTCCATCTTGGCGTACAAGCGCTGCGCACAGGCGACTGTGAAGCTGCAGTTATCGGCGGGAGCCAGGTGAATCAAAGGTAAGCAGAAGCTTCGAGGCGTTTGTGATGGTGGCTTATTCTCCCTTAGGTTCCTTGATTGGATCTTCTACAGTCAACTTTCCATCTTGGCGCCGGGTGGAAAGTCGGTTCCGTTCGACGCTTCTGCGGATGGGTACGCGTCTTGCTGATTCGCCCTTTCAATGTTAACATCGGTTTTAAAGGTTCGGTCGAGGGGAGGCTGTTGTGGTACTCGTGATTAAGTTGCTCGAGGACGCGATCCGGGATGGCGACAAAATTTATGCCACCGTGAGGATTAATCTCTCGCTCACGAGCTGCAGAGTACTGAATTTTGCTTCACAGGTGTTGAATACGGCTGTAAATTCCACTGGTTCTGCAGGGCCAGTGAAGACCCCTATCGCGGAGTCTCAAGCCGCCGCCATGCTCACCGCGTACAAGGGCATCGGTCGTTCACCAAAGGAGGTCGACTTTGTGGAATGCCACGCGACAGGTACAGCGGTCGGCGACCCAGTCGAGGCCAACTGGGTGGGCAATTATTTCAAGAGAGATTCCGAGCTGGTGATCGGTAGCGTTAAAGGAAACATTGGGTGAGAACTTGCTCATTGACTGGATGTTGGACTTGTACTAATTTGTTCATAGACACACGGAGATCACTTCCTTCTTGTCGTCGTTCACCAAGGTTTGCGGGATGTTCGCGACCAACACCATTCCGCCGCAGGCCAACTACAAGTCGCCCAACCCGGCCATTCATTGGGACGAATACAACATGCGTGTTCCCACTGGCGTCGAGGAATTCAAGACAATCAATGCCTCCGGAAAGAGACTGGTCTCGATGTGTGTCATATCCGCCCTGTTTTTCCTTCACATCTGATTCTTTTATGCAGTAACGCCTCCGGGCTTTTGGGTGCCAACGGGCACGTGATCGTCGAGAGTCCTCCCCCGAAGGTGTTTATGCTTCGGTCGTTGCAGCTGAACTGGGCTAATTTATTTCCAGGCGCAACAAGTCACCCCGCTTCCTAAGGGGAAGCCAGTGTTGCTCGTTGCAGCGGGTCTGTCCCCCCGCAGCGCTACAACTATCGCAGCGGATCTGACCAAGCTCGCCTCGGAAATTCCCGAGGAGCTGCCGGCACTCTCTAATATCTTTGGACGACGCGCGAGGCAGTTGACTTGGCGTACGGCCGCCGTCAGCACCTCAGATGGTCCGTTTGTGTTCCCCGCGCCGCGCTTCGTCCCGCGAGGCGCGCCGCCTATCGTTTTCGTCTTCTCGGGCCAGGGACCGCAGCACATTGAGAGTCAGTTCATATCCGTTTCCTTCATCAACCAGTTCTAATGAATATTGGAACTAGTGGGTCGGCAGCTCTTCAAGATGTACCCTGCCTTCAGGGACAGCATCCTTCGTATGGACAAGGTCCATGTCGAGGTCGCCGGCACCTCCATCGTGAATGAGCTCGGGTTTTTCGGGGACGCAAGACCCAAAGAGGCGCTGCCCGATACATGGCCGGTGACCCTGACTGTGCCCAGTATCGCTATGATCCAGATGGCGCTCGTCGACCTCTTCGCGGCTTTCGGCATCCGCCCGAACATGGTCTTTGGGCACTCCGCTGGCG
Organism: Mycena albidolilacea; assembly: GCA_029282495.1. NCBI lineage: Eukaryota > Fungi > Basidiomycota > Agaricomycetes > Agaricales > Mycenaceae > Mycena > Mycena albidolilacea. The sequence goes on along the minus strand of JARIHO010000014.1, from coordinate 830,966 downwards.
AGGCCGCCATGTCCTATGCGTCGGGGGCCGTTCCCCAGGAACTGGCGATGGAGATTGCCATCCGTCGTTCGCGTGCGATGACGGTCGTCGAGGGGAGCGGTGGGATGGCGGCGGTATCGTGCATCCCGTCCGTTGCGCGAGAGATCATTCGCGGTGTGCTGCTGGAAGCTGGACCGGGCGACGTGCTCGAGCTCGGATGTTACAATGCGCCCGAGGCCGTTACGATCTCCGGGACGCAGGCCATGCTCGACAAGGCCGTTGCCGTCGCTCAGTCGCGTGGGATGTTTGCTCGCCAGATCAAGGCGCGCGTGCCCGGACACTGCAGCCTTCTCGAACCTTGCAAGGAGCGCTATGTTGAAGAGATGGAGATTGCGTTTTCGCGCTATCCTGGCTCGCACGTCCCCAAAGTCCCGACCTACTCGACGCAGACCGGCGCGCGATGGGAGAAGGAGTTCACTCCCGAGTATATGTGGAATAATGGCCGTACGTGAACTGGTCTTGATCTTGCGTTTACGATCGATTTACTCTCTTCAGGTGTACCGGTTCAGTTTGAACAAACCGTGACCGCTGTCGTCGGGGAGATGCCCGAGGCAATCTTCATTGAAGTCGGACCACACCCCGCGCTCTCCTCCTACATCTCGGGAATGGGCGCCAAGCCCGACAAAGTCCTCTGCCCGATGCGCCGCATCAAGAAAGTGACCGAATTCAACGAAATCACTGACCTGCTTCTCTGCGTCGGAAACCTCAGCGCTCTTGGGGTCAACACCATCAACTTCAATGCCGTCAACGCCACCGACGCTCTCGAGATCTCCAAGCCCCTCCCCGCATACCCTTTCGCTCCGAAATCCATGCCGTTCTATTCCGAGAACTCGCGGCTGGCGGTGAAACAGAAGCGCGCTCGCAAAGGACCACTCAACTATGAAACCTTGGCGATGAATGCTCTCACCCACCCTGATCTTGCCGAGCATGTCATCAAAGGGGAACCCATCTTGCCAGCCACAGGTTTCTTTGAGATGGTGCGGATTATCTTTTAGTTAATTGGTTACATCTCTCAATGGTCCCTCCCAGATGTTCGAGGAAGGCGCTCGCACGATCTGGGATATTGAGCTACGCAGTTTGCTTCCCCTCCTCCCGGAGAAAGTTCTGGACGTCCAAGTCAAATCGGATGGTCATGCCTGGAGTATCGTTTCCTCCCAGGGCCTCGGTCGGAACGTAAGACGGCCCGTATTTCCCTCTCAGTTTGTGACTGACAAGATATCTAGTCCCGTCTTCACGCGACTGGGTTCATGACGACGGAGGTGATGGACAAGGATCTTGGCCCCATCGACCTCGCCTCTATCCGTTCGCGCTGCACGCCTGCCGATATTAGCAGTGCGTCTTTTTGTTTCCCTATCCACGACTCATCTCACCGTCTTGGCTTCAGATCTCTATGCTGTTCTCAATTCCACTGCCGCTTTCGGTCCGCTTTATCGTCGGATCGAGGCATGCTATGAGGGCGACCACGAGATTCTCTTCCAGGTTCGCGGGAGGGCACCGGAGCTTACTGAGTGAGTTCCCTCCGCCTACTCTTTCGTCGCAGATGTTGACACAGAAATAGGCATTACAACTACGTCTTCCATCCATCCGTGCTTGATTCGTGCATCCATGGCCTGCTGCACCCCGTCTTCACGGGCAACGCCGACAAGAGCGTCTTCTACCTGCCTTCCCATATCGGCCGCGTCATTCTTTACGATCGCGCAGTTGAGAATGGTATCCCAGACACGCTCTATTCATACGTCGTGCCGCACGACTGGACACCTGGTACGCCTGCACAGCCTCTCTTTTCGTTCTCCGCGTTCAATAATTTTCCAGAGTCTGTCGCTTGTGACGCTTTCATTGTCAACGAGCAGGGAGAGCGACTGGTGACGCTGATAAACTGCGTCTTGTGAGTGACCATGAATCATTGAACCTTCATTTCACTCACGTTTCTTAGGTCCAAGCACTGGGCTGGCGCGGTACCTACACGGCCGGATACCAGCTACGAATCCATCTACCAGCCTCTCGGCCTGCCGGCTTCCGAGTTCGTCCTGCCCCGTCTTAAACAACAGGATTATGCTTTCCTGGACGATGCGATCACTCCGGTGGATGTCAAGGTGCGCGATTTTTCTTTCCGTTTACACAGCTGCTCACAGTCCCAAAGGCAGTGAACGGGCATGCGAATGGATACGCCAACGGCCATGCAAACGACCATGTTAATGGGAATGCCAACGTCCATGTTAATGGGAATGCAAACGGCCATGTTAATGGGAATGCAAACGGCTATGTTAATGGGAATGTCAACGGCGTGGTGGCCACATTGAATGTGGAAAGTAAAATCTTCCAGGAAATCGCACAGTCCATCACTTCTGACCAGGCCGAGGTGAGTTCGGCGCCTTGTATGTTTTTGCTCATCAAGATAACACCGCATTTCATAGCTTAAACCCTCCGCTATCTTGGGTCTTTTCGCTGCTTCGCTGGACCCGTCCGTGGCTGCGATCCACCAGATCTTTGACCTTGCTGTGAAATCGGGCAAACAAGTCTTCCGTCTGCTTGATATTGGGGATGGTGAGTCCGAGGCTCCATCTGAAGACAGCCTGCTGACAACTATTCTCAGCCACCGGTTCTCTTCATAAACTGCTCACTGCCCTTGCTTCAGAGTACCCCACTTTGAGGCTCGACTACACTGCTTGCGGCCATGAACACTCATCCGATGTGCGAAAGGCGTCTTTCAACGTCGACTCCGTCTCGAAACAAGCTGGCCTCTCGCCGAACACGTACGATCTCGTTATCGAAACTCAGACCCTCGGCTTCGCAACGGAGCTTGACCGATCGCTCGAGTACCTGAACAGACTCCTTGTTCCCGGCGGGTTCCTCATCGCGCTGGAGGTCAACGGGATTCCGCAAACCCCGGGTGCAAAATGGATCGACCATGTCTTTTCGCCGCAGGGGCGTTGGTCTGGGCTGCGCTCCGGAAAGCAGCATCACAGGTGGACTCCGTCAGAATGGGAAGGTCAGCTCGCAAAAGCAAACTTCCGCGTCGTAGATGGGATCCAGAACGTTGAAAGCTCGTTATTCCTAACGCTGCGGGCACAGAAGCCTTCCTTGCCTCTCATTTCTTCGTCGAGCTCGTCCCCTGCCACCGCTGCGCAACCGATTATTTTCAGCTTCGAGACTTCGCGCGCGTTGGATCTACAGCAGATTGCCCTCGGTGCCATGTCGTCAGGCGGCCCGCCTGCCCAGATCTGGATTGAAGCCACTTCGGGCACCTTCGATGGCGCCGTTGCCACGGGTTTCGCCCGCTCGCTCATGCGAGAACTCGTCGCCGTTGAAATCCGCTTGGCCCTCTTCGATTCTTCCTGGAGTGCGGAGTCCAGAGTCGCTGCTATTCAACAGCTCTCTGGACTCGCTTCGCTCGAGCCCGAAGTCGCTATCGATAGCTCGGGCGTGGCTCTGGTGCCCCGCTTCCGCTCCTACGCCCCCCGCGCCCCGGAGACTTTGGACCACAGCAAGTATTGGGCGGTGGAGCAGCCAAACACGGTTGTTCAGGCTGCACCTCCTTTACCCGGTCCCAATCATGTTCTGGTCCAGATATCCTTTCTTTCTGCAGTGGAGGGTGGGCTTCAGGGTATTGTTGGAACGGTCGCACGTACTCGGTCTTCGCAATGGCAAGCTGGAGCTCGTGTGGTCGCCGTGGTACCATCGACTCGCTCCAACTTTGTCGTCGTTCATGAGGGGCAGATCTCCGAGATCCCTAAGACGGCTGACGAGCAAAACGCCGCAAGCGTCGCGTTGCTGTTGGTCTTCGCTGCACTCGGACTTCGTCTCGACTCTCGGCCATTGAAGAGCTTACAGCAAATCCAAGTCGTCGTCCTTCACACTGGCAAATTCGCTTCCTCAGTCGCTCGCGTTCTCGAATTCCTTGGGGTCAACGCGCTTTTAATTGCGCCCTCACTCCCTCTGATCCTCCCTCGTCTTTCCCCCGGTGACGTAATTCTCGGGGGATTACCAGCTGAATCTGCTCGTACCATCCCTCGGATTAACGGCGTGTCCGTCTTCAACTGGGAGGATTCAGACCAGGGAGCGCTCGCCTCAGTGGCTCAGAACCCGTGGCTGGTTGGGACCACGATTGACGCACACCTGATCCGTGCCCTGCCCGCCGTCAGTGTGGATGCCCTGTCGCTCACTCCGGCGCAATTGCTTCCGTCAACGTTCGACGTGTCGCGGACTTTGACTTTGGCTGACGACAAGTTCTACGTGATCGTGGGTGGCATTGGGTCTTTGGGGCTCCAGGTGGCCATTTGGATGTACCGAGTGAGTGCCGCACTCCTTCTTGCTAACAACGACCCAACTGAAAATGTGACTGCAGAAAGGCGCCCGCCATATCGCTGTAACTTCTCGGACTGGTGTTGCTCGACTTGCCGGTCCCAAGAACAGGTCCTTGCGCGGTGCTGTAGACTATCTTCAAAGCCTGCCCGACCTTGATCTTCGGCTCGAGGCTTGCGACGCCACCTCGGTCGAAGCACTCACGACGCTGGTCAGCTCGTTGGATCATCCGATTGCCGGCTGTATCTTAACTGCCGCCGTTCTGGCGGATCGTCTGTACTTGAAGCAAGATGCGGAGAGCTTCCCCGTTCCCTTCAAGCCGAAGACGGACGCGTACTTCGCCCTAGAGAAGGTCATCGCCATTGACAAACTTGACTTCTTGCTCGCCATTTCCTCTGTCGCAAGCTTTGGTGCCGCTGGTCAGACTAACTACGCAAGGTGAGTCTTGGTTTATAACCGCTTTCTTGCAATCTAATCCTCGTGGTTAGTGCCAACACTGGTATCGAGTATCTGACGGCACGGTACCCCAACGCCTGGGCCTTTGTCTCACCTGGTATCGCCGACTCGAACGTTGGATTCGACCTGTTCACTTCCGCAAATTCCCATATCGAGATGTGGGAATCGTCTACTTACAACAGCTACGGTACGAAGACTGTCATTGAGGATTTTCGTTCTGATCTAATGCCTTCATTCGACGTTTAGAAATCTGCCTCTGCCTTGAGGACGGGCTGCTACGTATGGCAAACGGCGAGCGTATCTCCCTTTATGTGCCTAACTTGAACTGGGACGCCATCTACACATCCGTCAGCGAGTCTCCCCTCTACAACCACCTGGTGAAAATCGATGCCGCGCAAGATGAACTCGAGGTTGAAGATCCGTACGAGGTTCTTCAGGAGATTGTCCTCAAGTTCGTCGACGCTTCTGAGGATGAGTTCGAGAAGAATGTCCCTCTCACGTCTTATGGGTGAGTCTGTCGCGAGCTTGACTCTGATACCGCGTACTCATTTCAATCAGCCTCGACTCCCTTTCTGCGGCGAGAATGTCCACCGCCTTGAAGCCGTATATGTCGATCACTCAGATCCAGCTGTTGGGTGACCTCAGCCTCGAGGATCTCGTCTTGAAGATGCAGAACACGAAGCAGACGGTGGTGGACGAGCCCATGGCCAGCACGGCCGAACGGCCCTTCGCATGGGACGCGCTTCATCAGCCTGGCCAGACCGTCCTCAAGCTCACCATTGGAAGTGGAACACCACTCATCATTCTTCATGGTGGTGCCGGAGATATCGCTGCTTTCCGGGCCACCCAAGAGCAGTTCTCCACCCCGCTCTGGGCTATTCAGCCTACTCCGGAAGCTCCCCTCGATACCGTCGACACCCTGGCGCAGTTCTACTTCGAGAGGATCAAGGAAGCACGCCCGGCTGGTCCCTACCGTATCGCCGGATTCTCCGCTTCCAGCATGGTCACCCTTCGCCTCGCTCAGCTCCTCGAAGCTAACGAGGACGAGATCGTGCAGCTCACCTGGGTCGACCACCACCCCATGATCTTCACCTCTCCGCTGCACGGCTTCACCGCCGACGTCCAGACCTTCGAGGATTTGATTCTGTACGGGAGGAAAGCCAGCGTGGCCATGGTTGCCGACTGCTGTAGCCGAGACTCGGCCCCAGCTCGTCGTACATATGGCGACAACCTTGTAGCCGCCTCAGAAGGTCGACCCTCAGCCGCCAACGCCCTCGAGTCCTGGGAATGGATCAAGAAGACCACGGAGATGAACCTGAAGCAGGTCGTTGAGTTTGGAGGGGGATGGGCGACATGGGTTGCCACCGATGCAAAGACGCGCGAGGTGGCGGCAAGGCAGCGTATGGTGGAAGAGATTGCCAAGGTTCGGGCTCCCATGAACGTTCTCGTCGCGAACTGGGGGCTGCGTTCTCTCCTTGGCCTCGACTGGAGCGACTTGGGCGCTTCGCAGAGCCAGCGGGACACTCCGGTGCTATTCTTCGACTCGGGCCACTTTGACATTTTCGAGAAGGCGGACTTCTCGCGCAGTCTTGAATTCGACTGGGTCGACCCGCAGCCGCAGCACGAGCTCGCCTCGATGGTGCATAATCCTGCTATGAAGGATCTCGGGGTGATGTTCAAGATCTTGGATACGATGGCGCTTCGTGTCATGGCGGACACCCTCAAGCAGAATCCTCGCGTGGGCTCTGAGGTACGTGAATCTCCACGGGTCTGAGAAGATATTTAACACCTCGACAGATTTCTCGCCAGCGATTGCACGATGTGACTGAAGAGTTCGTCCGAACCCAAGCACAGAGCACATGGACCGACGAGGAGTACCAGCGCTCGAAGACGTTGTTCCCATTGTACTTCGAGACGACGGACCGTATTTCGAAGGTGCACCCGTCTATAATGGAGTCACCGGCGGTATGTATTTTTGTGTGGCCATCTCGAACATGCACTGAACTTTTTACGTTGCTTTAGGCGGCCGTTGGAGCTTTGTATTCCGACGACATGATCGATGGCTTCTATCGCGAGAACAGGGTCTTCACGAGCATGAACCAGGAGGCCTCGAAGTACTTCAAGGCTCTCGTCTCATCCCCTGACTCTGGGAAGCAACGCCCACTGCGGGTGTTGGAAGTTGGCGCAGGTCTGTATATCTCCTACATTCTTCATGGTCCCTGCTGAAATTCTCTGCTCAGGTGTCGGCGGCCTGACAAAGTTCCTCGTTGAGGCCTTGTGCGATATCCCCGGCGCCGACGTTGAATACACCGTCACCGATCTTTCCTATTCGCTCGCAAGCAGTTTGGCGGAATCATTCACCTACAAACACATGGTTGCGAAGATGTACGACCTTTCCAAGACGCCGGCCGAGCAGGGCCTCCAGCTCGGCCACTACGACATAATTACGGGCTTGAATGTCATCCATGCCGTTCCCGACCTCAACACGACGCTCGTCGATCTCAACTCCCTTCTCGCACCCGGCGGGCGCCTCCTCATTGTCGATACCGATGGCACTGCCCGCAGCGCGAACCCCCCGCGCCCAGGAGCCATCTGGAACGACTTCATTTGGGGGTCCTTCCAGGGATGGTTCGGCTACACGGATGATCGCGCCCACTGCACGATTGACGAGAAGGAATGGCGCACCCGTCTGGCGGCGACTGGGTACTCGAACGTCAAGGTCTGCCACGAAGATGCGGGAACGTGTATAATGTTTGAAGCAGTGAAGGCTTAACGAACGGATCGCTATACTACTTACGATAATCTTCAACAATATTTCAGCCATACATAGATCTCACTTTCGTCTCATGTACCTATAGTCATAGAGTAATATTTATCTTCATTCGAGGCATCCTTTTGATTGAGACGCGTTCGTTCCCCCGGCTTCAAAGTGAAAAGTAGAGTCACAGTCACCGTCACACTCTTGACTTTTCTCTTCAACATCGTTTCTTGAATTCTCCAACGAGGCTCAATGGACCCGCCTATCTACTATTCAAAGGCCGAGTACATAGAAACAGTGAGTGTATTTCGATTTCTTCTTTGTGTTTCTGACAATATTGCACAGGACACGGGCAACAAAGTCTCTCGCCGCGCAACAATTGCTGGTCCTCAAAATATCATCCTCGGTGGCAAGACAATCATCTCCAGCGGCGCAATCATCCGCGGCGACCTCAGGCGTACAGGTGCCGGACACGCAGTCGTCATCTCCCTCGGCCGATACTGCGTCGTCGGCGAGGGCTGCGTCATGCGCCCACCATACAAGACGTACCGCGGAAATTTCAACTACTACCCCATGAAGATCGGCGACCACGTTCATATCGGCGCCAACACCGTCGTCGAGGCGGCTACTATCGGCAGCCACGTCGAGATTGGTAAAAACTGCGTGATTGGCAAGTTCACAATCATCAAGGACTGTGCGCGCGTCGCAGATGGGACGATTGTGCCCCCGAACACGGTCATCCCTGCGCTGGCGCTCTTTGCGGGTTCGCCCGGGCGGTTTGTGGAGGATCTGCCCGAGTCGACGCAGGAGACCGTCGAGACGCAGACGAAGCGATATTACACCCGGTTCCAGCCGCTGGACCGGTAGTCAGCCCGCTGCGATGTGTTCCTATCTGGGTGAGTTCATTTCTGGTCACTCGAGGATGAATAAAATAGAAGTCAAGCCCTGAATCAACGATCGTGACGAACTCTATTCTGCTGAACTGTCTTTTGCTATAAATCTGTTTCTTGCGCATGGTGGCTGACTTTTCTTCTAGATTTGTATTTATACTCGCGCTCTGCTCCTCGCACGCTGCTTTGTGAAGAACTTCAGGAAAACCATAGGATGCCACCCTTCTATCTTTCAACCGCCTCTGTTCTAAGCATACTCCGCATATGCACTTACATAATCTCCGCCTATCTTTGCCGGCCTGAGCTGCCATGACTCTGCCGATGGACGAAAAATCGCAGCGAACACTGTCATCCCGCACACGGACCGTTCGCGCAAGATCTGGTAGGAAATCATCGAGACGAAACCGAGTGCTGGTAGGGGGCGATGTGCTTGGCTTGTAGCTGGGTGAGTTGCTTTCCAATTACTGGAGGATGAATAAAATAGAAGTCAAGCCCTGAATCAACGATCATGACGAACTCTATTCTGCTGAACTGTCTCTTGCTATAAATCCGTTTCTTGCGCATGGTGGCTGACTTTTCTTCTTCTAGACTCGGATTTGTGTTCGCGCTCTGCTCCAAGCACGGTGCTTCGACAGACGTTCAGCACAGAACAAGGAAACACAAGGCCGATTCACGACGATTCGGGTCGAGGCCGAGGAGGCGGTATGCACTTGTCCGATATGCAGCGCTGCGTTTTTACCTGGGTAAGTTCCTATCCAGTTACTGGAGGATGAATAAAATAGAAGTCAAGCCCTGAATCAATGATCGTGACGAACCCTATTCTGCTGAACTTTTCTCTTGTTTATCCATCGTTTTTGGCGCATAGTAGACTCACTCTTCACCCAGATTTTAGGTCCGTTACGTTGCCGACCTCTCGCGCATTTTCCCTCAACAAAGGCGAAGCAAAAAATACAAGGCCCATTCTTGAACACGTGACGTGCCTTTGTCCGCTTCGAGGTTTTTCCTTGTCCGTCTATGTCGAGCTCGCGCCTTACACATGTGTTCTTATGTGCATTGTACTCTGGACCATAAATGTACCGTTCTAAATCTGCTGCTCCCCACCGCCCCCCGCCTGCTTACGATTCGATCCATCTACGAATACACCCACTCATTTGCTTAACGCATCGCTGCCCACTCCCTCCAGAACACCCCTCCACACACCGCCGTGTCACACAAATCCACATACACATATCGCCTCTCCGCCTACGAACATCAATCATGTTTTCCCGTCTCGCCGTCGTCGCCCTCGCGCTCCTTACTTTCGGTAAGCATCTTTTGTTTCGGTTTCCCCCATCGTATAGAATGCACTGACGCATGTCTACCCCAGCTGCCGCAACTCCCGCCCCGATCGACGAGGGACTGCAGCCTATCATTGCGTACAAGAACAACATCGGCTTCGTGAACCCTGTATGTGCATGTCCGTTTTGTCGTGCCGCACACTGACTGACTCTTATTTCCCTTTTCCTTTCTACAGCCAACAACGAACTCGAACGCAGGATCGAGACATACGGTGTCCGGCGCGGGCGCGGTTATCATGGTAGGCGTCGCTGCGGCCTTTTTATAGTGCGCAGCGATGTGGGCGTAAATGGGTGTGCGCACTCGCAGAGTTGACGAGCTATGATACCATAATGAGCCCCGCGCACGGCTCGGTTTCTTTATTACATTGGCATTTTTACGATTACAATTATTACATTGCATGGTTCCGATTCATTGTGGACGTGGATACCAGAATGAGCTGCAAGACGACTGCAAACGGAAATTACAGGAGCATTATTCACGTGTATACAATCCCTCTTCTCTCTTCACTCCCACCATCTTCCATTTGATTCCTTTCTCGTCTCTCATTCCTCGTCATTTATCTTACTCTTTTCTGCTCCGAGTCGTTTCCTCTCTCTCGCTTAATGCTCTCTTCAGAATCAAGACGCCTCAGCTCAAAACCACCGACCTCAAGCCCTTCAAGTTAGGCACCTCAAGGCTGCTCAAGCCCTCGAGTCTCCCCAAGATTTCGAGAGCGCAGTTATCCTCTTCTCTTTTGACCCCTGCCGTCTCACAGATCACTCATGTCTGTCAAGTTTGCGCTGCCCCCTTTCTCTCTCGACCACCACCTCCTACTTTCCGTTCTTTGCCCTTTGCTATTCTCCTCCGCTCTCTCGTTGGAGTCGCCCTGCTCTCGAGCTGGTCTCTTGCTAGACATCGTCGCCTTAGCTAGTTCTCTTGGCTCCTGCCAGCAACTCGTCAACTCGTCTCTTGTTTCGCCCTCCTCGCTAAGTGCCGTTTCTTTCCTCTGGTGCTGACTCGCCGCCGCGAGTCTATGGCCTTCAAGACGTATCAAAACCTCCGTGGGACAATGCTCAAGAGTCGAGACCCCTTAAGACCTTCAAGGCCTCAAGATCTACTGGCAACCGACTCCTCTGTCGCTTCCCGTCTACTATATCGCTTCCCGCCTCTCGCTCCTCGCCCGGTCCCAAACTCTCACCCCGTTCGATCTCTCGCTAGGGTGAGTCGCTGGTCCTCCCTCCTTCCACTGGACTTCCACCGTCTCCTAGGCGTTCATCCACCGTTTCACCATCCTCTGCTCTGCGCCATCGACTCGCCGCTCTGTTTCTTTCAACACCCTCAAAATAGACGCCCCTTAAGACCTCAGTGGGAAACTACTCAAGGCCTCAAGTCGCCCCTCAAGGCTTCGAGTCGTGCTTCAAGATCTGAAGACGGTCTTCAAGACTCAAGGCCAAGATTCCAAGACACGCTTTATCAAGACTCCTCAAGTTCGCAAGACCCCTGGTTCAAGACGTACGCGCCTCACAGATGCGCTCCAAGATTCAAGCATTCAAGCCCTCGACCTCAAGTCTGCAAGCCCGCAAGCTCAAGAGCGGCTCAAGTCTCGTCAAAAGACTCGTCAAGTCCTGAAGGCCTCAAGAAGCGCCCGGGCCCCCAAGACTTCAACTCCTCAATCAGATTCTAAGCGGGACACGCCATCCAGACTTCAAGCCACAACACGCGCCTCCGGGGTTTTCAAGCTTTCAAGTCCTAAGACCTCCTTGACCTCAAGACTCCAGAGCCGCAAGGCCAGCTCAAGACCTCAAGCTTCAAGCCGCCTCGAGACGCGCCCTCAAGCCCGAGTTCAATACGCGCCGTAATTTTCAGGACTCGACCCCTCAAAGCCTCAACACTTGGAGCCGCTCCAAGATCAAGACCTCATGTTCCAGACTTGGAACTCAAGAGCCTCGGTACCTTAAGACTCCTCAAGACTTCAAGCCCCTCAAGACTGCGCAAGGCTTCAAGCTTCAAGACTTCAAAGCATTCCTCAAGACATCGGGACAGCAAGACGCAAGGCCGCAATACCGTCAGGCCTCAAGCGCTGCGGCTCAAGACTTCAAGCTCATGAGGGCTTCAAACTGGGAAGATTCACCTCAAGACGCACCCCAAGACCTCGGCATGTCAACTTCACGCCGGACACTCGACGAGCGTCTGTAGAGCAATCGGCCGGAGCGATGAAGACGATCGCAGAACACAAGACGACGAGTTTTTTGCGTTCCAAGGCTACAGGAGACGGGCGAGTGGCTGCGCGGGAGGACATTGCGGCCCTGTTTTGAATAAGTAATTCGATTGCGAAATGTCGCTGTACGCAGTTTGCGAACTAGTGCAATGTTCGTAGTTCAGCCCAAATCGAGCGTGATGGGATGATTGATGTGATCAACTCTCTCGACGTACCTCCACGTCAATTCTGGAAATTGAGGCTCATTCGACGCGTCAAAGCGCGTGAGTGTTCGCGACTGGCTCTCCAGCAGCTGGACAATTTCTTGAATATCAACCCCGACTACACTTATAGGCTCTATTTACATTTGGACAAGTTGAACTGGTTAACCGAAATCTAATGGCAAACATTCTCCTCATCTCGCTTTTGCCTCTGTCTGTGCTGTATCTATGTATCTTCTATCTCCGAGCTCGTTCGGCCCACCAGCGGAGACTTGTGCTTGACTCTCTGTCTCTTCCGTCATCGACGAAAGCCTTCGCCTTCTTCCACCCGTATTGGTACGTTTTCTGAGATTATGCGGCGTGTGCATTTTCTGATACCATCTAGCGTAGTAATGCCGGCGGAGGAGGAGAGCGCGTCCTGTGGACGGCCATTGCATATATTCAGCGGACGCATCCTGATCTTTTATGTGTTGTTTACACCGGAGATACGTCCGCCACGAAGAGCTCAATACTCGAAAAAATTGAATCTCGCTTCTCCATAACTCTCTCACCCGCCACTCTGCATTTCGTCTTCCTCACACGGCGTAAACTCGTCGAGGACTCGACGTACCCGCACTTCACCCTCATAGGGCAGAGCCTCGGCTCCGTCGGTCTCGCTCTTGAGGCGCTCTCCCTCTTCGTGCCCGACGCGTACATCGACACGATGGGGTACGCATTCACCCTCCCCCTCGTCCGCCTCCTCGGCATCCCCGCCGGCGCCTACGTGCACTACCCCACCGTCAGCCCGCCCATGATCGCGCGCGCCGCCGCCCATCCCGCCAAGCGCGTGTACTACCACGCCTTCATGCTCCTGTACGCCCTCGCGCTGCGCCGCGCGCGCGTGCTCATGGTCAACTCGTCCTGGACCAAGACGCACGTCGACGCGGTCCTCGCGTACCCGCCCTTCGGCGGGAGGTGGGGCGTGGTGCGGAGCCGCGTGGTGTACCCCGCGTGCGACACGCGGGAGATGGCGAGACTGCCCCTTACCCTTGGGGGCCGCGGGCGGATGGTACTGAGCATCGCGCAGTTCCGGCCGGAGAAGGAGCATGCGAAGCAGGTAAGGGCGCTGTATGTGCTGCTGAAGGAGTACCCCGAGTACACAGAGCAAGGCATCCGGCTGGTAATGATTGGTGGGTGCAGGAATGCGGAGGACGAGGCGCGGGTGGAGGTGCTGCGCAAGTTGGCGCGGGAGCTCAGTGTTGAGGTCTGCGAATTTTGTTTTCGATTGATTTTGGACGAATACTGATGATTCACAATCTACTCAAGGCTCACGTCGAGTTTGTGCTCAACGCGCCTTACCCCGACATGCTCGCGTGGTTAGGCCGCGCGAGCGTGGGGCTCAATACCATGCTCGACGAGCATTTCGGCATTAATGTAGTTGAATTTATGGTACGTGCCCCCAAGAGCCACTGAGTTGAAGAGGCTGAAATTGTACAGGCGGCAGGCGTAATACCAATAGCGCATGCCTCAGGCGGTCCCCTCGAGGACATCGTCGTCAAGTTCCAGGGACAGCCCACAGGTACGCACGTCTCTTTCGTCCCTCGATGCATATCCTCATGTCTTTCATCTTTCAGGATATCACGCCAAGACGCCTGAAGAATTTGCATCTCGAATCCACGAGGCGCTGACGCTTTCGCCCGAGGAGGATCTCGCTATCCGCCAGCGCGCGCGGACATGGGCGGTCCAGCGGTTCAGCGAGGCGGAGTTCGAGGCAGCTTGGGAGGCGAGCGAGTGGTGGTCCAAGTTGCTTGCGTAGTTGGCGGGATGAAAGCACCTCGTCCTCGATATATATCAAAAATACATTCATGTCCGCCCCATACTTGATACTTAGATCCGAGTCAGTGCTGTTGTACATGTCGGGCGGTCGGTTTCCCACTTGCGTCGGCCTCGGCGCATCTCATCTAGTACATCTCCAAGCTCATCCCGTCGTGGATCTCGTAGTCAGACAGCGTGATATGGTCCTTGTATATCGTGTACCTGCGAGCAGCGAACGTAATGAGAGGGTGCAAACGGACTGTGGGCGCCTACGCACCACTTCTTGAGCTGGATCTTGGAATGGTCTGTGCCCGTCTGGGCAGCGATCAGCTTTTTGAGGTCGCCGACGGTGTCGTCGGGGCTGCACTTGACGCGCACTGCGAGCTGTTCTTTAGTTTACACAATATATCAAACGAACACAACGTACCTTTGCGCCCGAGACGATCGTTCGCGATAACCTGAAATAGACCGTTAGGGCGAGGGGTAGGCACTGGCGGAGGTACGTGCCTCGATAAGACCCATAGAGAACGAGAAACTAAGGTGAAGGTGGAAGAGAAGAGCCGAGAGTAAAGGTTTCTAAATCGGGTAATTCTAAAGCTGTACCGCGCTTCACTCAGACACTCGATAAGCTACAAGAAAATTCAATTAGAAAACACAATACATGCTACAGGACTTCATTCATTCACTCGCTACTTGAAGTTGCGCATTTTCGGATGGAAAATCATACCAGCACCAGGAACCATAGTTGAACCGCCCGGCCCTGCAGCCTCCGCCAATTGCTTCAGCATCTGGGTCATGTTGCGCGGCTTGCCTGGAGTCCCAGCGTCAACGAGCACGCGCCACAACTCGTGTTTCTGGTACGCAGGGCTCTTGGGGTCGAGCAGCGTCGCGAGGTCTTCAAGATCGTGGTTCTCGTCCCAATAACACTTATCCAGCCTCGCCGCCCACTCGCTCGCGCCCTGCGCGTCCCCGTGCGCGATGCACCCCTCCATCAGCAGCTTCACCACGTCAAAGTGCACGAGCAGGTGCTCCAGCCCCTCCTTCACGATGAGCTCGAACTGCGCGCGGCACTTGGCGAGCAGCTTGTCGTCGAGGAACGACGAGGTGAGCATACCGGCGTTGGAGGCCGCGAAGGCAGAGATGGCTTTGCGGCGCTTGTCGGACGCGGGGACGTCCTCGGTGCAGGCGGGGCATGCGCAGACGAAGTCGTACGGCTTGAGCGCGACTTGGCGCTGTGCGGCCGGGACGTCGACGGTTATGTACTGATAGGTCAGCTCCTCTCCCGCAGCGATATCGCGCACGGCGTAAAGCCGGTACGAGAAGGACGGCATGTAGAAGCGCGGGGCCGTGTTCGGTGAGCAACTATTTCATTTCACCTCAGCGACGCCATCAGCCCAGAGAAACCGCAACGCCTACCTGTGGTTCAGCCGCGAAATATCCTTGCACACCGCGCTATACTCTCTCGTCTCGTCTTTCACGCCCGGCCGCAGCCCCTCAAGAGCCATCCCATTCGTGCGCACGATCCCCACAATCGGCCCGCTCCCGTCCTCCGTGTGGCAGTTCCTGAGCGCCATGAACGCCTTCTTTGCCTCGGGGCGCATGCGGTCGATCGACACCGCGGAGTATTTCTCATGCCCCTGCAGGGTCAGCTGCATCACCTGCGCGCGCGAAAAGGTCGACGGCGTCGGCACGGGCACGCCGCGCGCGGACACGAAGAGCGGGCGCTCGCTCAGGATGAGGTCCCCCATCTTGAGCGCGTGCGCGGCGACGAGGCCCGCGCCCTTTCCCTGCATGTCCGTCATGCGGAAGGTCGGCCCCGGCGGCTGCGTGAGGGCGTGCGGGAAGCCCGGGATGCGCATCAGCACCTCTTTGCTGCCTGGATAGAAGAAACACTCGGAGGCCTGTTCGGTGTCAGAGTACGGGCCGCCGAAGGGGACGGTGGTGTAGGTCATGGTGCCCGGGGTGCTGCCGCCGAGGGGGTCGCATTCTTGCAACTTCATGTTCTTGAGTTCGTCTGTGAAGCCCTCGGGGAAAGCTGGCGCAATATATTTATACATTTTCTTGAATTTAGACGCGACTTTCGCGACTTACAAATATCGACCTTTTCCTGTTTTCCGATAGGAAAGTGCCATGAGCCGGAGGGTGCAGGCTCGGATGCTGCAGCTACATAAATCGACGCGATAATCAGGAAAACGCGTCGCGATAATAGTTGAGCCACTCCACCCACCTGGAACTGGATCAGGGCCGAGTGGACGCGCCTTGGCCTTCGAACTGTTCAGAAAACCGCGTTTCATTCTTGTGTCGTTAAAGTAATGAGGGGGATGGGAAAGAGAAAGGGAGAAAGGCAGAATCCTAAAGGCAAGTTTGCTTGGTCTTCGTTTACGTGTAACCGTGCACACGGGCCCGGCGAGGCCAAACGTGGCGTGGTGCAGAGAATATATTTTAATGTTGTATCTTGGGAGTCGCGTTGTGTGGAGCTCCTCACAGGTCGAATCGTTGAATCGGAATCAATTTACCACATCAAGTGCGCGCGACTGGCCTTTGAATGCGACACTTACAGTCGTGCATATCCCATATTCGATTGCTATTCGAGTGGTGATGCATATTCCTTTGGCCCCCATTAATACAGATCTCGCGCTTACTTGAATATTAGTTTGGTACACGTCCATGGCTCGTGCTCCCTCTCTACCCATGCCGCACTGCACTACCTCGATGCGCCTACTGCGGAAACTCCCGATGGCACCGTCGATCCTGCGGGCGACCCCGGTGCAGCTCCCAGCTCCCCGAAGCGCGGGAGCAACTCCTCATGCACGTTAAAATACCTGCGCACAATCAATGAGTATCAGTAGTTTACTCACCTCTCCTCATGTATGCGACACTCACCTAACGACACTCCCCTCCTCGTGGCACGTTCCCTCGCCGTTTTCGCCCCAGCGCACCACCCAGCGCCCGAGAACGCGATTCTGCACATCAGTAGTCTCGGCGACGGTCTCCTCCGTGCCGGGGGCGGGTGGTGCATCCCGAAGGTGCGGCGGGAGGAGTACGAGCTGCGCGAGCTCCCATTTCGCGAATCCCGACGGAGGATCGATGGGGACCACGAAGAGGGGGTCGTACACCTGCGTTGGTCAATTTATTAGCATCGATTGATTGTGGATAGCTATAGAGAGTTCTGGAGACAATGGGTGGAGGAAGGCGCAACGCACCCGGGTAATGCGGGGCTGGAGGAGGAGGTTCCATGTCGTAAACTCGACTTGCTCGACGGCGTCGGTCTTGGGCGATTTTGTGAGGCGGAGGGCGGTCACGTAGCTGCGGCCGGCCCAGGCAATTACAGCGGTACTGACGCTAGACGTGCCGATGGCGGTTCCGACGAGGAAAGCGCGGGCGGACCAGGGGAGGTTGGACTCGATGCAGAACATCACGGGCGCCATGGTGAGGCAGAGGGTGAGCGAGGAGAGCGAGAAGACTTTGAGGCGCTTGAAGGTGGCGGTGAGTGGACCCCGGTAGACGACTTTGTCGGGTGAGATGGAAACATGGGGGAAAGCTGCGACGGTGCTTTCAGGTCGAGCCAACGAATGTGCTCCTAAGGCTGGGAGTGCTGGCAGACGGGAGGCAAATAGACGCGTCGAGCCCACAGGAAGACATCTCAGCGACTGCCGCAGCAGCATCGAGGAGGTTTAAGGTGTCGCAGTCGTGGTGGTGGTCAGTGTGCAAGCATGCACCGAGAAATGCCGCTGAGGTAATAGCAAACAGCTAATTGGCCAGACGGCCGCACCCTGACGCGATCACGAGACTTACGGGTTCGCGTCGCGGCTAAGATGGAAATATCATTCTGATTGAGATTTGAAGCTGGAAAATCATTCTGCAGCTGGGCTTTGGGCTGAGGACTTCCAAAGAGAGAACTTGCAGCTCTATCAGGCATTCTGGGATTTGAATGCCAGAACTCTAAAGATCCCGAATAGAGAAGGTCTGTTTTTTTTTTTTTTTTTCAGAGTCAGGCGCCGTCAGTCTTAGGGTCGGGATATTGAAGTCAGCGCTAGGAGGTATCCGGACAATAACTGAAGTAAGTGTGTTTTGAGTTGTTTGAGCGGATGGGATACAGGGCACAACGACACACTCTGTCTGACTTGGCCTTGGGAACGCCGAAAGCTTGCGTTGTAAGCGACAGCTACACCGAGGTAAGGGGATTTCATGATGAATTTTACAAGATGGTGGCAAAGCAATATTACAGGTCGTTCGTCAATTGGTCCCAAGGCAGTAAATCAAAAAACTTTGGCAACTCCTCCCAGACCTTTTTCCTTCCTGTGGTCCACGATTCCTTGTAGCGGTGATCGCACGAGAGACAGAACGAAGTAGCGCCAGAAACCAGTTCCAAAGCAAAAAGAGGCAATGTCTCCCCGTATCTTCGCAAAATACGCACGCGCCTCCTGGTGCATTTTGTAGGATCAGTGCAATCGTCCTCGCTCCCCGAGTATATACATCCAAATGTGTAACCACTCTGCGATTGAACCTTGAGGATGGCTTCACGACCAAGAACACATCGGATTTGGTCAACTGGAGCTAGAGAAGCCCGAGTTCCGTCCTCCAGGTCGATTCCTTCAAAGAATTCTCTCTGCGAGCAATCAGTGCAATCCAAAGTCAGAGAGAAAAGTGGCTGACTTGATCATACTGGTAAATTATGCGGTAGTATGCGCATGGAAGAGCTGACTGTATATTGTTCTCTCTCGCTAACGTCAACATGTCGTAGAGAAGATCGGGCTGGGATAAGATACGGGTTGTCTGGTATCTATTATCGGCAGTTATTAGGGCATCGTAGCCCTCGAGAGTCATCGGGTTTCCGAACATCAGGCGCTCCACCGCGGTATCTAGCAGATCGCGAAAATCATATTTGCGGCCCAAAAGATGAGAGCGGCAACCACTGCAAACGGGAACACTTTCTGGAGTAGAAATATTCTATGGCGCATGGTCAGTGAGAAGGCGACTCAAGGGTATTGCGTCGATTTCGAGGGGCAACATTAATGTGTATTACCGACAAGCACCAAAGAGCAGGCTATTGACTCTGTTCTTGAGAAAGCAGGAGTGTCAAGGGCAAGAAAGTTTCATGATATGATTGATAAGCTAACTACGGGTCGTTCGTCAATTCGGCCCAGGGTGGTAGATCGAAACACTTCGGCAACCCCTCCCAGAGCTTTTCCCTTCCTGCGGTCCACGAATCCTGGTATTGTTTATGGCACGATGGACAGAGTGAAGGAAGTTGAGGCGGAGGGCAGGACAACGCGTAAAGATACAATGTCCGCTGTCTCAAATAATGCATTCGCACATCCTTGCATTGGGGTTTAGAGCAATCATTCCGAGTCTTCGAATAAACCCAATCCAATGGATACCCATCTTCGCCCTGAACCTTGCCGAGGGCCTCGCGGCCTATGACGCATCGGCGTTGGTCGATTGGAGCCAGAGAGGCCTGAGTCCCATCCTCCCTTGAGATCCCGTCAAAGAAACTTTTCTGAGAAGAATCAGTACGAATGAAAGTCACCGAGAGACACAACAGCCCACCTGCTTACTATGTTCCACTGCGCGGTAGTAGGCACATGGAAGAACCGACTGTATATTGTTCTCTCTGGCCAGCGTCAACATGTCATAGAAGATACCGGGGTGGTTCAGGATACGCGTCAGTCGGGAGCGGCCTTGGCCATCAGTTTTTAGGGCATCGAATTCCTCGAGAGTCGTCGGGTTTTCGAACGTGAGGCGCTCCACCGCCGTGTCCAGCAGATCCCGAAAATCATACTTGCGCCCCAAACGAATGAGAGCGGCAACCACTGCAAATGGAAGAGCCTTCTGGAGCAGAAATGTTCTACGCACGAAATTAAGAGTGGCACTCATTTAAAAGTGGAGAGCAGTGCACAATGGTACGCACGGAGTGTAGAGTGCTTTCAGCAGATTTTCAACGTCTGCAGACGCGTCACCTGAAAGCTCGACAATTGGACAGCCCTCTACGCTGGGCTGATCGTTCGGTTGTGCCAGTGGGAGATCCTGCAACTCCCGAAAGAAGCAGGAGTTGAGGGCCAGAACACCCCAGTGGACGCGAAATTGCGTGGTCTCTGCCTGCAAAATGACGCTTCCATCTTTGTACCACATTTTTGAACGCGTTAATGGCGCGTCGGTGCGTTGGCGTTTGGCTGGCCGAGACTCAGACATGGCGGCAAGAAATAAGGGATGAAGCTTTGATGCAAGGCCGGAGACTGCCGAGACAAACTTAAAGGGGCAAAGGTAAATTTAAACGCGATCACGAGATATACGTGCTTCCCGTCGCGTCCGCAGCAAAAGGAAAAGACAAAAAATGTTCGGGGCGAATGAAGTCGTTTTCCAGTGGAGAAGTAAAGAATACACCAAAGGAATGATGCGGTTGGAGACGTCGAGCACCTCCCGACGGTGCTGTTACAGTATGACCCGTGCGCACATCATTTTGTCTGTGTTCAGCGAACTTGTTTCTCCCCGCACATAGAACATTTCTGCTGCAAAAGCCGCTCCAGTTACCGGTTGTCGCCGCTCCCATTCTTGCCCTCATTCGATCGTGGCGTAATACGATTTCCAAGTTTCAGCCCGTGTTGAGTAGAGAGGCCTATTAGAGCGCCTCACGTTCGAAAACCCGACCACTCTCGAAGGATATTACAATCCCAGAGAAACCGATCGCGAGGACGAGTCCCTTCAGCGAACGATGTGTTACCACCGAACGACAGGGCCTACGTATACCTTGCACCAACCCGGTATTCCGACGTGTTAGCGTTGGCGAAAATATACAATCGGAGCTTCCATGTTCCCACTAGGTGATGGACAAGTATAAGCAAGTCAGCCGTTTTTCTCAGTGACTTTGGATTACACTAATTGCTCGCAGAGATAATTCTTTGAAGGCATTGCCTCGGGGGTGGAACTCAGGCTTTCTCTGACTCCAGTTTTGTTCGTAGGCGAATGCTCGAAAGTGCGAGCCCGCGGTAAGTTGAGAAAATATGGACAGACGTTACCGTTCGACGTCTACCACTGCGTCGTCTGAAAGGTCAACAAGGGGGCAGGGCATCACCCGGGCAACCGTCGAAGGTAGGCTGATCATTTGGTTGTGAGAGGCCCTCTAGCCCAGCGAGGGAAGCCGAGTTCTCTGATAAGACGCTCCAGTGAACGCGAAATTGCGTGTTCTCTGCCTGCAAAATGACGCTACCATCTTTGTACCATATTGTGGAACGCGTTGGCGGCGCTCAGATTCAGGCGCCGTCATAGTCTTAGGGTCGGGATATTCAAGTCAGCGCGAGGAGGGATCCGGACGACAACTGGAGTAAGTGTGTTTTGAGTTGCTTGAGCTTCGGATGGGACACAGGGCACAAATCGACATACTCTGTCTGACTTGGCCTTGGGAACGCCGAAAGCTTGCGTTGTAAGCGACAGCTACACCGAGGTAAGGGGATTTCATGATGAATTTTACAAGATGGTGGCAAAGCAATATTACAGGTCGTTCGTCAATTGGTCCCAAGGCAGTAAATCAAAAAACTTTGGCAACTCCTCCCAGACCTTTTTCCTTCCTGTGGTCCACGATTCCTTGTAGCGGTGATCGCACGAGGGACAGAACGAAGTAGCGCCAGAAACCAGTTCCAAAGCAAAAAGAGGCAATGTCTCCCCGTATCTTCGCAAAATACGCACGCGCCTCCTGGTGCATTTTGTAGGATCAGTGCAATCGTCCTCGGTCCCCGAGTATATACATCCAAATGTGTAACCACTCTGCGATTGAACCTTGAGGATGGCTTCACGACCAAGAACACATCGGATTTGGTCAACTGGAGCTAGAGAAGCCCGAGTTCCGTCCTCCAGGTCGATTCCTTCAAAGAATTCTCTCTGCGAGCAATCAGTGCAATCCAAAGTCAGAGAGAAAAGTGGCTGACTTGATGATACTGGTAAATTATGCGGTAGTATGCGCATGGAAGAGCTGACTGTATATTGTTCTCTCTCGCTAACGTCAACATGTCGTAGAGAATACCGGGCTGGTCCAAGATACGTGTTGTCCGGTATCCATCATCGGCGGTTAGCAGGGCATCGTAGCCCTCGAGAGTCGTTGGGTTTTCGAACATCAGGCGCTCCACCGCGGTATCCAGCAGATCACGAAAATCGTATTTACGACCCAAACGAATGAGAGCTGCAACGACTGCAAACGGGAGCACTTTCTGGAGCAGAAATATTCTACGGTGCATGGAAAGTTAGGTGACCTCCAACAAAGTAAGTAGTTACGCACGGGATGTAAAGTGCCTTCAAAAGATATTCGACGTCTACCACTGCGTCGTCTGAAAGCTCAACAAGAGGGCAGCCGTCGACGGTAGGCTGATCACTTGGTTGTGGGAGCTCCTCTAGACCAGCAAAAAAAGCCGAGTTCTCTGATAAAACGCCCCAGTGAACGCGAAATTGCGTGTTCTCTGCCTGCAAAACGACGCTTCCATCTTTGTACCATATTTTTGAACGCGTCAATGATGCGTCGGTGCGTTGGCGTTTGGCTGGCGGAGACTCGGACATGGCGGCAAGAAATGGGGGATGAGGCTTTGATCATTGATGCAAGGCCGGACACTGCCGGACAAAGGTAAATTTAAACGCGATCACGAGACATACGTGCTTCCCGTCGCCTCCGCAGTAAAGGAAGACGTTGAGCACCTCCCGGCGGTGCTGTATGACCCGTGCGCACATCATTTTGTCTGTGTTCAGCGAACTTGTTTCTCCCCGAACGTAGAACATTTCTGCGGCAGAAGGCGCTCCCGTTACCGGCTGTCGCCACTCTCATTCGATCGTGGCACAATGCGATTTCCAAGTTTCAGCCCGTGTTCAGTAGAGCCTAATAGTGCGCCTCACGTTCGAAAACCCGACCACTCCCGAAGGATATTACGATCCCAGAGAAACCGATCGCGAGGACGAGTCCCTTCTGCAAACGACGTGTTACCACCGAACGACAGGGCCGACCTTGCACCAACCTGGTATTCCGACGTGTTGACGTTGACGAAAATATGAAATCGAGGCGTCCATGTTCCTACTGGGTGGTGGACAAGTATACGCAAGTCAGCCGTTTTTCTCGGTGACTTTGGATTACACTGATCGTTCGCACAGAGAATTCTTTGAAGGCATTGCCCTGGGGAATGGAACTCACGCTTTCTCTCCAGTTTTGTTCGTAGGCGAATGCGCTCATCCTCAAGCATGCTCGAAAGTGCGAGCCCGCGGTAAGCTGCCCTAAGTTGAGAAAATATGGACAGAAGTTACCGTTCGACGTCTACCACTGCGTCGTCTGAAAGGTCAACAAGGGGGAAGGGCAGCGCCCGGGAAACGGTAGGCTGATCATTTGGTTGTGGGATGCCCTCTAGCCCAGCGAAGGAAGCCGAGTTCTCTGATAAGACGCTCCAGTGGACGCGAAATTGCGTGTTCTCTGCCTGCAAAATGACGCTACCATCTTTGTACCATATTGTGGCACGCGTTGGCGGCGCTCAGATTCAGGCGCCGTCATAGTCTTAGGGTCGGGATATTCAAGTCAGCGCGAGGAGGGATCCGGACAATAACTGCAGTGAGTGTTTTGAATTACCTGAGCAGATGAGCCACAGGGCACAAATCGACACACTCCGTCTGACTTGGCCTTGGGAACGCCGAAAGCTTGCGTTGTAAGCGACAGCTACACCGAGGTAAGGGGATTTCATGATGAAGTATACAAGATGGCAGCAAAGCAATATTACAGGTCGTTTGTCAAATGGTCCCAAGGCGGTAAATCGAAAAACTTCGGCAACTCCTCCCAGACCTTTTTCCTTCCTGCGGCCCACGATTCCTTGTAGCATTTCTCACAAGAGCGACAGAACCAAGTAGCGGCGCCAGGATTCACGTGGCACAAAGCATAAACAGGCAACATCTGCCCGTATCTTCGCAAACAATGCACTCGCGCCCTGGTGCATTTTGTAGGATTAGTGCAATCGTCCTCGCTCCACGAGAATAACCATCCAACTGTGTAACCAGTCTGTGACTGGATTTTGAGGAGGGCTTCATGACCGAGAACGCATCGCCGTTGGTCAATTGGGGGCAGGGAAGTCCGAGTCCCATCCTTCCTGGGAATGCCTTCGAACAAGGATATCTGACCAGGATCAACGGGCTTGACGTGGTCATCAGGAAAGGTAGCTCACTCGATTTTCGTAGATAATTGCGCGGTAGTATGCGCATGGAAGAGCTGACTGTATATTGTTCTCTCTCGCCAACGTCAACATGTCGTAGAGAAGACCGGGCTGGCATAAGATACGGGTTGACCGGTAGCTATTATCAGCAGTTATTAGGGCATCGTAGCCCTCGAGAGTCGTTGGGTTTCCGAACACCAGGCGCTCCACCGCGGTATCCAGCAGGTCGCGAAAATCATAATTGCGGCCCAAACGAATGAGAGCGGCAACCACCGCAAACGGGAGCGCTTTCTGGAGCAGAAATGTTCTACGCACGAAAGTAAGAGTGGCACTCATTCGAAGTGGAGAGTAGTGCACAATGGTACGCACGGGGTGTAAAGTGCCTTCAAAAGATATTCGACGTCTACCACTGCGTCGTCTGAAAGCTCAACAAGGGGGCAGCCGTCGACGGTAGGCTGATCATTTGGTTGTGGGAGGCCCTCTAGCCCAGCGAAGAAAGCTGAGTTCTCTGATAAGACGCTCCAGTGGACGCGAAATTGCGTGTTCTCTGCCTGTAACACGATGCTTCCATCTTTGTACCATATTTTTGAACGCGTTAACGACGCGTCGGTGCGTTGGCGTTTGGCTGGCGGAGACTCGGACATGGCGGCAAGAAATGAAGGATGAGGCTTTGATGCCGAGACAAAGGGATACTTAAAGGTAAACGCGATCACGAGACATACGTGCTTGCGTCGCGTCCGCTGCAAAGGAAAAGTAACAAAAGAGGTTCGGGGCTAATGAAGTCGTTTTCCAGTGAAGAAGTGAGGAATACACCAGAGGAATGATGCGGTTGGAGACGTCGAGCACCTCCTGACCGTAACGGTGCTGTATGACCTGTGCGTCGCACATCATCCTCTTTTTGTTTTGCGCACCATGGAGATCTGTCCCTCGTGCAAAAAACATTTTCAGGAATCCCGGAGAGGGGGGAGGAAAGAGATCTGGGAGGAGTTGCCCCAGTTCGGAGTTGCCCCAGTTCTTCGATCTCTCGCCTGTACTTACTCGCCACTTCACTTCCAGCCTGTACATGCCATTCACCAAAACCTCTTGCCATCTACTATCTTCGTAGCTGTTGTCAGTGACTATCCGACCCCTCGAGCTCCGACGCGCACACCCAATACCGAAGAAGGCGGGGCTCGAAGTATCCCCGTCCGCAAGTATACACACTATTTGAACGGGTCCTACCCTCAGCTCAGCCCGCGATCCAAATTCAATCTGTGCAAGGAATAATTTATTCACCGCCACCAACTACAACTTCGCCCTCGCGTCCGCCTCCTCGATAATATTCTTCGCGACCTTCCCTATCAGCAGGAACGCCTTCGCGTGCAGATACGCGCGCTCCGAGCTCGCCTGCTTGCGCGCGACGCGCGCGGCGATGCCCTGCGAGATGACCGCGAGCTGTGTGAACGCATATAAATTAGATACTTCATGAGCACCACACTGCGCAAGGTGGGGGTGGAAGATGGGAGACGCACGCGGAACATCATCCAGCTGCGCGCGAACACCATCTCCGTGATGGGATAGGGGTAGTTCGTGAGGCGGCAGTACTCGCGCTCGAGGTCCTCGAGCGCGATGGGCTGCCGCTCGGGCGCGCCTTTGAAGCTGCCGCTCAGGACGGCGGTGTCCGGGCCGAGTTTCAGGTCGGTGGGCCGGACGGACCAGGGCATGGTTAGGTTTGCGAGGTCTGCGAGCTGCGGGGGAGTGTCAATTGAGTAGGTATGGTGTAATGAATGGGGAGGGACGCACCGGGCTCCCGAGGGTGCACAGCTCCCAGTCGAGGATGGCGAGCACGCGGTTCTCGGTCGGGTGGAAGATGAGGTTGTCGAGTTTGTAGTCGCCGTGCACGATGCGCAGCCCCGTCTTTTTCTCGTCGGGCAGGTGCGCGCGGTACCACGCCATCATCGCGGCAAACCCGGGGATGTCCCCGATGGGCTGCTTCGTGTCGAGGTCGACGACGGCGGCTTGCGCGCTGGAGACGCGCGAGATGGATTTGATTTGGCGCGGGAAGTAGTCGGAGGATGGGCCGAAGGTGGAGAGGCCGACGGAGGCGGGGGAGACGGAGCCGAGGGCGGCGAGGGCAGCTATTGCGGAGAGCCAGCTGGGTAAAATGGATCAAACCAAATATCGAGGAAGAGTTGTGGGCGTACCATTCCCGCCGGACCTGCGCCGATACTTCGGGCATCGTGGTGTCGGTGAAGATGCGACCGTCGACAAACTCCATAACATAGAATGGCGTCCCGATGATGGACTTGTCCTCGCAGAGAATGATAGGCTCGGGCACGGGGACGTGTTGCTCGCGCGGGGTGGAGGGGTTGGTGTTGTGCGCGTGCAGCGCGCGGAGCATGGTATATTCGCGTTCTATTTGGTGCGCCGTGTTGGAGATGAGCTCGCCGGCGGGTTTCTTGCGCAGGACAAACTTGGTTTTGCTGCTCGAAATTAGCAGCGTCCGCGCAGGACCAAGCCAAACCTACTTGGCATCGGTTAGGAAGTATGTTGGATTGGACTTGTTCGAGTGTCAAAAGTTATGGCCAGCAGAGTACAGAGAAGTATACCTGTCCAAACTGAACGCAGGTTTAGCATTGCACCCAGGGGCTCCCGTCTCACTTACTTGGAACTGCTTCACGTCAATGGGTCCTCGAAGCGTCTTGACGTTTTTGAGGAGATACGTGGTGAGGGTGTCGACGTCGATGTTTGCGCGAACCTCGCCGAATTCACCCCCGATTTTTTTCTTCTCGTTGGACATGGTGGAGAGTAAGTTGCGCTCGAAGTGCGCGTCGGAGGAGAAGACCCCGGATGTGATCTCTCGGGTAACTGGGGGCCGGTTACCGGTATTGAATTGCGACGCGTCTCGGTCGCGTCGCGTCGACTTGATGGTAGACTCGTATTCCCAGAGCAGCCCACTGCTCCGGGTTTTTGTTTTGTTGACGACTCTTCCCGTTTTTCTCGAGATGAACCGCAACCCAACATGTCCAATTGGCTTTTTGCCGACGTCGAGAACCTCTGGTTCCCTAGATCCCGAGAATATTCACAACTTCAAGATAGCCAATTGCCAGTACGAGAGCGCAGGTAGGTAGAATTATACCCCCTTAGGAATAACTTGGGCCTGGCCGCGTAGACCCTAAACGCTAATTGCCTCATGGGGAAAAGGGCGCCATGCGCAGCTTCACCGCCAAATATATACCCTTGACTCGTACTGCCCCGCGCCGCTTTTGTCCTCTCCCGCTCCCTTCACGAACACCCACTCTCTGGAATGGCCTTTTCTACCTAGTAATTGCTGCTCTGGTGCGACCGGGATTTACGATATGTAAGCGCGCGTGTCTACCTTGCAGCGGGCAGTCCGTTTATCTGCGATCTCGCCGTTTATCTAGTCGACCAACTCTCCATTCACGACCTCAGGAACATTGCAGTGCCCTTAACATTGCTTTGCATTTGGCGAGTTGATTGCCACACCTCGCCAAGAAGTAGACCGCCCGACTACTCCCTGTCTCCCCCGCACACCCGTATAAGTACAACTATACCACTCGACGATCCCTACGACAATGTCTGGCCCTTTTATCTATAACCAGCACCCCCACTTCTTCCCCCCGTTTCAGTCCGCTCCTTCCTGGGGTCGCGGCTACCCCAATTCTTCATTCGCTCCGCCCCAGACGATATATCCTTCCTCTCCATACATGCCCGTTGTCTCCGACGATGAGAGTATGCCCAACACGCCCCAACGGTCTTTCTTTTCGGCTCTCGATAGTTATGGCGAGGGCGTCTGGAATGCACCCCGGCGACCTAGACGGCTCTCCTGGCACGGCAATAGCGCTCCCAGAGTCTCGCCCTTCATACCTCCTCCTCCGCTTCCTACCTTCATAGAACAGTCCGGTCGGCGGGTGTCTTGGGGCAATGTTGACGCTCCTTCTGCTGGCTGGTACCCCCCGGCACCTCCGCGCCCCATGGCTCCGCCGTTCTCGGCCCCAGCCTACTCCGCAGGCCACTTCTCGGGCCCCTCATTCACCGCCCCCCTGCCCCCATATGCGAACTGCTCCTCGTACGTTTCTGGCTACCCGCAGTTTCCCGGCCCGCTGCAGATACACCCCTGGATCAATGGCGACGTGCCATCGGCCGAGTTCGTCTTCGACCTTTCCGTCACGAATTTCTCGCCCTGTCGGGTCGTCGGCCCGGACCAGCTCGTCCCGCTCTCGCTGGCCGACCTCCAGCAGCCCGCGTTCTACCCTGGGATCACGAAGCTGCGCATTATGTGCGACATGGCGCCGAGCTGGCCTGTTGACCTCGTGTGTCCTGTGGAGATGGGGATGCAGGCGCCGCCGATCACGCTGGGGGACATCCTCGTCGGGGTGCACCAGAAGATGCACCAGCGGATCACGCACGGCGACTGGGCAAGGCTGAGCATGGCTGAGGAGGGGGCCGTGTCGAGGGCGTTTACGCGGCGATGCAGGCGGGAGAGTCTTCACCCTGGAACACGATACCGCTCGGACGACGAGCTGCCGGAGCGGCAGCAGGGCGTCAAGGTGGTCGATTTTCTGCAGGGGAGGCATATGTTCCGGGGGTTGGTGCGTTCGTCGGACGGGTATGTCAAGATGGTTGTCGAGTGACCGTGAATCTGGCTACTACACTTTCGTTTCTTTTTATGACTACCTACTTCTTGGAATTGTACACCTAGGACCTGTATTTTGAATTTAACTGTATCGTTGCATGTATTTTTCGGCGAGTCTGAGAGCAACAATTCTCACTTTCGCCGAGCTGTCCGAACTTGTCCGAATGATCACGTGCATCATTCTGGAATCTTCCGGCTCGCCAAAAACTTCCGGCTCGGCAAAAATTTTCGTTCATCCTCTTTCCTTCTTTCCACCATGTTCTCTGCAGCGAGACCGTTTCGTGCTGCCGTCGCCCGCGCTGGGCCCCATGGCGTGCGTACATCCACCTCTCTCCCATGCACCTATCTGACCATTCTCTAGGCCGTACCGCGGTCCGTGTTCGCGCGGCACATGAACCAAAAAGTCAACGGTCCGTACAATTTTCACTTCAATTTTCACCGGTTTCCAAACAAGCTTCACAGGCCCTGTGGTCGGCATTGACTTGGGCACGACCAACTCCTGCGTCTCCATCATGGAGGGCAAGACGTCCCGTGTGATTGAAAACGCCGAGGGCGCGCGGACGACACCGTCCGTCGTCGCCTTTGCCAAGCACGGCGAGCGGCTGGTGGGTCTGCCTGCCAAGCGGCAGGCGGTGGTGAACGCGCAGAACACCGTGTTTGCGTTCAAGCGGCTTATTGGGCGGCAATTCCACGACAAGGAGGTCGAGTCGGATAGGAAGCACTGGTGCGTTGGTCTTTTGAAAATACGATGACGAGTCTGAATGCGAGCGTAATGCAGGCCGTTCAAGGTTGTGGCGAAGGGCGACGGCCGACCTGCGGTTGAGGTCGAGTACGACGGCCAACGGAAACAATTCGTAAGCGTTTTTCATTTCGGCACGGAGTGACTCGCGTTCTGATGTCCCCGACCAGTCGGCCGAAGAATTATCGTCAATGGTACTGGCCAAGATGCGGGAAACCGCTGAGCAGTACCTGAACACCAAGGTCAAGTGGGTGCTTTTCTACTGCTTCCAAGTCGTACGCTGACTTTTATACGAAGCCACGCCGTCATCACCGTCCCCGCTTACTTCAACGACGCCCAACGCCAAGCCACCAAGGACGCTGGGCAGATCGCCGGTCTGGACGTTCTCCGGGTAATCAACGAACCTACGGCTGCAGCGCTCGCATACGGACTCGACAAGGACAGCAAGGCAAAGATAGTCGCGGTCTACGATCTTGGCGGAGGCACTTTCGATATCTCCATCCTCGAGATGCACGACGGCGTATACGAGGTCAAGTCCACCAACGGTGACACCCACCTTGGCGGAGAGGACTTTGACATCGTCCTGGTCGACCACATCCTGAACGAATTCAAGGCGGAGAACGGCATCGACCTTAACGGCGACCGCATGGCCATCCAGCGTATCCGCGAGGCTGCCGAGAAGGCCAAGATCGAGCTGTCGTCCACCGCGCAGACCGAGATCAACTTGCCCTTTATCACCGCTGACGCGTCCGGACCCAAGCACATCAACACCAAGCTCATGCGCTCGAAGTTCGAGTCGCTCGTTGCCCCCCTCATCCAGCGCACCGTTGCTCCCTGCAAGAAGGCTCTCTCCGATGCCGGCGTCAAGCCCAGCGACATCCACGAGGTCATCCTCGTTGGTGGTATGACCCGTATGCCCCGTGTCACGGAGACCGTCAAGAGCGTGTTCGGCCGCGAGCCCAGCAAGGGTGTTAACCCCGACGAGGCTGTCGCCATTGGTGCTTCGATCCAGGGTGGTGTTCTTGCCGGCAACGTCACGGACGTCCTGCTCCTCGATGTTACTCCCCTTTCCCTCGGTTCGTTTCTCTTAATCATTTTATTCTGATGAGGAGGCTCACGGCGGTACGATGTAGGTATCGAGACCCTCGGTGGAATCATGACCAAGCTCATCATGCGCAACACGACCATCCCCACCAAGAAGTCGCAGGTGTTCTCCACCGCTGCGGACGGCCAGACTGCGATCGAGGTCAAGATCTTCCAGGGCGAGCGTGAGCTCGTTGCGGACAACAAGCTCCTCGGTAACTTCAACCTCGTTGGTATCCCCCCGGCACCCAAGGGCGTTCCCCAGATCGAGATCACCTTCGACATTGACGCTGGTGCGTGTTTCCTGTTTCTCTTTGTGTGGACGGGCGGCTGATGAATGGATGGTTTTCAGATGGTATCGTGAACGTTTCCGCCAAGGACAAGGCCACCAACAAGGACCAGTCGATGACCATTGCTTCGTCGTCGGGCCTGAGCAAGAACGACATCAACAAGATGGTTTCGGACGCTGAGCAGTACGCCGAGTCGGACAAGGACCGCAGGGAGCTCATCGAGGAGGCCAACAAGGCTGACTCTGTCTGCGCCGACACTGAAAAGGGTAAGTCCTGCGCGCGGTGTTGTGAATTGTTACTGACTGATGGTGGATATTTAGCCATGAGCGAGTTCAAGGACCAGCTCGACGCTACGGACAAGGAGAAGGTTACCAAGCTCGTCTCTGAGCTGCGCTCCGTTGCGCTTAAGGGCCAGGCCGGCGACGCCACCGTCACTGCCGACATGATTCGGGAGAAGATCAACGAGACCCAGCAGGCTTCGCTCGGGCTGTTCCAGAAGGTGTACGAGAAGAAGAACGCCGAGAACAGCGCCTCTGAGTCGTCCTCGGAGCCCGCAGAGGAGAAGAAGGAGGAGAAGAAGGACTAAGCTCCTAGTCCCCTTCCCTTCGTCGCTCTTACGCGCCTCTCCTCCCGCCCGCCTCGCTGCCCCGCGCGTGGCGTGTCACGATTAGACGAGACGAAAAGTACAGCCATAAGTTACTATACTACTCACTTACTGCATTCACACTATGGTATATCGATACTCAACCCTGCATGCCCCGAATATTGCACCACCCCCCACTCAATCTTGTAGTTGAATAGGAAAAATAGAAAAGATTGATAAAATCCCAGAATGTACTGTGTGAGCGGTGTTTTGAAGACTTCGCGAATCAGCGCTCAGTTGTCAATGTGGGGCTTGCCTTCGACCACAAGATTCGCTAGTATCTTGCACTGACTTCCCACTCGCAATAAAGATTCGCCAGGAATCTAGCAATATGAAGCCATCAGTCCCAGATACAGTGAAGTCGCGACTTTCGGTGAATATTAGATGCTGACAACGCCTCCAGAGTGCATTGGTTGACATGCTGCTGGCCGAGGATAAACGGCCAACTGAAGCTCAAGAACTTGAGATACGCAAGGCGATTCCCAGTCTGCGCGAAGATATCTTGAAAGTCCAACGGGAATATAATGACATCGACTTGGCTCTTGCGATTATTCCTCCTGAAGAAACGCCGGACGCGTATCTCATCGAGCAGTTCGAGCAGCTGAAAGTTCGGCTTAATAAAGCCCAACATTGTCTCGCGAGCCATACGAAATCGATCTCATACGGTCGACACGTTCCCCTAGAGGTGCTGGAACTCATTTTCCGCCTCTGCCTCCCGGATACGGACTACGTCGGGCCCAATCGCCTGGAAGCGCCG
The DNA here is from genome assembly GCA_029282495.1 of Mycena albidolilacea. NCBI lineage: Eukaryota > Fungi > Basidiomycota > Agaricomycetes > Agaricales > Mycenaceae > Mycena > Mycena albidolilacea. Next base: position 798,678 of record JARIHO010000014.1, on the reverse strand, counting down.
CTCCTTTTGTGCCAGATCTCCAGCGCCTGGAGAGGGGTCGCCCTCGCCACCCCGCTCTTGTGGTGCTCGCTGTCTCTCCATCTCCAACGCCGGCCCGGCGCGTGGAAAGACTTCCTCAACGGGTGGCTGGGGCGCGCCGCACAGGCCCCCCTCTCTATCAGCTTCGAGGGTCTCCCCAACCAGTATTTCGACGACCATATCGTCAAGGTGCTCTTAAAGAGTGCGAAGCGGTGGCGCCGCCTGCGGTTCAGCATCGGGTACCCGTGCATGATGAGGCTGCTCAACACTTCGACGCCGATGCTGGAGATCCTCGAGATCGGCGTCCGCGGCGAGGGTGGTGGGACCCTGCTCCCAGGGCTGTATGTCTCGTCTGCAGACGCGCCCCGCCTGCGGAGTCTGACCTTACTCGGTAGTTTGTCGGATCCCGCGCGCTTGCAGGTGCCGTGGGGCCGTCTCAGCCAGTTCCATGCCGCGAAATTTCCGCAGACACCGGATAAATGCCTTCCCTTCCTTGCAATGTGCAAGAACCTCACCCAGTGCACTATCCAGCTGTCTGCGGGCAATGGGCTGACCGCCTTGCAAGTGCAAAATATTGTGCCTGTGCGCTTGCCGCGTCTGTGCAGCCTCGTGGTCATTGGGTTGATCCACCAGGACGCCGTTAGCGTATTCTTTGGCAAAGTCGACCTGCCGGTTCTCGACAGTCTCAAATTGGTGAATATGGAGAGCGAGCCGTTCAATATTGGGCCACAGTCATCTGTCGTTACGCTTGCAAGGAAGGTAAACTTACGCAGTCTATCGCTGAGTGGTGGAATGCCCCTTGAGGGGCTGTTCGACACGGTCGTGTCTATACCATCGTTGAGGGAGGTGATTATTGACGGCGGATGGAAAATACCACCCTCAGTTCAAGAGGCGCTGAACATGCGGGAATGATTCATTATTCATGAATATTTTTCCGGGCTGCCTGCGTTATCCGTCTCATTTTCTCTACTGCTGTCTGTACTTGCAAGTTCGAGAGAACACTGATAAATTTGGCTCGAATATGGCAAAGACTCGATCGGGTCAAGTCGGCCGATCAGGATAACTTGCTACTTTACCACCACGGCTCGCATTGTGCAATCTCAACCTTTACATGGTCAGGAGGCGCGACGCTGGCGGCTACTTGACAGCGGCATTCCAGCCGACGTACTCGTGTGGCAGACTTCAGATTCTTGGAAGCAGCTTCGCTCCATGTGATGATGCCTAACCTTCCCAAGGTTCTCCACAAACCTCTATGATGAAAGCCCGTGTCGTTGCTCTGTATTTCCTGTCGCTGTTTGCGGTCCAAGTCCTCGGCCAGACATGGTATTTCTCAAAGCTGAACGCTACCGCAAATCATAACATGTTGTAACGAAAGGTGCAACAAAAACTACATGGCGTCTGAACCGATAACCGACCCTGGTACACATTATCGTGCACTATCCACTTACCTAACACTTGCTTAGGTGGCCGTTTCCCAATTCCTGCGACATCCTCCAAGCCTCTTCTGGCTCTTCGATGCGCTCCCGCCATTCGGCCTTACCTCCCAGAAGATGCGGCGCACTCATCATTGACGTCTCCCACTGAAATCCTCATCGATGCGCCCGTTGTATTTTCCGAAATCGCCAATGCCGTCCCAATCACTCTCGGCCCAGGAACCCTCGATGTTACTGTTTCCGTCAACGGCAAGCAAATCGCAAGCGGCGCGGTGCCACTGAACGCTACCAAGCACGCGCTCCCATTTTCGCTCTCCGCTTTGAAACCGCAAGAGGCCGCATACACCATAACGTGCTCCGCTACTTTCTCGAAAAACCAGAAGTTCACTGCCACTGAATTGCTCACGTATCTGCCCAACCCTCCGGCGGACATTGGCTCTGTGACGAAATTCGATGGTCGAACTGGAGCGTTATTGGCGAGGCCGCTTGGTGGATCGAAGACGGCGCCGTTCGAACCAATCTTTCCGTTCGGGTTTTACACCGGTTTTCAAAATTATCTGCAGACCAACTTCTCGACAGCATTGCCGGAATTGAAATCGCAAGGGTGAGTTTCTAGCTTGTACGTTTTTGTTATGCGATGCTAAAACGTTTCTTAGTTTCACTGTCGTACGTCCGATTTACATTCCTGTGCTTCATGTATTGATCGGCGTCAAGGTGCACATTATACCTGCCTTCCCTCCCAATATCACAGACCTCAAAGAAACTCTGGATAAAATGGAGGAGGTCGGCATCTATCTCATATACGATATGCGTGGGTACGTGCTTTTAACCCTTTCGGCGTATCTATCACGAAATCTTATGTGCTGAAAGAACATACATGAATGACACGTTTGTCACGGAACAAGTGAACGAAATAAAAAAACGGTCCAACTTGTTAATCTGGTATACCGCCGATGAGCCCGATGGCACGTCCGATCCACTGAACGCGACACTACTTTCTGCCAACCTCATCAATTCGCTGGATGGCGGCGACGGCCTCGGCGGTGCAGGATATCACCCAGTTTCTCTTGTGCTGAATTGCGAAAACTACGAGTTTACCGCCTATACGAGCGGGGCCGATGTGGTACTGCAGGATACATACACAATCGGAAACAATCTCAACTTCTCGACGGTTTGGGGGACTCCGTGTACTGACGGTTCGTGTTTCCTTCCTTCTTCGTCACGCGAGGAATATTCAACACCGGGCGAAATAGATTACGGGGACTGTGGATGCGACAACTGTCATACCGGCTTCCCGGATATCTCAACACGGATGGATGAGTTCAAGCAGAGGCTGTTTATTAATGGATGGGAGCTGACCAAGTCCGTGTGGGCGGTACCTCAAGGCTTCGGAAACGAGTCGTACGTTTAGACCATACTTCTTTCCAACCGTCTGTTTGAGTGAATACCCAGTTATTGGCCTCGGTATCCCACTGGTCGCGAGTGGGTCCTTGAAAGCATCCTGGGAATTAACCACGGTGGCGTTGGTGCGTCTATTTCCTCCTGGTTTCACTGCTCGACTCATCCTGATGATATCCAGGAGTGACGTCGTGGGATGACCCCACAACTGCCGACGTCAAGGCCTCCGCCTCGTCTCTGGCACTTGCGCTGGAGAACATGAAGTCATTCATCATAAACCCCACCGCCGTCATTCGGCAGGTCACATTCCCCAACGGGATCGATGTCGGCTTGTGGACTGTCGGCGACCAGACGCTGGTCCTTGCTACGAACATCCATACCGAAAATCTCTCCATTTTGCTGGCGGACTTGCATTTGTCCGGAAAGGTCCATCAGGTGTTTGACAGCGGTGCCAGTGCTAGTTCGGACGGACGTACCCTACATTTTGGCTCGGTTGGCTCGGGAGGATTCGTTGTCACGAAATGAGTGCAATTGGAGTCAGAGTGGTAGCTTAAGAAGCTGTACGAGTAGTCTAACTTAGTTTGTGTCTGGCATCGAGATTCCTACTGGAGGTGGAAGGATCTTGAAACCTGAAAACCGGCGCTTCTGCCAGGCTCGACAATAAACAAGCATTGGATGATTGCTGGCATCAACTACCTCATCAGTGGCGGTGTGGATCCACGAACAGAGTTTTAACTTCCTTTTCTGGTTCCTCTTGCGGCAAGATGATGGATCAGAGAGAAAAGCTTCCCAGTACGCAAACAAATAGTCCAATGGAGACCTCACAGAACTGCACAAAATTACAAAATTACTAGCAAAATCTCATCCCATGGTAATCCCCTCCGTCGTACGACGGTTCGTTATTATTTACCCAGAGCTTTACGGATGGCATTGTGAAGCGTTACACCATCGTCCTGTCCGAAGTTAAGCTTAAGCAAGTGTAGACAGTGCATCCACTGACTTGATCCAGAGACCAGGTAAAGCATCCAGCCATACCGTTCGACTTCGCAAATCCAGTTTTGGCGTCGAGAGATGAGGTATCTAGACTCGAATTGGTGAATACAACTCAGTAGAGGAGTGAAAAAAGAGCAACCATCGTATGAGACCACCGTCTTCTGTGCCGTATTGTAAAGGAATGGAGTTTTACTGCAGGCGTCCCAAGCTACTTTGAGGTCAATAAAATAGACTCCGAAGATGGCAAAAGCGACAAACCCCTCGTGAAACCAGGACCCGCGTAGTATCTAGAATTTTGCATAAAGCCACGGAAATCAACTAACGACGCAAAAATACGCACTTTCCGTCCGAGTTCTTCACCAATGCACCCGATGCAACGAGAGACTTGAAAGATATTTGCTGACCCCACCATTTGCTGAGATTGGCCGTCGTCTCGATGCTGACTGGAGACTGGAGTGCAGCGAGCCCCAACTCAGAATGATCGACTGGTTTTTTGTTGGCGCCACGAATTGTACTATTGGTCTGGTCTGCCGGCGCGGGCTCGGAAATGTCGGTGATCTCCGCGTCCAATTCTGCGTCGCTTCCCGGTAACATGAAATTCGCTAGTGTTGTTTTGGAGGAGTTGTAAACGTAACCATACAGAGGCAAGCCAAGGAGAAGCTTTGATGCAGGAAATTTGGCCGCAGTCCACTGTTTGAGCGCACTTTGTGCACTAAGTGCGGGCTGAGACGAATTTCCGCACAGATTGCCATAAGGTGCATTAGGTCCGGGCTTGGTTATACTATCAGCGCCATAGAAGGCAAAGCGAATTGTAAAGATACTTACACTGCTTGACCAAGGACCATTGATATCATAGTTCATCCTTGAGATGCGTCAGGACAGGCGCACAATAAGGTAGGACCAAACGCACAAGTTGACATATGTGAGTTGGGAAGCGTATTCCGAGACGTCCGTAAGGGGCCTTCCATTCGAACCGAGCCAAGGGAGATCAGTGACGGCGGCAGAGATAATTTTCGAAGACCCTAATCCAGATTAAAACGCAGCACAGCCAAAAATTGGGGAAAATACCTAAAGCTTTGCGGAGGTCCTTCAAAAAACTAAGCAAGTTCGCGGAGTCGGCGGATCCGTAGGGGTTGCCAGCACCTGCGGCATTCGGATATTCCTAGTCAGGTGTTAGGTCGAATAATGGGTCGGTGTAGACGTCTCTATCTTACCCAGTCGATATCGATGCCTTCCTGGAAATGTTAGTGCGATAGGACTGAGAGAATCAGCGCTGGGGCATACCGTCCAAGCCAAATTTCGAGACAGTAGCGGATAAGGTAGACACGAACTTGGAACGGCTTGAAGCGCTCCCAGTGATCTGGTGGAAAGGGCCACTTCCAGTCCAACCGCCTGATTTTTTGGTTGGCTCAGATTTCAAGGAAGAGTTTAAAACAAGAAGATGAACCAATAGATAGAACGATCTTGGTTCCCTTTCCACTTTTCTTGGCATTTGCAACAAGCCTCTTCAACAGGTCTTGTGTTACAGAATCCCAGGTCAACGTGGAAGACGTGCTGGGAATGGCAAATGCTATGCTCGCCTGTTTAGTGTGCTGGAAACTCCACTAGTAAGACATACCGAAGAATAAGATGTCGAATTTGGAGTAATCCAGCTTTTCAGGTGGAAAGCTGTCCGACCAGGCTGCGAATACGTCAGAGGGTCACGAAAATAATGAGAGATTCAGAAAGTTACAAGGATAGTAGGCGGCTGAAACAAATGTTGCAGCAGCAGTGCTGAGCGTCTCGGCGGTCTTCCTGGAGAAAGTGGACGGAACAGCATCCTCGAGCTCAAACTCGGGCAGCGATGTAGGGGTAGACAGGGACAGGAATTCTTTAACAGTACCACTCTCACGGTAGTGGGGTACCTCCAAAAGCTTGGTTAGATACAGTTCCAAACCGATGGTTCTCTCAGCAATTAGAGCGTCGTCAACCCAAGCTAAGGGAATAAAGGTAGTGACCAGAAGTCGTTTCGGAGGCAGTTCGAAATCGCTAATGCCCAACGTCGCATGAAGAACCACAAACTATTCCTCGAACAGTCAGCTGAGTTGGTGACACAGGGAAGTCGCGTTTCCTACCTCCGAGTAACGTTTATAAACAGTATCGACTATCCCATCTCGTTCGATCTCGAATTTATAGATGATATGAGGCCGCGGCTTGGATGCTGTTGTGTGGCCGACGCTCTTGATTTCGGGAAGCATAGTGGATAATTGTAGATTTGAACGGGAAGACATCGGGGACATGTAGCTATTTATTCGATATTCCTGGATCTGGTGCCTGGAGACAGCCAAGCAGATAATTAGTAGCTCAATTCAAAACGAAACATCTGGAAAAGGTGTGCAGATACGTCTGAACTCACCAGAAACATTCAGGAGCTAGGGGAATGACATCTAAAACGTCCGAATGCGAAGTATCTTTGTTGCGTCGGTTTGCAAAGGTTGTGAGATTCTGAGGATCCGAGCCATTCAGAGTGAACAACAGTATTTACCGCATACGTTGTCGCCTACATTTCTGTGAATTATCTCGGAGTAGTCTTTGGGCGACATATGGGTCCATCTAGGATAACGTTGAAGCAAGTTGAACTTCAGGGGCTGCTTGGCATGAAAGCACATTCGTTGAATCGGAACGTGCAGTTCAGGAATTGGCGTATTTTTCTCGGGTTGTAATGATTTTATTTCTTTGAAACCGAGGGAAAATGGGGTATACTGTGTACGCCGTTTGATGGCCACACATCGGGGTATGCCGTTGGTGACCTAAATGCATAGTAAGCCGGTGAGCGCCAGATGTATGTTTTCGAGGCGTTGAGAGAAACGCTGCAGAGCATTGATCACTCCGTCCCTAGCCGTCCCTGGGCCTTCAGGGCAATAGTAAGTTCGAGTCGGGGCGCACTGAGATATCAGCTCCCAGGCACGTCAATTAACTCCTAGTTGCCGGGATTTCGAACATGTCTCGGTACATCACAGAGTCATCCCACTTCAAACTTGCGAGACCAAAAGGGTGGCGACTGCGAACGGGATGCCAAGTTTGAAAAATACCTGAAGAGCAGCAGAACGGCAACGAAGCGAATAAATCATGATTTTTTGCGTGGCTGGGCGCTGCGCAGCCGTTGTCGCTCTGGACCAGCCTCTGGTAGAAAGAGGTTTGTTGAGAGATGAGTTCAAACTCCGATTCACACGCCGCATTCGGTTACCGAATTGGGGATCTAGCCAACCCATTCCCCACCACCATGTCCAGCGACGAGAAAAAAATCGGAGGCGAATTCGGCGAAGTTCGCTCAAACATAGACGTCGATTCTCTCACCACGTATCTTTTAAAGAACGTCCAATCGCTTCGGAGACCTATTGACGTGAAGCAGTTCAAAGCAAGTCAGACGGGAAGGTCTTGAGTGGATACTAAGTTACTAACCCTGGATTCAGTTCGGACAGGTACTATACCGACCTATTCATTCGCCCGCTGTGATTGATGGTCGAAAAAGTCCAACCCAACGTACTTCCTCACCGATGCGAAGTAGGTTCAAGTGCGATGGACCATGGTGTGGACGTTACTGATTCAGAGAAGCAAAACCAAGTTTGTGCTGCGCAAAAAACCCGCGGGCGAACTCATATCCAACACGGCGCATCAAATAGAACGCGAATACACCATGCTTCAAGCACTGCACACGCACAACACCAACCCATCCACCCCGCACGCAGAGCACGTCCCTGTTCCTGAGCCTATCATCCTCTGCAAGGACAAGTCTGTCATCGGGATGCCGTTCTATGTAATGGAGTTTGTTGACGGCCGGATTCCGTTCTTGGACGCTCTTTCACACCGGACGGACCTACCACGTGCCTGACGCCAAACCATCGGACGAGGCAGAGGATATCCCGACACAGCCCTTTCCCCACTTCACACGACGCATCAACTAGCTGAGAAGAGACCATCTGTTTCTCCCCCGTCCTGAGCACTCGAGCACCCACCGACGCAACTACCAGCCGTGCCTGGAGCTCCAGACGTATTCCGAGGTCGTTTGGCCTCACCGCACCTCGCGCGCACCCAGAGACGATCGGTCTCCTCAGCAGAGGTGTCCGTTCTCCTGTCATATATGCACCCTGAAACGCCTCATGACGTCCCCTGCCCCCTGGAAACACCTGCGACCCGCATGGCACCTCTGGAAACGTGGGAAGTCGTCGAGGAGGTATAAAAGGGAGCACATTTAGTAGGAGTAGTTAGGACCTTCTGGCCTGCAGAAGTAGCTTTCGGGGTGTTTTTCCCACTTTCTGTACTGTTCTCAGCTCAATCTAAGGGGTACTCCCAGCCTTCCCCGACCTCGTACCTCTTGTGCACCCTCCTCCTTGCCCACTGCCAGAGGCAGGCCACACATCTTACATTCGCTTGTTCATTGGTGTCTCACCTCTCACACCTCCATCAGCAGGGTCCCTCCTCACCGGACCCAGTGTCACCATCCCAGGCTTCCTCGATTAAGATCACCGTTCTCGCGAGCCCCACTCTGTAGAAAACAGGCCCGGAGAGAAGCCATCATATACAAATCACTGTCCATAGCCAACGAGACCAACCATCTCGCCGTTGACCGAACAATGTCGGTGTCATCGTCTGTGCGACACACATCGCATCTCCAGCACTGGTTCTAAGGGGAAGAGCGTATGAAGGAAAGCAGACAGGGCAACACATTTAGGGTTCCAGTACTCTCGTACGGGGAACTAGGTCTAGGCATTCACACCTTCTTTACCGTTTTCACTAACAACAGGTCCGCCACACACGTCCACACCTAGGAGACAAACGGTCTCCACGACCCACCGTCCACACACACACACACACCCATCGCTCATACAAGGCTGATTTGCGCACCGACCTTCCGCTCTATCATTCGATTATACCTTCCCCTCTAGAGGACGAACATAGTCGAATTTGAATCCCATATCTTTTGATACCGACACTGCGGTCCTTATCACAACATATAATAATACTGTACCCGTGTGAATGCATGAAACGTAACACATAACAGGCTGCCCATTTCGTTTCAAAAATATAACACATAACGGGGCCCTCATTTCAAGCGTGATGTTCAAAAGTCATTGAAAATATTGATTTTCTGCCTTAAAATTGTGTAAAATCTCTCCCTAACCATTCTTAGTGCTCTGATTTCAATGGTGTACTGGATATACACATTTCAGGGCCATTTTCCACCTCAATCTTGGGTTGAGGTAATCAATATCACACTGTGCGGCCCACTTGAACTCTGTTTCCCTTGGGAGAAAAGAGGCTGAAGATTTCTGATCATTATTTGGGTATCATCCCTGCCCTCAACCACCACGAGCGTTTCAAGAGTTGCACCATGTCACGGATAATGGTCATACCGTTTCACGTTTCACTTCTACAGTTTCAGTCACGGTCCAAAAACTGTTTCACACATACACACAGGTACAGTAACTGCTCCACAGTCCTGGTGCTACAGGGTCCCCCTCCAAGGGTGACATGGGTCCTAGCTGAAGGGTTACAACAACGGGGAGGGCCTGAGTCAGCACCTCCCATCACTCATAGCGGCGCCGGACATGATGTCAGTGCACACTTACCTCCAGCCTAGCGAGGCCTGTAGGACATACATCACAATGGGCCTGTTTCTCTTTGACAATGCACCAAGCCACTGATGTCATAAATCACCTGGGTTCCTCTTTTTTTTCACCTGACATGTCTGTACAGATACATGCACGTCTAGCATCATGGGAGCAACTTAACTCATACAGTACTCACATTGGATAGAAATAGAGTCTGGCAACGGGTGTTTCCGTGTTTAAGAGTTCAAGCCTCTAACTTCATTGACAAGCACCAAAACAATTAGCTGGTTATATATTACACAAACTGGGAACATTTAGTCAGGTCTGTTGACTTTTTATAGGCATTCCAGCAACATTCACATCCAAGAGCAGACAATCACACCTGTGGCGGTGGGTGATTGCACATCAAACTGATGGTGTTGAAACATCAATTACCATAACGGGAATGTGCCCCGCCGTTGAGCGTGACAGTAGTAGACACACTAGGCAAAGCAAACTATTAACCTAAGTTAATAGGGTAAGTGATACTGCTTATTTCAGTAGAAGAAAAAAGAAAGAAAAACTTGTTGTCTTGATGTATTCTAAAACCGATCCCGAAAGAGCAAGTGTCAAATTACCTATTGGGAATAATCTATACTCTCAGTGTCAGCAAAGTATGAAAGGACTCTCAAGAGGTGGACTCTTGGGACAATCAGGGAGAAAAATACCTTGTGTATTTCAAACTGCTGAAAGACGTGCTGAAACGATTTGTTTCGGCATTGCTTTCACCTGTGTTGAAACTAAGACTTTTAAAAGAACAAAGCAAGAACAAAGCAAGATTTTGAAACTCTTTGTTTCCGGATAACTGAAAGCATCATCAAAACAAGCTGTGTTGGCATGTCTTTCAGAATTTTGAATACAAACTGTCTCTTTCTTTTTGACTGGGCTTCTGGGAGTTCACCTCTCAGTAGTCCTTTTGTACCTTGCCAACACTAAGAGTCTGAGTTATTCCAAATAGGGCATTTGACAATTGCTCTTTCCATATTGGTTTCATATTACATCAAGACTTCAAGTATATTCTTCATTTTTTTGTCTACTGAAACACCTAATATTGCTTACCCTTTTAACTTAGGGTAATATTTTGTTTTCCCCGGTGTGAGATATATCAATGGCTTTCCTTCAAGGGGGTTGAAATACATCTCAGAAAACATCTTGACACCCAAGATGTACTCAAAATCTTTGTCTGTCCAACCACTCAAGGGACCCCTCTTTTTATTTTTTAGTTATTTATCCTTAATCATCAATTTGCCCCTCACATCAATTTGCCCCTCACTGCAAGCGGCATGTTAGGCATACTTCTACACACTGTGTGCTACATATCTATCAGTTGGGACCCCTTGAGGTGGTTGAACCTCGGTAATTGTTTAACCATTTAAAAAACGGTTTCCAAACTGTTTGACCCCTTGCCCAAATTAAACAGAAATGAAAACAGTTGAAACTGTGTATAAACATTTATAGACAGAAATGCTTGGAGCCTGAGGCACAGCACTGCCGCAGCCATTCCGTAGCATTCTGTAGCATTCTGTAGCATTCCGTAGTTAGTCCTAGATAGTATAAATAGTCAGTACTCATCAGTAGTTAGGCATTCTCGTCAAACGACGGAGCTTTACCAACTCAAGTTCACAGTCAAAGTAAAACTCTCACCAACTTGGATCATTGTGTTCTACAACTTCTTATCCAAGAACTCCATAGACTCACAGTAACTTTTAACTACGAGACGTGCTGATTAATACTTGGGCAGCTCATCAGTCATCTCGACCAAATGACTGATCATCTTGCCACGGTTGTTGGCCGAGCTCCGATGCTTGCTCAGCCATTGGGTATTCCAACAGAGATTGTACTGAGCTCAGACGAAGGATATTCAAAGTTGATGATCAAACAAGGAATAGTCCATAAATTGACTCCGATCCCACAGTCCAAGTCACCTGGTGCTTCATTCAGGTAACACCTCCGCCTTCGCCTGGGAGTGATGCCTTGGGTGTGTAGAGTTGGAACTGCCAACATGCTCAACACTGTGTCCCAGTCCCACACGGACCGCAATGATGGTAGGTGCCATTCCCTAGATGAAAATTAGATCAAAAGTGAGGATAAATAAGGCCTATGACGGACAACCAACTGTCCGAGGATGGCGCCGGAGGTGATCTAGATGTTGTATGTTGCAATCAGTATGGGGGCTTTGACTCCAAGGTAAGAACAGTGCACGGCTCACAAAAGTCGTAGCGGTGAGTCGAGAAATAACGAGGAAGGTGATTGCCCCAGCACAGTAGAGGGCCCCAGATTCCAGACTGGTGGAGTCAGTACACAATATAGAATTAATGTTTCAAACACACATCAGAGTGCATACAGTGCGATACCAGTCCGTCATTTTTCTCCTGATCAAAGGGCGAGCTACACGGCTGAGCCACCAGATCCGACTGCCTGCACCAGAATGAGGAATGGTAGTTAATCTCTGCAGAAACAATTGAATACACACCACTCAAACACATTAAGACGACAGTGGCAAAAATCGAGACCCCAAAGGATAGGTTGAAAACAGAAGATGCGAGACTTGTGCCCCGGGTCGAGAGTTCAACCCCTTGCAGGAGAGACAGGATAACGTCGGCATAACCGGAGGCTAGATAATTAATAGTGATTGGCCCACTTTTGTCCCATATCAGGGTACTAATGAAACTGACCAGCAACACAGAAGATCAAGATGGCTGGAAAGATAATAACCTGGCGCCGGAAGTTCCAGATTGCATGGCAGCGGAAAAGCTAGATGGGAACTTCTATCAGACATCCGCACTTGATTGATAGGATTAAGAGAGCTGACAAAAATGCTATCTGCTAACACATTTCCGTGTCATCCGTATCAGTGACAAGGCCCACACCAAGGGGAAGGATATGAACTGACTTGCTCATAACATAAATCGCATTTGCAGCACGGTTGAGCAATGCGTAACATTTGAACAGCACCTCCAACCTTAAGAAGCTGTTAAGTGGGTCGATTTCATAACCTAATCCCATATTGACGTATGTGGTGCTGACAAGAAAGAGCGCGCAATGTGTGGTGGAGAGTAGAAACAATGATATTGTGGCCATGGTCAGGAAGCGACCATTCACAACTGCTCGGGTGCGAAGGATATACAGGTAGAATCTGAACATCATGGCATATCCACCTGCCAAGTGAATTCAGTGACAAGGATGTACAAGAAGGGCTAAAGGCTTCACCGTAAAGAAACAGTTCGCCCTTTTGAAATGGTTTTAGCTGATGCACACACCGCGTAGCGAACGGCACCTACTGCCAGAACATAGTGGGTAATTTGAATTTCAGCAACGAGTGTGTGAGTGAACGAAGCCATGAGGAAGAGTCCGAGAGCAGAAACCAGTTGCTGCTGAGAGAGGATCAGAAACTGGAAGGCGCCGGTCTGACATAGCCTATGAACCCCATGGCATGGGAATGATTCAACGAAGACCTCTGATGAGATTGTCCAAGATCACGATCGGGAGAAGGTAATGAAGGAGACAGTGTGTCTTCTCGCATGGAGGGACGCGGTTCCCATCCAGAACGGGCCTGTTAACCCATTGTCGGAATATGTCAGAAGCACAAAGAGATGTGTACTCGTCAGGAAGCCACCGGGAGTCAATGAACTGCATGCCGCAGTGGCAGATGGAACGAGATGCAGAAATGCAACGAGTGCAGCGCAGAGTTTCCTCCGCATTTTTGCAGCCCAACATGGGGAGCGCACTAGAGCTGGCCAGTATTTGAGGGCGGTAAAATCCTGGTGGCCTACTAGACCGTCTCCGCACCGGGGCGTAGAAAAATTGCAGCGGGAGGGCAGTCAAATATAGTTTCAACGGTCTATGGCGGGTCTGCAAGCTTGGGGGGTACTGTTAGCATCCAAAGCAAGAGGTGCGCGATCTGCTAAGCGAGCCCACTCTGATGGGCACGTGCTGGTTGAGCACCTTCCATATCCGGTCGTTAGGTCACCAACAGCCACACTCTCACACGTGAAGCTGCGACGTGTTCGCTCGGATTGTATGCGCCGTGCATTGAGCAGAAAAGTACAAAAATATTTCTATGTCATTTTTATATGTTCCATTATACACGAGAATTTTCCTGGAGGTCTGGGGCAGGTGGTAACCTCAAAATAAGCTTCCGAATCTTCAGTGGGCGCACTGTGCGCAAGTCGATTGCGGGTATCCCTTTGTTCTCCTTGTTGGCTCTGCAGCTGGGCAAATTCGGAGGGCTCGATGCAGGCCGCTTCCGGCCGCGACTCGGAGGAGGACCTTTAAGGAGGGATTGGGAGGTGCAGCCGCCGGAATGCCATCGTCGCGGGGAATTCCGAGGGCCTCTTGCTCAGCAGAGCTAATGTGGATGGTGGAAAGGAAGTATTGGGATAGAATTAGTCTCCATTGAGGGTGCCTGTCCTGGAGATGCTATTGGAAATTGTACTTCCAATGAAACTGGTCGCAGTCGAGCGGACACTTGAGCGTGTGAGAGTGTGGCTGTTGGTGACCTAACGACCGGATATGGAAGGTGCTCAACCAGCACGTGCCCATCAGAGTGGGCTCGCTTAGCATGATCCAAAGCATTCGAAAGAGGAAGCGATGATATGATTGGTAAGCGCCCGGGCCGAGCTTCCGCATCCTTCGTTTCACCTCCACCATGCTTCTCGCCGTGAACAGCTGCAAACTCCGAGTCTGCCCGAGTTTCTTGTTCTGTTGTGACTCGCCAACGGACGACTCTCAATGAATCTTCACCCAAGCCCGCCGCGTGCTTGACGGTCTTCTGACTCACGCCACGGCCAACCATGGACCCAGGTAGACTTGAATCAGTCCGTGGTGCACTACTGAAACTCCGCAGATAGCGGACTGGGCAAATCTGTCCGAAGTAGCCAGGTAAGAATTTCGTAAGGCGCTCGGAACAATACGTCCGGTGGCATCGCTGGATGAACTCAGCATGCTGGCCTGGAGTGCTGCAAATTTCGCACCGCTTTGGCGAGAATTAACGTGAGTCTCCGTGAAGACGCCAAATTTGCACTGACTTTACTCAGCGTATCCGGTGAAAACGCGCCGACGTGTCCAGACTTCGACCTCTTAAATATGGTCATGGGCACCTAGCTCTTTAATGACCTTCCGCTTGACATCCTCACTGTGTCTCGTGGCTGCAACGCTCGTCACCGCGGGGCCTTGCGACATCTATGCCGCAGGAGAGACTCCCTGTGCCGCTGCGCACAGCACCACCAGAGCACTATTCAGCGCTTACACCGGCTCCCTCTACCAAATCAAACGCGGCTCCGACGGAGCAACGACCAACATCGCACCTCTGTCTGCTGGGGGTGTCGCCAATGCTGCGGCTCAAGACGCGTTCTGCGCGAGCACGACTTGCATCATCACCACCATATTCGACCAGACTGGCCTCGGCAATCATCTAACGCAAGCCCCGCCAGGCGGTGCAGGGAGTGGTACCGATCCAAATGGCTTCGACAATCTTGCCGCAGCGGATGGTGCTCCGGCTACGTTGAATGGACAGAAGGCGTATGGTGTCTTCATCTCGCCTGGAACAGGATACCGCAACGATGCGACTACTGGTATCGCGATTGTGAGTGTCTTCTTGCCAGTACTCATGCATATGCTAATCAGCTTCAAGGGCGACACTGCGGAAGGAATATACGCGGTCTTCGACGGCACACACTACAACAATAGATGCTGCTTCGACTACGGCAACGCGGAGCCATCGAACGACGACACGGGCAATGGCCATATGGAGGCCATCTACTTTGGGAATGGGGGAGACGGAGGAGCGGGAAGCGGCCCTTGGATCCAAGCCGACCTCGAGAACGGCTTGTTCTCTCGTGGTACAACAGCCTCAAACCCAGGTCTCCCGACGATGAGCTCGCGATTCGTCACTGCTATCATCAAAGGCCAGCCGGGAATGTGGGAGATTCGTGGCGGGGACGGTGCGTCTGGCGGCCTGTCGACGTTCTACAGCGGTGGACGTCCTGGAGGTGGGTACAACCCAATGCACAAGGAGGGTGCTATTGTTTTGGGGATCGGTGGCGACAACAGCAACCGTGCCCAGGGAACATTCTGCGAAGGCGCAATGACCTTTGGGTTCCCGTCCGACGCCACCGAGAATTTGGTCCAGGCCAACATTGTCGCAGCGAGATATGCTGCCACTTCCTTGACGAGCGGGCCTGCTATTACCGTGGGCTCTGCCGTCTCGCTCCGCGCAACCACCGCCTGCTGCGCCAATCGCTTCATTTCCCACCAGGGTGCCACTATCAGTAACCAGGTGAATGATATTGCTTTGCAGAGAATGCAATTTGTGTCTGATCAGTCTGCCTTCTTTATTTTCCAGATCGTGAACACGACCAGCACTACCGCGCTCAAGCTCTCTGCCAGCTGGACCGTCGTCGCTGGTCTCGCGAACAGCGGGTGTATCTCCTTCCTGTCGCGCGATACCGCCAAAAGCTACATCCGGCACTTCAATTTCCAGCTCCTCGTCAACGCTGATGATGGTACGCAGCTGTTTAAGGAGGACGCAACGTTCTGCCCTCAGGCGGGCAAAAATGGCCAGGGGAACTCGCTTCGGTCGTGGAGCTATCCGACGCATTATTTCAGGCACTTCAATGGTATCCTCTATGCCGCGAGTAATGGTGGACCGCAGGACTTTGATGCTACATTTTCGTTCAATGATGATGTTAGCTGGGTTGTCAGTGCTGCCTTTGCGTAGTGTTTTACATTTGCACTTTTTTATATGCCTGTCGAGATGCTCTGAAGTTGTACGGTGCGATGATCTTCACCGACACCGCGATGCCTGAGGTCTCTCCGCAGGACCGACGGGAATGGTAGGAAGTCATGCTGATGTCGGAATATTTTAGTCGACCTCTTTCCAGCTGGCTCTCTGCTATAGCCGCTCTTGCGGCCCTCGGTTCCATATCCCCCGCTTCCATCGGCCTATCCAAGTTCGGGCCCTCCTCAGACTACTTCCCGCGTCAGATAAAATCCTTGTCGCGCGTGTCCAACGCTCAAGCCGCCGTTGTCGACCTCGACACGAAGCGGCCTATCGGGGATATCCCTTATTTCGAGGAGCTTATGGCTTGGTACCGCGCGCACCTGCCTGACGAGAAGAAGACGGGGCTGCGGATTGTTCACGGCGACTACAAGCTCGACAACCTCATCTTCCATCCCACAGAGAACCGCGTCATCGGCATCCTCGACTGGGAACTATGCACGCTCGGCAGTCCAGTAAGCCTGTATTCACCTCAATTAATCGATATTAATTCCCTTTCAGCTTGCAGATTTCGCCAACCTAACCATGCCCTGGTCTATTCGGCCGACAGACATGCAAATTGGCGCGGTCATGAGCGGCAGCTTCAAGGGTGCCTCCGAGCGGCAGCCCATCGCGCTCGAGGAGCTCGAGCGCGAGTACTGCCGACACACGAACCAGCCGTATCCTATCCCGGAGATGGTATTTGCGCGCAGCTGGATGCTTTTCCGGGTACGTCTCACTTGTCGAAATCTCGTTGGCATCAAGTACCTATCTTATCTATATGTCTGTAGCTTGCGGTCATCTCGCAAGGCATTGCCGCGCGTGTCGCACGGAAGCAGGCGAGCTCGGACCAGGCATTCATACTTGCCAAGGCTTTCCCGTTGATTGGAAAGGTTGCAAAAAATGTTAACGAAGAGGCGGACAGTAGCTTTGGGCCGCGGAGCAAGCTGTAGCCGCGAATAAATTATAGTTGCACCGTATCATCCTAAGCTCGAGGGTTGAGGCCGATCAAGTCTGCAATTAATGCTACCCAGTGCTCTCATTTGCGTTGAAATCGAGAGTCAGCAGTACGTGTACTTATACGAAGGGAAGGTATTCATGATCCTAGGGATGCGATAGACCGGAGTATACACTTGGGCGGAAATATCAAGGGTATTGCATCGATTTCGAGGGGCAACATCATTGTGTATCGCTGGCAAGCACCAAAGAGCAGGCTATTGACTCTGTTCTTGAGAAGGCAGGAGTGTCAATGGCAAGAAAATTTCATGATATGATTTACAAGCTAACTACGGGTCGTTCGTCAATTCGGCCCAGGGTGGTAGATCGAAACACTTCGGCAACCCTTCCCAGAGCTTTTTCCTTCCTGCGGTCCACGAATCCAGGTATTGTTTATGGCACGATGGACAGAGTGAAGGAAGTCGAGGCGGAGGACTGGACAACGCGTAAAGATGCAGTGTCCGTTGTCTCAAATAATGCATTCGCACATCCTTGCATTGGGGTTTAGAGCAATCATTCTGAGTCTTCGAATAAACCCAATCCAATGGATACCCATCTTCGCCATGAAATTTGTCGAGGGCCTCGCGGCCTCTGGCGCATCGGCGTTGGTCGATTGGAGCCAGAGAGGCCCGAGTCCTATCCTCCCTCGAGATCCCGTCAAATAAACTTTTCTGAGAAGGATCAGTACGAATGAAAGTCACCGAGAGACACAACAGCCCAACTGGTTACTATGTTCCACTGCGCGGTAGTAAGCACATGGAAGAACTGACTGTATATTGTTCTCTCTGGCCAGGGTCAACATGTCATAGAAGATACCGGGGTGGTTCAGGATACGCGCCAGTCGGTAGGGGCCTTGGCCATCAGTTTTTAGGACATCGAATTCCTCGAGAATCGTCGGGTTTTCGAACGTGAGGCGCTCCGCCGCCGTGTCCAGCAGATCCCGAAAATCATACTTGCGCCGCAAACGAATGAGAGTGGCAACCACTGCAAATGGAAGCGCTTTCTGGAGCAGAAATGTTCTACGCACGAAAGTAAGAGTGGCACATTTGAAGTGGAGAGCAGTGCACAATGGTACGCACGGAGTGTAGAGTGCTTTCAGCAGATTTTCAACGTCTTCAGACGCGTCACTTGAAAGCTCGACAATTGGACAGCCCTCTACACTGGGCTGATCGTTTGGTTGTGCCAGTGGGAGATCCTGCAACTCCCGAAAGAAGCAGGAGTTGAGGGCCAGAATACCCCAGTGGACGCGAAATTGCGTGTTATCAGCCTGCAAAACGACGCTACCATCTTTGTGCCAAATGCTCGAGCGCGTGATGGGCGCGTCTTCGGTCCGTTCGCGTTCAATCAGCGGAGGCGCAGACATGGTGTTGGTTGGTTCGATTCCGATCCAGACGTGCAACCCCTATTTCCTTAGACGCCGAAAAATAGTATAACGCCTTCTGTGCTCAAGAAAAGAAACAAAAAAAGATGTTATTCGAGGCAGAAGGAAATAAACCCCATCGGGATAATTGAAGACAAGATTGTTTCGTTCAAAAGAAAGCACGGAGAGAGGAAACTGACTTGATCAAGTGGCTCCCATTCGATTTCGCAAAGGCGGCCTTGTCCGCGAGGGAAGAGGGATCTGCACCGGAATGAATACATGATTTTCGGGATGAGGCGAGACGCACCATCATACGAGACAACGGTCTATTGGGCTTGGTTGTATATGAGGGAGTATCGTTGTAGTTATCCCAGCCTTCATATCATATCTTCAATACAATGCGTGGGGAGCCCCGTCACATACCCATCGTGAAACCTCCGGCTCCTGCATATCTTTCCTGCCGGGTTAGAGGTCATTGAAGTCAGCATTGAAAGAGCACGCACGTTCCGTTCGAGTTCTTCACTAATGCGCCGGACGATACGATGGAACTGAAATGAATCTGCTGACCCCACCAGCCCTGAAGATTGGCCTACGCCGCTGAACTCCCCGGTCCAACCTGGGGCTTAGGTGCTGGGATCTCGGCTGGTGTCTTGTTCGCACCACGGACTGGCCCACTTGACACCGAAGCTGCGCTATCCTGACAGTCGGGAACTGAACCGGGCGAGGTGAAATCTCCGGTATTGGTCGAGTTGAGTACATAGCCGTAGAGAGGCAGGCAAGGAGGAGCTTTGAGGCAGGGAACTTGGCTGCCGTCCACTGCAAGAATGCAGCCTCCGCACTGGATTATGGTTGAGAAGAAGTACCGCACAAGGTGCCCAAAGGTGCATTGGGCCCGGGCTAAAAAGTCATTTAGAACTCATCTCCCTAGAACACCGTAAATGATACTCACGGCAGGTGACCAGTCCCTAAGCTAGCGTGAGTTTCGTCTGACCAGCAGAAGCTCAAAAGACTAACCCAAAAATATCATAGCTCATCCTGGTAAGGCCTTAAGGAATGGAAGGACGAGAGAAAATAGACTAGACCTACAAGTTTGCGTGCGTCATTTAGGCAGCGTAGGCGGACATATCGGTGAGCAGGCTTTCGTTCGACCCGATCGAAAGCAGATCTGTCACGGCACCAGAGATGATCTTCGATATCCCTGAATAAATTCCGGGTAAGAGTACAAAAAAGATAGAAAAAGATTTTATGACGGACCAAGTGCCGAACGCAAAGAGGCCAAGATCAAAAGCAGGTTTGCGGCATCGGCGGAGCCAAAGGCATTCAACAGACTGATCGTTTCTCAAGGCGGAGAATTTACCCAATAAATGTCGATACCTAGTCAAAAAGAAACTCGAGCATTCCAAGTCTCATAAGTCGCAATAGAACTCACCATCCAACCCAAAGGTCGGGACAGCGCTGGTCCGAGAAGCGCAGAAGGTATTTAGTGTCGAGTATGACGCGTTATGCATTTCTGTCGTCAAGCAGTTCACGGTCCAAAGATGAAGAAGGTTCGATCGAGCTCGGTTTTTAACATGCATAAAACTGTGTTCCTCATCCTGCATTCCCGCTGACGGCTTGGGTAAAGTCGAGATGAGGAAGGAAGTGGTCGGAACGACAACAAGAATCGCAGTCATCGGATACTTGGTCGCCAGCGGAAGATACCAAGACGACCAGCGAGATGTGAACCCGCACCAGTTCGAGCTTCGGGATGCCGGATTTTTCGGTAGAGAAGGACGGAGGGTAGAAATGGCGGTATGACGGTATGACGACCGGAGATGGAAGTCTAGATTAGAAAGGCGTCCCTATACTTTGACCGTGGCCCGCTGGTTAAACAATTTGGGTTGTCTACTAGAAGCGAGCATCCAATGAGTTTGGCCCCCAAAAAAGCTGAAGTGATGGTGGCTTTGGAACTGCTAGACTAGATCGACGTCACGTCTAGTTCCGTCTTCTCCACACTCCGCTTATCAAAGAGAAGATTACGTGTTTGGTCTGACTAGGGAGACTAAGTTCCGTCGACGTGTATGTACATATTTCTTCCAGTCGACTGGTTCGGGCGTCGACGCAGATCTCGAGCGGAAACAAGCAAGATTGACAATGCATGAAGCCGAGATATTGACAAGGAGCGTTTATACAGAGGCATACGGTCCATCGGAAGCTTTTCAATTTCGAATGAGTTGGTCGTTGTTAGCGAATATACAACATCGATGAGACACGGTGTGTTGCGCCAGCCCGGTGAAATACGGCTACGGCATGCGAGGTAAAATCTTCATTTGTTGTAGCGTATTTCGGAGAGCGCCAGCGGCTGGACACGGAGTATTGGTGCGAGGTGAGCGGCAACTCACCGAGGGCGCACGTGACGGCGTCGCCTCTTTCACTGGAACGCCGAGTTACTTCTCAGACTTCTGCGACCGCCGTACATACGTGGATGAAAACTCTCAACAGTGCGTGAGCCCATGAAGCCCTACGATGTTACTCAAACCCGTCCCAATTCGATCCTTTCATATCCTCGTCTGTCAACTGTGATTTTGTCCGCGTTCCAACCGACTGGGGGTCTGGGAGTCTGGCGTCCGCGGACAGAGTGGATGCCGCAAAAATTCTCAGCCGTTTGAACGCAGGAAATCTCGATATTTATCCTCTGGGCGTCAAGTTCTGCTATGCTGGTTCTGACCGTGATTCAAGTCTATCGCTGGGTGGGGCCGTACAATCGTACAAGACGAAGTAATGACGAGTTTGCTGGAATCACGAGAAAATGGTTTTCACCTGTGTCTTATCTATCCCGGAATTGTCAGCCGGTCTGGACGGGCAACAACCTGGTTCTGGCGCCTTCGACTGCTGCAAGCATGTGGCCTAATTCGTGTTATCTTCAAATCGAGCCCTTTATTGACACGCATAAAAGCCGCGACGAGCTGTCTAGGCGAGTGCTACCTGCTTCTGAGCGTCATCTATTTATTTCGGCGGTTCCACGTATTGCATCATCACCCTCGATAACTCCGTGAACTGGGACCGCCCAGCGTGCTGAACATGATAATCTGCTCATCGTGGCCATCGTGGTGCATATCTTTCTCGTAATGTCTTTTTCTTTACACAATTCGAGGGTCGAGGCGTTGTGCATGTTGCGACTGATTGCGGGAACGTGGATGGCGACGGGCGGAGGTGTAGTTGCAGATATATGGGCTAGTAGTACTAAGTGCAATGCGAATGTCTCAGACTCTCGGTACTTGAAACAATACACTGACTCGGCAACGTTCCGGATCCGTAAAAATGCTCTGCAGCGGTGGCTGTGCTGAGCTCTTTCCTGTCCCTTCCACTACAGGGATCTCTTCTCTGCCGGACTGCTACCCAGCGTCCGCCGCAAGACCACCTAGACTTTCAGTCTTTCAACAGCTGCTTTCTAGCCTGCTGGCAGGTCTCTTTTGACGACCACCAACGCGCAGAAAACAACCCAACTCACAAGCAAATCTACTTTTTATCTCTTTGACCATTCGTCAGTTTTTTTTCCCGATTTTTTCTGTCTCTACAGCTCATTTTCCGCGCCCAGAATGAGCAAATCCTCGACTGCAACATTACCGAAGATTCCGACCCAGCTTCCGCAAAAGTCTGCTTGGTCAAAGGGCCCGCCCCAGGCCGCTACAGCTCCGTCACCTCGGTCTCAGTCTCCCGCGCCCCCCAGTCCTTCAACCGCCCCCCATCTCACCCATTCGCGCCGCCCCAGCGCTCTCGGTCAAGGTGTTCCAATAAAGGACGGCGTCAGCATCCCCAGGAACAATGTTGGAGCAGTAAAACAAGGTGCGCGATTGCTTTTAAAATCTATCTACAGTCTCATTAACTTTTTTGCGTAGGCTCGGCCGTTACATTTGGCTCTATAGATGATGCCTCGGCCCCCATCTCATCGTCACCAGCTGCCACACCCGCCATCAAATCAGAGGGCGTCAAATCTTTTGGTTCGGTGCCGGCGACTGCGGCAACTACTAGCAGTATTGGCCATGTCAATGGAAAAAGTTCCATTTCAAAACCAGCAACCGCTTCGACCTCGGCCTCGGCGTCAACTTCGTCCACGCCGCCTCCTTCTACCCCGGCGGCCACCCCAGCAAAGCCGTATAAAATGGACGTACGAATGTTCTTCCAGAGTCCTTCTTCCCCAGCACCCCCTTCAGATCCTCCGAGCTCCTCCCCTTCTATCCGTCCGTCCCCTCTTCCTCAGCAGCAGCAGCCGCAAAATCCGTCCCAACCTCCATCGCAACCATCTCAGCTGGGTGCCCATCCGTATACCCCATTTGTCCCGCAAAATGCGATGCGTCCACCTCCCCAACAAAATTCGGGAGCTGGTGGCTCGGGAGGTCCTCGGTCTCCCGGATTTCCTCGCCAACAGATGACCAACGGTAATGGTCCACGGCCTCCGAACGGTCCCAACGGTCCCGGTGGTCCTTCCCAGATGTCATCGGGGATGGGCAGCCCGCGAATGTCGCAGCATCCTGGCCAGCCGGGAATGCCGCCTCCGCAAATGCAGCCTCAAATGCAGTCGCAGATGCCGCCTCAGATGTGGCCGGGCCAATATTTTGTATGTTGAACGCTGGTACCCTTACTACTCTTTCTAACGCAAGATTTCGCCACAGTATCCGGGTATGCCGGCTATGCCTGACCAGCAGCAGTACATGCAGTACCAGGGCTGGTACGGAATGCCCGCCCCCCAGCAACAGCATCCCGGCATGCCTCCGCAGCACCAGCCCCAGATGCAACACCACGCCCCCCCTCCCGTCCCGCAACAACACCAGGGCATGCCGATGTCGCCCCGGAACCATCCCATCCCGATACACAGCGGCCCCGGCACGCCCACCCCCGCGCACGCCGTCCCCGTCCCACACCACGTCCCCCCGCCATTATCCCAGCACCACTCGTCGTCGAGCAGCATCGGCGGCAGCGGCGTCTCCACCCCCCCGCCCACGCCCTCCTCCGCGCGCCTCAACACAAATGCGAGCGCGTTCGTGCCCGGCAGCACGTCGCGGCCGAAGAGCAAGATTGTGCTCAAGAACGCGGACGGGACGGAGATCAAGCTCGAGAACCTGAAGCAGCAGACGCAGCCGACGGCGCCAGCGGCGGGTGTCACGTCGCCGCCTACGTCGACGCCGGTTGCTGGTGGGAGTCCCGGGCACAATAACCGCAAGTCGGTGCAGATTCGGATGGAGAGCGAGGAGGCGCGGAAGAAGCGGATTGCTGAGGAAGAGGAGAAGGAGAAGGAGAAAGCCAAGGCAAAGGCTGAGGCTGAGGAGAAGGAGCGCAAGGCAAAGGCCGAGGCTGAGGAGAAGGAGCGACTGAGGAAGGAGGAGGAGGAGAAAGAGAAGGTTCGGCTTGAGGAGGAGCGGAAGCGTAAGGAGGAGGAGGAGAAAGAACGGGTGCGACTTGAGGAGGAGGAGCAGAAGCGGAAAGAGGCGGAGGCCAAGGCCAAGGCTGAAGCTGAGGAGAAGGAGCGCAAGGAGAAGGAGGAGAAGGAACGTTTGCGGAAGGAAGAGGAGGAGAAGGAGCGAGTCAAGAAGGCGGAGGAAGAGGCACGGTTAAAGAAGGAGCAGGAGGAGGCCGCCGCCGCCGCCGCTGCTGCTGCCGCCGCCGCAACCGCAGTCGCAACCTCTACCATCACCGAGGAACCCGTCTCGATATCTGAAGAAGAGGGTGAGGTGCAGGAAGTTTCCGTCAAGCCCAAGGAGGATGACCAGGACACCCTTGCCACTCCCGTCAAGCCCAAAGAAGCCCCCCTCCGGATCGAAACCGGTCCTGCCGAGGGCCGCCGCCGACCAGACCGCCTCGACCTTACCGGTGCTTTCAAACCCAACATCCCCGCCGCCCTCCCTTCCGCCCTCGCTACCGCCCGTATCATCGACGACCTCAGCAGCGTTTCTTATCCTGAAAACATCCAGAGCCCGAAAGTCGAGCTCAACATCGGCGCCAAAGATGGCAAGTTCAGGTACGAGATCCGTTTTGCCTTCCAGATCGAAAGCTAAACTCTTTGACACAGATACGACCGCGATTTCCTCCTCCAATTCATGTCGATCTGCAAAGAGAAGCCCGACATGCTTCCTCCCCTTGACGCTATCGGGATCGGTCCGGTCGACCAGAATTCGATGACCCGCACCAACTCGAGAGGAGGTACACATCGCGCAGCGCGTACGCCTTCCATCTCGGGTCCCCCCGGAGGCAACAACTCCATTGGGTTCCCTGGCTTTGGTGGGCCGAAGGCTGCAGTTTCAGGCGCCATGGGCAACTTTGTCCCTGGCCCCAAGTCCAGCCAGGAACGTTTCGAATTGGCGTCTGGGAACCGGTCCGTCAGTGTCTCTGGCATTGGGTCTCCGTTCAACCGCATGCCGCCGCCGATGACTCGGACAGTGAGCCAGGGCTCCCAGTTGGGGAGCAAGCGGACGCGGAGCAAGCGTGGCGAAGCCCGCGACAAGGGCTCACAGCTTTCGCAGGGCACCAATTCCCGCGACAACCAGTCGATCTTCGAGAACCCGCCGCCGCTGCAAGTGACCGCGAACCGGTGGGACAGGAAAACTGTCGGGGCGGTGGATGCGGACTCGCCCGAGCTGGTGGACCGCAAGGTCAAGGGGTTGCTGAACAAGCTTACGATGGAGAAGTTCGACTCCATTTCCGACCAGATCATCGAGTGGGCGAACAAGTCGGAGAAGGAGAAGGACGGGCGGACACTCATCCAGGTCATTCGGCTCGTGTTCGAAAAGGCGACGGATGAGGCGACGTGGTCTGAGATGTACGCGCGCCTTTGCAGGAAGATGATGGAGCAGATCAGTCCCAAGGTACAGGACGACGGTATCAAGAACGCGGAAGGGAAGCCGATCGCAGGTGGTCAACTTTTCCGGAAGTACCTCTTGAACCGCTGCCAAGAAGATTTCGAGCGTGGTTGGGTTGCGAAGGAGGCTACCGCTGCCGCCGCCGCGTCGAAAGCCATGGAGGACAAAGCCGCAAAGGCCGCCAACGAGAAAAGTACGGAGGCTTCTGCGGCCGGAGAGCAGGGCGACGAGATTGTTCTGTATTCGGACGAGTACTACGCTGCGCAAAAGGCAAAGCGACAGGGTCTCGGTCTGATCAAGTTCATCGGCGAGCTGTTCAAGCTGCAGATGTTGACGGAGCGTATCATGCACGAGTGTGTGAAGAAGCTGCTCGGCAATGTCGAGAACCCAGAGGAAGAAGAAATCGAGAGCTTGTGCAAACTCATTTCGACCGTTGGATCTTTGCTCGATACGCCCAAGGCTCGGGCGCATATGGATGTCTACTTCTCTCGCATGAAGGAACTCGGTAAGAGCAACAACGTCAGTTCGCGTATGCAGTTCATGTTGCAGGTATGTCCTGGTTTTTATTTGGTCTGTATTCGGTCTCTTATTTGTTTTTCAGGATGTGATCGAGCTTCGTGAGCGGAAATGGGTCGCCAGGACCCAGGTTGCTGCTCCCACCACAATTGCAGGTGTCCACGAAGCGGTATGTTCTCTTATAGTTTGTAGCCCGCGCCAACTAAATTGAATTCGATAGGCTGCCAAGGATAGGGCAAACCAAGAGAAAGAGCAATATCAGCGCACAATGAGCATGTCGCGCGGAGGCTCTCGGCGCGGCGGAGACCGTGGAGAGTTCCCTGGCCCCGGCGCTGACGGATGGACGAACGTCGCGACCCCCCGACCGCCCCCCAAGGCCGGAGATCTCTCCAACTTTGGCAAAATCGGTAGCAACAGCAAAGGCCTGCCGATGACGTTCGGTCCGAGCAGCGTGTTCTCCGGCAAGAAGGATAACAAGCGAGAATCCCTCTCTCGGACTAGCTCGAGCTCGAACATGTTCTCGATGCTCAGCCAAGGTGACGCTACTGCCGACGCGTCCTCCAAACCTACTCCCGAACCTGCCGCCGCCGCACCCGCACAGCGCAGGCGGCTTATTCTTGCGCCTCGGTCGAAGCCGGCTGAGGAGGGTACAGCAACCGCCGAAGCCACTCCGGCAGGGTCCGACAACTCTGAGAGTGAGGACGACGCTGCGCCTGAGATGTCCAAGGACGACGCGGACAAGAAGATTGCTGAGGACTCGAAGGAGTTCTTCGCTGTTCGGAATTTGGACGAAGCCGAGGTCTACTTCTCTGCCTTACCAGCCGTACATCACCCGCGCCTGGTTGAGAAGCTCGTTGGAACGGCGGTGGAGGGCAAGGAAGCCCTTGCGCAGTTGGTCGCAGACTTCCTCGGTCGGGTTGTGTCGAAGGAGCTTTGCTCTGTTGACGCTCTCGAGGAGGGTTTCAGCCCTCTGGTCGAGATATTGGAGGACATTGCCATCGACGCCCCGAAGGCGCCGACCAACATGGCCTTGATGTTGAAGGCCGCTTCTTTCGACAACGAGCGGACTGCACGTATCGCGGCGAAGTCGATGGAGCCCGACAACCTTCTTGCGCTACTCTCATAGACGCCTTTGGTATACTTACGATTCTGCTTGATTGCATCTAGTTTTTCGCTTTTTTTTCTTCATAGGTACAATATTCGATCCTGTTTCATTCCCTTGCATTTTCTGTTCTCTCGCTCTGTTCTGCACAGATTATCATACACATGTACATAACCTAGCTTGAGCAGAACCAAGCTTGCTTCCTAGAGGTTGGCGCCCACTCGGAGTAAGAAAAAAGATCTACAAGGGACGAAAAAAAAACATGATCGCAGCACAGCCTTGTGGTGCCTAGAAGAACGCAATCCAATCGTAATTCATATGATCGACAGAGTCTTGCCCTTGTGTGGCGAATGAGTTCGACCTGGAGGGCCACCCGGAAGCACCTAAACTTTTACAGAGTCCACATCCTCTTCTTGTGAGCTTATTGGAGCTTCGTTCAGCGTCAGAGCTAATCAGAAATAGTACCTTCACTCCGCTCGTCTTCTCCGGGATATTTTACGCCAGCAATGGGCAATACCCCGTGTCCTATGTCGATTCTCTCTATAACTGCGTCAGTGCCATGACTGTCTGCGGTTTGGCCACCGTGGACCTCAGCTCTTTGACCGGATGGCAGCAAGTTATCCTGTTCATCCAGATGTGCTTAGGCAGTCCTGTAAGTCGCAAGGCGTGTCTCCTGTCGTTTTCTCATTGTCCCCAAAGGTGGTGGTTTCGTGGTTTATGGTTTACATGCGAAAGTGCGTGCATCCTCGAATTCAGTTCAAGTTGCTAACCGATTTGTACGTCATAATAGATACTACTTCGCAAAGAAATTCGAGCATCTCATCGAAGCAGCCAAAGCCAGGGCGATAGAAATAGGAGAGACCGAGAAAACATCTCCGCCATGGACGCGCCGCATCAGTACCCTTATGTCCCGGAACACAATTCTCTCCGCAGTTGAAGAGGAAGACGACAAGAAGCCCAAGAAAAATACCTTCATGCGCAAACTCAGACCAGAGATGATTCGCCGCATGGACCGTCCGCCTCAACTGATCAATCCGAGCGGATGGATTAGCGAGGGGGCCCAGACCCACAGCCCGGAACCGCAAATCGAGGAGAAAAAAGATTCAGTAGAACTCCAGAGGCCCACGTTTACTGAGACTTTGGTGTCGAGTCCGCATCCCGTTCCTGATACGCCCACCTCCCCATCTGCGTCTCATCTTTCGCCGTCAGGGTCAGTCGAACCCGGTTTTTCGATGATATACACTGACACAGCAAATAGACGGAGGCTATCTGATCCCGGACGCATATCTCCCCAGTCATCATCGCCCATAACTCGTAGGTAGCTTATTGTCTGCTTGCCTTGGTCTGAGAAATTACGCAGCGGCCTTCCCGCGATCCGGGACGATTCCCCGTACGCAAACTGTGGAATTTGCCCCCGACTCTTTCTCTCCTCGCTCGCGCGTCCCGCAGATTGCAGAGTATGAACCGTCCGTTAATTCTCAAGATCGAAGTATGCCCATCTGGCTTTCGACCTCGTCT
The DNA here is from genome assembly GCA_029282495.1 of Mycena albidolilacea. Classification (NCBI taxonomy): domain Eukaryota; kingdom Fungi; phylum Basidiomycota; class Agaricomycetes; order Agaricales; family Mycenaceae; genus Mycena; species Mycena albidolilacea. The sequence continues at coordinate 770,124 of JARIHO010000014.1, read as the reverse complement.
TCAGGACTGACGTACGCAAAGGATCATCAGCCCGCCGAGGGTCATGGATTCCTCAAGAGACGCTCACAAGCTATAACTATCCGTCCCAACGCCTTCCTACCAAACACGGCGGCTTCGGTGGCTTTCCTATGCCGCATGAGATAGCCAGGAATCTCTTCTCCTACCTTTTCCCCAAGTTGCAGCGACGACTGACACGGACGATAACATTACCGAGGACCACCACGCTGGCGTCGCGCCGAGGGGACGGTGTGGTTGGAGCTAAACCCGCACCATATATTTCCTTCGACGTCATTGTAGGGCGAAACTCAGCTTTTCACCAATTGACGAGGGAGCAGCAGGATGAGCTGGGAGGTGTCGAGTACCGCGCTCTCAAGGCCTTGCTCTGGATCGTAGCAGGAGTTGGTCCTGTCTCAGCTGTTCAAACGAAATCGCACCTAAAACTTTTCCAGTATCACTTCGGCGTTCAGTTGATCGCTTTCACCATTATTGGGCCGTATATCTCACAGAGTAGATGGCGAGAAGATTTTCTGCCTCCAATGCAGCACAAAAAGGTTCCCTCAGCATGGTAAGAGGTTTCACTGTTTGATTTGGACTTCAAACTCACGCCGCCTTCAGGTTTTCCATGTTCCAAGTCGTGTCGGCCTACACGAACACTGGAATGTCCCTGGTTGATCAGTCCATGGTATTACCTAGAGCAATTTTAACATAGTCAGCTCGGTTTACTCCAGTCCAGGTTCCCTTTCAACGGGCGTATGTCATGATCATCTGCATGGTGCTACTTGTTCTAGCCGGCAACACTGCTTTTGTGAGTTGAACAATCGCTGCGACTTTACGGCCGGCTGATCATCATTGTAGCCCATATTGTATGATTTTCTTTCTTTGACGATCACCCCATTTACCTAACTATCGCAATCCCTGTAGTCTGAGATTCACAATGTGAGATTGATCTTCATTCCTCTTAGCCACACTGACCGCTTTTAGATGGACGTTGACGCGCATTGTCCCCAAGAACTCTCGAACAAACGAGACCCTGCATTTCCTCCTCGATCACCCCCGAAGATGTTTCATATACCTCTTCCCTTCCCACCAGACTTGGTTTCTTCTTACCGTCGTTTTATTCTTGAAGTACGTTTTTTGTCATTTCTATTGCCCGACGCTAAGCTGTTATATTTCCATGTCAGCATGACAGATTGGTTCTTTTTCATGGTCTTGGATATCGGGAACCCCGCCATGGACAGTATTCCTCTGAATGTCCGGTTTATCATCGGATTGTTGCAGGCAATCGCCGTCCGTGCGGCAGGGTTTGGAACCGTCGCGTTGTCGACCCTCGCGCCAGCCGTCAAGTAAGTCTATTCCTCAGGATTCAAATTACCGCCGTGCTCAGCACCTGCTAGGGTTCTGTACCTTATCATGATGTACATCAGCGTCTGTACGTACTCTCTCAAGTTCGAGACTACGCCTAAATTTTATTTCTTGGAATAGATCCGATCGCCATGAGGTATGTTTAATTTGGCCGGACTGGAATTCTCGGGGGTTAACTAGTGGGCAAGCGTCCGATCTACGAACGTGTACGAGGAACAATCTCTTGGCGTCTTCCGAGAGGACCCCGACGACGAAGAAGACTTCACGCCCACCAGCGAGAATCGGGTGACGGTGTGGAGCACATATCTCGCCATGCATGCTCGGAAGCAGCTCGCGTTCGGTATTTATTTTGTTTGTCACTAATTTTCAGTCAGCCTCATTGAATGCCAGATATGTGGTGGCTTGGACTCGCCATCTTCCTTGTCTGCATCATCGAGGTGTGTGATATATCTGTACACCGAACACTGAATTCTTACTTCTTGTCTGAAGAAAGGACCTCTCACCTCGGAGGAAAACTTTGGCTGGTTTAACATATTTTCTGTCGGTGAGCTTGTGTGTCCTGGCTTTCCTTTCTTGGGTTAATGGTCGCAACTTGTAGTCTTCGAGCTTGTCTCGGCCTATGGCACGGTCGGATTGAGCCTCGGTATACCCACCGTAAGTTTTATGCATCCTACATCAACCTCGCTGATGTTGAAACTGCGAATGCAGGAAAACTATTCGTTCTCAGGTGCCTTGACGCCCCTCTCGAAGCTCATTGTATGCCTCGTCATGATTCGCGGTCGCCATCGTGGTCTACCCGTAGCCATCGACCGCGCGGTGATGTTGCCCATGGAGTTTGCTGCGCCTCGCAATCCCGACGCCGAACAACACACTCCCGCCGAGGGAAGCGGAAACGAGCCGTCGGCAAATGGGTCGAGCGCGAATGAAAAGTCGTCCGACGACGCAGACCGGCGGCTACGGCGGAATGCGCGGAGGCCGAGCAATGAAGAGGCCTCCCTTGGGGAGAGGAGGAAGGCTGCGGCCAGGGCGGACCAGGAAGTAACCTTTGGATATTGATATTGAACGCTCGCTTACTTCGGCCTGGCCAATTATTACGCTTACATATACCATAGATAAATAATGTGTAAATTTCATGTAACTTAGCTGAGCGATATAGACTCTTGTATCATGGTTTACCACGCGAGCGCCTTGAACTGGCTAAAACGGACTCAGACAAGCCTGGGCCTGGATGCGTGTCAGGTGAGTCAACTGGCATGTCAACACGAAAGAATGTCGACCAATATCTCCGCTGGTTCCTCACTCTACCTTGCCCCATAATTCTCATATTCTATCGTGGACTTTCGGAGCCATCACGGCCCCCGCTTCCCCCGCATGCGGCGTGTGCGTAATATTCGCGATGTCAAATGACTGTGGCCGTGCAGTACATCACGATCGCCGTGCTTCTCGTGTGGAGTCCTGCAATATCCCTGTTCCTCAAGGGTGCTAGCTGAGTAGATGAACTCCCTGACCACCCAAGCTGGCCTCCGCATTGGACCAATTGTACTTGAAACTCTGGTCAAGCATTATTTCGACCGTATAAAGCACAAGGCCCACGCCCCGGACTCGGACAACCCAGGAACCCAACTTCGGCGGGAAGAACTGCTATACGATGAGGCATTTAATATCGTCAAGGTATATTATACCCTGTGCAATGGAGCCCTCGTGTCCTGACGCTTATACGCTAAGGCATTCCTGAATGCGTCCAGCTAGTAAGAAAATACGCTGATTAATTGTTTCAATTGATTTATGCGTCGCAGTCATACCGTCGAAGAAGTGCAAGGTAGCTTTCACTATTCTCATCTTTCACGCCGTTAAAATGGGCTATGCAGCGTTCTCAAATACGCGCACCCCTTCGCCCCCCTGGGTGCATGTCGTCAGACTGTTGGTACCGATGTCTTGCTGCGACGATGCAGCACAATATGTCATCACTGCTTTGGGCGGAGAAGACATTGCCCGCAGACTGGTTGGGGGCTGCAAATGGTGGCAAGTCCGAGGCGTTCCTGGGTATGTGTTCATGACTATGAGATCGATTAGCTTGAGCTCTTTCATTTTCAGCGTTGACGCGCAATGGGTGACGGCAAAAAAAGACTGGCAGGAAGCTAAAAGGCGCTACAAGATGCAGAACAAGTCCAAGACCCCAGCTGAAGCCCCAACCGTCGATCCTGCGGCCGACTCAGCCGACTCAGCACCTTACGAGGCACACATGGACGAGATGCGCTGTATTCTCTATGCTCATGGTGGTGCGTATGTCTCGTCTGCTAAGACTCTGCTTAATGTGGCAAAGGGGGCTATTATTTCGGAAGTGTCGACCAAGAACGATACAGCATCCAACGGCACGCTAGAAAGATCAATGGCCGTGTTTTTGCCATCAATTATCGACTGTCTCCGCAATACCCCTTCCCTTGCGCGTTGCAAGACCTCGTCGCTGCTTGTGCGTCTCCCTTGATTTCCAATTTCTTTCTGCTCTGAATGCTCTGAACACCTCCTTCTAGACTTGTATCTGATCAGGCCGCCGCCCGACGCTTCACATCGGCCTGTGAACCCTGCTCACATCGTGGTAGCAGGCGATTCTGCCGGAGGCGGCCTGACGCTGGCTTTGTTGCAGGTGCTTCGTGACACTGGCCTTCCTCTACCCGCCGGCGGAGTGCTTATATCGCCTTGGTGCGACCTGACACACTCCTTCCCCAGCATCCATATAAACACCGCAACGGTATGAAACCGACCAGATGATCCACTTTCCCGCCTCATTCTGTTCACAGGACGTCATCCCTGAATATGGGCTCTCGTTTCAAAAGCCAAGTTCGTTATGGCCGCCACCGTCTGATGATATGAGCCGCAAGGTACATGCGTCCCTGAGAACATGGATCCGCAACACGTTCAAAGATGGTGGTTCCCGACCCTCAACGCCACCACACGGCCCCGCCTCTGCCGCTGCGTCAACATCTACTCTGCCTGTACCCGAAGCTCCCGTGTCTCCGAGTCGCAAATCTGTCGAGTCTGTTGACGTTGGCGCCACGACTCCCCTTCCACGCAATAGTGAAATCATCACGTTCACGGCGACGTCGGGTGAAGAACTGCGTATTGACAGGCAGATTCATCTGTATACAAAGAACTCGTTGCTCGTACATCCTCTCATTTCCGGCGTGTTGAGCTACCTTGGCGGTCTGCCGCCTCTTCTCATCATCGCAAGCGACAAGGAGGTTCTCCGAGACGAGATCATCTATACGTGGGTTATGATGTTTCCCATCTACCATATAATTAACCCAAAAGGCATCCAGGGCGCACAAGGCGGCGAATCCTGAGAAGTATCCCATCAGAGATGATATACGTGCGATGTATCCGCCTCTCGACGGAATCGAGAAGAAGTTTGGGCCGACAAAGGTGCATCTACAGGTCTACGATGGTCAGTCGTCCCCTCTCGTTTCCTCGAATTTCACTAGAGGCATTTTCTAGACACCGCCCATGTTCTGCCTGTTCTCTTTTCATTCACCACACCCGGCAAATTCTGTTATCGCGCCATTGCGACATTCTCGAGACACGTTACGGGCATGAAGCAGCCGCCGCCACGGCAGGGCAGCAGCACTTTTCGGCAGGATAAGCCCGACGATCTGAGCCACCTTCCGCCCTTGCCCCCTTCCCCATTTCTGCCGACATTCGAAGCGGACAAAAAGGATGATGATGCCCCTCCGACGGATGGCGAAGCACTGCGAGTCCCGAAACAAACTGGGCTGCGGCGGGCCGCGTCTGCTATAAGCCCCAGACGAATGTCCCTCTTTCGGTTATCCACTCTCCAGGCGAACACTTCGAGCTCAAACCTCAATGGGGAGCCCAAGTCGCCTTCAGAAGCGTCCAGCGGAAATGGGCCATATTTCTCTTACTTCGGTTCATCTCGTATGAACGCCACCCCATCCTCGATGTCGAGTAAAAACGACTCGACCACAAGCGATGTCGGCGGGCCGCGGTTTCCTCTCTCCCAAGTGTCGACACCACAGCCGGACGGGGAGCGGGCGGCGGGCGATCCGGCCGTGTACTCCTCTGCCGAATGGGCGGAGGGCGATAATATGGTCCGCGAGCGCGTCTCCACACGCGGGGCGTTACGCCCTTTAGAGGCCGAAGCAGATCTGAGCGCTTTTACCATCGGGCCGGAAAACATCGGGGTTGTGTCTGAGCTCGCAGCTCGGCGGTTCCTCAAGGGGACACAGCGCTGGGACCGCAAGTTTGCCAGCGCAGCGAAGACTGTCGAGAAACACCGCCAGCGGAACCTGGAGCGCGCCAAGAAGGACACTGTGCGGAACATGAACGTGTTGCATAACTTCATTGGACGCGAGGCAGAGGCGAAGGGGAAGGGAAAGGCGACGCCGGACGCGGATAAGACCGTGAATGGAATCAAGGACGGGCTTTTGGCGTCATCTGGGAGTTGGAGCTGGGCGTGGGCGCTGGATGCCAATGAGAATCCGCCACCGAGCAGCATCGTTTCGCGCAGGGACACGCAGGAAGCGCTGCGACTAGCACGCATCGCCGACCAGCCGATGTTGCAGTCTGAGGAGCACTCGATGACGGGCAATAATTTGTGGTCTGTCATCACTAATTTCCTGACTGTTACGCCAGACAAGGATAAGTACAAGAAGTCGGACGATAATAATGGCGCGGTTGAGCAGGAGAAGACGGTCCTTAGGCCGAGGAAATCCACGCTTTCGAGGATCTTTCCGCCGAAGGAGAAAGAGAAGGAGACCACCTAAATTATTCGCGGGTTGTTAAAGAGCGCCCCGTAACTTATTCCATTAACTGCAGTTAGAAGGAGGAATTGTACAACCATCCACTAATCGACATGGCCCTTTATTTAACTCGATGCTCGTGATTAGTCTCTCGTAGACACTATCAAAATTCAGCTTGTAACGCATGGTGTGTTGTGTAAAATGAACATGTCACTTGTGAACCTCTGCGCATGTCTACGAACAAAGAAATATGAGACTGCATTCGTCTCGGTCAATATACTCTCTCATGCCAGTGGCATCTAGATTCCCTCGTCGCAAGCCTGTCACCGAGCCTCCATTGTTGCGTGGCGAGCTAGTCAACGGCCGTCCGACCCCGACATACGCACTCGCCTGGGTCTGCTCTTCTCTTAAATTCTACAAGAACCTAGGAGGCGGCGAGCTGGGGAAGGTGGATGACTGCAACTTCTCAGACGTAGTCACAGAGAAGTGGCACGCATGCCCGAAATTTGATCGTCCGTGCGTACTTGCCGTCCTTAATCGTTTCCGCAGACTCCGTAATATCAACTAGCCCTGGCCTTGAACCCATACCGTACCCTGGTATGAATGGCAACTTCTACCTCATCGCCATGTTCAACGAACGCAACGCCGACCACCTCGAACGAGTCCGTGATGTGGCTGGGGATCCACATATTCAATCGGCGAGAATGGCGATGGGCGTAAACTTAGACCCAACCCTTGAGAAGACCCTGCAGTGGATTCGGTGGCCACCTAGGCGTGTTGACGCACAACGGGGTCGCATTACGACATAGCGAGAACAAAGTACACTTGCACCGAATAACAACATCAATGACGTGCGCAGCGGGCTTGGGGGCAGGAAGGTTGTAAGTTCACACGCCTTCGCTTTCGACGTCCACGATTGCTCTTCGTCCTGAACTGATATTGCTCACCGCGTTTTTTTTCTCACTCGGGAGACAATCCTTGGCCCCGATAACCGTCTGAATTACGAGTTCGACAAAGACCCAGAACTGGTTCCCGACCTGTATTCCATTAAATAATTCACTGCACAATACCCTGGACGAAACTCTTTATAAACTCTGCAAGTGTCGAGACTCTTGGCAAACTTGCTCTCCTCTGGAACCCAGGAACACTACCTGAGCCGTGTTCTCCTACAGTCGGCGGAGGCTGGGAACCTGGAACTGTCCCAATACCTCATAACGGAGGGGGCAAACATTAAATTTACTTCCTCGACGACTATGACAACTGTTCCGATTCGGTATTCTGCAACGCTACAGGCGCTAACAACCTTGAGCTGATACAGTTCCTGCTCGCCGCTGGTGCTGATCCAAATCTTGGCCACGATGGAGGATTCCGTCCCCTGTTTAGAGCTGCTAGCTTAACCGCTGTACAAGCACTAATCGTCGCAGGCGCAAATATTCATGGGGCCGAAGACGGCAATTACACGAACGTTGTTGCAATGTTCTAGGACGTCGAGATCCTCCGCTTCTTCCTTGAACGCGGAGTAGACCCGAATCACGAAGATGGCTTGGAATAGACACCACTTCACTGGGCGTGTCAAACGGAAGATGGCCTGGATGCTGCAAATGCTTCGCTTGAGCTCCTTCAGTTCGGAGCAACGACGGTCGAAAAGGCGGATTGCTACAACCGCACTGTGGAGCTTGTGATGGGATGTGGCTTCTCGGAGGCTGTGAAAACCCTCGAGTCTCTTGTCCATGATCCTGATCTCAAACTGAAGATTACGACATGGGTGGAAGGAAAGGGAGGAGACTGATCCTGCTTGAATTGCGTCTGTATGCTTGGTAGTAAACGAAATTCTTATTGCCAGTTTTCGCTCTTGTAATACATAGATTAGGGAAAAAAACGGAGAACTCAGCCTCTCCTTTCCCTGTTCTCGACAAGTACTCAAACCAGACCCAAGTCGAAGATTCGAACTTGGAGCTTAAGGCAAGTTGCCATTTCGAGCCATGGCAAGACGCGGTATGGCCATTTTGATGGCATCAGCCCCTCTCTCTTTCACCACCACCATCATCTTCCATGGTGCGCCGTGTAGATACATCCGACGAAGGAGCCAGTCCAGAGCCTTCCAGACGCGTCAAAGGAGAAAGGGTAAAGATGGAGAAAGGCAAAGCGCGTCAGCAAGAAGAGGAAATGTCGCCAAAAGGCGCGAAGCGCGCGCGCGTCAACGACGCGGGAGACGCGGTCCCGGTCCCAAGCACCCAAGATGAGGAAAACGAAGAGCAGGAGGAGAGAGAGGAGCCAGTTCCACCCCCAAAACGCGTCAAAACCCTCCCTCGCGACGTTGACGGGTATGCGCGTTTTCCCTCCTTTGTTCAGAAAAAAAAACAACGATACGTTCGCGTAGATTCATCCCCGGCTCCATCGTGCGCATTCAGCTACACAACTTTGTCACCTACGACTTTGTCGAGTTCCGCCCGGGACCCTATCTCAACATGATTCTGGGCCCGAACGGCACAGGCAAATCCAGCATCGCGTGTGCCATTTGTCTCGGCCTCAACTGGTCCCCCAAGATCCTCGGACGCGCCACTGAGCTTCCGTCATTCGTCAAGATCGGCGCGGACGCGGGCCACATCGAGATTGAGCTCAAGTCCCCCGCTGCCGAAAAGCAGAATTTGGTTATCCGCAGGAACATCAGCGCGACCGCCAAGAGCTCTACCTTCACTCTGAATGGCCGCGGCGCGAGCGGGGCCGAGGTGACTGAACGGGTGGCCCGCCTGAACGTGCAGGTGGGGAACCTGTGCTCGTTCTTGCCGCAGGACAAAGTCAGTGCGTTCGCGGCTATGTCGCCCGTGGAGCTATTACGGGAGACGGAGAATGCTGCCGGAGACGAGAGGCTCAAAGGGTGGCACGCGACTCTCGTCGAGGCGGGGGCACAGCTCAAGACCGTTACTGAGGTGAGATCGTGTCGATTATTCGTTGGAAGGAAGATTTATGGTGGGCGCGAAGAGTATCAAATCAGAGACGGCGACAATGCAACAGCTTCAAGAACGCAACGACAACATTGAGCGCGACGTCCAGCGCTACCGTGAGCGCAAGAATATCGAGCGCGAGGTTGGTCTTTGTTCACCCTCCCCTCCCTTCCACCTGCAATAGCCCTGCTCAACATCCCCATATCTTTTGACAAATACCGACTAACGCGCTCTCCCCTAGATAAACCTTCTCCGCGTCCTCATCCCCGTCCAAGCCTACCGCGAGGCGCGCCTCAATTGGATGAAGCTCAAGCGGCGCCAGCGAGCGGCGCACAGCAAGGTCAGCCGGCTGCAGGAGAAGAATAAGCCGGCCCATGCGTTGTTGGCGTACGTTCGTCTCCTTTTGTTTATACTGTTATTTTCTTTGTTTTTGGGTCTGGGTCTGGGCCTGTCTTTCGACTCAAGCATGCTGGCGCGCTGCTTTTGGTTTTTAAATACTTGGCCGTTCCTTAGCTTTCTACGTTCCTTCTTCCCTCCTACTTCAATCGCCCAAATTAACCCAAAACAAAACAGGAAACTCGAAGCTCAAGCTAGCGACCTGCACGCTGACCGTGAGGCGGCTAAGAAGCGCCTGCGCGCTGTGTTGGACAAGGTCGGAAAGAAGACGCAGGCGGCCGAGGGGCTGGTACGCTGATTTCGCCTTATCTTCTCACTTGTACTCCCCACTTGCTCACGCCCATTCTCGCCTCGCAGGAAGCCCAATCCGAAGAAATACAAAACGCACTCCTGAACCTGAAGCGCAACGAGAAAGTGCGGTTGACGACCATTAAGAATGCGGAGACCCAGATTGTGGCGGTCAAGGAGGAGATGAAGACTGAGGTGGGTTGCGCTCCCGTCTTTTTTTCTGTCCCCACGACGTAGGCCGCATGCCTGGATGATATGCGGGCCGCTTGCCCGACAACGTTGTCAGATGTGCACGCCGCCCAGATTCGCATTCTCTCGACGACGTGGTTCAATACACTAACGCCACCGTAGGTCAAAGTAGAGGATGAGAACGCCCTTGCGGAGGAGCGTGCGCGCGCGCGAGCCGAAATCCACGCCTCCCCCTACGAGACGGAGATGCACGCCGTTACTCAGAGGCGGGAGGATTTGAAGAACCGCAAGAGGCGGAACGAGAATGCTGAGGCTGATGGGAAGAGACAGTGCGTGTTTTGATTAGTTTCTCGTTTTCCCCGTTATTCCGGCCGTTTGTACTAATAAAATGAATGGACACACAGGCTGAAAGATCTCGACTCGATCGAGTCACGCAAGCTGAACAGCCTCTTCCAGTGGGACCGCGACGCCGGAGACGCGGTGCGCTGGCTGCGCGCAAATAAGGAGCGGTTCCGCATGGAGGTGTTCGAGCCCCCTGCGCTATCTGTGACTGTGCCCAACGTGGCCTTCGCAGCGGCAGTGGAGAAGTGCTTTAATGCCGCGCAGATGAAGGTTCGTCTCTTTACTCTATTGTACCCTTTTAGTCTTCGTTTTCCATCTTAAGTGGTGCACTGACTAACGGTGATAAAGATGTTTGTATGTCAATGCCAAGAAGACTACGACCTGCTCAACGAATGCATCAACGACAACCCCGGGCTGGGGCGCAAGGCACGCGTGCCGACGTGGTACCGTCCGGGGAGCGAGAACGACTTAACGCCCCCGCCGATGCCGTACGACGAGCTCAAGCAGCGCGGCTTCGATGGATACGCGATCGAGTACGTGAATTGTCCCGAAGGATTGAAGTGGTTCCTCCAGCGCGAGCTGAATATGCATCGTACGGTGCGTTCGCCCTTGTTCCTCCGTGTCGACTGGGGCAAAATCGTGATATGTATTTATTTTTTCGGTGCGCAGGCCATCTCCCTCCGTGGTATCCGCGACCTCAAAGGGGCGATTGACGCGGTGGGGCGCCCGACGGGTCCCGGTGGGCGCACGCCGAACACGACGTTCATCGACGGGAAAACCGTGCAGCAGGTTTCACGCTCGAAGTATGGCCGGCGCGAGCTCGGCTCGTCCGTCTCAAACCTCCCGGCTGCGCGCAATTTTGGGGGGAATACACAAGGTGCGTCTCCGTCTACTCAACTAAATCTTCGCATCTTGCCAACTCACGCCCTTGGCGTAGTGAACCCCGCGGAGAAAAGGCGCATCGACGAGATTCTGCAGCGGTGCAAGCAAGAAACGGCAGAGATGCACGAGGAGGAGCGCGAGATTGGGATGGAGGCCAAGCGGCTGGAGAAGGTCGCAGGCGAGCATAAGGCGGTGATGGCGAGTCTCTTCCTCTTGCTGCAGCGGTGGGTGGGTCTGACTTGTGTGTGCGATTACAGGCTGCGCTCGACAAGCGCTTGGGTGTCATCCGCGCCGAGGCGAGCCGGAAGGAGAAATTGTCGCGCAAGCTGAGTACGTTGTATTCCTTTTCTTCTCCCTGGTCGGAGTCCTGATTTGTGGTGGTAGAGTCTTTGGAGCAGACGCTCGCCGCTGCGCTGAAGAAGGGCAACGCAGCGGAGGAGGGCGCCAAGCTACGCGGCCAGATCATGGCTATCGGAAAAAAACGCATCAAGCTCTTGAAGGAGGCTGCCGTATGTTGACCCTAAGCTGTTCTTACGACTCGCTGATCTATGCTTGTATACAGGACCTCACGACTGATGTACTGGCGGAACAAATAAAGGGAACGACGCTCACGTTACAGTTCCTCCAGATCGGCGCCAAAACGGCCGCGCTGAGAGAGCTATGCGACCGTAAGGACGCGAAGTACCAGACTGCATTGGCGGAGTTCAATAAGAGTATGTTTCGCGCAGTTATTCTTCTAGCTAAAGCCGACTCATCCACTCAGTCGACGCGGCGTTCCTCGAATCGAAGAAAGCGACCAAGGCGCTGATGGACACAAGCCAGCAGATGCTCTTGCAACTGCCGGAAGAGCTGCGCGACGAGTACCAGGAGCGTGAGCAGGCCCGCGGTCCGTATGATAAAGCCGTAGAGGAAGCAGTGAAGAGTGGTGAGGAGCCACCCGCGCCCGAGGAGGGTATCGACGTGCGCTCGATGGAGGAGCTGCAGACGGAGCTGGAGAAGCAGGAGGCGAATCTGGAGATGAACGCGAATACGAACCCCGGTGTCGTGGAGCAATATGAGAAGCGCAAGCGCGATGTGCGTGTCTTGAGCTTATATCCTTCCTTCGATGGGTATCTCACTGACTCTTGGTGCAGATTGAAGCGATGGCGAAGTCCCTCGAACAGCGCCACCGCAGCGCGAATAAGCTTGAGAAGAATATCAAGAATGCACGGGTATGTATTCGTGTCTCCTCTTTTCACATACCTCATGCATGTATCTGCTGTAGGACAACTGGGAGCCTGCGCTGCAGGCTCTTGTCGCAAGCATCGGGAAGAAGTTTTCTGCTGCTTTTGACCGTATGTCGTCCCATCGAGTCTTAATCTGTTTGCTTACGGTGTGGGTGCTAGGTATCGGCTGTGCAGGCGAGATCCGCGTGCGGCAGGACGAGTCGTTTGCGCTGTGGGCGATTGACATCCTCGTCAAGTTCCGCGACACGGAAAAGCTGCAGTTGCTCACGAGTCAGCGCCAGTCCGGTGGGGTAGGTCCCACTTTGCCTTCCTTTTCTGCGACGTCCTGGACACGAGCTGACTGATTTCGGCTTTTTTTTTAGGAACGTTCCCTGACCACCATCTTGTACCTCATGTCCCTCACCGAGGAGGCGCGCGCGCCGTTCTCGCTCGTCGATGAGATCAACCAGGGTATGGACCAGCGCGCCGAGCGCATGGTGCACAACTCGATGGTTGAGGTGACATGTAAGGAGGACAGCGCGCAATACTTCCTCATCACCCCGAAGCTGCTCCCGGATTTGGAGTACCATGAGCGGATGCGTGTGCTTTGTGTGAATAACGGGGAATGGCTCCCAGATGTCGATGAGGGGGGCAAGGGGCTGGGGAATATGATGGGGATGATTGAAGGGTATGTGGCGAAGAACTCATAGTTGCCTTTCGTCCGCGCTGCCGATACTTATACATACATTTTGTTACCTACTTATGCCTGGTTTTCTACCGTATTTTATTGTACGTCGTTCTGTAGTCGCCTCAATGTAGTCGTCTCACGTTTTTTGTTCTATTGTAGGATCTGGTAATTGTTGAATCAATTGCCGCAGTTGACTATCATGGACTTCGGCTTCCGTTACTCAGTTCCTTACCATGACATCCCCTCCAGCAAAACGCCAACGGACCGAAAACGCGTCGATAACGCGTTCCGACATCTGGTATAATGATGGTAGTCTCGTTCTACTGAACATTCTGCTTACCTATGTATTTTCAGGCGCGTCAAGCGAACTTTGAAAGCTTGCATACCGCCTCGAAAGCTTCCCTAAAGCCCGATAAGTATGCTCATCACTGTGGAATGCATATGGAAAGTCACCGTGTCCCTCGGGATCTTGGCGTCAAGTTTCTTTCAGGAACGACTATAATTATCCGCTTTTAGCTAAACAGCCTTAAGCGCTACAGGCTGTTGCAGCAGAGACTTTGTTAACTGGCCTGCTTTGTTCACATTGGCTCACCAGCTTTCTCCCAGGGCTAGAATGTTGCTTCCATGGTTATTTCTCTTGAGCTTGGGACCTGCTTTCGTACTGGCGTCGACGTATTGCACTGCTCTCGACGCATGTTGGCCATCCACTCAGGTCTGGGCCAGCTTAAACACCTCTGTCAATGGACACCTCATTTTTACGCGTCCTCCTGCTGCCCCTTGTCATGTCTTGGATCCGTTGCTTGATGAGGAAACGTGCGCCGCCGTCAATGCGTCCTGGACTAGCATGTTTTTTCGAGTAGACCAGCCAGAAGTTACACAAGAGTATGATTTCCTGGCCTATTAATGACCAGTACTGACCTCACAACGTAGCACCTATTGGGAAAACGGCAATGCATCTTGTTACATCGATTTTCAGTTGGATACACCGTGCGAGCAAGGCCTGGTGCCGGCCATAGTCCTCGACGCCCATAGCCTCAAGGATGTTCAGAAAGGGGTCAACTTTGCTCGGGAGCATTGACTCAGACTTCGAATCAAGGCTTCGGGCCATGATATTATTGGCCGCGCTAGCGGAGAAGGTTCATTTCTTATTTGGACGAGACATGTGCAGAACTTGGCGCTCTGAATGGAACAAAATCGGTAAAGGCAATGAGGACGGGCCCTGGAGATGGATGGGCGAACATTTATGATCTGGCCAATCGGTCTGATGTTGTAGTGGTCGGTGGTACAGGGCAGACCGTCTCGTCCGCTGGAGGCTATGTGATGGGCGGTGGGGTGAGTATTCACGAAACATATACAACTCGGAACTGATTTCTGATATTCAGCACAGTCTGCTGTCTCGGCATCATGGTCTTGCTGTGGATAGTATGGATTTCTATTCTCTTTGGCCTGTGTTCGCTGATGAGATTTACAGATGTACTGCAATTCACCTTGGTTGATGCCTTCGGCAAGAAGGTAATCGCCAACGCTCACCGAAATTCTGACCTCTTCTGGTGCTTGAGAGGAGGCAGAGGTGGTACATTTGGTGTTGTGACAGAAGTCGTTCACAAAACTTGTCAGTATGATTCTAGAGTGTTGTTTGTGTCTTACAATTTACGAAAGATCCCGGATATCATAAGATCTTGGTGACAACTCTCACCGTCTCTGCTCCAAATTCAACAGAGCTGGCAAGTGTTCTGAAGGTGTATCTGGATCTTCAGCCTTCCCTCAATGACGCTCAGTGGTGGCTGACTACCACTGTTCAACAAACCTCTTTTGTACTTCAAGCTGCGCTCTTCACTCCACCAGCGGGTGTAAATCTTACGCAAGTCGCTCATGAAGCCTTCCAGTCGGCGATTCTGGCAGCTCAGAACTTGAGCATGTCGCCTACATTTGTTGTGCAGGAGTTCCCTAACTTCCTTGCTGTACATGACACATTCTTCCCGCCTTCCTTGTCCGGTTCTCCAGCTGTCCTCGCTTCACGTCTTATTCCTCGCCATGTATTCGAAAACACAACCGCAACGACATTACTGGTGCAAGCAGCAACAGAACCTTTCGAGGTTATTTTCAACCTCTGTGAGTCTCCAGACCGGTTTCCTTGCATACTGTCTCACATCCAAAAAGTCGCTGGTGGCGCAGTTTCGAAAGTCTCACCCCATGCTACATCGGTGAATCCAGGCTGGCGCAAGGCTCCATCTTGTCATATTTGCCAGCAGATGGACTTCTTTGACTCCCCTCTCTATACGGGATACTTTGCGGCAGACCCTGACTTTGCAGACCTCGCTGTTTGAACCATTCAGCAAGGGACTGGGCACGTATCTCAATGAAGCTGATTGGCGCGTATTCTATATGGCCTGCTATTCACTATGGCTAAAATGGTTCGGCAGAAACGACCCGGATTGGCCTCTGAGCTTCTGGGGCGACAACTATGAACATCTACTGGAAATGAAACACAAGTTGTAAGCCATATAATGTACATGCTGGACGCACAAGCTGACTTGGTCAATGAGTGATCCTTTGGGAGTCTTCAAATGCCCCAAATGTGTCGGTTCAGAGGTCTTTGGTTCTTGAAGGGCCCCGGGAATATGAATGTGTAGGTTCAATGTAGGAGTAGTTATGTGGTTGGAAATAAATATCTGGTCTTATTATCTGAAAGGCTGTCGTCAACTAGACAGAACACTACAAGGTCACGCAAACAGACAGGACCACGGTGTATTCCAACGGTGAGACTCCAGGCTACAAGCAACGGATGGAAGATACAGGATGGTGGTAGTCGGTGTGTAAGCGTAAAAGGAGATAAGTAAAAGATGTCGTCTTAAATATGAATATCGAGGCTGACTAAGCTGCATCAATGCGGCACAGATAAACACCGTGTGAGGATGGCCATCCTTACATTATCGCATGAGGCGCAGTCGGAGCCGATCATTGATTTTCACTCTTGGTCTCTTACTACCCTGTCCAGTCTCTTACACAGACGTCCCACTTGCAACCTCATTCTAAATACATGCCTTCACCTCCTACGAAACACCAACACATCGAAAACACGTCAATAACACGTTCTAAAGTCTGGTACAAAGATGGAAGCATAGTGATGCAGGCTGAGAGCACCCAATTTCGCATCCACTGGGGTGTTCTGTCGCAACACTCCAACTTCTTTGCTGATCTTGAGGGACTTCCCCAACCAAATGATCAGCCCACTGTCGACAGATGTCACATCATTGAGCTCCAAGATCCTGTTGTGGATGTCAAATATCTGCTGAAGGCGCTGTACAACCCGTACAAACACCCCTTTTCCCACCCATCATGCTGGTGCTGACTTGGGATACATAGATCCTTTCTGAGCCAGCCTGTGCTTTCGCTGTCAGCCATTGGCACTCTCCTCCGGCTGGGGCACAAATATGATGTCAAGATTGTGGTCGATTCAGCGGTGGCACACATTGCATTCAAAAATCCCACAACACTCTTTGAGTTCGACACTCTGACTAATGCTCTCGTCGATAGGAAATACGCACCAACACATATTCTCGCTGGTTCTGGATTTTACTTCAATCTGATAACGCTGGTACAAGAGCACAACATAGTGTCTACCCTTCCTATCGTGCAATCCTGTGCGGCTCAGTGAGATCTGTTGTGATCAGCCCTGTACATCCAACCTGACCGATGCACTGAACAGACTAGCATCCTCGATGGCATACAAAGAGAGGACAACACACTGGCATCTCTGCCTTTGGTCGATATGCGCAGATGTCTGATTGGCCGCAAAAGGCTTCTGGTCAAGCAGGTCCAGCCAGGTTCTACGCTAGGATGGATTTGAGAATGGGAATCTTCAGACTGCAAGGACACTTCATGCTGGGCGTCAGAAAATGTGGGACAAGTTGCCTGTGATTCTTGACCTGCCACCTTGGGAAGAGTTGAAGAAGGACCTGTAGACCTTTTTCCAATGTCATTAACTCTGAGTTGGCCCTTGGTATGTACACATTCAAATGGCAAAGCTTCCTCGTGTACTCAGATTTCTTGTACAGTAATGGTACCCCATAGGATTTGTACATTGACAACTTGATGAATCTATCCTGCTTCTTCTTGCAAAAGCATGTTTGACCCACTCCAGATTCCAAGCCATACTGTGTGGTGTGACCATTCTTCCCTTCCGGCGATGTGAAGCTGTTGAGCACTTTGTAGTGCAAATAGAGATTCTCTCAGACATGCACATCAAAATTCTGTTCTATTTTGATGATGGTGGAACCAGTTATAATTGCAGCCAAGTCAATGCATCCTCATCTTTGATTTGGTCATTGCTGGAATGGCACCACACAGCATGATAAGGACTGCGGTGTCGGTATCAAAATGTATATGATTCGAATTCAACTGCATTCATCCTCTAAAGGGGAAAGTATAGTCAAATGATAGTGAGGAAGGTCGGTGCACAAATCTGGTATGTGTGTATGAGGTGTGTGTGTGTGTGTGAACAGTGGTTCGTGGAGACTGTTCGTCTCCTGAGTATGAGCGAGTGTGGCGGACCTGCTATCAGCTGAAATGTGGTAGGAGAAGGGAATATACTAGACCTGGTTCCCTAATGTGTTGCCCTGCCTGCTTTCCTTGGTGCACTCTTCCCCTTAGAACCAGCACTGGAGGTACAATGGATATCACACAGACAATGACACCGATGTCGCTCAAACGGTGGGTGAGACAATCGGTCTCAACGGGTTCGGACGGTGATTTGAATGTGATGGCTTCTCTCCGGGCCTGTCTTCTACAGAGCAATGCTCGTGAGAACAGTGATCCCAATTGAGGAAGCCTGAATATATGACACCAGGTCTGATGAGGAGGGACCCTGCTGATAGAGGTGTGGGAGGTAAGACACCGACGAACGAGCAAATATAGGACATGTGGCCTGTCTCCAGCTGTGGGGGTGAAGAGGAGGGTGCACAAGAGGTACCAAGTCGGGGAAGGCTGGGAGTACCCCTTTAGATTGAGTGTGAGCGGTACAATAAGTGGGGAAACACCCTGGAAGCTACTTCTGCAGGCTGGAAGGTACTGACTACTCCTACTAAATGTGCTCCCTTTTATACCTCCTCGACAACTTCCCATGTTTCCAGAGGTGCCATGCAGGTCGCAGGTGTTTTCAGGGGGCAGGGGACAACATGAGGCATTTTGGGGTGCATATACGGCAGGAGACTCGGTGCCTCTGCTGAGGAGACCAATTGTCTTTGGGTGCGTGCGAGGCACAGCGAGGCCAAGGAACCTCAGGAGTCAGAACACGTTCGGAGCTTCAGGTATGGCCAGGTGGTCGCATCGGAAGGTGCTCGAGCATTCAGGATGGAGGAGAGACAAGTGGTCTCCCTCGGCTAGTCAATGCGTCGTGTGAAGTGGGGGAGAAGGCAGTGTTGGGATAAGTTCTGCCTCATCTGCTGGATAAGTGTCAGGCACGAGCAAGGTCCACCTGGCATGAGAGGTCGTCTGGAAACGCCAACAGGAGAGGTCGTCCACGCATTCCACCACAGGAGGGGACGGGTTGTATCGTGTCGATGATTATCTGTGAAGTGTGTCGTCCATGTCGGTCAGGAGAGTGTCGGTCTCATTCGTTGGAGATGTGTATACGGACAGTCGCTCGCTGCCCTCACGTTGTAGGAAGGAGCTGAGAGTCTAGACCTGGGGAACCGTTGTATCCTGCTGACAATTGTGCGGGAGCAAGTTCGAGAGGCAAGAAGGTGTTTTGGATGGTGGGGAGAGTGTTGGTCTTGCTCGGAAGCTGCTTCTGGTAACATAGAATCCCGTTATGGAAGATCTGTCACGTACATCCAAGCTTGTCCCATCACTCATGCAGATGGTTCGCAGGGGCCATGAGGTGACGAGCGGTGCGTAGCATGCTCAGAGACCTCACAACAGACACCAATTTAAATTGTGCCAATACACCATGGGACCCGAAGTTTCTCCAGTTAGGCTGGTAGAAACCGGATATTTTTAATGGCTCAGTGGATCATCAGAGGATGTCTTTCATCAGGAAAACCGAATGTAACTATAGCCACTATGCAGCGCTTGATAGCACTTGACAGCACTTATGCAGCACTTGATAGCACTTGACAGCACTGCATAGTGGCCATAGTTACATCCGGTTTTCCGGATGTTCCCTGTCAACTAATGAAACAGTGATTTGAACCTCAGCATGTGTTTGAAAACCGCCCTGAGTGTTGAAATCAAGGTAACCGCAGCCTTGACTCAGGAGATAGCAGAAGACCCTCGCAAACGTGCAGGGGATTCATTCGCAAACTACACAGTAGTTAGACTACAATCTGCCAGGAACTACTTAAACTAAAGGTAGGTGAATTAAACTAACTGAGAGTATTTTACCAAAGGGAGAGAGAACAACACAGAATAAGGTAAATGAAGGGGATAGGGAAAGGTACAGTAGCTGTTGTCTTAATACACCAGTCAACGGCATAACAACGGCATCGGAGATAGCAAGTGATGGACTCAGAATTCCAACACTGAGAACAGGGCATTCCCAGGCCTCGGCATGGACTTTATATAGTGTACATCCCTCAACAACTCCTAAGATGCCTTCTCAGCCCACTGCCAGTCAAGTCCGACTGAACAATATTACAACATGTTTGATGATGACTATCAATGTCCTGCAATTGCTTGCTACCAACTTTGATACCCCATTCCTTCAAGCCATCTTCATCACGAAAAGTGTGCCAGGATTCCGAGGATGTGCCAAGGCCCTTGGAATACCCATAAGCCCCTGCAAGGGTACTCAAGGCTTGAACACACCGCACAAGGGCCTTACAACTCTGACATGAAAACCACAAGGGCTTGGAAGGGGTCCCAGGCTGGACTAGCTTCCAAGGGGCTCGAAAGGTCCCGGCCGCGCTTTGTGGGGCAAAAGGATATTTCCTTTGAGCATCTATTGCTATTCCAACTTCAGCTTGCTTGACTGTTTCTCCTACTGCCTTAGGATATTTATTATCGGAATGCCCGCCTCAGGTTTTGAACTCGCGACCTCGCGAGGAAGAAAATTAACAAGACACATACACTACCACTACTCTATTGTACTGCTTGTGTCTAATGAAACCACACTGCCCATACTGAGTTACTTAGAACCTGCCACATCTAATCTAACCCATAAGTAGTGGACACGCTCATTCACCTTGCCCGGTACGAGGTTAAAGGTCACTAGTGACATTGCTGCTGCATAATGGGTGTGATATTGACCCCCGGATAGTGAGATTGAGGATGTCGTGCAATTGACTCAAGCCTTAAGTGACATTGGAGACCCCTGAGAAGGGCGCATTCAACCCTCAACTTGTGCTTAGAAGAGATTTGGGACAGTTGTGCAAGGCTTGGATGCCCTCGAACACCCCTTGAGTGCTGTGCTCAAGGCTTGGCCGGACTTGTGAGGCGTTGCCGAAGCCATCAGTCCTCGGGAGCTTTCGGCACATTTAGTGATGTTGAACACAACACAGTCCCTTCTGGATCATATTCAGGTAGAGTTCAGGGTTTGCTTTTACAACCATCCTGGCTCACCACTCTTCTCAGGCAGTCAAACAAAACAAAGACAGCTGTGTGCAGTTGATGGAACAAACCTACACATTGATCAATGCAATTATAGTCGTCCATGGTTCTGCAACCAGTGGGGTGCTGCCACCAACTATCCTGGAGAATATTGGAAAATTCACTGAGCATGTTTCTTGCAGAAAGACAATCTTTTCTGTACTGACAATCCATGTAGGACTCTGCATAAAATCCACACATTTGTGGAGGCTCAAAGGACTGGCAACAAAATCAAGGAATTCCTCCGTCAGGGAGAGTTGAGCACATTGTTCAGGGATTGCCAGTCTGGTTTGAAACAAGGACTGGATTTCTTTCAGGTACGCCTATCACTGTTCTGGGAGATTTCATTGATGGATACCATGCAGATTGGAGGTGCCAATATTATGACAGATCTTTCAAAGATGCAACAGGAGGCAGAACAGAGAAACCAGGAAGTGCTGAGGATGATTGGAGAACTCTCTGATACAGCTAGTTCAGATGGACTATCCATGGTCAAGAAATGTTCCCCACTTTGCCAATATCATACTAATTTCTTTTCAGACAAGCCGTGTTTATTCAGGGTCCAACAGGTAGTGATTTGATCCATCCAATAATCAGTTACTCATAGTAACCTCCAGCTCAACCTCAATCTCAATGCTACCCTCAGAACCAAAGATATTCCATGGACGGGACTCTGAGATCTCAGATATCCTTCAACTTTTCAACCAGGGAACCCCACATATAGCAATTCTAGGCAGTGGAGGAATGGGAAAAACCAGTCTTGCAAGAGCTGTTATCCATCATGCACAGATCAAGACCAGATATCAGCAACATTGTTTCTTTGTTGCCTGTGACTCTGCATCAAGCACAGTTGAGCTTGCAGCACTTATTGGGGCCAACATTGGGCTCAAGTCAGGCAAAAATCTGAGTCAAGCAGTTTTTCAGCACTTTTCCAGTAGCCCTAGCAGTCTCTTGGTTCTTGATAACCTTGAAACATTGTGGGAGCCTATGGAATGTTGTAGTGATATTGAAGAATTTCTATCCCTGCTTGCAGATATAGAGCATCTAGCATTGATGGTGAGTTCATTTTTTCCTTTATATGGATTTGCTGAAATTGTGACAGATAACAATGCGAGGGGCACAAAGACCTGGGAAAATGCAGTGGACAAGGCCTTTTTTGCAGCCTCTCAAGCCTTTGGATCAGGATGCTGCTCGAAAAACATTCATTGACATTGCAGATGAAAACCACAACCTTGATGAGGTTGATAAGGTCCTTTCCTTGACAGACAACATGCCCCTTGCAGTCAGTCTTATTGCACATCTAGTGGACTCAGAGGGATGCCCTAATGTCTTGGCCCGCTGGGAGAGGGAGAAAATATCTGTGATCTCAGTGGGCACTGATAAAGAAGCCAACCTGGAAATATCAATTTCACTGTCGCTGTCAAGTCCTAGGCTCAATAGACATTCCCGGGATCTTCTCAGTCTCTTATCAATGCTGCCAGATGGACTCTCAGATGTGGAGTTAGTGCAAAGCAAACTACCAATCAGGAATGTACTTGGATGTAAAGCTGCATTGATTGCTACTGCTCTAGCATATAGCAATGAGCAAAAACGCCTCAAGGCATTGGTGCCTATCAGAGAATACATGAATAAAATCCAACCTCCATCTGAGAATCTCATCCGACCTCTGTTCAAACATTTCCAGTTCCTCCTCAAATTCTTTGACGATCACCCAGGATCTGAAAAAATGACAGCAACAGTTTCACAGATATCATCAAATCTAGCCAACATACAGAATATCCTTCACAATGGACTCCAACAGGGTCATCCTGAGCTCAATGATATAATTTATAGTATATGTCATCTGAATGTATTTCGCCAACTCATGGGCCAGGGAATCACACCATTGATTCATCAGGTCCACAATATTCTTCCACACTCAGAAGATCATCACCTCAGGACCTATGTCATCACTGAAATATTTTGGTCCTGGGAAGAAATTATAATCTCTGATCCAGATACACTTGTCACTAAAGGATTGACCCATTTTGAGCACTTTGATGACCCAGATCTTAAATGTTAGCTTCTCAGTTGGGCTTGCTTTGTTATGACACTAACAAAAGTTGCATAGGCCGGTTTTACACTTGCATTGCAAACTACTATCAGGGTGCAAGTGACCTAGCCAAAGCCATAGAATTTTGCCAAGCAGCTGTATCTTTGGCACATTCCACTGGTAACACCAAAAGGCATTCAGATGCATTGTATTACCTGGCATCAATGAACGAGCGAATTGGTGATTATTCTACAGCCCAATTGCAGGCATTTGAAGCACAGAGGCTAGCCAGAATTTCTGCAGATTTGTTTGCTGAAGCACATGCACTGGATGTTCAAGCAATGTGCTTGAAATGGTTTGGTGACTATAGCAGAAGTGTTTCTACTCTCAAAAGGTCCATGCATCTCCTAGGTCTTTGTGGACTATCAGGTGGCAACACCTACCGGAACCTCATGAGTGAACAGGCAGAGATCCATATGTTGAAATCAGAGTACCTTGAAGCATACAACATTCATGTCCAGAATATCAAGGAAATGCCTGCAGATCAAAGTGAATGGTATCGTGGATATGCTTTGCTCAATATTGCAGAGCTTGGTGTGCACATGGGTTATCCAAAGGATAGTGTGTTGAGGAACCTGGATGCAGCCAGAAACATATTAGAGCCTCCTAAGCAGATCCTGGGATTAGCAATGTGTGATACCACCCTAGGACATTTCCATCTCCACAAAGGAGAGTTTCATGAAGCAAAGATGATCTTTGAACAGTGTATCAAATTGTGGACAGGAAGAAATGCAGAAATCATATTCTACTGTTTGGAGCAACTTGGTAATGTCAGTTGCTGGCCTGAAAAACATTCAATGTCCAGGTGGACAGTACTATTTCTGGCACTGTCTCTGAAGTCATCATATAGACTTGGCATGTATCAAGCTCTTCAATTCTTGGGGGACATATTTCTCTCATACAATGATGAGGATACTGCTGTTAGCCTGTTCACGGTTGCTTTGGAGGGATTTACTGCAATGGATGTGCATCGCAGCAGAGCAGAATGCATGCTCAGACTTGGGGATATTCACAAGAGATGCAATGACCTGCTGAAGGCAGTGGGCCATTGGGAAACTGCGAGACCTCTGTTTAAAAGGTCATCACAGGCAAAACAGATTGTACAGATTGATGAAAGGCTGACAAGTGTTGGCAAGGATGTGCACCAGCAACACAGAGAGAATTTGGTCGAGCTGGCAGAATTGAAAATCTCTAGTGGTATTTCAGATGAAATGGAGGATGATCTTAAAGACGAAAATAAAGATTTGGATGCAATGAAATTGGTTGAGCCCCTAGCTACTTACAATCTCTGAATGCTATGTACTGTGTTTAGTTTCTGGCTAAAAATGTATTTATGTTTTGGTATAGTTTTATAGCACAAGTTGAATTGGATTTATTCACATGCATACCAGCAACACATAGCTTCGTTCATGGCATCTTAATGTCTGATTCCAGCCAGCCCTCAACTACTTTGTCAAATATCTGCTGAAGGCGCTGTACGACTTGTGCATGCACCGCGTTCAGTCCTGCTTGAGTTTATGCACATGCTGAATGATGGCGAGTGGGATGCCTAGGCCAGCCCCTCCTCCTGCCTGTGGCCCTTGGTGTGCTCATCCAGCTCTGGCGCAAATACAACTATATGAATGTCCTCGCTGCTGCAGTGGCACGTATCATGTACATCAACCCCATGACGCTCAACATGTCCGATGACGTGCTGCTGCTCGTCAATGGGGTGTACAAACCGATGCAGATTGCGCCCCACTGCAGGCTCTCCTCCGACCACGTGGTACTGGCACATGAGAACAGCATCACAGCGGCCCTGCCTACTGCATACTACCGCACACTTGTAGTTGGCAATAACAACTCACTGGTGTGTCTGTCACGTATCCGTTTTCACTCACGCCTATTACATCCTGGTAATATTCTTGAATCTTAAACTTTAAATGCACAGGTCCAGCTCCTTGATGACCTCACACACCAGGACGGCATGTGCACATCCCTGCCCCCGCTCGACCTGCACCATTGCCTCATCAGCTGCAAACACCTCCTAGTGAAACAGTTCCAGCCAGGATACACGCTCAGCTGGCTGCATGCGTGGCCATAGAGCCCCACATGCGGCGATGCTGCGGGCTGCACAAGTCCATATTCTGCCGCTTCATGAATGACGGCGTCGTTGTGGGCTCCACAAGCTCAACAAGGCATGCCAGATACTTTGTGGCGTGTGCGCAAAGGCGGCTGCAGAGGTGATGGTGACCAGGCACAAGAAGATGTGGGAGGAGTTGCCAGGGTGTTTTGAGCTGCCGGCTTGGGGAGTTGAAAGATGAGTGGTAGACCTTGTTGTACTTGAAAGCATGCTACCCACATCAAATGTGTATGTATATGTGATGTTTTTAGAGGTTGAGAGGAAGGATAGAAATGCACGTAAACCGTGTCGGACACAGCGTAGCCGTAGGCAATCAATTCAAGGAAACCACTTGTCTGGCTCACGCAGTGCATGTACAGGCATCCAGATTCCAATATTCAGGCTTTTATTCATTGTAGTCAGGTGTGCCGGGTGATAGTAGGTATACAATTGATGTCTGCAATGACCAGCGAGCCGATGAGTCCATCTTCTCTGCCATGTCGCAATTATAGCCGCTTGCCTTTGGTTTGGGTGCACATCCACCCTGTAGGTAGGTGGGAGCTATGCGTGCGTGTGTCAGTGGCAGCGGACCTCTAGACGAGGTCCTATCGGGCAGCATGGTGGCAGATGCTTCGAAAGTCAGAGCGCTGTGAGTGAGTGCAGTGCAGTGCAGTCGGCCCACACTACTCCTCCTCTGCCAGCTCATAGCCCACCCAAACGACCTCCGTGCAGCTGGTGCATGGAACAAGATGCACCCTGTGGTCCATCTCAGCCCCAGTGATTGCATACGTGCCGCTGCACCGACACGCATGCGTCCACACATTGGTGCCCTGCTTGTCAAAGTCTACGAGTGAGATAACCTGCGCCAGGC
Source organism: Mycena albidolilacea (assembly GCA_029282495.1). Taxonomy (NCBI): domain Eukaryota; kingdom Fungi; phylum Basidiomycota; class Agaricomycetes; order Agaricales; family Mycenaceae; genus Mycena; species Mycena albidolilacea. Next base: position 744,422 of record JARIHO010000014.1, on the reverse strand, counting down.
ACAGGCACTTCAGCGGGCCCTGGTCTGCCTTTGCCTTTGCGTGGAGGGTGGGTGAGGAGAGGACACGGTAGGTGTCCTTGATGGCGGCAATGTCGGGGGTGGAGTGGGAGGCGTTGTTCTTGTCTGGGTGGGTGGTGAGCAGGGTGCGGTGGTAGGCTGCCTTGATCTCGGCGGGAGATGTGCCTGGTGCAAGGTTGAGGACAGCGTAGAGGTCTATGAGGCTGTGCTTGATTAGATCAAACTGACTTGTGAGGTGGAGAGGGAGTTGAGGAAAAGGAAGATGTATTTTATGGGGGAGAGATGGACAGGTTTGTGTTGTTTACTAGGCAAGGTAGTTGTGTCCTCTAGGTCACGTAGAGGATGAGATGGAGAGCCAGGGGAAGAGAACAGCGTTGTATGCTGTGTGTCCACTACGCAGACCTAGAGAAGGGAAGAGGAGTGTGTGTGGTTTGCAGGGGATACGGTAGGCCGGAGCTACACAGTTCAATTTCAAATCGTTCCGGCCCCACGCAGGTTCAAATCACGCGACAACCAGGTTTTCTGACAATCTGATCACTTAGTCTTAGGGCTCACTGCTGAATACTAGAAGCTCACTTTATTCAAAATAATTAATTGTTCTGATACACGACGTCCACACCCAGGTCTTCAATGAGGTTCGACATTTGTGAGAAAATACTCCAGCTGTTCTCAAGGGTAATCTTTGGCCAACCCATCGCCTCAAGCCTCATGAACTGTGTCTGCCATAGTAGAGATCTCCTTGGTCACCCAAGCCAGATGTTGCTCGCACGGTCTGACCTCCTCAGATAAAGTCTCTTGAAGCAGATGAACTGTGTCCTGAGGCACCTCAATACGGCAGTTTATGCTGCCATAGAATTCAGGATGCTCCAGCACATCAGCCGGGATGTGTCCAGAAGGCATGTTCCTCATCTGCTGGCTGCAGATTTTGTGTTGATTCCAGTAAACACAGAATTCATTGAGTTCCACCTGAACCAGAGGTGGGAAAATCCAAATAAATAGATTCCTATCTTGATTGCTGTGAACAAGTGAACATGACAATTGAATGGGAATATCATACCAATGGAAGGGAACATTGGAATTGAAAATGTGGTCAACCTGGCCTCACAGGATATGGTCCTTGAGGTTAAAGCCAAGCTTCTCATGAAGCCATTGCCAAAATGCCTCGATTATTGTATTGTGGACACTTTTCACAACATGTGCAATGGGTAAACATCTGGGTCAATAGTTCGTCTCAGAGCTGAGGTAGGCTGTTAAATGAAAGGAATCCGAGGCTGGGGAATGATTTTTAACATAGAATAGAGCCTTTTGGCTTCATAGGAATGTGTGCCATGAACCCCAATTGCTTCTGTTACTGCGATTTTTGTTGTGTATTACAGTTTGTTTAATGCCGGAAGGTTTCACCTCAGAGCTCAGGTAGGCTGTTAAATGAATGAAAATTGAGGTTGCAGAACCATTCTATGCATGAAATGGGACCTCTCTGCCTTATACTCACTGCCTGAGCTCGCAACCAGTATGGCAACACCACTTCCAAGGACTCAGCTAATACTGTACCATTTTGACCATAAGTTCATCAAAATTATTTAATTTGTCGTCTGAGAAGCCCGAAAAATTTTCTTTTGAATTAAGGTGATTTTTGCACACATCAAAAAAATTGGGTGTGACCTGTGACTGAACCTACAATCAAAATGGTACAGTAATGAGATCGATATGTGGCTGTGTAATCGCCTTTTGACACTGACCTTTTCGTGTAGTATTTGACTTTCTCACGAAGTGTATCCGCCTCACAAATGATTGGGCTGCTGAGCCCCGATGAATTTGAGCAAAAAATTGTAGAAGATCCAGAGACCCACAGTGTTTCGGACTATGGGTACAACTTTATCCAGAATACAGTGGTGATACCATTGGCAAATCCGTGCGGGGGATGACTGATTCAATGTATTACTAGGCCGAATCCTGGGATATAAAACTGAGCTAGAGAAACTGAAGCTGGAGATTTTGAAACCCCAGACCTATTGCCAAAGTAACTACGCTTCTTTGCCTGATGAAAGTTTACTCGCCATTTTTCGCAACACTTTACCACCGTCATGGTCGTTCGATGGGACAAAATCAATGCTGCCCTATCCACAGGATATCTCTTCAGTGGATCTGTGCATGAAGCTCTCTATTCTAGCGGTTTGAAAATTGTGGAATCACACTGGTACCGAATTGCTCTACAAGAGAGTCACCTTGTGTCAGATTACGCAGTTACCGGTATTCATTCGCGTGCTCAAAGGTCGAGAAGGGCTCAGTGCCCTAGTGAAGCACATGGGCATTGATTGCTTTGTCCCTCGCAGTTACTCAAGACTGCATGAACATGAGACCAAGCAGGTATTAAGGCTCTGTCCAAATCTTTTGCATGTTGGATTTTCCCCGCTATTCTGGATCCCGGAACTTCCCTGCCCATTGCCAATGGGCTCCTTCTCTATCATATCTGCATGCCATATTCAGTGATCCTTCCTTCCCTGTTCCACCTCAAACTCTTGAATCTTTGACCTTCATCCTCCCAGCCACTTATGATGAAGGCCATCCTTTACTTAATTTTCCCAGACTGGAATATTTGTGTCCCACAGTCACTTTGAAATCAGTGGTTTCTGAATGGCTAGCTCCCAACCTGAGATGATTGCAGGTATCCGGTGAAACAGTGCACTTCTTATATGACTAGGAATAGCTAATTGATAGGTATTGCGAACAAACACCCAAAACAACCAACCACAACCAATCTACCTCCAAAGATCTAAGTGCTTCTCTTTGTGAGTTCAGGTCCGGGCCGTAGTATGCAACCAGTAGGTTTGAACAAACACAAGTTTGATTTATAGGCTTTTAACAACACACTCTACAACGTACTAGCAATATGCAACCGCCAACAACAACACTGCTAGGAACCTAGGGATGGTCCGGGGGATGTGTTTATATGGGGTGGATACAAGATGGCTGGACCACTAGGTCAAGAACACCAGGGCAGAGGTTTGTAGGTTTGTGAAAATCCTCGCCTTAGGCAACCTAAGGACTACTGAGGCTAACTCCAAATGACTCCAAGTCTCAAACGGCAAGACTCTCCTTGACCGCCGACCTATTCCTTAATCAAGAACAGGAACCTTTCCGCTTTTATCGGCACTAGCTCACTACAAGCATCCAGCTAGCGACCCAACACACTATGACAGAGCTTCCATCTATATCGGGGTGAAGGCGAAGTAACTGACAAGTTATAGCCAAACTAGAGGTGGGGGCACCTAGTCTGTCTTCTTCTTAGTGGGCTCAAGTCAACACATAATCCACCTAGCAAGTGGTCCAACACACTACGACAGAGCTTCTGTCTTGTCGGGGTGAAGGCAAAGTCACTAGCGCAAACTGCAGCTGGGTCTCGAAGAGAACACCCTTATTTTATATGTGGAGGTCTAAGACCAACAACACAAAACCCTCAACTTAGTCACTCAATGTTTCCAGAGTCTACAGTCTACTGATTCCAATATAAAGACTACTACAAGTGAAGTTTGGTATCAACCTCCACTAGCAGCCTGAGTCCACTAGCACCAGCTTCGTCCAAAGTCTGGGGCGTAATGTTCTTAGACCCTAGTCGGTCCTGCTCTCCCTTTTATACTACTAGGTTTGAGTTACATGTGAAAATGAGCTAAATAATACAATAAGCAATATTAGATGATAAGAATTACGGTCAGCCAATGAGACGACTGCTGTTTGGTTTTGGGACTGGTTTGGTATATGCCAGGTCAGCCTCACTGACCGGCTAGTGTTCAACCGTGGGTATATCAATGGATCCTCAGCCCTCCATCTATGCCGAGCACCATTTCCGGACCAACCGGCGATGTAGCCGGTTGTCCAGGTCATCTCTACTCTGTCAGAGCGTTGATCTATTGCATCTAGGCGACGCAGTGTTGCAACTGACATTAAATGGTCATAGCTTGTTGGTCAGAACATCGATCAGACCTCCGGTCATCGGTACAGCCTGTACGATCGTCCCTAGCTCCGCTCCAATAGCTTGCTTGCTATTTCCCTTTTCCCTAGCTGCCCAGATCGGGCCCCAGCCTTGTGCTGCTTCATCTCTTATGCAGTGGTATGTCTTTGTCAAAGCCCTAGCCGGTCGCTAGTCGGGTTGTTCCGCCTATCACTGTCTAGCCGCTTATCTAGAGATTAGATAGTACTACCAGATCTTGTGCCGAGCTTCCTAGCTCAAGGCATAGTCCCCTAGCTGCACTTCCATCGTAGATATCCGTCTGCTAGACCCTCACTAGCTCTAGCGCAAGCCATCTCTGGACTACTAGAGCCTCCTAGGTCATGTCTCATGAATATATAGGCGGTGGTTTAATCCCTGGTTGTTTGTACACTCAGCTAGCGGCTAGCGCGTCACACTAGTGCAGCCTCGTGCTACAGTCAGCAGTTAGGGCTCGCTCTGACTCTCCTCTATATCACCTAACAAGTGGTCTGTGTACTAGCTAGGATGCTAGTAACAACAGAAGTGCTAGTTGCTTCCCATTGTATAAAATACTGGTCATAGGAAATCGCAAAATTAGCCCTAGATGCTGCACATTTATGTTACACCGTTTCACCGGTTTCCCTCATATCAATCTCCCAGTATTTGAGAAGTTACTCCGCACATACGGATCAACTATAACGTCCCTCAACACCCAGTTGATTGAAAGTCAGGAATGGCTGGGCCTCTGTCCCCTTTTGGAGCACCTCTCGATAGCCTCCTCTCTTTCCTCTCTGACACATCTGAGGGTCAGGTTCATTAACATATGCATTTACTGAAGTCCGCCTTTTCACACTCTGGAATTTTCACAGGACAATTTTCCCGCACTGTTGGAGTGTCAGCTTCTTGACCCCAGGCTCACAATGAATGCTGCCCCAGACATCTGCCAAAAGACATACAACAGTGCAGAAGGCCGTGTAGCAGACTTTCTGGAGCTCACCAAACCAACTTTGGTGAATGGTAGGGCCTTCCTCCGGAATGACATGAGCGACAACTATGTCCCTGATTCGGATGACAGTGGTGACAGAGGGTCCGATGGTTCAGAGTATGTCTTGGATTCAGACGAGGACAATGGATCCAAAGCTTCCGACTCAGATGCAGCCTCGTGTATCACCGTTGGCGAAGATGGGGGTGACTTGGAAGATGGGTTTTACATGCAGGAGGACTGGGAAGTCGGTCGCGATGAGGTGTTGGCAATATTTGATTGAACCCGTAATAACTAGTAGGATTCATTCTTCATTCTTCGTTCTCCTCTCATTTCGGCAATCTGAAGGTTGGTCTTGACAGGGATTGATCATTCCACACACTCAAAACACGAGTCCATAATTGTGCATACCCCAAGCCTATTCAAGAACTTGACAGACAGATGCGAGTGCCGCCGATAAGTAACCAGGAAAAGAAAAATTCAACAAAGACCAAAAGAAATCAACTTGTCTGAGGGGAAATGGATGAGCAAAAATGGAGCTGTTTCCTTGTGCTGACCATGGCAAGGACAATTGGGTGCTACTCAAACGAAATACGTGTTGCAAAGGGGGTGAAAAGAGCGAAGCTAGTGATGTAAAAGTGTTTGCGATAAAAGGCCGGATGAATGTTATTGGAGAGTCGTCATTTCGTCGCCGGACAGCGAATCCCAAACCGAAAGCGCTCCAGTCTGAGATGTCATGTATTTGCCAGGTCCCACCACATCATGAGAAATTGAGAATACATTTGGATTCATTCTTTATTGACAGCCGAAGCTTTTCGCTTGTCCAAAACTATTTTCGCACAAGACCACATATCCTCACAGCCAGAATATGGTGCCTCCCAGTCCTCTACAATATTAAGGATTGCTTGCTGCTCCACAATGCGATGATCATGCACTGGGAGAACTAGTCCTGTATAGTCACCTGTGTCAGCAATAATCAGGACCTGAAGGCAAGGGCAACTTGAGCACACCATCACGACATGCTCTATTTCAACCTCTGCATCGGGATGCAAGGCAACATGGGTTAACCGAGAAAAATGCCGGAGTATCGAGAGACCTTGTGCAGGAAAAGATCTCCAAAAGATGAGGTCGAGATGGGTGAGACTCGAAAGCCAAGTCGAAGAAGTGAGAGGAATCCCCGCAAAGTGTTTGAATTCAATGGAGAGCCGGTGTAGTGGCAACCGACTGATGAGGAGGGGGAGCTCTGAGGAACCATTGCTATCGACCCAGCAGGCGAGGGACTCTACTGCTGTGCAGGCAGCGAGAATGCTGCACGCTGTCGCTGCTTTTACGGAGTACATGATACAGAGGCATTTGACGACTGTGAAAAACCAGGAGGTTTCGAATTGACGAGGCTCAGAAATCCGTTGGCGCGGCAGTCGCCCGATATTGACACCACTTCGTAGAACAGGCACCCGATCCTGCAACTCCCACATTTATTTGATTGATTTTTTCTCGGTGAAGCTGAAACTGACCAGAACTGAACACATCGCGCAACCAGACAAAGGGTTAGCTTGAGGGCAACGTCTCGGCCGGAGGAACGGAATGCAATCATGAATATTTCGAGCTCAAGCTCAGACAGTGTTGTCCCTAAGACCTAAGGCCTTAGTTTGAACCTAAGGCCTTAGGCCTTAAATAAGGGCTTAGGTTAAGCCCTAGGTTGAGGCCCGGTTTTCATCTAAGGCCTTAGGCATCACGTGTGCCAATGGTTTTTAATCAATTAAATTAATTTTGATGCTGAATTAGCGGTTATACCACCCAAACCAGCCACCAGGACACCAAGTGTGCTTTCAACCTGCACCTAGAGGCAATGGAGACAGAGAAGAACCATATCCACAGTGCTGGGAGTCAAAGTAGCTAATGTGCCTACAGCTGGGAACCATCTTCCCTTTTAGGAAATTAAGGCCTAAGACCACCTAAGGCCTATGGCCTTAACCTAAGCCCTAAGGCCTTAGAAATTCTGGAGGTCCATTTCTAAGGCCTTAGGGCCATCACTGAGCTCAGATGGGAGTTTTGAGTTGTGGCAGTGCACTCGGTCGGCCGTTGCCGACCTTGCCGACTCTTCCAACAACAAAACTTGAACGCGCCGTTGACGCGGCAGACGTGTTACCTCTCCACCACCGGGCTCATGGCGCGATAAGCCGGTCTCTTGGAACTGGGCCCAGGCGCAAGACACGCAATTCCGCGTCCATTGGGACCTCTTGGCACAGCACTCGACCTTCTTTCAGACATTCTATATATATTCAGCTTCAATATCTAAACCGAATCGGCAGACCGAAATGAATCAATCGAATAAACGTTTTCACTCTTTACACCAAGGAATTCTGCCGAGAATTGGTAGAGATAATTGACCTGCAACACATTCCCTATTTTCACGAGTTTGGAGACAGGCTTGCTCCGAACCTACTTAGCGTCCACCATGTTTTTGTCCTTCCGTCCATTCCAGTCCTTCTACCACAGGATACGCACGATCATGTCGCTTGACCCGCTTCCAGCCCCGCCTGTCGTGAACGCAGCGATGCGGAAGCTGTTCCCGGTGAGCGACGACAATCGAGAACGAGAAAAAGCCAGAATGCTCAGCGGAATGCCCTTCGTCGTACACACCTCCAGCACTATTATTCAGGATATGATTAACTGTGGCGACGCGTGCGCCGCCGTCCGCATAACGAAGGTTCAACACTACCAACGTGAAGTTGCACCTTTGCACGAGTTCATTATCGTATGGTACCATGTGGTGAACAAGCCGGAAGTCGCCAACTACTTGGTTATCGAGCGCTGGGGATCGGATGTGCAGCCCCCGAATCCCACAAAAGAGAAGGTGGATAAACTCGATATCTATGCAAGCGATCCTGCTCCCTCATCCTTAGGGTATGTTAGCGAGTTTATTGGTTTTTACATATTCCGACGCACAAATCCACACAGATCCGGTCAAATGCAGGGCCCCATTACCGCTACGACGGCGAGTTCTATGAATAATTCTACCTCGTACGTTGATATGTTCGTTCTTTACAAGTAGTGACAAACTACCAACTGGCTCATTTCAGATCGGCTCAAACACAGGCTCCCATTGCAGCGACGACGCCGAGTGCAACCGACTACCCTGCCTCTTCATCCACTACGTATGAAGGAGTGTTTGTTATCGCGGCGGAGCTGACCAGTACCGCGTAGACCCTTCTCAGAGCAGCTGCGCCACACCGCTAAAGGTTCCCTCCGCCATTCCTTGGAGCTTTCGGGAAAACTTACGACCTCGGTCGCCAGTGACCGCATTGTTGTTTCGTGCCGCCGAAACGACATCGACCTCGAGAAAATGGAGCCTGGTGATCGGACATTGCTCGCGACGCTGGTTCCCCGAGCTGAACACGCCATCTCGGTCGCCCAGATACTGTGCATTGCGTCGTTCGTCTCCCAGCACTCTCCAATCTACGACCTGTTCGACAAATCCTGCTTTTACTACAGTCGTGCCATCTTGGATATTACCCGACGCCTGATGAAATGCGAGAGAACTCAGATCAAGGTTGCCCAGGGGTTTGATTTTTTTAAGTTGGACGCACTCAAGTGGGGGGCGACTATCTTCAATGGGGCCATGGCGGATCAAGGAGACGGGATTTCGGTATGCCGGCCATTCAGGAAAATTGTGAAGCTGCCTGGACGGAATTTGAGACTAATGTCCGTGCCCAGAAGGAGGTATGTAGCTGACGCTATTCTGCTATATGGGTTCTCTCAATTTTTACAGAGCATCGACCGGCCGGTGAAAGTTTTAGAACAGCAGCTTCGGGATGAAGCTCGTGCGCGCGCCGCGCCGCCTTCGAAGAGGAGTTGAGACAACTGAGGACGCTTCTGGACACGCAAGCTTCTGGTCCTTCCTCGTAAGAGGGAGGAGACGGAGCTACCGCGCTAGAGCTCAAGTCCCTACCCTCCAGCAAAACGCCAATGGACCGAAAACGTGTCGATAACGCGTTCCGACATTTGGTATAATGATGGTAGCGTCGTTCTACAGGCGCAGGACATGTAATTCCGCGTCCATTGGGACCTCTTGGCGCAGCACTCGACCTTCTTTCGCGATCTGCAGGTAGTTTCGACTAGCAGACATTCTATATATATTCAGCTTGCACCTCGATAACCTGCAGGACCTCCCTCAGCCAAGCCAACAGGACAAGTAACCAAGTTTGATGGCTGCCTCGTTATTGAAATGTCGGACTCCGCGCATTAGATCTGCAACATCTGTTAAAGCTCTGTATAATCCGTGACAAGATAGATATTCGGCCTTTCTTTGGCACTTTCGTCTCTGACATCGTTTGGGTAGCCTTTTCAACAATGAGAACGCCCTTCCCTTTCTCGTAATTCCCAGTCTCGTTTGTCTCGGGCAAAAATACGACTTCGCGAACTTGTTAAATGCAGCAGTCGAACGGTTAACCTTCGAGAACCCCGCAACTTTGACGGAATACGATGTTCTGTGAGGGATCAAGAAGTGCCGAGTGCTTTCACGCGCATTTTGGAATACCCTGGACTCTATTTCGACACCCTCACACTCGCGAGAGAGAACAGCTTGTTTTCTATTCTGCCTTATGTATATTTACGGACCATATTGGACCATGACCAGGTAAATAAGTTTCTCTTCCTGGTGTTACTGATAGCCAACGAAATGTGTACTGTAGGCTGATTTTTTCGATGGCATCCCTCGCGGCGATGGAACATCAGCCACGTTAATTCCAGTCGACCAGCGCAGCTGCGTCCTGGGGAGACCCAGACTCGTAAAGATGCAGTTTGAGCTCGACTATAGGTTTGGATGGCTACAGACTGCCGCCTCGCCGGAGGGTTCAGAACGAGGTTGCGAGTGGGAAGTCAGTGCAAGAGACTAGCCGGAGGGTGAGTCACTTGAGTGTCAAGATCTAGAGTTGTAGCAGAGGAAAGAATTCTCTGTTGCATCGGTTGTTACCCACTGGGAAACCATTACCTGTCTGGGTTGGTGTCTGGGTTGGGATCGCGAGATGGCCGCTTGACCGTACGTATTGCAGAGCAAAAACCAAAGGATAGACGGCGAAAGCGCAAATACTGACTGCCTTTCTCGCTTTCACCAGACCAGGCATCTTTCGTTCCCCGTTCGTGCGAACCGCGCTCTTAAAGGCACGTTCGGATGGTTGATCATGAACCGCCGTCTTGCCTGATAGCGAGTGCACACATTCAAGAATGCAACAGACAAAATAATTATTTCTTGCGCGAGTTTTTACTCGCTGGGCAGCTTTAAGCTCTGGTTACGTTAGGAAGTGGAATCTGTGTGTGTGGTCACCATAAACCAAAATTTGTTCAAGCAAATGATGTGGGCCGTCAGAAACTTAGGGAGGAGCTCCCCGTTTTTTTCGACCTCCCACCGTGGAACGAGCTGAAGAACGAACCAAAGCCTGCCATCGCGTTCCGTACATAAAATCAAGTGAGCGTTTCGGTGAATTCTAACCGTTCTGCATGTTGAAAGAATAGAATACACATAAAAGCTGATTTTATCAATCCTGAATCTGAAGGAACCGCTGCACCTGGATTTTGATAAATTCGTTATCATCCTTCGTGCCGCCTCCGCCGCCAGCCAAATGGCCCCATATGCTCTCGATGACCTTCAGATCCCCATGCTTCAAATGCTTCACCTCCTCTTCGCTATCTTCGGGCGGGAAATAAAAATCGCTGCGACTCGGCATGATGAGGCACTCGGCCTTAATCCGGCCCAGCGCCTTCGCCAGATCGCCTTTGTCCTCCTCTGGCCCGAAGAGCGAGATATCACCTTTCTGCCAGGTCTTTAAGAGGCAGAGAAGGTCGTGCGCGTCCCAAGGGCCCATGCTCCCTTCCCACGCCTCCTGTATATACGCTTCGAGGCTGCTGAACCCCAGTGTCTCCCAGCAGCGGTTGCGGAACCACGCCTGCGACAGCGCCCACGTCACATAAACGCGGGAAAAGGCCTTCGTGCCCCTGGTCGCGGGGCTTGGGTACTTGCCGTCGTGGAAGTCGACGCTGTTGACCAGCGCGGCCTTCGGGCCCTCGAGGAAGGACCAGTTGTGCCAGCTCGTGCGCGCGGAACCGGCGAGGACGACGATGCGCTCGACGAAATCGGGGTACAGCGCCGCCATGTGGTACGCTTGCTGCCCGCCCATGCTGAACCCGATGTACGCTGCGAGCTTGGGGATGCCCAGTGCCTGGCACAGGGCATGCTGGAGTCGGATGTTGTCCTCGTAAGTCACCTCGGGGAAGTTGGGGCCGCGCAGCGCGGCGGGGGCGTTGGACGGGGAGGAGGATTCGCTTCCGCCGAGCAGGCCGCAGACGACGACGAAGTGCTTGTGGAGAACAGGCGGCGCGTCGGAAGAGGAGGAGGGGATGTAGAGGAAGGTCAGTGTGCTGTCGAGCTTTCCTCCATAGCACGATGGGATGAAGACGGCTGGGTTTTTCGGGTCGCCGAAGGTGCGATATGCTAGTGTCATGGACGAATTTTTAGAGGGATCGGAGGCGTTGGTGTTGGGATGGACATCGTTCGTGAAGTATTTGGTTTCTCCAGCCATGGCAGTAGGTGACGAGAGAGTGTGGCACCAGTAGAAGCTTGTCCGTATCGTTTGCGAAGGTCGAGATAAAGTTCCGGCAACCGGAACGACCGGCCGCCGAGGATTGTGTCATGGGAGAAGGTGCATATTCATGTTCGCCCAGTGTGAGAGAGCAGAGTCAGTATTCCATGGCGTGTGCAGAAGTTTCCGGTTAAGGCACTTAGTCGTTCACGATCAGCTCTGAACCCGAATTGTCAGAGTAAGGATACAAAGCCAGATCTTTCTGGCAGCAAGGGAAAGGATGTCTTCGCGCGTTGTTTGAGAAGTTGAGCGATACAGCCAGAGTGTGCACATTTTCTTCTTCAAAATGCCGCAGAGCAAAACCCTGAGATCGTCTCTATACTGCGCATCTTCACAGCCCGCCCGGAACGCATTGAAGGCAGGACAATAATCCCATCGAATATGACTTGCGAGAGCATCGAGTGTGAGGGGACAGTCGCGAAATTAATGACTGCCGACATCCGGCGGACGACACGAGACACCCGGGACAGCACCAGTTGGTTTCTGGCAGGGTAAAGGTTGTCGAAGGAGAGACATAGGCAGACCAAGACGATTCAACCAGTGTCAAGATTTGAGAAACTCGAGCTGCTGTAAGGCGGAGAGAGTCTTGACTGTTTGAGTCGTACTTGCGAACCATAGGTGGCGAAGCCTCGACTTTCTGAGAGGTACCTGAGGTACCTGAGAAGGAGCGCTGAAAATGATAATAGCGGTCAGGTGTGCCAAAGGTTGAGCGAGCGAGTAGACGTAAAAGGGCGAGCTCACATCTCGCTTCGTCCGGATATACTGCTCTTCCTCTGAACGTTAACCTGCACAGATTGGAGACTGTGGCGCCGATTTACTTGACGAACGTGGAGGTCAATAGCTCAAACAGTAGAAAGGTCAAGCGTGGTCACTGTCGATCTGGCAACCAAGTTCGTTAAACGCACTGGAGACCAGGAGCTGCACAGAGTGAACGGGCCGAGTTCCAGAGTTCCATTCCCGCCAGGGAATACCGGTAGACACGACGACCGGTAGCCACGACGGCCGGCCGCGTCCATATAAAAATGTTTCAGGTGAATTCGGTAGCGAGAAACATGGTGCTCTCCTGTTCTCATCAGAATGAACGGCTATGAGCCGCTATGCGGGCTGGCGAGCGCGAGGTCTGTACAGCTTTTGGTGGTGAAATTTCATCCAGAACACACGTTGGCGGAGAGCGAGACTTGGCCGGCGGCCATAAAGATCAGCTATTCAAATTGGTCGACGATCCCTTTCGACTCATGAAAAACACCCTCACCATCCGCCTCACAGAGGCCGCTGTCTTCCTTCGTACCGACGAGAACAACACCCGCCGCCGCAATCCTGCAAATGGCCCTTCCAACGCTCGTCCGTCGATGCTCAGAGGTCTACTCACTCTCAACATAGGTGCGTACCACAAAAATATTGGCGACCATGGCTGACGCTCTCAAGGGATCCAGTCAAACCTATAAAGGTCACCAGCATCGACTTGGAACTGCAAGCCAAAACCTCGACTTCTTGGCCAGAAGGTAAGTATCTCTTAAATAAGGTCGGTTTCTCCTTGGGGCTCACGACGCGTATGTAGGAATAGGCGCCCGGCGAGTCGACGTGCTGGAAGACCACAAAGTTTTCTCGGAATCCATCGTTTACTTCCGCGCAGGGCCTGCTCCGCGACGCACAGCGTCCGTTGGGCCTGGTGTCGATCTATGGCACGACGACGACTATCCGTCCCGCCCGCCGTCGCAGCCCCCGTCGCGGCCACAAACACCCCACATCGACGATTTCCAGCTGCCCAGGTCCGCCCGCACTGCTCGGCGCCTCAGTGCGGACTCGTCGTACTTCCACAACCACGAGGGGTACGAGCATGGGGCGCGCGTCCCGCCGTACACGCCTCTGCCCACCCCCTCGTCTTCAAGTCACGCGAGCCCGGGACAGTCCTCGACCCACGTCGACTCGCACCCCGCCCATGCGCTAGAGGATTTCCGCAACGCGCTGAGGCTGGGCCTTTCATCATCTAACAGTACGTTCTATGTCTTGAGCAAATGTATCCCGCTCACAGCATGAAAGGTGCTACGGGTTCCCCCACCGCGTCGTCGTTCCGCGAGTTGAACGACCGATCGCTCTCCCGCCGGCCCAGCATCGACACGCTCGAGGAGGTGGACGAGGCGAACCGCGATGAGGCTCCGCCGGGGAGCAGCCGGAGCCGCACCCGCGGGCGGCGCGCGCGGTTCAGTCTCACGAGCGTCTCGAACGCCCTCATCGATGCTGTGCGCTCGGGCTCCCCCAAGGAACGTACCTCGAAGGAGCGGGCGGACTCGACGCGTCGGGGGCGGCCGCGGGAAAAGGCGCCTCGTGAGGACGGTGGCGTGGCGACGGAGCGTCCCCCGCTCACTATTATCGCCGCACTGAAGAACTCCGACGACGGGAAGGAGAAAGAGAAGGAGAAATCCGATAGCTGGAAGGAATTCAAGAAAGGTGCGCGCTTGCATTTTTGCTATTTTCCTAGTCTAAATGTATTGCAGGGACGTACACCTTCCCGATCTCGTTCGCCATCCCCGCGAACTCGCCGCCGACGATGGAGTGCACATACGGAACTGTCGTGTGGCGGCTCAAGGCGAATGTGCACCGCCCAGGCACGTTTGCGTCTCGTCTGCATGCCGTGCGCGAGGTCATGGTCATCGCTGCACCGATGGAAGACGACACGGAGGAGACGGAGACCATTGTCGTCGAGCGGCACTGGGAGCAGCAGCTGCAGTATCTAATCTCCATCTCTGGCCGAAGCTTCCCCATCGGAGGTGCGCTTGCCTTCTTTCTTTTTCAGCTGCCAGCGTATTAAATCGACGCGTCACAGGGGTGGTGCCCATTAGCTTTACCATGATGCCGATGGCAAAGGTCAAGATCCACCGGGTGTCGATATTGTTGGAGGGTGCGTCGGTGGCTTTTTCCCTTTTTCCCAGAAAAATATTGACCACCGCACAGAAAAAGTCGAGTATCACTCGCAAACGAAACGCGTCGCACGGGCGGACCCCATAATGCGCATCCAGCTCCTCTCAATAAAGTATGACGACAAAGTGCGCCAGCCGATCCTACCGCTCGAGTCCAACGACGTCGACGCGCTCAAAAAGTCGCCGCTGGTGGCGCTCACGCTGCCGGGCGACGACCTTTCGCAGCTGGCGTCGGAGTGGATGGGTCCGGGGCCGTGGACGTTCCACCAGGACCTGCAGCTGCCGGCGTCGTGCAGTGTGCTGCACTTTACGAACAAGAACAAGAGGAGCTATATGTCTGTCACGCATCTCCTGAAATGCGTCATGCGCGTTGAGCGGGGGGACGACGTCGCTATCGACCCGAAGACGGGCAAGCGCAAGCTGTTTGATATCGTCGTGCAGATGCCGGTGCACATTCTTTCGGTGGGCATTATTCCGCTCCAAGATGAAATCAATAATCGGCTGACGATAATGCGTATGTATGTAGTGCCGGTGCAACCCGGAGTGGATGTCGCTCCCGCAGTACTGCTCGTCGTTTGAGGATCCCGACCGCGGTGTTGCGCCGAATTGCCCGTGTGAAGGGCGCCGCGTGGGGCTGGAGCGTGTGGCGACGCGGCACTCGTCGGACTCGACCGCCAGTGCGGCGGAGACGAGCCCCGTACATCCCGCCATCCCATCCCTGCACCATCCTACTGATACGCTATTTGCGCGTAACACACTTTTTGAGCATCTCGTGTCGGGACAGGAAAACGAACTGGGGGAGGCGCCGCCGGCGTACACTTGAAAACGTTGGGTTCGCTTTATCTTGGGGTTCTGGTAATGCGGGTAAAATAATATGGGGGCGTACGTCGCCCCGACTAGTCCTAATAGTATTGCAATATGTATAGGGACCTGATAATGATACAGTGAGGTGGGTGTCGTCTAAAATGTATTAAATCAATCCTCGCTGAAACTATGGTCAATCATCATAAAATGAACCGGTACTGCGAACGCACTCAGGTGGCTCTCGTCTCATGAAGAGGTCTATTGCGGCTGAGAATGCTCCAAACGCCAGGCCGCCACCAAAAGCTGCTTTTGGGCCGGAGGCTCTTGCGAGGATACCGCCGGACATGAAGCCTGCGCCGACCGAGTTGTAAATGTCGGTTTTTGCACGATACTGTTTTGTTTTTGTATGTAACCAAACTGGGGAAGATGCAACGAAAAATGCTCACCGACTCGATAACGCATTCGATGCTGGCGTAAAGGGCGCCGATTTTCCCGAAGCTCTTGCCGCTCGACCACATGCTCTTACCGGTGTCGCGCAGGATATCCCGTGCGCGCTGTGTGTTGGTCCCGGAGTGCTGCCGCAGTAACGGGTCCTCGTAGCTCATCGAGGCGGTCATCAGCGTGAACACGGCACCAAGCGCCAGACCTGGAGAACAGAATGCGCTCTGAAAAGGGGTCCACGCCTATGCACGCGCTGGGGGGACAGACGTACCCGCGCCGCCGGCCATGATAGTTTTTGCGGGGCAGGAAGTCATCGCCTCGCTCATGAACATTTCCATTTTCTTGTTGTTGCGGACATTCTCGACGTCCTCGGGGGTGAATCCGGGAGGGACGGGCTCCTTGCCTGCTCGGTAGGGCACTTGCCAGAAATTGCCTGACATGGACGTTTTGCGGTCACCCGGTCACACGAGCCATGGCAGGTCACGCGTTTGTGACACACCTGAACCATCCCTCCTAATTGCTCGCTCGCGATGAACGGCCGGAATATACGCGATATCATATTTGGCATAGACGATACTGCCGCCAGCGACCTTGAGGAAGAGCAAGAGCCTGAACCGCTTCAACTGCTGGAGGGTGAAGCATCGGACAGAGCATCTCTCTATGTCACCGTCCCCGAGCGCGCCATTAACAACGTCTGCGACCACGAACGTCATCTACTCACCGAAGATGAATGGGACTTTATCAAGAAGCTTCGCAGCATGGAATGTACGATTGCCTACCCGCCTGTCGAACGCGTCCACTGAGAGTAATTCAGACCATTCACGCTTCATACTGTTCCGCATTCTTCTGCGCAAGTCGGGCAAGTGGTTCAGGGTCCACGATCTGCACAAATATGTCAGCGAAGTGGGCGACGAAGGACTGCTTGATGCGATGGGACAGCTCGCTAGTCCACTCAATCCTCCTATGGAGGCCGACCATGAGATCATCGACCTGACTGGCGACTCCGACGACGAGGATGCAAAGCCTGTAGCAGGACCGTCGAACATCCGGCCGCAGGTTCCAGCCGAAGAGGATGAAGTGCAGTTAGACTTTTTCTGCCAGGGCGAGGACAAGCTTCCCTTACTAGAGGGTCTCCGTATCCTCAACGTGGGCGAGATTAAATCTTTATGCAAGACCCTGAAGATCCAAGTCCCCAAAATGACTGTACGGACATCGCATAATTTGTGCTATGTTCACCTACTGAAAACCCATCGTAACAGAAAGACCAAATGATCACCGCTCTGATGGCCCATACTGCAACGCAGTCTACAATAAATTTCCAACCCAGCCCTAAAGGCAAAGGAAAGGGGAAGGCCGAAACTGGGCTCCGTCAGACTACCTTGTCCTTTACCCCCAAAACCACCAAGGACCAGACCAGCATCCTCCGGCAGTTAGTGCTGAAGAAGATTGGTAGGATATTTCAATCCATTGAAGCGTAGACCTGTATACAACCAACCTCTTTGCAGGCAAGTCGGTCAAGGTCAATTCGTACTTTCACAAACTCATGGTGCGACTCCACATCATCTGGTTCCGAAGGTCCGTCCATTTTTCTGCTCACAACGTGTCTGAATTGGCCGTTTCGCTCGCAGCATCGAGCTCCCAGACTCGCTCTTCCGACCCGCGCTCTTTGCCGGCTTCAAGAAGCTAACGTTCGCGCGCTACGAACACGTCCGCGACCCGGACATCTGGCGCACACGCGAGCTGTATCTCGACTACGAGACAGGCCTCCAGGTCGAAGCCGTGATCGACGAGCTGCTCAAGTCGGATCCTAAGGGTAAGCGCGGACGCGCGACCACGATCCCGCTGCCCGATATCGGGAAGCGGTTCATTACGCCAGGAACGCCGGGTCTGGATGCTTTGCGCGCTGTGACTGACCCGGCGCCAGCGCCCACGCCCGGTGCGCAGGTGGATGCTGATGCTGAAGAACCGGCGGACTCGGCTACCGTGCAGAACGCCCGGGTCGTGAAGCGGATTCTCGAGGAGCATGTCTGGCCCAAGTGGAGGGCCCTTGTTGCAGCTGAATCCGAGCCTGCGCGGGAGCGGAAGCCTGGCCTGGAGCGGTTCGAGGCCGGTAAGGAGTTACAGTTCCCTCTGCTACTGTCCTAGGACGCCTCGACTCATCCAAACCAGGATTCTTGTACACGCGGATACTCCGCAAGTGCGGACAGGCGCTCGCGACACTGAAGGAATTCGCCGGGGAAAAAGACCTGCTCGATGCGTTGCTTGGTCAACGACTCTGGCGCCGGGGCCGGCGGGGCGGGTGGTACGACCGGTGCGCGTTGTTGCAGATGACCTACCTCTACAAGAAACGCCCGGCTGTGCTCTGGGATGCGCGCGCAGGTATCATCGAGGCTCTGGGCGACGCCGACACCGCTATCGGTACGTATGTTCCGTTGTCCGTCGTCCGTGGTCCAACTTGATTATTCGGTGACGTTGACATATATATTCCAGTTGCGCGGCCAGGGCTTATCCGCCGGCTCGACCGCGTGGAGAAGATGCTCAAGCTGTCGCCCGAACAGAAGGCCAAACACGCCGATTATATACTCAAGGAGCCGGACGAGGTGTCCTTCGTAGCCATCCGTGTCTGGGACCACCCGGACTCCATCAAGATTGACTGGACCGGGAAGTTGAAGGGTAAAGAGAACAAGACCGCGGATGGGACGAGCATCACCAACTACTTTGGTGTGCCAGACGCTCCCGCGAGTGAAGCTGAGGTACCGTTTCTCTCCCTGATTGATTTATTCCTGCGGCTGATCCCTGTTAGCCCAAGAAGAGCATGCGGTGGACGGGCAAGTCGATCTGGCAAGGCGTCGATGGGCCTGTCAATGTGGAAACGAGAGCCCTCCAATACTACGACAAAGAACACGGACTCAAAGGGTATGTATACACATTGCTCTCGTCGATGGCAACTGACTTAATTCTCGTCAGATTCCACTCCGAGACGCAGATCCTGACGACGCTTTTTGGGCTCCTCTTCTGGGATATCATCTTCGCGCAGGTCCCCGGCGCGTTCGAGACGCCGTTCCAGTTCGGCCCACTGGATATCGGGGAGGACTCGTTCTATTACGCGCGGCGGGAACGCATGGAGGAACGGCTGCGCGAGATCCTAGACGGCCAAGCGCCGACGATCCTCGCGGCCAACGATGAGCGGTATCGCGAAGACAAGACGTGTTGCATCGGGGTGAGCTGGGACGTGTGCGGGCGGGAGGACCTGCTCGAAATCGTCGAGGTGTGCCGCATTCGCCTTCTTTCTATTTTCGACGTAAACCACGGCGTTGATACTATATTGTTTCGTTTCTTAGTGCTTAGGCGGAGGCGCACTGGCGGCGATCTGCCGCCTGTTCTGCGAGGACTACCATGGGCGGTGCAGCGGTGGGCCTGATCTCATCGTCTGGAACCCGGAGACGAAGGAGTGCCGGTTCGTCGAGGTCAAAGGGCCCGGGGACACACTGCAGGAAAACCAGAAGGTGAGGCTTGGATCTTGCTATGTTGCTTTCTCGTTATTAACTCAATAAAATAACAATAGCTGTGGTCGGACGCTCTGCTCTCCGCCGGATGCGCAGTGGAGGTCTGCCACGTCGTGGACTCCAAGGCGAAGAAGAAGGTGAAGAAGGAAAAGGAAACGCCCAAGCCTGCGGAGAAGAAATCGAAAAATGCCACTGCGAGCACTTCGCGAGCCGCCCAAAGCAAGGGCAAAGGCAAAGGCAAAGGCCGAGCCAGGGCTTCTTCGGTGAAACCTGGCTCGGATGCCGAAGAAGAGGGCGAGCTTCCTAACATCATCGATTTGGTGGACGGTGATGATGATGCGGCGTGGACACCTTCGACTGAAATTCGCGATTTACCGCCTCGCCAGTCGAAGCGACGCCATCCAAGCGACGACGACGAACTGCCCGTCTTTGCAGCGGAGCTGGAGTTGGTGCATGCAGGGCCCTCTTCATTGAAGAGGAGGAAGACGATTTAAGTGCTTCATGTTCTACTCATCTATCTTATTACTAACCTAGAGTATCTTGTATCGCACCATGTACTCGTGTCCTCTTTCATTCCGGAATACCTGTATTTATTAGTCTATGTAGTACTTTTATGGCGGGGACTGGACGGGAGGTGGCTGCTTCTCTTTCTTTTTCTTCTCCTCCAACCGCTTCAAAAGAACAGTCAAGCAACTCTCCAACGCCTTCAATTCGACCGCCGTTGCGTCTCCCCCCGCAGCCCATCGAATCTTCAGATTCTCGTCAATCAGATATATGTAGCCAACCATCTTGTTGACACAGCCCATCGGCTCGCGCAGGTACTCCATGTTCTGCGTCGAGAGTAGACAATTCCCGTACAACTCTTTCGGGACGTTTGCGCGCAGGTTGTGTAGGAAGAGGTTGACGACCAGTGCCTTGAGCATATTCTCTTGGATGTTTATGTGCATCCGCTGGTAAAGCGGATTAGATTCGAAGCGGGGATGCACCGAGCTGATAAAGCTTTTGGTTTGAAGCTAGAGTCGCGCGTGTTATTTTTCAGAAAGGAGGAAAAACGAAAGGTCTTACGACGGAAAGCTCTGTCGACTCGATCGCGAGCAGCGTAATTTTCCCGTAGCACATGAGTGTGGTGTGCTTTTGCTCTTTCTTCTCGAGATCCTTGCCCTTTATGTTGGGTAGGTACAGCGATTTCTAACACGACGTCAACGGGGACCGGAACACAGCCCAAATAGCACGTACGTCCTCGCGAATGAGAACCTCTGGCGCGATCCATGTTTTGCCCATGTGTCCCGGACGAATAAGCTTCGCGACATCCGTATAATAGCCCTTGTTTAATTGCTTAATTCTGCAGACCCAAAATCAGGGCAGGTTTCGGACACAGTTTGCGACGATGACGGACAGATGTTTCCGCTCCTCCAAGATTGTGGGTTCATTCAGCCATATGTCCTTGAACCGCTGCATTCGGGTGGGCTTCACGAGCGTGGGTCGCTCGCGCACGCCGAGCGGGCGGTCCAGGACTTTGAGGACTGGTATAGGCCGATCTGGGGGTCTTCGCGCGGTGGATGCCCATCGTGCAACGGAGGGCTGGGAGTGTAGGTCTTTATTTTCGGCGGCCCATTGCTGGACGGAGGGGCTGTGCGGGACGGGGACAGGGACAGGAGGAGTATTGTCGCTATCCGATTTTGTAGAGTACAGTGCCCTTCTGGGCCGACGGGAACACTCGGAGCGTCGGAGAAATGTACGAAGGGAAAGTCTGGCGGAGAGCATGAGCGCTCACGTGGCCCAGACGCGTATGTGGCTGTGTGGCCAATCGATACCAGCCCGTGGGCTACTCTGGCTCCCGAAAAAAAATCGAAATAATTCATAATTTATTAAGAGCCCATAAACACCCATGCTGCGCCGCCAAAACATGCTGCAGTGGATACAGAAGCGACAACACCAACGGAAACGGGATTTTGGGCCCAGGCGAATGCCAAAATCCCGAGTAGAGCCAGTGCAAAGCCAATGAAAGTCAGCAAAATGCACAAGTTGTGGCAACGAGCCAATAAGTGGGTCGGCGGCTTCCTCTGAAACGGTCCGACCTCTTCCAGATGCGGATTCGCAGTCCAACCTCGCTGCAGTCCGAGTTCAGACTCTTGTGTTCCTTGGCGGTTGGAGCTACTGGGGCTCGTAGGACCGCCGGCTTCCTTTTGTTCTTCCTTTGCTTCCTTTAACTTGTAGCGCACAAGGAAAAAGGCTGCCATGAACGATATGATGGCTGCGCAAAAAATCGATGAGAAGAGAGATATTTCCAACGTCTCAACCCACCAGCCCAGATGTGCAAAACAAGAGCACCAAGGAAAGCCGAATTGGCGACTTGGCTCCCAGCATCTTCGCTCCCGCCAGGCTGAGTCACTTGCAGCATCCCAGCTTCAGTAGACGCAAAGAAGGTTGTCTATAAGTTCTGTTCGTTAAGAAAGGTAGAAAAGACGGCACGAGGGACTGACTATAACACTGATTAACTGCAAACGATCCATCCACGACTGGGTGAGCTGCGAGACCGTTAGCTTGTGTGGGGTAGATGAAAAAGACTTGGACGCACATCCTTCGAGGCTTGACGCCTCGCCTTCTCGTCGTCTTCGTCTGGCGACGGGGCTTGCGCAGCTGTGCCGGTTGTCAATGAAACTACACGGTTTCTGCGGTTAAGATGTACATCGTTGAGGCGGCGGTGGGGCCGAGGGCTTCTCTCCATTTGAGTAATTGCTTCCTCCATAACTTGAAGGGTTTGCCTGGTGGTCGCCCGATCGCAGGGCCAAATCGTGGGCTGTTTGAACAGTTACAATAGACTACGAAGTGAACTTCGAAGGTAACACACTTTGAGAGCGAGGTTGCTGCATTGTCTTGGGTTGGAGGTAGTACTAGAGAATAGTAGTAGGCAGACACTGAAGCGAGTACTTATTCCCGCGACGTCATCTGGAGCGCCAAAGATCCTAATTTGGTATGTGCTAACATCGCAGCAATATTTCAGAGAGCAGCATAGACTTTGCTGTAGGTTTGGGCCTTTGGACTTGCGATGATTGACTTCGAAGCAAGCGCTCGAAGTGGAAGTAGAAAGAAAGCGTCGATCAGCCCGAGTCGGGTAATCCTTGGCGTTGCTTACCGCTTGAGAGCGCTCAGCTTACTGCGCTAAAACGAAACATTCATATATGCGTGGGTATGGTACATGATTGGCCATAATTGCCGGGTACTAGTAGTAGTACAATGGACGTATCGGACGAGGAAAGTGCGAATCATCACGCCATAACCGACGCAATAAACTGCGCCTCGTAGTTGAACGCACTGACCGCCTCCATATCGGCCTCCCGGTCTGCCCTCCATTCCCTCCGCTGCAAGGAGCACGCGAGATCACTGAAAGCCCGTGCACAACACCGGTGCCCGCCCGGAAATGCGAAAAATATTTGGCGATGGGTGAAGATAGACTCGATGTATTCGCCGCTGGTGGTGGGGAACTTCTGCGCGTCCAGTTGCGACTGGATAGCTTGCAGATACGCGCATCCTTGATATGGCGGCTCGGAGGGCGAGCTTGGTGTCAGATGTAATGTCTCGTCGGGCTGTAACAACGTGGTTAGCCAAAGACTGTGTAAGACATTCATGAACACGTACATGTGAGGTTTGCATTTCGAGCATGCTTGAGTCGTCGCTGTCTGCTGCGAACGGCGAGTTTTGGCAGTCCACTCTTGGGGTTTCCTGCCTCCGGGAAATGTCAACGAGACCGGATGCATTCACGGACAATAACGCACTCGTTTTCCGGGCTGCCCAAGTTTCATACCGAGCAGTAGCTCACAAAGATCGACTTCCATAGAATAGTCCTGTATAAAGAAAGCGGTTAGTGTCGCTAATCGATCCAAGGTGCGGTCCTTACCTGCTGCATTATGATACTGCGAGGATGAGTGTTGCAAGAGTGTAGGGGACGATCCAAGCAAGATCTATATAAGACCGAGAACACGCCTTGCCCTGCCCGCTTCCTCGCGATCACACGTGCATGCCTCGAGGTTCGACGCTCGCGGGATCCGATAGTAGATTGGGCGGCATGATCCGTCGCAATCACCTAGAAGACTGTCTCAGGTTCATTAGCGTCGAGAGATTGGCGAAGGAAGACGGTGAATCAGAGAGAAGATAACGTCTGCAATAGCAGACGCGTCATCCGAGAGCGTCTGAGTTAAAACCACAGGCCTCTCGTCCAATTATTATTGTATGATACAAAAGGTTTCATCCAATAAATGTAGAGAGCGTTAAACTCACCACTTTTGCTTTGTCCGGCGTTTGAACCCGGAGAAAGTTCTTCGAAACGTTGCTTTGGGGCAGCTTCGAGAATCCACCCGTCTCCCCAGCACTGGGCTGTTCAAAACCGATATTTAGATCCAGCAGCTGTGAGTCCCAACGAGGGGCTTGACGCTCTCCCAAAAAAAATCGAACTGGGGTAGTCAAGAGTTGGTTCTGGTTGAGTGGCGGTGCTGGATGAAGTAACCGGTCGGACCGGATCAAACACAGGGTCAAAGCGTACAATTTCGACCTAATTTCGAAAGAAGCTGAAGAAACTACGAGTTCAGGATAGCGATAAGTGGCCAAATGTAGTCCAAATATGACATGATGACAGGTAGTTTTTTTGTTTCAATTAGGCAGTGTCAACCAATTTTCCCAAAAATTATGACCCCCAAACCACTCATGGGCGACAGTAGGATAGGTCCACTTCACAGCACCCGGTAAAATCTCAGGCTCCCAACCGGTTGTAAAAGCCACAACCCGCTTGTCCGACATCTCCCAGTTTGTCCAGAAGCCTATGTCACCAAGCCGCGCACCACCATGATTCACATGAGGTAGGGAGGTATCTGGAGGCACATAGGAATGATGCAGTGTATCCCAGCCCGTGGCCAGCACAACGAGCCGTTTATCGGACTCGGCCACACGAAGCAAAGTTTTGCAGATACACCCATGCCCACACAAGCTGCCTCTCGTTGGCCCCGGTCGTGGCCAGGACGCTGGGAAGAGACTCACCACGAGCATCTTGAGACTCGTTCGGGTCTTGAGTAGCGTGCAGATTTCGCGGACGAAGACGTCGTCGTTGAGAGAGCTGCCGCTTTTAACGTGGCGCGCGAGCGCCAGATGCGTCAAACCTGGGAGTGGGCCGAAGAACTCGACGGCGGCAAGCGGGGAGGTCCACACTGCTCCAGGCTCGCATATCCGCAGGCGCGTGAGGTTCCGAGAGAGGTGCGCCGCGGGGGACTCTACCACCTTGTCTGCGAACGGAGGGTCCCACTCGAAGGGGGTCATCGCGTCGAACTGTTGAATTACGAGTTCGATAGGTCGGGTCTTGGATATAATACCTGAGGCGAGGACACCTGGTCGCGGAAGCGCAAGAGTTCGCAACCCCGTACAGGCGGCAACGATCTGCTCGAGCTGATTGCGTGCCTGGGTGTTGTAATATTCCGAGGTAACGGCCAAAGCCAGGACATGGGTTCCCAGAAATTGAGACGACTTTAGTCCGACAGTTCGGTGGAAGAGCGCGATGCGAGAAAGGCTGTCCAGGACGACTATCTTGTAGATTGTTTTACACACGACTGCGTTGAAACTTTTGGATACAAGTGCAAGAGCGGTGGGGGAAGTGGATGGAAGGGAAGTGGATAGAAGGGCGATTTCGATGATTTCCAAGCCAATTTCTGTAGGGATGTCGCGCAGCGGCGACACTCGCGATGCTACACTGGCGCGCACTGCTATCGCGGTGCGCACTCGGGATTTCTGTGGGAGGATATTGCCGTGCGTACGTGGCAGCGGTGTCATAGAGTTAGAAGGCGTAGACTGTGGAAATGGATGCTTGACCGTACTGGGTGAATAATAAATGATATACGCCAAAAATAATGATCGATTGTGGTGTGGTGGGCGTTGTTCCAAATTGGGAAACTACTGAACGGCAATTTTATTGAATGCCGTTACCGTCGATCATACTACATAATTGATTCGGCATTTCCCTCAGTGTTGCGAGGTCGAGCCGACGCATCAGCTCGGGTCGGCTCGGAGCGCCACAAGTTGACCTCCCGCGAGCTAAGCTGAGGTGCAGCTAGAGCTGCAGGCTCCTACTCACCGCACGTTACGGGTTTTGGGAAGACAGAGTAGCGGGATTCAAAGCTAGATCACAGTTGTGTAATACAAAAAGACAAATCACTGTTAGCCGAGACAATAGCTTCCGAACTTCCGGCTCGCGCAACCGCAAATCTCTAGATTGTCTCGGCTATCAAGAATTTGTCATTTTCTATTACTACAGCATTCACTACTTTAATTACCGCTATTCTGTCTCCTCAACCCCGTAACGTGCGAGGCGCCACAGGCTGACCTCGAGCTGGCTCGAGCTAACTCCACCTTGCGGCACTCGCACTACCTCAGACTCTCCCTGCTTTCGGCTCTCGCGATTCCTTGTCGATCGGTGCTGGGGCTCATATTGAAGACCTTGGTTTTTTCTCAGCTTCAGTTCATAAAATGCGATGTCTCCCCTCCTTTCACCCCTAAGCATCTTTCCAGGCCCTGTCAAATCGCGTACTGGCCCAGCCACAAAAAGATCTGCGGCAAGGAACTCACGTCCGAGTCGCCGGCTGTCTGGAACTCCACTTTCTACACCAAGGACACCTCGTCGAGGCCACCTTTCTTCTGAGGCGGATAGGACTGGCCAGTAACGAGTTCGTACGCTCCCCGGCTCTTGTCCGTCAAATGCAGTTTCTGGATGAGACTCCGTCTGCTGAATACGCCCTTTTTTCGCCCGCCAGTCTCCGGCAGATCAAGATTACCGTGTCCGTCGCGCGCCTCATCTTCCGCCTGGCCATCCAGGCGGCAATCTGCACTGGCGATGCCGATTTTATCGCAGCGCCGGGCGAACTGCTGGTTCAGAAGTTCCCGCGGAGCGAGTTTGACGGGGATGTCGCTGCGTCCGCGGTCAACGTTACGCTGGCCCGTCGACAGATCAATGGGAGGCTGAGTTCTTCACGTCAGATCTTGGAGCCCGCTATGCGAGACTCACAGATGAGCCACCCGAGGCAGTGTCGTTGGATGTGACCCGCCAGGTTATTGCAGATTTACGCGAATGGTGGTCCCGCAGATCTTAGACGGTGGAGTTGTTGCAGCAACGACGCTTGAATCCTTGACTGTACTTGACGGACGAGACTGAGTAATATAAACGTTAATAAACGACGAAGAATGACCGGTTGTGGGCGTCGTTCCAATTGGGAAATTCAACAACAATCGAGGCATTTGTACGAAGCGTTGGCTCTGTTTTCGCATACGGTTTCTATAATCGCTCAACGTAGGCTTCATACAAAAGTCTTGGATTACTGGCCATAGATTTTTCTTGAATTGCAAGCGAAGAGGAAAGGTTGCTCCGCTCTGGAACAAAGGGCTGGGCCGAGACGAGGAGAAAGGATGGCGCATGCGAACTGGCAAAAATGTTCTATACCGTCACTCTAGTAATTCTAGTATTAGTCAACAGAAGATTGTAACCCGACGAAACTCTAAAGGGATCTCTACTGCTCTAAATCCTGCTGCCCCCGAGCTTCCCAGTCCTTCCTAGCCCGCTGCCAAAAATCGGAGAACTCGCCCGGAGTTCCAACCCGTGGCATAGGCACATGCGCCCATGTGAACCCTGCCGAAACCAAGACGAGGCGCTTGTCCGCCTCGGCCACAGACGCCAACGCGGTCCAAATACTGCTGGAGTCGGCGGACCCCGCGTCATGGTGCCAGTGCGCAGGGAAGATGCGGACGACAATCATCTTCAAGTTGCGTCGGCTCGCGAGCAGCGTGGCCACCTCGTCGACGAAGACTTGGTCGTTATCCGCGTTTGCGTCCATGCGCCGTGCAAGGGCAAAGTGGGTAAGGTGGGGAGTGGAACCGAAGAATGCGAGGATGGAAAGTGGTGAATGCCATGTGTCTCCGGGCTCAGATATTCTGAGATGGGTGATGGAGGCGGACAGGTGGGCCGCTGTGCCGGGTGGTACAGGGACAGTGGTTTCGGTAGCCGAACGCACCCATTCGAAGGGAGGGGCAGCGTCGAAGGATTGGATAGTCACCTCACTAGGGAGGACGCGGTGTAGTGCGCCATTGTGGTGCGATAAGGGCTTGCCGAGGATGCCCGGTCGCGCGACAGAAAGGGCGCGCAGCCCAGTGCAGGCGGCGACGATGCCTTCTAATTCTATACGCGTGGCGGAGGTGAAGCGCCACGGCTCTATTGTGATCGCCAAGGTCTTGACATGCGTGTTTAAAAACTCGGGAGACTTTGATTTCGTGGTCCGAAAAAAAAGTGACATCGATTCCACAGAGTCAATGATGACATCTCGATACAAGATCGTCGAGACGAGGGCGCAGAAGGCCTTCGAGACCGAGGCCAAAGTGCTGAATGGGGTATGGGTCAGACCGAGCCCAAGTATCTCCAATCCGAGTTCAATGGGTATATCGAGTAATGGTGCACTCCTGGATGCGGCGACAAGGGTCAAAGAGAGTGCGCGCGCCCGAGTTTTATGCGCAGCGGGCTGAGTTTGGGTCACTGTGTACGTCGACATGGCAGTATGCTGGCAGGCAAAATTGCAACGAAAAATTACGCGACAAGGTCGCTGTGACATAACCAGCACGCGACATTATTAGACCCTGCCGGTTGCCACATCAAGCCTCTTTGGATATTTCTCTGGACGCGGTTGTTTGGGTGAGGCAGACGATTGAAGCTTGAAGCCTGAGGTCCAGCGGAGGTTGAGCGATCCAAGCTACACAGGTTGAGGTCACAAACGCGATGTCATTTGTTTGAGGGCGTCGATCATTCGCGCTTCTTCACTTCTTTCTTAACAACCATCTCCGTATTTCTCAGTTTCTGTCTGCAGTGCCCCTTCCTGGTAGCTATTTCCCGTCTGGTCCAATACATTCTTCTCCGACGGCGGTATAGCACTTCCCAGCCTGGCTCGATACACGCGCTTGCTCGATGACCCCTCCGCAAAATATCTGATGCCATGCAAATTAGAAGTACCAGCTGGTTGGGCGCACATGGAGGATGCTGTACTATCTGGTTCTCGGTTGCGAACAGGGATAATCATATCGCTCCTTATGAGACTGGATGGGGCTGGCAACGTTAACCGGGGATGGCCGTACAAGATATAAAAGCAAGTCATGGCTCTCGAGGGCTTCAAGTGCATCTTGCACCTCTATCACAGCAATGTCCTCTGAAGGCCACCGCGTTGCCGTCTACTACCAGACTCAATATGACAAGAGCTTGGCCCCCAACTCGCCCTTTGGACACTATGTTTCTCCCCTCCCACTGCTGACCCTCCTTACGCAGTAGGTACAATTTACCTCGTCCCCAGGAATCCTCCTTAACATTGTGTCAGCCTTTTCCTGGCCGCCTTCCACATTAACAACGACAAGAGTGTTCATCTCAACGACAATGTACCAGAGGACCCCATGTTCACCCAGATGTGGCAGGACCTTGGACAAATGCAGGCCCAAGGCATCAAGGTCATCGGTATGCTTGGTGGAGCCGCCCCCGGGACATACTCCCTCCTCACGCCTGCCAACTTCAACACCTATTACCCAGTCCTGCGAGATTACATTTCCGAGTTCGTCGTTCCCTTCTCCGCCGAACAGCTTCCAACTCACACACATACATTAGATTTCACCTGGATGGCATGGATCTTGACGTGGAACAGTCCACCCCTATTTCGGTCATCGAGAACCTCATTACGCAACTCAAGGCAGACTTCGGCGACGACTTCATTATCACGCTGGCCCCTGTGGCGAGCGCACTGCTTGAAGGCTCCAATCTCTCTGGATTCGACTATGGCGCTTTGGACAAGGCCATGGGAGCACAGATCGCCTGGTACAACGCGCAGTTCTACTCTGGCTTTGGCTCCATCTTCCCGGACAACCAATATATAAGCATTATAGATCGCGGCTTTGACCCCAACAGGTGCGAGAGCTGCTCCGTTTAATTTTTTCTAGTTCTAGGTCTGACGTCCCATCGCAGAGTTGTCGCGGCTGTCCTCACCAGCCCCGCCAACGGTGGCGGCTACATCGATATCAGCGAGGTCATCAGCAGCGCCCAGGCCCTTTCTGCCAAATACGGCTTCAACTTTGGCGGAATCAGCGGGTGCGCGTTTCGCTTGTTTGACTTGGGACATTCCTAATAATTGTAATGCCATAGTTGGGAGTACTTCAACTCTCTACCGGATACCACGCAGCCGCAGTTATGGGCGCAGGAGATCAAGGGCGCCATGGCCAATCTCACCGCTGCCAAGAGGGAATTTGAGGCTGGCAAGCGCTCTGAGGCGTGGGCACTGAGGCGTGGGCACTGAGCAACCTGTGAAGAACCGAACGCGACACATTTCCTCCGAAGTTGTATCAGACTAAACTTGTAATGAAATGAATGGAATTATGTTGTAACACCTTTCAGCTGCGTGTCTGAATAGCGAAGACGAAGACGGAGGACAGGAGCACGAATGCAAACCATATCTGAACAATAGTTCAATTAAACACGAAAATGGAAAATCACCGAACTTCTGTCCACACTCGGACGGAATCCCGGGACTTCTGAGCTTCAGCCTCAGCCTGCATGGCGAAGAAGCCGTCAGAATATCACGAAGGCTGGCAAACCCGAGGTCTGGCGAGCCCAGAACTTTGAACCAGCCAACCAAGGATTGTCAGCCGATGAAACTATAAACAGCGCTGTTTTCCATTGGTAGTACAAGAGAGTTTGGAATTCCTACGAGAAGACGATTTCGCAGCTCAAGCCGCGGTTCCCCACACCTGCCGTCCTTTGACCCAGGTGCTAACGACATTCCCCTGCCGATCGAGAACGACCAAATCCGCATCTGCCCCCGGCCGCAGCGTGCCTTTCTTATTCTCGATTCTGAGACATCTGTTCGCATAGCCATCAGCAGGGCCGACGGAACACGAAAATACGGGACTCACTTCGCGGGATTGAAAGTTGCGCATTTGATCGCCTCGCCGAGGGAGCAACCCGTGAAGCGCGAGAAGTTGCGGACACAGCTGTCCAGAGTTACGACACTGCAATCGCGCGAACTCAGCCCCGAAGAAATATGTATATCGGCAAGCGGCTCACCTCCCAGCAAGGGTGTCCGTGCCCTCGAGATACAGCTTGTAGCCCTCCTTCACGAAGCGCTTGCCGTCGCGCCACTCGTGTATCCCATCCCGGAGGTTGGGATCCAGAATCTTCATCGCTATAACGACATCCCGCGGATGAATAAAATCGGCGAGGAATTTCGATATGCAGATGCCTTACCGTCCGTAATCAAGATGCACCCATCAGGGAACGCCGAATACGCCAACTGAAACAGGGATCAGTCTCCCGCGCGCAACCACAGCACCGCACAGTTGAACGAAACAAACTAACCCGAACGGAATTGGGGTGGGAGTGGATGCCATCCACGATCATGTCGTAATACGGGCGGTCGAAGGGCATGTCTGCGACTTGGCCCTTGTCGAGGTGCAGCTCGGTTCTGCTCCCGACGCGGCTCATGGCCGGCTTCCCCACGGGCGTCCCAGGCGACGACCGGTAGTCGAACGCCTCGGAGCTGAGGCCTGAAATAGCAGAAGCGGCTACCGGGCTTGTGGGGAACCCATCCGCAGGAGAGTTTGGACCCGAGAAATGCGGGGAGGCACCCAAGAGGCCGATGATGGACGGATCGCGGTGGTGCAATTGAGGCATAGCGTTGAACAAATGTGTAATAAGACGCGCGCCTTGCATGACCGCGTTAGTGGCTATGTCAGAACTCGCAACGCTACAATCATTTGTAAGAACGGGAGGAAGAAAAGGAAACAGGAAATGGCTCTTGCCTGTGGCCAATTGAAAAAACGACGCCTCGTTTACTCAATTCATTCACTGCACCCATCACGCCTCTGATCTCTGGGGCAGCAGTAATGATACGGACGCCGCATTCGCCGTCTGTTGCCATGAGCCAGTCCTCAGAATCGACCAGGTTGTGTGCACCATAAGCGCTCTCAAATGACGAAAATCCATCCGGAGCCGACAGCAGATATGGCGGAGCATGGGCGCCACGTTTGGCCATGTCAATGAACGGACCCTCGGCGTGCCATCCGAGAAGACTGGCAGAGGTCGGAGTGGAAAATGGGCGCAGCAAATTAAGGATTTGAGGGTACAGCGATTTCTCTTGCGTCTAGATTTAGTGATAAGACGGTAGTCGCAGATAGCGAGGGTGAGTTGAACAAACAATAATTGTGGGAACAAGTCTGCAATGTAATGAAGTTTCGGTTTAAACCACTGATACCTCGAAACTTACGAAGTGACGCCGGTCTCGACGATCTTCTCTGCAACCAGCTTCATTCCCTGTTTGTAAGCCGCGTCATCTCCGTCGTACACCGAGAAATCGAAGCCATAGGCTCCGTTAATCTGAATATCAATCAAGCCCGGGCTGGACAGAAATGAGCACAATGAGTGCCATTAGCCCGATGCTTGCTTGCCTGAGGATATTTCCCCCCAAGTCAATGATCCTGTCCGGCCTTTCTCTTCTTTGGAAGAACGTAAGCTGCAGGATGGATGAATTCCTCGTCAGAGACTCAGCCAACGCCCCAAATCCAATTGACTCACCTGGGCATCCAAGATGACTCCGCGCCGCTCATCGATCCAGAGGTCCTTCTCGATAAGCCCACCATCCTCCTGGGGGAGCAAGCAGTTAGTGAAGCAGACGAGGCCGTTCGGGGACGACATCAGAGTTCTGAGAAAGAAAGAAATGATCTATAAGCATCGACGGTATGGCGCACGTTCCACCGCCATGCGCCGCATGCGACGCGTCGTCCAACACCTTCTTTATCGCGATCGAAGCCGATCTGTATTCTTTATCACAAGGAATACATATCTGGCTCGAAAATCTATAGATACGACCCGTGCTCAGGTCAGGGCGAGCAGACACCTGAAACAACCATGGAGGAAAGGGAGAAGAAGAGAAAAAGAGACGCGCATGAGCTGGCACGCTTTTATTATCCATTGACGTCACGCGCCCTATGCCGGCCCGGGCGATAACTGGGCATCAAGCAATAACTGAAGCAAGCCACAACAACAGCACCGCATGATGTCCCCGTTTGGCCCGCGAAGGTCTAAGCGAGTTCTCTGATTCCGCATCAAGCTCAGTACGACATCCACTTCGCAAGGAAGCCGCGGAGGAATAAGAAACAATCACCCCGCATCTCCAAAAATACGCGGAAACACTGAATGGAGCGCGGCTTCGGCCGGCTTTTGCATCTCTCCCGTGCAGCGGGAGATTTATGTGCAAGGAACCGGACGCGGGAGATGGCATCACCGCGCATCCATGTCCAAGTGCATGCGGGCGGTACTATTGCTAAAACTGGCTCGTATCCTGTGTTTTGTTTCTGCCTGACAGACAGGTGAATCAGTATGGCGCCCTGATTTTCACATCCTCCGTGTTGCCCGCGCATTCACCGACCAGCCTTGGCCTCATTCAAGAGACATTTGAAACGCCCATTCCCGGGCATCTGGTACTCGGAAACAAATTTTCGCATGACCGCATCACCGCAAAAAAAGAAGAAACATATATATAGCAGCGATATCCGCATCAACCCCCGCAGATGTCCGTCAGACAGACAAGATGATATATCAATGTCACGATGATGCTAGGAACGGAAGGAATTGGAAAAGGAAGTCTCCTCAAAACGAAACGATGGTAATGTCTTTTTTAGTGATCATATCATACACTGTACAGTTCCGAGTGCGTAAATAAATATATTGATGAATCCTATGGTCTAAACTTGTGATACAGAACCCAGGCGACAGACGGAGGTTTCGCAAGGCAGGAACGAAAAGCTACGCTACTTTTAATATGTACGCTATGAAGGTATAGGAGGAGAACGTCGGTCGGGAGGGTTGCGGGGTGGTGGCTGTGGTAATACAGATGGCGAGAAGAGCAAAGCGACAAAGCAATTCCAAAGAAAATATTGTGGGTACGAAGATTTGGAGCGACAGCTTGATTGGTGGTGGCGGATCAGCAGAACTGCACCTCCCATTCACCGCCCTCGCCGCCAGAAACCGGCATGCTCTTCAGCGCGATCCGCACTCGCCGCCTTCCGCCCGTGGTGCTATCCGGGACGGAATATTCAGAAGCGACGCCAAAGTCCGACTCGCTGTAGTCCGCAGACGAGATGTCGTCTTGGCTGCTGTACATAAACGGCGAAGACGAGGCAGAGTACGCGGGGCCGTAACCACCTACGCCTAGGAATGGATCGCTGCCAGACGAAGACGGATAGCCCACGCCAACGTAAGGCTCCGAAGATAGCGAGGCGCTTGGCTCTGATTGGGCCCCGAGAAACATTGTGAATGGACTCGAATCCTGTTTTGTGGCATATCCGGGTGAAGGAGCCCTTGATGATGCCGAGGACGACGGATGGTGTATCCGCACACGGATTTTCCCATCGTCCGATGGAGATGCATCAAAGGATATGTCAAGTCCGGCGAGCCCAGTGAGGGCGCCCGATTCTTCATCACTAAACTCGAGTTTGCGGGTCGTAGTTGTAGTCGAAGTGTCCATGACTCTCCGTTTGTCGTCCGAGTCTAGGTCCATCACAGAGTTGCTCGTTCTCGACCAATCGTAGTCGTGGGGAAGAAAAGAATTGAAATCAAAGGCAGAGGAGGACGCCGGTAGGGAGGAGTGGGGAAGGGAAAATGATGTTGGGAGCGTCGAGTTCGAGGGCATGGAAAGCAAGGAGGGCAAGGCACAAAGAAGAACCTGTTTGGCCGGTGTTCAA
Source organism: Mycena albidolilacea (assembly GCA_029282495.1). Lineage (NCBI taxonomy): Eukaryota > Fungi > Basidiomycota > Agaricomycetes > Agaricales > Mycenaceae > Mycena > Mycena albidolilacea. Next base: position 710,358 of record JARIHO010000014.1, on the reverse strand, counting down.
GAAACAAACTAATATGGAAAAAACTAGAATACGTACCATAAGTCCGAGACTTGCTGCTGATTTGTGGGGCGACTGCACGCGAGGGGCAGGCGAGAGGGGGAACGAAGGCTCCGAAGGCTCAATCTTGACTAGTGGGAGGTCACGCGAAGCGCTCTTAGCAGTAAGCTCGGCGTTTAGCTCGCGTTCCCGTTCTTCGGCAGCGCGCAACTGGGCGCGAAGCTCCTCTATCTGTGAGACGAGAGCGTCGTTGGGCAGCTTCTCGATATCAGAGATGGGGGCGTCATTGGGCTCTGTTTTTGTGGACATGGCCAATAACCTCGCGTTCTCCTGCTCCAACTCAGCGACACGCCTGGGCAAGGGGTAAATTAATTATGAAGTGTAGCTTGCAGAAGGCATAACGTACACTTCCATGAGCTCGAACTCCTCGCGCTTACGCTGGCGGCTGAGAAAGGCCGCGGCGCGGTTTTTTACGAGACGGGCCTCACGCTTGCTGAGCCCCGAGACGTCTGGGGGAATAAAGTCCTTGCTGCTGATGCGCTCGCCGGCGGCGCGTTTTTTTGTTGGCTGGCTGGGAGCCGGACTGAGAGAGCGCTTGCAGACGCCGGGGTTGATGGAGATGGACAGCCGCGGGTGATGGACGGGCGACGGAGGCTCTGAGGGCGACGGAGACACCTGAGGAAAGTCGAAGAGCTGGTGGGTGGGGACGCAATGCAGACTCTCATTGGCTGGGAACTTGAGCATCCTGGGTGCGGGGATGGGGGAGTCGGCGTCGGCGGAGGAGGAAGTGGAGGACGAGTCGCAGTAGGTATTATATGGGGTGTACTGTGGGAAGGAGTCCTGAGTAGGGGAGTAGTTGTAGTCGGTGGGCGAGAGAAGGGGAGCGTCGTGCGCCAGTAGGTTTTCGAGGGACATGGGTGTAAGGCTGAAAAAGTTGGACGGACTGGTTATATCCGCTTCTTTTCGGCAGTCTATATATGGGCTGCCATATCAATCTCAGACTCTCAGTATTCAACCATCAATCACACCTGCCCGCTTCAATCCGCGGCACCATCTGGCTTTCACTTATCTGCTATTCTATTACTGCTCCTGCTTGACTGTAATATTGTCTTGCTCAACCACCTTGACCGCAATATTTTCTCATTCAACACTAGCAACTCGCTACCAATTTCCCCCCGAGAACCCCCCGAGCCCCGATAATTGCTTCGGCCGCCCTTGCCTTTTGTGGGCGTTTGTCGACACGCTCCGTCGTCCACAGAAAGCTTTCTCCGTTTCCCTACACACGGATCTCCAGGCCTATCTTCGGAGGTCCAAGGTTTGTCGAACACAAGAAATGGCACGAGGGACGTCGCCCGGTCCGTATACGTACCTGCAACTCTTTTCTGCATATCTCTCCAGCACCACTGGCTCAGCATTCTCAATTTGGTTCAAACTACCTCCGCAGTCGATTACGATCGCGGACCGGAGTTATTTCGTCGTTCAATGTCAGCATTTGCTTCCGTCTGACGCGCGGACACAAATTTTATTTCGGTTTTGGTTTCACTTTGTCTCAGAGTCCGTCGCAACCAACCTCTGTGCGAGTTCTGCCCAGCCAGTCTTTATCCTCATCTCGGTTAATGGCCTATCCGTAACTTCAGGACGCCTACTATACTGCTCGCTGCCGTTAGGCTATCCGTCGTCTTTTGGGCTATCCGCGTCTTGGCTGGCTTGCTTCACCGTCGGTTTGCCACTCGTGATAGTCTCATTTACTGTCCCTTGCTCATCCAATGATAGCTATCAAGCTATCTCCGCCTGTTCAGCTCACCGACACATCACGCCCTTCATCAAGGACACCATCCTGTCAGCCCCTGGGGCCTTCCCCGCCATGCCAGGGCAATCGCGTATATGAATGTACGAGCCCCCCGCCCGGGTTCAACGCGCGCGTCCTAAACACTCTGAATGTTCCGACCAGAAAGCCTTCTTCCCGATCAAAAAAGCACGTTTGATCTTACCGATCTTACCTAGCTGATAAAAGTATCACGGTTTGATCTTGAGGTCACCGGGTTGAACGCCGTTCAATTAAGGGCATCGCAATATGCTGATCAGCGCCTTCTCACCATGTCTGCAGTTTCGCTCACAGTGAGCCATCCCCAAGACGACTGGCGGCGGGCGTCAGAGTGGTACCTACCGACGGTCCAGGGTGTAATAGACTTTTATTTATTACAGGTTCATTTAATGAATCCAGGAAGTTCGTTCGCCTGCGAAAAGATCGTACTAGCCTTTACTATTACGCCTTTACTGGTACTTGGCACCTTTTTATTTTCCTTCTACCTCGGTGCCCCTCTATTTATATTTTCCATCTCTGCCTTGTGCGTCTACAAATGTTTCAACACATCGAGTTTCGTGTTTCTTTTGCTCGTATTCTCCGTAACTTAACGTGCATTCCGTTCGGAATTTCCAAGTTCAAGTTTCATCATCGCTTCACCGCTCCCCGCCGACTCCGAGTACTTCGCTTATTAGGCCTCCCTTATCTCACCGGCGAATTCATCCTCCGCGTGCTCCTGTTGCGCCCATGACCCAGAATCACTGGCAGTTTTTTTTCGTGTGGGCGCCCAGCGCGGCTGTCGCTGCCTGACAGGGAGTCTCGCGAGTTGCATCACAGCGATGAATAAATCTGATACATACGATCACATTGCCGCGCACGATTCCCAACCCCGCGCAAGGCTAATCCGGGTTCGGGCGGCCGTTACCGTCTTACAATTTGAAATTCTAGGCAATTTATATAATACCGCCTATTACAGCCCTCACTGGTAAGACGCCGACGGAGCCTTCGTTTGCCACGACGGATGTACACCGATCCACCGGGCTCCAAGCTCCAAGGTTCGACGGCATGGAACTGAATTATTGCAATTGCTGCAGACGCCGATTCCAGTTCTAACTTCTGCCCCACGTTTTGCTGAGACGCGACGGATTATCAGCGGTGGGAATAGGAAGATCCGTTCAAATGTAGCCCGGCCTTGGCACGGACTTAGAACCCCCAAGTCCATTTCTGGAGGTTCGGTCGTTTAGCACCTAGACCAAGCCTCCCGAGATTAAGCGAGATATCATAAGCGGAAAGGATAAATAGCTTAAATGCAAAGCAAATGTTGTGCAACTATACGTTGGGAACGGAACTTGCAAGGGACATCATGCCTCGAAGCAGCCAAAGCCACCGTCTCGGCTAACGAAAGCGGCTCCTTCGAGGCCAGAGGCGCGGGTACACATAATTGGCTAGACACAGACTTCGAATACAGCTTTGCCCTGAGGTAGCAGAAGGAAAGACAGTAAGACAGACGACATTGTACAGGAATGGGCCATCGGCACTCGGGAAGATCAGAGAGTGTAAAAGAAGCCAACCTGGCCCTCGAGCGGTCCGGCAAGCTTGCCCGCTCTAGAGAGTCTGTTCAGTCGCGTGAAGTGCAAGGTCGTTGCCCAGACCAAGAAGAGCAGGAGGAACTGCGCGCCGAGAGTGACCCAAAGACCTGGTGTGCCCGTTTATTAATACGACGGTACGGGCACGCGACGCAGACAATGAGCGATTGGGCAGAGTAGACTGACCTGGGAGATATCTCGGGAAATCCTTCTCTCGGTACACGGTCGACGCGATGATCCCGCCTACACCGCCGAACGCTACAGTGAGCGCGGAGCCTACAGATCTGTGAGGAGGATAGACTTAGATTTGCGGGCCGCAGATATGGGGAAACCAGATACTTGCCTTTTCGAAGATCCGACCACATTGTTCGCGCTCTGCAGAACTCGTGCAATGAGCGCAGTTGCGAAGATTGTACATGAGTATTTTAGGACTCACATAAGCCAAGATGCTTGGGATGCACCCAGAGCTCCCCGCATTCAATAGGAATATTCCTGCAAGACAGACGTGCTCGAATAATATAACAGACGATAAGATACGGCCTGCTTACCGAAATATCTAACACCATTCTGGGGCGAAAACGCGGTGAGGCATAGACCAGTGATGCTGATCAACGCCTGGATTACGATGAACCCTGCACGGTGTCTGTATTTGTCGGACAGCCATGCAAAAAAAACCGCGGATAGAAACTGATTATGGGATAATTTGGTAAGTAATTTTGGGCGACAAGACGTCAAGGGAAGCGAGCTTACGGCGGGTGCGTATGGAGGAGCGCTCTGAAAAAATGGTTCGATTGATTATCCCTGGACCCTGGGATAATGAGAACTGCTTACTAGAAGGAGCGCGTCGGCGGAGCTCCACCCCATGCCCTTGAGAATAATCGATATAAAATATGCCAAGGCATATCTTGAAGCGAGGAGTGAGTATAGCCGAATCAAATGCGGGAAGAGAAATGGAGCTGACGCTGGCAGGGTACAGCACATGAACATAAGCCCTGTAATGACCGTGTTTCAGCTGCGATATTAAGGGAATATTCACAGGTACACTTGCCATATGCCCACAGTGTCCAGTCCCTGAGAATGTTTGATAAGTACGACACAGATCGTCAAGAAACGAAAGATTTACGAAAGATGATGGAAAACCTTGTGAAGCGTTAATTGGTCGGGAACAGAGTCCCCACGATCGCACTCTATGCGCTCCAGCACAAATGCAGTTTGGTCCGGAGTCAGGAAAGTATTCGATTCGGGGAAGTCGGGGAGCAGGAAGAATGCAATGACAGCGAGGAATAAAGTTACGCTACCCTCAATAATCTGCGAGTTCATAAATCAGTCGTGTATGCAGGTACTTTCAAGTGATAATTTACGAAAATCCATGACCAGCCAGCAATGTTCTAAAGCGGAGCCTGAATCAGAAAGAAAGCTTTGGAGGCAAAGACAGGTTACCTTTTTACCATCTAACAGGCTGAAAACATATGCAAGTATCGGACTAAATCCGCTGATGGTCACTGACGACAGGTAGAAGAAAGCCAACCTAAATTTCGAAGTTGGTTGAAAATAAGGGTATTTTTGGGCAGAAACAAACCGCTTTTGAACTTCATATCGTGTGTACCAGCTGGATATAACATAGACAATTCCAGGGAAAAACGACGCCTGTTGCAAGAGCGGATGAGGGTTGAACTCTTTTTTTTAAAGCAGTATAAACTCACTTCGAACATCCCCAAAAGGACCCGGCATAGAGTAAGATAACCCCAGGTCGGGACAAACGACATTCCGAGTTGGACAGCGCCTGCATATATGCTTTCAGTAATCCCCTACCCCGGTGAGTCAGCACGAACCCCATCCAAGTGTAATGCACGTAAGGTAATTCTTAGCACCGAATCTGCGTACGACGAGATTGCCAGGAATTTGGCTGGGATAGAGATGACTCGACTCGAACTGCCCGATTAAGAGCAGAGAACATACAGTAAAATGTACGGGATGAAGTACATCACTGTTGCGATGCTGAATCTTTCGCCGACTTCGAGATGCTGCCGAGTTATTAGCTTTCAAAGATGGACAATAAATAAATTTGTAACCAAAGCAGGACCCATTCCGGCAGTCCTAGCAGCCCCAAGATTGATACGATCGATGAGAGCGAAGGAATAGAGCAGTGAGACGATAGGAATTATGTGCAGGTCGACAGAACGCCTTGTAAAATCGTCAATCGCGGTTCAAGTAGATGACGACAGTCATACATTGTTCGACGTTCATAGCGAGCCTTTTCTTCGTCGGATTGGAGCTGAGGCAGAGATACAAGCGACTCTTCTTTCTTCTCAATGTCATCAGCTTTGAACAAAGAGTCCATTTCGTAGAGCAACTTGGAGAGGAAGCGGGGTCTCTGCGGATTATACCGCCGTCTTCTCGATGTTTTATACCGGGTCCTCGTACCGATGCGAGCAGATGTTACACACACGCCGTCGGGTCGCTCTCCGTAAAAATAAGAGTGCCTGCCTCATCTAGTTAGCATGCGAAACAGGGGCTTGAAGTTGCCTGTTAAGGACGCAGGGTTGTAAGCGGCGAATGGACAAGCGTAGACGAGAATATTCAATGCCATGATTGTGGCTGGGAAGGAAGTGATTCGTGCTGAATGTCGCAACCCAGGTCCCATGCCTGCTGACTCCGCAGAGATCGGCGCTCCGTCTACGCGCTCAATATCCGGCAGTGCCTGACTCAATGTCATTGAAAAACGGCAAGCAAGCACCACCAGCCCGTTGAATAGGAACCCTTCAAAGCAACAGCGAGCCAACCAGCAGAGAGAGTCGGAGACGGCATAGTTGGCGACTGCCGGCATTGGCGGCGATCAGGGAAGGTTTGAGCCAGGGGCCTAGGGCCACGCCACTAACGTCTCTCCACAGCGTTCGGTTAGCTCAAGTTGTCAATCAAAAATAAAGGTGAATACAAGACGCTGATGGCAGTGTTAAAGTGTGTACAAGAACCCGGGATGCCCCTCAAGCTGCGCAGATTCCCGAAGAGCCCATGCGTTTTGGCGCCGGAAGTAGACAGTCGTCGCGCACAAAACACCGAGCAGGAGGACTTGAGAGATGACAGTTACGACAATGCCGGGAAGGTAACGGGGCGCTGAGGCCTGTGTGAAAATGCTTGAAGCGAGGAGACCGCCGACGCCACCTGCGGAGATGATTACGCTAGAGACGATAGCGCGCTTGGAATGGGAAACGATGTTGTTGGAAGACTTGAAAAGCGACGTTATAGACGGTAAGCTCCGAGAAAACACCTCATGACCCACATATGCGAGAATGCCTATTACGGATCCCGACGAGCCAGCATTGCTCAGAAACAACCCTGGAACGAGAAACGTGTTACAATGTTTTTAACGACGAAGAGAACGAATTGATGTCTCTTACCACCATACCGCCACAATCCCGCTGGAGCGAAGCCGGTGAGACACCAACCCACGATCGTAGTGGCACACTGGATGGCGATGAAGAGCGCCCGCTGGCGGTAATGGTCGGACAAACGCGAGAAAACGACCGTGCTAATTCCCTGTGTGCGCTTCTCAAAATCAGAAGGGACTGATGAGAATACAACACATACGGCAAAGACGAAGGGCGGGGCGCTCTGCCGACGAATAAATTTCGTACATAATACATCCAGACTTCACACACCAGGAGTAGGGAGGCTGAGACGCTCCATCCCAAGCCTCTCAAGATGAGCGTTACAAAGAATCTAAACGAACAGTATCAGCCGGGGGATCAGGACAGCTGAATGAGGTTACACACCCGACACCGTATGTCGATATCGTGGCGCACAGGAACATGAACGCATAAGCCCATACCCGCCAATCGAAAGCGTCGACAAACTTCTTCCAGGTGAGGATGTCCGGCAGCGAGTCCCCTCTGTCGTTCTGCACGCGACTCAAAACGACGGCCGTCTCTTCTATGGAGAGGAAATCATTGCGGTCAGGGAACCCTGGGAGGTAAAACCAGCCGACAATCCCGAATACGATGGTTATCGCCCCTTCAATGATCTACAGAGCACAAAGTTGAAGAGTAAGTGAAAATAAGGAAAAAAGAAGGGGGAAAAGTCGTACGAATATCCATGCCCAGCCGGCTATACCCAGTTTGCCGGACAGAAGGCTGAGAGCATAAGCAAAAAACGCGCTAAAGCCACCCAAAATGATTGCGACGACATAAAATATGGCCAGCCTGGTTTCGCCACAAATGAGTTGGGGGTGGCATGATAGAAGTATGCGGTCTAACGAGACGTACCGAGTCTGAACTTCATGTCTAGTATACCCTGAAGACGGATTCAAGATGAGTAAACAATAGGATAGCAAGCTTGAATGTCGTTACAAGTGCTTATTATGTACACCAAGGAAGGGAAAAACCCTGCCTAAAGACGACGAGGTCGACTGTTGCATAAAAGAGCGATGAATGGTGGATAAGTGAGAACTGACCTCCAAAATGCCGAGAAGAGCACGCAGGAAGGCGAGCAGCTGCCAATTTGGAACGAAGCCCATGCCGAGCTGACTTGAATGCTCAATTGCTTGGCCCAGGAATGATGCATAACGAAGAAGATTGTACCTGTGCCGTACCCCAGAATATTACACAGAAGCTGAGCAGCTTGCGTGGCCCCACTTTGCGCAGCAGGAGATTGCTGGGGAGCTGGCTGGTGCGCATGCTTTATTAGCCCGGCGTGCGCACACATTGAGACTCTTACAATATCGTGTAGGGGACGAAATAGATGCCGATGACGATGCTGAAGCGACTTCCGACGCTCAAGCCCTGTGGTCTCGTCGAACACGGTCATGATGAGGAATTCGACATACGAGATCTTCATCCAAGCCAACTACCCGCGCTATGCTGATGTTCGTGCGGTCGATCAGCGCAAGCGCATAAAGCACCCCGAGGATGGGGAGAAGTCGCCAATCTACGCGCCGTCTATAGAGACAGAAACTGTTAGTTAGATATCACAAAATTACGCCTGAAACGAGACAGAATATATACAAGATTCTTCTCTCCAGGTCGGTTCTTCGGATCCTCGTGTGCGTATCTGTCAACAGTAGCGCTTCACCGTCGCTCACAGTCGTCGGCGACGTTGCAGTTGCTGTCCCAGATTCCATGCTCAGTGCCATGTCAGTTAACAGCTAGTTGGGTTGGCGGGTCGGAATCTGATTGAGTTGCAGGGCGCCAGATCTTCATCCACACTTAAGTAGCCAGTTAGAAGCAACATTAGTCGTTAAGTGCTGTCGAAGACGGAAAACGGAGCGGCGTTGGAAGTAGTAAAAAGGATAGATAAAGTTCGTGCCGGAGGGTATATACGCCGAACAGTACGCTGTTATGACCACCTTGCTAGGTGGGACGTTGCCGAAACGGCCCTGAGAAGGCGAGAAGGCGAGGCACGGAGTGGCAAACAGAAATCCGCATACGTTGAGTTGACTTGCGGATGAGTGATTGCTAGTCTTGTTTAGCATGCCTTAGACCACAAGCGCCGCGGAATTGCAGTCCCTTGACCGTGACGTGCATCTAAAAAGTTAGCATTGAACCTAACAAGCGCCAACGCGTACTGCTTGTTTATGTACGAAATCCTCCAACGGCCGCCATAGCAGCGACGGCAATTTTTGTCAGCGCCCGAGAATAAAATAATCATAACTAGATCCCATACCGACTCGTACACCACAGTAATACTGCCTTTATCTAGAGTTCGACTATTGTACACGCGCGTTGGGTCATTGATACACTTGGGACTTGGTATTTGGCTGTAGACACCGCGCTCGCGTCGGCAAGGGTCGGGCATGAACGGCAACGGCATACCCTCTGGTGAACTAACGTAAGGAGGATGCAGGTGAGTCCTTCTGGGAACCACCGGCAACTGATTCTTTCTCCTTCTCTTTCTCGGGGACGTTCGGGGATGCGCCGTCCTCCAGGTACAGGCCATTTTGTTCGATGTAATCGACCACATTTGCCGGAAGGAGGTAGCGGACGGAGAGGCCGCGTCTTAGGAACAAGCGCACCTAGGTTATCGTGTCAAGATGGAGTCGATATGAAATAAAATGTGATAGCTTACCTTGGTGCTCGAGACATCATTCTGAATAAGCTGGGAGATAAGATGGATATTGTTCCGCCAACGTGCAAGGCTATCGGTGGCTTGGTCCATCCCAGAGCCGGCCCGCTCGACGATGAATGTTCCATATCGGCCTAAGATATGGTCGAGCTGCGGAATGTGATAAGCCAAAATGTGGTGTCGGGTAAAAAGTGGCACACATCGGCATAGCTCCACACGCCCGGCTCGCTCATTGTGCTGATCAGGTCTGACCCGGCGAGAAGCATAATACGAATATTCCGTTGCTCGCCATCCGCTGTCCGGGCGCCACCCAGAACGGTATTGATGTGGTAGTCAAAATGATCCAGCACGACAGCCGTTCGCTGGTAATCCTGAAAGGCCTCCCAAGGGTCCACCATGAGCCAGGTCGAGGTGTCCTCCGCGCCGAGGGTACACATATTCACCCTACGAGCACGGTCAGCGTCCGGCCGCCGACAAAGCGCCACTGTGACAGAATCTAGCCGATCGTGAACCGGATCAAGGCTCCGAGACGTCGACGATAGAAGACTCTTCTCGCATCCCTCCAGCGAGCAGGCTGGAGAGCGTGGTGGGCGCAGAATGACGAAAAAGATGCTCACCGATGCTGGGCGCTGAGAAGACCGGGTTTCTTGTACATGTCACTGACGGGACTGAGGTAACCACCCAGAATCTCGAAATCTGTGTTCTGGCGAACATAGTCCTTGGCCATTTCGAACATGCGGAGGTGGAGATATGTGACTGGGCTGAACGAGCCACAGGCGACCAACACGATTGGAGTCTTGTCCGAATTGCGGAGCGTGTGCGTGAGCCTATGGTGAGGAAACTCGTAGTTCGGCGGATTTGTGAAGTCCTTCGCCGAACTTCGAGCCACAGCCGCCATGGTAGGAAGTATATGGAGAGAGGGAGGAGAAAGTGATGATTAGATGGGAGCGAGCAAGGAGCATAGTGGCTACTACCCGTGGTATTAGGAGCTTGATTCCCACGGTATTTCGCCTTCTGACTCAGGCCGCTCGAAGCCGTGAGGACCATACGGCCGAAAAATTCGCAAATATTCCCAGCTACATAGTTGTTATCGTACATAAATATTATATGCAGCTGGGCGGGAAATCTAGCGCCGGTTCACAGCTTCGTCGACGTCGTAGCTGACATTGCCTTCGGTTCCTACAGGTTAAAATACGGTTCAGCCTCGAGCCCCTCCTTCTCGGTAGCGCTAAAATATCTTGGCAGTCGAAAAAGAGAAGAAGAAGAAGTCGGTCTGAACGCCATACGGCGATCCGCACAGAACCTCATGGTCTCGGTCATCGGTCATCGGACCAGGATGCTTGAACTCAGAGCTGCTGTCAATTGGCTGCTGTAGACAAGTGTGGGTTGAGGTCTGTTCGTTTGCCTGCTCTGACTGCCAAATTCGAACTCTTCTGAGACTTCGGCAGTGTGAAATATCTTGACTGCGCACGCAATATCCTTCGAGTAGCTGGCGATAAGCCCTTATTTCTGGTGTGAATATTAATCCCCGTACATGTTACCGGGCTCTGGAGTATTTGTTAGCTCGCCAGTGTTTTCTTACACTACCTTCCTAATTGGGACTTGGGCGTTTGTTTGTTGTGGCATCTCGTTTCTCGACCGTCATACACCCGTAATAGATGTCGAACGCGACCTATAAATCCTCTGAGCCTCCAGCCAAGCGCCGCAAAATGTCGAGCAATTCCAGCTCCGAGTGCCTCAGCTCGCCCAGTGATACGCCCATCCCCACATCTGACGTAGTCAAGCTCTATCTCGTGCAGGCCAAGCTCACCGCCCAAGACATCTCAGAGCTCTTCTCTCTCGCCGAAAAGCACAACCTCAGGGTCTCCAAGTCACTCAACGCCGGCCCGAACCACGACTCAACCAAGCTGCAGCTCTGCCCTTCATCAGAAGACGCCGATATCATAATAACAAATGTGCGCATGAGAAAGCGCCTGGAACGGCACATTGACTGGAATCTCGCTGTATGCGTCTCGGGCCATTGTTGCCACAGTGCTAAATGCTGCATTGCAGAAGGAGAAGGCGATCGTGACGCCAGAATGGCTGCGCGACTCTGTGCAACAGCGCGCCATCTTGCCATGTGGAGACTATGCTGCCCTGCGTGAATTGAAGCAGAATACTGTTCAGAATTGCCCAGACTCGGATGACGATACCGACGGCGGTGGTTCCTGCGTCAGCTCCTTGGCGCAGCCGGATTCCGAAAAGCTATCTGAACCAACAACAAAGGCGCACTACACCAATCGCTACGCGTGTCTGCGGCCATGCCCCTTGGTATGTCCGAATCAAGGACTGGTGAAGCAGTTTGGAATTATCCGCCGTTCTCGGGAGCTGGAGGGCAAGGACACGAGCGCACTCAGTTACGAACGGACAATATCTGTACGCATGAAACTTTGTCGTATCGAAAAGGTCTGACCGACCGCCAATGCAGGTTATAAAAGGTTGGTTCGCAGGGCATTTAGCTCAATTCCTATGCTCATCTGCCAGCCTACCCTCACACTTTGACTGCCTCGAGATTGGCGGAAGTCTCCAAGCTTCCGGGTATCGGTGAAAAGATGCTCTCAAAGGTACCTAGTCTCTTGCACCTGTCGCATCACCCTACTTGACTGTCCACCTAGATTTCAGAATACGTGAACTACGGAAAGATCAGAGAAAGCCGTCCGTCCCCTCTCGTCACAAAGCCACTGTCCGCCGTACTCACTCATCCATACTTACCCAGAAACGATCGCAGCCTCAGCGCGCTTCAACTCCCTTTCCGAATTCACCACAATCTACGGCATCGGCGCCGCCACCGCGCGAAAGCTCTTCGACACCTTCGGGCTGCGCACCATCGCCGACCTCGAGGAGCACTACGCCCGCCACGAGCCCCCGCCGCAGCGCTTTTCCGACGAAGAACAAGCACGGCGGATCACCACCCCTGCGCCGCTGCTGTCCATTCGCGCGGGACTGGCGCTGCGGGAGGACCTCAACGAGAAGATCCCGCGCGCGGAGGTCGACCTGATGCACGACATTGTCATGGGCGAGCTGGAGAAGCTGCGGCAGGGGTGCATGAGTACTATCGTTGGCGGGTGAGACTTCCCGTGCCGCTGAAATTCCCTCATCGACGACCTGGATATGTAGGTATCGAAGAGGGAAAGCGGAGAGCAACGATGTCGACATCGTCATCACGCACCCCACGCTTACGAGTGGGTCGGACCAGGTCAAGGGCCTCGGCGAGGCGCTGGTGAACCGGCTCTATGAACGCGGTGAATATCTGCATCCCATCTTCTCACTTGCAAGTGGCACCTACTCATGTTTTCTTTGAATTCTTTTTCGGAACAGGCTTCATCACGCACGTAATGCGTATGTCTCCGCATCTATGACTTTTCAAGCACCTGCCCTGACGCTTCTCTGCTCGCAGACCTCTCCGGCTTCCATCCCCCCGACGCGCTCCGCACATCGCACTGGGACACGCTCGAAAAAGCGCTGACCGTGTTCATCCTTCCGCCCGACGCGGGATCGCCGCGGCGACGCATCCACCGCCGCCTCGATCTAATATTCGCCGCACCCGAGGCGTATTGGACTGCGATAACCGGATGGTGTGTCTTTCTACGTGGGCTCGTACAATACAAACTCTACTGACAAAACGAAACGTAGGACCGGCTCCAAGATGTTCGAGCGTGATCTCCGGCTGTGGGCCAAAGTCGAGTGGTGTGTCCGCCCCATCCATGAAAGGGATACTGTAACTGAATCCCGAATCCCGCAGCAGCATGAAATTCGACAGCTCCGGGATGTAAGCTGGCTTTTGCGCCTCGCCGCGAATTTCTAGCTCACGATTCTTCTGCCCACCCACAGTACACGGCGCAGGGACAGCAAGCGGTACTTCCCGCGCAGCGAGCAGGAGGTGTTCGAGATCCTCGGGCTAGAGTGGATCGACCCCACCCTGCGGAACGCGGATTCGTGACTGGCGCGTGCGGTATATATGTACTCAGTTCTTCATATCTTACACAGATGTACGTCGCACTACGTTATGTTTGCAATGTATTTAGTTCGCGAATGCCTGGATGCCGGTCATGGCGCGCCCCAGGATGAGCGCGTGGATGTCCTGGATGGATGATCAGTGAAAACATAAGAGTGCAAGCCACAAAAATATACGTTGGTCCCTGTGTTTCGTTCGTGAGCAACGTACTTCAGGCGGACGAGTAAAACAAGCCGCACCTTCATACGTGTTGGTAATCTGCAGGTTGGCCGCATGCCGTCCGACATGGTATCTGTGCCCATTAGCACCAATTTCCCAATCGTCAAAACATCCTCCACTCACTCGTCCGCACACGCATTCCCGCCAAAGATGTCCAGGAGCGCACGGGAATGAATCAGCGCCTTCCCGCAGTTGTTCCGCTTCACGATGCTGACCATATTCGGCGAGAGCTTCCCCGCATCCTTCAGGCGGCCCACCTGCAAGCTCGCGAGGAGCCCCAGGGCCGCCTCGGTCTGCGCGTCCGCGAGCTTCTTCTGGACGAGCTGGAACGACGCGATCGGGCGCTTGAACTGGTGCCGCTCGAGGCCGTACGCGAGTGCGCGGGCGATGCAGTCCTCGAGCGCGCCCATGACGCCCCAGGAGATGCCGAAGCGCGCGGAGTTGAGGCACGAGAAGGGGGAGCCGAGCCCCTTGGATTTGGGGAGGAGCGCGTCGTGCGAGACGCGGACGGAGTCCATGAAGACGGAGCCTGTGAGGGACACGCGCAGCGCGATTTTGTTCTTGATGGGGGGTGCCGACAGGCCTTTTGCGCCCTGGAGTACTTAGTTTTAATTGGATGCATAGAAGAGGCCGCCGAAGCCCACCTTTTCGAGAAGGAAGCCGCGGATCTTGCCGTCCCATTTGCAGGTGGCCCAGATTACGAACACGTCGCTGTCGATTTATATATGTTTGTACACATGTGGAATGGATAGAACTCACGCGACAGGGGCATTCGATATCCACGTCTTGCTGCCATTGATGATGTATCCACCGTCCGTCTCCTCTGCGGTTGTCTCCATGCCCGCCGGATCGGACCCATGGTTAGGCTCAGTCAAACCCTGAACGACGTTAGTGTGGCTGCAAAGAGCATAGTAAGTCACGCACAAAGGCACCGATGATTTCACCCGTCGCGAGGCGCGGGAGGAATTTTTCCTTCTGCGCGTCCGTGCCGAACTCGTGAATCGGATGCATCACGAGCGACGACTGCACGGACGCCGTAGATCGGTAGCCCGAATCGACTCTGCACATGTTAATGCCAGTATTTAAAAGATGCAAGGAAATTACCTCTCGATTTCGCGCTGAATGAGTCCGTACGCGACGTTGCTCACACCAGCGCATCCATACCCCTCAATGGTGGGTCCCAGCAGGCCGAGCTTACCCATTTCGGGTAATGTGGCGTGGTTGAATTCTGAGCAGGGGAAGTACGCGTTGCGTGCATTTAGATGGGAAGTTCAGCCTACCCTCGGTTCGCCATCCTTCCAAGACGCGGGGAAGTAATTTTTCCTGCTAGAAGTTATTGGGACGCCTGAAAGTAAAATAGAGGCCTTTCCTGGCAATATTCGTGGGCCGTGTCGCTGTGTCCCAAGTTGGTGAATGGTCAACGAAGACCAAAAGGGATGCTGACCGAATTGCCCGTTCTTCCTCAGTCAACAACGAGTCCAAATTTAACGGATCCTAGTCCCCAAAGTAAATGGACATGAATGGCCATAGGAGCAAGCAAACAACCTGGTGGTTCCAATTCGCAGCGTCTAACATTGCAATGTGGTCAACGTTCGGGTGATGGACAGTAAGACGAACCAGTCGAAGCGTAACGAACGGGATGCAGCGAGACACGGGCTGCGCGTTTCAGCGCGAGACGTGTAGAGGTCAGGATTGAAGCCATGGTTCACCGGGTATGGTTGCAGCGTTCGAGTTCCGAGTCGCTTATCGGCCCGCTGAGTTGCCGGCGCTTCGACCACCTGCTTTTGGAAATCCATCATTTCCTCTTTACGAAACGCCCCCAACAAGCCTTCAACGTATTTCTCAATTTTGTTCAAAAATCTTCCCTCAAAGTCTTCTGGCCCGTGGATTGACGAAAATTCAATATTTTCGTCCCATAAGAAATACTGGAAGTAGTTGGGAGGTAGCCACTCACAGCAGATTGAGACGCCTTGAAGGAACAGCTCGACTCGCGCCCATGGGGTCTCTGCACGACTCTGTATCGGAGGCGGCCCTTCCAAGTAAATCGCCTCCAATGAACACCTGGTGGCACACTTGAAAGCATTTCCCAACGAGTGGTCCGCGGATCTAAAGCCAATCGCCGTTCTCGACCAGGTGCTATTGAGTCTCGACTCTCGACCCTTTCATTAAACGGATGCGCGTCTCTTTCAACTCCACTGTGCTCGTCATAGTGTGCATCATACGCTGTTTTGTCCCACCGGCGCCCACGTCCGAACCAACGCACTTCACGCGACCTTGCATATCATCTCATATCATTCCCTCGTCGGCTTGTCAGGGAACCCTCTAGAGATCTGACGTCGTCAAATTGCGACCAGGATGATGCTTTCTGGGATTCCGACATGATTTTATTTGGCTTTTCAGCTCAACACACGGGGGCTGAAAACACACGGGGGCCGAAACCGACTCTTTTCGAATTATTTCCCGATTTCTCCAGGAAACTCGAAGCGGGAGTTCTAGCACATTTCGACTCTTGGTTGCCTTATCACGCTCCAGGAAACTCCAAAGCGGGAGTTCTAGCACATTTCGACTCTTGGTTGCCTTATCACAGGTATCTGCAAACGCGTCATGTGAATTGTTTTCCAATTTCTGCACAAAACTCAGAGTGGGAGTCCTAGCACATTTCGTCTTGGTTGCTTTATCACAGGTATCGACAAACACATCATGCGACGGTTATTTTTTAAGACTTCTCTGAACAATTGACGATGCGATAGCACGCGGCACGGGAGCAAAAAACGACAGGCAAGGCCGCGTTGCGAACAATGCATGCAAAAGCCTCCTTCAAGGCAACCAATCGTCATATAGAAGTTACCCGCTTCAGGGTCACTTAAATGACCCCGAGTCGCGTAGGCTTGTTTCTCGCCTAACATCATGTCCCCAGTTATCAGGACCGTCAGCCACACCACCGCGTCTACTCCCCGTCCTCACATCCTTTACCGGTTCGAAGTCGATAATGACGGGGCGCTCAATGTCGTCAAGAAACGCTACTCGGAGGTCAGTTCTTGGGTAGCGGGTCCATCCATGTATCTCACTATTTCGCCGACAGTTTGCGGCACTCCACGCTGCGCTGGGCGTTCGAGATGTCGAGCTTCCCCCCAAACGAATCCTGGCTACTACATTCATTCCCTCAGCATGGGTGGATGATACTCTGATCGCCGAGCGCAAGGACGGTCTAAAGACATATCTGAACACCCTCTTGTCGAGCGCTCAATACAAAGACAGCAAAACGTTGCTTGAATTCCTCGCCCCGTCTTTACTTGCCTCGCCCCGCCAGTTCGACCTCGAAGACGCGCTACCGTCCACTCTGTCTCGCAAGAAAGCCCAGGAGCTCGGCGTTGTTACCGCCGCCGCCACCTTTGTCGCCGCAGCGTATTATCCTGGTAACGACTCCCGTGTTCTCCGATAGGCATTCGCTTTGAACGCCTTTGATAGACTGGAGCGTGGACAGCTTCCCACCGGAAAGTCTGGACTACTCCAAGTTTGATATTCTCAATTTTGGTATGTTCTATTCACGAAACCGTGTCTATAGTATCGTCATACATCGCACGCAGCATTCGCGGTTCCAAACTCCTCCTCCACGCTATCTTGGGATGATGGCAGCCAGGCCATCCTGACGCGGCTTGTCTCCAGTGCCAGGAGTAGCGGTAAAGGGACGAAGATCGTCTTGTCCGTTGGTGTGTTCTTTCGCTCAGCTGGATCCGACTTCTTGTTGACATCAAGGACCCAGGTGGCTGGGGTGGGAGCACGTTCTTCCATCAGGTTGCGAGCACGGCTGCGAGCCGTGCGACCTTTTTATCTGCTCTTTCCAGCGCTGTCTCGACTTTTGGTTTGGATGGTGGGTTTCCACTGAAACTTGCGAGAGTCTCGAATACTCAAGCTTTTTTTGACAAGGTATTGACATTGATTGGGTAAATCCTTCACCTTGAGGCAACGATCAGTCTGTTAACTGCTCGTAGGAGTACCCGAACGACCCAGGAGCAGGCAATGCCTTTGGCCCCGCCGATGCCGCAAACTTACTTTTGATCTTGACCTCTTTGAGATCAGCACTTGGTCCGTTGAAACCGCTAGGATGAGTTCTAAAGTATTCTTACCGAAATTTATTTAGGGACATCGAAGATTATCTCTGCTGCTGTGACAGATCTGCCTTGGATCGGGTCGAACGGCAGCCCGCTCACCGATATGTCGGCTTATGCTGCTCAGATGACGTACGCAAACTTGTAGGTCCAATCTATTTCCTCTCGTCCTTCCATTCCTCAAGTCTTGCCAGGATGAACTATGATATTTTTGGGTCAGTGTTTTTAGCTTCTGTTGGCCAGACTAAACTTAACGCACGCTAACTTAGGGACTGGTCACCTGCGGTGAGTGTTGTTTCGACGGTGTTCTCGGGAGATGAGTTCTAATTGACTTTCCAGCCCGGGCCCAATGCACCTTTGGGCAACTTGTGCGGTACTTCCTCTCAACCGCAATACAGCGCGGAGGCTGCATTCTCGCAGTGGACGGCAGCTAAATTCCCTGCCTCAAAGCTCCTCCTTGGCCTGCCTCTCTACGGCTACGTCCTCAACTCTACGAAAACGGTGTTGAGCGCAGACTTCACGTCGCCTGACACGATTACCAAGAACGGCAATAAACAAGACGCAGTCTCGGTGTCGAGCGGGCCCATCCGTGGCGGGAACAAGAGACCCGCTCATATCCCCGCGCCCAAGCCCCAAGTCAGACCGGGTAGTGAGGCAGCACAGGCTAATCTCCAGAGTTGGTGGGGCCAGCAGATTCCCTTCAGCTCCATTGTATCGTCTGGTGCATTGGTCAAGCAAGCGGACGGAACGTGAGTGGTATCCTCGTGGCTGATTCTAAGGAATTCTCACCCCGTTGGGCAGGTATGGTGAAGGCGGTGGTTTCACGATGGGTATGTCAGCGCCAATGGAACTATACAAGTAACTGATATATTCTGATTTGAAGGCTGGGACGACTGCAGTGATACACCATTCCTATTCAACACCTCTCAGAAGACGGTCGTTTCGTATGATGGTGCGTCTAACCTCACTCCCTGAAAATGGTAATCATTAAACCCGGTTAGATACTTACTCTCTCTCGGACAAGGCGGCCTTTGCGAAATCGAAAGGGATGGCGGGGTGCTTCACTTGGTCCCTGGATCAGGTCAGTTCTCAATGTACTGGAATGTTTACTACCGTTTCTGAACTGCACCTAGGACGATGGGGTGACGCTCCAGAATGTTATTCGCAAAGCCCTTGGAAAGTGAATCGGACGGTTAATATTTGGGTTGCTTCTATTTTAACTCTGGGCCTGGGATTGGTAATGACCTTGACGATGTACGACTCCTTACGACAATATAAAGAGTTCATTGGTGCATACTTAGACGCACAAACACTGTGCGGAAGTTCCGACGGAAATCCCGCCGGATAAGAGATCGGCGCTTACGCAAAACGGGTGACGAGATATCGGCCTGCGCTCTTCCTTGCCGCCCATGTCCTCGCAGTCGGCCAAACGACAACGGACCGAAGACGCGCCCATAATACGCTCAGAAATCTGGTACGACGATGGGAGTCTCGTCTTGCAGGCTCAGAAGACACAATTTCGCGTTCACTGGGGCATTTTGGGAAAGCAATCATCGTTCTTTCGCGACATGCAGGCAAGTTTGCCACCAGATCAGTCCACGGTCGATGGGTGCCCTGTCGTAGAGCTCTCGGACGAAGTCACAGACCTAGATCACTTACTCACCGCGGTGTATGATTCGTCCGTAACACCTCGTCCAGTAAATGGACCGGATGTGTCTGACATTTTAGCTCCAGGACTTTTCTAGCCCAGATTGCAGTTCCATTGTCGTGCATTGCGGCCCTTATCCGTCTGGGGCGCAAGTACGACTTCCGCAACATCTTGCATTCGGCCGTGGAGCGTTTGACGTTCGAAAATCCCTCGACGCTCGACGCTTATGACGCTCGGATGGCCTTCGACGGCAAGAACTACATCTCGACACGCATCGTGGGGTACCCCGGTGTCCTTTATGACATGCTGACTGTGGCCAGAGAGAACAATATCTTGTCCGCTCTGCCCTGCGCATACTACCGCGCCGCCCACTTGTATAAACCTGTGAGGCAGCCCGCTTTCTCGGCCCCAGAAGGCTGTATTTACTTACATTCCAGCCAGGAAAGTTTGTTTGCAGGCATCACAAAGCAAGACGGAACGTCGTCCTCGCTGGCTCCAATTGACCAGCAGCGGTGCATTCTTGGTCGCGAAAAGCTGATACGGGCGCAAACCCAGGAGGGCTACACACTTGGATGGCTCCGCGAATGGGACTCAGACAGCTGCACTGATCCTGCGGGCTGTAACAAGTGGCGCGCGTCCATGCTCCGAAAGTATCTGGATCATTTGGCCCCTTGGGCTTTGACTCCCTTCATTGCTTTCCGGACCACGGTCTGTGCTTCATGTAGCAAACACATCGAGCAATCAATGTTGGGAGGACGGAAAAAAATATGGGAGGACTTGCCGAGCTATTTTGACCTCGCGCCCTGGAGTGAATTAAAGAACGGGTTATAGTTTTCCATGCTTGGGGTGGTATTCATACTGTATGCGTTGTAATTTTAACCAATTCCGGTTCATGGCTGTATTTGACAACGACTGCAGACGAAAATGAGAGAGATTCTCCCTCGCGATCCTGCCAGCAAATTACTCGCGACTCACCACAATCGTGAATATTTCGCGCTCAAGCTCAGATGGGAGTTCTGGCATCCTTTTGAGTTGTGGGAGTGCACTCGGTCGGCCGTTGCCGACCTTGCCGACTCTTCCGACAACAAAACTTGAACGCGCCGTTAATGCGGCACAAACGTGTTACCTCTCCACCCCCGGGCCCATGGCGTGATAAGCCGGTCTCTTATTCTGCTTGCCTATGTATTTTCAGGCGCGTCAAGCGAACTTTGAAAGCCTGCAGACCGCCTCGAAAGCTTCCCCAAAGCCCGATAAGTATGCTCATCACTGTGGAATGCATATGGAAAGTGTCCCTCGGGATCTTGGCGTCAGGAACGACTATAATTATCCGCTTTTAGTTAAACAGCCTCAAGTGCTACAGGCTGTTGCAGCAGGGACTTTGTACTTTGTCAACTGGCCTGCTTTGTTCACACTGGCTCACCAGCTTTCTCCCAGGGCTGAGATGTTGTTCCCATGGTTATTTCTCTCGAGCTTGGGACCTGCTTTCGTACTAGCGTCGACGTATTGCACTGCTCTCGACGCATGTTGGCCATCCACTCAGGTTTGGGCCAGCTTAAACACCTCTGTGAACGGATACCTCATTTCTACGCGTCCTCCTGCTGCCCCTTGTCATGTCTTGGATCCGTTGTTTGACGAGGAAACGTGCGCCGCCGTCAATGCGTCCTGGACTAGTATGTTTTTTCGAGCAGACCAGCCAGGAGCTACACAAGAGTATGATTTCCCAGCCTATTAATGACCAGCACTGACCTCACAACGTAGCACCTATTGGGAAAACGGCAATGCATCTTGTTACATCGATTTCCAGTTGGATACACCGTGCGAGCAAGGCCTGGTCCCGGCCATAGTCCTCGACGCCCATAGCCTCGAGGATGTTCAGAAAGGGGTCAACTTTGCTCGGGAGCATCGACTCAGACTGCGAATCAAGGCTTCGGGCCATGATATCATTGGCCGCGCTAGCGGAGAAGGTTCATTTCTGATTTGGACGAGACATGTGCAGAACTTGGCGCTCTTGCCAGAGTTTGTTGCTCTAGGCGCTCCGCATGGAACGAAATCTGTAAAGGCAATCAGGACGGGCCCTGGCGATGGATGGGCAAACGTTTATGATCTGGCCAATCGGTCTGACGTTGTAGTGGTCGGTGGTACAGGGCAGACCGTCTCATCTGCTGGAGGCTATGTGATGGGCGGTGGGGTGAGTATTCACAGAACATATACAACTCGGAACTGATTTCTGATATTCAGCACAGTCTGCTGTCTCGACATCATGGTCTTGCCGTGGATAGTACGGATTTCTATTCTCTCTGGGCCGTGTTCGCTGACGAGATTTACAGATGTACTGCAATTCACCTTGGTTGATGCCTTCGGCAAGAAGGTAATCGCCAACGCTCACCAAAATTCCGACCTCTTCTGGTGCTTGAGAGGAGGCGGAGGTGGTACATTTGGCGTTGTGACAGAAGTCATTCACAAAACTCGTCAGTACGATTCTAGAGTGTTGTTCGTGTCTCACGATTTACGAAAGATCCCGGATATCATAACATCTTGGCGGCAACTCTCACCATCTCTGCTCCAAATTCAACAGAGCTGGCAAGTGTTCTGAAGGTGTATCTGGATCTTCAGCCTTCTCTCGATGACGCTCAGTGGTGGCTGACTACCGCTGTTCAACAAACCTCTTTTGTACTTCAAGCTGCGCTCTTCACTCCACCAGCAGGTGTAAATCTTACGCAAGTCGCTCATGAAGCCTTCCAGTCGGTGATTCTAGCAGCTCAGAACCTGGGCATGTCGCCTGTATTCGTTGTGCAGAAGTTCCCCAACTTCCTTGCCGTACACGACGCATTCTTCCCGCCTGTCCCGTCTGGTTCTCCAGCCGTCCTTGCTTCACGTCTTATTCCTCGCCATGTATTTGAAAACACGACCGCAACGACATTACTGGCGCAAGCAGCGACAGAACCTTTCGAGGTTATTTTCAACCTCCGTGAGTCTCCAGACTGGTTTCCTTGCATACTGTCTCACGTCCAAAAAGTCGCTGGTGGCGCAGTTTCGAAAGTCTCACCCCATGCTACATCGGTGAATCCAGGCTGGCGCAAGGCCCTCCATCTCGTCATATTTGCCAGCGGATGGACTTCTTCGACTCCCCTCTCCATACGGGATACTTTGCGGCAGACCCTGACTGCGCAGACCTCGCTGTTTGAACCGTTCAGCGAGGGCCTGGGCGCGTATCTCAATGAAGCTGATCGGTGCGTGTTCTATATGGCCTGCTATTCACTGTGGCTAAAATGGTTCGGCAGAAACGACCCGGATTGGCCTCTGAGCTTCTGGGGCGACAACTACGAACATCTACTGGAAATGAAACACAAGTTGTAAGCCATATAATGTACAGACTGAACGCACAAGCTGACTTGGTCAATGAGCGATCCTTTGGGAGTCTTTGAATGCCCCAAATGCGTCGGTTCGGAGGTCTTTGGTTCTTGAAGGGTCCCGGGAATATGAATGTGTAGGTTTAATGTAGGAGTAGTTATGCGGTGGTTGTGCAAATAAATATCTGGTCTTATTACCGCATGAGGCAGTCGGAGCCGATCATTGATTTTCACTCTTGGTCTCTTACTACCTTGTCCAGTCTCTTACACAGACGTCCCACTCGCAACTTCGTTCTAAATACATGCCTCCACCTCCTACAAAACGCCAACGCACCGAAGACGCGTCGATAACGCGTTCCAAAGTCTGGTACAAAGACGGTAGCGTCGTCTTGCAGGCCGAAAGCACCCAATTTCGCGTCCACTGGGGTGTTTTATCCGAGAACTCCACCTTTTTTCGTGGTTTAGAGGATCTTCCACAACCCAGCGACCAGCCTACTGTCGACGGATGCCCCATTGTTGAGCTTCCGGACGCGGTCATAGACGTCGAATATCTGCTGAAGGCGCTGTACGACCCGTGTGTGCACTATCATTTGGTCGTGTTTAGCCACTGCTGAGCCGTATGCAGAACTTTCCTGGCACAGACTGAGCTCCCGCTTGAGGCCGTCGGGGCTCTCGTCAGGCTGGGACGCAAATACGAGTTCAAGAACTTACTCGATTCAGCGGTGGCGCGCGTAATGTTCGAATATCCTATGACACTTCAAGATTTCGATAAATGGAACGCCCTACCAACTTCCCGTATTCTCGATTGCCCTGGATTTATCCCTGACCTAATAACATTGGCTCGCGAGAACGACATAGTATCGGCCCTCCCTGTCGGGTACTATCGTTTCGCTAGGTGTGACATAGTGAGTAGTTCTGTTGGCGATATGATCTGTTACTGTGTCCGATATTTTGAGACAGGCTGAGATACTTGACGAATTCGGCGGGAGTGAGGTTGACCTGCGCAGATGCCTCATTGGCCGCGACAGGCTACTAAAGAAGCAATACCAACCGGGTTACACGCTGGGATGGCTTCGAAAATGGCAGCATACAGACTGCACCGATCGTGTGTCATGTCGCGCTGTACGAAAATCTATATTCTATTCCTACCTCGATCGCGACTACCTGGGGTCTTTGGCCAAATACGACGGCGACTATTGGAACGAGCTATTTTGTGACGTATGCTGCCAGCATGTCCTCGAGTCGATGGCCGCCGGGCGCGAGAAAATATGGGAGGAGTTGCCTGTGATTTTTGACCTGCCAACTTGGAACGAGTTGAAGAACGACCTGTAGACCTTTTTCCAATCTCGCGGAACGCGGCCCTCGGTACGTACACCTTCGAATCGCAAAGTTTTCTTGGTACTCAGATTTCTTGTGCAGTAATGGTACCTTGTAGGATTTACACATCAACGACTTGATAAATCTACCCTGCTTCCTCTTGTGAAAGCGCGTTTGGCCCACTCCGATTCCAAGCCATGTCCCGCGTGCCATCCTTCTCTTCCGACGACGTGAAGCTCCGCCGATCCGCCTGCCGATATCATCCTAGTACGGCGAAAAGTTTTATGACAGCCAAAGATCGGCAGAGGTATTCGTCCCGAATATCCCTCCTGTAACAGCCATCTCCTACCCCCCGCTACGGCTCGCAAAACAACAGCAGTCAAAAGACCCGTCCATACCGCACTCCAAGACGGCAACGTCGAGCCCGCCACTGTCAACTCGATCCACAAAGCCTATCGCGCCGCAACTCCAGCCTCATCATAGTTCAGTTGTGCACGGAAATGGTCGGCCTCGACGCCTGGCTTCGTTCATTCTATACACCGCGTTGAATCCCTGCTATCCAGCGCCGGGACGATATCTCTGTCTGCTACTCCCGCTTCACACACCACGGTATCCACCTACGCGCAACTGTTGGCCGTAAAGCCACAGACGAAGGAGGAATCCGCCATCTACTAAGTACGCTACATATATTTACGCGACTCATCGTTTGCCCGCATCCCAATGCCATGACTCCGCGCCGCCCGAACCTGACTCTTAAAATTTATTTTATCACCGTTACAGCCCCATATCATCAACATCTTCCCTGCCCCGCACTCGCGCATCCGAGCTCCGTCCCGCACACGGCGTCCCTCGCCCTGAAGCTGCCCCTCTCGTCCTGCCCACCCCGTACCGCGCGCGCCGTTCGATCCGCGGACACCATACAGTCCGAATGCACGACAAGAAACCACTTAGTACAAGTGGCCCCAGCACGTTAATTGCAATGGCTTGATCGCGAACATAACTTATGACTCGAGCCCCTTGCGAACGTCGTCGAGGCTGCGGTGGCGCGCGACGACGCGCGTGCACGAATCGCGACCTGTCCTTGGACCCGCGAATACGGCATTCTACCCGGCCTCCCTCCCTGTCGCGTACTGTACTCTACTCCAGTGCGCACCTGGTCAGCAATAGCAATAGCGCTAGCCTCGCTGGGACGTATACACATTCGTGCTCACGCACACACGCACACACGCACGCCTACTGCGAGTCCTTGTTTAGACCCTTGGATCTGAAACGAATGAAAGGTCCCATGGACGACGGACGACTCGACAAGGCGCAGGCGACTCAGGCTCAAGCACGGGATGATCAGAAGAGGAGGAACTCTGGAACTGCACCCATGCAAGAGTGGATTTGCATTTGGTGGGTGCAAGTAGAGGATAGAAGTTCACGGCCTTGGTACCCGGCGCGAATGTATATAGCCACTAGTCGGGAATTCAGCGCCATAGTGAATCAACGGGATAGAAACAGCATGGCAAATCCAGGAAACGAAAAGGCCGAAAGGAAGCCAAGAGCATGTCGGTGGGCGATTGCAAGCCATTCTCACTCGACGACGCAACCGACATTCATTTTGCAAGACCTGAGCACGGCAGAGTACAATGCATATGTGGCATGTTCATATTGCAATGATGGTACGAGAAAGGTGCTAAACTCAGATGGTGGACGGGTAGAGCATCTACGGAGTGTGAGCGCAGGATAGGCGAGGCGAAAGAGGGACGCACGACGCGGACGCTTGCGCCAAAGGCACGCGGGGGGAGGTTTGAGGTGAATTTTGATTTTACGACGCCGGACGAGCCGTGGGGGCGGGTTACGCGGCTGGGGGAGATTGAGGGAATGCGGCAGCAGAGTGAAAGACACACACCCCCAGATGACGCGGACCTTTGAGCCCTGGATCTCGCGCTTTGCCTTGTAGACGTAGGCGACACGCTTTCCGAGGTAGAACTGGGCGTCCTCCTTTGTTGCGACACCCTCGATCTGGATGAGCGAGGTGTTGGGGCGGGTGTTGCGCTTGGCGCGTTTGTGGCCCAGGACACGGCCCTTGCTGTACAATCTGCACACAGAGTCAGCCCAACGTCATCCATAGTCTCTGCCCCCAATCCAGCCCGTCCCGCCGTCTTTCTGGCCAGCGATTCGGGCAGCAGCATTCCAGGGCATCGTAGAGTCGGGTACTGACCTAGTAGAGCCCATTTTGTTGTCGGAGGGGTCGTCTGAAAAAAAAGAGGCGGAGGTGGAGAGGTCAGTGTGGGAAAACCGGATCACTTGAAACCAAATCAATTCCGAGCCGTTTTCGAACCTTGAAAATCACCTGAATCGTTTCCGCTCAAGAAAAGATGTGTGTATCCCCTGGTAAACACTACAAACCCCTCCATCTCTCCCCGCAAAATGCATCCTCGTTTTCTTTAGCTTCCTCTCCACCTCAAAGTCAGTTTGATCTAATCAAGCACAGCCTCATGGACCTCTACGCCGTCCTCAACCTCGCCCCAGGCGCGTCGCCCGCCGAGATCAAGGCCGCCTACCACCGCGCCCTGCTCGCCGCCCACCCAGACAAGAACAACGCCTCCCAACCCACCCCCGACATCGCCGCCATCAAGGACGCCTACCGCGTCCTCTCCTCGCCCGCCCTCCGCGCAAAGGCAAAGGCGGACCAGGACCCGCTGAAGCGCCCGCGCCCGGCGCAGGTCATCTCGCTCGCGGACTTTGACGAGCAGGGCGCCGACGCGTGGGCGCATGCGTGCCGGTGCGGCGGCGCGTATGCGATCACTGGGGCGGAGATGGACCGCGGGGTGCATCTCGTTCCGTGCACCAGCTGCTCGGAGGTCGTTTGGGTGGGCTATGAGCTGGCGGAGGAGGAGTAGTGCGCGTCTGCACTCGCTCACAGTGCGAATCATCCAACAACCGTCGCCACCGTGCTGCCCAACCCCGCTGCCGATAGGACCCCGTCTAGAGGTCCGCTGCCACCGACACACACACGCACGGCTCTCACCTACCTACAGGGTGGCGACGCGCGCCCAAACCGAAGGCAAGCCGCTATAATCGCGACACGGCAGAGAAGACGACCTCCGCCTCTCGTCCTGCGTCTTCCGCTCGCCGGTCGTCGCAGCCATCAATCGTATACATACTATCATCCAGTACACCCGACTACAATGAATAAAAACTTGAATATTGGAATCTGAACGGTCCATCTCATCTACCTGTACGTGCGCGGCGTGAGCCAGTAGTTTCCTCGAATCTCTCTCCATCGATTGCCCGGTGGCTGCGTGGTTTACGAGAAGTTCTATCCTTCCTCTCAAGCTCCAAAAATATTACGTGTACGCGTTTGACGCGCGTATCGTGCTTTCAAGTACAAGAACGTCTACAGCTCATCCGAGGTGGCAGGTCAAGAATCCCAGGCAGCTCGTCCCACATTTTCTGGCGCCCAGCCCAGTCGCCTCCCCCGCCCCTTGACGCACGCGCCGCAAAGCATCCCGTACGCCTTGCCTTGTCGAACTTGTGCAGCCCCGCAACGATGCCGTCATCCTTGAAGCGGCAGAATATGGACTTGCGCAGTGCATGTGGGGCTCTGCGGCCGCGCGCGCAGCCAGCCGAGCGTGTATCCTCGCTGGAACTGTTTCACTGGGAGACGTTCGCGGCCGATGAGGCAACCGTGCCGTCCTGGCGCGTGAGGCTGTCAAGGAGCTGGACCCGTGCATTTAAAGTTTAAGATTCGAGAATATTGCCAGGACGTAATAGGCGTGAGCGGAAACAAATATGTGACAGACTCACCAGTGAGTTGTTATTGCCAACTACAAGTGTGCGGTAGTATGCGGCAGGCAGGGCCACTGCGATGCCGTGCTCACGCACCAGCACCGCGAGGTCAGAGGAGAGCCCGCGGTGGGGCGCAATCTGCATCGGTTTGTACCCCGTTGACGAGCAGCAGGCATCGTCGTACGCGTCAAGCATCGTGGGGTTGATGCGCGTGATACGCGCCACTGCGGCGGTGAGGACATTTGTACAGTCGTATTTGCGCCTGAGCCAGATGAGTGCACTGAGGACTGCAAGCGGGAGGAGGGGCTGGCCTAGGAAGATCCTGCATCCCACTCAGTGTCATTCAGCATGTGCATAAACTCAAGCAGGACTGAACACGGTACACGCACGAGTCGTACAGCACCTTCAGCAGATATTTGACAAAGTAGTTGGGGGCTGGCTGGAATCAGACATTGAAGATGCCATGAACGAAGCTACGTGCTGTTGAATAAATCCAATTCAACTTGTGCTATAAAACTATACCAAAATATAAATACATTTTTAGCTAGAAACTAAACACAGTACATAGCATTCAGAGATTGTAAGTAGCTAGGGGCTCAACCAATTTTGTTGCATCCAAATCTTTATTTTTGTCTTCAAGATCATCCTCCATTTCATCTGAAATACCACTAGAGATTTTCAATTCTGCCAGCTTGACCAAATTCTCTCTGTGTTGCTGGTGCACATCCTCGCCAACACTTGCCAGCCTTTCATCAATCTGTACAATCTGTTTTGCCTGTGATGACCTTTTAAACAGAGGTCTTGCAGTTTCCCAATGGCCCACTGCCTTCAGCAGGTCATTGCATCTCTTGTGAATATCCCCAAGTCTGAGCATGCATTCTGCTCTGCTGCGATGCACATCCATCGCAGTAAATCCCTCCAAAGCAACTGTGAACAGGCTAATAGCAGTATCCTCATCATTGTATGAGAGAAATATGTCCCCCAAGAATTGAAGAGCTTGATACATGCCAAGTCTATATGATGACTTCAGAGACAGTGCCAGAAATAGTACTGTCCAGCTGGACATTGAATGTTTTTCAGGCCAGCAACTGACATTACCAAGTTGCTCCAAACAGTAGAATATGATATCTGTACTTTTTCCTGTCCACAATTTGACACACTGTTCAAAGATCATCTTTGCTTCATGAAACTCTCCTTTGTGGAGATGGAAATGTCCTAGGATGGCATTGTACCCCGCCAACCCCAGGATCTGCTCAGGAGTCTCAAATATGTTTCTGGCTGCATCCAAGTTCCTCAACACACTATCCTTTGGATAACCTATGTGCACACCAAGCTCTGCAATATTGAGCAAAACATATCCATGATTCTGTTCACCTTGATCTACAGGCATTTCCTTGAGATTCTGGACATGAATGTTGTATGCTTCAAGGTACTCTGATTTCAACATATGGATCTCTGCCTGTTCAATCATGAGGTTCTGGTAGGTCCTGCCACCTGATAGTCCACAAAGACCTAGGAGATGCATGGACCTTTTGAGAGTAGAAACACTTCTGCTATAGTCACCAAACCATTTCAAGCACAGTGCTTGAATTTTCAGGGCACGTGCTTCAGCATACAAATTTGCAGAAATTCTGGCTAGCCTCTGTGCTTCAAATGCCTGCAATTGGGCTGTAGAATAATCACCAATTTGCTCGTTCATTAATGCCAGGTTATACAATGCAACTGAATGCCTTTTGGTGTTACCAGTGGAATGCGCCAAAGATACAGCTGCTTGGCAAAATTCTATGGCTTTGACGAGGTCACTTGCACTTCCCTGATAGTAGTTTGCAATGCAAGTGTAAAACCGGCCTATGCAACTTGTGTTAGTGTCATAAAAAAGCAAGCCCAACTGAGAAGCTAACATTTAAGATCTGGGTCATCAAAGTGCTCAAAATGGTTCAATCCTTTAGTGACAAGTGTATCTGGATCAGAGATTATAATTTCTTCCCAGCATTGAAATATTTCACTGATGACATAGGTCCGGAGGTGATGATCTTCTGAGTGTGCAAGAATATTGTGGACCTGATGAATCAATGGTGTGATTCCCTGGCCCATGAGTTGGCTAAATACATTCAGATGACATATACTATAAATTATATCATTGAGTTCAGGATGACCCTGTTGGAGTCCCTCGCATTGTTATCTGTCACAATTTCAGCCAATCCATATAAAGGAAAAAATGAACTCACCATCAATGCTAGATGCTCTATATCTGCAAGCAGGGATAGAAATTCTTCAATATCACTACGACATTCCATAGGCTCCCACAATGTTTCAAGGTTATCAAGAACCAAGAGACTGCTAGGGCTACTGGAAAAGTGCTGAAAAACTGCTTGACTCAGATCTTTGCCTGGCTTGAGCCCAATGTTGGCCCCAATGAGTGCTGCAAGCTCAACTGTGCTTGATGCAGAGTCGCAGGCAACAAAGAAACAATGTTGCTGATATCTGGTCTTGATCTGTGCATGATGGATAACAGCTCTTGCAAGACTGGTTTTGCCCATTCCTCCACTGCCTAGAATTGCTATCCGTGGGGTTCCCTGGTTGAAAAGTCGAAGGATATCTGAGATCTCAGAGTCCCGTCCATGGAATATCTTTGGTTCTGAGGGTAGCATTGAGATTGAGGTTGAGCTGGAGACTACTATGAGTAATTGATTATTGGATGAATCAAATCACTACCTGTTGGATCCTGAATAAAGACGGCTTGTCTGAAAAGAATTTAGTATGATATTGGCAAAGTGGGGAACATTTCTTGACCATGGATAGTCCATCTGAACTAGTTGTATCAGAGAGTTCTCCAACCATCCTCAGCACTTCCTGGTTTCTCTGTTCTGCCTCCTGTTGCATCTTTGAAAGATCTGTCATAATATTGGCACCTCCAATCCGCATGGTATCCATCAATGAGATCTCCCAGAACAGTGATAGGCTTACCTGGAAGAATTCCAGTCCTTGTTTCAAACCAGACTGGCAATCCCTGAACAACATGCTCAACTCTCCTGGACGGAGGAATTTTTTGATTTTGTTGCCAGTTCTTTGAGCCTCCACAAATGTGTGGATTTTATGCAGAGTCCTACATGGATTGTCAGTACAGAAAAGATTGTCTTTCTGCAAGAAACATGCTCAGTGAATTTTCCAATATTCTCCAGGATAGTTGGTGGTAGCACCCCACTGGTTGCAGAACCATGGACAACTATAATTGCATTGATCAATGTGTAGGTTTGTTCCATCAATTGCACACAGCTGTCTTTGTTTTGTTTGACTGCCTGAGAAGAGTGATGAGCCAGGATGGTTGTAAAAGCAAACCCTGAACTCTACCTGAATATGATCCAGAAGGGACTGTGTTGTGTTCAAGATGGCTTGAAGGAATGGGGTATCAAAGTTGGTAGCAAGCAATTGCAGGGCATTGATAGTCATCATCAAACATGTTGTAATATTGTTCAGTCGGACTTGACTGGCAGTGGGCTGAGAAGGCATCTTAAGAGTTGTTGGGGGGTGTAGACCTACCTTCTACTTATAAAGTCCATGCCGAGGCCTGGGAATGCCCTGTTCTCAGGGTGGTTTTCAAACACATGCTGAGGTTTAAATCACTGTTTCATTAGTTGATGGGGAAAGACATGCTCTGATGATCCGCTGGGCCATCAAAAATATCCGGATTCTGCCAGGCAATGTTTGGCACCTTTGTACATTCAATGATTCACATAACACCCAGCTCAGACTCAAACTGCTTTATTCAGCCTAACTGAAGAAACTTTGGGCCTCATGGTGTATTAGCACAATTTAAACTGGTATCTGTGTGAGGCCATTCTAGCAATGCCCAAATCAAAGATGAGGATGCATTGACTTGGCTGCAATTATAACTGGTTCCACCATCATCAAAATAGAACAGAACCCAAATCAAAGATGAGGATGCATTGACTTGGTTACAATTATAACTGGTTCCATCATCATCAAAATGGAACAGAACCCAAATCAAAGATGAGGATGCATCAACTTGGCTGCAATTATAACTGGTTCCACCATAATCAAAATAGAACAGAATTTTGATGTGCATGTCTGAGAGATTCTCTATTTGCATTACAAAGTGCTCGACAGCTTCACGTCGCCGGAAGGGAAGGACGGTCACCTCACATAGTATGGCTTGGAATCTGGAGTGGGTCAAACACGCTTTTGCAAGAGGAAGCAGGATAGATTCATCAAGTTATCAATGTATAAATCCTACGGGGTACCATTACTATACAATAAATCTGAGTACGCAAGGAAGCTTTGGAATTTGAATGTGTACATACCGAGGGCTGACTCGGAGTCAATGACATTGGAAAAAGGTCTACAGGTCCTTCTTCAACTCTTCCCAAGGTGGCAGGTCAAGAATCACAGGCAACTTGTCCCACATTTTCTGACGCCCAGCATGAAGTGTCCTTGCAGTCTGAAGATTCCCATTCTCAAATCCATCCTAGCGTAGAACCTGGCTGGACCTGCTTGACCAGAAGCCTTTTGCGGCCAACCAGACATCTGCGCATATCGACCAAAGGCAGAGATGCCAGTGTGTTGTCCTCTCTTTGTATGCTGTCGAGGATGTTAGCCTGTTCAGTGCATTGGTCAGGTCAGGTGTACAGGGCTGATCACAACAGATCTCACTGAGCCGCACAGGATTGCATGGTAGGAAGGGTGGACATTATGTTGTGCTCTCACACCAGCGTTATCAGATTGAAGTAAAATCCAGAACCAGCGAGAATATGTGTCGGTGTGTATTTCCTATCAACAAG
This sequence comes from Mycena albidolilacea, assembly GCA_029282495.1. Taxonomy (NCBI): domain Eukaryota; kingdom Fungi; phylum Basidiomycota; class Agaricomycetes; order Agaricales; family Mycenaceae; genus Mycena; species Mycena albidolilacea. Next base: position 677,701 of record JARIHO010000014.1, on the reverse strand, counting down.
AGCGTTGGTCAGAGCATTAAACTTGAGGAGTATTGTGGGATTTTTGAATGTAACAAGTGCCACCGCTAAATTGAGCACAATCTTGACATCATATTTGCGCCCCAGCCAGAGGAGAGCGCCAATGGCCGACAGCGAAAGCGCGGGCTGGCTCAGAAAGGATCTATGTATCCCAAGTCAGCACCAGCACGATGGGCAGGGAAAGGGGTGTTCGTACGGGGTGTGCACCGCCTTCAGCAGATATTCGACGTTCACAACAGGATCTTGGAGCTCGATGAAACGGTGCACTTGATATACGACTAGAAATAGCTTAGATTCGGGATTGCACTAAACAACCACAAAACCACCACTACAACAATCTATTCCTCCAAAGATGTAAGTGCTTCTCTTTGTGAGTTCGGGTCCGGGCTGTAGTATGCAACCAACGGGTTTGGAACAAACACAATTCGACTGCTAGACTTCAACAAAGTACCTCAACAACATGCTAGCACTATGCAGCTGCCAAAAACAATACTGCTAGCACCTGGGATGGGCAGGGGTTTATGGGTTGGATACAAGGTGGCTGGACCGCTAAGCCGAGAGCACCAGGGCAGAGTATGTAGGTTTGTGAAAATCCTCGCTAAGGGATACCCAAAGACTATTGAGGCTAACAACAAGGGACTTCAATCCTCAAATGGCAAGGCAGTCCTTAAGCTGCTGACCTATTCCTTAACCAAGAACAGGAACATTTCCACTTTGTATTGGCAATAGACACTATAAGTGTCCAGCTAGCGACTCAACACACTACAACAGTGCTTCCGTCAATATCGGGGTGAAGGCGAAGTAACTGACAAGTTACAGTCGGTCTAGAGGTGGGGGCACCTAGTCCGTCTTCTTCTTAGTGGGCTCGAGTCAACACACAACTACCTAGCAGGCGATCCAACACACTACGACAGCGCTTCCGTCAATATCGGGGTGAAGGCAAAGCTGCTAGCGCAACTGCTAGCTGGTTCTCGAAGAGAACACCCTTGATTTTATACGTGAAGACTCCTTGAGTCAACAACTAGAACCTCAACTTAAGATCTCAACATGTCCAGAGTCAACAGTATTGATTCCAATAAAGCTACTACTTGTGAAGTGTGTTACAATCTCCACTAGCAACCTGAGACCACCTGCACAAACTTCGTACAAAGTCGGGGTGTAATAATCTCTGGTTCTAGCCTGCTCTGTGCTCCCTTTATACTACTGAGGTCCATGATACATGTGATATAAAGAAAGAATAATAGAAATGAGTGAAAATGATGTGATTGATACAGCAGCCAATGAAATAACTGCTGTTTGGTTTTATGATGGGTCTATGCCAAGCAGAACAGCCACACTGATCCGCCAGCATCCATTTATGGGTATCATTGACAGACCTGGTATTGGGGCACCCGGGCATTTATTCAAAATTGCTCAAGTTGCAACATACTATAATGTGCTACACTACATTACGATGTCATCTCACAAGGGCTAATGCTGGCCTGGGCAGTTAGCTAAAAGGGATATAATGTGTCTCAAACCATTAGAAAGGCACTGGACAACGATCCTGGTAAAGGGTTGACGTGAGAAGCCACTAATGGAGCAATCACGGAAAGTGCCTTACCATCCTGGAAACGGATTGGGGCTACTGCACATCCCTGACTAAGGGCGTATTACGAGGGATTATCCTTCTGAACCAGAGGGATCATTATTAGACATCATCTGACGTCTTCAGAACTGCCAAAAGAAGGTTGGACTTGGTCGATCTACCAGTTGACTAAGAAACCATACTCGGGTATTGGGAAGCGGCGGCTATCACGGTTTTCAGACAAATCACTTAAGAGGGTCAGAGCAGGACCAATTGAAGCGAATGGTTACCAAGGAGGCTAACGGTGGGCTGACGAGGCAGTCGGCTAAAAGTTGACATATCAACAATATCCCATCACAATCGTTCTAAGCAATGTAGATCTTGACTCATCGTTAAGCTCAGCTCATTGATGTTTCTTATAAATCTCTCTAAATTTTACGAATCATCTGATATCTGACAGAGTTCATCAGCTAGCTGCCATACCACTAGTCATATACCCTGAACCCTGCCGCGTGTTTGTATCTGTCTCATTTATACTTAGAATCCTGTAAAGTATTTAAGTGGATGGTTATGGGAGGAACACCAGTGAATCTCACCCCACCTGTTGGACACGAAGTTACTAGACTTCATGCTTAACTGGTTGAGTAGGCATTCATTTGGAGACACCCAGAAGCTATACCAAGTTTCGTTTGTTTTCCCTGTTTGAATATTATCTGTGTTGGATTTGGATCTTTATAAACGGCACATGGACATATTGGATAAATGGAACGGACACATGGAATATAAGGAAACGAATTGGACTTGACAATTGGTTGTAATCTCTCAAGGATTAGCAATCACGGATACTATTTGGAATCAGGATTCATAAGAATCACTTGCGTTTTGCATCGGAGTACTATCTCCAAACCTAGACCCATATCACATAAAACCGTCGAACATAAAATCTCGTCTGTCTATCTGCGATTGCGCCTAGAACGGATTCAAGCAATTTATCTATACGACTTATGGACCTATAAAGTCTTGCTTCTCAAAGAGAATTAAAGTTCAAATTGCCACAATCTATACTGGATTGGAACCCCGAACTTGCACGAGGATTATAGTGTTTGAGTTGTTGTAGTCACATTTATCGAACCGCATATTCATTTTACAAGGTTTGGTTTGTGGTTATTTCACCGCTAGCCCCATAGTCACCGTTTCATCGTGAGTGATCCCTCAGCTTGCCATCAGCTGCCAGAACCTCTATCCCGACGAAACAGAGTTGAATCCGCCGCCTGGAGTCATCTAGCACAGGTCAGAGCACCAGCTAGCAGTCCGTTTATCCGTTACTGCATTTGTGGTGACCTGCTGTGAGGTTGGTGAGCAAGCTAGGCATGGCGCACCGCCTCATAGCCCCTCCAAACGACTTCATTGGACTCGCACGAACATATTCTTCACTCCCTGGGACAACAAGATCATCTGTCTCCTCACCAACCACCCCTCTTTTCATTGAGACCACTCGTTTCTCCCTCAGGAACAGCGAGACCACTCGTCTCTGCAACGAGACTGCTCGTTTCTACCCCAGGAACAGCGAGACCGCTCGTCTCTGCAACGAGACTGCTCGTTTCTACCCCAGGAACACGAGACCACTCGTCTCTGCAACAAGACTGCTCGTTTCTTCCCCAGGAACAGCGAGACCACCGATCTCCCCCCCACAGCATATCAAACCATTGCCCTCCTGGCCCTCCAAAGTGCCTTGGAACGGTGCAAAGAGACGAGAGAACCACCTTCCCAATCACACAATGAAGACAAGGCAATGTAGCTCAGAAGAGACGACCTATCTCGACGAGATGCCCTGTCTCCTTGTCCCAAAATGGAACATGGAGCATGTGGAACACGTTTCAGGGTGCTGTGTAGGCCGGAGCTTGTTGCTGTGCAGGCCGGAACTTACCCAGGACCATTGGAAACAGTATAAATACCCTGCAATGTTCGCTTTTTAGACAGTCAATTGACCCCCCCCACTTCTGCACACCTAAGAGCCCAAGTTCTCTGAACATCTCCTCTTCCCTGGCCCTATACTCCGTCCTTGTCATCTCCAGACCTGCTACACCAATCCCTCTTTCCTCCCAGAGGACGGTTTTAATCTGGCTGCTGCACACTACCATCCAGCACGATACAGCCAGTCTCGCCTCACACCGCACATCTGCACCAATAGCCTGCTAGCTATTCCTCTGCTGTCTACTTGTCTCTGTTTGTGAATCACGACCCTCACATGCTCGCATCTGCGTTTCAGGTCTCGGGTCGATCACTAGCTGGGTACCGCATACTAACACCCTTGTTAGAAGGCTGCTAGTGCATAGTTTACTACCCTTCAGATTCCAGACTTGTCGCTCGCACTGTCTGCTAGTGCCTTCGCTGTATCACCCTCCTGTGCCTCGCTTCCTAGGTGCTAGCACCTTGACTGTTTAGGCTTATGGTTATTTCCCCGTGGTTCGTGCCTCCAGACCATGCTAGCGTGTCACACTAGTTGTATCTGGTGCTACAACTGGCAGCTTGGGCTCACTCCAGTTCTCCATTATATCACCTAGCTAGAGTCCTGAGTGTGATAACACTTCAGAAGTGCTAGCGCTTTCCTGTTGTATAAATGCTGGTCTTAGGAAATCACAAAATAGCACTAGATGCCGCGCACTTTTGTTACGGCGTTTCATGCTCGATACTGTGACATCCGTTGACGGTGGGCTGATTGTTCGGTTGGGGAATTCCCTCCAGATCAGTGGCAAAGAAGTCGGAGTGTTGCGACAGAACACCCCAGTGGAAGGGAAATTGGGTGCTCTCGGCCTGCAACACTACACTTCTATCTTTGTACTAGACTTTAGAACACGTTATTGACGTGTTTTCGATGTGTTGGTGTTTCGTAGGAGGTGAAGGCATGTATTTAGAATGAGGTTGCAAGTGGGACGTCTGTGTAAGAGACTGGACAAGGTAGTAAGAGACCAAGAGTGAAAATGATCAGCTCCGACTGCCCCTCATGCGATATTTGCACAACCACCACATACCTACTCCTACACTGAACCTACACATTTGTGATCCCGAGACCCTTCAAGAACCAAAGACCTCCGAACCGACACATTTGGGGCATTCAAAGACTCCCAAAGGATCACTCATTGACCAAGTCAGCTTGTGTGTTCAGTCTGTACATTACATGGCTTACAACTTGCATTTCATTTCCAGTAGATGTTCGTAGTTGTCGCCCCAGAAGCTCAGAGGCCAATCCAGGTCGTTTCTGCCGAACCAAACAGCAAGGTCTGCCGCAAAGTATCCCATATGGAGAGGGGAGTTGAAGAAGTCCATCCACTGGCAAATATGATGAGATGGAGGGCCTTGCGCCAGCCTGGATTCACTGATGTAGCATGGGGTGAGACTTTCAAATCTGTGCCACCAGCGACTTTTTGGACATGAGACAGGATGCAAGGAAACCAGTCTGGAGACTCACGGAGGTTGAAAATAACTGTGAAAGGTTCTGTCACTACTTGCACCAGTAATGTCATTGCGGTTGTGTTTTCGAATACATGGCAAGGAATAAGATGCGAAGCAAGGACTTCTGGAGAACCCGACGAGGAAGGCGGGAAGAACATGTTGTGTACGGCAAGGAAGTTGGGGAACTCCTGCACAACGAATGCAGGCGACATGCTCAAGTTCTGAGCTGCCAGAATCACCGATGGGAAGGCTTCATGAGCGACTTGCGTAAGATTTACACCCACTGGTGGAGTGAAGAGTGCAGCTTGAAGTACAAAAGAGGTTTGTTGAACAGCGGTAGTCAGCCACCACTGAGCGTCATTGAGGGAATGCTGAAGATCCAGATACACCTTCAGAACACTTGCCAGCTCTGTTGAATTTGGAGCTGAGACGGTGAGAGTTGCCGCCAAGATGTTATGATATCTGGGATCTTTCGTAAATTGTGAGACACAAACAACGATCTAGAATCATACTGACAAGTTTTGTGAACAACTTCTGTCACAACACCAAATGTACCACCTCCGCCTCCTCTCGAGCACCAGAAGAGGTTGGAATTTTGGTGAGCGTTGGCAATTACCTTCTTGCCAAAGGCATCAACCAAGGTGAATTGCAGTACATCAATAAATCTCATCAGCAAAAACAGGCCAAAGAGAATAGAAATCTGTACTATCCACGGCAAGACTATGATGTCAAGATAGCAGACTGTGCTGAATATCAAAAATCAGTTCCGAGTTGTATATGTTCTGTGAATACTCACCCCACCACCCATCACATAGCCTCCAGTGGATGAGACGGTCTGCCCTGTACCACCAACTACTACAATGTCAGACCGATTGGCCAGATCATAAATGTTTGCCCATCCATCTCCAGGGCCCATCCTGATTGCCTTTACAGATTTCGTTCCTTTCGGAGCGCCTAGAGCAACAAACTCTGGCAAGATGTCAGCAACGGCCCTTAGGTCAGCTGGACCATATCCACGCCAGACACAACAGCAGCCATCCCTAGGTGTTGAGAGAGAATCCGTCACCGCTTGAATAGCGCATGATTGGGTGTCGAGGATCCAAGAGGAGGATGTGGCCAACCAGGCCAGCATCCATAGGTGGTGAGCAACCCATGCTGAAGAACCTGAAGATATTGCAGAGAGTATTGCAATGATGCACCAGACCCTAGTGAGAGGAACCCACTCCGGGTTGCTCAAATAGGGGCTTCGGGTTCTAGGACAGGGGGTTAGGGCTGCGTCCCAAGAACCCAAGAGGAAGAACCCGACTCAGGGGTACTTCAAACAGGGGTTCCAACTGGATCCAAGACCAAAGGGTGCCTGATGGGAACTCAGGTGAACCAGTCTCTGGACAACCCTGCCTGGGAACTAGTGTGGTGATCTCTTCCCCTCGGTAGGTAAGCGTCTCTCCTTGCCGCTACCTAACGGGCCAGATCCAGCACTGCTAGGTTGAGATCCCAAGGCAAGGGACAGAGAGTAGGGGTTCTGGTGTTGTCGAGCGAGAGAGGAGCAAAGGCAAGACCAGAACAACGAGATGGGGACAAGAGCACTCCAGACTCAAGTCCAAGAACCAAGCAATCCAGCCAAAGTAAGGCCTGTGAATAGACTGTACAGGGGAGATTCTACCGAGTTTATATACCTTTCTACCTAAACCAAATACGATTGTGATCAGTTCCTGCATCCAACATTAAGGAACATTAATACTGATGCTCCTAGTCCCTATGTGTTATCACCATAGCACCTGGGGGTCACCAAGGAGTCATGAGCATAAAGGAGCCAACAGGTGGAGCCAGGGGGACACCTGTTGCCATTCAGGAGCGTAGTTGTCTTGGCATGGATATTAGGAGTGAATATCGACCAACATAAAGGAGTGTAGTCATGACCCATTGGATATGGTCATCGGCATAAAGGAGTCCGGGTTGCTAGCGCACAGCTCGGGATGGCAGACAACAATATACAACCTCAGGGACATGAACATCCCTTGGACCTTTATTTGGAACCCATGCAGACATGGATTCCTCATCACTTTACCACCCGGGTTCTTATTGCAGTAACCCGGGACTCTATACAATGAGGGCATGACACCATACACATGCAACCCGGGTTCTGTGTGCTAGCAACCCAGACTCCTTTATGCCAATGACCATATCCAATGGATCATGACTACACTCCTTTATGTTGGTGGATATTCACTCCTGAATAATGTTGCCGCAACTCAGTTGACTCAGAAGCGACTTGGTCGACTCAGACATGCGTAGCACCTCATAGGAGAGACATAAGCAGGGTATTATTTAGGCATTGAATAGGTACAGGGTGGGGCTATAATATATCTCTACCACTTGGTAAGCCAATGCCTGGGTGTTCGGATATATGAGAATTAGTGTCACATGAGTCAGAGACAACTCCAAGAGCAATAAATTTCTTATTTCTCAACAATGGCCTGATGGCAGATAGAATGCTTGGGGTATGTGAGGAACCCCTAAGGCCGCTATTGAGGTGAGGGATAATACTTGGGATAATGCATGGTGTTGTTGAGTTATTTGAGTTAAGTCGGCCGAGTCGCTTCTGAGTCGACCGAGTTGCGGCAACATTACTCCTGAATACGATGAGGGCATGACACCATACACAAGCAACCCGGGTTCTCTCCATTAGAGTTGAATGAGTGTTGTGGGACAGGGAATAACCCGATCAAAGACGGGTTATTCCCAAAAAGGAATGTGGTAGAATCCGAGAAAGGATATCTGCGATGCTGAGTCAGGGTGATTCATGACACAAGAGCGCCCCAAGTTCTGCACATGTCTTGTCCAAATAAGAAATGAACCTTCTCCGCTAGTGTGGCCAATGAAATCATGGCCCAAAGCCTTGATTCAAAGTCTGAGTCAATGCTCACAAGCAAAGTTGACCCCTTTCTGAACATCCTCGAGGCTATGGGCGTTGAGGACTATGGGCATCACCAGGCCTTGCTCGCACGGTGTATCCAACCAGAAATCAATGTAACAAGATGCATTGCCGTTTTCCCAATAGGTGCTACGTTGTGAGATCAGTGTTGGTCATTAATAGGCCGGGAAATCATACCCTTGTGTAGCTCCTGGCTGGTCTGCTCCAAAAAACAGACTAGTCCAGGACGCATTGATGGCGGTGCACATTTCCTCATCAAACAACGGATCCAAGACATGACAAGGGGCAGCAGGAGGACACATAGCAATGCGGTGTCTGTTGACTGAGGTGTTTAAGCTGGCCCAGATCTGAGCAGATGACCAACATGCATCAAGAGTAGTGCAATACATTGACGCTAGTACGAAAGCAGGTCCCAAGCTCGAGAGAAATAACCATGGAAGCAACATTCTGGTGGGAGAAAGCTGGTGAGCCAGTGTGAACAAAGCAGGCTAGTTAACAAAGTCCCTGCTGTAACAGCTTGTTTAGCTAAAAGCAGATAATTATAGTTATCCCTGAAAGAAACTTGACGCCAAGATCCCGAGGAACAGTTACCATATGTGTTCCACAGTGATGAGTATACTTATTGGGCTTTGGGGAAGCTTTCGAGGCGCTCTGCAGGCTTTCAAAGTTGATGTACCTGAAAATACATAGCCAAGCAGAATATTCAGGGCCCCGTTCCAAGAGACCAGCTTATCGCGCCATGACCCCAGTGGTGGGTAGAGGTAACATATCTGTGCCGCATTAATGGCGTTAAAACTTTTGTTGTCGGAAGAGTCGGCAAGGTCGGCAATGGCTGACCAACTCCTGCCAAGGATGCCGGAACTCCCATCTGAGCTTGAGCACGAAATATTCATGATTGCATTCCGGTCCTCTGGCTGAGATGTCACCCTCAAGCTAACCCTTTGTCTGGTTGCACGACGTGTTCAGTTCTGGTCAGTTTCAACTTCACCAAGAAAAAAGTAATCAAATAAATGCGGAAGCTTCAGGATTGAGCACCTATTCTACAAAGTGGTGTCAATATTGGGCAACTGCCACGCCGACAGATTTCTGAGCCTCGTCAATTTGAAACCTCCTGGTTTTTTCATAGTTGGCAAATGCCTCTGTGTCACATACTCTGTAAAAGCAGCGACAGCGTGCAGGATTCTTGCTGCCTGCACAGCAGTAGAGTCCCTCACCTGCTGGGTCGATAGCAATGGTTCCTCACAGCTCCCCTCCTCATCAGTCGGTTGCCACTGTGCCGGCTCTCCATTGAACTCGAACACTTCGCGGGGATTCCTCTTGCTTCTTCGACTTGGCTTTTGAGTCTCACCCACATCAACCTCATCTTTGGAGATCTTTTCCTGCACAAGGTCTCTCAATACTCCGGCATTTTTCTCGGTTAACCCATGTTGCCTTGCATCCCAATACAATGGGGGGTGAAATGGAGCATGTCGCGATGGTGTGCTCAAGTTGCCCTTGTCTTCAGGTCCTGATTATTGCTGACATGGACGGCTATACAGGACTAGTTCTCCCACCAGCGCATGATCATCACATCATGGAGCAGCAAGCAATCCTTAATATTGTAGAGGAATGGGAGGCACCATATTCTGGCTGGGAGGAAATGTGGTCTTGTGCAGAAATAGTTTTGGACCAGCAAAAAGCTTTGCCTGTCAATAATGAATGAATCCAAACACATTCTCATGATGTGGCAGAAACTCACAAGTACATGGCGTCTCAGACTGGAGCGCTTTCGGTTTGGGATCCGCTGTCTGGCAACGAAATGACAACTCTCTGATAACAACAATATTCACTCAGCCCTTGATCACAAACACTTCTACATCTCTAGCTTCGCTCTTTTCACCTCCTTTGCAACACGTTGAAACGGTGCACCTCTTATATGACTAGGAATAGCTAATTGATAGGTATTGTGAACAAACACCCAAAACAACCAACCACAACCAATCTACCTCCAAAGATCCAAGTGCTTCTCTTTGTGAATTCGGGTCCGGGCCGTAGTATGCGACCAGCAAGTTTGAACAAACACAAGTCTGATTTATAGGCTTCTAACAACACACTCTACAACGTACTAGCAATATGCAACCGCCAGCAACAACACTGCTAGGAACCTAGGGATGGTCCGGGGGTGTGTTTATATGGGGTGGATACAAGATGGCTGGACCGCTAGGTCGAGAACACCAGGGCAGAGGTTTGTAGGTTCGTGAAAATCCTCACCTTAAACAACCTAAGGACTACTGAGGCTAACTCCAAATGACTCCAAGTCTCAAACGGCAAGACTCTCCTTGACCACCGACCTATTCCTTAACCAAGAACAGGAACCTTTCCGCTTTTATCGGCACTAGCTCACTACAAGCGTCCAGCTAGCGACCCAACACACTACGACAGAGCTTCCATCTATATCGGGGTGAAGGCGAAGTAACTGACAAGTTATAGCCAAACTAGAGGTGGGGGCACCTAGTCTGTCTTCTTCTTAGTGGGCTCAAGTCAACACACAATCCACCTAGCAAGCAGTCCAACACACTATGGCAGAGCTTCCGTCTTGTTGGGGTGAAGGCAAAGTCACTAGCGCAAACTGCAGCTGGGTCTCAAAGAGAACACCCTTGTTTTATATGTGGAGGTCTAGGACCAACAACACGAAACCCTCAACTTAGTCACTCGATTTTTCCAGAGTCCACAGTTTACTGATTCCAATATGAAGACTACTACAAGTGAAGTTCGGTGTCAACCTCCACTAGCAGCCTGAGAGCACCAGCACCAGCTTTGTCCAAAGTCTGGGGCGTAATGTTCTTAGACCCTAGTCTGCTCTGCGCTCCCTTTTATGCTACTAGGCTCAAGATACATGTGAAAAGCGAGCTGAATAATACAATAAGCAATATTAGATGATGAGAAATACAGTCAGCCAATGAGACGACTGCCGTTTGGTTTTGGGACTGGTTTGGTATATGCCAGGTCAGCCTCGCTGACCGGCTAGTGTTCAACCGTGGGTATATCAACTGATCCCCAGCCCTCCATCTATGCTGAGCACCACTTCCGGACCAACCGGCGAAGTAACTGGTGGTCTAGGTCATCGCTACTCTGTCAGAGCGTCGATCTATTACATCTAGGCGATGCAGTTTTGCGACCGACATCAAATGGTCATAGTTCGTTGGTCAGGACGTCGATCAACCCTCCGGTCATCGGTACAGACTGTATGATCGTCCCCTAGCTCCGTTCCAATAGCCTGCTTGCTATTCCATTTGCCCTAGCTGCCCAGATTGTGCACTAGCCTCGTGTTGCTTCATCTCTTATGTTGTGTTATGTCTTTGTCAAAGCCCTAGCCAGTCGCTAGTCGGGTTGCTCCGCCTATCGCCGTCTAGTCGCTTATTTAGAGATTAGATAGTACCACCGGATCTCGCACCGAGCTCCCTAGCTCAAGGTGCGGGCCTCTAGTTGCACTTCCATTGTAGATATCCGTCTGCTAGACCATCACTAGCTCCTTCGCAAGCCATCTCTGGGCTACTAGAGTCTTCTAGGTCATGTCTCATGAATGTATAGGCAGTGGTTTAATCCCTGGTTGTTTGTACACTCAACTAGCAGATAGCGCGTCACACTAGTGTAGCCTCGTGCTACAGTCAGCAGTTAGGGCTCGCTCTGACTCTCCTTTATATCACCTAACAAGTGGTCTGCGTACTAGCTAGGATGCTAGTAACAACAGAAGTGCTAATTGCTTCCCGTTGTATAAATACTGGTCATAGGAAATCGCAAAATTAGCCCTAGATGCCGCGCATTTATGTTACACCGTTTCAATGTATTTCGTTTGAATAACACCCAATCGTCCTTGCTATGGTCAGCACAAGGAAACAGCTCCATTTTTGCCCATCCATATCGCCAGCCGTGCTCTCCACGATCTAAGCCCAAACTTCCTGGTCTCTTCGCCTTCATCAGCACACAGCTTGTTTCTCCTTAACCCTTCAAAGCTGCTGGAACAACCCTCAGACAAGTAGATTTCTTTTGGTCTTTGTTGCATTTTCCTTTTCCTGGTTACTTATCGGCGGCACTCACATCCGTCTGTCAAGTTCTCGAATAGGCTTGGAGTATACACAATTATAGACTTGTGTTTTGGGTGTACACAATGATCAATCCCTGTCAAGACCAACCTTCAGATTGCTGAAAGGAGAGGAGAACGAAGAATGAAGAATCCTACTAGTTATTATGGGTTCAATCAAATATCGCCAATGCCTCATCGCAACCGACTTCCCAATCCTCCTGCATGTAAAACTTGTCTTCCAAGTCACCCCCATCTTCGCTGACAGTGATGCACGAGGCTGCATCCGAGTCGGAAGCTTTGGATCTGTTGTCCTTGTCCGAATCTAAGACATACTCTGAACCGTCGGACCCTCCGTCACCACTGTCATCTGAATCAGGAATGTGATAGGGCACAGGTCGGGAGACATGCATCGTAGTTCGGAAGGCTTCACTGTGGGTATTAGCTGTAGTAGAAGTGAGGTAGGCAGCCACAAAGGCGCCAGCTCACAGGAATACCATTGGAACCCTTCAACAAGGGGTTGTGTTACCCTGGACAGGAGCCCTGCAACACCGGGGCCATGGAGCAGTTATATGGATGCTTAGCCAAGCAGGTGGTCTAACACGTAATGGTGGTTTGCCAGGGTGACCTCTGGCTTGCTATATCATAGTAGATGGCAAGTTAAGATTATGTTACATGATCTAGGTGATGTAACTAATAGGAACATGTGATCTAGAATATGGTAATCTATCTATAGGTTCGGCAGTGTCTGCCTTGAAAATGCCATAGACCCCATCACAGAGCCCCCCGCATGCCCAAGGTAGACAAGCATGCAAGTAAAAACATGAGAAAAACACCTAGCATCGCAAATCACAATGGCCCCCCAAACCCGACCACTGGGAGGGGAAAAATTCCTGGTGCTGCATCCCTGCGTACTCCACTGTTGAGGTGTAGGAGAAGCTCAGGGCACAAGCATCCTGAGCCAAGGCTGTGCTGGGAAGTCCACCATATGATCCTCCATCTCGATGATGTGCATATCATCCTGCTAGGACGCTGCAGACTACACTCTGGCTGGGCCAGGGTGCAGGGTATGTCCAGGAGAAGCACATGTTGTCCTCTAGGTCCTCCCTGCTACTGACCCCTGGACCGAGGGATAGTATGCATCATGCCGTTGGTCCGCTGCACACTACACTTTGGCTGGGCCAGAGTGCATCTCCGTCTAGGATGTGCGCACGTCGACCCACAGGCCCTCCTTGCCTGTATGGTTGTATCATAGCGCTCCTTCCGAGAGGTGGGCAAGTCGTCCCTCTGTTCCTCCCTATAGCTGCTTCTAGACTGCAGGGGAGTATCATATATACCCCCCTACAGCCCCCCACTTTTTCTTTGTACATCCCTGGGCTGTGGCAGGCTCAGAATGTGTGAGGGAAAATTAATCCCAACCACGTCACAAGGAAAGATCCAGGTCCATGATGAAGGGAAAAAAAATTGGCTGGAATGGGGGGGAGGATCAGCCCGAGTAGAATGTATCGAGCAATTGTGATGTGGCACGGGTGACGGCAGGGGGTTGTAAGGGCAACCTTAAGCTCGGCGCGGGGCGCGGAAACTAGCGGGGGAATCCGAAGAATAAATATAGGTACTACAATACAGGAGCGGAAATACTACGCACCTAGCAGGGGAATCCGAAGAGAAGAAAGGATGAGGATTCCCACGCTAGGCGTAACCTTATATACTAATTGGTAACTACCCAGTAGCACGTGTCCGGAGGTATCTACAATGATCGCGGGCCTGATCGCACAGCACGTGCCAACGAGAGCGGATGGATGTCCCGGGTGGTTTGGCGGTCGGATAGAAGGGCGCAGAAGTGTCCGGAGCACCGGGCGGAAAACCATCCGGAGAAGCGCCCGAAGCGCCCGAAGCGCCCGGAGCATCCGGATTGGGTCCGGATGGAAAACCGTCTGAAGCGGGGGTTCCCCTGACAGGGGTATAGAAGGAGGAGATTGTTCCCAGAGAGACGTCAAGGCCTGGCTGAAGCCTAGGTAGCATTTCAACACGGAGACCATGGACTCCCTGCTGCACCGGAGGCAAGCGGCGAGGGCCAGGTCACCAGAGTGAGGCACAGAATCCAGGCTAAAGGGAACAGAGCACCAGAATTGTTGAGGAAGGACTCCCTGCTGTGCACAAGGCAAGCAGCAGGAGACAGGACACCCGAGTGAGGTGTAGACTCCAGGTGGAAGAGAACAGAGCGCCGGGATCACCGAGGAAGGAGTAGGTGCACACAATGAGGGAGGCACAGAATCCAGGTGCAAGAGAACGAAGCACCAGAATCACCGAGGAAGGGGATATGTAGGTGCAGGTGAGAAAAATGAGCAGGCAGATGTGGGAAGAGTGTCCATGACAAGAAGAAAGCTAAGTACGACATAGAGCGTCCATGATGAGATAAGGATGCATGAGTTGGCATAGTAGGTAGTATATATCTGATATATGAAATGAAGGAAGAAAGGAAAGGGACAAGGCCGAGAGCCCTCACACTGAAGATGTTGCGTGCAGCTCAACGGTGGTGAGAACAGTGCTGGCAGGGTGTGCATGCACCAACATGGTGTGCTGGGAAGCAGCGAGCTCCCTGCAGACTCCAAAAGATTGATGAGCGTGCAGTGGAAAACACACACCCTCCAATCTCCTCTGTGCGCAACTCAAGCTGCCTGAGGAGGGAGCTTCAAGTTCATTGTTTCACGATGCACAGCAGCTAGCGCCGATGTCGACAAGAGACATGTGCTGGCATCAGAGACCTGCTCATTTGGCAGTGGGTGAGTGAACAGGAAGGCGCGGTGGCGGCAGTGGACAAAGACACCCAGCATCCCAGACGAGTGCTGCTACCACACTAATTGAATCAAGGTAGGCTAACTCATATCCCCTACTGCCCCTCAGGCTAGCTCAATTCAAGAGCTTAGCAAAAGGGAAAAAAATCGGGCCTTGCGGAAGACTTGCTACCGCGATACAATTGAAGCCCTGCACCAGCCGCAGCAACACAGTCGTGCAGGCTTGGTGCACCAATAAATCTTGCCTTGCAAGGCTAGCTCACAATTTCAGGCACAGCCCCCCATACCGCAGCGACACAGTCGCAAGGGCTTTGCAGCCCCTCAATCTCGACATCTTGACACTGTGAACCTGTCGAGATGAACCTCTCTTGCTCCAGCTCATCGGCAGCTACCCGTTGAATGTCATTCCAGAATGCCATGACGTGCACATCCTGCATTTCTTGCAAGACTAAGTTGGTAGCCCATCCATAGGTACTTAGCTGTATGAAGTAATTACTATTAAGCACTTTGCCGCAGCGACTTGCGTCGCGCAGGCTTAATGTACAACATCAACTTGAAATTATTCCTCCACCATTCATTGATGATCCCTAATCCATCCAACAGCTCAAGACACACGCAGTCGTGGGTGGTAGCACGCTGATAAACAGCGCTCTCCACCTGCCATGGGACCACACAGGAAACCCACGCAGTCATGCGGGAGCGTGGCACTGCACCCGGTGGCGTGTGGCGAGGGACCAGCACGCAGAGGTGGCAGAGTGCATGCAGTTGGGCACAGGGTGGACCATGGAGGAAGGGGTGCGCTACGAAGCAGCACTCCTCCGGAGAGTGAGAATGCGCGAGGAGAGGGTGGCACATTGCAGCGCACGGGGGGAGACTGCGTTGTGGTGACGTGTAGTAAGCACACACGCAGACGAGGCCGTGGCGGTAATCCAGGTGAACGAGGAGCAAGCGAGAGAGGGAAGAGTGGCAGCAGCTGGTGTCGTGGGCGAGAGACGAAGGCTGAGTGGCTCGTCTCGAGTCGATTGCACCTAGAATCACACGCAGTGGACTAGGGAATGGGGTGAACACATGGTTGTGGATGAGCCAGCTCCACACGCACATTGGCAGCGCAGAGCAATCCCGGGCACAGCAGCGAGCATTGTGCCCGATGGGCGAGCACGAGAGCAGGGCTCATGCAAGGTAGGACATCCGGCATCGAGCAGGTCGATCGTGCTGACCTCACTCGGAGGCAACCGGGGCTGGTGTGCGCATGGGCACACACAGGCCGTTCCAGGTTTTGCCCCAGGAACCAGTTCTGGTGGAACAAATTGCAACGAGAACTCCGCAGCCACTAGGGGGCAGGTATTCTCGGTGGAGTTAGCGCGATGGCAGCGGGCAGGAAGCGTGCCATGCGCAGGAGTGGGTGCAGGTGCAGCGGTGGTAACACGTGCAGGAGGAGCACACCCAAGTGAATCAAATATAGACTCAATACATACCTCCCCAGCCCCTCAGGCTAGATCGATTCAATCGGAAAAAGAAACGAGAAAAATTCTATTCGTCCAGCGAAGTCGAGAAGCAGCAATGCACACGGAGCCTGCACAAAATCCATGAGTCCAGCTAGCGACTCCCCCATGTCCCCCACGTGAGGTATCTTCGAGAACCCCAAGCGACGGAATGATGCCCCACTTCTTCGCAAAGGCACTGCGTAGACGGGGTGCACTAAGAAGCGGCGCCCCAAGCCTCAGAAAAACAGCTTTGCAGTCCGACGAGGTGATGGCGAGCGAGCAGCGGGGTGCGCCGAAGCGGCGCTCCGGGCCCGAGGAAAACAGCATCGCGGTCTTGTCCCGCTGGCACTGTACCCACAGTCCCCTCCAGATTCCATCTCCCTCAAGAGGAAAAGTCGATGCGCCGTTGACGTGTTGCGCGAGCGAGGCCAGCGGTAGTTGGGCGCGGTGTCGATGGACACACACCACATCAGAGGACGTGGTGGCAAGAAGAAAGAGCACTTGGTGCAGAGATCTTGCACGTGCAAGATCTCCTGACCCTGGGGCTGTGTGGTGAGTCCCATTATCCCCTGTAGGTAAATACCTCAGGCGAGTCCAGACGCGGGCGCCTAGTTGTGACCAAGTCGGGCGCGATTGAGACCAGCACCAGTTGGGCAGGCATTGTGGAGAGCGCGCACCAGCGGTAGGCGAGTACAGCACGGATGGCCTCCCATCGAGGAAGCGTGCACAGAGGGCGTGAACCCCGTATGAAGTCCTGTAGAATAGGGTGTCTTGCGGCCCCCCGGCCTTCTCCACACACCGGGCAGGCAAACACACCGCACACCTTCATTCCGGGCGCGGTGGACGCGAGACGTCCAGTGGCGCATGTGCGCTTGCCACATAGGCGACTGCCCGGAATGCATGAGCAGCAAAGTGCGGCTATGGCAGACGAGCTGCACCCAGGACGAGAGCCCATACGGGTCAATGACACGGGCGGTCAGCTCCGCGCGCACGCCGGCAGCACAGAGCATCCCCAGTGAAGTGTTCCGTGGTGCGCACTGGCGTTCTGCCTGATCCTGTTCTGAGTGTGCGATTGTGGCAGGTGAGGACAAGGCCTCCCACGCAAGTCCTCGCGCTGTCGAGGGAGCGTGCGCAGAGGGCGCAAACCACGTACGAAGCCCCATAGAATGGAGAGGTGAGAACGAGAGCCTGCACGACAAATGATGTCACTAGGCGAGCACGATGACTATGCCGAGATGACTACGCCGAGGTGAATGAACCCTGCGTAGTCGTACGGGATGTGCAACGTGTCCGGTGGGCGTGGCGAGGCGAGATAGTGCAGCGCTTGGGAGCGGACACACGCAGCGGCCAACTGGACAATTCAGCTCCGCGCTCAAATGGGCAGCACGGCGCCCACAGAGGTGAAGGGTGAGGAGGTGGCGCAAGGGATGCGAGGAGCGTGTGGTGCTCGAGGCGTGGACGAGTCCTGCGTGCTGCTGAGGCTGGATGCGTACTGGACGCTCGCACATGCGTCCCAAGCACGGCGGTGGTGACAGCGCGTCTGCAACGGTGTGAGGTCGCAGACACCACTCGGAAGGCGAGGATGGTGCCTCCATGCGGGTCCTCGTGCAGTCGTGGGCAGGCACGCGGCTACGAGCGCAAGACGAGAGCCACACAATTCCACCGCAGCGCTTTCTCGGAGGTGACGTGCCCTCTGAGAACACGCGCGTGTGGGGTCAAGGGTGCGAATGCGGGCGTCGGGCGCGAATGAGTGACAATCTGGATGCACCCATGGCAGATGCCAGGCAATGGAAGCTGTGCCCACTTCATCGCATGAGCTTGTGTCGACTGCGCAGGCGAGGGCGTGGGCAAGGGTAAGCCCTGACACACCACCCACTTGGTGCGAGCACCATGGAAGGCAGTTCACACAATGGACCTGCTCCATCCGCAACGGACAAGGAGCAGGAAAGAGCGGCGGCAGCAAGCGCGATAGAAAGCAATGCCCCCCACTCCTGCCTTGGCGGCAATCGGCGGTAGCGTGGGCATGGGCGCGTGGTGAAGAGGCTGTGAGGTGTGCCTGCGCACCAATCGAGAGAACATGAAGCAAGGGTGGGCGTGAAGGGACGAGCGAAAGTCAGATCGGTGAGGTGCCCGGTAGACGTCGAGAGTGGTGGTGGTGCGAGGCAGCGAGGAAGAGGGAGGACCTGGAGGATGATGGCGGGCTGGTGTGCAGGCGTACATGGGAGTGGGCATACATGGGAGTGGGCGCACAATGTGGCAGAGTTGCGAGCGCCAGAATCGAGCAGGGAGCTCGCCAGTCATAGGTGGGCATGAACTTCCTCTCCACCGTAAAATCAGTTTGATCTAATCAAGCACAGCCTCATGGACCTCTACGCCGTCCTCAACCTCGCACCAGGTGCGTCTCCTGCCAAGATCAAGGCAGCCTACCACCGAGCCCTGCTCGTCGCCCACCCTGACAAGAACAACGCCTCCCAACCCACCCCCGACATTGCCGCCATCAAGGACGCCTACCGTGTCCTCTCCTCGCCCGCCCTCTGCGCAAAGGCGGACCAGGACCAGCTGAGGTGCCCGCGCCCGGCACAGGTCATCTTGCTCGCGGACTTTGACGAGCAGGGCGCCGACGCGTGGACGCATATGTGTCGGTGCAGCGGTGCGTATGCTATTACTGGGGCCGAGATGGACCATGGGGTGCATCTCGTTCCGTGCACCAGCTGCTCGAAGGTTGTTTGGGTGGGCTATGAGCTGGCAGAGGAGGAGTAGTGCGGGTCATCTGTGCTGCACTCTGACTTGCAAATCATCCACTACCGTGCTGCCCGATAGAACCTCGTCTAGAGGTCCGCTGCCACCGACACGTGCACGTACAGCTCCCACCTACCCACGGGGTGGCGACATGCACCCAATCCGAAGGCAGGCGGCTATAATTGTGACAAGGCAGAGAAGACAGACTCTCTGCTCCGCATCTCCAGTTCGCCGGTCGTTGCAGCCATCAATCGTATACCTACTATCATCGAGCACACTGAATAAACACTTGAATATTGCAATTTGAACAGTCAATCTACCTGCGTGAGCCAGACGAGTAGTTTCCTCGACTCTCTCTCCATCAATCGCCCAATGGCTACGCCGTGTCCAACACGGTTTACGTGCATTTCTATCCTTCCTCCCGAGCTGATTGTCATCTCATCTCGTCCATTGCTCCAAAACATTACATTTACGCGTCTGACGCAGGTATCATGCTTGCATGTACAAGACAGGGCGGGAAGGTCTATAGCTCATTCTTCATCCCCCCCCCCCAAGGTGGGAGGTCACAAAATACCGGCAAATCCTCCCACACCTTCCTGTGCCTGGTCGCCGTCGCCTCCCCTGCCCCTTTGATGCATGTGCCGCAAAGCATCTGGCACGCCTTGTCGAGCTTGTGCAGCCCACAACGACGCTGTCGTCCATGAAGCGGCAGAATATGGACTTGTGCAGCCCGCGGCATCGCCACATGTGGGGCTCTGCAGCCGCACGCGCAGCCAGCCGAGCATGTATTCCGGCTGGAACTGTTTCACCAGGAGGTGTTCGCGGCCGATGAGGCAACAGCGCAGGCCGAGCGGGGGCAGGGACGTGTGTGCGCCGTCCTGGCGCGTGAGGCCATCAAGGGGCTGGACCTGTGCATTTAAAGTTTAAGATTCAAGAATATTACCAGGATGTAATAGGTGTGAGCGGAAACAAATATGTGACAGACTCACCGGTGAGTTGTTATTGCCAAATACAAGTGTGCGGTAGTATGCAGCAGGTAGGGTTACTGTGATGCCGTTCTGATGCGCCAGCACTGCGAGGTCGGAGGAGAGCCTGCAGTGGGGTACGATCTGCGTCGGTTTGTACACCACGTTGACGAGCAGCAGCACGTTGTCGTACGCATCGAGCATCATGGGGTTGATGCGCGTGATGCACACCCCTGCGGCGGCAAGGATGTTTGTAGAGTTGTATTTGCGCCTGAGCTGGATGAGCGCGCCGAGGGCTGCGGGCGGGAGGAGGGGCTGGCCTAGGAAGATCCTGCATCCCACTCACCACCATTCAGCATGTGCATAAACTCGAGCAGGATGTCAGCAACGGCCTCTGGGTCGGCTAAACAGCAAGTAACCCGGCGAGAACCCCAACCAGGATAAACCCGATAGACGCTAGTAGCTTGTGTGTTCTCCGAGCAATAGGACCAGTCGTACGACGTCCTCCCTAGGAGGTCGTATGTCGTAGGTCAGGATGTGAGGCAGAACCCAGAACGAGTTGAAGAGGGTGTGATATCCACTCAGGTATACAACCCGGGACGTGGATACAACCTGTAGTACGATGTGGAGGAAGCGGGGCAGGGTGGAGATAATGCCTATGTCAAGCCAAGGTAGAAGCCCGAGATTAGACGAGGTAGAATCTACTGTAAATGGAGATTCTACCGTGCTTATATAGGCTTCTAATAAATAAAGGCGATCACGGTCAATCGCGATCAGTTCCTGTACCGCAGCATTAAGGAGTGTTAATGCTGATACTCCTAGACTCCTTTGTGTTGGTTTCCGTGACGTCGGAGGACTTAGGAGACCCAACGTTCGGGTTTCCTAGTCCTGAGTGTCGTCGTATCCAGTGGTTCAAACCCTGATCGGTTTGCAACCACTCATGTACTTCGTGTACGCTTCTGTGTCAGCCGTTGGTGCGTCCGGGGACTAGGATCCATCAATACGGGTTCCTAGTCCCTAACGTCTTCTGTATCCCGTGGCACAGACTCCCCGAGTCTGTGGCTTTTAGAATCTGAGGCCAGGTTTCAACCGTGAGAAGGTCACGTGGTGGCATCATCAGAGTCCCGTGCCGCTAAGATGCGTCTGTATCTGTACGGATGCATCGCGCGAAATAGTAGAACCCGGGCGATTCATGACACAGGACGGAAAACGGTGCACAGACGGGTCGTACAGCCTTCAGCAGATATCCAACAAAGTAGTTGGGGGCTGGCTGGAATCAGACGTTGAAGATGCCATGAACGAAGTTACGTGCTGTTGGTATGCATGTGAATAACTTCAATCCAATTCAACTTGTGCTATAAAACTATACCAAAACATAAATACATTTTTAGCTAGGAACTAAACACAGTACATAGCATTCAGAGATTGTAAGTAGCTAGGGGCTCAACCAATTTCATTGCATCCAAATCTTTATTTTTGTCTTCAAGATCATCCTCCGTTTCATCATCCTCCGTTTCATCTGAAATACCACTAGAGATTTTCAATTCTGCCAGCTTGACCAAATTCTCTCTGTGTTGCTGGTGCACATCCTCGCCAACACTTGCCAGCCTTTCATCAATCTGTACAATCTGTTTTGCTTGCGATGACCTTTTAAACAGAGGTCTTGCAGTTTCCCAATGGCCCACTGCTTTCAGCAGGTCGTTGCATCTCTTGTGAATATCCCCAAGTCTGAGCATGCATTCCGCTCTGCTGCGATGCACATCCATTGCAGTAAATCCCTCCAAAGCAACCCTGAACAGGCTAACAGCAGTATCCTCATCATTGTATGAGAGAAATATGTCCCCCAAGAATTGAAGAGCTTGATACATGCCAAGTCTATATGTTGACTTCAGAGACAGTGCCAGAAATAGTACTGTCCAGCTGGACATTGAATGTTTTTCAGGCCAGCAACTGACATTACCAAGTTGCTCCAAACAGTAGAATATGATATCTGTACTTTTTCCTGTCCACAATGTGACACACTGTTCAAAGATCATCTTTGCTTCATGAAACTCTCCTTTGTGGAGATGGAAATGTCCTAGGATGGAATCACACATTGCTAATTCCAGGATCTGCTCAGGAGTCTCAAATATGTTTCTGGCTGCATCCAGGTTCCTCAACACACTATCCTTTGGGTAACCCATGTGCACACCAAGCTCTGCCATATTGAGCAAAACATATCCACGATTCCGTTCACCTGGATCTGCAAGCATTTCCTTGAGATTCTGGACATGAATGTTGTATGCTTCAAGGTATTCTGATTTCAACTTATGAATCTCTGCCTGGTCATTCATGAGGATCTGGTAGGTCCTGCCACCTGATAGTCCACAAAGACCTAGGAGATGCATGGACCTTTTGAGAGTAGAAACACTTCTGCTATAGTCACCAAACCATTTAAAGCACCTTGCTTGAATATTCAGTGCATGTGCTTCAGCATACAAATTTGCAGAAATTCTGGCTAGCCTCTGTGCTTCAAATGCCTGAAATTGGGCTGTAGAATAATCACCAATTCGCTGGTTCGTTGATGCCAGGTTAAACAATCCAG
This sequence comes from Mycena albidolilacea, assembly GCA_029282495.1. Lineage (NCBI taxonomy): Eukaryota > Fungi > Basidiomycota > Agaricomycetes > Agaricales > Mycenaceae > Mycena > Mycena albidolilacea. The sequence continues at coordinate 655,101 of JARIHO010000014.1, read as the reverse complement.
CTGAATGCCTTTTGGTGTTACCAGTGGAATGTGCCAAAGATACAGCTGCTTGGAGAAATTCTATGGCTTTGACTAGGTCACCCGCACTTCCCCGATAGTATTCTCCAATGCAAACATAAAACCGGACTATGCAACTTGTGTTAGTGTCATAACAAAGCAAGCCCAACTGAGAAGCTAACATTTAAGATCTGGGTCATCAAAGTGCTCAAAATGGTTCAATCCTTCAGTGACAAGTGTATCTGGATCATCAGAGATTCTAGTTTCTCTCCAGCATCGCAATATTTCACTAATAACATAAATCCTGAGGTGATGATCTTCTGAGTGTGGAAGAATATTGTGGACCTGATGGATCAATGGTGTAATTCCCTGGCCCACGAGTTGGCTAAATAGATTCAGACGACATATACTATAAATTATATCATTGAGCTCAGGATGACCCTGTTGGAGTCCATTGTGAAGGATATTCTGTATGTTGACTTGATTTGATGATATCTGTGAAACTGTTGCTGACACTTTTTCAGATCCTCGGTGATCCTCAAAGAATTTGAGGAGGAACTGGAAATGTTTGAACAGAGGTCGAATGAGATTCTCAGATGGAGGTTGGATTTTATTCATGTATTCCCTGATAGGCACCAATGCCTTGAGGCGTTTTTGCTCATTGCTGTATGCTAGAGCAGTACCAATCAATGCAGCTTTACATCCAAGTACATTCCTGATTGGTAGTTTGCTTTGCACTAACTCCACATCTGAGAGTCCATCTGGCAGCATTGATAGGAGACTGAGAAGATCCCGGGAATGTCTATTGAGCCTAGGACTTGACAGAGACAGTGAAATTGATATTTCCAGGTTGGCTCCTTTATCAGTGCCCACTGAGATCACAGATATTTTCTCCCTCTCCCAGCAGGCCAAGACATTAGAGCATCCCTCTGAGTCCACTAGATGTGCAATAAGACTAACTGCAAGGGGCATGTTGTCTGTCAGGGAAAGGACCTTATCAACCTCATCAAAGTTGTGGTTTTCATCTGCAATGTCAATGAATGTTTTTCGAGCAGCATCCTGATCCAAAGGCTTGAGAGGCTGCAAAAAAGGCCTTGTCCACTGCATTTTCCCAGGTCTTTGTGCTCCTCGCATTGTTATCTGTCACAATTTCAGCCAATCCATATAAAGGAAAAAATGAACTCACCATCAATGCTAGATGCTCTATATCTGCAAGCAGGGATAGAAATTCTTCAATATCACTACGACATTCCATAGGCTCCCACAATGTTTCAAGGTTATCAAGAACCAAGAGACTGTTGGGGCTACTGGAAAAGTGCTGAACAACTGCTTGACTCAGATCTCTGCCTGGCTTGAGCCCAATGTTGACCCCAATGAGTGCTGCAAGCTCAACTGTGCTTGATGCAGAGTCGCAGGCAACAAAGAAACAATGTTGCTGATATCTGGTCTTGATCTGTGCATGATGGATAACAGCTCTTGCAAGACTGGTTTTGCCCATTCCTCCACTGCCTAGAATTGCTATCCGTGGGGTTCCCTGGTTGAAAAGTTGAAGGATATCTGAGATCTCAGAGTCCCGTCCATGGAATATTTTCGGTTCTGAGGGTAGCATTGAGATTGAGGTTGAGCTGGAGATTACTATGAGTAATTGATTATTGGATGAATCAAATCACTACCTGTTGTGGGATCCTGAATAAAGACGGCTTGTCTGAAAAGAATTTAGTATGATATTGGCAAAGTGGGGAACATTTCTTGACCATGGATAGTCCATCTGAGCTGGTTGTATCAGAGAGTTCTCCAATCATCCTCAGCACTTCCTGGTTTCTCTGTTCTGCCTCCTGTTGCATCTTTGAAAGATCTGTCATAATATTGGCACCTCCAATCTGCATGGTATCCATCAATGAGATCTCCCAGAACAGTGATAGGCTTACCTGAAAGAAATCCAGTCCTTGTTTCAAACCAGACTGGCAATCCCTGAACAACATGCTCAACTCTCCCTGACGGAGGAGTTTTTTGATTTTGTTGCTAGTTCTTTGAGCCTCCACAAATGTGTGGATTTTATGCAGAGTCCTACATGGATTGTCAGTACAGAAAAGATTGTCTTTCTGCAAGAAACATGCTCAGTGAATTTTCCAATATTCTCCAGGATAGTTGGTGGCAGCACCCCACTGGTTGCAGAACCATGGACGACTATAATTGCATTGATCAATGTGTAGGTTTGTTCCATCAACTGCACGCAGCTGTCTTTGTTTTGTTTGACTGCCTGAGAAGAGTGGTGAGCCAGGATGGTTGTAAAAGCAAACCCTGAACTCTACCTGAATATGATCCAGAAGGAACTGTGTTGTGTTCAAGATGGCTTGAAGGAATGGGGTATCAAAGTTGGTAGCAAGTAATTGCAGGGCATTGATAGTCATCATCAAACATGTTGTAATATTGTTCAGTTGGACTTGACTGGCAGTGGGTTGAGAAGGCATCTTAAGAGTTGTTGGGGGTGTACACCTACCTTCTACTTATAAAGTCCATGCCGAGGCCTGGGAATGCCCAGTTCTCAGAGTGCGTTCGGATCATCCTGACAACCAGGATCAGGATCAGAATGCAGGATCGGGGGCCCGGTCCGGTGGCTTATCACACCGTGTGACACCACGTAACACGATGTAAATACTCGTCTCACGCTCGTTTTGCTGCTTTGAAGACGTGTCCTGACACGTCCTGACGCGTCGTGACGCATTCACGACGCGTCATACCCCATGAAAAACATACATTGTCATTTAACAGCCGCAACTGAACGAATACCATGACAAGGAATGTGGATGGACCCCAATAGCCATCATAATGAGTTGTAATAGTCATATTTACTGCCAGTAGAGTTCAGCCGAGGACTGTAATAATTCACCTTCATTTTAACACTGTTCATCCACTGCTTCAGATGTCATAAGGTCGCAGGATATATGCTAAGGGCACAGAATCTTGCGAAATACAGGCACAGATGCACTATCTGGTATTATCTGTTGTTATCAATTGACATCGGGGAAGTAGTTGCCGGGTTACCGATCCCGCATCCTGATCCTGATCCTGGTTGTCAGGATGATCCGAACACACTCTCAGGGCGGTTTTCAAACACATGCTGAGGTTTAAATCACTGTTTCATTAGTTGACAGGGAGAGACATCCTCTGATGATCCGCTGAGCCATTAAAAATATCTGGTTTCTGCCAGGCAATGTTCAGCACCTTTGTACATTCAATGATTCACCTAACACCCAGCTCAGACTCAAACTGCTTTATTCAGCCTAACTGAAGAAACTTCGGGTCTCATGGTGTATTAGCACAATTTGAACTGGTGTCTGTGTGGTGCCATTCCAGCAATGCCCAAATCAGAGATGAGGATGCATCAACTTGGCTGCAATTATAACTGGTTCCACTACCATCAAAATAGAACAGAACCCAAATCAAAGATGAGGATGCATCGACTTGGCTGCAATTATAACTGGTTCCACCATCATCAAAATAAAACAGAACCCAAATCAAAGATGAGGATGCATCAACTTGGCTGCAATTATAACTGATTCCACCATCATCAAAATGGAACAGAACCCAAATCAAAGATGAGGATGCATCAACTTGGCTGCAATTATAACTGGTTCCACCATAATCAAAATAGAACAGAATTTTGATGTGCATGTCTGAGAGATTCTCTATTTGCACTACAAAGTGCTCGACACCTTCACGTCGCCGGAAGGGAAGGACGGTCACCCCGCATAGTATGGCTTGGAATCTGGAGTGGGTCAAACACGCTTTTGCAAGAGGAAGCAGGATAGATTCATCAAGTTGTCAATGTACAAATCCTACGGGGTACCATTACTGTACAATAAATCTGAGTATGCGAGGAAGCTTTGCCATTTGAATGTGTATATACCGAGGGCCGACTCGGAGTCAATGACATCGGAAAAAGGTCTACAGGTCCTTCTTCAACTCTTCCCAAGGTGGCAGGTCAAGAATCACAGGCAACTCGTCCCACATTTTCTGATGCCCAGCATGAAGTGTCCTTGCAGTCTGAAGATTGCCATTCTCGAATCCATCCTAGTGTTACAGTCACGGCGAAAATTGATGTCATTACCCGATATGGTAACTGTACTGATGGTACTTCACGGGACCTTGTTTACACTCTTTCTGTATACATTTGCAATGCCTTCAACCCGTACGACTACCTGTGCGCGAGCCAAGCGCATCACCACGCAATGCACCCCCACTAAACGAGCTTCTCTGGTCACTCTCCACGAGCATTGCGAGTATTCATTTGAGGAGATCACGACAATTTCGCCGTTCAAGCACACCTCGCTCCATCCACGAACCCTCAAGCGTAACTACGAGCAGGTGAAGGCCCATGGGGGAGATCTGTATTTCAACAACAGGAAGGGCCGTGCAGGCCGACCGAAAGCAATCGCAGATGCAGATCTCGAGGAAGCAGTTCAACGGATTGATGCTGGGGAACTTATTGACGGGGAGGACGTTAGACGTGAGATGTTACCTGATGTCCCCAGGCGCACGGTATGCCGCACTTCTTGCCTTGGCCCAACTTTCTTCCCAATGACAGCCTCGATCACCAGATCCGAGACGCGCTTTCAAAGGCAGGACTGAAGGGACATGTTCAGCGTGTGAAGCCCAACCTGCAGCCTTCTCACGTTGAACAGCGCAAGCAGATGTACAACAGATTTGCAGCGTGGACAGACTCGGCGGTTTTCACCCAGGGTGTCATGATAAACTCGGACGAGTCGAAGATTGAGCTCAAAACAGGCACGGGGCGCCATTGGTGTCACCGTCGTCGTGGAGAGCGTGTCCTCGCTGTCGAAACAGTCCAGCCACGCGAGGCGCATGGGGTTAGAGGCATCAAGATCAATGTCTGGGGTGCCATCCATCTGAACGGCGTCAGTGAGCTGGTGCGAGTGGAGGGAAATCTCACGGCAGTGCAGTATGTGGACATCTTGGAACGTGCAATGGTGCCGCTGTACGACCACTACGAGAATCGACAGCACACCTTCCTCTATTTCCAACAGGACAATGATTCGAAGCACACATCGAAACTTGCCAAGGCATGGTTTCGCGATCAAGGCATCACAGTCTTCCCATGGCCGGCAAAGTCTCCAGACTTGTCACCCATCGAGAACGCATGGGCACATTTGAAGAGCAAAGTTCGGCAGCATCCACGCTATGCGGAGGTGCAGTCTGCGGACGCGCTTTTCAATCTGGCGCGTGAAATTTGGATGTCGCCTGATTTTAAGGCATATGCGATCCATCTTTACCACTCTTTCCCACGTCATTTGGAGGCGCTGAAGGAGAACAACTTTCTTTGGATTGACTATTAGCTACTCAGAGTCTAAAAAATAGCCTACATGCTGTATATAATCCCTAGCTGCTGTGTATAATTGGATATCTTTCTTGGTTTTGCGCTTGGGATATTGCCATCAGTACAGTTACCATATCGGGTAATGACATCAATTTTCGCTGTGACTGTAGTAGAACCTGGCTGGACCTGCTTGACCAGAAGCCTTTTGCGGCCAATCAGACATCTGCACATATTGACCAAAGGCAGAGATGCTAGTGTGTTGTCCTCTATTTGTATGCCATCGAGGATGTTAGCCTGTTTAGTGCATCAGTCAGGTTGGATGTACAGGGCTGGTCACAACAGATCTCACTGAGCCGCACAGGATTGCACGATAGGAAGGGCGGGCATTATGTCGTGCTCTTGCACCAGCGTTATCAGATTGAAGTAAAATCCAGAACAGCGAGAATACGTGTCGGTGCGTATTTCCTATTGACGAGAGTGTTGGTCAGAGCATCGAACTCGAGGAGTGTTGTGGAATTTTCTAGTCTGAATCTATTGGCAGGTCTGATCAAGGACTTCAATTTCTGCTGTTTGATCGTAAGCGGTTTTGCGTAAAAAGTCATGTGAATAAATTCCCACGTTCCAATGCGGAAACACCGTGCAAGCACTGGAGAGCGCCGGCCTATACGCGTCTTCCTCGCGTCTTTCTCATGTCTGATATGTTCCAATGGAGCTCAAAGGAGGGATATGACCTCATACGACCCATCCTCGAGCCTACTCCACTCCCATATGTTCCCCACAACGACCAGCTGGAAGGTGTAGGCAAATCCTTGGACGGCGTCAATCTCTTCGCTGTAACACCAACTGGGAGCGGCAAAACAGGCTACTACACCATCTATATTCTCGTTATCCTGGCTGTTATCACTGATCCCACCCTGTGTCCCTCAGCAAAGTTCCCGAGCAACCCTTGCCTCTTGGTTATATATGCCCGACAATCCCTCTTCAGCTCGAGATGGTACGTATATCTGTACCAGTCTGACATTTGTAGATCATTGTAAACCCATCCAGGCTGCAAATATGAAACTGCTCGGTCTGGATGTCATCGCAATCAATTCACAATCTCGTTCCGACACACAGCGCCTACATAATAAAGAGCTTGGGGTGACAGCACGAACGAAGCCAAACACCATTCTGACTGGGCCGGAGCAGCTCCAAACTGCGCAATTCGAGAAGGCTCTGCGCAACAAGGAGTTCTTTGATAGGATATGTGGAACTGCTTTCGACGAGGTTCATCTACTGAACACTTGGGGCACGAGTTTCCGAAAAGAATTCCAGCAGATGGGCTTCGCGAAGGCGCGGATGTCGGATCATTATAATCCTTGGATTCTGACCTCAGCCACCGTTCACGATGGCCCTCCTTTCGACAACATCTGCAAACTTCTTGGCTTGAACTACAGCTTCCACCTGATTCACCGCTCTTCCTTTCGCCCCGATGTCCGGATTATCTTTCGAGATCTCATATCCCCAATTTCTGACGACTCCTTCCCAGAATTCCAATTCGTTCTTGCCGACAATCGTCCCACAGTCATCTACGCCAAATCGATTTCTCTCGGATCCCGTATTTACACCGATCTTCTCTGCCGTGCAAAACTCACGGTGACGTCCAACCGGATTCGCATGTACAATTCACTCAATTTCGAGTCTTACAATGCCGAAACACGCGAACTTATGAAGAAGGAACCTGCGGACGAAGGGTATTGTCAGATAATCATTGGAACTGACACTCTATCCGTTGGAGTTGCAATGCGCGGTCGCGTGGATGCTGTATTGGTTGGTGAGATTGAGGATACTGATGAGTTATTTCAGAAACTCGGTCGCGTTAATCGAGAGAAGAAGGCAAAGGACGCACGTGGAATCATCTATATTTCTGCTGCCACTCGCAAACACGCGGAGAAGGTCGTCGCGGATCATGACGCAGGTGCCTCGAAGCCCGGTAAAACTCCCCTGGATCTCAGCATGCCTCATCTCATTATTGCGGACTGCAAAGTGAAGACCCAGGACGAGCTATACGATAACCCTGTGTCCGATCCCCTCTGCACCTGCACCACCTGCAAAGATCATCCGCGTCCCGTTCGTCCTTCTCCATGCAATTGCAGTGGGTATCTTCTGGAAAGCCTTCCAGTCCTCGAACCTCCTGTGCGCGCCTCTAAGGTGAATTACAATATCCCCAAATCACAACACCTTTCCAAACTCCAAAAAGCCCGTGGAACGACACGCCTACAGGAACTTCGGCACGAAATCTTTCGAGATGCTGATCAATCCAAGCAGTGGATGCTGCCGCCTTCATTTTTCTTGCCAGATTCTACCATTGCCTCAGTACTCGACAACTTTGCCCTGTTAACGAGCGAAGACAAAATCAAGCACCTTGTTCGACCTCCAAAACACCTTACCGTGTACATCCCTCGAATATTCGAAGTTCTGGCGGAATTGACACCCCAATTTGTCACCATTGCCGCCGAACGAAAAGCCGAAAATGCTGTGAATAGGGTGGCAAGGAAGAAGGCCGAGTTAGATCATGAAGAATAGGAGGACGAAGATGTTGTCATGAGCGATGCGGAGATACCGTCGCACGGTTTACAGTAAGAAACTTTACACTTATTGCAATTGAATACTGAGCAGCTAATACCAGGGATGTTACGATGACCACAATAAATACGGTGCCTAAATCCAAGAGTACGAAAGCTAAGGCCCAGCAGAAATTAACAAGTAGCGCTGTTGCAGTGATGGTGTCAGTCATTTAAAAAAAAACAAGTTTGCTTTATTGATGACATTCCCAGTCCACCAAGTCCACCACCGCGGTAAAATACCCGACGCCGAACTGCTCGCAACAAGGCTGGATGATCAGAGGTCAAGTACTGCATGATCTATTCACCCAAATCTTCTCTCCATAATGCCGCCGGAAAGGTCTCCTCGTCGTCCTCATCCAGATCAACAACGAGCTCTCCATCTCTGTAGACTATGTCCCCCATCGTCATCGGCGGCATCTTACCGTCAGATTTGTCGTCAGTCCAATCGGAATTGTGCTCCGATTCCTCCTCTGCAGAATTATTATTGAGGTGCGTGATTCAATATTTGCTGGTTTTTGTCGCCCATTTACTGAGGGCTCCGGCATGTAGATGGTTCATGCCGCGCTAGAAGTCATTTACATCGCGGCCATCGTTGTATGTACGCCCGGGACGGTGTTTGTGCAGCTCGTGCGTTCAATAAGTTTGTAATAATATTTTTACTACGGGACGCTCGTGCAGCTTCTTGTGTTTTCCGGATCGTTTGGCAAGATCGAGGCCTTTCCTGAAGTCGGTCTTCAATTCGTAAATATCTTTGATGTTTCGGGACCAGACATTGCGAAACTGAAAAGAACCGTAGTCGGCGTCTTTCCGTTGCACAATGGGATCGATGCAGCCATTGAGAAACTGCTGGTAGATGTCGCAGGCCTTAAAGTGACCCTCCTCGCCATCGGGGTTTAGAACTGTGGAAAGTAAAGTGGTGTCCTTGAGATAGGAATTTGATTCAAGCTCAAGGTTGCAGATCATCTCGAGGAGATAATTCATGTACTTCGAGTGCGTTGAGCCGGCAAAACTGAAGACCATGATCTAGATTTAATTGAGCTCCTGGTGTATTTTTTGAGATTTCAAAAGTACCTTCATTGTCTCCCATACTCGCCCCACATCTCCCTGCGCTGTTACCGCCTCCCCCTCCCGGAACACCATAGCATCATGCATAAAGGTTCCCAAGTCGAACAATGCCTGATCCCCAAAAAATGGCGGTAGTTCTGGCACGGCTTTTGGCGCGGCTTTCAGCTTTTTCTGGGGAATCTTAGTTGAGGTGGACTTTTGGATTTATTTTTCGGTTTGGAGGGCTTCGATGAGGATGTCGAGATAGGTACCCATGGGGTTCCAAGTGGTGCGCGGGCTGTCCATTTTGTGGCTTCGTCCCTCGCATCCATGCCGGCTTGATAGCGAGCACCCGAGGCGACATACATGTCAAAGAGCTTCTTGGCAGCTTTCTCAAGATCTTCAAATGAAGGTAGCTTGGTGAGCCCACCAAGTGCGGCAAAATATTCGAAAATGTTGGTTGTTCCAAAGTGGATCCTGAAACTCATTAAATTAAAATCATTTTGGATTGTGGAATGCACTCACGACCAGCAATCGAGCATCTGCGTGTCATGCACCAAGTTCAACAATTGGACACTCGGGTAATAATCAACTTTCTTGAGATTTGGCGGCGGTGCACGTCCTATCTTTTTTGCGCTGTGTCCCAAGGTAGCAAGATTTTCGTTGAGCGGCGCACCCCAATGGGTCTCAAAGATGCGGCAGCGGTTTGTCCACAACGTGTGCCAAATTTGCAGCACGGGACGGAGGAGTTCAAAGCTGCGGAAAGCATCGGGGTGATAGTTTTGCAGATAGCGTTGAAGTAAGTGAGTGTTATTATAGGACAGTCCATCCCCGCCAGCAAAGAGAAGCCGGAAATCAAAGTCCTTCTCGGTCTGCCCAATCTGCTCCAAAAAATCAAGGAATGCCTCCTTCAACTCGGGAATCGATGTCTCGTTTCTGCCGCTGGTGGCGAGAGGGCTGATACAGTATTTCACAACCAGTACCCGAAGTTTGCTGGCGCTTGTGCGGTAGCGCAGATAGATCTCGGATTTATAGATGGCGGCCTTGGGAATATAGTTGGACAGCGCCTCGAGGAACTGCAGGATGCCGATCCGCCGCACATGCTCTTGGTCAATCATCTGCAGCAGCTCCTCCACTGTTATTTGTGCCCATGTGCTATTCGCGATGCGTTCTCGCTTATTGAGAATGTCCAGCGCCATAACATCAACGGTGAACTCGAAAAAAGTGCATGCGATGCCTATGATCATGCGGTTCTCGAGACCAATGCGAATATCACACTGACACATGAAGTGCTGGACATTGTTGAAGATAATGGCCTTCGCTTTGGTAAGGAGTCGTCCGTTTGGTCCCACAAATGTATGTCGCGTCCATGGCGCCGGATCACAACAGCCTTCTGATCTGAGAATTTAGTCAATGCTGCTTTTATTGTCAAGGGGATCCAGAAAAGTTACAAATGGAACATATGTCAATTTGGGCCGAAAATGAGGGCTGGTAATCTGAATCTGACCTCCAAAAGCTCGCCGGGGCAACGGTTGGAAAAATATGGGGACTTTTATCACTTCCCCTTTCGGGGTGATGGTTTACTATATAAGGGAATTTATGACGTCATTATTATGTTGGTTGGTTCAACCTTGCTGATTTTTTTTTTTCGAAAGTTACGCGGATTGAGCCAATTTGTCGGAAAAAAAATTGAAAGAAAAAATATGATTATTTTTCAGACAAAAGTGGCTGTATCTTTTGAACTACAGGTCAGGTGAACTTTTCGTTCGGATTTGGATTCCTGAGCCAATTTTAAGCTAAAATCAGTGTTTCCAAAAATTCAAAAAAAGTACCCCCTTGTTTATTGTATTCACAGACGGCATGTCTGCGACACAGGAGTTATAGGCAATGATGTTGGCTGGAACGAGGGAGGAAAGATAAAGGATGCCGCGTGCAAGAGGTAAGAGCCGAGCTTCGTCGTTCTTGCAGAAGTTGAGAATCGAGAGACAATGAGCTACAACCTTCAAGATACCGGAGTCAGCTTATGCAGATCACATGATTAAAGCAACTCACATTATCACGTGGGCGAGATTTACAAACTGTTATTACTCCTTTCCGAACAGGGTGTCGGCTCCGCAATGATTTTCAGAAAGTGAAAGGCAAGTTGCTGAATGCTTTGTAGACTTTCCCTCGCAGCTCGAATTGCATCGCCGAGGTCGCTCCATTCCATTTCATCAACACCATCCTCCGCCGAGATGTGTGCATGCAGACCACCTGACTTGTCCGTCGCCGCCCGCGATTCCCTGCCTGTAAAATCACTGCAAGCCTGCACCACAGCAAAAGCAGTAAGCGCCACGCACACTGGTTTGATTTCGCGGTATGGTGTCTCAATGTCAAATAAATCAGCCTCATCAACGCCACGGCTGTCTGGCCTAGTAAGCCAACTTTCGATGATTTGGCCGACGCCGTGCGTTGTGTTGCCAGAAATATAGTGTTGGACAATGTTTCCGTGACACTGGGATCAAGGGATATGCATCTTATCTTCATCCTGATGTGTGAAGACATGGTGTGTAAGGGCAACCATAAGCTCGGCGCAGAGCGCGGAAGCTAGCGGGGGAATCCTAAGTATAAATATGGGTACTAGAATACAGGAGCGGAAATACTACGCACCTAGCGGGGGAATCCGAAGAGAAGAAAGGATGGGGATTCCCACGCCAGGCGAAACCTTATATACTAATTGGTAACTACCCAGTAGCACGTGTCCGTATGTATCTACAATGATCGCGGGCCTGGTCACACAGCACGTGCCAGCGAGAGCGGACAGATGTCTTGGGCAGTTTGGCAGTCGGATAGAAGGGTGCAGAAGTATCCGGAGCGCCGAGCGGAAAACCATCTGAAGTGTCTGGAGCCGGTCCGGATGGAAAAGTGTCCGAAGTGCCTGAAGCGCCCGAAGGAAACCGTCTGAAGCGGCTGGAGCGGGGGTTCCCCTGACATCACCCCCCCCTTGGAATACGATGTCCCGACATATAAAGCGGATGGTCTTATTGCGCCTTCGGAAGGACAGCGAGTTGAAGGCAGCCGAGGCTATCCGGCGGGGAGCATTGGGGTAGCAGCGGTAGTAGGCATCAATGGTGTCCTTGGCAAAGACATTGGAGTGCTTTACCCACTTATTGTGCTCTGGACCATGACCTTTCCAACGCACCATGTACCAGAGGCTGCCGTACCGGACCTGTGCTTCGAGGATCTCGTCGACCTCCCACCTCTCATCCCCATCTGTCCGGAGGATAGGAGGGGGCTCGTCGTTCCAGGGGCGTCCGGGGAACGGGTCTGGCTTCGCAAGCTCGAGCTTCACCACCGGGAAGACCGGGTGGAGCTGGGAGTAGCGCGGGGGGAGCTCAAGCTTGTACGCGCCTTTTCCCACAACCTGTACGACCTTGAAGGGTCCGAGCCGCTTGTCCGAGAACTTGGGCGACGGGCGCGTCGTTTTGATGTCGGACACATCCACCCAGACTCGGTTGCCTACCTTGATCTCCGGCGCAGGCACGCATCGGCGATCATAGTACAGCTTGAACTTGTCTTTGGCTTTGACGAGCGCGGCTTTGGCTTCGGACACTCCAGCGGCGATCCAGTCGTGGAACTCGTTGACCGATTCATCAGCCGAGCCCATGCCATTAGGCTCGAGCCCCATCCGAGGGAGCTGGCCGATGTCCATCATAAACGGCACCTGCTGCGTCGAGGAGTGGATGTGGTTGTTGTAGGTGAATTCGGCCACCGCTAGGAGCTCTTCCCAGTCATCCTGTTTGTAGCTCGTGAAGATACGGACGAACTGTTCGAGCTCCTGGTTGACACACTCAGTCTGACCATCAGTCTGCGGGTGGTAAGCGGTAGAGGTAGCGGGTTCAATACCAATGAGGCGCCACAGCTCCCGGGTGAACTCAGTGATGAACTGTGGACCACGGTCGGAAATATACTTCCAGGGGGTTCCGTGGTGCCTCCACACATTCCGGTAGTACAACCGGGCGGCTCCGACTGCTCTGAGGCTAGTGTGGCACTCGTTGAAGTGGACCCGCTTACCAAGGACGTCAACGACAACCATGACCGCGTCAAACCCGTGCGCCTCCGGAAGCTCGACTATGAAGTCCACCGAGACTGTGTCCCAGCGCTCGGCCGGAATCTTGGTCGGATGAAGCTCACCGTGGGGAAGTCGCCGAAGCGCCTTTGTCCGGTGTGATAAGGACCGCGGTGTCGGTATCGAAAGATATGTGATTCGAATTCGACTATGTTCGTCCTCTAGAGGGGAACGTACAGTCAAATGATAGAGCAGAAGGTCGGTGCGCGAATCGGCTTTCTATGAGTGGTAGGTGTATGTGTGTGTGTGTGTGTGTGTGCGTGAACAGTTATTCATGGAGAACGTTCGTCTCCTAGGTGTGGTCATGTGTGGCGGACCTGTTGTCAGTGAAAATGGTAAAGAAGGTGTGGATGCCTAGACCTGGTTCCCCGTACGAGAGTACTGGAACCCTAAATGTGTTGCCCTGCCTGCTTTCCTTGGTGCGCTCTTCCCCTTAGAACCAGCGCTCGAGGTACGATGGTTATCGCACAGACAATGACACCGACGTTGTTCGGACGATGGGCGAGACAATCGGTCTCGACGGGTTCGAACGGCGATTTGAATGTGATGGCTTCTCTCCGGGCCTGTTTTCTACAGAGCGATGCTCGCGAGAATGGTGATCCTAGTCAAGGAAGCCTGGGGTTGTGACACCGGGTCCGGTGAGAAGGGACCCTGCTGATGGAGGTGTGAGAGGTGAGATGCCGATGAACGAGCAAATATAAGACGTGTGGCCTGCCTCTGGCAGTGGGCGAGGAGGAGGGTGCACGAGAGGTACGAGATGGGAGAAGGCTGGGAGTACCCCTTTAGATTGAGTGAGTGTGGTACAGAAAGTGGGGAAAACGCCCCAAAAGCTACTTCTGCAGGCCGGAAGGTACTGACTACTCCTACTAAATGCGCTATCTTTTATACCTCCTCGACGACTTCCCACGTTTCCAGAGGTGCCATGCGGGTCGCAGGTGTTTCCAGGGGGCAGGGGACAACATGAGGCGTTTCGGGGTGCACATACGGCAGGAGATTCGGCGCCTCTGGTGAGGAGACTGATCGTCTTTGGGTACACGCGAGGCACAGCGAGGCCAAGGAACCTCAGAACACGTTCGGAGCTTCAGGCACGGCCAGGTGGTCGCGTCGGTAGGTGCTTGAGTGTTCAGGATGGAGGAGAGACGAGTGGTCTCCCCTGGCTAGTCGATGCATCGTGTGAAGTGAGGGAGAAGGCAGTGTCGGGATAAGTTCTGCCTCGTCCGCTGGATCGGTGTCAGGCACAGGCAAGGTCCGCCCGGCGCGAGAGGTCGTCTGGAAGCAGCAACAGGAGAGATCGTCTGTGTTCCGCCACAGGAGGGGACTGGTCGTATCGTGTTGATGATTATAGGTGACACGTGTCGTCTGTGTCGGCCAGGAGAGCGTCAGTCTCGTTCGTCGGAGATGTGTATATGGAAGGTCGCTTGCCGTCGCATTGTAAGAAGGAGCTGAGAGTCTAGACCCGGGGAACCGTCGTATCCTGCTGAGGGTGGTGTGGGAACGAGTTCGGGAGGCAACAAGGCGTTTCGGATGGTGAGGAGAGCGTTGGTCTCGCTCAGAAGCTGCTTCCGGTAACGTAGAATCTCGTTATGGAAGATCTGTCGTGTACGTCCAAGCTTGTCCCGTCACTCGTGCAGATGGTTTGCAGGGGCCATGAGGCGACGAGCGGTGCGTAGCACACTCGGAGACCTCACACCGGTTACATGTGTCGCAGGTTCCGATGTACTGACTGACGTGTCGGGACAAATGGGGCCACCAGTAGTTCCGGGAGATTAACTCCAACATCTTGAAGCGGCCAGCGTGTCGTGGAGCTGCTCCATAATCCGGCAGCGAAGGTCCTTATTCCACGGTACCACAATCTTACCGCAAAACAAGAGCAATCCGTCTGAGATCTGCCATTCGGCCGAGCGGGGAGAAGGAGCCTTTCAGTTCTTGAGGAGCTCCCGAGTGACAAGTGCGACGGGGTCCTCGAGTTCCGGTGAAACGGTGCACTTCTTATATGACTAGGAATAGCTAATTGATAGGTATTGCGAACAAACACCCAAAACAACCAACCACAACCAATCTACCTCCAAAGATCTAAGTGCTTCTCTTTGTGAGTTCGGGTCCGGGCCGTAGTATGCGACCAGCAGGTTTGAACAAACACAAGTTTGATTTAAAGGCTTCCAACAACACACTCTACAACGTACTAGCAATATGCAACCGCCAACAACAACACTGCTAGGAACCTAGGGATGGTCCGGGGGTGTGTTTATATGGGGTGGATACAAGATGGCTGGACCGCTAGGTCGAGAACACCAGGGCAGAGTATGTAGGTTTGTGAAAATCCTCGCTAAGGGCAGCGCCAAAGACTACTGAGGCTAACAACAAATGGACTTC
Organism: Mycena albidolilacea; assembly: GCA_029282495.1. Taxonomy (NCBI): domain Eukaryota; kingdom Fungi; phylum Basidiomycota; class Agaricomycetes; order Agaricales; family Mycenaceae; genus Mycena; species Mycena albidolilacea. The sequence continues at coordinate 639,635 of JARIHO010000014.1, read as the reverse complement.
AATCCTCAAACGGCAAGACCCTCCTTGACCGCCGACCTATTCCTTAACCAAGAACAGGAACCTTTCCGCTTTTATCGGCACTAGCTCACTACAAGCGTCCAGCTAGCGACCCAACACACTACGACAGAGCTTCCATCTATATCGGGGTGAAGGCAAAGTAACTGACAAGTTATAGCCAAACTAGAGGTGGGGGCACCTAGTCCGTCTTCTTCTTAGTGGGCTCAAGTCAACACACAATCCACCTAGCAAGCGATCCAACACACTACGACAGAGCTTCCGTCGTGTCGGGGTGAAGGCAAAGTCACTAGCGCAAACTGCAGCTGGGTCTCAAAGAGAACACCCTTGTTTTATATGTGGAGGTCTAGGACCAACAACACGAAATCCTCAACTTAGTCACTCGATGTTTCCAGAGTCCACAGTTACTGATTCCAATATAAAGACTACTACAAGTGAAGTTCGGTATCAACCTCCACTAGCAGCCTGAGTCCACTAGCACCAGCTTTGTCCAAAGTCTGGGGCGTAATGTTCTTAGACCCTAGTCTGTCCTGCGCTCCCTTTTATACTACTAGGTGTGAGTTACATGTGAAAGCGAGCTGAATAATACAATAAGCAATATTAGATGATAAGAAATACGGCCAGCCAATGAGACGACTGCCGTTTGGTTTTGGGACTGGTTTGGTATACGCCAGGTCAGCCTCGCTGACCGGCTAGTGTTCAACCGTGGGTATATCACTGGATCCTCAGCCCTCCGTCTATGCCGAGTACCCCTTTTTGGATCAACCGGCGATGTAGCCGGTGATCTAGGCCCTCTCTACTCTGTCAGAGCGTCGATCTATTACATCTAGGCGACGCAGTGTTGCGACCGACATCAAATGGTCATAGCTCGTTGGTCAGGACGTCGATCCACCCTCCGGTCATCGGTACAGGCTGTGCGATCATCCCTAGCTCCGCTCCAATAGCCGACTGGCTATTCCCCTTCGCCCTAGCTGCCCAGATCGGGCACTAGCCACGCGCTTCTGCATCTCGTATGTCGTGGTATGTCTTTGTCAAAGCCCTAGCCGATCGCTAGTAGGGTTATTCCGCCTAGCGTCGCCTAGTTGCTTATCTAGAGATTAGATAGTACTACCGGTTACCGCGCCGAGCTTCCTAGCTCAAGGCGTAGTTCCCTAGCTGTACGTCCATCGTAGATATCCGTCTGCTAGACCCTCGCTAGCTCCGTTCCAAGTCATCTCTGGACTACTGGAGTCTCCTAGGTCATGTCTCATGAATGTATAGGCAATGGTTTAATCCCTGGTTGCTTGTACACTCAGCTAGCAGCTAGCGCGTCACACTAGCGCAGCCTCGTGCTACAGTCAGCAGTTAGGGCTTGCTCTGACTCTCCTTCATATCACCTAACAAGTGGTCTGCGTACTAGCTGGTATGCTAGTAACAACAGAAGTGCTAGTTGCTTCCCGTCGTATAAATACTGGTCATAGGAAATCGCAAAATTAGCCCTAGATGCCGTGCATTTATGTTACGCCGTTTCACTGGCTCGGTCGCAAGCGCCTTCCAGACATCGCGCAGGAGGGGAATCTCGGGTCCATCAACCGCGATCCCCTCCATCGCCCGGATCCGGAAAAGCTCCGGCTGAAGAAGCGTAATGTTCGAGTTCTCGGATCCGGCACCGTGGTCCATCTGGTGGGAGAGCGCATCTGGGCGGCCCATGAGGCGACCCAGCTGGTGGAACAGGGCGAAGTCGAACCGGGACAGGTACAGGGACCACCTGGCCTGCCGCCAGTTCAGCTTCTGGGACTTCTGGAAGTACTCCAAATTCTTGTGGTCCGTCCAGATCTCGACCGGGTGCTGCGCGCCTTCGAGGAAGTGCCGCCACTCCTCTAGAGCTCGAACGATCGCAAGCATCTCCTTGTTGTGGATCACGTAGTTCCGTTGGATGTCGTTCAAGCTTTTGGAGTAGAAGGCGACAGGGCGCCACTTTCCATCCATGCCCTGTTGTGACAGAATGGCTCCGGTTGCCCAATCCGAACTATCCGCCTCTAACCGGTACAGCCGAGATTCGTCCGGGAGGACCAAGACAGGCTCCGCAGTCACCGTGTCCTTGAATGTAGAGACTGTACCTATAATGCAATACAGTAGGCTGACTCCACATTCTATAATGCAATACGGTGGTCACTGACCAATTGGCCAATTATACCTGCAATGCAATACAGCCATGGGCATTTGTGAGCCTCCCCAAATGGGCGAAAATTTGACTTTGGGGCTCGCTTGAGCCCCATTTGGCAGTCCTTTTGACAGGTCCTGATTTTTTTGTCTGATGGCATTGATGGCTCCTCTTGTGCCACCTATTTGGGCAGGAATCGATATTTCTGATCCCAACAATCTTGATCTTGCTCCATTCCCCTTTTGATCATCGTTTCCAGCCGCATGTGGCTGTGCCCTTCTATCATTTTCCCGGCATTTCCCTTACATTTACTGATCCTTCCCCTTTTGATCGTGTCATCCCGGCATTACCCTTCCCCGACTGCAGCCGTTCTTCTGTTGTCAAATCCTTCTCATCCTAACAACCTTCTGTCATTCCCTTCCCGGCATTTCCCTTCATTCCCGGCATTTTCCTTTCCCGGCTTAGCCCGCCCCTTTGGCAAATCCTTTCCATCCTAATAACCTCCATCATTCCCTTGGCATTCCTCTTTACGCCGCTTTCCTTTACCGTTTGTCTTTTTGCTCAATCAACCCAGTTGGTATTTCAAAGACCTCTTTCTTCCCTCCTCCTGGTTTGGTTCTGAATTATTTTTTTTTTTTCAAGAAAGGAAATCACAAGCCAGGCTATTGTTCCAGACGTCTCTTTCCAATAGACTTGCTTTTCTATGCCTTGGTTGCTGTTTCGACCTTGACTTGGGCGGCACGTTTGATTGAGGTGAGCCGGTTTTGTCGATTGATGGTGGCTGTGTACCCTCGTCCCCATCTCGCCAAGTCCCTTAGCCACTCACTTCAAGAAACCGAGGAAAGTGTCATTATCATCATCAATTTCAGGCATCTACTAACGCCTCCCTCTGAACGCAGGCTTGGGTTTGGGCCTTTCGGTCTTTTTTCCCTTGACTGCCGGGGCTGCGCTCCTGGTCTGACGCACTTCGGGCCCTCCGAGTTCACGAAGTCTCCCCGACTGACACGGAGCTTCCGGACTCTTCTCATGCCTCGCCCTCTTACACCCTTCAACCGTCTCGCTGTCAGCCTTTCGCTTTCTTTTACTACCTCCCGCTTCCTCATCTTCGTTATCTTCGTCGTTATCTTCTTCTCTGTGCACCGGTGAGTTCTCCTGTCGTGTAAATGGCATTAATTCTTACCTTCCGATCTCGCCAGAATTGAGGATCTGCTCCAACACCCACGTCACGTCCTTGACCGCGACACTCCACGCCTCTGAATCCTCCTCCCGCCTTTTCGCTGCTGCACCCCACCACGACAGCGTCGCCATCACCTGCAGCAGCCCATTCTTGCCGTACATCCTCGCCATCTGGCTCCAGTCTGCAGACGCAGGGCGCATCAACTCCTCACTCTCGATCTCCGCCCCGCGTTCCTTTGGCTGCAGACTCCGCCACCACTTCCACCAACCCCCGATCCAGGTGTTCGCCGCCTCCCGCTCTCCCAGCTCCGACGGTAGCGCCGGGGGTAACATCCACTTCCTGCCCCTGCCGATCCACCCGCCCACCTGGTGAGGTCTGTACTTCGCCCCCATCCGCACTTTGCCATCGACGAAACCCCAGGCCCCTTCGAAGTCGTAGAACCTCTGAACGCAGGCCGCCCACTCGCTCGATCTCTTCCAAGTCTTTCCCTGCGCGAAGGCGCTGTGTGCATTACGCAGCTCCTCCGTCCACTGCTCGCGGTCGGTGCATTGCCACAGCTCTTCGTGGACATCAACGTTATCCTCGTTTGGCAGTCCGTCACCACTCCCGCCTCCACCCCCGACCAAGCCCTCGTCCGTGGCGCTGTGGATGTCATTGCCACCGCCGCCGTCGCTCATCGCGCCTCCGCCTCCGGCTGCGCCGTTACCATCATTTAGGCCAATCCCCGTTTGGGTTTGCAGAGCCGATGAGGCAACAGACGGCTGCGGCCTCGCTGTCGTGGCTGTTGTGGGTGCCTGCATCTGGGTCAAAGGCGTTGAGGGAAAGCGCGTCTGCTGCGCCTGGGGGATGTGCTCAGCTCATATACTGGGGTTGCTACCAGGCCGTTTCGGGAATTTCCGCTTTGAGTGCCTCCTGCCGTTCCCACGGCGGCGGCGATGTTGGCGACGTTGGCGACAGGGGAAGATGGCCTTGTAGTGGCTCTGAGCACAGTTTTAGCGAGGCTCATCCAGAGGACAACGAGTAGAACACACACTTTCATTTTCTGGAGCACCCACGTGACATCATTCACGGCTTCTTCCCAATCCGGCGACACGACCTCAAGAGCGTCGCGCCACCATTTGAGGACCATCAACACATTTAGTAACCCGTTCTGACCTTTGTAATCCATGCACGACCACGACGACTCGTCATGTCGTAACATGGGTCGCTTCTTTTCTCGCCACACTGGGTTGATATCGATCCACCAAGTCCAAAATTCCTGCCCAAATTCATCGACGTCTTCAATTGTCGGTGTATAGTTCCTGGCCCTGCCCACCCAGTCCCCTACGGCCTGGGGTCGTTTCTTGGCTGGATGACCTTGTCTCTACGGCATTCACGTCATCAGCTGTCAGAGAAGACATTCAACGGGCCGCACTACTCACGGTGCCTTCAAATCCTCCGTCTTCTTCGCGCGTCCACCACACCTCCACCAACACTCGCCAGCCTTCCCCGTACGGTTTGTTCCCTAGGAACGCCCGTGCTGTCTCTGCCCATTTACCCATCCCCTTGGCTTTCGACGAAGCAGCGGTACGGCCCTTCCCAGCAGTACGGCCCTTTTCAGCGCCCTTCTTCTCATTTGACGGCTCCCTCGTCGTGTCGCCCTTCTCCCCCTCGCTCCCGCTCTCATTGTCGCTCTCCTCGCTGGGTTCCTCCTGCTCCACCTGCTTCTTTGTCCTCTTCGCCTTCCGCTTCCCCGCCGTCGTAGCTTTGCGTTTCTGCGTTTGTGGTGTGGTGCCCCCCCACAGCGTCTCCTTGTGCGTGTTCGAGAGGCCAAGGTTGTTGAGGAGGTAGTAATTGCGGGCGACATTGTTCTCGCTCTCAATAGCAGGTGCGTCCATTTTCTTGAGTTCTTCGATCCTCGCAGCCCTTGCTTCCTCTGACAGCTCCTCCAGCCGCAGGCACAGGTCGCTGCACAGCGTTGCTGCGAATCCGGTGCTGTAGGGATCGACCGGCGGCAGTGGCAACCCCAGGCCTGGGAGTAAGACCGCTCTCGACGCAGTCGCACTCGCCGCTACCAGCTCCTCAGGGAAGTCAAAATCGTCGAGGTGCGACAAATCCACTGCAGGTCCGATCATGGCGCGAACCTCCGCGTCCCCGAATGTATCTGTCACCACCGCGGAGACTGCTGTGCTGAATGCGCTCGCTGCTGGAGTCTCCTCAGCCGTTGCAGCTGTCGCAGCCGTAGCAGCCGCGGTATTCGCTGCGACGTGGGTGGCGCGTATCGAGGTAGCCGCGTCGCCGTCTGTGACGCTTGGGCTCGTGTGCGTACCGCTGCTGCCGCCGTTTCGATATTCGTCTACAATTCCCCCATGAATAAAGGCTTTTCATTACAACGCCAAGACAGACTTACGTGCGCCCCAAATAAATTTACTAAATCTCGTCATCACTTCTGCATACGATGCCTCGTCGGCTCGAGAGAAGTCCAGAATTGCTGGCGAGTCTGAGGTTACGCCCGCGTGCATGCTAAATCCCTTGTCAGGCGTGCCATTCTGGCTCAAACTCGGGTGCACTTACCTCAAGCACTCGATATCAAGCTTCCCGCCTTTCTCCGTCGGGCGTCCAACAAGCAACGCAATTTCATAGCCTGTATGCGCTGCCAGCCCATCGAGCAGGGGCCCCACCAGCCCTGAGAACCGCGTCCGTGCCCTGTCGCACCCGTCAGCTCATGAAGACATCCTAATATCGGCGCGACTCACTCCTTTATGTCCTCCTCGTCTAGGGCAGGCAAACCCTCCAGGGCGTCCTCATGTTTTTCGAGCAGGGCCGCGTGCTCGGCATCCGCTTCCTCCTTCATGCGCGTTCGCAATTCCTGAGGCTCAGCTACAAATAGCTCTCTCACCACCTGCGCGCGCAATTTCAGGTGCTCCGTGACTTTGATTCCAGCCTTGCGTGAATTGAACTTGTCGGTAATTCTCCCCTTGAATTCCTCTTGCTGCATATAATACTGATAATCCGCTAATTTTTTGGGCGCCGAACGAGAAGGAGTGCGAAACCTGGTGAGCCACGGCGCCCATGGGTTCCCTCTCATCCCCGCCGCCTTCCCCTGACGGCTCAAATACCGCTTTATTTTCTGTTAGCATCATCAGTTTTGAGTACTCAGCTCCGACGCAATACGAATATACTCACATCCTCAGTCTCGGCAATGGTTTTCGTCTTCTGGGCCTCCTCTTCCTCATTCTCCGCGTCCCGCTCATAATCCGTGGGATCGCTTGCGTCGGGATCCTGGGTCAACGGCAGTCGCCAAGGAAAGGCAGCCCAGTAGCTTTTGAAGAACTCCGACCAGCTGGGACGCGTCTTGCCCCCCTTGGAAGCGTCGGTGTAGGTGGAATAGAAGTTGCCCAGGAATTCAGCGCGTTTTCCCTGGATGGGGCTGGGTTTGCCTGTTTTTTTCTTGCCTGCCATCTCGAAACGCGCGCAAAAAAGGAATCCGGTATACTGTGACTAAACGAGTACAGTCACGCATCTCTCCTCCTCTGTTTATGACGTGCTTACCTGAACCCAGTGAAGAGACGACCGCTGCCGTCAAGATATCTGCCAAGCGTGCCGCAGACTGGGTGGTCGAAGCCAGAGCCGAGCGCGATGCTCAGCGTGCGCGCGCTATCCGCGACCTTATAGCCGACCTCGAGGAGAACGGCCTCCCCGAGTACATCTCCCTCAGTGCGAGCGACTTCAGCGAGAAGCTTGACCGCCGGCAGGCCCAGGATGGTGCGTTCCATATATTCAATACAAACTCCTCACTCATCTTTTACCCAGCTCTTTCGATGTACGTCAAGCCCCGCTACAGCAAGATCCTCCACGCTCGTATGCGGCGGTATGAGTGCCTCAAATATCAGCACGAGCTCATACACCCCCCGTTCTCGCACCCCGAATTCCCGGAGCATCCCGCCTTGACGATGTGGAAGGCGGAGGTGGAGGTGATTGACCACAACGGCGGCTGGGGCTCTCAGGGTTGGGGCTGGGGTAGCTGGAGCGCCGAGCATGCGCCTCCCATTCCTCAAGCGCAGTTCTTGCGAGAAGAGGATGATGAGATATCCCCCATAGTTGTCTCTCGGCCACTCCCATTTGTGTAATGTAGCATCGCCCGGAAAAAATTTGCTCTCTTGCACCATCACAGAGTGATTCAGTAAATTTCAATAGCTACTTAGTACAGTCCGACAACGCGACACGCAGGCATTCACAAAATACTCAATCCGAGTCCTCCGGGTCCCCGTCACGTCGTACGTACCCCCGCAGCTCCACAAATGCTTCCAGACGCCGACAATTGCACGTTTCCATCACACGCACGGGAGAGAGCCTCTGCACGTAAACATGGTCCACCATGTCGTATCTTGAAATTTGAAAGAGTCAGAAACCAGTAAACAGTTGCTACTGGATACGCACCTATCCTCAAAAAGGAGCGGCTGCCCCTCGACCCCCCACAAAGTGTCGCCAGTCCGCCACTCACCCGTATGGCGCGTAGACGATACCACTCGGATCTCGGTCTTCTTGACGGCGGTGGAGGGTTTGGAGGATGACGGGACAGCCAGTTGATGACTGGCTGTGGCTTTTCCTGGTACAGGCGAAGCAGGAGTGGCCGCTTTCACCCAACGAGAGGGCGTGTGCGCGCTACGCCCGACAGACGAGGGAGGCAGAGAGGTGTGTCAGTAAGCGGTGGGCAAGCGCAGAGGAGATGGAGATGGAGATGGAGATGGAGATGGGGGCGGCGACTCTGGTACCAATGATCCTTGCGAGTCGTGGTCGTCGTGCTGGTGATACCGCTCACACATCCTGTTCCAGATCGCAATGGCCTCGTCGTATGTGGACGCTTTCTTCCACTGGCCGTTCGAGAACCCAGTTACCTGTCTCCTGGCGATGTACCTACAAAACCGAGTCAAAAATACTGCGCCCCAAAAATTGAAGGCCGTACGTACTCATCGGTGTAGATTCCCGTGGAGTACCCCAGCCCCACGACGTAAAAGACGTGGGCTGCCGTTGCGGAAAGCCAGCGATGATCCTCGTCGCCGGGACTAGGGCGAAAGCTTGGTGCGCACGGTGGATGCTGGTAAGACATGCGAGGCTGGAGTGATCACATCACGAATATCTCTTGCCTTTTTCACTCAAAGCTCCCTTCATCCCAAAGCACTATGCCGTCGTGGCCCCGCTACTCAGCCGATCTCCAACGTGGAGAGCACCTCAATATTTTGTGGATCATACCGAAATCTCACCTTCACGCACACATTTATGTCTCGTGATACGACTACGCATGCCCACACCTGCATTCGCGCAGCAAGACCTTTTCCGGCACAGACGGCGAAGGCGTGGAGCATTGGTGGCCATCTCAAAGCCAAGCTCCGACGAGCTCAGTTCGTCCGGCCCACAGGAGTGCCCTTCGTGTCAGTATTTCCTGGTGTCGTTTTATTTGCCTTGTTGTCCGACTCATGCTACTTGCCAGGCCAAGTTGTAACGGGCATGGGCATTTTTCGCACCCCGCAAAACAAGTCCCATGTTCCCCAAGCTCTTCTGTTGCGTAGTTAGACCAGTAATGAGAACACCCTTGAGAATTAAAATGGCTCTTGAAGTCAATCGTTATGAGTTGCGGCATTGAATTGAGAATGGGCTGCACGAGAACTCTTGCGAACTTTGCGGACATGTTTTTCAACAACAGGTGGAACGTGGACGGGAAGATTTGAGTGAGCCACTCTATATACGTAGGTGATCGCGAACTCGTTACGGGTCGATCGCGAACTCGTTACAGCCACTTCTCTGAGCTGCGATCCCTCTCTGTTCATGCACACTGCAAATTTTGAAATTTTGAATCGACAGAATAATTCTGTACATGGATAGGTATCTCATTTAAAAAATTGAGATTTTTAGGAGATATATAGCTTTTCGAGGATCCATCGCATTCTCAAGCCAAGATCAGTGTCTGTTTACTGTCACATTTCTGACTTCGACCACTTCCATGAAAACTCAAACTTCGTCTATTGACACAAAACTCTCTCAGGACGAGAGGTAAGTATGCCTAGTCTCTATTCAGCTTGACCACAACCCTCTAACTGCTGTCGTTAGTTCGAAAAAGGCCAAATCGTCTCCGAAGCGGCTGAAGTCCTCTGTGGTCGCCACGGTCGCTCACCGCGAAGCCTGTCAGAAATATCGCTGGAAGTAGGTGCGATGATGTCCCTCTGACCGATTCTTACCCCCCGGTGGCCAGAAACGAGGATGAGCAGAGGGAGAAGGCGAGAATCCGAATGGCGGCGTACGACCACCCTCCTGCACTCATACATACTTACATTCTTGCTGCCAGACGCCGCCAGGCTATCAAGGACGCTGGGTGCGTATCGGCAGAGGCCGCTGCTTGCACCAAGGCAGCTCACGCCAGGTATCGAGCCAAGTATGTGCACTTTCTCGACCCAAGCACTCACGCACTGACAACGACACTCCAGAAAGCGCGAGTACTTGGCCTTCCAGCAGCGTCTGAGGCGACAAGAGTGCGTCTGGCTCAGCCCTTCTTAATGCAAACTAATTTATATATATTGCAGAATCTTCATTGCCAAGCACGGCGTGCAGGCGCACCACAAGCGCCTTGCACAAAACAGGTCGCGCGAGGATGCTGCTTGGGCTGCCCAACTCGCCGAGGCCGAGAAGGCTCGACTAGCGGCACGGGCAGGTGCCCCTCGTCAAGGATCGAGCCGCATGCAGATGTAGAGGATTGACGAGCTCCCCAATCCAGTAACCTGCCCCGATGTCTCATACATACATCAATGCATGGGCCGTGCACACAGAAGCGCCCCCAGCTTTAAATGTCGCTCGTTTTTGAGTCGGATCCCGTTGAACGCGCTCGACGCGGGAGCCTCTTGCTCGTTGCTCTCTCGTCTAGTATTTTATTGGTCATCTGTTCGTCTACTCTGAAGGATCTTGCATATTTAAATGAATTTGAAAATAAGTGGTATTTAGAATGAGGAATGCCGTTGACGCCTGATAGGGAATGGAGAGAACCCAGAGAACCAAACTGAATTTCTCTGAACAGAGAAAGCAGACGGGACAAGGAAGCGCAGGCGCTTATTCAAGGCGCTTATCCAATTCACTCCAAAACGGGCAATGATTGCCGCCCTCATTTCATCCTTGGCTATCTCTCCGACCTATATTTATTCGATTTTGCCTGTTCTTTCTGGCCTTCTATTTATTCGATGCAGCGCAGTACCAACCGTAACTGCAAGGGCGCCACCCGTTTATCTAGGCCACCCACGGCATCCTCCTCGGTGGTGCACACTTTCAGCGTCAGCGTCAACGACCTGCTGACCCCCGCCGAGGCGGCGCCCATCTCAAGCTACGTCGACCGTGTCTCGGCGAACGGGAAGGCGATAGTACGGGAAGCTGTTCGTGTCAATCCACCCTCGCCACTCAAGCGCGCGCGTCGCAGAGATCACATGCCTGCTGTTAATGACGGGCTTCAAATGGATTTCGAAGGAGGGGATGAGGACCAGGACCGCTACGTTATGACGCAGCACGAGAATACGGGTGACGATGACCCACCCGTCCCTCCTCTGCCTCAGGTGCAGAATTCAAAATGTTTCCAGCCGGCCGTGAGTGTCTTCATCTCTTTCTTTTTCTTTCTGTTTGGCGTTTCTTCGGGCTTCGCTAACTGAAACTAAACCAGGACAAAGCCTTGGATAAATGGATGCGTCTCTTGCGGGACATTTTTTTGGACCAGCTTTTGCGGCGTGATGGCCGCGCTGACGCCAGCTCGTCTGTATGCCCGGCGTGCAACAAAAGACAAGCGGAATACCATTGTCAGGAGTGCACCGGAGATCTCCTGCTTTGCACGGAATGCTGTGTGGGGACGCATGCGCAAAATCCGCTCCATGTAATATTTGTGAGTGCCAGGCGTGCCTCTGCTGCAAGGTGGTCCTAACCTTGAATCATCAGAAATGGATGGGACTGTTTTTCATAAAGACGTCGCTCCAGAAGCTGGGCCTGCGCATCCAGTTCGGGCACCCTCCGCATGAGAGGTGCTCGTGCGCTGTGGCAGGACACGAAGACTTCGTCGTCCTACACGACAATGGTATCCACATCGTCGACGTGGATTTCTGCGCCTGTGACTCGGGCCAGAGAGCCGAACCCTACATCCAACTGTTGTGTGGGGGTTGGTACCCGGCCACCGACGACCGACCGCAAACCGCCGCAACGTTTCTGGTTCTCGACAAATTTCACCTCCACACGCTGCAGGCGAAAACGACTGCTTACGACTTTTACGCCGTGCTGGAACGATTGACGAACAATACTGGGATCAAGCCACCTGACCGCTATCAAGTCTTCATGCGGATGGCGTGGGAGTACCGTCATCTGCTGATGCTAAAGCGGGCGGGGCGGGGCCACAACCCATCTGGAGTCTGGGGAACTGCTGCCGGGGAGCTCGCAGTGGAGTGTCCCGTATGCCCGAATCCCAAGGTCAATTTACCCGAGGGGTGGGAGAACACGCCGCCTGAGGATATGTGAGTCCTACCCGCGGAAGACTGAATCTGTTAGCTGATTTCTCACAGGTTCTTGTATGTGCTTTTCATAGCACTTGACGCTTGCTTCCGCCTGAAGCGGCGGATGATCTCCAGCGAATTCAAGGACCCCGGGCTCGGGACCGGGTGGGCATATGTAATGGAGAACGCCCCTTATCGGCATTTTTTACTGGGTGTGACCGAGCAGAAGGAGGTATGCTGTCGCGCCCTTTTTCTCTAGACCGACTAACAAGTGTTCTCAGATGAGCACCTGCAGCGGCTTGGCAGCTCTGGATTATGCAAATACGAAATTTTCGCGAGGATATGGTACAACGGGTGTGGGGATGGGGGTCTGTGCGCGGCACGAGTTCGTGCAGGCGAATGGGGTTGGAGATTTGCAAAAGGGAGAGCAGTAGGTCTCCAATTTCATTTGTATTCGACGGGACTGATTAAAATGGCCAGGTTCGCAAATATGGATTACATTTTCGGCTCGATCCTTCGCCACAAGGACCCTCGCCTCCGGAAAATTATTTCGTACGACATTGTTTGCCAGTGGTGGAAGTACCTGCTGGAGCGTATGCAGAAGCTTCCGCCACTCGTGCGCATGACTCTAATCCTCGAGATGTTTCGATTCGTTATTCCTAAAATGCACATCCACGCGCATACGATGGAGTGTCAAGTCAAATTTTCACTCAACCTCGTACCGGGGAGCGGACAGACTGACGGCGAGGGGATCGAGCGCCCATGGGCGAGCATCGGTGCGATCGCGACAAGCACGTGGGTGAGCGGTCCTGGTGCTCGCCACGATTCGCTGGACGATCACTGGAGTTTCTGGAATTGGCTGAAAACGACAGGCTTGCGTGAGTGCTTAACAACGGACTGGATTTCACATGTTAACGTGTTTCGCAGCGAGCATCCTACGGCGACGACTTGATACTGCACGGAAGGAGCAGGCCTCGCAGCGGGAGGCGTTCGAGGCGTTCTCGCTGCAGCAGGCAGATCGGGTACCGGCGTGGAAGAAAATGGTCGAGGAATTTGAGACCGACGGGACGAAGAAGAACCCGTATGAGATAAAGATTTCGGGTAAGTGATGGCTGTCAATACTGGGTCACTGAATGATGGATGTGCCATAGGGATGACAGAGTCCGAGGTGCGGCTCAAGTTTGCGACAGAGGAGGAGGAGGAGGCGAAGAACGGGGTGCCGGCGCTGCACGAAGTAACACCCAGTAGCTTCGTAACGGCGGGACTGGAGCTCGAAGGACAGCAGTAAGTCACTTTACGTGTTTCAAGATTAGCTGATTACCGGTCATCATTAGACGACGAGTACGCGTACAGGCAGAGCTAAAGAAGGCGGGTACGACGGCGATGGTGATCAACATGAAGAGTTTACGTTCGAAGCTGAATCGCGGGATTGACCGATTTCGGAAATTACAAGCAACGTACGCCCCAGCCGCGATCCAGGCTCTGGCGAAGCGCGTGGCACCTGCGGACGAGCTGGCCGAGGACGTCCCACTGATGCTGCCGTCTGCGTTGACGCCGGCAGAGCGCGAGGGCGGGGGCTGCGTGAAGGGGCTTCTCGAGGTCGAGGACTCTTTGCGTGCAGCTCAGTGTCGGGCCGCACTCCTCGTCTGAGGAATCAATTGCACATCAAGTCGCGTTTTCTGCTGTACAATAGGCTTCACTCACGGCATCAGGGAATGAATACTCGGTCGCGCACTCTCATCGCACGGAACGAGAGCAAGATTCAACTTCATTCGGAGAAGTTTCAAATGGCTTGGCAAGCTCGGCTACGAGTCGCGAACGGGGATAAGTCGAAAGTGGGCTGGCCGCAGTTGAAGAAGGAGGACATTCGCTGCATGCAGGACGCGGAGGAACGGTCCAGGAACACGGAGAAACGTCGGAAGGCGAGCGACCGGTTGCGACGGAAGGAGGACGAACTGCGTGAGGACGGGTTACTGCCGGCGCTGGAGGACGACGAGATGGTGACGCGCGGAGGGGAAAACTTCCGCGAAATCTCGTGGATTTGGACAGTAGCAAGGACAGCAGGGACGGATGAGGAGCTCGAGGATGGTACGCATCAATCCATTTCTGAGAAACAACAATTCATTCAAATATATTGTGTACAGCGCTGCGTATCGAATGGTCCAAGGCGTGGGCACGAAGCCGCCGTTGGACGGAGGAAGTTCGGCTTCTCGAAGAGGAATGGCGACGCCTTCCTGTCACGTACACACACCGCGAACAGCTGTGGCTGCAGCGCGCTGTTGCTGTCCCAACGGGAAGTATCCCCGAGGCCGTAGCCGAAGGGAAAGTGGCGTATGCTGCCAAGCAAGCGCAGCTGTACCGGGACCTGGCTGCGAGGGCGGAGGTGATGAGAACGGAGGTCAAACTCGCGCGTGGAAAGAAGCGCCAGGTTTGGGCGCCGTCGTGGGATCCGGTTGTCTCGATGGAAGACAATGTGGGCGCAGAGGCCGATGACGTGGGGGACAGGGAGGACGATGGAGAGGAGGATGACGAGCGAGGGGATATTGAGAGCGATGAAGAGTTGCTGATGGGGGGTGAGGTGGATGAATATTGAGAGCGGGGAGGGCGACGGACTGTTTTAGGATCGAATAGGGCATGCGGTATGTATTATAGGTGTCGGTAATGCAAAATGTGAAAGATTTGACGCAGCGAAAAGTATGGAGGGGAGGCAGGGAGGGGCAGGGAACCAAAATAGAAGTCCGCCGACATTTTTAGGGCCTTCTAGGTGGTTCAGAGCTGCAGCTCTTAGGGGGCGTGCATCCCACAAGGACGTGAGTTTTACGTGCCAATCAGGGAGGGCGGTCAGCATATTGGGCCTGGATAGGGGCAGATTGGCTGATCACTGTCTGGGCACTTGAGGCGGGATTTGGGCGGGATTGAGGATTGGTATCGAGGTGAATGGTGTTAAGTGGTATATGTGTAGGGTTGTGAGGCGGGATTTGGGCGGGATTGAGGATTGGTATCGAGGTGAATGGTGTTAAGTGGTATATGTGTAGGGTTGTGAGGCGGGATTTGGGTCGGATTGAGGATTGGTATCGAGGTGAATGGTGTTAAGTGGTATATGTGTAGGGTTGTTGGGTGGGGAGTGGGCGGAGGGCGCGCCGCGCACCCTGGGCGCTCTGAGTGTCTTTTCTGTCCCGTTTTGGATACGGGGAAAGCCGAAATAGGGGCTGATTGATGTCGGCTGCCTTTTTTACAGCTTTTTATTCCATTTATTGGGTTTTTCTTTCGAGAGGGGTGATGCCGAGGGGTACTGAGCGATGCCGACGGTTACGGTGGTGCCGCAGAGGCGGCAGGGAGGTGTCGGTAAGAACCTGCAGACACCCGGGAATCCCGTGGTGTTCCGGGGTTTCCAAATATGGTCTCCCCAGGAATAACGTGTTCGATGTGCGGTATCTCCCCGGGGGTTAACGCGTTATTTCGAGCTTAGAGGGTGATGTGCTGCTGATTTTGTGTCGGCCCTGTTATTGCGCCGCTCCCTCCCACGTCATCACCTAATTCACCCGACCCTCCCCCTTCTTCACCACCCGATTGCTCTACACCCACTGCCCACGCTTGACACTCGGCATCCGCTACCATATAAAAATGTTATCAGTTAAGACCTCTCACATAGCTTACTTTCGCACGTACAGTAGCACTCCGTTGCAAATGCAGCCATACTTGTCTCCACAGCTTGGAAACCTCGCCAGTCAAATTGAGGCCAATTCAGCGCCGACAACCCTTTCGTTTTGCCTGCATGCACACTGCATCCCGTAAGTACTGACGTAAATCACAATCCGCGCGACACGCCTACCTTCGTACGCCCACTCTCCCCCCACGCATTCCCACCGGGCCCACGAGAAAAATGCTCGCGCACATCCCGAAGCGCTGCTGGATGGCATCCACAAATAGCTGAAGATACAAGGCGGCATTTTCAAGTGTTCTGCGGACTAGATCAATACTGTAATCAAATACTCCACATCCACTTACGCCACGATTTCCTCTGCTGTCCTGGTCGGGCTATCTGCAAGTGACGCTTCCCAGCCCTTCAGCGCCTGTTGGTATTCGCGCTCCATCGCCGTCTCGCACTCGCGCTTGAAGTCCGGCGACTCCTGCTCCCATCTCTCTGATGTCACCTTCGCCACCAACTTGATGGACGACTCCCCCTCCGCTGGAGATTTTTCCAATCGCTTCTCGACATGCTCCTTCACCCGCGTCTCGTAGAACTTCCGAGAATAGAAGTGGATGATGCGGCCCCTCTGCGGTTTCGGTGGCGCGCCGTCCAGAACACCCGTAAAGAGCTCCTTGAATGCCGCTTGGTCGCTTTTCAGCAACCCACCGTACTGGTCGCGATACCACTGTCCAACCCGCTGCCAAATCAGGTAAGTCTCGGCCAATTTCTCAAACTAGCCTTTTTGCTTACACTGCGTAAGGTCGCCAGGAATTTGGTACGAACAGCCTGCACGTCCTCCGACACCTTCTCGTGCACCACCGCGTCTGCCGCTGAGTCGTCAGGGTCCTCCACGTCGACGGCCAAATCCTGATCGTCGGCCATGTCGTATCCGTACTTGATCACGTACAGCTTGCAAATCTTCGTGTAGAACGCGCCAACGAGATTAGCTTCCACCTCGCGCAACCAGTCGTCCTTACGGCGCGCAAAAAACGCCAACTTGGTCCCGTGAACCCAGGAGTGCTTCCCCGGGCGCGACTTTGGAAGACCTTTTTTATGACGGCCGCGTTTTTCCTTTGGGACAGTGATCAGCTGTGGACCAGTGGGCGAACTCTTGCCGTTGCTGGGAGGCGGGGCCAGCTCATATGGTCAGAATAACTCATTAAACCCTTGGCCATGCCCACGGGCTCAATGCATTATTTGTGGCAACTCTATATATGGAAACCCCACAGGATAACAGGTTAACTGTTGGCAATGTTGGCGGGCGTAATGAGTTATCTTGTGGACGTTGCCGTATACAAAAAAAGGATGCCCATAGAGTGGATTGAACTTGATACCTTTAGCTACCAGAAGCGGCAGGAACAGCAGAGGGCATTACCTTTACACCATGAGAACTATAACAGGGTAGTTCTCTCTCTCAGCTAGGGTAAGCCTACCTGAGGCTGCTTATACCCAGCTCTAGGGCAGGGAAGCTGCCCTAAGTCTTTGAAAACAGTTTGTCATCATTTATGTTCAGGTTAGAGGGTAGGGTGAAGGTTAGTGCCTTGGTCCTAGGTATATTTATTTATTTTGGTTGGGTGTTAGGGTTGGTTAGGGTCCTAACACCCAACCAAAATAAATAAATATACCTAGGACCAAGGCACTAACCTTCACCCTACCCTCTAACCTGAACATAGATGGGTCCTAACACCCAACCAAAATAAATAAATATACCTAGGACCAAGGCACTAACCTTCACCCTACCCTCTAACCTGAACATAAATGATGACAAACTGTTTTTAAAGACTTAGGGCAGCTTCCCTGCCCTAGAGCTGGGTATAAGCAGCCTCAGGTAGGCTTACCCTAGCTGAGAGAGAGAACTACCCTGTTATAGTTCTCATGGTGTAAAGGTAATGCCCTCTGCTGTTCCTGCCGCTTCTGGTAGCTAAAGGTATCAAGTTCAATCCACTCTATGGGCATCCTTTTTTTGTATACGGCAACGTCCACAAGATAACTCATTACGCCCGCCAACATTGCCAACAGTTAACCTGTTATCCTGTGGGGTTTCCATATATAGAGTTGCCACAAATAACGCATTGGGCCCGTGGGCACGGCCAGGGGTTTAACTAGTTACTCTGACCATATGAGCTGGCGGGGCGGGTGGAGGGCCATGTGTCACATTGTTGGGAGGCGGGGCGGGTGTAAACCCATGCGGTATGTTGTTGGGAGGCGGGGCGGGTGGGGACCCATGCGGCGCGTCGTTGGGAGACGGGGCGGGTGGGGACCCATGCGGCGCATCGTTGGGAGGCGGGGCGGGTGGGGACCCATGTGGCTCGTCGTTCGGAGGTGGGGCAGGTGGGGACCCATGCGGCGCATCGTTGGGAGGCGGGGCGGGCGGGAAATCCCGCGGTGGATCATTCGGAATAGTTTTGTCGTTGGGAGGCAGGGGCGACGAGGAGCGTGCACTGTCGGGAGGTGGGTGCGGTGCAGACATTTTCTATCTTGAAGTGCTCGGCGGTGGATGAAGTGTTTTTGTTTACAAACTAGGTGGGTTTTCACATGCAGTTTCATTTTTTCTCTGGCTGATCACGCCCTTGCAAGTTGTAGTACATATAATCGTTAATCACACCAATGTATCGACTCGCAGAACGCCTGCGCCTCATCATAGTCAGCAGAAGACAACATAGACGGCTTGGCCCCCGCTGCCTCCCTCTCCAAAAATGTGTTTCGCGCCTCAGCCCTGGGCTCAAACCTTGAGATCCTGACACACGACAGCGGCAAAAATCGACCTACCGATCCGTATAAACGATACGTCCACCCCACAACACAAAATAACGCACGCTCGCTGTCACACCCGTCGATGAGTCTGCGGGAACACTCGACACAGTGGACACGGAAGTAATTGTGGAGATCTCGTCGAGGGATAAGCCCGTTAGGTCAAGCTCACTAGGTGATAAGTGACATCAGTCTCAGTTTCATCAAATTGAAGCAACGCGTACAGATTGCCCCATCTTCTCCGCGTGGTCCCGCCCCGTCGGACCCAAAATTTGCCGCAGGAGGATGCGGGTGGACACCCAGAAGGCAATGCGTCTGCCACTCCGCAACACAATCTTCCATCGTCCGATGTCCCCGCTGGGCACCGGAAGGATGGCCGCTCACCATCGCTTTCACAACAGTCCTGCCCCCAGTCACTAGGCAAACTCCTTTTGCAAAACCATACACATACCAGTTATGCCAAATCCCAACGGATTTTCCTTGAGTCACCAGATACATGGGAAATCGGCCTCCCTCAGTCGGCGCGTCGCGAACGGGAGGAAGACACCAGAAAGCGGGATCGTGTGCCGGGTTCTCACGATCTGGAATCATTTCCGCCTTGGTCATGTTGGTGCGTTGCAGCGCGGGTCTTGGAGCGGGACGCGAGGTCATCGCGACGCCTAATCGTAATGGCCTTTGGAAAGATGGAGAGATCACGCGTGTGCGTTGTTACTGTCACGCAATATGCGTACTTTCTCCCCCCATATTCGTGTGCTTTGGGGCAATACTGACAACAATTCCGAGGCCTTCCGCATCGACCAGTTGCAGCGAGAGGGAAAGTCTCCGCCCTACCAAGAATGTCGCGAGAATGGGTCGCCGCACAACTCCTGGTGGTGGCCATCCGCTATTCGCCAGCTCTACCGCGAAACCGAGGCAGAGCAACGCGGGATCGATCTCGCCTTCCAGAAGCTCCACCCTCTCCACTCACGCCAGCCGCTCGATTCCCAATTTCTCCTTGACCAAAGTCGGCTGCACCAGCGCCTGGGTAGGTGCCCTCTCCTTTAATTTTTACTCTTGACTCACTCGCCTCGACAGCATGTTCCGAAGGCGTTTTTTACATGCGCACTCTGGTCCAAGAAGGTGTCACTGCGGGTGCCGCCTCACAGGCGGGCTCCCTTGCTGCATTCAGCACCGCCGATACTGCATTCAGGGCTGCCGAGGCTCGAGCTGCTGCTGCTCGCACTCAGGAAGCCAGTACGTGCCATTTTATCCGTAGGGGCAGCGCTAATCTGACTTCTGACTGACGCAGTTGAGTGTCTGCTCAAGACGGAGTATCTCGCAGGGTGGTTGGCTCACATGGAGGATAGTATTCACTCGTGGGGTACAGTCGATGATCCCCGCAATTCTTTGCCGCCGCCGGGCTGGGGAACCGGAGGATGGGGAACAGGAGGGTGGGGAACGGCAGCAACTGGGGGATGGGGAACGGTAGGAACTGGAGGCACGGGAGGGTGGTGGGCAGGTACGGGGTGGGGAACAGCGGCACAGTGGCCCCCAAACCCGGTGCCGGTGCGACGCAGGCGGATGTTCAAGCTCTATGGCTACCGCCGTATGGGCGCCATCTTCCGTCACCCCAGAGTCGTCGGCTGGCGTCAGCGACGAGATGAACGTAGATTTGGGTGGCTTCGACGGTTGGAGCGCCAATATTTGTCTACTCTACGTTTAGCAACTACTAGAGATTAATCCTACCCCTCCCGTGTACTTTGGTGTCATTCTAGAGTTGTTTTTGTCTTCGTTTCGCTATGTGACTGCGTGATTTTTGTGTCACACCTGCCTCATTCGGACTAATCACCTCGCAAACGCGCTTTCAATTGCACGTCGCGCACCCAGTGGAACCTTGCCGGAACCTATGGTAAATCAGTAAAAAGGTATTTAAATCAGTTTTGAACGTTATCTCGCACTGGTGGGACATACAGACTGAGGTTTAAAGAAAAGTACGGTTCATAAGGTCAAGAAGCCACAGGACTCGTGTTTTACCCGGGCACACTGGTCTATAGCTCAGCGGGGATTGTGTATGTGTAATACACGTCCACGCTTCTTCCCCAAGACCCTGGTGCGTGTCTTCGAGTATAACTAAAATCGCAATAATATTCAATCCGAGCTCGGCAACCCTCTGGCCTGCCACCATCTGGGCGACACCCAAATATGACCTGGTACAAAATTTTGTATCTGTTTTCGGTATGACATATTGTAGATTCACCTAATTTGGCGAACATTTTTTGTAACTCGATGTTTTGTCGAGGTGCAATGATTTCCGACGTTGAGACAAGAGCACTGCAGCTCGTATTTCTGTGCCCTCTCCAATTTTTTTTGCCAGGATCATTGTATCGATGACCTGTACCCTATGGCTAGCCATCTGGTGCTGTCCAAGCCAGCTGGGGCTCGCTATTCAACAATTCGTCCCCGAACATGCCCCACACAGTGAGTTTCTGGACAATTAGGGGGTTTTCCCTCGTTAGAGACCGTAGACCGTTCATTTTTTTTTCACATTCGGGTGCTCAAAGTCATACCGCAGGCTAATAAAAATACCTCGGGCCCTTGCACGTCCAGGAGTATGGAGGAGGAACTATTTTTTTGAGAGCCGGGAATGGCGGACCCGGCGGGCCGGCTTAGCCGACCACTTCGCTTGACCGACTACTTGGCTGCTCCTTCCAAACCGCCACCATCCGCACCTTTCAAACCGTGTTTCGATGGGTCGCAAGCGCCGCAACAAAATTATTTACCTACCCGGGACGCTGCGACCATTCGACAAGTCTCGTGCAGACTTTTTGGCTCAGCACTTGGACGAGTTCTGCGCCGCTGTCGAAGTTGGGCAGCGATGGGAGTTCCTCACTCGAATGACCCATTCACACCTGACACAGTTCGGTTGGGAAGAAGCAACCAGCGAGCAGGAACGCCAGAAATATTTTGACAGTATGCGCGCGGTAGGTGGACTTTGCTGCACTGTGTACTTCCCTCAGTGACGGAAAACACAGGCAATTTCCCGCCGGTATCGTAAGACGGCAGCTGAGGCACTCCGGGCACGGATGAATCAATGAATATGCATATATTTGTACGGACGGCTGCGCGAACTTGTCAGAGATACAACACTGTAAGTAAGAACATGGGGCTGGGCTGGATTATCTGAGCCATGGCGGGGAAGGACTTGCCAACGCAAACATACTTACGAAGTGGTGCTTTGTGATCATTTTCGAAATGTCTTGTCCGAGCGATCGCATCTGATGCACATGTTAATTCTAGCGCATCTTTGACAGCTCAGCTGGCCCGCAAGTTCTTTTGAGCGGAAGTGGGTCAGGGCACCGGCCGCAGACACAGCTGTTGTCGGCGAGGCACATTCCCAGCGAGTATGCAGGAAAAGCTTTCAGTGGAGCATGTCCCCCACACGCTTGTGGAAACGCTCGGCAAAAAAGTCGGAAGATCTGGGTCCGTTCCGGCGCTCCCATTGCGCAATATCAAGGAGATCCCCTTTGGTGGTGATCCCCAACTTGATGAACACCTCGTCCAAGTCGACCAAAGACGGCGGGAAACTTTCAAGAAAACCTTTGATCTCAGGGTGAGGTAGACATTGCGTGTGCTATCTGTGGTATCAGAAAATGGGAGTCATTGAGCGAGTATGGCCGGTGCAAGTGGACCCCGCAACCCAAACCTGATTTACTTCCAATCAGGATCTGCAGACCGCGATCTGCAGACCGAAGATGTGGTTGATCTGAAATGTAGGATATCAGCAATCTTGTTTTGGTGTTCACTCCAAGAATGTTTCGCACACAACGCATTTCGATTCACGGCGCAACAAGTAAATGTAATCAAGGAGAATCGAGCATAATCACAGGAGCTGGGGGACGGGGGAAGATGAGTCCCTCGTACGAGTACGACACGCGGCTGTCGTCCGTCCAAAAGGGATAGTCCCACGTGATGCTGCTCTCCTCCCCATAGTGACGGAAGGGGGCCATGCGCATTTTCTGCGCACAATCAGGGCACGACCATTGTCGCTCCAGCCAAACACGAATGCAGACGAAGCAATGACTGTGCCCACAGAGATATCTGATGAAGCGAGAGGTGAGACCAAGAGTGCAGGACAAAGAATAATTGCGCACGAGACTGGATGAGATTTTATTCCAAAGCAGATACCACAAACGTGGTGGGGCTTGGGGGTAGCAATCACCGGCGGGCGGGCATCGTCGATGTACAGAGCTTCTGCTGTAAGCGGTTCACTGCGCGGCACTCAATAGCCGCGGCCGGCAGACACCTCAGCCTCGTGAAAAGCGCCTCGGGTCCTGGATCTAGACGGGGGCACGATGGGTTCCGCTCTTGGGTCTGGTGTGATGGCCGAGGGTGGAGCCCCGGAGCGAGGTCGTGCGGATACCCCTGCATCTGCCCTGATAGTCGAGGGCGGACCGCGGTAGCAGGCGTCAGTAGCTCTGGCATAAGAAGGTCGACGGAGAGACCAAGAGAGACCGTCACAGAAACCACAAAATGTTTGAAGTACTTAAGCAGAATACATGATCACAATTTCGCGAAGAGGACATGGTTGGGGATTCCGTCGTCGTCTTGGTTCAGCGTACGAGTTGGATAAAGTCCTAGGGGGCCCGACTCAAAGATGATCGTGACGCGGAACAGCGCACCGGTACCAGGTGCCAATCCTCTGTCGTCGTTAGCGGTTAGCGCAAATTTTAACGGGAGTGTGATGTACTGACCGAGCGCAGCTTATCAAAATGCCTCTTTCTTTCTGTTTTGTTACCATCTGTTGCCTCGGCCAAACTGAATTCCTCCAGGTAACGGCGTGTCATCAGGGTGTAAAAGTCGTTCTGCTGCCCATTTTGGTACATGAAGCGAAATTCTTCGAGGTGGAGGCAGAGGAAGATGCCTTGTTCATTGTCGAAGACTCTCGGGGTGCATTGACTGGTGCGCCTAGCATGTTGTATGCAAGGCATTGGTGGTTTAGCGAGTGGGAGGCTGGAGGCATGATGGTGGGTGGATCGGATGCAATATGTCGATCAGTACGGTTGATCTCGGTCGGCAATCAAGCGCCGAATAAAGCCGCTCTTTACCAACCGCGACCACATTCCAATGTGGCACGACCGCATGGCAATGTGGTCGCTGAACAGTCTGAGTCCGTGCACGGTAGTCGGTCCCGATGCGTGACTTTTCCCCTCTCAGCCAGTTTCTCCACCTGCTTCGCCGTTGATCTGGGATGAGTCGAAGCAACAGAGGCAGGAGGGGCCGTCGTGGAGGGAGTCGTGGTCAAGTCCCGACAATGCACATTCACGAGCCTCACTTTGGAGAAGTCGTGTCCATCTCTTTGACCGGACGCAGTGTATCAACCTCGTCTCACGCTGTCCACTTGCATCCCTCGGTGCTGTCCTACATTCAAGAAGATATCCAGACCAACACGGCTGTGGAGAGCTGGGAGTTCGGCTACGACCTGGGCGACACCACACTCATCGGGGAAGTCCAAGACCCACTGGTGGATGGTATCGTATTCACGACAAAGAGGAAAGTGTTTGAAAATTCGGTACGTGGTCCTGTCTACTGTCTCGGGCCGTTAACTTATTGGTGGTCTGCAGGATTATCCTATGCTGACGTGGGCAGCATACCAGGATGAATATCTCGATGAAATGCTGCGGCTTGAGGGTCGAGGGTACCCAGCGATCCATTCGACGTGTGGTGGCTGTCAGGCGGCAAATCCTACATTCAGATGCACCCAGCAGACTTGCTACGGCCCATTGTGACAGAATGCATCGTCAACCGCCACTCTGTCCTCCCGACACACTGGATCCAAGTGAGACCATTCTTGATTTACTGCACGACGCAGCACTCACGCGGTGCAGGAGTGGACTGGCAATTTTTTCCAGCGACGTTCCCTGAAGGACCTTGGCCTCGTCATTCAGCTCGGTCATCCCACCGGTTACAGCTGCCCAAATCCACTCAGGGCGAACAAGAACTTTGTTGTCATCGACCTGACCGGCGTGCACAACGTCCAAGTAAACTTTTGCCTGTGCGACAGTCGAATCGAGAAGCACCAGCAATTGATGCGCGCCTGCTGGTGGCCAGCGACTGTCCGCGACCCACAGACTTGCGCGACTTTCGGCGCCGTGCGGCTCTTTCAAATCTTGAATTGCCAAGGCAAGGTCTCAGCCCACGATTTTTTGCGATCGCTGGAGTTGTTGACAATGACGGATTGGATCCTCCCCCCATGAGTTCTTTACTTCGTTCTGTATTCAATCGGTCAGTGACGGGGGGGCTTGCTCAGGATCGTCGGCGTGCGTTTCGTCACATTATCCGCCAGTACCGGACCATTTTGATGCTGAAACGTGGCGGAAGAGGACATGATCCATCGGGAGTGAGCGGGACAGCTCAAGGAGAGCTCGCCCTGCGGTGTCGCGCATGTCCACAGGACGGACGCAATCTGCCGGTGGGATGGAACAATATCAATTGGGCCGCAATGCCCGAGGATTTAAGGTGCGTATAAGTTTCGAGCCCTCGTGCAGTGTTATTGACGGAGATGCAGATACAAATACTTCCAATTCCTGGCGACAGATTGCAACTTCCGGCTTATCAACAGAAACATCTCGTCGGCAGCCAAGGACCCCATCCTCGGGGACGGGTTCGCGTATTTTGTCAATCACGCGAAGTACACCGAGCACCTCCGTGACCACGTGTCCGAGGAGGAAATATCGACGTGCGCAGGATTCCAGGCGATGTTCCTCGCTAACAAGAAGCGGGTCAAAGGGCTGCGGACGACGGGTGTGGGAGGCGTCACATGCGCCCGACACAATATGTGGAGACCGAATGGCATAGGGGATCTGCAGATGGGGAACGGTAGGTTCCGCACTTGACTCGCTATTATACAGATGCTGAATGAGTGTTAGGTTTGCAAATATGGACTTTATTGTATTCTCGGCGATCCTAAATGCTGTAATCCTCTACCTCATCCTATCATACGACATCGCGTGCCAATATGCCGTCAACTTTTGGACCCGATTGCAGGCGCTCCCGGCTTGGCTGCATCCTGTCATCAAGCGCGCCAATGTTTGGTTCAAAGTCCTGAATTTCCACTTGCCGCCCCACCTCCCTTTCTGTCACTCACCCTTTTCGTTCCATTTCATGTGGGGCGCAGGGAGGACGCACGGCGAGACGGTGGAACAAAACTGGGAGTTCTCAAATGGCGCAGCAGCTTCAACGAAGATGATGGGCTTGGGGGCGCGGCAGGCGACCCTCGAGGACTTGTTCGGTTTCCATAATTGGCGCCGTCAGGTGGCTGGGCGTCGGCTATTGGCCAAGCGGATGGCCGAGAATGTGAAGGAAGGGCAGGTGCATCAGGACGCCTTTGAAGCATTTGACGCGGCGTTGATGGAGGCAGCCCCGGCGTTGGTGACAGAATGGAGAGTGCTGGTTCACGATTGGGAGTCGGTGCAGCACAAGGCGGGCGCGAAGTCGCCATTCGAGTTGAAGGAGGAAGATAAGTCCGGTGTCACGAGGAGATATGCGGCATCTGATTGTGCGTTGACAGCGGCAAGCATGAAGGATATTCGGGCGAAGCTGGCGAAAGCGGAGATATTGGAGAGCGGGGAGGGGACGGAGATCGAGCGGGAGGATACACCCAGCACCTTCATCGTGATGGGGCTGGAAATTGAAGAATCACAGTAGGTGCCCGTATTCAGAACGGGTAGTGATACTAACCTTTGATTCAGACGTCTTCTCACGACTGATGTCAAGTCCGTCGCCAACCTGACCGAAATCCAGAGCCTGGGATTCCTGAAGCGGCGCCTCGCCTTGATGAAACGAATTCGGACTTTCCGCAAGCTCCAGCGGACATACATGCCCCAACTTCGCCGCCACCTGACGGCGGCCCAGCGTGTGTTGCTAGATTCGGAGGCGGAGCGACTGGCAGAGGGTGTGCGATTGTTCATGCCTTCAGATATCTTGGACAAGACACGGCGCGAGAAGACTTGCGCAGTGGGGCTGCCGGAGGTGGAGGCGGATTTGCGGGTGGGCGAGGCTCGCGACGCGTTACAAGCCTTGCGCCAAGGGCTACGCACCCGCACGATGATGAATCGCTTTCGTCTTCGGAATTGCACGGGGCAGCGCATGCTGACGAGGGGGCAGGGCGTGCTGCGACGCATTAACGTGAAGATCTACAGGGCAAAGCTACGTTATCGGTACGCGCGCAATGCGTTGAAGAGGTTGAGGGGTGCGGGGACGTGGGAGATGGAACTGAGGGTGCTGGACGACGATGACGTTCGAGCGCTCAACGAGTGGGCGTTGACGGAGGAGGAGAAAGAGCAGCGTAAGGCAGTGCACAGTTATGAAGACGTTGCAGAGGAGGGCGGCGTGGCGGCTTTCGGCGTGGTCGCCGCTGGCGAGACTCACCGGACCCTGTCGTGGATCTGGTACACAGCTAACACATTGGAAAACACAGAAGACCCAAAGGTGCTGAACGAAGGCAAGTGGGGCGTGGTCAAGTGCGAAGCCCGACTGACCAATTCCAGCTTTAAGGGTGGAATGGTGCAAAGCTTGCGCTCGGATGCGTCGCTGGAGGGAAGATGTGGTCCTCGTCGAGGAAGAGATGCGGCGGACGATCGAGTATGGGTATTGGCAAGCGCGGGAGTGGAGCTCGCGGGCGGGGACACGTGCCGGCGGCGTGGACAACAAGCTGTTGGAGGGCCTGACAGCATATGCGTGGGAGCAGGAGCACCGCGAGTTGAGCATCTGCGAGGACCTGAACGGGAAGAAGTGGACGCGGCTGCGGGAGCTGGGTCGGGCCTATCTGGCGCATGAAACAGTTGGCGGCCCGGAGGTCGTAGTCCCGATCGACGTGGACTCTGACGTGGAGGATGAGGAGGAGGGGGCTCCGGACTATGAGGATGAGGGGGATGATGACCTTTTAGACTGACCTCGGCGTCGCGCTCGCGTTGCTTTATTTGTGAACTGCACTCTTTTTGACAGGAATATATTCAATGCTCATTTTAATTCGATGTGCAGGCTCTTTGTTTGTACTTGTAGGAATGACATTCTGTAGTTCAAGGCCATTGATGGGGAGTGGAAGCGCTGACAAGGAGTGTCCAAATGGAGTGGGACGTTCTGCCGAGATGGTCACGGGGGTGGAAAGACTCGAAACGAACGGGCAAAAAGGACAAGAATTGATTGATGGCATTTTGAGGCCAGATGGGACTACTTGAGGTCTGATATGGGACGGAAATGCGTGAAATGCGCAGATCTCGGATTTATGCCCGTTTGGGATCAAAGACAAGTGCTGCCGAGGATGCCGTGGCACAGATGGTATCAACCATTGCTGGATGTGGAAAGGGCATGTGCCAATGGCCGCAATGCAACGCGGCTGCCACTGGTCGGATGGCCAACGGCCACAGTAATGCATTACAGTCGTTGATGTCAGCCAGCCATATTGCATTACTGCTACTTTCCTTGGTGTCCTTGAGGGCTTGGAACACGGCATCTGAGGCAGCGGTCCAGGTCCAGGCCACGCCCTTTTTTGTCAGGTCGAAAAGCGGCCGAGTGACGTCCGAGAATGCCCGGATGAACCTCCGGTAGAAGGTCATGAAGCCGAGAAACTGCTGCAGGTCCTTCTTGTTCTCGGGTGTGGGCCAAGCGGCGACACCGCCGACCTTGACGGGGTCCATCTCAACATGGTTGTGCGAGATGATAACGCCGAGGTACTTGATTGTGGACCTCTCGAACTCGCACTTCTCCAGCTGGAGGAAAAGGCGGTGTTCCCGGAGCCGACGGAGCACCTCTCGGACGATTTCGCGGTGACGGGCGAGGTCGAAATGTGCGATGAGGATGTCATCCAGGTAGACCATGACGTCTCCAGACAGAATCAGGTCCTGGAAGATGTCGTTCATCATCGTCTGGAATGTGGCCGGGGAGCTAGTAAGGCCGAAATACACCACCAGCGGCTCAAAGAGCCCTCGGTTTGTACGGAATGCAGCCTTCCATTCATCACCTTCCCGGATCCGGACGTTGTTGAAACCCCACCGGACGTCGAGTTTTGTGAAGAACCGAGCTCCTTTTAACCAGTTAATAAGATCGTTGATTAAAGGGAGCGGGTACCGGTTCTTCACGGTCATTGTGTTGAGCGCCCGGTAGTCCTGAACGAACCGGAGAGCACCGTCCTTCTTCTTAATGAAGAAGACTGGGGACGCCATCAGAGACTTCGACGGGCGTATGCAGCCGGTACTCAATCCCTCCGAGATGAAGGCATCGAGCTCTTTCTGCTCGAGCGGGGAGATCGGGTAGACCTTGCAGTTGGCCAGTTTCGCGTCCGGGACGAGTTCGATGGCATGATCCCATATCTGCCTGTCCGGGAGAGAGTCAAAGGACTCCCGGGCAAAGTCGTCCGCGGCCCAAGCTGGGACCTCGGTTCCGGCCGGTGCAGAATTCCGTGCGTGAGCCTCCACGAGACGCTGCAAGACAGTGCTTCTGGCGCGAATCTCTTCAGCCAGGGCGAATGCAGTGTAGAGGATGCAATCACCCTCTTCGAGCTCGTCATTGTCGTCATCTTCCGAGTCCGGGGTAAGGTCCGGAAGGTCGTCGTCGTTGGCCGGGTCGTACCCATCGTCCCCGGACCACTCTTCCGAGTCAATAGCGCAGATGGACAGGGTCGGACCTTCACGTAGCTGCCAGAGGATCGAGGCAGCGAGCTTCTCGTTCTTTCAGACAGCCCGTAGCTCCTCTCGGCAGGTGTGGCATCCGGTTGGGCAGTGCGCCATGCGAACCTCCTTGGTCTCCCAGTTGATCTCCGGATTGTGTTTCTGGAGCCAGGAGTAACCGAGAATGACATGCTGTTTCCCGAGCCGAGTCACAGCGAGCTGGATGCGCTCGGAGTGCCCCTTGTAGTCGACCACCATATCGACTACGCCGGTGATGCCGCTCGCTTGGTTCGGGCTGCCGTCCACGTTGAGCACTGGGGTGGGCTGCGAAAGAGGCCGGACCGGAAGGTTGCGGGAGATGACGTACTCCGAATTGATGAAGTCTCCGGTCGCTCTGCAGTCAACCAGAGCCTTCACCGACATTCGGGCGGCGGTCTCGACGGACTGCAGGTCCAACGGGATGTGCAAGGAGTTTCGGCCTTCAACAGAGTCGATGACGTACTGCCGGGGAAGTCGCTGTTCCCACTTCGGGCGATGAACGTGCCGAAGCGAGCCTGTCCTCGTTCCTGGCTTGGAGACAGAGGCCTCCGTCACTGCCCTTGTTCCCGGCTCGGGGGCAATGCGGGTTTCCGTCTCCAGGACAGAAGGAAGAGTCTCGGTCACTCAGACGGAGACGGGGACGGGGGGTGCGCCTCTCGCTACTACCTCGGACTCAAATGTATTGGCATTATCTGAATACAGGGGGGCGTAGCGATTAGGGGACGCGACCGAGGGCGCACTGCTCAAAACCCGCCGGGTCCGCATTGTCATTGCCTGACTCATCCGGAAGCGAAGCGGTGGTGGCAACGCGGGCGAACAGCTCGTCGAGGAGGTCGTCCCCGAGTTGACGAACGACCTCATCGAGAACATCTGTGTGCCGGACGTCCGGCGTAACTGGGCATTCCCAGGCGAGGTGTCTGGCTGCACCGCACCGGAAGCAAGAGCGTGGGAAATCGTGTGCTCAGGTCCGGTCAACGTCCATTGGAACGACCGCTGGGAGCACGGGTCCGAGAGCCGGGGCGAACGAGACCGTAGCACGCGCTGGGGTTGCAGCCGGGAATATTCCCGCTGCACATGGCTGAGGTAAAGCGGCCAGGAGCCAAACCCGAGGGTTTCTGGATCCGGCTCGGCCGAATGCCTCGTACTGGCGGAAAGTGCGCGCGCGCCAGCCGTCGTAGTCAGTGAGGTCGGGGGCGGTCCTGGATGTCGTGATCGCGACGTTGATCTTTGGGTCGAGGCCGGAGCAATACTTAGTGACCCGGACGAGAGCATCCGAGTAACCGGCTGTTACAGCCAGTTCCTCGAAGTCGTCTGTGTACCGGTAGATGCCACAGGAGCCCTGGAAATACGAGCGGGACTCAAGCTTGGTGAGGGCTTGGTCCTGCTCGTTCTCCTCTACGAACCGGAGGCAGAACTCGGCCTCGAACCTGGCCCAGGTGGGGAATGGGAACGGGTCAATCGACGCATGCCGTTCCGCCCATTGAGCAGCCGCGCCCTTCGACATGAAGGACATGGCGAACCGAACGAGTTTTTCCTGCGAGACGAACCCGCCCGCCATGAAAGCTTCCAGTGAAACGCCGTAACAAGAGCGCGCGGCATCTAGTGCTATTTTGCGATTTCCTAGGACCAGTATTTATACAACGGGAAAGCGCTAGCACTTCTGAAGTGCTATTACTAGCACTCAGGACTCTGGCTAGGTGATATAAAGGAGAACTGGAGTGAGCCCAAGCTGCCGGTTGTAGCGTCAGATACGACTAGTGTGACGCGCTAGTACGGTCTGAAGGCACAAACCACGGGGAAATAACCATAAGCCTAAACAGTCAAGGTGCTAGCACCTAGGAAGCGAGACGCAGGAGAGTGGTATTGCGAGTACGCTAGCTGGAGGTGCGAGCGGCGAGTCGGAGATCTGAAGGGTAGTAAACTAGGCGCTAGCAGCCTTCTAGCAAGGGCGCTAGAGTACAGTACCCCTCTAGCGATCGACCCGAGACCCGAAACACAGATGCGAGCACGTGACGGTCGCGACGCAGTTGCGAGTCACAAACAGAGGCAAAGTAGACAGTAGAGGAATAGCTAGCAGGCTATTGGTGCGGATGCGCGGGTCACCACATATGCAGTAACGGATAAACGGACTGCTAGCCGGTGCTCTGACTCGTGCTAGATGACTCCAAGCGGCGGATTCAACTCCGCTTCGTCAGGATAGCGATTCCAGCAGCTAATGGCAAGCTGAGGGATCACTCACGATACCCATAAATGGACGCTAGCGGATCAGTGTGGCTGTTCTGCTTGGCATAGACCCATCATAAAACCAAACGGCAGTCGTTTCATTGGCTGTTGTATCTATCACATCATTTTCACTCATTTATATTATTCATTCTGTTTATCACATGTATCATGGACCTCAGTAGTATAAAGGGAGCACAGAGCAGGCTAGAACCTCAGATTATTACACCCCGACTTTGTACGAAGTTGGTGCAGGTGGTCTCAGGTTGCTAGTGGAGATTGTACACACACTTCACAAGTAGTAGCTTTATTGGAATCAATACTGTTGACTCTGGACACGTCGAGATCTTAAGTTGAGGTTCTAAGTTGTTGGCTCGCGAAGTCTTCACGTATAAAACCAAGGGTGTTCTCTTCGAGAACCAGCTAGCAGTTGCGCTAGCAGCTTTGCCTTCACCCCGATATATTCGTAGTGTGTTGGATCGCCTGCTAGGTGATTGTGTGTTGACTCGAGCCCACTAAGAAGAAGACGGACTAGGTGCCCCCACCTCTAGACCGACTGTAACTTGTCAGTTACTTCGCCTTCACCCCGATATTGACGGAAGCGCTGTCGTAGTGTGTTGGGTCGCTAGCTGGATGCTTATAGTGTCTATTGCCAATACAAAGTGGAAACGTTCCTGTTCTTGGTTAAGGAATAGGTCAGCAGCTTAAGGACTGCCTTGTGGCTTTAGGATTGAAGTCCCCTTGTTGTTAGCCTCAATAGCCTTTGGGTATCCCATTGTGAGGATTTTCACAAACCTACATACTCTGCCCTGGTGCCCTCGATCTAGCGATCCAGCCACCTTGTATCCAACCCATATAACCCTGCCCATCCCAGGTGCTAGCGGTATTGTTGTTGGCAGCTGCGTAGTGCTAGCGCATTGTTGAACAGCTTTGTTGAAGTCTAGCAGTCGAATTGTGTTTGTTCCAAACCCGTTGCTCGCATACTACGGCCCGGACCCGAACTCACAAAGAGAAGCACTTACATCTTTGGAGGAATAGATTGTTGTAGTGGTGGTTTTGTGGTTGTTTTGTGCAAGCACGAATCTAAGCTATTTCTAGTCGTATATCAAGTGCACCGTTTCACCGGAACCAGCCGGTAGTAGGTGAGGACGGAGTAAAGGAACGTCTGTCCTTGCGTCCGGTCGCCATCAAAAACGGCTGGAGGATTCGGTCGAAGGACCGTTTTTGGAGCTGGGTGGGGGGCCAAGAAATCTGGACCCTGCACCGGAGCCGGAATGGCAGGGGTGGGGGCAGGCGGCGGATTTTGGGTGCTCAGCAATAGCTGGCGGAGCGTGTTTTGGATGCTCTCAAGGGAGCCTTCGACAGCAGCGAGCCGGACCATGGCTTCGGAATCCAGATACAGAGTGTGAACACTCGGGATCTCGGGTTGCACGGAGTCAGGGGCAGGCGGCTAGTCCATCGGAACGGAGGAGGGGTCGAGATTGGAAGTGGGAGAGGATGGAGCACTGGAGTAGTGGTCCGAATCCGTGCCTGCACCAAACTTCCCAATCTTGACCGGTTGATCCCTTAGATCCTTTCTTCTGCTGTAAGGGCAACCTTAAGCTCGGCGCGGGGCGTGGAAGCTAGCGGGGGAATCCGAAGTATAAATATGGGTACTAGAATACAGGAGCGGAAATACTACGCACCTAGCGGGGGAATCCGAAGAGAAGAAAGGATGGGGATTCCCATGCCAGGCGAAACCTTATATACTAATTGGTAGCTACCCAGTAGCACGTGTCCGTATGTATCTACAATGATCACGGGCCTGGTCACACAGCACGTGTCAGCGAGAGCGGACAGATGTCTTGGGCGGTTTGGTGGTCGGATAGAAGGGCACAGAAATATCCAGAGCGCCAGGCAGAAAACCATCCGAAGTGTCTGGAGCCAGTCCGGATGGAAAAGCGTCCGAAGTGTCCGAAGCGCCCGAAGGAAAACCGCCCGAAGCGGCCAGAGCGGGGGTTCCCCTGACATGGTGAAGAAAGTCACCGAGCGTCTAGTCAAGATTGTGAATGGCATCGAATAGCTTATCGAGCTTTTCAGCGATGGCGAGAGAGAGCTTGAGACGCTTGGGAAGCTGTCCAGTAGGATTCGGTGAGTTGAGAGGGTCAGTCTCAGGACGCTCTTTGCGTTTGGGAGGTGGTGATGGAGGAGTGTCCATGCGGGACGAAACCATCGAGATGAGTGTGGGATGTGGATGTGAATGGGAGAGGGAAGATGTTACAGAAAATGCTGTGGGGTCTTTCAATGCCCTCGCAGAAGCAAACAGAGGATTTCGACTCGGTGGCGGCTGCATCAGCACATCATCGACATTCTCTGCAAATCTCCCTGGGGACGAAAGAGAACTGAACTCGGAGGATTTATAATGTGAGTCATACGAGACTGGAGGCACAGTTGGCTCTCGTCGCAATTTCAGAGAATCGAAGAAAGATGAATAGCTGCTTGAATAGCTTGTAGGGTGTGGAGGATGAATTCTGTTGCCAATGGACTCATGATGGAATGGGTGCGGGGTAACAATGACTCTGAAGAATGGACGGGGTGTATGCATGGCCACGGATTTAGGTTAGAGTGCCCATAAGAGGCTGCAAAAGGTCGGGAAGAGCCAGAAGCAGATGGAGGTAAGAAGAGTCAAGGCGGCGAAGCCAGCGGTGCTGGATGGTTCGAGGGCTTGTTAGATGCCTTTTCTGGGTTTTCAAAGACGAATTGTATGGTCATTATGGTCGCACAGGGCGTGGAAGACGAAGTAAAAGCAGAAAGTGCGACGAGTGCGAATGACAATACATGCACGGTGTTTCCGGGAATCTATTCAAATGACTTTTTACACAAAACCGCTTACGATCTGACAGGAGAAACCGAGGTCCTTGATCAGACCTGCCAATAGATTCGGACTCCATATTAAAAGATTTATCGACTGTCGTAAATCTCGTGGAGTCTGACTATAAGTGAGACTAGGAATTTTCGAATGTAACACGTGCCACCGCTGAATCAACTACAATCTTGAAATCATATTTACCCCCTGGCAGCCAAAGGAGAGCGCCAATGGCCGACAGTGAAAGCGTGGTCTGCAACTGGCTCAGAAAGTATCTATGTATCCAAGTCAGCATAAGCACGACGGGCGGGGAAAAAGGTGTTTGTACGGGGTGTACAGCGCCTTGAGCAGATATTCAATGTCCACGACAGGATCTTGAAGCTCGATAATGTGACATCCGTCGACAGTAGGCTGATCATTTAGTTGTGGAAGACCGTCCAGATCAGCAAAGAAGTCAGAGTGTTGCGACAGAACACCCCAGTGGACGCAAAATTGGGTGCTCTCGGCCTGCAGGATCACGCTTCCGTCTTTGTACCAGACTTTAGAACGTGTTTTCGATGTGTTGGCATTTCGTAAGAGGTGAAGGCATGTATTTAGAACAAGGTTGCAAGTGGGACGTCTGTGTAAGAGACTGGACAAGGTAGTAAGAGACCAAGAGTGAAAATCAATGATCGGCTTCGACTGCCCCTCATGCAATATTTGCACAACCACCGCATAACTACTCCAACATTGAACCTACATATTCATATTCCCGGGACCCTTCAAGAACCAAAGACCTCCGAACTGACGCATTTGGGGCATTCAAAGACTCCCAAAGGATCGCTTATTGACCAAGTCAGCTTGTGCGTCCAGCATGTACATTATATGGCTTACAACTTGCATTTCGTTTCCAGTAGACGTTTGTAGTTGTCACCCCAGAAGCTCAGAGGCCAATCTGGGTCGTTTCTGCCGAACCATTTTAGCCACAGTGAATAGCAGGCCATATAGGACATGTGCCGATCAGCTTCATTGAGATACCTGCCCAGGCCCTCGCTGAACGGTTCAAACAGTGAGGTCTGCAAAGTCAGGGTCTGCCACAAAATATCCCGTGTGGAGAGGGGAGTCGAAGAAGTCCATCCACTGGCAAATATGACAAGATGGAGGGCCTTGCACCAGCCTGGATTCACTGATGTAGCATGTGGCAAGACTTTCGAAACTGTGCCACCGGCGACTTTTTGGAGGTAAAACAGTATGCAAGGAAACCAGTCTGGAGACTCACCGAGGTTGAAAATAACCGCGAAAGGTTCTGTCGCTGCTTGCGCAAGTAATGTTGTTGTGGTCGTGTTTTCGAATACATGGCGAGGAATAAGACGTGAAGCGAGGACGGCTGAAGAACCAAACGAGGAAGGCAGGAAGAATGTGTCGTGTACGGCAAGGAAGTTGGGGAACTTCTGCACAACGAATACAGGCGACATGCTCAGGTTCTGAGCTGCCAGAATCACCGACTGGAAAGCTTCATGAGCAAC
The DNA here is from genome assembly GCA_029282495.1 of Mycena albidolilacea. NCBI lineage: Eukaryota > Fungi > Basidiomycota > Agaricomycetes > Agaricales > Mycenaceae > Mycena > Mycena albidolilacea. Next base: position 604,117 of record JARIHO010000014.1, on the reverse strand, counting down.
TTGCGTAAGATTTACACCCGCTGGTGGAGTGAAGAGCGCAGCTTGAAGCACAAAAGAGGTTTGTTGAACAGCAGTAGTCAGCCACCACTGAGCGTCATTGAGGGAAGGCTGGAGATCCAGATACACCTTCAGAACACTTGCCAGCTCTATTGAATTTGGAGCTGAGACGGTGAGAGTTGCCGCCAAGATGTTATGATATGCGGGATCTTTTGTGATTCGTTAGACATGAACAACACTCTAGAATTATACTGACGAGTTTTGTGAATGACTTCTGTCACAACGCCAAATGTACCACCTCCGCCTCCTCTCAAGCACCAGAAGAGGTCGGAATTTCGGTGAGCATTGGCGATCACCTTCTTGCCGAAGGCATCAACCAAGGTGAATTGCAGTACATCTGCAAATCTCGTCAGTGAACACAGGCCAAAGAGAATAGAAATCTGTACTATCCACGGCAAGACCATGATGTCGAGACAGCAGACTATACTGAATATCAGAAATCAGTTCCGAGTTGTATATGTTCTGTGAATACTCACCCCACTGCCCATCACATAGCCTCCAGCAGATGAGACGGTCTGCCCTGTACCACCGACCACTACAACGTCAGACCGATTGGCCAGATCATAAATGTTCGCCCATCCATCTCCAGGGCCCGTCCTGATTGCCTTTACAGATTTTGTTCCATTCAGAGCGCCTAGAGCAACAAACTCTGGCAAGAGCACCAAGTTCTGCACATGTCTCATCCAAATAAGTAATGAACCTTCTCCGCTAGCGCAGCCAATGAAATCATGGCCGGAAGCTTTGATTTGAAGTCTAAGTTGATGCTCCCGAGCAAAGTTGATCCCTTTCTGAACATCCTCGAGGCTATGAGCATCGAGAACTATGACCGGCACCAGGCCTTGCTTGCACGGTGTATCCAACTGGAAATTGATGTAACAAGATGCATTGCCGTTTTCCCAATAGGTGCTACGTTGTGAGGTCAGTGTTGGTCATTAATAGGCCGGGAAATCATACTCTTGTGTAGCTCCTGGCTGGTCTGCTCAAAAAAACATGCTAGTCCAGGATGTATTGACGGCGGCGCACGTTTCCTCATCAAACAACGGATCCAAGACATGACAAGGGGCAGCAGGAGGACACGTAGCAATAAGGTATCTGTCGACAGAGGTGTTTAAGCTGGCCCAGATCTGAGTGGATGGCCAACATGCGTCGAGAGCAGTGCAATACGTCGACGCTAGTACAAAAGCAGGTCCCAAGCTCGAGAGAAATAACCATGGAAGCAACATTCCAGCCCTGGGAGAAAGCCGGTGAGCCAGCGTGAACAAAGCAGGCCAGTTAACAAAGTCCCTGTAACAGCCTGAAGCACTCTAGCTAAAAGCAGATAATTATAGTTGTTCCTGGAAGAAACTTGACGCCAAGATCCCGAGAGACACTTTCCGTATGCATTCCACAGTGATGAGCATACTTATCGGACTTTGGGGAAGCTTTCGAAGCGGTCTGGATGCGCCTGAAAATATATGGGCAAGTAGAATTCAGGGCCCAGTTCCAAGAGTCCGGCTTATTGTGCCATGAGCCCGGTGAGTAGAGGTAACACGTTTGTGCCAGGTTACGGGGCGTTCAAGTTTTGTCACAAGGCCGGCAGCGGCCGACCGAGCGCATTGCCACAACTCAAGATGCCAGAACTCCCATCTGAGCTTGAGCGCGAAATATTCACGATTGCATTCCGGTCCTCCGGCCAAGACGTCGCCCTCAAGCTAACCCTTTGTCTGGTTGCACGACGTGTTCAGTTCTGGTCAGTTTCAGCTTCACCGAGAAAAAATTAATCAAATAAATGCGGAAGTTGCAGGATTGAGCACCTATTCTATGAAGTGGTGTCAATATCGGGTGACCGCTGTGCCAACGGATTTCTGAGCCTCGTCAATTCGAAACCTCCTGGTTTTTTCACAGTTGTCAATTGCCTCTGTATCACGCACTCTGTAAAAGCAGTGACAGCGTGCAGCATTCTCGCTGCCTGCACAGCAGTAGAGTCCCTCGCCTGCTGGGTTGATAGCGATGGTTCCTCAGAGCTCCCTCTCCTCATCAGTCGGTTGCCACTGCACCGGCTCTCCATTGAACTCGAACACTTCGCAGGGATTCCTCTCGCTTCTTCGACTTGGCTTTCGAGTCTCACCCACATTGACCTCATCCCTTGGGGACCTTTTCCTGCACAAGGTCTCTCGACACTCCGGGATTTTTCCCGGTTAACCCATGTTGCCTTGTATCCCGATGTAATGAAGGGTGAAATGGAGCATGTCGTGATGGTGTGCTCAAGCTGCCCTTGTCTCCAGGTCCTGGTTATCCCTGACACAGACGGCTATATAGGACTAGTTCTCCAGCCAGCGCATGATCCTCGCATGGTGGAGCAGAAACCAGCCCTTGATATCATAGAGGACCGGGAGGCACCCTATTCTGGCTGTGAGGATATGTGGTCTCGTGCAGAAATAGTTTTGGACCAGCGAAAAGCTTTGCCTGTCAATAATGAATGAATTCAAACACATTCTCAATTTTTCATGATGTGGCGGAACCTCGCAAATACATGGTGTCTCAGACTGCAGGTAGAGCACTTTCGGTTTGGGATCTGCTGTCCGAGATTTCAGGCGGCGAAATGATGACTCTCCGATAATGTTCACCCGGCCCTTTATTGCAAACACTTCTATATCTCTAGCTTCGCTCTATTCACCCCTTTGCAACACGTATTTCGTTTGAATAGTGCCCAATTGTCCTTGCTACGGTCAGCACAAGGAAACAGCTCCATTTTTGCCCATCCATATCGCCAGCCGCGTTCTCTACGATCGGAGAGCCCAAACTTCCCGGTCTCTTCACCTTGATCAATGCACAGCTTGTTTCTCCTCGACCCTTTGAAGCCGCTGGAACGACCCTCGTATGAGTAGATTTCCTTTGGTCTTTGTTTCTTTTTCTTTTTCCTGGTTACTTATCGCTACACTCGCATCCGTCTGTCAAGTTCTCGAATAGACTCGGAGTATGCACGACTATGGAATTGTGTTTTAGATGTGCGGAATGATCAATCCTTTTCAAGACCAACCTTTAAATTGTTGAAATGAGAGGAGAACGATGAATGAAGAATGAATCCTACTAGTTATTACGGATTCAATCAAATATCGCCAACGCCTTGTTGTGACCAATTTCCCAGTCCTCTTGCATGTAAAACTCATCATCCAAGTGACCCCCATCTTCGCTGACGGTGATGCACGAAGCTGCATCACCCGAGTCGGAAGCATCGGATCCATCGTCGTCCTCGTCCAAGACATACTCTGAACCGTCGGACCCTCCGTCATTGTCATCCAAATCAGGGACGTAGTCATCGCTGATGTCGTTCCGGAGGAAGGCCCCGCCATTCACCGAAGTTGGTTCGGTGAACTCCAGTAAGTCTGCTACACGGCCTTCTGCACCGCTGTATGTCTTTTGGCGGATGTCTGGGGCAGCGTTCATTGTGATCCCGGGGTGAAGAAGCCGACACTCCAACAGTGCGTGAAAATTGTCCCGCAAAAATTCCAGAGTGTGAAAAGGCGGACTTTGGTAAATGCATATGTTAATGAACCTGACCCTCGGATGTGTCAGAGAGGGAAGAGAGGTGGCTACTGAGAGGTGCTCCAAAAGGGGGCAGAGGTCCAGCCATTCCTGACTTTCAATCGAGTGGATGTCGAGGGACGTTACAGTCGGCCCGTAAGTGTGCAGTAACTTCTCGAACACTGGGAGATTGATATGAGGGAAACCGGATACCCACAATCGTCTCAGGTTGGGAGCTAGCCATTCGGAAACCACCGATTTCGAAGTGACTGTGGGACACAAATATTCCAGTCTGGGAAAATTAAGTAAAGGATGGCCTTCATCATAGGCGGCCGGGAGGGTGAAGGTTGAGGATTCAAGAGTTTGAGAAAGGTGGAGCAGGGAAGGAAGGATCACCGAATATAGCATGCAAGGACTATACTCCAGAGATATGATAGAGCAGGAGCTCGTTGGCAATGGGCAGGGAAGTTCCGGGATCCAGGATAGCGGGGAAAATCCAACATGCAAAAGATTTGAACAGAGCCTTAATATCTGCTTGGTCTCGCGTTCGTGCAGTCTCGAGTAACCGCGAGGGACAAAGCAATCGATGCTCACGTGCTTCACTAGGGCACCGAGCCCTTTTCGACCTTCGAGCACGCGAACGAATACAGGTAACTGCGTAATCCGACGCAAGGTGACTCTTTCGTAGAGCAATTCAGTACCGGCGCGATTCCACGATTTGCAAACCGCTAGAATAGAGAGCTTCATGCGCAGATCCACTGAAGAGATATCCTGTGGATAGGGCAACATTGATTTTGTCCCGTCGAGCAACCATGACGGCGGTAAAACGTTGCGAAAAATTGCGAGTAAAATTTCATCTGGCAAAGAAGCATAGTTACTTCGGCAATAGGTCTGAGGTTGCGAAACAGTGAGTTTTATCGCTGGCTCATAAATGACTTACCCCGAGCCTCTGCAGAAGGACGCTGTTCGCGTACTTAAGCTGAGAAATCTCCAGCTTCAGTTTCTCCAGCTCAATTTTATCGAGATAAATATCCCGGGATTCGGCCTAGCAATACATTGAATCAGTCATCCCCCGCGCGGATTTGCCAACGGTCTCACCACTGTATTCTGAATAAAGTCGTAAACATAGTCCGAAACACCGTGGGTCTCTGGATCTTCCGCAAGTATTTGCTCAAATTCATCGAGGCTCGGCAGCCCATTCATTTGTGAAGTGGATAGGCCTCGTGAGGAAGTCAAACGCGTCCTGCACGAAAAAGGTCGGCGTCAAAAGACGATCACACAGCCACATATCGATCTCATTATTAGCTGAGTCCTTGGAAGCGGTGTCGCCATACTAGTGTACTTAAATGTTCAACCAGGCGTGGCTACGATACAAAATATCTAAAAAATGAATTATGTACTTTTTATCCTAGGAAACGATTTGGGACCGCACAGGCTGAGGCAATCTCTTCAAGAGTCAAATTGTCTGGGGACCACCTATGAGACCTATGCCTTGATTCACCACACAATAATCACCTGAAAGGAGGATGTTAGCTACACTGCTCGAAGCTAATGTCACTCCAGCCGCTATACAGCAACTCGTGGGTGTATCAGGGAGCAGTGAGCAGTTGGGAGAGGAATTATGGGCTGTAGCGCCAGAGATGGAATTGGAGGACGGGACAAGAAGGCACCCGATTGCAGAATGAGGAAAGGTGAATTCAGTAACCAAGGATAATATTTCAAAGAACTTGAGCGCGGTGTGCCACCGTTTCAGTGGTATGCGAACGGTACAACACTACAGTTCGTTACAATTCTTCAACTCGCTCCAGGGAGGGAGGTTGAAAAGGAAGGAAGATCCTCCCACATTTTCGCACGCCCAGCAGCCAAGGGTGTCTCTGCTAGCTGTGCACAAGGAGCGCAGAATGCCTTTTGAACATATGAAACTCGAATGAATGAGTGAACTTTTGCCGAGATGAGGATGGTGTTCAATCTTGATTGCTGCCGCCGCTGGCACCTGGACACATTTTTGCAATCGGGCGCAGGTTTCCATGCAATGAGCCAACCGAGCGAGTTGCCCGATTGCCACTGCGCCTGGAGGAGTCTTTCGTGTCCCAGAGCACATGTAATGCGGTCTAAGGCTGACAGCGTGCTGACAGTTCCGTCTAGGCTCTGGATTTCTCGGAAGATAGATTCCTATGCCGGAAATCTCAATCCCACGTAACGAGGTTATTTGTTTATTTGGCTTACCAGGGAGCCTTTCGCGAAGCGGTAGTATGCGCACGGTAAAATGGCCAGAAGGTTATTTTCTCTCGCCAATGTTAGCATGTCGTAATGTATACCCGCATAATGCACAATCCGTGTGGTCGAGTGATTAACGGTCTTCCCAATAGCAGGTCTGAGCGCATCCAATAAAGCGACATACTCCTCCAACGTCGTGGGATTCTCGAAAGCAAGCCGCTCCACAGCGATGTCAAACAGGGCTTTGAAATCATATTTATGCCCCAAACGGACAAAGCTCGCGACATACTGAAACGGAATGCCTTTCTCATTGAAAAGGGCACTTGAGACGGTCAGGTCAGATGTTGAAAGGTGTATACAATTTGTACTCTCGCTCACGGATTGTAGAGTGCACTCAACAAGCATTCGACGTCCTTCACTGTATCCTGGAGCTCGATAACAGGACAGCCATCGACACTGAGCTGCTCAGATGTATCTGGCTGCGGCCTGCTGCGGCAGCCGATGCATATCGCGGAAAAAGACGGAATGCTGGGAGAGTACACCCCAATGGACGCGAAATTGCGTATTTTGAGCCTGCAGAATGACGCTTCCATCATGGTACCAGATCTCAGAACAAATTATGGTCGCGTTTTCGGTGAAGGACATTAGTGGTAGAAGCGAAGATCAGTGATCGGCCCCGGAAGGCCGAAAGATCGGAGGGTTGGTATGTACATGCTTGAGTCCAAGAATTTTTAGATTCCGCCCAAACACAACCAAAGACGTATCCATATTTTTTGCCATATATATGGTATCAAGTCGAGGATCGGTGCTCGTAAGTGTCTAAGACTTGAGATGTCAGGCGCGTAAGGATGGGTGCAGAGGCAAGGCAAGTAAGGTTGTATCACGAGGGAAGAACGGATGAATCAACAAGGGAATCAAGAGTAGTGTTCACCTTAAATTGCTTGGTGTGGAAAAGGAGTGAAGGGGAGGAACTGCAGCCTTGTACGCGCGAGGAGGTTGGTGAAGGGTTCGCATATGCTCGATAAAGCGGCGTGGGTGCCGGATGTGGGCGTCGTTGCAGCACGAGAGTAACCGGGTTCCACGTCGTAGTAGTTGAGGTAGGAAGGGTGTAGAGATGGACGTTTTCGTCCAGGTAAGCGAGAACGACGAGTACAACAAAATTTGGAGCGGCGTCTTGACGATGAGGGCTGTCTGCTTTTGAGCTCTTCAAGCAGGCGTCCCGACTACATCTCGTTCGAGTTCTTCAACTCGCTCCATGGATGGAGGTCAAAAAACGAGGGAAGGTTCTCCCACATCTTTGCACGGCCCGTCGTTATCGCCGTTTCAGCCAATTCTGCACACGCGTCGCAGAGTGAATCCTGAAGTTGATTGAGCTGGAAGAACGCGCACACGGTCGGTTTGAGGAGTAATGTGTTGCAAAATGCCTTTATGTGTTTCCGGCACTGGTACCTGTCTTCGCAACCTTCGGCAGGTTTCCATGGGATGATCCAGCCCAGGGTATTGCCCGTTTTCCATTGTGCCTCGAGAAGGCGTTCGCGGCCCACACCACGCACACGGTGATCAATGGGGGACAACGCGCAGAGGGTTCCGTCAGGCCTGAACCGTTCCCCAAAAATACTACGCTGCATAAAATGTCATTAGATTCATGCAGTAATATAAGCATTCCGGCAACTAACCATGGTCTGCTTCGAGAGGCGTAGGTATGCACAGGGCAACATTTTCTGAAGCCCGTTTTCTCGAAGCAATGTCAACATATCGCGATAGATGCCACCATAAGGCACGATTTTAGTCGTTTCCGATGAGGTCCCCTTGAACGCATCGAACAATGTGTCGTACTCCTTTAGCGTCGTGGGGCTCTCGAAAGCAAGCCGCTCCACAGCGATGTCAAATAGGACCTTGAAATCATACTTGCGACCCAGGCGAACGAAACTAGCAATATACGGGAATGGGATGGCTTTCTGGTGAAAAAGCGCACTGCAGTGCAATATGTATGAGTGAAAGTGCGCTTTATCGGTTACAAGGCTACGCACGGATCATAGAGTGCTTTCAGCAAATGTTCTACGTCTGCGGCAGTGTCTTGAAGCTCCACAAGTGGACATCCATCCATGGTAGGCTGCCCAGATTCAGGCTGCGGCAGCGCCTGCAAATCCAAAAAGAAAGAGGAATGTTGGGCTAGAACGCTCCAATGGACGCGAAATTGCGAGGTTTCGGCCTGCAAGACAACACTGCCGTCACTATACCAGATTTCTGAACGCATTATGGGCGCGTCTTCGATTCGTTGGCGTTTTGCGGGAGGCAAGGACATTGTGGTCGAAGACAAATCAGTGATCGGGGCCGAAGGGCCGAAAGATCCACCTTCAACGAACCAAATGCCCAAGTTAAACCTAAAGCGCACACCGCAAGAAGAGGCGGACCACAGAGCCCACAAAAAACGGAAGCGCGAGTCTAAACGCAGGCGGAAAGGTTCTGAGGCCTCTGAGAGTCGCCGAACAGATAGTAAACCAACGCGCAAATGGGACTCGAGCGACTCGGATCGAGATGAGGATGTCTACGGTCCCCATCCACTACCACAGCCTGAGGCAGGGCCCTCCAAACCGCACCCTCCTCCAGAAATCTCGGCCTCGAATTCTCGGTACAAACCAGACTATGAGGCTATCCGAGCAGAACTGGAGGAGGCTCGGTTTCGCGAGAAAATGGCAGGGGCGTTCGAGGATGATGACCGACTGGATTCGCTGGAGGCGCAGATGAACGACTACGCGCATGTGCCAGACCGTTGGCGGACGGGTGGTGCGGATGCGGGTCGCTCTCGTGTGGATTATGATGTCGGGGCGGATGAACTCTTGAAAATGGATCCTAGGCATATGGACGATGAAGAGTACGCGGAGTGGATTAGAGCGGGCATGTATAGGTATGTGCGTTCAAGTCAGTCCGTTCGCAATATTCACACTGTTGCAGAAAGACACATGCCCAAGAATACGCCGAAGAACAACAGAAGAAAGCATCGCGCGATGCTCGGCGAGCCCAAGAGAAGGCTGCGAAAGCCAAAACTGCGCGACTCGCCAAGCTTGCCGAAGAAGAGCGCAAGCGCAAGAAATTGGAGAAGGAAATTCGGCGCGCAGATTACGCTCGGGAAGAATACCATCTGCGGTGGAAAATCCTGCTCGCAGCTCCTTCCGACTCCGAGAACGCGCTTACTTTCAACGATATTCCTTGGCCCATTGCCTCTGCCCATCGCCAAAAACCTGACAAGGGCTCCTCGCAAACTGCCCCCCCTCCAGTCTCACTGGATGATCTCACCGTCGACGCCATCGCTGCTTTTCTTGTCCCCCCGTCGCTATCTGTAAATGCGGAAACGGAGAAGAAGCATAGAAAGGACAAACTGCGCGAGACGTTTCTGCGTTTCCACCCAGACAAATTTGAAGGTCGATTGATGGGCCGCGTACGAGAAAGCGACCGACAGCGTGTGCGCGACGCTATTGGTGTTGTCGTGAGGGCCCTCAATGCATTAACGGGTGAGGTATAAGGAATGATTGTCTGCCTTTATAATTAGAAGGGTCCGGCATGTACAGTACTGGTATACAATTGAAAGTCCGAAAACTATGTACCCGACGAACGAGAGATAGATGCACAGCACTGCGAATAGTGAGAAGAATCTAGCCTCGGAATACACCGCGACCAGCCATGTTAGGCTCGCTCGGCGGAGTGGGATTTGGTCCCCACTGCTGCTGCTGAGAAGGATTGGGGGTCATCATCCTCTGAGCCGGAGACATGCTCCGCTGTGTTGGGTTCATCATTTGAGGGGCGGGGGACATGCCCCGATTCATCATTTGCCCAGGGTTGGGAGTCATCATCCGTTGTGGACCAGGCGACTGGCTGCGTAGTGACTGCTGTGAGGGATGTTGCTGATGATACGGTTGTGGCGGATACTGTTGTGGAGGATATTGCGGCGACATGTCGCCCTGTGGTCGATGAAGAGGTGCCTCCCGCCCGCCGGTCATCATGGGCTCTTGGTATAGCGACGGGGGAGTGGAAATCGATGCCTGCGATGCCCCCTGATGCTGGTAGTAACCCATTCGCGGGGTGAGTAACGGCTCGTTAATGGAGTCCATTCGTGATAGCTCTATGTCATGACCAACCGCGCTGTTCGGGCCACTCGCGAGGTAATTGTCGTAGCCAGGGACTCGCGGTAACGCGGCCTGACTGGCATAATAATGCGACTTTGCGGGGTGCAAAGACACGCTGCTGTCCCCGAAAACGGTGGTCGACGCCATCGACTGGTTGTCCCAGTCATCTGCCCAGTTTTTGCGATACAGGTTAGGATCGAATTCGAGGTCGCGCTGAGAGGCAGTAGATGAATATGAGGTTGCATAAAATGGAAATAAGCCGTACCTGGTCGATGGCTGCGATTTTGATGCCTTGCACGACTTGAGCATCCATTTTCTGCCCACCATACTCGCCCAATTTGGCGTGCTCGCGCGAGATTTTGCCTTGGTAGACTTGACTCAGTAGTCCCATCATGTTCGCATGGAGCATGGGCGTGAAGAGGTCCGCATGCAACGCCGGGTGCCCGAAACGCTTTTCCAGCTTGTTAGCACGAGCATCTGCGCGCTCAGAGTGGATCTTGGCAGCGTCGAGCTCCTCGGGTGTCGGAATATAATACCGGAAGGCCGAATCAAACGAACGGTCGATGTAGATCTTGAATACAGCAATGAACAAGATTGGCGGTAATGTGGATATCCACGTGAAGGATTTAAAGCCATATTGAAGGCCAATGGCTGGAAATAAATGTCGGTAAGTTCGCAGCGTATGAATACGGAGAACATACTCAGTGTCATGAGTAGCTGCATCAGGATAACCATGAACAGAAGCCGATTAATGACCACATTCCATAACCGCCCTCCAGTTTCCACTTTGGTAATGTATACGAACATGAGCTGCGTTCTTCAGTCAGATATGTGACGAAGGAAACGTTAAAATATGTTCACCTGGTACTTTTCAACAATGGAACTCATCCAGAGAACCACAGCCGCCGCCAGGGCCACGAGAGGGGCTAAAGGGGCAAAGACCAATCCAACAGCTCCCATGAAAAGCTGCGAGGCCATCAGCAACGAAAGCTACGCCATTCGTAACAAACGCACAATGTTCGTGCTGTAAGGAAAACGGTCAATGTCAATAGGAAGACGCACACGAAAGGAAGACGCACTAATAGATAGCATACTGAAACTCGGGAGGCTGAGTCCATTCTCGAATATCACGAGGTGTCCGTCCGAAAACGCTGGTAAAGGTGAGTTTTACCCCAGAAATGGGCAGTGCGACAAACCGAGTTTTGAAAGATAGCCAGACGAGGTTAATAATCTGTGCCAAGTCGAAAAGCACAAGGAATCCTCGCAGACTGGAGAATGGTGTCAATTGCATTTATCAATTAAACAATAGAACCTTACGGAAAGAAAGTGAGCCAGTAACTACTTTGATCGACTGCAGATGGACATCAGCCGTGGATAATGGGCAGGAATAATTCATCGGGGCTCACTGTAGGTTCTGTTAATCGTATCGGGCAGGGCTGGGAAACTTTGTTAAACAAATCCTCGAAAGTCAAAGTAGACGGCGTACTGTGGAGGTTGTCGATGATCTCGTTGAAGCTCTTCTTTCCGCCAATCGCTATTACTATCTGCTCCACAGACTCTGTAATGGTTCCGGCGTCATATGCAAGCACAACGACAAAGGGGGAAGTCATACTGAAAATAACACCAACTAAGGTGAAGATGAAGAGCTGGCTGATGACCATGAACGAAAAATAACGCGCAACGACAGCACGATCCAGTCTCGACTGCGTCAATGCACCCATGTACTGGCACCGAAAAAAATCAGTTTATTCTGGCAAGCGCATTGGATGCAACTACGAACCTGGGACAACGAACGCATGATAATGGGCAAAAAGAATCCGAATATACCAGAAACGGCGGGCGGTAGTATACCGGAGACGATATTGAACGTTCTTGTCGAAGACTCTTGCCAATGAGCAAGGAACGGGACCCAAGTTGTTAACTGTCAAAAAAAATCAGCATCAGCAAAGCAAAGAAAGTGTCGAGTCACATACGGCAGCCAAATTCGCCAGAATGGAGATCGCGAATAAAGGAATAGTGTTGAAGAAACACACGACTGCAAGCCATATGAAACCCATCATCCGTTTGCGAGCGATTTCGCCGTCGGATTTGGTCATATTTTCCCAGATAATGTCTTTTGGATTGGGCGCCAAGGAGATATCTGTTCCCTTCGGATGTTTGTCGCCGAGCAGCTTGGCGACAACGTGGGCGTACGGTACGGCGGCCATGCTCGCAAAACCGTAATTTTCCGGCTTGTGTTCGTGGAAGTGCTGGCGATAGTCCTCAATAGCAGCTTCTGTGCGCTTCAGTTTCTCCCTAACATAACATTTAGATCAAGCGATGCAACGTTCGTACAAAGGCGCACGTACGTGTAAAAGTCGATGGCATCTCTCTTGGTGCCTCCACACCCACATGTACCTCCAATTCGGACGGTTGGCCGTTTTCTTCCGATTTTGCCACCTTTGAGATATCGCACCAGGTAGGTTTCGAGTTCGCGGACCGTTTGGTTGTGGTACTCGATCAGCTCGGGGAGCTTGCCTACTTTCCGACCGATGTGAACGCTCGTTGTGGGATACGGCACTCTGATCGAGTCGAATATCTCCTTGATGCCGGCATCGCTCTGGCTCGACTTGGGAACATGTAATACTGTCAGGGTCCGAGCGTAGAAAGCTCCGAGATACTCCGGAGAGCGGAACCAAGCTCTTCGGAGCCTGACCATCTGTCCCCAGTGGATGTAAACACAGAACATGATGAGGAAGGTGATGAGGTATGTCACAACGACATGGGCGAACAAAAGGTTCCCGGAGACATCGCGGATTGTCATCATGCTGAGAAGATTTCGGTCCTTGCTGGTGACATTCTTGAGGTTGTAAGCCACATTTATGGGTATTAAAATGCCGCAGGAGAGGGCTGCAATGCCAGTGAACAGCCATCGCATCAGTCGGCCGAAGCGGAGGAAAGTGGCAGCATCGAGACCAATTTTGTCGACGAGTTCGGGTTCTTTGGTGTGTATTAATGGTGGGAGCCAGCCGCATATAGAGTCGTCTATCCGCGGGGGTCGTTTGGAGTCGCCGACATGGTACTTGACTTTGGGCTCGTAGATGATCTGCCCCACGGTTATGTATGCCCGTAGTGACGGGTACTGAGCTACTTGCCTTGTTGTTGGGGCGTAATATGTTAAAAGCGACGATTGTAGCGACCTAGGGAAAAGGTAATATGAGCAAAGGAGTTGGTGACGTCGGGGCACAACGACGCACCGAAACAACGCTCATGAGCAGAACTTGCGAGTACACTGCTTCTGGATCCAGAGACTGCGTTTTGTCCCTAATGAGGCTCTCCGCATCGTCCAAGGCAGACATGATGTCTCGTAAATATTCGGTTGCTCGCTGAGCAGCTGCGGAGTGAAGGAAAGAGTGGCGGAGGTGGTGGGACGGGGAACAATTCAAATGATCGTGATGTTGTGGGGCTTTGTTTAGGGCTTTGTGCCCACCCTTATTTCGGCCTTCGCACCGCAACACAATTCTGCCCGCCCTAGACGCCCTACCATACCACCCAATCCATTCAAAATTGAACATAAACATATTAAAATCCGCACTATCCTGGACTCATAATTATCACACCAACATGAGGCACGCGCAGTCAATGCGGCGCAAACCTCACTAAAAATAGGTTTCATACTTTGTGGGAGGTAATAGAAGCATGCAATTCTCTTGAACCTTATTTCTCTCTCGTCCTCACCACCATGCCCAGCAAGCGGCAGCGAGAGGAGTATTTCGTTGGTGGGTATGAGTCGACAAAAACACCCAACTGCTAACTCCAGAAACCCGAAGAGGTCATTATGAAAGCGCGGCGAACAAAACACGCGGCATTACCTGGTAAAGATCTCCTAGACGCTATATATTTCTTAACTCGTACCTCGTTGATATATAGGCAAAGACTTCCTCAACAGTCCGGCCTGGGTAAGTTCTCCCGTTTCGTCCTGGCCGTTCGTGCGACTAAGACAGGCAATTGTTCAGGAGTATCTCATCAAGGTAAACTCAACTCGAGTTCGGACCGCCCTTTGGTCACCGCCTTTCTGCAGTGGGCTGGATATGACGACAAGGACAATACGTATGAAACATTTTTCTCCGGGACGATAGCCGCTCACTGGTGCGTAGTTGGGAGCCGGTAACTGAACTCTCGGCCTGCAGGCGGCTCATCGGGAGCTTTTGGGAGGATGTCGGGACAGACAGTTATCTGACAAACAAAAAGGGTTTTGAGGTGCCGGCCTCTGAACAATGGATAAGTTTGTCATTCCTCACGCCTGGTATTGTTCGCTTCTAAAATGTGTCTGTTAAAGTGAGAGAAAAGCTCTATTTTGCGTCGCAGACACCGCTCGATGAAGTTCGCGAACAGAATCTCAACCCGAAGCGACGAGTGAGCTAATTTTTCCACAGCTCAATTAAGTTGTATCTAATTTTCTTTCCAGCATTCCGCACCATCCTCGCCTGCGACATCCCCCGGGAAACACAACGGAAAGCGAAAGGTGATTTTGCCTCTCCAGATTGCTTTGTACGTCTCATTTATTCACCAGCCGTCCGCGCCATCCTCGCCTTCGATCCTCTCGACACCGCACGCGCGCCCTACCGGTTCCCCTCGTAAGGTTTCGTTTGCGCCGTCCGCCAACACACGAATCTTCACTTCCTCTGCGGAGAACACTGCCCAGTTCGATCGGATGACACAGCAACACACCTACGAACCCTCTTCGGATTCAGAGGATGACAGGCCCATTGCAGCCAGTCTCAACTTCGGGATACCTGTAGGATATCTTCCGTCACCGATTTTCAAAACATTAATTCTATCCCAGGCCCTCCCGGTGGATACACCACCCCGGACCCCAGAACGTTCTGAGCCGACGGCCGAGATGCCTCCCGAGACCCCGGCCTCTCAGCCCTGTACGCCGCCGCCATCGACCTCAGATCCGCTCTTCTCCCCGCCTCCACGCCGATGCATCCAAATCTACGACCCGCCCATTACTCCAAGCAGCAAACTTGCGACGAAGCAGCGGCTTGCCAAGGTCTCGGTGGCGCCGGAGATCCCCAGAGCTGGGTCCTCGGACTCCAAAGCCACGGATACAGATCCCCCAGGGCCAACCCCGACACTGGCGCCTGACGAAAATATGCCCACCCCTGCAGACGTGGACGATCCCATGCTCTCCATGTTAATGGGCGAGGACAACATCGACTCAGCAAGCACCGGATTTTATGAAGCCAACGAAGACCCTTATGCAAGGTGAGATTTCGATTTTTTTTTTAGACGGGAATGTTCTGATTCGTTGCATTGTTTAGCCTACGGACGAATACCGATCCGTTTGAAAATTCAGAATACTACGACGCAAATCCGGTTTCTTCTGGCGAAGCTATCGATTTTTTGAGCACCGTTGAGTACGCATCGTTGCTTTCGTAAACTATGCAACGAGGGCTGAACTATGTTGTTTAGACTACCCCCGGTCCAGTAAGCAATATACCCTTGATTCATCCTTGTTGTCCTGACTTAATAAACACAGCAGAAGTAGCAGCCCTGATTACCGACCCTCGAGGCCCATCCACGAGCCTGCCCCCATGTGAGTAAACCAATTTTAGTCGCGCACAATCATCTTATACGATACCCAGGCAAAAGTGGGCTTGGCATGGGCAGCTGTCGGTCTGTGTCACAGACCAAATCGAAGCCAGCGAAACCATCTGCGAGAAAGCAGTCATCACGGACTCCACCGAATGCATGCCCCCGCGGATCTCCGCTTTTGTACCTTCGGCCACACCCCTCCAGCTCACAGCATGTTATGATATTGCCGATTTATTCGTGTTTCTCGATGTCTGCAAGCCCCCGCACCAGTTTGCGCGCCTCGTTGCAGACGGCGCAGACGCAGAGCGATTGGAGATCTTCAGCAAGTATATGGCCAAGAAGACGCAGGTTTGATGTCAGTGCTATCGGCGAATGTTTACTGAGAAACTTCGCAGGCTGGCATGATGCCCACGCTGTGGGATGGGCGATTGAATGGGGTCTTGCTGTTTGTTTCGCCAACTTCAAGGCCGCTACTTGAGTATCTGAAGACCCCACCGAAGTTATGTCCCAACACCGGCTTAGTCGTTATCCTGCTGTACACCCAGGACCCACCCCCCATCGACCAACACTATAAAAGACTCGACCTGCTTCCACTCCAGCGCACGGTAGAACCCGCTGTATTGTCCCCCGAGCAATGGCGCAAGTCCCTCCTAACCGAGCGGGACTACCACGTCAGCCTCCGCATAATCCAAGTGCCCCCGGCCATGCGCAAATACGCATACAACCACACATCGACGGTGTGGTCAAAATGCACCAATGAGGGCGACGATCACCGGGCGGGACAAGACACTCGGCACCTCCACCGCGTGCTGAAGAAAAGCAAAGTCGGCGTCGTGCCGGCGACGGATAGCTCGGCGGACATTGTGTTCATCCACGTCGGCGCGCTACAGAATGTGCACAATCTCCCGCATCTCGCGCGCCGTCGGCTCCGCCCTGAGGTTCGGTTTTGTTTATATGGATCGCACGAGACGGTGCCGCCTTCTCTCTGGGGCTTCCGCGAGATTTATCTGTTGGGTGCGTGTGGCGCGGTGTAGATTACCATTCTCACTAATCGAGACAACAATTTTACAGGCGGTGTTGTGACGTTCACGCCGGAAGCGCTCGTCAACGACGCATGGAGCGTCTTCAAAACCATCCGGAACCTGCACGCTCACCCACTCTGGGTCTGCTATCTCCTCCCGCAGGTGGTCGGCATGGCGGTGAAGCTCAGTCAGTTGCGTGAAGATGAGATGCCAGAATATTCGTGAGCGCCATCTGTCTGCTCAAGTCATTTTCTCGAGTACTGAACCTTTGCAGAGACGTCCTGCCACATTTGTTGAACAAAATCGTTACTGCAGTTCAGAAGGGAGAGGTCGGTCTCATGACCACACCGTCCTGCCATCCGACGGACGAGGAGTGTGGTCAGTGGGTTCTCGACAACGCTCTGTTGAGACCCCGAACGACGGAGACGATCCTGAATCACTGTCTGAAGGAGTTTGAGGACAATTATGCGTCGCACCCGCAAGATACCTGGTCGATGCTGGCGAAGAACGACATCCTAGCGGACGTGCGCCGGCTGCAGATTCAGCCTGCCGCTCTCAACAACTATCGCCGCTTCGTCATATTGGACTCATGTGTTGAGCTGCGTTATCATCTCTCGGATGGAGTGAGTCGGTGTTTTTCACTGCGCCTGTTGTACTAAGTGCTTATGTTTAGATTGAGTGGAATACGGCCGGGACATTCGATTTCCACGATGATTTCGTCAAGGCTTTACAGAAACTTTCCATCGCCTAAGCGCCTTAGCGGAGAGCAGGTTTTTTCCAATGTGCATGTACAATTCAATGTTGGCTTCGAAACGAATGTATACAGATGAATACAATACTGATATATATATATCCAGAGTGTAGTGACAGTGCACTAGGTGCCCTTGCGAAATATGCGCACAAACCCTCGGCGCGTCGGGTCAACAACTGCGCGGGAGAATGCCGGCGAGAGGTACAGCGCCGCGCCGATTCGGACAGGCAGCAAGGCCTGCGGAAACGGCGGATATAAATTACATTGGAGCGGCTCCAGGAAACTAGGGTACCTTCGTGGCCGCATAAGCAACGACGGCGTTGGCGACGTCGCCGACAATGCGGTCTGAATTCACGGGTATTTGATTCTCTGGGCCGCCCTTCTCAAAGCCGAACGCGCCATAACGTCTCCCCACGCGCGCAGCCCACTTCTGGCCGTCGTCGACCCATGTGCTGCATTTGTGTGCGACCCAGTTGTCCTTTTCTGTGGGGAGAGTTGCGACGACGCGCTCGCCGACACCCAGCGAGCGAGCGGCGTAGAAAATACCGACGAGAGGAACGACAGCGGTGAGCTCGTGAAGAACGGCAAACGAGAGGACGAGCGAGGACAGCGGGGCGCCTGTGCGGGCAGAAACAGCAGCTAGGGCATCGCGGTAGCGGTCAAGTGCAGGCATTAGCATTACGTGTGATCCGTGACACATCTTTTCATGTTTGCTCGTCGCGTCGGACAGCGAGCAGCCGTCCTTCCTGCATGCCGCTACACTAGCTCGCAGGCATCCTCTAAGGAAGCTGGCCAGTCTTATGTCCCTTATGTCGTGGGCGACCGCGCACTCAAGTTGCGCACCATGCAGCACATTACTTCCCCACTCGACGCTATCGCCATGGTCCGCGCTGTCGAGCGTCGCTTTGGCCGTGTAGCGGTGTACCAATTCAACCGCGTATGTCTTGCAAAGTCCGTCTGAGACGCGAGTAATTGTCCCACAGGACGCAGAAATCCCCAGCCGGTACCAGTTTGTCGCCTACCTTTCGTTCTGGGACCCGGAGTCGTACTCGCGTGTTCCACCTAACGCTCTCGTTTCTGTTAAACTGCCCCCCGAAAATCCCTCCATTATATCCGGTGGCCCCGGGCTTGCGGACATTACGCCCTACCTCGACTCGAAAGACTTGGACCCCACGGCCGAGGCGTTGGCTGAATCCGAGCAGCCGGCCACTCTCGCAGACGGCTCACGTATTGTCCAGTTTCGCCTCGAGACCTACAGTAGGTTTTGTTACTGTATATTTACCCTCACTTGACATGGCGTTCGTAGAGGGACGCATGAATAAGCCGCTCGTAATTCGCCCTGGGCGCCTCCATCTTTCCCTCATGAGCAACTTTGTTCGCTGGGGTGGATTTGCTCCGAAGGAAACGCTTCCGGAACCTCCTACGATAACACGGAGCCATATGCTATTCGGCGGCGCAACGGTGGACAATCCCCGCATGCGCCACCAACTCATGCAGTGGAGCGTCGTTAGAAACCCCTTTGAATCTCGACGACCACTGGTGCGGTCTCCGGTACGTAGTCGTCTGTTTATTGTGTCTGCCGAATTCGAATTCTGAAATTCCTCTCAGGCGCGAGACAGTGCACCGACTCCCGCACCTGAACCAAAAATTCGACAAGCTCAGGGAGATCTCAAGTCTTCCGAGTCGGCGACAGACTTGCCATGGATCTCGAAAGCTGCCCCTTCAGATTCCGAGTCGGCGATAAACTTGCCATGGATCTCGGAAGCTGCCCCTTCAGATGCCGCAATCCCCCCACAACAAAACAGCGCCTCTGAGCCTACATTTTCTCCTCCACCGCCCTCCTCATCACAATCGCCAACCGGCGAGGCACATCCCGCTGAGCATGTGTCCGCGCCGGCATCGTCTCCAGAGCCCACCCGCCCGCAGCCGGTGGTCCAAGTTGAAGCGGCCCCAGCACCTTCTTCTTCTGCTCCCTCTCCGTCTCCTTCTCCGTCGAAGCCCCAACCACAGCCGTCCGCGAAACCACAGGCGTCGGCGAAATCCAAATCAACCAAGGCGGGCTCCTCAAAACCTGTTGTGCAAACCCAACAAGCACCGACTCCCGTCGCCGCCCCCGTGGCACGCCGCAACGACGCGCGTGCCGCGCGTGGGGTGGTGCAGAAGGTCAAGCCGACTGAGCCAGTCGCCAGTGCGAAGGTGGCGGCGCAGGCGCCGCAGACGAAAAAACAGCAGCAGCCTATTGTGCCTGCGGAGAAGAAGAAGGCCAAACCTAATCCAGCGGCGAAGCAAACGGGGAAGTCATCCGGGCAGCCAATTGAGGTGGAGGAGCGCACGTCGGGGATGTCGGACAGGCTGAAGGGGATGCTGCGTGGATGGCTATAGCGTAACATAGATGCTAATTGGATAGATCGATAATCCCTCTGCTCATGGAGCGCTGAGTACGAGAGGGAAGTGTCAATGTGCTCTAATCTCAAGAGAATAGAATATGGATGCAAGTACGCGACGCAACGGATAATAAATTGTGTCCGAATATGATAGTAAGATCCTACGCTTTGACCGTTGACAGGATCGAAATGAACGGGCCGGGCCGGTCCATGAGTACTTGCGTGCTTTTGACCTGCTTTGGTTCAATTCAGAGATGGTCATTCAAACAACCGACAGAACCGCCAGCGAGAGCTTGCTCACCCAGGACGGCTATGCTCTCTTTTATGCCTCCCTCGTCGACGGTCAGCCGTGGTGCTCTGTAAGCCCCAGACGCCAGTTCAGCCACTGGATCTGACCCAAGTTCGCAGGACTGCCGTGCAATTTCCGACAAGGTTCAGAAGGCGTTCGCAGGTCCAGACGCCCCACCGCTGACAATCATTGAAGTTGGCCTCAAAACCGAGTGCGTCTTCTGATTCTAAAACCCCGCCGTTTTTGGTGGAACAGTACCTGTCTATCCATCCATGGTTTCTCACTCCAGGCTTAACACATCCATTTTATCAGATGGAAATCGCAGGATAATATTTTCCGAGGGTCGCCTTGGAAAGTCAGTGGAATTCCAACTCTTTTCCATGTTAACGAGGTCAGGACCGGAAACTGGAACATCTCCCGCTGATTCTGAGTGTCTATTTGGACAGGGGGCTGTAGCACATCGATACGAGGATGATCCCGATGTCATCAAGAAATTGGATGAGATTATTGGAGCGTAGGAAGAATTCGATCGCAATTTGAAGATGAAACGATGTGTACCCAGCCGTCGTCGCGTGCTTTGTGATAGAAAAGCACCTGGTCCGTTCAGACGACTGGTGGGTAGAAATTCGAGGATGCCATTGATTTATTCGGTGGACAACGTCATACTACAAATGGCAGCTGCTGGGAATTTTCGTTCTAGCTTTCGGATTGTGCAGCAAATTTCAAGCAGACCGACCTGAAGTTCAAGTCACCAAAGCATCCTCACGTCCATGGAACTGCTCTCCACCCAGTTTTCGAAAGATACCGGCGGACGGAGAAGTCGGATCTTGGGAAGCGGCTGGCCCCGCTCACGTTTCCCTTTTACTGTGTCCGCGAGAGTACTGCACACGTTCTCCAATGAGCCCTTTATCGGACACACCGTCACGCTTTTGAGAAGCGGCCATGGGTGCGAGGCTGGACCCAATATGTCCTGGATCAAGGTATGGGTGAAACATTGGTTGATGAGGGTAAGATGGGACAGTGCGGGGAAGACGGCCGGGGGGGAGGAGATTGTGTGCTGGGGCGTGCAATCAGGGTCGGTCTCGCATGTACACGAACACCTGAAAACGAAAGAGACGGAGGTCAAGACAGGGAAGGTTGAGCCAAGGAAACTTGTCCGGCTAAAGAGGGATGCAATCTGGTCGCCGTGGCTGCCTTCGACTGTGAGTTCGGTCAAGGCGGGGGCGTCGAAATTCTTGAGAAACCACGGCAGGTAATCGGCTCCGCCTTTTGGAATCAAAAGGTGGAGGGATTTCATAGTTGGAAGGTGAAGCCGGGTGGACGTGTACACGTAGTCCATGTCGAGGTGCAAATGAGCCAACGAGGGGCATTGATTAATCGCCGCAAGAGTAGTGTCGTCGAACCTCACTCTCCGTAGCTCCAGGTGCGTAAGCGAGGGTGTCCACAGTGTCGCCGGTTGGAGTGTAAATCCCTCGATTTTGAGTAAACTCAGTCTCGGGGCTCCAAACGAGAAAAATCCACCATCTGGACGGTTCTCGTCAGGGTGGCAGATGGCCTCGAGGTGCTGCAGCTGGGGAGCTGCTGCGTCGCGGAAAAGGCCCAACATATTCGCTCCACCTGCGCATGTTCTGACCAGGATTCTCAGACTCCATATGCGTTTCAGATGTGCGACAATAATCTGGCCGGTACGCATTGGAAGACCAGACCCAATGATATTGCCCTCGGGAAATTCTCGCAGGGTCACCGAGATTTTACATGCGCGGGAACGCTCGAGGTACAGTTTGAAGATTTCCACCGATCCCTCGGTGGCCAAATTGGCTTCTGTGAGCTTCCAAAGCTCGGATGCACCGACAATAACGTCGCGAAAGCGATGGGAAAGATGGGACAAGGTCCATTCTGAGCAAAAGGCGGTGGGCTGAGTCGGCCAGGCTGAGTGTGGACTGGTTAAATCTGCGACGCGATCTTCTTGGCCGGAAGAGGCAATAGCTACAAGGAGCTCATTTGGAAGAGAGTATAAGAGATTTTGGGCGCTCATTGTGTCAAGAGGCAGAAAAAATGTGACTGAACATGAGGACTCCGACATGAGGACTCCGACATGAGGTTCTCTGATCGGATTTCGGATGCTATCGCCGATCGTTGGAACTTGAACCGAAGTTGAACCATGCCATTGTCAATGTCATTGCAGACGCTCTCTTACGTCTCACTATACGTCTGGTACAATGGCGGGCAAGCCGCTCTCCAAAATGTCTTGGAAACCCTTCGAATCGAAAGAAGATGACTGTGCAGCGCATATCAAACCTGGACGCACTCTAGTCTTTGGCAAGCTACGTGCAGGAAGCGGCGAATTTCTGTCTGAATAAACTCGTCCTCGTCTTTCGTTACAACTCCGCCGCCCGCAATATGGCCCCAGATGCTCTCAATCACCCTGAGTTCCCCGTTCTTCAAATGCTTCACCTCCTCTTCGCTGTCTTCGGGCGGGAAAAAACAGGTCAGTTCTACTCGGCATAAGCAGCACCTTCGCCTCAATACGCGCCAGCGCCTTCGCCAAATCCCCCCTCTCCTCTTCCGGCCCAAAAAGCGAGATATCACCCGCCTGCCACGTCTGCAGCTGGCAAAGCAGATCGTGCGCGTCGGACGTAAACTCCCACTCGGCTTGCAAGTACGCCTCGAGGTCACGAAAGCCCAACGTCTCCCAAGACTTTCTGCGAAACCATGCCTGCGACAGCGCCCACGTCGAAAACACACGGCCGAAGGCCATGGTGCCTCTGCGCGCCGGCATCTGGTATTGCCCGTCGTGGAAACCGACGCTGTTCACCAGCGCAGCCTTCGGGCCTTCCAAGAACGAACGGTTATGCCAACTAGTGCGTGCCGAGCTCGCTAGTACGACGATGCGCTGCACGAAATCGGGATAGAGCGTCGCTATGTGATACGCCTGCTGCCCGCCCATGCTGAATACGATGTACGCTGCCAGCTGGGCAACCCCGAGCGCCTGGCACAGCGCGTACTGCAGGCGGATGTTGTCCTCGTAGGTCACCGCTGGGAAGTTGGGGCCGCGTTGTGCGGCGGGGGCGTTGGACGGAGAGGAGGATTCACCTCCACCAAGCAGGGTGCAGACGATGACATAGTAATCTCGCAGAATTGGGGAAGGGCCGTCGTCAGCAGACGTGTAAAGGAAGGGCAATGTATCGTCCAATGTTCCGCCAAAGCAGGATGGGAGAATGACAGCGGAATTTTTGGCATCACCAAAGGTACGATATGCGAGCGTCAAGGAGGGGTTGGACGATGGAGCAGAGGCGTTAATGTTAGGGTGCCCTTCATTCGTGAAGTATTTCGTTTCTCTGCTCATCTTAGGACGTTATCGTCGCGGAAAGAGGATCTTCAGGCAATCCAGTCAGCTGGCCAAGAATCACGAGCTTCGCGAAGACCAGCAGCTGAGCACGCAACTAAGAGCCAGAGTGGCGGTAGAGCATGGCAAGCGCAGTAGGAAATCCCGAAAAGGGCGCGCCGCTTTACCGAGCGCAGATTTGCTGGATTCCTTTAGAGTTCGGTACAACTTCAGTCCATCTAACGCGCATTCAGCGTACTCGACACGTCAGTATGCAATGAGCACCCCCAACCCTGGCACTTAGGCCCCAGCTCCGCCGCCCACGCCACGCACCCCAGCGTCTTCCTCTCCCCACAAATCCGACACGGCCGCCTGCGTGCCTCCCCGACCTTGGGGCGTGTGCGTGTGCGAGCGGGCAAGCCGGAGGCGAGCTCTGCGATCAGGGAGCGAAGCGACCTATCGTTGACGTACAGGGAATGTCTCCTCCACACTCTCCTCCACACCTTCAATCGCCAAGGACTGTCCTCCCTTCGGGCTGCCGAGTATCTCCAGCTCGCGAGCCCCATTTCTCGACGTCACCACCATAAACGATGCCTTGAGAATTGTTGGGTCACCCGAGCGACGCACCCTGCCGCCGCCTTGTTCAGTAACATGTATACGCTCAAGCCCCGTCGCACTCTGTGCAACGCGGGTCATGTACCACTGCATGGCATGCAGCGCCGTTACCCATGCCGCGGTCCCGTACGTGTTTTCGGTGCTACCCAGGGTCGTCATCCACGGGCTCGGCTCATCGGCCTGCAGATTTGCGTATCCATTGGACAGAGACAGTATGCGCAGAAACGGCACGGAGGCGAAGGGCTCGACGAATTCATCCTGTTCCAAGAGAACGTGAGGATACGGCACAAGGGGCTTTTTCTGAAGACACACTATGTGACAAGGCAATGTGTTCCACCTCTTCACTGGCAAAACGACATGCAAAGAGGAGAGATGCGGGGCGAAGACGCTCGCAAGCTTCAGAGCTGAGATCCCGCTCGCAGGATTTGTTACTTCCAGGTCGAGGTGCATGACGTCCCAGTCTTTCAGCGATGACCACGATGCGCCGGGCCGCGCAATGGAGAACAAACAGAGATGGACACCGGAAATGCCATCCGCGCTCACTGCAGCTAAGAATTCGGGCGCGAACGGCACACCCGAGGTGTAGTGGAGCCGCTCCCAACCGCGACCGGTACCGGAATGCGTGAATTTGATCATAGTGAGATGCGTATGGCGCCGTGCGAAGGGGAGTAGCCAACTCTGGACAAAAAGGGTGGTTCTGCTCTTGGAAAAGAATATCAAATCAAGGTGCTTGAGGCCAGGCAGGGTGAGCGAGCGCGCGCCGGTGGCATCGGTGATGAATTTGTCTCGCAAAGTCAGGCGAGAGAAGCTGGCGCCGCGCTGGACCATTGTGGGGAATATGCCAAAATTGGGGGAATGCTTGTGGCCGTTTACGATCGTGTTGGAGTCGATCGTTTTGGAGACGAGGATTTTCGAAAATGGGAGATCGGGGATGTTCATGAGTGTCTCCAAGTGTGAGAGAAGTGCCACTGGTATGGCCACAGTGAGGAGCGTGGGGTGCGCATTAGCTATGGTAAGTAGGTGCGCGTCGAGTGCATCCGCGTTGAGATCCAGTCGCACTAGAGAGGTTAAAAAAGGAAGCAGCTCAGGAAGAAGCTGGCGGGTATCAACATCGACGACGTCCAGCTGTCTAGGGCGATACTTGAGCCACAGACAACAGCGAACGAATTTCGACGAACACAATGAATCGTGCAAACTGGGAGTCGGTTGTACACTTTGCACTGAGTTGCTCAAACTTCTCTGAGCTTGGACATCGTGATATTTCGAACAGAATGCAGAGGCTGACGTTTCGCAGCCGCTGGTTGACCATGGAAATGGCACGAAGGCCATTAATGGACCGACAGGTGTTGGATCTGATGTGCAGGTAGGGTGGATCCGCTCGGCTATGAAAGTAGTGTATGTCGCATAATTCGCCGAGTATAATGAGCAGTAGCTCCGCCGGAAGAGCAAGAAATGGGGAGGTCATGGTGGTTAAAAGACAGTCGACGCTGATTCCTAAGTTGATTGCCAGTTTCCATAGCATCTAGAATGTGCATCAAGCCCCAGGCGCACGGCGCGCAGGTCGATAATCACTGGTACTTAGTGGGGATCTTCTGAGCGATGGTTTTGCTGGGTCCAGTCCTAGGAATAGCGACAACTGGGCGCGAATTCAAGTATTGGGTGTTGCACAATTGAAGCCTATGTTCCGATATCTACATCCATTCCGGAGTCGGCTTTTGCTGGATTGCAGCAGAGGACTCGCACGAGCTCCTAGAGTGCCCCTGGCATCGCGCGTACGGGATGGTCGGGATCGGGAAGCGTGGGAGAATTAATCCAGCCGAAGTGTTTCTCCTTGAACTCCCACAACTGCGGCGACACTGCGACTGTACTCAAACATCATTGCAAGTGTTGAGAGCTCTCAACATGTCTGGTTTACGGCGGCGGCAAAATGGGTCTCGGCGAGCGTGCGATTCTAGAGCTTCTGGGGCTTCTCTCTGACTGTGCGAGCTGAATGTCGACGTCGAGTGCGTGCTGGATGTCGACGGCTATGGCTTCGTCGACGACTCGAATGTATTGGTCTTGTCGGGCTGCAAGCGAAATGATTCATTTCTGGGCCTGGCGATAAGGCAGCGAACATCGAGCGAGATAGCGGGCTTCTGTGACGGCCCCTTGACGTCATTTTACTATTTTATCTGCGAGTCCTGTGAAAGAATTTCTGTGGTTGCTCTTCTGTCTTCCACGCTCATTCAACCGTCGCTCTTTGCTTCAGAATGCTTTCCAACGCTGTCCTCCTCGCTGTTCGTTGTTTTATTCTCTTCGAATTCATTGGCTCAGTCGGCTGCAGGTCTTTGGGCTCGTTAGCATTGTAGCAGCCCAGTCGTCGTCGTCTGTCCCGGCCGCACAGGTCACCCACGTTGTTACCGTCCACAACAACGCCAGTGCGACCAACGGTACCAGCGTCTTCGTGCCCGTCAGTTTTTTCTTATCGCTTTAAAATGTTTTTTACTCACAATCCTCCAGCAAGTCGTTAACGCCGCCCTCGGCGAAACCGTCTTCTTCAACTTCACCCAGGGCAATCACTCCGCCACCCAGTCCACCTTTGCCGCCCCGTGCATCCCTGCCCATGAGTCAAACAGCACCATAAACGGCTTCGACACTGGCCTCCGCCCTGCCGGCAACGGTACCTCTGTCACCAGCTTTGTCGTCGTCATGAACCCCGACATCGTCAACAAGACCCTTTGGTTCTTCGACCAGACGACGTGCGGCATCGGCGGTGTCGGCGTCATCAACGCCGGCAACGTCAGCGCGACCCTTGAGACCATCGACGGCTTCGTGCGGAATGCTATCAGGCTGAATGGGACGGGCGCGACCTCCTCGAGCTCCGCCAGTTCGAGCGCGACTGGGGGTGTGGGCTCGGGCACCACAACGGGGTCGGACGGCAGCCAGTCGAGCCCGAGCAGTGGCAACACCGGTGCCGCGCTCGCTTTGCCCGTCGTGCCAGCGGCTGCAGTCGCCGCGCTCATGGCCCTTGGCGCTGCGCTGGTGCTTTAACGCGTCGCTCTCCTCACTACGGACGCGTGCGGCACCACATCAAAATTCGCACATCTACGGACACTAGACCTTCCCCTTTTTGGATACACGCATCTTGACGCTCGTATATACCCCGTCTATTTTTACGCCCATGTTGTTCTGTGCCTTCACGTCGTGCTTATGCGTTGTTTTGTAGTTGTTTTTGTTGTCAAATCGTGGTTTTTGGCGAGCGCGCAAGCAACGACGTTAAGGATGACTTGAAAATCGCTACTGCTCGCGTTTTTCTCGGATCGTCTCTTCAAAACTCTTTTTGCATTTCTGATCATCGAAGCGGTGTCAGTTCGGGAGTCAACAATTCTATCCCACATCCAACTGCTGGCGCTCTCTCGCTAACCTCTAACGCCGCATGGACATCGCCACCTCGACTGAAGTTGTACATACCGAACTCTAATGGAGTTCAGCAAATCTTCGCTCGGTAAAACGGCGCGCCGCGCGCCCTTTTCGGGATTCTCTACTGCGCTTGCTATGCTCTGCCGCCACTCTGACTCTTAGTTGCGTACTCAGCTGCTGGTCTTCGCGAAGCTCGCGATTCTTGGCCAGATTCTCTTTCCGCGACGATAACGTGAGCAGAGAAACGAAATACCTCACGAATGAAGGGCACCCCAATATTAACGCCTCGACCATCCCGTACGCGCGACGCCAGGGGCACTCTAGGAGCTCGTGCGAGTCCTCTGCTGCAATCCAGCAAAAGCCGACTCTGGAATGGATGTAGATATCGGGACATAGGCTTCGATTGTGCAACACCCAATACCTGAATTCGTACCCAGTTGTCGCTATTCCTAGGACTGAACCCAGCAAAACCATCCCTCAGAAAATCCATACTACCGATGATTATCGACCTGCGCACCGTGCGCCTGGGGCTTGAGGCGCATTCTAGATGCTATGGAAACTGGCCATCAACTTAGGAATCACCATCGTCGACTGTCTTTCAACCACCATGACCTCCCCATTTCTTGCTCTTCCGGCAGAGCTACTGCTCATTATACTCGGCGAATTATGCGACATACACTACTTTCCTAGCCGAACGGATCCACCCTACCTGCACACCAGATCCAACACCTGTCGGTCCATTAATGGCCTTCGTGCCATTTCCATGGTCAACCAGCGGCTGCGAAACGTCAGCCTCTGCATTCTGTTCGAAATATCACGATGTCCAAGCTCAGAGAAGTTTGAGCAACTCAGTGCAAAGTGTACAACCAAACCCCAGTTCGCAAGTCTCATTAGGTTCGTCTTAATCCGTTCGCTGTTATCTGTGACTCAGAGATCGGTCTAGACGGCTGGACGTCGTCGATGTTGATACCCGCCAGCTTCTTCTTCCTGAGCTGCTTCCTTTTTTAACCTCTCTAGTGCGACTGGATCTCAAGGCGAATGCACTCGACGCGCACCTACTTGCCATAGCCAATTCGCACTCAACACTAGTCACCGTCGCCATACAAGTAGCGCGTTTCATCGGGTCCTTGGACACGCTCGCGAACATCCCCGATCTGCCGTTTTCCAAAATCCTTGTCTGCCAAATAAAGATTCTTGACTACGATTTGTCCCCCAATTTTGACATATTCCAACTACTGGTCCAGCGCGGCGTTAGATTTTCTCGCCTCACTTTTCCAGCCAACATCAGAGGCAGCCCGCCAACACTTCCTGACCTGGAGCACCTTGATTGGCTTTTGATGCGAACAAGAGGCAGCAGTGTCGACGCCTCTTGGCTTCTCCCTTTCGCACAGCGCCACATACATCTTGCCACGATCAGATTCGCGGATTCCCCAAGCCCTTTTGCCGGCCGGGGTTGGCAGATGATCCACAACCCCTCGGATGTGCCGTTCGCGCGCGACTTCTTAGCTGCAGTGAGCGCGGATCGCATTTTCGGCGTCCATCTCCATTCGTTCTCCATTGCGCGGCCCGGCGCATCGTGGTCATCGCTGAAAGACTGGGACGTCATGCACCTCGACCTGGAAGTAACAAATCCTGCGAGCGGGATCTCAGCTCTGAAGCTTGCGAGCGTCTTCGCCCCGCGTCTCTCCTTCTTGCATGTCGCTTTGCATGAGATGTTGAACACATTGCCTTGTCACATAGTATGTCTTCAGAAAAAGCCGCTTGCGCCGTATTCTCACGTTCTCTTGGAACAGGATCAATTCGTCGAGCCCTTCACCTCCCTGCCGTTTCTCCGCATACTATCTCTATCCAATGGATATGCAAATCTGCAGGCTGATGAGCCGAGCCCGTGGATGACGACCCTGGGTAGCACCGAAAGCACGTACGGGACCGCGGCATGGGTAACGGCGCTGCATGCCCTGCAGTGGTACATGACCCGCGTTGCAGAGAGTGCGACGGAGCTTGAGCGTATACATGTTGATGAACAAGGCGGCGGCAGGGTGCGTCGCCTGGGTGACTTAGTCCTCAAGGCATCGTTTATGGTGGTGACGTCGAGAAATGGGGCTCGCGAGCTGGAGATACTCGGCAGCCCGAAGGAAGGACATTTCTGGTAGACCCGTCAGGTTTTCCACGGGATTGTTGGAGTTGAGTTAGACATGTCACCGTCCATACCTCTCCAACTCAATCACAAGCGCTGTTATCCGCTTGTCTTGAAGATTGCAGCTTAATAACTGGGAAGAAGGGAGAATTAACCGATAGAGACCCGTTTTGAATTGTTCTACTGTTTTCTGTTCTATCGCAGCGCACACGTCCGTCATGGTAGAGTGCTACTGTAAATTCAGAGCCTTATGCTTTCCGGGGGGTACCGAGTGAGAAAAAAAATCAATTCAAAAGAATGTGTGCACTTCAGACAGATGCTGAGGTGTGTAGTACAACAAAGAAAGAGAGAATGAATATCCAGGGCGTAAGTATGCGATAGATGAAAGCGATGCATGGGGATACAAGTACACGTGCGGTGTTGAGTTCATGCGAGGGCAGTGAAAAGGAAAGAAAGAAAGGGCGGAGGAAGGGTTCAAAGCAGCCCGTGCGATGGGCAGAAGGTAATGTAGGCAGTGGAGAGGTAGGGCCAGGACGACGGTGGAGAAGTTAAAGCCGCCATCGCTGTGCGGAGGCAAGGTGAGCGCGATGCGTGGATTCAGATCCGAGGCCGAGAGCGATTTGGACGGGGCGGGAAAGCGGAAGACGCGCGTGTGTCGAGCAGCGCGTGTCAAGGCCACGGTGGGTAAATCAGTCTATAGATACACCACGGCAACGCGTCAGCCGAGAATAACGACCCGTAAGGAAGGACGTACGAGTGGGATGGGATGCTGGGAACGTACTCGGTTCGGATGGTTGTGGATCGTCTATGTAAGTCTTGAGGTTGTGCTGAGAGTCGATGTTGATGCTGGAGTCTTGATATGGTTGAAGAATGGAAAGGAGAGAGACCGGATGGACGGAACGCCACACCACGCCACGACGCAGCTACAGACACAGAAACAGCCTGCATCCGCGACGCAGCCTCACAGCAGCCCAGCCCGCGCCAGACTCTAAGACATCCGACTCATGAACGGGTTCTGAATTTGGTGTGAGGATCTAGAGGTTGTCGGTGAGTACGCGGTCAGAAAATGAAGGGAGGGAAGGCACCGTAGCGGTCGTGTGAGCCGTTGAGGGCTCTTCGCGGCGCATAAGATTTTCAATCTTTGGGCGCAGCGCGATCGGGCTGAGGCGCGCGTCTAGATCCAGCGGCACAGGTACAGGTGCAGCGCGCACGCCGAGGATGACTGCTAGCACGAGGGGGGCCACTACCAAGCAAGTCAGCGAATGAAGTCGTATGGGTGTACAGTACGCACGCAACAGCCGCATCTCGTCTTCACTTGAGCCGGGAGGTCGTCAAAGTCGTTGCGGTCGTCAGAGGGCAGGGCACAAATCAAAAGAAGAAGAGAGAAGTGAGGTTATAGTGTGCGCCTGCGCGTGGTTTGATGCGATTGTAGTTCTACACAAAGGACCTTTGTGGCAAGCGAGAGAATCCCAAATTCTTGAGAAAGGGAAATGAGCCTTTGAGTGTTTTATACACGAGGCTATTAGCGTGCGAGAACAAGGTTGCCATTAGAATCTTGGCAGTTGGGCGCGTGTAGGGTAATGTGGAATAAGGAGACGGCAATGGCTTTGTTTTTTGGTTTCTTGTACTATTTTCCGCTTTGACTTATCGATATTTACCGCATTCGAACAAGAGTGCTCCAAGAGTCCGGAAGTATCTAGCCCGCCTGAGAGTGACCGGAACGCGACAGTTGACACACAGTGTGCTTGTAGTAGGGAGCACCAAAATTAAGCTGGAGGAGGCTTTGTTCCCGACGGGTCAGACAGCGTGAGAAGCTCCGCATAGAGGATCTCGCACCCCACACTTGTCATTATTTGGAGATGGTATGCTACTTAGTGCTACATTGCTACAGGCACGGTAACCGCATGCTTTAGCCAAGCTAACTCTTGGGTAAATACCTCGCAGCCATTTCCAGCTCT
This sequence comes from Mycena albidolilacea, assembly GCA_029282495.1. Lineage (NCBI taxonomy): Eukaryota > Fungi > Basidiomycota > Agaricomycetes > Agaricales > Mycenaceae > Mycena > Mycena albidolilacea. The sequence goes on along the minus strand of JARIHO010000014.1, from coordinate 572,755 downwards.
GGGCGGCCGACTACCTCCAAATCGCGAGCCTCATTCGATAACACCCGAAACGTTACCTCGAGAGTCCACGGAGTAGCAAAACGGCCTTTACCGTCCCGGCCTCGATCAGTAATAAGTATGAGCTCGAGCCCAGTCGCCCGCTGAGCGACGCGGGTCATATACCACTGCAGGGCATGAAGCGCGGTCACACATGCCGAGGTCCCAAGCGTGCTACGCATAGTCTTCCGCTGTGGATGGATCCACGGACTCCGCCCATTGACGCATAAATGTGCATATCCATTGGACAGGTGCAGTGTCCGCAGGAATGGCATCGAGCTGAAGGGCGCAGCAAATTCATCCTGTTCCGAAAAAACGTGGGGGAGTGAGTATGCATAGAATAGTGCTGGTTCTAAAGACATACTATGTGACAGGGTTGTGTGTAGTCTACGACGTGCAGAACAAGCTTTAAAGAGGAGAGGTGGGGAGCGAGCACGTTCGCGGCCTTCAGAGCTGATATTCCAGTCGCATCACGAAGCCCCAGCTCGAGTTGGGTCACCCTCCAGTCTTGCAGCGATGTCCACGCTGCAGACCGCGCAATAGAAAACGAATTGAGCGTGACGGTCCATTCTGCGGCCATTGCAGCTCGAAAGTCGGTCGCGAATGGTGCATCGGGGTCGTGCCTCCACCCTTGATTGTAAGTGAATTTGACTGTGGCTAGACGCGTATGGCGCTGTGCAAAACGGAGAAGCCAATTTTGGATAGAACCGTAGTTTGTGCGTCCATACACAAAAAACAGATCAAGGTGTTTGAGGTCATGGAGGAGTAGCGAGCTGGCACCAAAATCTTCAATGATGCGTTTGTCTTTCAGAACGAGGTGGGAGAATCTGACGCCGCGTTCGAGTAATGCCGGGAATATGTCGAAATTGTGGGGGGGCTGGTGAGGCTGGCAGTTATTTACGATGGTTTGGGAGACGAGAATTTTCGAAAATGGTAGGTCGGTGATAGTCGCAAGTGCGTTTAACTGTGGGAGAAGAGCCGCTCGTATGGCGACGGTGACTATGGTCGGGTGCGAGTTGACTACAACAAGGAGGTGCGTATCAAGTGCATCTGGTTTGAGATCCAGCCGCACCAGAGAGGTCAAAAAAGGGAGCAGTCTAGCAAGGAGCCGAGTGTCAATATCGACGACGTCCAGGTGTCTATGACGATATTTGACCCTATAGACAACAACAACTGCGAACGGAACGAACCTAATGAGACCTGCGAACTGGGGGTTGACCGTACACTCTGCAGTGAGTCGTGCAAACCTCTCCGAACTCGTGCATCGTGTCATTTTGAAGATGACGGGAAGGCTGACGCGTCGGAGGCATCGGTTGACCATGGAAAAGGAACGAAGGTCACGAATTGACCGAAACGTGTTGGATCTGGTGCGCAGATCCCTTCGGGCAGGGGAATAGTGTATGTCGCACAATTCACCAAGTATAACGAGTAACAGCTCCGGCGGAAGGACAAGAAATGCGGAGGCCATGGTGGTCGAAAACCAAGGCGGTTTGGATGTCTCAGTGGTGCCGATTGCCTTCCTTAGCACCAGTACTGCAGCCTCTGAATCCCGCGTAACCGTAGCCGTCGCGGGGTTTGGGGCCCTCACCGCTGAGGGAGTTGAGGGTGGAACTGAACGAGAGAAGCGGGATCGTCAGCCCGGATCATCCGAATCCTGTCGGAATATATGCCATTGCCAGTTTCAGTTGCACGCGCCTCAAAGGTCGGTAAGGTAGTCGTTACCGTGCTGGCGCGTAGTCGGCTCATATCCCTCTGGCCAGAGGAGAGCTGCTTCGAAGAATTTCCCAAGCAACGAAACGGAGGAAGGACCGCCGCGACCATGTGTTCACGTTAGCAGTGCACCATAAGTTGCCCTCGATTTTTCTGGCCCTGCTTTTCCGATAATCTTATCCTTCGCCGTCGCTAAAGCAGGTCCTATTTCCTCGTTTTTCACTCTGTGAGCTCTTCCAGGTGCCGAGCACTCTCCCGTTGAACTCATTGAACGCCCTCCAAAGGGTTTCTCTTCGCGCATTTGAAAATTTCTCGCCAGTTTCTCGCCAGCCTCCTCGCGTTTGGACTTTGGGGCTCTTATGTTGTTTTCGTCGTCGGTTTCCCTGTCTGTCTCGCCAACGCTGGACCTCACACGCAGTTTATCGTGCTCGCCCAGTACCGAATTGATTCTTCCGCTTCCATATGCTCCACGCCGTGCTGCTCGACCTCGACGCTCTGGCGCCTCAGTCTTCGACAACGCCTCTCGCAGACAGTGATGTCTCGATCTCAGTACGGCTTGCACTCTTCATGCTTCGACTCGCTCAAGACCTTACCAAGTTCAAGACCTCAGTGGGAGACTCCTCGAGACCCCCAGTGACGCGCGTCAAGAGCGCGCGCGCCCGGAGATCTCAAGACCTCTAGACGTGCCTCAACAGACCTCGAGATCTCAGGCCTCAGTGGGAAAATGTCGAAGACTGCTCAAGACTGCGGAAGATGCGCCTCAAGACTCACGACCTTTCAGCTGCTGAGTATAAGTAAGATGGGTAGTTTTCCGGGATGGGTAGGAGCCTTGGTCCATCCTCGTGCTTCCTTATCCCTTACCGTAGACCCCGGGCTTAGTACGTGCACATTTGGCTTTACCCACTTGCGCGTGGAAGCCAGATGCACGTTGAAATCTTCCATTCAGTTCCTTCTCTCTCTCTCTTTCTTATTTTTTCGTTATTGGTTATGTACAGATAGCAATAATACATTGTAATCCAGTACGAAGACATTACAGAGGCCAGCTTAGAATTTCGTTGGGAGACATATTAAGTAACTCGGCGAAGCCAACCTCGGGGTCGAACAACAAGGGGTTAGCCGAACCACTGTCGGCAGGTGCCACCGACCGACTCCGCTCGACGCCATCCAACCCAACTAGCCCCCAAGAATTTAAATTAATATCGCTCATAGTCGGCGGCAGCGCATAATTGTCGTCCGGAACAAGCGTTGGGGTGGCACCGGGATCGGGTTCGAAGAATGGGCTGGGCGAGTGCGGGGTGTCGAACGAGTCAGAAAACTCGTAGCCGTCCTGCGCCTGGATTCCCGGTTCGGATTCGGGTTCAGGCTCAGGTGTGAGAGGGGGCGACAAAGGTGTCACGATTGTTGTTGAAACTTCAGTGGGTTTCGGAGGAGTTACTGGATTTGTCGGCGGCTGTTGGATATCATCAATGGTGGGGGAAATCGCTCCTCGTCCCCGTAGCTGAGTCCCCGAAGTCGAAGCCGCTGAAATGCGGATTTTGAGTGGAAGCTTACGCGCGGCTGGCGGTTGCTGAGGATTGATCTGAATACTTAGAGAAATATATGTAGTGCGCATTCCTACCTTACGCGGAGGCGTCCCTTTCGAGTTCCCTGCCCCAGAGCGATAGCTTTCCTTCTGTAATGATGAAAACAAAGGTGTTGAATAGACCGGACGCTTGTACAAAAGAGCATCTCACACCTTCTTCTTGGTAGGTGACCCGATGGGTCTAGACGGGGAGCCATGCACTCGCAGCTGCTTTGGAATTGGATAGGGTTGAACTTCGAATTCGGGTATATTCGTGACCATGGCTTCGACACCCGCCTCCTCCCAGAATTTTTGGAGGAGCTCCTTGCAATCCCGGACGTTCTCGAACGGCTCCCAATTGGGCTCAACATAGCCCTCCCACTAATTCGGCTCAAAAAAAAAAGCAAATGAATCTACATAATACCCTACCTTGAGGCAATAGTCCTAGCATGATTCAAGCAATTAATTGCGTTGGTGAAGAGGATATAGAGAAAATACAACGAACCCAGCCATGCCCGAACCATTCAGATGTCGGGTCAGTGCTTCCATTGTGAAAGGAATCCTGGGTGCGGCGCGCGGCAATGATGCTTTCTGAGTATTCTGTTGGTGGACTGAAAGGACCGGTGGGTCGTTGCACGCGTACCGACTGGGTATACTTCCGACGACTCTGTTGGTTCAGACATGGTGAAAGGGAAAGTCGTGACGGCGAGAAAAAAAGAGGATTTGAGTTTTCATTTGAGCTCAGGGACGGATTCATCCAAAAGTTTGCTATTATTGGCGGCCAAGAATGAGGAAACATGATGCGACGCGAGGTTCTTCAGGCTAGAAGCCCAATTGATAACATAGACCGAAATTCCGACGACAGTATCGTCACTCTCCCAAGCTTCCAATCGATATTGGGATTTGCATATGCCTTGGAAGTGCTGAACGTTGAACGACGCTAGTACAAGAGAAAGCGAAAGTTGTCATATTGAACGCGCTGCGATCAGCGCTGACAAAGCATTCTGTATCTCTTCCGCTACCGTCTTGATTCACCATGGCTGAGCGTAAAGGTGCGCCAATTCTCTATTCAAGTATTGCGTCGTCTCACAATCGACAGTTCTCAACAAGTACTTTCCCCCGGATTTCGATCCCGAACTCATTCCGAGACGGCGGGGCCCCAAAAACTCGCAACAAGTGGTCCGTCTCATGGCCCCGTTCTCCATGTATGTACCCCAATATTAGTATGGTTCCTCTGAGCTAACTCCGCCCTAGGCGATGTAACACTTGCGGAGAATACATCTATAAAGGCAAGAAGTTCAATGCCCGGAAAGAGACTGTCGATGGTGAAGACTACTTTGGAATCAAAATCTTCCGGTTCTACATAAAATGGTACGTCCCCTCGTGGTTGAAGAGACGCTCTCTGCTAACAGCTCGGACAGCACGTTATGTTCTGCCGAGATTACATTCAAGACAGACCCGAAGAACACCGACTATGCCGCAGAGCACGGCGCGTCCCGGAATTTTGAGCCGTGGCGAGAGGAGGCGGAAGTCGAGGAGGTAGATCGTCTCGCGAAGCTGGAAGAAGAAGAAAACAACCCCATGAAAGTGCTGGAGAACCGGACGACGGACTCGAAGCGCGAGATGGACATTTTGGACGCGCTGCAGGATATCCGCGCTCGGAATGCTCGGAATGAACGAGTCGGGAATACGTCCTCGGTCGATCTCTTGGCCCGGATAGGCATTGAAGAGCTGGAGAACGAGGAGGATATGGAACGGAAGCGGATAGAGGAGGAAGACGAGAAGCTCGTGCGCGAAGTATTCGCCAAAGTTCCGATGGCTGCCAGCTCGACGTCTCAGACTGCGGCCGACGGAGATGAACCCGCGTCAGATCCAACGCCAACGGTTGTGACCGTGAAGCGAAAAGCGGACGACGTAGAACCCGACTTGCTCAGTCTACTCCCCGACGCGGCGCGTTCTCTGATATCCGCTAAAACCAGTGCCATTCATACCGTGAAGAAGGCGAAGGTGGACAACAAGAAGGCGCTGGGTATCGTTTTGAAGAAAGGCAAGGCGAAGGCCAAGGTATAGTCCCTTGTTGGACTGCGGCCAAGTTTGTGATTCGGACGCGTATATCACTCCCGGACGCGTCCTTCCTGTACGTCTGCCGTATACCGTGTATTTTAACTTTGTATTGTTATTGCAGATGTCGTTCACGGCGGCTGGGTTGAAACTAGCATTGCGCAATGCGCAATGAAATCACGGTTGGGTAAGGGTGTTGTGTCTGTACTTGGCTATATATTTAGTCGATATTCGGAAACGCGCGCGCAGTAGTCAATACCTTCTTGCCCTGTGCGTCGGTAATACGAATAGATCTCCGGGCGATGGGTCGAAACGTATGGAAGGTGCCAGAATGTTTTTGTGGTCAAAACAGATCGTGTTTGCCTCTTGCCTTAGAACTTTTACTTGTGTATAGACCTTCTCCATTCCGCCTCCAAGTCATGGCCGTCCCCGCTCCTCTCCCTTCTTCCACAGCCAACTGGCACTGGAAAAACAAGAATGTGACGCGTTGGGGCAAAGAATGGTTTGAGCGCGAGTTGACGAGTATCACCATCGCTGGCAGTGGCACCGAAGGTCAGACCAGTTTCTCAAGACCCGAATAAAAAATGACGTTCGCCGAAGTCGTCGCGATATCCAGCGTCACCGATGTCGAAGGCGATATTGAACTGGGTCAAAGAAAGTCAAAGTGTGTACGCGACGCAGATTGATTCGTGTCAACTGAATTATGGCGGTAGACTGATCACCATATTCGACTGCAAGGTGGTCTGCAACTGGTCGGGAACTGCCTCGGATGGAACAGAAGTCAAGGGTACGGTGACTATTCCGGAGGTCTCTCACGAAATCACCATGGACGGCTTGTCCGACTACGTCGTATGTCTATCGGGCCCAGCACTTCCCGCATTGGTGTCTCATATTCTTGACCCAGTACAATTGGTCCCTTATGACGGCATCCTCTCCAGAGGTTGACGCGATCTTCAGTCTGGCGAGATCGCGACTCCCTACCGCTCTCGAGACCAAATTCGCGGAATTCGCCGCTGCGTTGGTGGAAACTCACGGAAAAGATCTCACTGTCAGCGGGGATCCCAGCCGATCCGGTACCCCCGCCCCTGCTGCCTCATCCTCCGGAGGCGCAGCTGGTGCTTCGGCTGCTGCTCCCGCAGCCCCCAAACCCGCAGAGAAGAAGAGCAACATTAACACTACCAAAATCACTGTCGAGAGCTCGTTTATGGCTTCTGCAGACGATCTTTTCGGGCTGTTGACGGATGAGAAACGCATTCAGTTGTGGACGCATGCCTCCGCGCAGGTTAGATTATTTTCTGCTTGCAACTCCCTCCCTAGTTTGCTCAGACGAATTTTCCCAGTCTTCTGCTAAGGCCGATACGGAATACGTGCTTTTCGGTGGTGGCGTCAAGGGCAAATATGTTTCGCTCACACCGCCTTCGGAGATTGTGCAGACTTGGGCCTTGCAGAGTCCAACCTGGCCGTCGGGTACGCTAGCCTCTGGCTGACGCGTCTCCATATATTAACGCATACCGGCAGGTCACCACGCCACGCTGACCACTACCATCACTCAGGGATCCGATTCCACCACCGTGAAATTCGTGCTTGACGGGGTTCCAACGGGAACGGAAGAGGAGATCAAGCGCAACCTGGAAGGCTACTAGTACGTCTGATTCCGTTCTACCAGATCGCGTCCGGTTTGCTCACCCAGCGCAGTATCCAAGGCTTCAAATCCATCGGGTACGTCCAGCTATTCCCGTCCCCTCCATCCTCCTACGTCCGCGCCCCGCAAAAGCGTACGCCGCCAAAACCTGTGATTCTCCAAGCCGGGCGTGAGTCGTGGGCGACTGCGATGACGCTCGCCGCGCTGGTCTTGATTGCGGCCTTCGCTATACCGTATCTGTCCTCCTCCCCCGCCCCCAAAAAGTAACTTTATGAATAAAAGTAGCCGAGGCTAATTATTGCATTTTGAATTTTTTTTTGGACTCTAGGTTGGGTAGTTCCCTTTGAAACGCGGACGAGTGCGTGCGAGCTCCATAATGCGTGGGGAGGAATATAAGTACGATCTTGCGGTATGGTGTAGTTTCGAATCTCTAGAGAAATAATGTAAAGAAGTATCGACCACATTCCAGCTGCCATGTCGCATACATGTAACAACGGATGCAGATGGAGAAAACTCTGGCTGCTTCATTCTTGCTGACAAAAAAACATTGGTATCCTCAGAGGGTCGCTTATGAAGCGCCTAAGGCCTTGCAGCAAGACTAGAACCGTGTTAAAGGGGGTGGCTATACACCGTTCGCTTATTTAGAGTTTCAAGGTTTCTTTCTCCGCCCTCATCTCGTTTGAAAAAAATATGCAGCCCTTTTCGGGCTGCTCGGTCAAAATGCTCAAGATTCAATCTGGGCCGTGTTCTCAACTCACAGGTCGGACGGTTTGACTTGGCTGGCTTTCGACGCGATTTCTTGGAATCATGCTGTTCTGTTGGCAACCTGGTCTATTCTTTTTGGCGTGACGAATGCTACGGCTATCTCGAATTATTCTCCTGTTTCTCGTCTTCAAGAGACATACTGTATGTACGACGGACCAAACCGAAAAATTCTAGTCGGTTGCAGTCGAATCTCGATTCTAAGGGCGATTGCTTGTCGACTGAATCAATATCACTTGTATTTTGCCCCCCCTCTCGGAATAAAACCCGAGTTAATACGCGAAGCAGACAATATTGCTCTTGGATTCCGGAAAAAAAAATCTACTGCGCTTGTTTCCGTTTTTGGAAGGATGCGTCTGACTTCTCTTTTAGGAAAGACTTGCTTTCCTCAATGCTGGACCTCGCTGTCTGGAATCCACAGAAACAAGATATTTCCACCCCATACTGCGCACATATCGCCGCCGGGATCTCTCCGCATCCCTCCGCTTTTCCCTTCTAGAGCATTTATGACAGCCTGGGATGTCACGAGAAACGCCGAATGACGCGGACTCTAACCCTGCTCTTGGCTTGCTCTGGCCAGTTTTCACCACAGGACCTCAAGCCACGTATGCGTATCATCTGCCCGAAAACAAGGGCTGAACGGGAAAGCCTTTGAGCACCATTTCAAACACTAACATGTGAGTGAAACGTCTGTATGATAGATTCGACTCCAGATTTACCACAGGACCTCAAACCACGTATGCGTACCATCTACCCGAAAACAAGGGCTGAACGGGAAAGCCTTTGAGCACCATTTCAAACACTAACATGTGAGTGAAACGTCTGCATGATAGATTCGACTTCAGATTTCAACAGCTGTATGTCGACCTCGGACGCATGACACCGCCAGGATAAAGGGATAAAGCTCTGGCAAGGAGCACCGTCTGATTTTCTCGGATGCGGCCGAAGTACTGGGAGCTTGCTTCACAAGACGCCTTCTACTCGCTTTCGTCTTGTACGTTGTTTGCTATTGTTCTAGCCTTCTTTTTCTGCTTCTGACAGGCATCTTTCTGCAGGCAGTGACGGTTATATCTTTTGTTTTGCGTTCGTCATGACCCGTAAATAGCAGGAGGACATATGTTCCCGGTCATAAACCTTGACAACGGTGTGTACCAGACTCGCTATACTCCGGTGGCGCGTCCATCATTATCCCAGGCTAGTGTTGGACATGGGGGAAAAGGAAGGTGGGAAGAGGGCCCACGGTCACAACGAGGCCACGAATTGCTGAAAGACAAAGCCAAAAAAAAAAGGGGGGAAGAGAAAAACGCCAGAGGATTATTGAGATCTTGGGAGGGGATAGTGCCGTAGATCTTTTGTGGCCGAAGCTGAGGCCTATTACTTGAGCTATTTTGCGCGTATTTCCTATCTTGGGGATCTGATGGGAGCGTGACACGGTCACGAAGCTAGGTTGAGTCAACTCTTTTCTCGCTCCGTGTCGATTCGGAAGCCGAGTTTCCGAGGCCACAATCGCGGCGCGTCCTCGCGCCCAAAAATACAGCAAAACACCAGCGATCACATAACTGCGCTTTGACCGTTCCACGTAAGCAGTTCCTTCCCTTATCTTCCCTTTCCTCTCCCGTCCCGTCCCTTGTCCTCACGCTCCCATGGCAGTCCCGTGTCCCCCCCTCGTACCAAGACATGATTCCCAGCGGGGGCGGGTCGTATCCCCCATTCCCCCACCAGGGCCAGCCCTCCCACCAGGGTATCAATCCCGCGATGCTCGCGTCGTACAATCAACCACAGCAGCAGCAGCAGCCCAATCAATATGGCGGCGGCGGTGTCAGTCCCGCCCAACTCTTGAATGGCATGGCCAATTCGAATCATATGCAACAGCAGCAGCAGCACAATCAACAACAGATGATGATCATGAATGGCGCTGGGCTTAACCCCTCCGCTTTGTCCGCCCCTCCGAATTCGGGAATGCCTCCCGGCGGCGGAGGCGGGGGAATGAATTCATTCATGCACGGCGGTGGTTCCAACATGTCGGGGCAGATGCCGGGGCAGATGAATCCACAAATGCAGCAACCTCAGCAAATCACGCCTCAGATGCTTCAATTACTCGCGAACGCAGGCATTACGCGTGAGCAACTTACTGGGATGAACCCCGTTGAACGGCAAACCGCTGTGCGAGAGGCCATGGTCGCTATGCGTCAGCGGCAAATCCAGAACCAGCAGGCCCAACAGCAGCATTTTTTACCAGAACAGGGTTCTTATGACCGCCCCGGGAGTGCGATGGGCATGGGGATGAGGGCCGGGAGTCCGATGGCTCCGGGCATGAACAGTGGCGAATATCAACAATCCCCAAACCCTCATCAAGGTCCGCCACAGAATGGCTTCCCGCCTAAGCATGCTCCTCCACATTTCGGACCGGGACCTGGGTTCGGGAACCCCTCGCACGGGATGCCACAGCAGCAGCAACCACCTCCACAGCAACAGAACCCGGTGCAAAACTTCCCTACGCCAGGTTCGCCGTTCAATCGCTCAGCACAGAGCCTGCCGCCGTCGGACCCACAGCCGCAAGTCCTCCGTTCTAACTCGATGGGTCCTCCGCCCCATATGCTTCGTTCGACGTCTGCTTCAGGTTCCCAGCCCAACGGGTACCCTCAGCCGAATGGAGGGCCTCACAGACCGCCTCAATTCGGCCCACAGGCGCACACCCCCCAGCGCCAGGCGAGTATTCCTCGCTCCATCTCGCCAATAAAGCGCGCGCCGTCTACGCCTGTGCACATAGAGGCTGTTGCTGCGCTACCTCCTTCCGCGCAGCCAGTCCCCCCCGCTGCCCCCGGCCCCGCTCCTGCGACAGTTCCATCACTCCCGCCGCTCCCGGCGTCTGTAAATCTCAACCCCGCCGTAACACGCGTAACTGTCGTCCCGCTCAGCACATCGCTCACCGCTATCCCCCCGGTCGAGGCGGAAGAGGTGAAGAAGATCCAGGAGTGGATGGAAGTGGACCGCAAATACGAGAATGTTTATCGCGAGATGAAAACGCGCATGGGTGCAGAGCATCGGGAGCTCATGGGCCCGGCTCATATCCCGTGGTGGGAGCAGGGCACGCTCGACATGAACGCGAGCCGATTCTTGCACGGAAGGGAGAAGTTCGAGGTCCGATATCCCTATCGGAAGAGGGATCGCGATAGTTCACGTAGGAAGCCCCCGAAGCGAGAAGGATTGAAACTGTGCGTATCCACCAGCTTGATTCCATTTGTATTTTCATATATTAATTATGCAGGCCACGCAAACTCGATCCTGAGGACGCCAACCGACCCGAAGAGCTAGTTCCGATTCGTCTCGAGTTCGACGTAGACCACCACAAGGTTCGGGACACATTTGTGTGGAATATGAACGGTGCGACTATTTTCACCGCATCTGTTTATTTGCTGACGCGTTACTCTGCCAGCTTGTGTTGTGAGCCCAGAAAATTTTGCGCAGACAGTGGTGGAGGATTACAATCTTGCGCCTTTGTACCATGGCGTCATTGTCAAGGCAATCCAGGATCAGCTCAGCGATTACCGCGCGCACTCCCCGAACTACGACGGAGACAGCTGGAACATCGTGAGAACGAACAACACGCTGCGCCAGGGAACCCTCGAAGGCGAAAGCGCCCAATGGTGGGGCAATTGGCGGAAGCGCCTCCGGACCGAGTATGGATTCGTGCGCGCGGAGCGGAACAAGCGCCGCAAACTGGGCAAGGTCGTTAAGGACGAGCCGGAGGACGAACAGCCGATGTCTGTGGAGGAGTTTACTGTCAATAACAAGACGCTCCACGAAGATATGCGCATTTTAATTCGAGTAAGCTTTTCTCCTTGGTGAATCAAACCTCTCAGTGTACTTATCGCGGTCGGTAGCTGGACATTGTCGTTGGTTCTATCAAACTCGACGACCAATTTGAGTGGGACCTCGATAGCGACGATGCATCGCCGGAAGACTTTGCTGAGACATATGCTCAAGAGCTGGGTTTGGGCGGGGAGTTCAAGTGAGCGTTCTCGTCTCCTTTTGTGGGCTCGGGAAAATTGATAGTCCCGCCATAGAACCGCTATTGTGCATTCAATTCGAGAGCAGGTCCACGCTTATCAGAAATGTCTGTACCTTGTCGGGCACACTATGGATGGTACACCAGTGGAGGACGACGATCTCCGGAACTCGTTCCTTCCGAGTTTGTCAACCGGTGCCCGGTCAATGGACCAAGTGCAAGCCTTCACCCCGTTGCTCAACTATCTCAGCGATGGAGAACTCGAGCGCCATGAGAAGGAGCGAGACAAGGAATTCAACAAGCGGCGGAAGAAGAATAGAGGTGGCCGTCGGGGCGTTGCATTACCCGACCGGGAACCGATACGGACGTGTCGTACACCAGCGATTGGGTTCCCCGAGCCGGACCCGGCGACGCTTGCTGCGGCCGCCGCTGCGAGTGCGCCAATGTCCCGACGCGCGGCGGCTGCAGCCGCCTCTGTTACCATCGCCAACCTCGTCGCGTCCGAAAATGCCTCTGAGCATGGCGACTCCCCGCTCCAGCCCATGTACAGGACGTCATCGCTCCCCACCCTCCCACCGCCGCCGCCCCCTATGTTGAAGGAGAAGACTGCGAAAGGGTTCTTCAAGCCCCCCGCGTATGACCCCTCGATTCTCCGTCCGCGGGCTAAAGTTCCGGCACCAATACCTTCAACCGCGGCGGATGTTTCGAAGCTCCCTGCGCCGCTGGAAAATGACCCTCCCCCACCGCCGTCTGCTGCCGCCGTCGTTGTACCGGATAGTCGAGCCCCCAGAGCTGTTACAGCGAAACGCGCCAAGGAGCTTGAGCGCTCTGCGAAAGAGAAGGAGTTTGCGGAGGGCCAACAGCAGAATATGATCAATGGTGTATGGCATTGCTCCAACTGCGGCTGTCCTGAAAGCATTGCTGTCGGGCGGCGCAAGGGTCCGTTGGGCGACAAGTCACAATGTGGTACTTGCGGTAGGTGCCTCATGACCGCTGATCGATAACTTTCTGAACGTTCTTCACAGGCAAGTACTGGCACAGGTACCGCAAGCCTCGCCCGGTCGAATATAATTCCGACTACGATTTCCACGCCAACGGGGCCAAGAAAGAGGCCGAAGTCGCCAAACGGAAGAAAGGACGACCACCCAGTAGTGCGAACGCCGCACCCACACGGGCGGATACCTCAGAGCCCCCGACACCGCGCGACAGCGGCGAAGGTCCTTCTCGTCAATCTCCTATTCGCGATGTCTCACCGATCTCGACCGCGTCCACTGCATCGGAGATGCCGCTTGCGCAGAGGATTAAGATCAACCATACCCCTTCCACGCCTCCTCCACCTGCTCGGTCACCGGTCGTTGCCTCAACTTCTGTTCCACCACCTTCTGCTCCCACTCCTCCGTCTCCCGCCTCTACTAGTGTGCCACCTCATAGTGCGTCGTCTGCACCACCGTCCGCGCCTGCACCTCCACCTGCGCCGGCTGTCCCCCTTCCACCTAAGCCCACCGAGGTGCGTACTTGACACAAAAAAATCGCATTCGCTGATACATTTTATTTATTAGCCTCCCGAGTGGCTTTCAAATGCCGTGCAGTCTTTGCAGAGTCGATACGAGGAAGATAAATTTGAAGTACTACCAAAAGCCACTGCTGTCGGGTGGGAATGGCGTCTCAAGTGCTTAGATTGTCCCGGAAAGGTCTAGGATGTTTTTTTTACTACCTCATTTCTCTGCTGATGCATCTGCAGCTCTATATAACTGGGGGGGGCGAGACGTTGAACAATTACGAACTCCATCTAAAAAATCGGCTGCATCGTCGGCGTGTGAACGACCGGATTCTTCGTGGCGGCTCTGTGACAATTAACAGTAACGACCCGTAGATCTTATATTTTGTATCGTTATCTGTATGTTGGAAAGAATGAGATTTTTTCCTCTCGAGTCTATAGTATGAAATGGACAACGATCTCTCAACCGTCAAGTGAGTCACCGACGGGCGTCGCTGACGACGTTGCCGAGCGCTCCACAGTGGAATGGCTTGGCGCCAGCGCACTATCAAGGGGAGGATCAACGTGCACTGGCTTTCTTAGCCTTTCTACATGAACCACAGCGTAAAGACAACTAAATGAGTAGTCTTCCTTTTCGAACATTAAACCGACACTGGTTGCGGCAATCTTCCTTCCCTTCTCTGTCAAGATCCGTTGTCACTCGGTTTTCTTCTCGCTCTCGCTTCTATACCACTCAGCCGCCGCCACGGCCTAAGGTTCCTACACCTCCAGGCCATGGGGAAACTTCTAAAACGCGTCCAACGCGTCCTATAGTTGCCACAGTCGAAACCTCCCAGCATGCGCACGAGCACATTGACGGGAGCACGGCGTTCCAGCCGCAACCGTTCAACGTCCCTGGCAGTCCAATCTTTGGTGGAAATTCTTTACGTGACGCAGCACTTACTACTGTCGTCGGTCTCTTAATGGGTAGGCTGCACCCAACGACCATGCCAAGCACATACTGACCCAGACGCGTCAGTTTTCGTCGGCGGGGTAGCATATGTTCGATGGTATAAGTGGAACGTGCTCCGGAAGGTGCGCACCGCGTTCTACCATTTGTTAAGTCTCTTATGGCGCTCTAGATTGAAAACGCTTTTTCGCCTGGTTACGATCCCGCCCTTGAGTTGGCGACATACCAGAATAAACCTCCGGAAGGAGAATTAGTAAATGATCCCCTCGACGAGCTGGACGGAGATGGACCGTGGACGCAGCATTTGCGGAGAAAGGAGCAGGACTGGATCGACGCAATTGTCCAGGGCCACGAACCAGGCCACTACTTTGTATTGCTGGGCCCGAAGGTCAACAGTTTGCGTCGCGAATGCAATGCTCTCTTTAACCTTCATTGCTGCAGGGCTCAGGGAAAGGCACGATGATATTCGATGCAATGGCGGCCTGCGAGGCAGACGGGGTAGCTATGCTGGATGCTCATCCAGACCTCGAGGTTTGTGAACGTTGCAGATTTCTCGACGTATGATTTTTACATGCAACTCCCAGGTGTTCCGCTTAAAGCTGGGGAAAGCAATAAACTATGAATACAACGAGGATTCCCAAACGGGTTTGTTCCAAAGACGAGACCCGAGAGAAGGTACCTCTCCTCGGCATTTTTCTTCGCCTTTCATTCATTTGACTAAATCAGGTGGACCTGCACTCGATATTGAACGAGGTACGGCCTTGGCTTTATTTGGTCGAGTTCAGCGACTCATCCATGTAGCCATGAACAAGCTAGAAAAGGTCGCCTTGAAGGCGGCCCGAAAGCGGGGCAAACCTCTAGTTTTGATAATCAATAATGTCCACTTTTTCAAAAATGACGACCAGGGTCGGGGCATGTTGCTTCAATTGCAACAACGTGCGGAGGCTTGGGCAGCCAGCGGTATGTATCCGAAACCCGAATGAGTTAATTTCACCTTGCTCAGACTCACCGATGCAGGGATTATGACCTGCGTGTTCATGACGTGAGAGCATCTTTTCAATGCCGCATTCGCGGACTGACTCTTGTATAGAGACGACTTCTGGCCGTTTTATGTGATGCGTAGGCGAATTTTCCAGTCTGATTTAGTACACCGCTAACTGGTCAACTTCAGGCAAGACCGCGTCACGGATGCACGCAAGTTCACCACCGGCTCCCTTCACCGCCCAATCCATTGATTTCTTCTCTAGGTTCTGTCTATCTACGACCTAGATAATAAAGAAGCAAAGCACGCCGCAACCCGCATGGCAATTAGCATGAAGAAGAAGAATGTATCTCACTCGGTTATCCAAGAGGCGATTGGGATGGTTGGCGGACGACTCTCATATCTAAACAAGGTAGAATAAATTTACGTTCTTATCAAGCTGCATTTTGATGGAATCACGCAGGTCGCCAGGGCCAAAGACATGATAGAAATGGCAAGCCAACTTCTCTCTGTGGAAAAGGCATGGCTGTGTAGTCAGATTGGTTAGTACAATTGTTACTTCAATGATGTTGTGTTGAACGAGGCTGGTACAGGATTGATCCCAGATCTGGATGTAAGCATGCATACTTTTTCTGTTTGCTGGACCTATTATTCTGAGCTAACAGCGAAACACAGGACGACGTGATGGACGAGGTAGACTTGGCAGTTCAGGCTGATTACATTGCGCTGATTATGTATAGCAAAAATGGAGCAGTTGTTCGTGGCTATTGCTACAGGAGTTTGTCAAATTACGCAAGGAACAAGAGCGCGTCCGAGACGAGGCAATCGCTGCGGGTAAGCTCGATGCAAACGACCTGGACCTGCCACTTCCGACAATTCCCTATGTGGGTGCTCCTTTCTACATTCCTGATCGCAATTGATTTACTCGGAATTAGTGGAGGTGTCGGCAGATCATGACGCGCCCCGATTTCCTAGAAGGTCCGCTGGAATGATCGTGACAATCCTGCTCGTCGTTTAATTTTCGACAGACCTCGACAGGGCAAATATCATAGCTATCGACGTATGCTCGTTCTCTTTGTAATACGCACACAAGGCTCTAATGTCTTAACAGGTTCATCATGATGTCCGCCCCGACTCTATGCTTATTCTCCACGCCGCAAGACAGGTGGTGGAGGAGGATGACTTCGAAGCGGTTCTGGACAATGTTCGATCTCGTATCGACGAAATTGAGAGCTTGCACCGGACTCGAGAACTTACGGTCAGTCTGCATTTGCCATAGCGCACTGTTTTCGATTCTGACTAGATTTTCCATCGTCCAGTTCAAAGATGTAGAAGCTGGCGACAAAATCCGACTGAGCGTAGACAAGGGCGGGAGATCTTGGTTCTGACTGTCTCTCCCGTGTACCTCATTTTTCTATTGCAATTCGGCTTCGCTTCACTTGTCGTAACTTTGGGAACGAACCGAAGACAGCGAATGGGAGCGGGATCGGGGGGCCACTATTTGTGGACCTCCCGAACAAAGTAGTATTTATTGCGCTCCTGCCTATGCTGCGTCGTACCTGCAGCGGGCTAGAAAAAAAAAAAAGGAAAAAAAAGTCAAACTACGTAATTTAGTGTGTAAAGGACCAACGAGCAGATATCACAGGTAGTACATACAGCATCCAACAAGACTCGTTTGAGTAAAGTCGCACTTGCAACTATGCGGAGATCGCCACCGCCTTGGCATCCTTCTCTTTTTTCGCATTCGCAGCCGCTTCCTCTGCAGCCTTGACGGCCTTTTCAGCCTGGTTTTTCTTCTCCTCAATCTCCTTCATCTGCTTGTCGAGTTTCTCCTTGACGCTGGGGTTCCCGCCGCTCTGGTTGAACGTGACGCTGCGGTGGTGGCTCGCGGCACCCATCGAGCCCGTTTCCGGGTTCGGCACGCTGACGATCGGCGCAGAGTTGGAAAGGCCGCGGTGGAACGTGGTGGGGAGCACACGGCCCTCGGGGTGCTGGAAGTGGCAGTCTGCGCGTGTACAAGCGGCGCCGAAGTGGCATGGCTGCGCGAAGCGTGCGCTGTTCGCAGCGTTGGAGGGGTGTCCCGGAGGATGGGTAAATGTGCAGCCGGCGCGCGTGCAGGCAATGCCAAAACGGCAAGGCACACCGGCAGGCGGTGCGGCGTGGTGCGACGGAGGTTGATGATGGTGTGTCGGCGCAGGGGGTTGGGCGGCAGCTGAAAACAACAGCGTGGGTGAGAGCGGAACATGGAATAGAAAGCGATCGAGTTTACCTTGCGGGTTAAGCACCGCCGGGCTCACATGAGCCTTGATGCAATCTTTATCCTTGCAGTCCTTGCCCTTGTCGCAAGCCTCGTTGCTCAATACGACCCCACTTTCTGGAGTCGCCACGGGAGAGGCATGAGAATACCGACAGTGTGCGTTGGTGCATTTGAGACCATATTTGCACAACGTAGGGGACTGCGGCCGTTCTGGGAGTATGAATCCGGTGAAACCACCGGTCGCAACCGGGGCTGGAGTTGGAGCAGCCGGAGTTGGGGTCGGTGCGACGATCGGGACAGCATTGCTGGTGTTGGGGGCAGCAGAGACGCCGTCGGGCACTGCTCTCGGCGTCGAGGCAGGCGGACCTCCTCTCCCATTCCCCCGACCTATCCCTCGACCCCGCCCATTTCCTCGTCCCCTCCCGTTGTGATTCCCGTTCCCTCCTCCGGGCCCTTGGAATCCGTCCATCCCTCCGGGATACATCGACATATCGCCCGGCATCCCTCCAAACCCGGGTCCGCCAAACTGGCCAGTCGCGGGGTTGATTATACCCATGCTCGACGCCATTTGTGCCATTAATGCCATTTGATTCATCATCATCTCCTGCAGCATTATCGGGTTGGCCATTCCGGGATTCATCATATCCATGCCCATCGGGAACCCAGCGTTCATCATCATGGCCTGCTGTTGTTCTGGTGTCGGGTTATTGACAATAGTGTCAATGCGAGACTGAATGTCGTCTTGACCGAAATTGTTGCGTATCGGACCGCCGCCCGGCCCACCGACTCGGTCGAGAAGACTTCGCGGATTAGAAGGTCCGTCGCGGAGCATAGCGCGGGGACCCGTAGGTACGTCGGTCCGCCGAACCTTATTGGCGTGGTTGGGGGAGGGCGAGCGTGCGGACGCGGTGCGCTTCTGACCAGCGGGTGAAGTAGATGGGATGGCCTGGGATATTGCCTGTTGGTAAACACCATTCCGTGGCCGACGTGAAGCGTCATTTGAAGGTGCTGCTGCTGCCGCCGCCGCGTCCCGCTGTGGTACTGCTGCTGGTTCGGGAGCACGGGAAGTGGAGGGTTCTGCCTGGGCGGGTGAAGTTGTCTCCGCAACTCCTTTAGCCGCCTCCGCAAATAGCCAGTCGGTGAAGGTAGGGTCTAAGGCCTCGTCAGTAACGCCACATCAAGAAAACGGTTGTGCGGTACCAAAATCCGTCCCTATTACTGAAGAGAGCATGAATGAGTGGATGTGGAAGAGGAAGATACACAACAGCACTCACAGTCTTCTAATTCGCTAGTTATTTGAGCTAGAGAAAATAAGTCAGAGAGCAAGCGCGGCCAGTTTGAACGCAACTTACAAGCAGTCTTATTGTTGATGATCATGATCGTAATATATTCAGCCATGACCGCGTCTGGCATATGAAGTGTTAGATGGAACGAATTACTAGAATGCTGAACATACCAGGTTCTGCACTGTAGTTCCGTTTCGTGAGCTCATCCTGGATGGATTGCTAGGGGGGAAAAGTGAGTACCAGGCCAGATAAGAGGTGTTGAACATACCTGCAGCGCAGTCGCCCGCTCTGTACCGATTGTAAGGCCAAACGGCATCGTCGACGAAAGGGTAGAGGGCAACGATAGAATGGCACGTGCCTGCTTACCGATCACAAATTGCCTAAACCAACAAATTGACGCCCACAATATGGGCGCTAATCATTGTGTCCATAACCAGCTGCGAACATTGTTCGCGAATATTCCCCAAGTGTCCACTGCGTTGACGGTGGAATACAAGTAGAAACCAAATATTTCGAATCCTCGAGGTGGCGCCCAGGGATTTTCAAATTTCTGTTAATCCGTTCCAACAGCAAAAAACACCCCTGGCTCCGTTCCGTGCCTGTGGCCACCATATATAAGTAGTATGGTTCCTTCTGACTCTTCGGAAAAACCGATCTGTGGACAAGGGTTTACCGTGGTGCCTTCCCTAATTTATTCTACCAGAAATTTTCAACTCGTCACTTCAAAAATACTCTGTTTCGAGTTTCAGACAACCCTTGGGCTTCTCGGGGCCTTTTTTGCAGCATGTTACATCGTTGTGTTTGTGATCCGTACCTCCCAGATTCCAGGGCGCCCCGTGCCAATACTAAAGAGCGATGTTTGTTCATTGACCTAATTTCAGGCCACAAGACTTGGCCCAGGAATGAATCATAGGTTTCCATGCAGGTACGACCACAACAGTGCTAAAGTCGGCGACTCGTCTTGGGATCCTCCTGAGTAGGTCAGTCGTCAGCCACGTGCATTTTTAGACTGGACGGACGGACATCGACAAAGATTGAAGGAAAGCAATTCGTGATTTTTCAAACATCCGAGGCAATGCTCGGACTCGTACTTACATTCCATACCCAGCTTTCGATTATCACTAGTGTGGACCTGATCATTATGATAATCTATTGTGGGTTAGACCAGAGAGCGAAATGGAATCCAGCGGGGTCGGTCCGACATAGTTCAATGTATACAGCTTTGGCGTAGCGGAACTGTCAACTTGAAGCAGCTTCAATCTCTGAATGACCCAAATCTGTTCAAGAGGTAAAAGAGCGTTCGCGCATGTTAAGGGAGCAATGATGAGAGGAATGTTTTGACCTCCGGACATCGGTTGCAAAAACCAGGTTCGAGGACTCATTATCACATTCCGACTCACGGAAAACTGCAACAATAGCAACAACAAACCTTCAGAATGCTTGGCAATGCTAGGGATATGCGATACTCGAGTCAGACAGTAGGCGGCTGGTACTTGTCAGGATCGGCATCCAGTATTGCATGATCCACGCGAAAATATGCTCCATATCGCCTGTTGACTCGGTGAACGCTCAACCCTTGGAGTAAACGGCATACGGCCGCGGCTCATTACAGACTGTACGCGGGTCGTCCCTCAATTTATGGCGTTCCTCGTTACGGCGATCCGAGCTGAACTTGAAGTCGCCGCGGCAATGCCGTGTAGTCGAGTAGGGACAGCAACCCAAGGGATTTAATTGTACTAGTAGGCCGAATTGCTGGGTTTCAACAGATATAACGAGAAGCTAAGTACTATAAGGCAGTTCTTTGCAACGTTGGGCGCTCGTGTTCCGTGTAAAGATTAATATGCACCACGCTCCAGCGTGTATGCATTGGCCCGTTTGGACACAGGAAGTAAGGTGTTTGCGGACGGGGCCTTCTGTGATGGCTCGGAGAAAAGAAAAGTGGAGAGGAACGATTTCTATCAGCCACAAGTCGTTTGCATTCCAGCTGCAGACGCCGCGGGTTCGACGTTATCGGATAAGTTTCGGCCGACTCTCGGCCGACACAAAATCGGCGGTGATACCAACCAATAAGTCCCACCTTCAACAACATTACGCGGTGATCGCGAACGTTGTATTCGGATAGAGCAGGGACATCGACCCATTCACTGTAAATATCTCTAAAATGAAAGTTACCAGCTCATGCGACCAACTTTTAATTAACTTCAACGTTGAACCTAAACAAACCAACAACGCGCTGGGTGTTATAGCCCAGAAGTAAGGACCACCTTGGCTAATCTCAGTGTTATTAATCGCAAGATGGCTGTGACTTTCGAACGTTCCAACGTTCGTTCAAAGTCCCAACTCGTAAATTTAGATGGGGTGGATCAGAACACTTTTCGTTCGCTTCCTCCTAACTCGTCGGTGGCTGGACGTTCCATAGCATTAGCTCCAAGGCAAAAGACTCTTCCCGCCTTCAAACCCGCCTTACGCAAGTCATAACCTTTCTAATCCCCTCATTACTCGAAGGTCTTCATCATGATCGCGGCGATATCCAGGCACGTAGGCTCCAGAACCGGATTTTGCTTGTTCGTTGCGATAATGCTCCTTGTTGTACAATTATGCCGTAGTTGTAGAGACTCGGGGCCGCATAGAATGCCCTGGAATTGAAATAGCCATAACCCAACCTTCGCGGGTGATTGTGGCGCTGTCAGTCTCCAGCCCTGATTTACTACCACCATGATTATTAGATTACAGTTCAATACAGTCTGGAGAACTTTATAGGGCACGGGAATCCAACTGACTGCGGATTCAATTCCTAGTTGGCAAGGTGCTATGGCCGATAGTGCCAAATAGATTCTAGGGATATGAATTATGATGATCTTCGAAGTGAGATTTTCGAGCCTGATCGTACTGCCTCTCGTGTAATCCATTCTGTCAAAAAAAAATTGAGTGGGAGTTTAAAGGACTGTCCTTGGTTCACCATAATTGTGGCGGCATTGATGGACAGCCTAAGTCCTCTGAACGCCGCTTTACATTTAGCGCCACTGAAGGGGATCAAATGTTCGAATATCGTTTCAACAGCTGCAAAATTCAAGCTGTAGCCCGTATGATGTGCGGCAGATATGGTGTTCAAAGCCTTGAATCGTCTAGCGGACGAGGGTTGGACTCCCTCGCGCGTGAAAAGCAACTGTAAAAACAAGCGCTCGTGAGCGTCAAATCGAAAACTAGCAGCGACGTCACCAGTACCGCCACAACTCTTAGCGCCCACACGCGCCAAGAATAAAAGCTTTAAGCAAGGTTGCCTGGGAACTTCGGCTAGATCAGTGGTAGGACCAGCATCCGAGGTTGTTTAACCGAGCCGCGGACTCTCTTACCCGCTCCCGCTCCCACGAAAAACATATGGTGGGAGGACAGCGGCCGTGTCCATCAGAATTCAACGACAAAAAGCCACATTGCATACAGCATGGAACACGGCAGTAAATCTAACGGGAATTGTGCATATTTTTAGTGGCCGGCTGGAATTCACAGGGAGATAAGGTGAGAGGGGCTTACATCCGCCGATACTCTTGAGACGCGCACGAGGTCGAGAGGAGGAATATTGAGTGATGAATTCTCTTGTGGCGGAATGATTCGACGTACACCCACCAAGCGCCCACACACCGATTAAGACATAAGTAAGCGCCGGTGGCGTCTCGAGCAACTTTGGAGGACCCACAAATCCCAACAAATCCCCGAGCCAAAGTGATCAAAATGATGAACGGAGCTGTGGAAAAAGACAATTGGTTGAACCGCAACATGTATCAGAACAGCTATTGTGCGGCATACAGATATTCGTCGGGAAACTCAGGGTCACCTTGATGCTTGAGTCAGAACATATGGACGGGTGCGTAGTACTTGAAGGAGGTATATCACAGCATAGACCACCCGTATCGTTGACTCGTTACATAGACGCGAGGGCTGGGGATACCGGAGACAGCTCGAGCAACGAACCCTCAGTGCGAACAGAGAATCGAGATGGTAGGCATTTACACCAGTCAACGCCGTGGGACAACCGTGACAGAGATCAATCATAGTAGGTTTGCAACGTCTTGAAGACAATGGATTTAGAGAACGTTGAGGATCAATCACGAGTTGGAGATAGCAGACGTCCACGAAGGCCGAAATTGTCCTAGCATCATGACGAAGCGGCGATATAAAATCGTACGATGCCAGACGACGCCGCGGAAGATATATCCTTGCCTGATAAGCGGAAGTTCTCGGGGCGGTGCACGTCTCGCGTCCTGATGTCGGTCCAGTCGAAAAGAGATGTGTTTCCTTTTGGAGTGCGGGGAGTCGCAGGGAAGAAGTCTTGGTGCCAGCGCGGCGCGTTTGACCGACAGACTCCGTTCGTCGCACGATGGTCCCGAGTCACCCACGATGCGAGCTGATTGTTCGGGTAAGAAAATCTGTCGCCTCCCCGCTTGTAGGAAATAGGGCTCGCGCCGTTTTGCGCCACTATCAGAAAACGATGTCTCAACCGGTGGGAGGATAGTCATGGGGAAAGGAAAAGTTGACTCGGGATTCCAGAGCGCGCGCCCTAAACGCAGGACCCCAGCCACCTGTCGTCCAGAAAAGGCAACACCGCGTTAGGCGCTAATTGCTAAAGTTAAGGGCACTCGAGTTCGTCGACTTCGAATTCACTCACGGATTTGTGCAGCATTTCGAATTTTTATTGGCTTTCGTAGTATGTATGTAGCGCATGTAAGGACAGTGGGCCAGGTATATATGAGTAGCTAAGATTACATTAGTTATGCGACAAAAAGCCCAAAATGCGATGAGAGGAAAGTCACCGTGCACGGAAACAAGATGAACTAGATTAATACAGCAGGGATGGAAGCGATAATAAGTAATGCTGGGAGTGTGGGTATGGAGTCCGAGAACGTGCGTTGAATGTGAGGCTTGTTGTGAAATACAATTGGAGGGCGGTTGCGGGTGAGTGCCAAAAATATGATGCAGATGAGAAGGCAGGGAGAATGCGAGGGGAGCTACCAGACAGCAGGAATGGCGAAGGCAAACATTTTGCCCTTCAGGGGGTGAATCTGCGGTATTTCGCTTGATAGCGATAGGCCGGGGGACATCTCGTAATTGCTCTTGGGTTCGTGAATTCTCGCCGTCAGGTCCACGGGCCCAGTCGGCGTCGGTGGCGAAATCGACGAAGCAGGGGACGTCGTGTTGGAATAACTGTGTGTCGGCGTATCCGGCGTCATCGGCGACGCTGAGTTCTTGTATAATGGAGGGGGTACGATGGGTGGTGGTGGCGCCGGATATAGCTTCGTCGGTGTCGCTTGGCGCTGCTGGCCAAATGACGGGATGGGGCTCGTCGTAGAATTCGGTTCCGGAATGGGAGTAGCAGAGGCCGAGGCAGCAGCCTTTGCGGCGCGCTTCGAGACCATATGCAGTGAATATGTCGGATAGGGCCCCTTGGAACCCGGAGGAAAATCCCGCTGAACCATCGCCTCGAAACTGCTCAATATCGGGTTATCGACGGTGAGTTCCCAATCGAGATAGTTGCACATTTCGCGCTCCATCTGATTGATCTCCCGCAGGGTAAACATGCCCTGCGCGACGATACTCCACGATTTATTCGAGTACGTGTCGTCGCAGATGACCTTGGAGGCAATCATGAACGCGGAGATGAAGAGGCGGTGGCCAGAAGAGCCGCGCGCGGTGGGGAAACGCGCTTTTAGGCGCTGCAGCAAGACAAGCGCCGCATAGGTGACGGACTGATGCAACTTTGTGCGATGGAGGGCGTACGCAATAAAATAGGGTAGCTTCGCCTGCGAATGTGTAGATTGCGGGGGGAAGGGGGGGCATGCGAAGAGGTGCGTTATGAATCGTCCGCTGAGTTGGGCAATATATTCGTAGCCATAGAAGGGGTCCGTTTTCGGATGTGCTTGTTGTGGCTGTGATTTGAGCGGGAAAATTTAGAGAAAAGGACGGAGAACATGGGCGCCAACTGACTGGAGGTGGGTTGTATGCGGGCTGCTGCCGGGGAGCATTGAGGGAGACCTTCTTCGGAACGTCGCGATGATGGGGGGGCTGGGCAGGATGGACCGCGGCCATTATTAAAAATTGTCACGAGGTGGATGGCGAGGGGGTGGGTATTTGCAGTGCCTTTAAAGACGGGGCAACGTCAGAAATCGGGCAAGCGACATGGCAGAGATATAAAGGTTGTATGTATGTGGCAAAGCGGTTTCTTATCCACATTCGCGATGTAGATCAGTTTGATCAATAAAAATTTTGCCCCCCAGCACGTGGGAGAACGGGGCAGAACCCCAATGCGGCAAAAGCTGCTTCAACAGCTGGACAAGTCGAAGGCTGCTCACCTGCGGGAATGCAAAAGTGTGCAGCTCAGTTCCGGGGGTGGACTGCTGTTTGCTGGCGGAGTCGATGAGTCGGAATTATTCGGCCGGTAGGATAGATTCCCTGGGTACAAGGAGAGAGTAGGCAAGGATCGTGGGGTTTATATCGTATCCGAACGAGTGTAAGGGCCGATGGGGAGCCGGGAGGACGTGGGGGTTAAGAGCAAGTGTTTGGCACCGCCTCGCTGCGGCGCTTGTGTCACAGTGACGGGTTGTTAATTCTCCTATACGCCCCTTGGCAGTGGACCCTATAGCTACATACTACAATACACCGCTCTCCCCGTTCCGTCGGACAGGGACGCGACACCCCCGCGTCCGTTGATTTTTAGTGCGGGGTTAAGCAAACTTTTTTTATTCGCCCGTCAGCCCATAGGATTCATTCCTCCTGCGTCGTATCTCGGTCTGACCCCGTACCGCTCGGTCTGACCCCGTACCACCCGGGTTTCGTCTCCTGGCTCCGGGTGAGAACACGGCGTCGGCCATAACACTGGCCGTGTGTATCCGGTCGAGTCAACGCACTGTATTCGCATGTTGAATCTCGGCGCCGCTGCGTCTTTCCGCGTGTTTATCTCCTTCAAACTGCGCATTTCACTGCTTTCGCCTGCTCATTGTTTGGCGGCGCAGCGGAGCATTGCTATTCCCCGGAACTTGCTGTTCGCAGAAGCACAATCTAGCCACGCTGCCTCGGGGTGCGCTCAGAGCCACTTTGCATCCCAAAATAGGCGTCGGAGGTCTGTTGGAAACGTCGCACACAGCCTTGCGGACCGACCCCCGAATGAATCATCCAATTTGGAGTGTAGCCGATATCATGCACCGTGTCTACAGCGACTCTCTTGATCTCATTTCGTGGACGATCCCAACAAGTCTTCACAGAAACTGTCACAACCGATATTGTGCGGGCACGACTATTCAGTGAGGCTCAATTTCTGAAGGCATCAGGCCGTAACAGCTATGACAATAATCGGCACCATTAGCCCATCTGTGTGGGTATCCTTCGTCCTCATGGGTCCAGTTCTTTGTCTGCGCCTACCCCACGGCGGTTCTCGAACTTTGTCGGGTTCTTCCAGACACACCGAAATCAGGCTTCATTGACTCGGGAACTGAACCTATTGTAGCACTGTGTCCACACTCCGCAACACCACTACCTCACCGAACGGTTAAGGCAGCTCACCAATTCAAGAACTATCACAGATCAGGCTTTCAAAATGAAGGCGGCGTTTCAGATAGCAGAAAAGGTTGTGCTTGCTATGTTTACCGAATATACATTTTGGTCTCGCCACGTCTAGATGGGCGGACATGGAGCGTTCGAATATACTTAGCTGTGGTGCAATGATATTCTCCCGAGCGGCGAGGCAGACTCCTTTTATCGATTGCTGTTCGACTTGGAGATGGATATTCAGGTTCCTACCCCAGTTACTTGCGCAGCGTCAGCGGCAATCTGCTCAACTGTGAGTTACGAACTAAGAAACAGCTCTCGCTCTGATACTCCTGACTTAGGAGATTCTTAGTGCACGCTGTTTGCTGTAGAAAGGGTCTTGATATGTTCGTCAAAGATGTGGGAGAGCTTCGCAGTGATTTACATACAGGCATGCGAGAAACTCGAAGCTCTGTTCCCATGAGACAATGAGTCGACGTCGGCAAATAAACACGTTGGAACAACGGAGCGCGCTGTACCACGTCTCGGTCAGCTGCACATCTGAGATTATTATCTGTGCTGCAGTATGGGCTTCCTCGGCGCTGGTCTCAATCCGCCGATGTTTTCCGTTATTCGTAAATAACATATCACTGACTCCCGAGCACCACGCTGAGATTCATACACAGAAATGAGTCTTACATGTTTTCTTGACGCAATCTACCGAACATCCCGCTCGGTGGTGACCGGAATAAACAGCGAGGATCTCAACCACGCTGAATATATATACTGTAACTCCTTCCTGCACAGCACCAACATTGAACATCGGATAGTGCTGCGAGCACAGTGTGCTGACCGCAACTGAGAATCCCGGTACATTTCGATTGAACAGTCTTCACAAGATCAGACGGATGTCGCGGGCGCTGAGAAGGAACGAAATGTCGTCTACAGCCGATCATCAGTCGTATTTACGCGCAAGCCGCCCGAATCCTTTACCTCTGGTCCCGAGCCACCGATTCGATTGTCAACGAAGACGATGCCGCAGAGGCTCGAGCGTCGAGATGAAGTTCCCGGCATCATCACCGCGGGCGCCAGATATGCCATTCCATGGATAGAGACGTGGGGGTATTGGACGGGCCCGAGGGAGAAGTAACTCGTGAGCTCCGGCGCCACTCAGACTTTTCATAGACTTCTGGGATGAAGATACGGGATTAAGACGCTTGACTCGGAGAAAGCACATGAATTAGAGGAATCTTGATGCACGAGGGAGCATACAAAGGGATTTCGTAGCGCGATCCTGATACAGAGACAAGTTTGAGATGTGGCAAGCTTAGACTCGAACCATGCGCCAAGCGTGCACAGCGGGAAATCTTTGCGCAGCGTCGATCATCGCAGTTCCAGTTATGTAGAATTACCACGTTAGGGCAGTGAATTAGACTTCCCCACGATTGAATGTTGCGTGGGCGGCGCAGTTGAGGTTAAGAGTGAGCATAGTCACCTGACCGTTCCTTTTTTTTCTCACGGACTCCCTTTAAAACACGGACCCCCATCTCTACCGTTATGACCACGCTCTACCGGATACAAAAGCTATGGCTGCAATTACACTCCACTTCGTCACTGCACCGTATACGCCCCTGCGCCTCACACATGGAGTGGCGAAGAAATGTACCTGATAGATACACTCCCGCCGCAAGCCCGAAGGTTCTCCATTTACAAGCCGCCGGCCAATTGGGGGTTCGCGAAGCCGCGTTATATCGGTTGGAGTAGGCCACGTCTTGTCCACGTCTGCAGCACCATTCAATCGATACTTATTCGATGACGATCCGACCACCTCGATCCCAGCCCGGTCCATGTCGCACCTGAGCACTGAGCCAAACTCCCGAAACCGACGAACATATCGGAACTTCCACAGTCAAGTACTGACTCACTACAGGGTCAACGAAACACGTTCGTTCGCTTTAGATAGATTCAAGGCACGTCGGCCGCTTTTTGTGTGCTTCTTCCTCCCGACATCTTTCGGTGCAACAGAAGTGCTATCTCCTCAAAAGATATCGCTGTATTTCTGCCTTCTCAACAGAAACGGATACATTATTTTTCTTGATCTGCGGAACAATTATCCGACTTCCATGGACGCAAACATAGGCGCCCAACTTTAAAACCCAATCTAATCTCTCGGTGTACAGCGCCACCATCTGATCAGCGCGGCGGTGCATGATG
Source organism: Mycena albidolilacea (assembly GCA_029282495.1). Classification (NCBI taxonomy): domain Eukaryota; kingdom Fungi; phylum Basidiomycota; class Agaricomycetes; order Agaricales; family Mycenaceae; genus Mycena; species Mycena albidolilacea. The sequence goes on along the minus strand of JARIHO010000014.1, from coordinate 544,273 downwards.
GGTCCAGTCCGGGGAAGGCGGGAAACCCGGGCACTGTGGATAGACGTTCACCGAGCCATTCCATTACGGTCCGTATTGTCCGGAATGCAGGGCAAATCACATTCGAGCTGATTTTTATTCTGTACCTGGAGTCGGATCTGTGGTGGGAGTTCCGTGCACATAATGATACAAATGTTCCTGGAATGGTATAAACCAGCCCTGAAATGGCAGATGGAAAGAATACAAAAAGATGGCGGCCTCCATATGATTCCGATTCGCTGCCTCAGGTTGGCTCAGCTCCGTCCTCATCGACGAAACTCTTGTAATACACCCAAGCATCAACATACTCCTCTCCATTCCCATCTTTTCGTCTCAATCGGCCTGCCTTGGGTATCAGGCCAGCTTTGATAAAGCCCAAGCCCTCCCATAACCTATGGCTACTGTCAAACTGAGAGAATCAAGGTCAAACCACGCTCACTTGACCGACGCAGAATTATTGGTGTACACAAGATTGAAAACGCTGCCACGGTAGCCGAGTTTTGGCGCATAATGAACATAGGACTTGGCCAACGCCGCCCCATAGCCTTTGGCCCGCTGCACAGGGGGCACAACAAATCCACCGTTGCAGATCTAGCACGTCGCCATTAAAATAGGATTGAAGATCAATTCCGAAAATACATACATGCGACGATCGTCCTGGATAATTGGGTTTGACCTGGACGAGCTTTAAATTTGGTTCTAGGAACAGAGAAACAAACGATCTGAACATAGTAGTAGCCAGCGACAGATTCCTGCCAGGCCCTTCCCTGCCTGGCTTCTTCGATGGTCAACGGTGTTTCCGTGCCTTCAGGACCTCCAGTATTGCCCGAGTGTGAGATGGCCAAGAAAACATCTCCAGAAAAAAAGTAGGATTCAAAGGCATCAGCAGGCATCGATTCTTGAGGATAAGTCATGCCGCCTTCAACTTCTGTGGCCATCACAGCACCTACAAGGTGCATTAACTTGGAAGTTCATGCTGCTATGTCCAGAGACTAGGCACCGAGATATTCTACCAACCCAGGGTGTAATCGAGCAGCAGCGACGGTCGGAATGTGGTGGACGGTCACATATGGGCTTGATTGTGTGGAATCTCCAAGCGCACGTCGGACGTTCCAAAATGTGGCGGGAAGTGGCGCAGAAATAACTCCGGACGATCTAGAAATGGCTCCGTATGCTGACATTGGAAACGGTCTTCAGTCAAGTCTTCAGTAGAAAGCGCTTGTGGTGATACTGGAGATCATCGATCACCGATAAACTTGGATTCGGAGAATATCGGCCGATGTGCTTTGTGTCTCTTGCCATGTCCGTGATCTGAACGACTGTCTTCAGATTTCACGTCCAGTACATAAGAGAGGCTGAAACGAGCCTATGCTTTGTGTACCGTTGTATTGTCCCAAGCTCGCAGGGCCGGGAAACGCCAAGTCGAACCACCACCGCTTTGAGGACAAGACATACAGGGGTCCATTAAATCGAACTCCTGACGGATACGGACTCCAAAATACTGTGGACTCTCTGGGTAATCCAAAACCCGACCCAACAGTGCTCAGTCGGCACAAGCTTGGGTGCCTCGCAACTTTTAAGCTCACGCGCTCACGGTTCAACTCTTTGCACTGGCTGGTATTCTCAAATTTTGACTAACTCCAAATTCCGCCCTGTGTCTTAATTACACCGCCATGTCTTGGCTCTGCCAATGTTATACATCCGCTCCTGGATTCCTTAAAGTCTGCGAATTTCTTGCCTCGGTTCCCCCTCTCCCACCATGTCTACCGACCCACACCGCGTTGCAGATGCATTCAATGCTGGAAGGACTTTGGCTCCCGCAGCGGTCGGGACGCAAGTGCTCATAATGAGCGCCATCTCTCTTGTAACATTAGTACTCTTCAATGTACTACGGCCAAGGAATAAGGTAGGGCCATTCAGAAACTGGGTAGCACCTTTTGACCCCGTTTAGATTGTCTACGAGCCCAAGGTGAAATACCATGTTGGAGATAAATCGCCCCCACGCATAGGCGATTCCTTCTGCGGTTGGCTTCCACCTCTGCTCCATGCCAAGGAGCCCGAGCTCCTCGACAAAATCGGCCTCGACGCAGTGACTTTCCTACGCTTCCTTCGTCTCATGCGTCAAATCTTTGCCGGGATCGCCATTCTGACTTGTGGTATTCTCATCCCGATTAATTTCCGTTTTAATCGCGACCATGTCAACCCCAAGAAACGCGACGCCCTGAGTGTGTTAACCCTGCGGGACGTCAGGGGGAACACAATCTACGCTCATGTTGCTGTTTCGTACCTCATCACCATCCTTGTTATCGGTTTCATCTACATTCACGGACGGGCTATGGTGGAGCTGCGAAACCAGTGGTTCAAATCCCCGGAATATATCAAGTCGTTCTATGCTCGAACGCTCAGCATCACCAATGTTCCGAGGTCGCTTCAACAGGACGCTGGCTTGACAGAAATTCTTGGCAAATCATTGCCATATCCTATAACCTCCGTTCACATGGCAAGGGCAGTTGGCGACCTCCCACAGTTGATCGAGTACCACAATCAGACTGTCAGGGACTTCGAAGCCGTACTCGTCAAGTATCTCAAAGGTGGTATTCATAACAAATCACGCCCAGTATTCTTGAGCGGTGGTTTTTGTGGTTTTGGAGCGATACACCACGACGCCATCGAATACTACACGTATGTGAAAACACTTGCTTTCAGGAGTTTCACTGATCTCTGTGTTTGTAGGAACAAATTGAAGAGAACCGAGGCTGCCGTCGAAGAGTACCGTTCTAAAATCGACGCCCGCAAACCGGAAAATTATGGGTTTACCTCCCTCGCTGCAGTCCCTTACGCACACACCGTGGCAAGAAAGCTGGCTGGAAAGCATCCGAGAGGAGCCACTGTTACCCTGGCGCCGAATCCCAAAGACATCGTTGAGTTTCTTATTATTGTTAAACGGTTTTATCTGACTCCAGAGGTAGATATGGTCGAACATGAATAAATCCAGACGCTCGATTGCCTGCAAGCGTTTGGTAGGCTTTGGATGGCTCACTACCATCTGTTTCTTCAGTCTCATTCCTCTGTTCTTCGTTGCTGCCCTTGCCAATCTGGATGGCGTACGTCCTCTCCTCTCGGCGGTTCTACATACTCATATCCCTGCGTCAGGTTACCGCAGCGGGATACATACCTTTCCTCGACAGCTGGGTTGGCCATTCGGAATTCACCTTCGCAATCATTTCTGGTGTTCTACCGCCTGCGGTCTCGGGTCTCTTCACGGTGTTTCTTCCTAGAATCATGCGGTGGCTCGGCAAGTATCAAGGCGCCTTGACACACGCCAGTCTGGATCGCGCTGTCGTTGCGCGGTACTTCGCCTTCTTGGTGATCAGCCAGCTCATCGTATTCACCCTGATCGGCGTTGTATTCAGTAATCCACATCATTTTCGCTTTGAATCCCAACTGACCCAATTCCTGCAGACTCTGTCACTGAAATCGTTGATCTCGTTGGAAAGCATGCCAGCACCAAGGCGATACTGGCTAATGTGGACAGTAAGTTTGCAGTGGACGAATGATGTGGATCATACCGACATCGTCCAATAGAATTACCTGGGAAAATACCCAGAACGTACATCAACACATCTACCTTCTGGCTAAAATTCTTCCCGTGCGTCATTCCAAGCTAATGGCCATTTACATACTCAACATTCAACAGACTTCGTGGTTTCCTCGTCGTTTTCGACCTTGCTCAGATTACCAAACTGGTGTGGGTCTCATTCAAGACTCGGTCGGTGAACAGGCTTCTCTGTACAGTTTCTCTTTTAACGCGATCTCTGTAGGGTTTTTGGAAGAACCCCCCGCGACATACGCGAATGGACACAACCGCCGAGATTCGAATATGCTATTTACTAGTGAGTGAATTGGCACTTGATGTCGACTACTCACTGACGTTTCTACAGTTCTAACTTGGTAAGCTCGTTACCGTGTAGAAATCCGGCTCGATTCTCAATCCGTTCAAGCTATTCATGTGTGCCGTTGGCCTGATTTTTGCGCCACTTGTTCCGTTGGTTTCGTTGGCGGCTGCCATCGTGTTTTGGATCAGCTCGTGGGTTTATAAGGTGAGAGCTCAACCGATGTCGTGCACAACCCTTCTGATTATCCCACCAGTACCAATTGATGTTTGTATTCATTACCAAGGTCGAAACCGGTGGAGTGAGCCTAAATATATGTCTGCCCGGCTCCGCTAATTTTGAATAATAGCGCCTGTGGAACGTCGTTATCAACCGAGTTTTAGTCTCGCTCTTTTTGATGCAATGCCTCATGATTCTCAGTAAGCACCGTTGCAATATCCCGTCATTGACTTCTGAACCTCCTTGTAGCCATCGGTCTGCAACTCAGTTTCCGCTCCACCAAGATGGCAATCGCGATCCCGCCCATTCTAATGATCATCATCTTCAAAATCTACATGAACCGCAAGTTCAACAAGAACTTCTATTACTACCTGCCCAACGAGGAGGAGCTCCGCACGGCGCAGGTACATTCTACCCGCTCGGACACCGTCAAACAGAAGCTGCAGCTTCGCTTTGGACATCCGTCGCTGCATGCTGAACTGTTTACACCCATGGTCCACGCCGACCAGATGCATCTTCTCCGGCAAGTCTATGCTGGCAAGATTGAAGAGACGGAGGAAGGCAAAACAAAGGACGCTAACGTGCAAGTTCTGGGAGGGCTGCGAATTGCTGCGATCCAGCAGGTAATATTGAATGACTGCTCATGTTACACAATGCTGACGCGTGCGATTGTAGAGCGACCTCCAGTACGACCCGGTTATGTACAGTCGCGACCGGGGAGAGTACGACTACGACAGATATTCATTGGCTTCTTCGACGATGCTCAGCCCAGCGCTTTCGCAGTACAAGGAGAATCTTGCTCCGCATCCCTCCCTTTCATACGCGCGACAATCTTACCTTGGCTCCGATACAGACAGCGGAATATTAAGCCCCCAGAGCATTACCTCGTCGCCGCCTAGTGCGTTAGGCCTGTCACTTTCGCCACCGCCGCAGAGCTACTTCGACCCACGTTTGGCGCAATCCCCGGTCGAGCAGCAGCCATTGCCGCATGGTCGAGAATCGTCGGTTCTTTCGTGGCCTATGTCAGCGGCGTCATCCCAAGTACAGCCAGCCCCCGCGCAGATGCCTCGGCCCATGTCCTCGGCATCGTCCCAGGCACCGCAAGGATACGGGAACCCTGCGTCGCAGATGCCTCGACCCGTATCGGCGGCGCCGTCGCATCTCCAGCCAGCATATGAAAATCACCACCACTCGATGTCTGCTTACTCGCAGGACTCGGCCCCACGGGCATCTTCGAGGCGGGAGTCACACAGCCCCAACCGTCAATCCCAGCAGCCTTGGCCGTCGCATTCTCCGCAGCCGTCTCAGCATTCTGCACATTCCATCCCATATGTCGCTCCTCTGCGTCCGCAGCGAGCGTCGACTGGTGCAACGCCTCCTCCACAGGGATGGTCTCCCCAATCTCAGATTATTGAGGAGGTCCAGCGCCATCCTGAGGACTCCTCAGCTGTGTTCCAATTCGGTGCTCCTGCATATACTCCACCGGAGCCTGCGGGACCACCGGCTCCCGAGGGACCATCGTTCCCGCAGGCGCAGGTATCTTTTGTGGAGCCGCGGTTTGAGCATCAGTAGACTGGAAATTGGGATTGGGGATTGGGACATATTTATACTTGGTGGTCGTGTATTTTATGGGGTCAATGGAATTTTGTTCAAGGATGTACGAAAAAGATAGGGGCATAACGAACAAAGGCGCGCCAATCAAAATAGAAATTCTCTCTCATCTCCCACCCAATCGCGGGTTGCGGACACGCTGTCGTTCATGGCCACGGGCAATCTTGACTCGTTCATTGTATCTGCGCGACCTCAGCCCCAATCGCTCGCGACGTCCCAAGAAATTCGGGATCGGGGTTCGTTTTTCGTCGCGACAATCTATGCAGCGTCCTCGCCCGCGCAAGCAGCCGGGTGCATCGCGCATCTCACTAATGTGCACGCGCAAAAGCCCGCGTCACACGAAATGCACGCCTGGCGGTGTATGGTGCTGAAAGGCGGGCGCACGGGTCTTGGAGGACCCGATGATTTTGAGGTGCGCGAAGGCAGCGCGGACGATGGTAAGCGCTAGCTTCCAATAACGCTCCTTCAATGATCCCAGTGCGATTCTTGCTCATTGAATTGAAGGTGAGCGGTGGGGTGGAGAGAAGATCTTGACGGCCATGCGCAAGCAGGGTGTTATTGACGCGGTGGTGGTCGTGAGCCGGTGGTATGGCGGCATCATGCTCGGCCCCACGCGCTTTTCACACATCGAAACCTGCACGCTCGAGGTCTGCCGCGAATTCAAGCGCAGAGAAGAAGTCAAGGACGCGCTCACGACTCTACGCAGTCTGGACGACATTCTCGCGCAGCTGCGCGACGAACTTGCGGTGCTCAAGGGCGAGGGTGCTGCGCCAATGAAGACCCCGGATTACTCTGGCTGGATCGACTGGGACCTGCCCAAAGCGCGGCGGCTTATCCGTGCTAGGGAAGGTTCCATAAACAGCGTCAAGGAGCTGCTTTCTAAGCACCAGGGAATGCAATAGGACTGCCGCGTCGACGACGCGTTTGGTATTACCTGTCTCCTTCCACCTCTGGCTTTCCGGGCTCACGACCCCGGACGGATCCTCGCTTCATCATATCCCGCCCACATTCGTGTGTAAACACATGCTGCTCGCCATCCTCATTCCGGAGATGCGTCCACACATCGACTCACAAATCCATCACGCATGATGAGCACCTCTGACCACAAACGTCATTCTACGTAGAAGCGCACTTCGCCCTATCTGTCTGTCCGTCCCTGTTGACTCGGGACCCCGCATCGCGCATCGTTGATAAGTAGCGGGAGTGGGATTGGGCGTCGATCTGATGGACTCGGGACAAGCGGTATATGGCAGCCAGTCGCCCACATTTGCAGATCTTCATATGTCGAGGGAGAGTTAGGCGGCGTCACTCACGGCCCCAGTTAGAATAGCACTGGCAGTAAGTTAGCAGTAGAATGATTATCATGGTGGACTGTCTCTAAAGTGCTCAACCTCAACACACTCAGATGCATTCACCACCGCGCCACAAACCCGCCGCTCTCAAATAAATCGGATAATCGATAATTAATTACTTCCGCTACGGGCGCCCCGACTAATCAGGGTCGAGATAGATGGTGGCTAGCTCGAGGCCAAGTAATTGAAATGTTCTCCTTTCAAGTTTCCTGAACGAGAGTTGGATTTCGGGAGAACAGCCTGCGCGCTTCTGCGCGGTAATTCCCCTAGGCATGTTCTTCAGCGCTTGGATATGTATTATGAGATGTACCTGGGAGTGGCGCACATAATGAAACTTTGAGGATATTGAGCCATTGATGATAAATCATGCGCAGGTGTACGTATACATGTCCTGCCCAACGACGGAAGGAAATTAACAGTGCTTCATTCTGGAGTCTGCGCGCCTGTTGAGGAGACGAGAGAATTCTCGCCCGTCTAAAGAACGCCGCTTTCTGGCTCAAGACGCCCAACGATCCCCGAGTCAAGAGAGGATACGCGCCAAAGTATCTGTGGGACGTCACACGCGCCACAGTCTGAGCGTCTGAGGATAATTTGGAGAATGACTCGGAGAGAACGTCTTCTATCCTGACCCATGACGCCCAAGGATTTTATTTTGGGAGAGGTGATGATATGCGCCAGAGCGTCTGAGGATAATTAACCGCCAGGAGAACGTGTGCTGGACTACTTTCGACTAGAGAGGAACCAACTAACGGAGCGCGGTGGAAGTCTGGCGGTTCTGTCAGTGCAGCGCCGAGACAACGGCCTTGGTTACATCGAACACGGAGGAAACATAAAGGAAGCGCCGTGCGCCCACAATAATTTGGGGGGTAGGCGTCTTTCGACGTCGAAGTCGGAGGTCGCCGAGAAAGCAAACGAAGCGTATAGGTCGCGTTAGGTCGGGCGGCTCGAGGTAAGCGCCATGTATGTCTTCTGGATTGTCTCGAAGCGTCTATTGCGCCAGGAAAGTAACACGAGACTAAGAACAGAACAGAGTGAGTCAAAATCAAGCAGAGGTAAAAAGAACGCGCAGCATTTTCGTGGGTGGAATAACGGCGATAAGACCCACCACCACCCCAGTTTCGAGAGCGTCGAGGAAGGTCAAGAAAAACGAAATCGGAACGAGCGGGAAGCAGGAAGCAGAACAACAAGTCTTCTCTATACAGTATAACGCGCCCACAGTTCGATTAAAACAAAAATATCGCCGTATTACGATAACTTTCCACCTCCATCCTGGTCTCGGCCAAATAACCACGATAATCACTTGGCGCCGTAGCGCGCCTTGCGCCCGATGTCGAAGGGCACGTATTTGTATTTGATCATGTGTCTGCGGGGCGAGACGAATAAGCACGAATATTGCAAGGAAGGGCGGAAGATGAAGGACAAAGAAGAGGCAGGTCGGCGATCAAGAATGGACAAGACAGAAAGAGTACGCACTGGATTTGCCGCCGCATGGTCAGCGCAAAGAGGACGAAAAAGTACACGACGAGGATGGGCCAGTATACCGGGACGTCGAAGACCTCTGACACGGTGCAGAACAGCGCGACGAGCGTCGCGCGTGTTGCGGAGAGCCTGCGGCAGAATGAGAACTGATAGCTAGCCGCGCGAGCAATGCACGCACCAAAACTGCCATTCGGGGAGGCGGCGCACAAACGGCCGGAACTCGTCGTCGCGCGAGCTGGGGAGCGGGGACACCGGGTCGCTACCACCTTCCTCGGCGTCGTCCGCGAGTAGATCCTCCTGCAGCGAAGGGTCGAATTTTGGCTGCAGGAAGGCGAGGAGGAGGTTGAGGAGGTAGATGGCGAGCGCGTAACAGACTGCAGGTTGGGTTTGTTATTTTTTAGTTCGCTATGCATAGCAGACGCATACCGATGTACCACTGAAAATTTGGTCAGTATTTCTGAACAAAAGACAAGTCCACGCTACTCACGCCCTGAGAGAAGACTATGCGGAGGAAAAAGAGCGCCAGGAGGCCGGCGGTTGCAAGCCAGCGCTGGAGTATATGTGGCGTCCAGCGGTCAAGGAACTGCTGGTACTGACGCTGTACGCGAGTAAACTGGCCCTGGAGGTTCTGTACGGGGGTCTGTTCCATGTCGGAGGCGGACATCATGGTCGTTATATGCCGCAGCAAGTCGTTCGTGGCAAGACGAGCGTGTTCTTCGCTTCTTCGCACGCGACTATTTATAATACAATGTCATCCAAGAAAATTATTCCTTTTTCTACTTCTTCCCTGCCTTCTTCTTCTTCGGTCGCTCCTCCTCCTCCGAGTCCTCGTCGGAGCTATCCTTCGCCCGCTTCGCAGCCTTGGGCGGCGCCTTTTTCGACTTGACCTCTGCCTTGCGCTGGGCTTCCTCCTCATCCTCATCGTCGTCCGACCCGAATGGATCATCTTCTGCCTGTTTCTTCTTCAGCTGCGGCTTCGCTTTCGCCTTTGCGTCGCCCGCAGGCTTGTCGGGCTTTGGAGCCTTTTTGGCGGCCTCCTTCGCTTCCGCAAGCTCCTCAAAATACGCCTCCTTCAACGCCTTGAAAAACTTGCTTCAGTACTGGCTGGCTCATACATGCACTTTCTTACCTTGGACTCGCTATCCGAAAGTATCGCCGTTGTCTTCCATGTCTGAAACAATGGTTAAAACAACAAAAATAGACGCCTCATGACATGGAACTACCGTCGACTGTAGCCCACTGGGGTGCTTGCTGTCGATCCCCAGCGCTGTGTACATGTTCGACTTGACCCCGCTCAGGTTCATCCCGTGGTTCCGCAGGAGCACCTTCATCACCTGCCGTGCGGCTTCAGTGCCTGCCCATTCTATCAGAACCAAGGGAGTGATTCTCACCTCAGTAACGGCGTCCTTGTCGTACACATCGGGTATGTATATGCAAATGAGGTGCTGCGACGCGTTGCCGTTCTCGGGGGACGTGGCGACCTTGACACGGAACGCGCTCGTCGCGGCGAGCGGCCCCTCAACCAAAGACTCTGTTACAAGGTTTGGTCAGTTAGAAACCAAAAGACGGGAAGGGCACTAACTCGCGAGGCTCGCCCATATCACGTCGACCTTGTCCGCCGGTGCGAAGGACAGCCTGGACCGTGTCAGGGCGTGCAATAGCTACCACCTTTGTAACGCGTACCATTTCCCTGACACGAAACCGTGCTTGATGGCAATATCCTTAAACTTTTCTGTCGCCTCTGCTTGTACCTACCGTAGTATTGAATTGAAAAACTTTATAACACATGGAAATCCGCGTACCTCTTCCCGCACCTCCTTTTTCCCCTTTGCACCTGTATACGAAGCCGACATGAACAAAAAACGCGTCGAATATATATATACGTCGTGCACTCACCCGTCTTCTTACTCGAGCGCGCTGGGATACTCGCGTCGTTTTTTATCTCCTCCACGCGCTCCGAAGTCGCCTCCACTGTTCGTATGCCGTCAGTCAACTCTAAGGCGAAAAATCAAACACGCACACAACGCGGCGCCCGCCTCCAGCGCCTCGGCCGCACCGGTATCTTCCCTTGAGGGGGCGCCTTTTTGGACCCAGATCCACTGCAGCTCATCTTCAGTTGTAGAGACGAACGCAACGCGGCGCGACTCACAGGCTTTGAATTGCTGGTGTCATTCTGAACCATCGACGGCTTGTACTTCAAATTGGGACGCGTTAGTCTTTTCCACATATATTCAAAACTCCAGCAGCGCCGCGTACCTTTTTCAGAAAGTCAGGGAGAGAGAGCTCCGAGTCCGCAGACCAGGCGTAGGCATATTTTTGAGGCAGGGAGTCCTCGCTTGTCATGGTTTTAGTAGGAGGAAAAGCAGATACACGGTCACGCGGGGTCGTAATTGAACTTTTGATACGCGCTTCAAATAATTTACTCGAAGGCAAAACCAAACTCGCGCTCGAGGAACTCTCGCATCGGTCCCGTCTCCATCTCGACGTACTCTATATCCCTCGGTCCCTCTCCCGCGTTCCCCCCTGTCGTGTGCACCCTCGCACGCCTCACACCGTCCGATTTCACCATATGCTCCGCGAACATGACGCTCCGCCGCGCGCCCCCCGTGCCTGGCAGCAACCGCGTGACGAGGAAGAATCCCGTAAACGCCGCGAGCGGGTGCGCCTGCGAGTAGTAGTCGTACAGCCCGATGTCGCGCACCGTGATCGACGCGAGAAGGAAGTGGTATTGATGCGCCCAGGTGCTCGGCGTGTCCGTGTCGGGGGCGTTGGGGAAGGATTCGAAGTTGGAGCCCGCGGGGAGTGCAGTGCGCCGGTACGTCGTCCAGCCCGGGATGATATCTATGGGCGGCGTGTCGGCCGGGTCGTGCGGCAGCGGCTCGTGTCGGATCGTCCACGCCTCGAACGGGTTGAGCCCCGCCACTGTCGCGCCGTCTCGCAGTGGTATCCTTGCGAAAATTAGCACTCATAAATCTTCCAATCAAGAATGCGTACGGGATGGGACATCCCCCACCGCCAAAGCCCACATCCAGCACGTAGCGCTCCCCGCTCCCCGTCCAATCTACCACGAGCACAATATGCGTGATAGTGCCCCACTTGTCTTTCACCACTGTATCCGTCGAATCGAGGTTCGCCCAGTTCTTGAACACCTTAGCCGCGACCTCCGATACCCGGAAGCCAAGCCCGCGCAACAGCGCTGCGAACGTCGGGTTGTTCGCCCAGCAGTACCCACCGGCATGGTGATTTACTGGACGAAGTGAGCTCTGCAACTTCATGGTCGTGCAGGTGTCCTACCGATCCGCTCGAATGCCGCAGTCCTCAGCGGCATTGAGTACAATCCGCTCTGCAGCACGATGGGCTCCGACGCGCCCTTCCACGCTCCCTTTGGGACGTGCATGATAGTTGTGTCTTTCGGGACATTTTCGTGGTGTGCCTGCCGAAGGACTCTTGAATTGACTTCCCACTCGCAAGATCGTTCCTAACCTGGTAGACTTCTGAGAGCAGCTCGAGCGACGACGCGGATGCTGCCAAAGATGTCGGAAGCTCGATACGGGCGAGGTATGCCGCGATCTGGTCGGGCTTCAGCGCGTCAGTAGCAAATGTCGGTTCGCGGGCCATTGAGAAGGATTCAAGGATGTTCGAGTCATGGCGCAATCTGGAGATTAGATCATCGCAGTGCGCAAAAAATATTACCGTTGACGCTGATGAGAACAGAAACTTGAAAGATCTCGTAACATGAATCGGTGCACTGGCGCAAGGGGTGGATATTGTACACTAGATATTTTCAAGAAAAATACATGTACTGGAGCTTCGGCTACTGGGCTGAGCTGCCGACGCTTTCATGAGTTTTGAGCTTCTTCGTCTTCCTCTCCTCACCGCCCTCTTGAGCAGGCACAGCAGCCTCCGACTGACGTCCCCGCTTCACCCCACGCCCCTTCTTCTTCTTCCGCCGACCTTTGCCCTCTTCATCATCCGAGGATTCTTCCGCCACTTCGACGGCGTCCGGCTTGTACTCTGCCGCCTCCTTGTCTATGCGCCTGCTCCGCCTGGTCCGCAACGGGCTGTTCGACGCCGCCGCCGCGATACCCTCCGCCTCTGCCGCCCTAATGCGCTTCGCAGCCGGACTCTCATCATCTTCCTCCTCCGTCTCATCGCCCTGCGACTGCACGACGGATGGAGTCGGGCTACCACGGTCGCTCTTCTTCCGCCCACGCTTCGTTGCAGTCTTCACAGACGCCGTCGAGCTCGACCCTGCCAAAGAATTCGGCGGCCTCGACGAGGTCGACATCGGGGACCTCAGTGCTCCAGGCGAGAACGGCCCGCCGGCGTCCGACGCAAACGACCCGCCCGACGACACGCGCATCTGCTTCGACATCGAGCGTTCGTGCCCGAGCCCATGTTGCTGCTTGACCGGGCGTTCCTCGCCCGGCCGCGGGAGGTAGTACACCTCCTGCTCGCGGAGGATGTCCACCCCCACGAGCTGCCGCAGAATACCAATCAGATATGAGCTGAAGTTCAGCGAGTCGAGTTCGGCGATCATGCGGTCTCCATCCTCTGGCGTCGCGTCGCCCATGTCCTGGATATCCTCCTCCTCCATTAGCTCGCGGTCGCCGAGCGAGCAGCCCGGCACGACGAAAAAGAGCCGCGGGCCGGTCTTGTCTTCGTCGTTCTCTGGGAGGCTGATTTTGTGGAAGCGACAGTGGGAACGCGTTACCGGCGAGCTCCCACCGACTGGGGTCCCTCTGCGAGGAGGTGCTGGTGCCGGTGCTGGTGCTGGTTGTGAGCTCGTCGATGGTGCGGGAGGTTCGTCGTCAACAATCTCGGCCACGCTCTCGTTGGCGCTCTCGTTGATATTGACGCGAGAAGGCGTCCGTTGCAGCAGGTGCTGTGTTTGCGTGGTATGACGGGACAACGGAAGAGGGCGGTGGAGTGTGCCCGGACGATTGTGAGAATGCGAGTGCATCAGCCTAAGCGGCGGTGGCGGCGGTGGCGGAGGGGGCGGAGGAAGTTTCGGCGCTGCATGGGGCGGACGCGAAGTCTTGATGATACTATTCACTCTCGCGAGGGTGGGCGATGAATCTGTGACCACTGTAGACGAATGTGCGCTTCTTACGCTAGCAACAGAAGAGGAGCGCGAGCTCCCGGGATTGAGTAGGCGTGCTGCCGAACTGGCGCTGGAGGTTGATGAGGCATCGTCGTTGTCGAAGTACTCCTCCTTGGCCTTCCCTTTGCCATTTAACTTTATTGCGCGAGACAGGCGGGATTGTGCAATCTTCCCTGTGTTTGAGGTGGATTCATTGGCAGGACGTCCTCGCTTTCGTTTTAAAGAAGTCTCGGCCTCGGCGGAAGGCTTGACCGAAAGATCAGCATCTTCATCCAAGTCGGACCCTGAAGCGGCTTGAGGACTGCGCTCCGCCCGGGAACTAGGGACTATGTCCAATGAGCTGCAAGTCCTGTCAGAGTGGCATCGTCAAGAGAAATTTCCGGTTTCACCTGGAAACTTCATCCGCGGCCACCACGTTTTCCATTTTGTCTTCGCTAGGAACGTCTCTCTCCTCTGCCTGGTCTTCTAACACGTCAACAGATGCAGCAGAAACTTCCACAGGCTCAAGAATAGGCCTACACATTTGGTCAGACAGAGTTGCAAAAGAAATACGAACATACAGATCATCTTTTGAAGTTTCTTCCGTGCGATCGTGTACTGCGGGAGTGGATTCCTGCATTGCAAGCACATCGGCGGCTGGTTCTTCGATATCAGTTTTGTCGACGACCTGAGGTGGTACATCGCCTGCTGCCTCCTCTGTCGCAGGAACATCGGCGGGTTCTTCGTCAATGTCGACGGCCGGTTGCAATGTATCATCTGCGGCCACGGACGAAGAGGAATCTTCATAGTCAGGATCGTCATCGCCGGCCGCGTCAGTCTCTGACTCTTCGTCCGAGATCTCGTCTATGCCCTCAACGGACTGCGCCTCCTCCGAAACTTCAAAGGACTTCGGATCCTCCACTTCAGGCTCCTCCGTGAGTCCCTTGACATCAGACTCAGCGGAAGGCTGAATCTCCATCCCATCCTCCTCGTGAGAAACATGGTTATCCATTTCGACGTCTGAGGCTTTGACGTCCGACTCGCTGGGATATTGAAGGTCCATCTCATCGGTGTTGGGAATATCGTCGACAGAGGGTGCAGGTTTGACGTCCGACTCGGATGGACACTGCAGTTCTATCTCGTCGCGGTCGTTGTTATGAGAAGTGGCTGCAGATGTCGCGTCGTCGCCCTCCGTCTTCTCCTCCGAATCTTTGTCGCCCGTTGAAGAAGGTGAGATTTCTTCTTGTTCCATGGGATCAGGACGTTCGCCCGGAGTCGACAGACTGTACGGGTAGGGGTCGAACTCGAGGACGGGAGTAGCGCTGGCAGCCAAAGTCACTTCCGATGGGTAAGCAGTCAATATGTGTTCGGGTTGGGTAAAATCCGCCGCAAAGTCAGTTCCGTTAGTTTGAGATTGGTCGATGGCAACGGGATCCTCCTCCATCTCCACGGAAGATAGCGCGGCGACGTCGAGTTCTGGAGCTACAGCTGTTGCTTCATCTTGCAGCGACGTTGCATCTACCATGCCCTCTTCTGCGTCCCCGCCTCCACTACGTCTTCAAGTTAGCAGCCAGATCATTCCAACTCTCTAGGTACTCACTTGGCGAACACAGCCATATTTTCTTCGGTATGGATAAGCTCCACTGCACTTCCAAGGTCGACATGTTCACCTTTCGGGATCTCGGTATCGGCTGGAAGGAGGTCATCGATAGAGTGAGGGGTTGTCGCTGCCGAATCCACTGCTGAAATGGCCCCAGAAGGAGGCGTGAACAAGCCCGAATCTGGCCGGATCGCCTTCAAGACCGACGCGAGGGGAATGGATACAGGCGTTGCGTCCACCGTGGACAGAAGGGGAGGCGTGGTCTGTCGCGAGCCAAACGGATCATGGACAGTGGGGTCGGCCGATACAGGCATGAGGATGGTGCTGCCCTTGCTTCCGTTCTGTTGAACTGGCTCGTCCACTGGTATTTGACCGTCCACTTGCTCTTCGCGCAGGTCCTCTGCTGACTCGGGCATAATTTCTTCAACATCATCCAGCCCCTGGACGCTCTCCACCAGCTCGTCAACATCTCGGGCAGCCATCTCTTCGTCTACCGTAACAACATCTAGGCTCATTCCACGCTCGTCAGGTTCGTGGTCCGTGAATGACTCCTCGACCGTGAAGTGCTGAGGGTCAACCGACACGCCGCGCGACACTGTATGTGCGTCAGCATCTTCGAGGTCCTCCAGGTCCTGTTCACATTCTTCCACCTCCGTGACGAAGTATTCTGGCGCCGGAACGGAGTCGATATCTTCAGCTCCCTCGTCGAATTGTATGGGTGCAGATTCCGACTCGAAGATCGGGAGTTGGTCGCTGGTCCCGAACGTCTCTGACTGCGGATACTCATCTATGTCGTCCTCGACGGGGGTTGCGAGATGCCCTGGCGCAGAGGCCGGGATCCCATGCGGGAACGCAGGCGGGTTGTTCCAATCAAAGGTTTCCAGCTCTGCATAAATATGAGTATTATAAGAACAGAAGAAAATAATGGTCGAACCGTTCCGGGTCTGGTGCACATCTTCCTCGGGTTCATCGACCTCGAAGACCTGGAAGGAATGCTCCGGTTCGATGGGAGACGACAGAATGGGGCTTGAGCCTGGAAGGACGTCGTCACCATAATAGTTTGGGGCGGGGATGTCAAAAGGAGCGTAGATGTCCTCTTTAGCTTGCTCGTCTTGGTCTTCCTCTAATACGAGATCCTCGTCCGCTCGAGGGTCTTCCTCCGGGGCCGCCTCCTCCTCTGCCTCCTCCTCGTCCGATTCCAAGTCGATGATCTCCGGTTCTCCGCGTTGAGGCGGGTGAACATCGTCATCGAGTTCATCGTCCTCTTCCCCGAAAATGTCTTCGTAGACGTTCGAATCATCCGCTGCACGAGATGGAGAGGAGACTAGAAGGCATTCTGCGATTAGAATATAATAATCCATATAAGTAACGCGCTTACCGGCTTCGTTCTCCGACTCCGAACCTGTTTCCTCTCCCTGGTCGCTATAGTCTCGTTCGACAGCATGGCCGCGTCCAATGAGCAGAGAAGTAGGGTTCGCGTTTTCTCCGTCCGAGTACTCTTCGCCAGAAACTTCGCCGTCCTCGGGTTGGAGTCCATTTGTGTCCTCGTCGTCCGAAATTACCTCCATAGCTTCTGGATCTATCTCCTGTTCTTCGTCTCCGTATTCCTCTTCATCCTCTGCATCTTCCTCATACTGCTCCGCGTACTTTTTGTACCGGGCATGAGCGCGCGCAGAGCTCTCCCCATTCCGAATCGCCTCCTCTTCCTCCTCTTCATCGGAAGTGCGGAATTCCTCCTCCTCTTCTTCCCACTCCTCCTCCTCCTCCTCCTCCTCCTGCTCTTCCTCAGAGTCCAAATCAATTTCAATAGGCGCGCCACGGTCCCCCTTGCCAAGCCCAGGCCCCTCCCGTGGGTCGCGTCCCTTCCCCTTCGCGTTCGCACTAGTCGCCCTACGCGCCTGCACGTCCGCAAACGAGTCGTCCATCTCCGCGTCCGCGTCTTCGTCCTCCTCAGGGGCGACCGGCGCTTCGCTGCCCTCCGACGACGGAATATGCCACTGCGTCCTGGCTTTTGGTTTCGGTGGCAGCTCTGCCTGGAACCCGAGCGCATCGCGCAGCGCGCCGGTGATGTCCCCAATCCACGTGTCGAATTGTGGCTGGGTGAACTTTTCGTACGGGTTCACGATGGGGGCTTTTGGGATCGCGACGGGCCTTTGGAAAGACCGTGCCACAGGGAGATTTTGGGAGGCGCGAAAGAAGGGTGGAGAGGACATGATAGATGCTATAACATACGTGTTCTGAAGGTAGAACGAGGTAGCACTAGCAAGGTGCAGAGGTGCAGGTAGGCGCGCTAACAGCAAGTGTCACAAATGAGGTATTTACGGTGATCCGTAAACGGCAAGTGATGCTACAACAAAAGTATATACTTAAGTACTGAGAATCCTGCAACAAAGTCCTTAGAATACTTCAGTCCCAACAACGACCCGATTGTTGTCGATGTGTATCCGCAGCGAATTTCCGATCCAACGAGGGGTCAGTGCGCCAAAGCCAATTGCTGGACCATCTCCGAAGAAAACGTAGCCCGGGATATACCTGTCGACAAAGCTTCGCAGGGTTTAATTTCGAGTAAGGTTCAAGTGAATACACGCACGCCTTGACGCCCGCATCGGACATGCCCTTCCCGCCGTTACGAGCTTTCATGTGATGCTCTTGCTCCAACCGCCAGGTGTAAATGACGGACAGCGGAGATTGTACAGCAGAGGGAGAGGGTTGAAGCTCGGGGACGGTTCAAATGAAGCCTTTCAGGTCGGAACAACACGCGCTGACCTGCACGAAAATATCGAAGAAATCCCACATGGGGATGTAATTCTTCAGCGCCTCGTTCGCGTCTAGCACGTCCTGCTTCCGGACAGAGTCATCCATCCGTAGCCGCTGTCGCTCTTCGGCCCATGCACCATCCCACCGTGCATCCAGTTCGTCCAAAGAGACGGGATAAAAGCCAACACACCAGCCTTCGAAAATCACAATGTCTACCGGTGGGGCGACAACGACGGCACCCTCGGAGCCTGCGGGTAAACGGTCGCCCTCCCCGCCAAACAGACTCTTCTCGAACCGAGGTATTTCAACCGACTTTCCCTCCTTGAGTTGTGTGAGAACCTGCAATCCAAGGGAAATGTCGTGCGTTCCCGGTTGACCGCGACCACGCCATAGGGTGTTGTCTGGATGCGTCTCGGCAAGGGACACTAGCCCTGCATGAGGAAGATAGATGTCGTCGAGAGAAAGCAGGGCGACATTGAGCGAGTGGGAACGAAGTTGAGTTACAAGGAGAGCAGAGAGGTATGATTTTCCCGATCCTTGGGGTCCTTGGAGCGCGACAAAGAGGGGTCGGGCGTGTGCTGCAGAGATAGCCCGAAGAACGTGCGCGACAAGAGGCTCGAGGGCGGACATGCTATGTACGGTCTTTGTCTTTCCAATGCAATCCAGCAGAGATTCGAAGAGTCGGCCCTGAAAGCAGCCCGTTTGTTGGTTTGAAGACGGATTGAGAGCTCGGGCAACTCAAGAGGTAATATATAGCCGGATTGAATTTCGGCGAAAAGGAAGAAGGTTGTAGACCGACAATTCCCGTAGACAGATCGGGTTACCGGTCTAATTCCCTTCTGCCACCACGACCATGTCTTGGGCATTGCCACCACGGAACGCTATCTTCAGTGGCTACACCATGGGCTACGATTACTTTCAAAAGCTCGTATTGGCTCTTAGTCCAGACTTCACAACGATCTGCCGCGAAGACGGCCCACAGCCTTTCGAAATGTATGTCTGCGAGTACGACGTCTGGAGGAGGAGGCTGCCCGAGGAGGAGCTCGAGAAAGCTCCTGTCCTGAAAGGTATGCAAAACAGTTCCGCATCCGGTGACACGCCCTGTTCACCGACTGCTCCTCTCAGTTTTCAATTTCAGCTGGGAGAAAGACCCTGACGCCAACACCAAGTTCTTTTTTGCGACAGGTTGTGTACCCGCTCCCGACGATTCCGTTACGGAGACCTCTCCGCCCACAGCGCATGAGACAGATGTCGATAGAAAGTGTCGGGACGAACTGATAGAACTCATCAAGCGTCGTAATAATTTTTCGGTGGACAAGAGTCGTCTTCGGTTCGAGGCCATCAAGGATGTTCACCCGTACTACGACTCTCTTGGCGTGCGTATCTTCTCACTTCCGCTATTCCATTTCTACGATGGTTATCCTTCAGCCCCGCGCCACCACGACCATGTCTTGGGCATTGCCACCACGGAACGCTATCTTCAGTGGCTACACCATGGGCTCCAATTACTTTGAAAAGCTCGTATTGGCTCTTTGTCCAGACCTCATAACGATCTGCCGCGAAGACGGCCCACAGCCTTTCACAACGTATGTCTGTCAGTACGACCCCTGGAGGACGAGGCTGCCCGAGGAGGAGCTCGAGAAAGCTCCCATCCTGAAAGGTATGCAAAACAGTTTCGCACCCGGTGACAGTCCGGTGACGCGCCCCGTTCACCCACTGATCCTCCCAGTTTTCAATTGGAAGGAAGACCCTGATGCCAATACCAAGTTCTTTTTCGCGACACGTTGTGTACCCGCTCCCGACGATTCCATTACGGAGACCTCTCCGTCCACAGCGCATGAGACAGATGTCGATAGAAACCGTCGGGACGAACTGATAGAACTCATCAAGCGTCGTGATAATTTTTCGGTGGACAAGAGTCGTCTTCGGTTCGAGGCCATCAAGGATGTTCACCCGTACTATGGCGTGCGTGTCTTCTCACTTCCGCCATTCCATTTCTACGATGCTTAACCTTCATATTCTGACGCAGGTCTGATGTTTCGACGTTTTTCTTGTTGCTGCTCCTCTGAATCTTGAGCTTCTCCACCCGGTTTAACAAGCTCCCGTGCTGCAAATTTCGCAACCATACACTTGCCACTCTGTTTTGTAGCACAAAAGGTCACGGCCCCAGCCACCGGGTGGCTACATCTGAAACAGCCACGTTCTGTACTACAAAAAGGAGTGGCAAATATATAGGCTACTCGGCGGGCGATCTATCCCAACCAGGACCTTGTACCTCCAAGGAGCTTTCGATTCCCCCACATGCGTGAATTTGGCTGGCGGTCGTTTTTTGAAGATCTACCCGGCTATTTTGATATTCCACCTTGGGACGAGTTGAAAACCAATTTGTAGCCTCATTTACACAGCAATTCCACAACGATCTTCGACCTTCGCATCGTGGCCAACACAAGTACTCGAGCACGCCATAGTAACAACCTCACAAATGCAGACTCAAGTTTCTTACTTGATATCAGAATCCAAGCACGAAATACCCACTCGCTAGCGCTCACTCTTCATTGCGGCAATCGCTCGTCAATTGCCTCAGTCTAAGTTATCTTCAAGTTTCACGGACTGGACTTGGACATCAGTAGTTCGTTTCAAGCTTGTGCATTCATATCTCGCGGTGCCGGTGCCCTAAATGACATTTTCGCTGGCGGTTGGCCCCAATCAAATACGAAGAGGACGTACATCGTATTCCACACTATTTTCTTCGCCATCCTGTAAATATCCAGGACATCATCTACGCCTTCAAGGCGTTGCTCAGCGCTGTACTTTGAGTTCTGCTCGACGCGGTTACACTGGGCGCTCCACAAAAGCACTCGTTTCTTCTTCTGGGATCAAACATCTGTCTTGGCTCTGTTATTCGACGCCGGCTCGGTGCAACTCTCGAGAGCTTTCAAGTCCTTGCCCCACTTCAAGCCATCAATTGATTTCGGAATATCCAGAGGGACCCTGGAAAAGCGGGCTGACGGTCAGTTTTACGTGGTCTTTTTCTCGTTCTGGAGGCCCAGGACCGGAACTCAATAACATCGTGTCATTTTCTGAAAGCGCACGAGAGCGTCAATCAATCACAAATTTACAATGGACGGCTCTGGCAGTCGCGGGCAGACTTTTGGGCAGCCAATACTGTCAGGGCCTTGCGATATGTTCGTTGGAAATACTCAGGACTCAGGAAACGAGATTAAGCGGTTGGGTTGAATTTCGGGTGGTACTTAACAGCTTCAACTTCAACGTGGCGCTGACGCGTTGTTTGGTTATGAGTCGTAATCGTGATCCACCTTACTTCAAGTGCCATCTTGTCTCGGTCTTTTTTGAGAAGACAATCGAAACGTGCCTGATGTCTTCTCCAACCGCCAAACGCCAAAGAACCGAAGAGCCAGGACCACCGTTCTTCACTCGGTCAGACATTTGGTATACGGATGGAAGTGTCGTCCTGCAAGCCCACACTACGCAGTTTCGCGTACACTGGGGCATCCTATCGCAGCACTCCTCCTTCTTTCGCGAGATACAGGGCCTGCCGCAACCCAACGACCAGCCTACGGTCGATGGATGCCCCATCGTTGAGCTCCCGGATGATGTCGTCGACGTTGAGCATCTCCTGAGAGCGCTATATAACCCGTCAGTCCTCTTCCTATCCTGCTGACACGACTGATGGGTTGTTTCTCTGCTCTGACCGTGTGCAGGAAAATTGCTTACCAGCCCTTACTTCCACTGCCTATGATTGCCGCTCTTATTCGACTGGGGCGCAAATACGATTTTCGAGATCTACTAGATTCCGCGGTGGACCGCGTCGTGCAGGATAGCCCAAAAACACTTGCGGAATACGATGCCCTGGTCGGCGATGGCGCATGGAGTCTGAAACATATCGTGGCCCACTCTGGCCTTCGCTTTGACTTGGCCGTTCTGGCCGAAGAGAACAACATACTATCCGCTCTTCCCTTCGCGTATTATCGTGCAACCAGTCTGGGCTTGGTGAGCCCATTCATCTCAGAGCTGGTCCACCGATGATGTTTCATGCCAGGATCGATTGCTCGGCGGCATTACCAGACCCGACGGAACTCTGGCTTCTCTTCCGCCAGTACATCTACACCGATGCATACAGGTTCGTCTAAAGCATGTGTTGAGCAAGAATGTCGGCGTTTACATTGTTCAAGGGTCGTGAGAAGCTATTGCACGCCCAATACAGAAATGAGAATACATATGGATGGCTTCGAGGTTGGGATGGCACCGCCTGTGTAGGGCCGGCGGGACAGTGTGCCAGGATACGGGAGATCCTGTCCCACAAGTACTTGGACACTGTTACCGTCCGGGCTTTCCAAAAACTCAAGGACGGTACACTCGAGCATTTCTGTCTCGGATGCAGATCTCGCATCAGTGAACTACAAGAAGCGGGCCGCAAGAAAATGTGGGAAGAATTGCCTGGTTACTTTGGCCTTCCACCATGGGAAGAGTTGAAGAATAATCCGTAGCCTCGCCTACACGCGCTGCAAACCCATGGTCAATAAATACTCCCGCAGCCCATTATGCAATAAATATGTATATTCAGGTTCCCCAAACATCGGAATTCAAATCCACACTCAATTGCCTCCGTCTGTTTTCAAGTTTCCCGGGCCTCAGATGGACATGAGTAGTTCGTTGAAGCTTGTGCGTTTATACATACCTCGCGGTGCCGGTATCCTGAAAAACCCTCCTTCGCAGCAACTTGAACCCTCTCTTTCTTCAGTCTCTCGGCCCCCTCCAAATTCGCTCACGCGGCTTCGCTCCAGAACGACTTGCCGCAAATGACGCACTCCCACTCCTCCGGATCCTCTCCCTCTGTCGCGGCCCACTCCAAATCGTCGTGCGGCCGCAACGTGTCGAACTTTTGCCACTCGCTAGCGCCTAATCAATGGTCAGCACTCGACAGTCATCCAACATTCAACGCTCAAACGGCGACACCCTGGTCGGTATCGGAGGACGTACATCGTGTCCACACTGTGTTCCTCGCCATCCTGTAAATAACCACGATTTCATCTATGCCTTCAAGATGTTACTCAATGGTGTACCTCTACTCGACGCGCTGGCGCTAGGCGCCAGACGAAAACACTCGTTTCATCTGCTGGGATGCCAATATTCAAATCTCTGTCCTGGCTCTTTGTTACTCCGCGGCCCGCTCGTTCGTTGCAACTTCCAAATCTTTCTCCCACAACTTCAGTCCTTTGGCTTCGTTGTCGCTGAGGGAATCAAAGTTTGCCGACCATTATTCGCTCGCTGCAATTTCCAGAGGGAGACGCCGAGAAACGGACTGGCAGTAAATTCTACGTGGTCTGTTCTCGTTTGGGATTCGGAGGCCCAGAAGGCGACTCGATGACAGTTACACCGTGCCATTTTTGAAAACGGCAATTACGATAGAGTCGCAGGCAGACTTTTGAACGGTCCGGTCCGTCCAGTGTCACTTACTGTAGGCAGTTTCGCCGACAATTCTCAGCAAAGTCATATTGAGCTCATTAAAGCGAAATGGTCTCCAAGTTTCGCAATCGTGTAAAAACCTCATTCGAGTTACATGAACCCAAATCCACTCGCGAATCTCCGCTCCGTATCGAACCCGATGGTGGCGGTCAGATACGATGCTGCCTTGAAAGGGAATCCCGTATTTGGGTTCCTAGTGGCGGCGTCGCTGTTAACGTCGATGTTTGTTTCCGGTCATTGCTTTACATCCTCGACCAGAGCAATTAGTCGACCGAGCAGAACCTATAGATTACATATACGTATACATTCGTGGGCTACGAAACGGCGGGGATCAGAGGCGAACACAACTACGAAGATAGACAGGAAAGGTTACATCCACGGGCGATGTCCATCGTCAAGCCGGCGCCCCCTGGTCCGGGAGACGCTCTATTGCGTATCGCTTCCGCACGACATACATGAGGGGTACGCCAGGGATCTGACGTATCCGGCGGCGCAGCTCGCGATCGCAGGTTGCGACGATGTAGCACTTGTGCGCCGTAACACGCTGGACGAGACAGTCGTCGGCGTATGTGCCCCCGTGTGTGCATGTAAGACGCTCGAAGCGCGGGTCGCGTGCTATTCTGGGAGAGGGTTAATGTGTGCAAAATGGTTGACTCGAGCTTGTCCCACCTTAGCGCTACACGATAACGATGCCCGAGCTTTTCCAGTTCCGCCATGACGCAGTCAGTGATGCAAGGTATGCCTGGGACGAGTAAACTTCAGTTGGATGCGGTGAAAAATGAGTTGCGACAACATACACTTCGCGTACAAACAATCCATCATCCCGCTGACGAGCTCCAGTTTGTTTTGTAGACTGAAGTTGATGAAATTTGTGTCGATGAGGACGCGGTAGGGTGGTACGAGTGCAGCGTTATGGGCCAAGAACATAGAGGACGCGACTTGAGGACTGTATCGAGTTTAGCCAAGACTGAGACGAATGACTGGAGGGCAAGCGCATGCATTCGGCGGACGGCCTGTTCCTTTTCCTTCTCCTCCTTCAATTTCTGCTTTAGCTGGTTCTCCTTTCTGCGTTAAGAACTGAGCACAGACTGCAGAACGAAAAGTCGGTGTGAACGCACAGTCGGATGTCATTCGGATTGAGCATCCGCTTGACAGTAGCGAACTTGCGGGTTTTCTTTGCTTTGGTCTACAGACATCGGAATGGGTCGAGATAGAGAGGCTGGTGAGCTACTCACCATTGCCGTTGGAAGAGAAAATTTACACTGCCACTGATGGATGCCGTATCGCATTTCGATCGTGGTCATGATCAGTTTTCTTGTCTTATCTCTTCTCTTTTTTTTTTCAAAGCCATTCCGTAGCGTTCGCCTTTATGATCCCACATTTGTATTCTTCAGCCTCGAGGCTCGGTGCCTTTCTCTCTGCTCGACACGTTCGAGTCAGTTCCGATATCTATCCGACAAGCTGTGTGAGCGTCCAAATATACCGGCTGCCATGTGCCAACGACACTAGTGCGCTGGAGAGAAAAATCGAGTCATCAAAACCATAAAACGTCGGTAGGTGAACATTCCTTTTGCCGCCCTGTGCAAGATTACAGATGGCCTGGAGACAGCTTGAGAGCAGACACCGCCCGACCTACGATTACGCCACTTGCACCCTTGGATGCTTACCAATCCTCCGATGCTTTCTGCGCGAAGCCTGGAAAATCCGAGGGTTGTCGGTGACCAGTCAATGGTTTTTGGCTAGGATGTGTCTCCGCCAACACTCTGCTAGGCTGGAATCACGAGTAAATGGGTCGACAGGAAACGCTTGAAAAACAATGTAATTGTACCGTCTACTAGCTTCGGAGTTCTACGAGTGGAACGTCCGGCGGACGAGTATGTATTGGCACAATATACCTATGCATTTGGATTAGTTCCTGACGCACTTGCCTTATCAGGGTGATGGACGTATTTGTGCTTGTTATCGTGCGCCGGATTTTGCCTCCGCTCCGCTGAAACATGACACCCAGATTTTTAACTCTTTGGCGGTGCTGCACTAATTATGTCGCCGATTTCTCAGGGCCGACCAGTCTGCTATATAACAGACAGCTGCGAGCTATGGCTGATCATCATCCCAATCTTTTCACTGCCAACTTACATTCCAACTTCTAACTAATGTCTCAAACTCGCACCCGATCCCGCAGACGCTCGTCTGTCGGTCTCCCCATACGAGTTATCGCTTCCCCCATCCAAACTTCTATGCCACCTCTGCCAGACATTCCTTATAACGTCGCCCCTTCCCAGTTGGAAACGCTCCTGGCAAACTTCTTGGCCTCGTGCAAGGAGCTAGAAGGCTACAGGTCGGGGAAGCCTGTAGTGCTGGACGGAAAAACATTATCCATAGCTGCAGTAACTGCAGCGTCGCGCTACAATGCTTCCGTGGAGCTTGACGGCTCTCCCCTGATCAAGGGTCGCGTTGAGCGAAGCCGTAACATACTTCACCAGAAAGTCCAGGTTCGGTTTTTTCTTCTTCCTTTTCGGGTTTTGGTTTGACGATTTGCGCAGGGGAAATCGAGCATTTATGGTGTCACCACCGGCTTCGGTGGTAGCGCAGACACACGAACAGACCGACCCTTGATACTGGGCCATGCGCTCCTCCAGCTTTTACATGCGGGCGTGCTCCCCTCGTCGACAAAAGTCCCCGATGCCCTCCCCCTTCTCGATCCCTTGCACTCCTCCAGCATGCCCGAATCCTGGGTTCGCGGCGCCATTCTGATCCGCATGAATTCGCTCCTGCGAGGTCATTCCGGGGTCCGCTGGGAACTGTTGCAGAAAATGAACGACCTTCTTTCTGCCAATATCACTCCTGTTGTGCCCCTGCGCGGCAGTATATCAGCTTCGGGCGACTTGGCTCCTCTCTCTTATGTCGCGGGTTGTTTGACGGGCAATCCGCGCATCCGGGTGTTTGACGGTCCTGCAACATTTGGCGCTCGCAGAATTGTGTCCTCTAAAGAGGCCCTCGATGCGCACCAACTCGAGCCGATAGCCCTGGCTCCTAAGGAGCCCCTTGGTTTGCTAAACGGAACGGCCTTCAGCGCGTCCGTTGCCTGCCTCGTTTTGAATGACGCGGTACATCTCGCACTCCTGTCGCAGGTTTGCACGGCCATGGGCACGGAGGCCCTGGCAGGAAGCCGTGGATCTTTCGATCCATTCATTCACGACATCGCTCGTCCTCACCCCGGTCAAGTCAGCAAACATCATCTCACCTGTTGACCTGTACTCATCTCTTGGACAGATCGAATCGGCCAAGATCATTTGGGATCTCCTTGACGGAAGCAAATTTGCTTTGACTTCCGAAGAAGAGGTCACAATCGAAGAAGACTCTGGTGTCCTGCGACAAGACCGGTATCCTCTGAGAACGGCTCCGCAGTTCATCGGTCCTCAGATTGAAGATCTGCTTACCTCTCTCGCGACGATTACCCGCGAATGCAATTCAAGTAGGTGCCGCCCCCAGTCAGAATCACACATATTTATTTCTCCGTTTATCAGCTACCGACAATCCTCTGGTTGACAGCGAGACGGGCAAGGTCCACAACGGCGGAAATTTCCAGGCTATGGCAGTGACTAATGCGATGGAGAAGACGCGTCTCGGGCTGCACCATCTCGGCAAACTTCTCTTTTCCCAATGCACCGAGCTCATGAACCCGACCATGAACCGAGGACTCCCTCCGTCCCTTGCGGCAACCGATCCATCGGTTAATTATCACGCCAAAGGCATCGATATTGCAACCGCTGCCTACGTTTCCGAGCTCGGATATCGCGCCGCTCCTGTATCTACCCACATCCAGTCGGCCGAGATGCACAACCAGGCTGTCAAGTGCGTGTTACATGTCCTCGGTCTCATTGCATAACTAATCTCTTCCATAGTTCCCTCGCACTGATCTCTGGTCGTGCTACGATCGACTCGCTCGATATTCTATCCCAGCTGATCGCGTCCTATCTATATGTTCTTTGCCAAGGTACGCACTTTTCATGAGTAATGTGTGCAAATCCGCTGACGCTCCTGTTAGCCTTGGATCTGCGCGCTCTCCAGAATGAGCTCATAGACGGGTTAAACAAGTTGGCCACCGAGGAGCTCGCTCTCCTTTTCGGTCCTTATTTAAACGAGTCTGAGCTACACGAGACGACGTCGAAGGTGTGCGCCGTTCTCCAGGCCGCACTGAACGACACCAGCACCATGGATGCCGCCGAACGGATGGTGAAGGTCGCCGCCTCCAGCTCCACAGTCCTCCTCGACATCTTCACCAGCCCGTCTTCATCTTGTTCAAACCCCGGAGCCGCACTAGCCGCGATCCCGGCGTTCCGTTCCAAGGTTGCTGCGCGCGCCGAATCACTTCTGGACGGGCTCCGACGCGCATATCTCTTCGGAGAAAGGGGCGCGAGCCCGGCTAGCCCTTACCTGAACAAAACCCGGCCCGTGTACGAATTCGTGCGCTTAACACTGGGGATCAAAATGCACGGCGTCGAGAATTATGATTCCTTCGTCAATGGGATGGGCGTCGACGAAGACACCACGGGCGAGAATATCTCCCTTATCCACGAGGTGCGCTTTCTTTCGTCCTCTTCCTTTTTCCTTAAGTTATCGGACTGACAATTCGCGCACAGGCCATTCGGGACGGGAAAATGCAGCCCATCATCGTCCAATTGTTTGCATGAGCGGGGAAGGTTTCCGCTGTCTATGATAATAAATCATATAATCAAAAACATAAACTAGTATGTAGTTCATGTAAAATAATCAATAAACTAAAAGCACGCACAAATTCGCGGTTCAACGTCTTCGCCAGTTTTGTCCGATGTTCAGATAAGATGCCGGTGCGGTGGACGGCCCGCGACTCCGCTGCCGCGCCGCGTCTAGATTTTGAGAATCGATTCAAATATAACTCGTCTTGGACTCCTTCGTCTGCTACAAGGACCACTTCTTTCATCCTATCTAATATGGCTGAGCAACGCAAGACCCTTATCGTGGGAGCGGGTTGCTTTGGCTTATCGACTGCTCTCGCGCTCCTGAAGCGAGGCTGGACAGATGTAACTGTTATCGACAGGGCCACTACTCTGCCAGCACCCGATGGGGCCAGCAATGACCTCAACCGAAGTTTGTTCCTTTAAAATTCGGCCGTCGAGATTTACGCAAGCCGCTTTCGTCAGTTGTGCGCACTTCGTATTCCGACCCGTTTTATTCCCAACTTGCGCTCGTAAGTCGTAGCAATTTCTTGGAGCGATTAACCGACGGCCCCACCAGGATGCCATTTGCGCGTGGAAAACCCGGGATGAGTGGCATGACGCGTACCATGAGTACGCCATTCCAAAAGATTTCGAATCATGCTCTCATGTTCCGTTCGAAGGTCCGGTGTCCTGGTCTTAGGTCCCCCAGATTCCAGTGCCGACTATAGACACAAGGCATACTTGCATGATCTGGAGATGGGCCTGCGCGTCGTGCCTTTGGACACCCATGCAGCTTTGTGCGAGGCCTTTCCGCCCCAAGTACATCTCGGCAGTTTTTGGAACTACACAGGGTACCTCAATCGTGATGGCGGCTGGGCGAACGCAGGCCAAGGTGTATCCATTCTGATGAACCAAGTCACGGCATTGAATGGCAAAATCGTCGTGGGGAAGAATGTTGTCGAACTGATCCGAGAAGGCCAGGATTTGAAGACTACAGGTGTGCGTTGCAGCGATGGAACTGTATTTGAGGGATTGGACCTGGTGATAATCGCTACCGGCTCTTGGACCGGCTCTGCCTTTCCCGATGTGCCAACGGGAAAGATCTTCGAGGCGACTGGGTACGCAATGTAAGAGGTCGGCTGTACTACTTTTGACAAAGTATTCACAGACAGTGCATTGCAATGGTCCAACTAACCCCAGAGGAAGCGGACGCATACAGAGAAAGCCCTGTCGTGCTGGATTTCGAGAACGGCTATTATGTATTTCCGGTAAATGCACCTCATACCGAGGCGGAATCGATCTAACTCATTTGACTCGGACATTAGCCAAATGAACAGAATATCGTGAAGATGGCTGTTCACACAAGTAAGGATATAAGTATCCGTAAATAACAATTGCGACCGGGCTGACGTTCGTGTAGCAGGATACATTCAAAGCCTTGGGGCGCAAAAAATATCCACGCCGCGAACAATCACTTCTGATCCTGAAACAGGACTGCTTATTCCCAAGGTGAATGTAAAAGAACTAAGGGATGGGCTTCGGGCGGTTTATCCCACTCTCGCCGAGAAACCTTTCATTGCTACACGGATGTGCTGGTGCGGCTTGTCATTTATCCACTTTGCCAGCTGAAAGCATCTAGGTATAACGACTCATTCGACGGTTAGTCTCTCGGAGACAGACACTTCACTATCAACTTATCTCGTACCTCGATAGGTGACTGGGTCATCGGGTACCATCCCGAGTCAGAAAAATCCCTGATGTTTGCGACCGCTGGGAGCGGCCATGCTTATAAGGTCGAACGAAACCTTTTTATTATTATTTACAAACACTCACATGTTGCATTAGTTCTTACCCGTTATTGGGCGACTTGTGGCCGATGCGATCGAAGGCAAACTCAGTCCAGACTTGGTCGCAAAGTTCGCTGTCGACAGAACGCCTAACCAGACAGATGAATCACGCTCCAATTTGGCGCCCGTAGAGCTGGATTTAAGCCAGCTATGTACTCCGAAAGATCTGCAGTAACAGTAATCCAGCAGCCCAATGAAATCAGCCTGCGACGAACTCTGCCTATGTCCGAAACTAAGTCTATGACTTGGAATTATATGTACATGGAGCAGCCCACTAATAGCTGGTTCCTTTTTGTTTTACAGCTTCACGGTGGTCAAGCGCGCTTCCTTACAAACTCGCGCCATGACCGGACCTCGGTTGGTTTGCGTCCTTCAGAGTAGCTCCTCAAACCACCCTGGGGTATTTTCCTCGCAAGGCTCTCCACGAATAGGTCGGCGGTGCGCGCGTTATTGAGCAGCAGGAGGCCAAAATCAATGGCGTTCCTGATCCGACTTTAGCACTGAAAACCGTTGAAACGGGTCAACCTACCATGACTTTAAGCTCGGCATCCTCGCCGACCGCTGCAGGTTTCTTGATAATCTGCATGTTGAATGGACCCGAAATCTCGAACGCGGCTGAGACCTTCTCCGCTATGGTTTCGAGGCGAGAGAGATCGCCCTCCACAAGAAAGGCGGAAGGACCAGGGTGGCGTCGCCAGAATGAACACCCGCATTCTCGACGTGCTCAGAACTGCGTGGACGAGCAGCTTCCCTTTGTAAGCAACGGCATAAACTAAAACGCACGCACAATTTCGCGTTTCAACGTCTTTGCCATTTTTGTCCGATGTTCAGACAAGATGTCGGTGGACGGCCCGCGACTCCGCCGCCGCGCCGCGTCTAGATTTTGAGAATCGATTCAAATATAACTCGTCTTGGGACTCCATCGTCTGCTACAAGGACCACTTCTTTCATCCTATCTAATATGGCTGAGCAACGCAAGACCCTTATCGTGGGAGCGGGTTGCTTTGGCTTATCGACTGCTCTCGCGCTCCTGAAGCGAGGCTGGACAGATGTAACTGTTATCGACAGGGCCACTACTCTGCCAGCACCCGATGGGGCCAGCAATGACCTCAACCGAAGTTTGTTCCTTTAAAATTCGGCCGTCGAGATTCATACAAACCACTTTCGTCAGTTGTGCGCACTTCGTATTCCGACCCGTTTTATTCCCAACTTGCGTTCGTAAGTCGTAGCAATTTCTTGGAGCGATTAACCGACGGCCCCACCAGGATGCCATTCGCGCGTGGAAAACCCGTGATGAGTGGCACGACGCGTACCATGAGTACGCCATTCCAAAATATTTCGAATCATGCTCTCATGCTCCGTTCGAAGGTCCGGTGTCCTGTTCTTAGGTCCCCCAGATTCCAGTGCCGACTATAGACACAAGGCATACTTGCATGATCTGGAGATGGGCCTGCGCGTCGTGCCTTTGGACACCCATGCAGCTTTGTGCGAGGCCTTTCCGCCCCAAGTACATCTCGGCAGTTTTTGGAACCACACAGGGTACCTCAATCGTGATAGCGGCTGGGCGAACGCAGGCCAAGGTGTATCCATTCTGATGAACCAAGTCACGGCATTGAATGGCAAAATCGTCGCGGGGAAGAATGTTGTCGAACTGATCCGAGAAGGCCAGGATTTGAAGACTACAGGTGTGCGTTGCAGCGATGGAACTGTATTTGAGGGATTGGACCTGGTGATAATCGCTACCGGCTCTTGGACCGGCTCTGCCTTTCCCGATGTGCCAACGGGAAAGATCTTCCAGGCGACTGGGTACGCGATATAACAGGTCGGCTGTACTTCTTTTTGATAAAGTATTCACAGACAGTGCGTTGCAATGGTCCAACTAACCCCAGAGGAAGCGGACGCGTACAGAGAAAGCCCTATCGTGCTGAATTTCGAGAAAGGCTATTATGTATTTCCGGTAAATGAACCCCATACCGAGACGGAATCGATCTAACTCATTTGACTTGGACATTAGCCAAATGAACAGAACATCGTAAAGATGGGTGATCACGGAAGTAAGGATATATCCGCAAATAACAACTGCGACCGAGCTGACGTTCGTGTAGTGGGATACATTCAAAGCCTTGGGGCGCAAAAAATATCCACGCCGCGAACAATCACTTCTGATCCTGAAACAGGACTGCTTATTCCCAAGGTGAATGTAAAAGAAATAAGGGATGGGCTTCGGGCGGTTTATCCCACTCTCGCCGAGAAACCTTTCGTTGCTACACGGATGTGCTGGTGCGGCTTGTCATTTATCCACTTTGCCAGCTGAAAGCATCTAGGTATAACGACTCATTCGACGGTTAGTCTCTCGGAGACAGACACTTCAATATCAACTTCTCTTGTACCTCGATAGGTGACTGGGTCATCGGGTACCATCCCAAGTCAGAAAAATCCCTGATGTTTGCGACCGCTGGGAGCGGCCATGCTTACAAGGTCGAACGAAACCTTTTTATTATTATTAAAAACACTCATACCTTCCATTAGTTCCTACCCGTTATTGGGCGACTTGTGGCCGATGCGATCGAAGGCAAACTCAGTCCAGACTTGGTCGCAAAGTTCGCTGTCGACAGAACGCCTAACCAGATAGACGAATCACGCCCCGATTTGGCGCCCGTCGAGCTGGATTTAAGCCAGCTATGTACTCCGAAAGATCTGCAGTAACAGTAATTCAGCAGTCCAATGAAATCAGCCTGCGACGAACTCTGCCTATGTCCGAAACTAAGTCTATGACTTGGAATTATATGTACATGGAGCAGCCCACTAATAGCTGGTTCCTTTTTGTTTTACGGCTTCGCGGTGGTTAAGCGCGCTTCCCTACAAACTCGCGCCATGACCGGACCTCGGTTGGTATGCGTCCTTCAGAGTAGCTCCTCAAACCACCCTGGGGTATTTTCCTCGCAAGACTCTCCACAAATAGGTCGGCGGTGCGCGCGTTATTGAGCAGCGGGAGGCCAAAATCAACGGCGTTCCTGATCCGACTTTAGCGCTGAAAACCGTTGAAACGGGTCAACCTACCGTCGAGCGACATAATCTTGATCAGTGAAATTTAAGCCGCGAGACTTGGCCAGATTGATGACGCATGTAATCTCGTATTCGTCGAATACCTCACGGAGTTTGCGCTTGTCCTTGGTCGGGAAGAAAATGCGTTTCGCAGCAACGTATTGGATATCGTTCAAAAAGTTCTCCACGACAGGCGAGGAACAGTAGAGTTTGAAGCCCAAATCGATCAAGCGCTTGGCGATAGTAGTCATCTCTGGCTTGGAAATATCGCCCCCAAGCAAGACCCCGGATCCGGCTTTGGGAACCTTGAAGCCGGTGGTGCTGAGAAGGGATGCCCAATAAGCCTCGTAAATGTCCTTCCCGAAACTGGCAACTTCTCCCGTGCTCGCCATTTCTGATGAATTACTGAATGGCTGCATTCGGCTTCAGATAGAGAATTGACATACCTACGCCCAAGAAAGGGTCGGCCCCTCCAAGACGAGTCCAGGAGAATTGTGCAACCTTGATCGAGGTGTAATCCCGTTTCTCGGACATAATGTCCACCGGTTCTGGTACATCCTGGCCGACAATGGCTGTAGTAGCCGTGTCGATGAAGTTGTGACCCAAAACTTTCGATACGAAAGGGAAAGACCGTGAAGCACGGAGGTTACACTCGATGACCTTAAGCTCGGCATCCTCGCCGTCCGCTGCAGGTTTCTTGATAATCTGCATGTTGAATGGACCCGAAATCTCGAACGCAGTTGCGACCTTCTCCGCTATGGTTTTGAGGCGAGAGAGATCGCCCTCCACAAGCGAGAAAGGCGGAAGGACCAGGGTGGCGTCACCAGAATGAACACCGGCATTCTCGACGTGCTCAGAAACTGCGTGGACGAGCAGCTTCCCTTTGTAAGCAACGGCGTCGACGTCAATTTCTTGAGCATTGTCAATGAATTTGGTGATAACGACGGGGTGAAGCGGAGAGACCGAGGCTGCGGCGGATAGGTTGTATTCCAAGTCGGATTCTTCGTATACGACGTTCATGGCTGCACCAGAGAGGACGTACGACGGACGAATAAGCACCGGGTACTCGACTTTGGCAGCGAATGCCTTTGCGGCGTCGAGGGTGGTCACTTCAGTCCATTCGGGTTGGTCAACCCCAATGCTATCCAGGACGGAGGAGAATTTATGGCGGTCCTCGGCAGTATCGATTTGTTCCGGGTCGGTCCCAAGGACTTTGACACCGGTATTTTTGAGTCTAAGAGCGATGTTTTGAGGTAGCTGACCTGTATTTTCGAATAAGTGAGGAATGATACACCGCTAAAAAAAAAAATTGACGCTCACCTCCAACACTGACAATAACACCTTGGCTTTGCTCAAGCTCATAAATATCCATGACACGCTCGAAACCCAGTTCCTCGAAGTAGAGTCTATCGGCTTCATCGAAATCCGTGGAAACAGTCTCCGGATTATAGTTGATCATGATTGTGCGTTTGCCCATGTCGCGGAGTTTGCGAGCGCAGGTGACCGCACACCAGTCAAACTCGACGCTACTGCCGATACGATACACCCCGCTCCCCAGCACCATCGTGCCGTGCTCTTCGAAGTCAACATCGTGCTCGGAAGCGTTGTAGGTCGTGTAAAGGTAGTTGGTGTGCGCAGGGTACTCGGCGGCAAGAGTGTCGATCCGCTTAACGAACGGTGTGATCCCGCGAGATTTCCGTGCCGCGCGAACAATGTCTTCAGTCGAGGAGACGAGGTCCGCAATTTGAGCATCGGCGAATCCCATGCGCTTGGCCCGAGTCATCAGCTCATGGTCGATGCTTTCGATAGACCCTGCGGCTTTGAGAGCGTGGTGAGTTTGCACGATGTTGTCGATTTTGTACAAGAACCACTATCGAAATCAATGAGACCGCTGGTCCAGACTAACGAACGGAAGAACACGGACCTTGTCGATTTTGGTGAGGTCGTGGACCTGATCGACGGAATAGTTCTTGTTGTACATGGCATATGCAATGGCGAACAACCGCATGTCAGTGGGGCGTGTTAGTGCTTTATCCAAATCTTCGGGCTCGATGTAGACTTCGAATCCTTTCCACCGAGGGTCGACCTGTCGGATAGCCTTCTGCAGACTTTCTTCGAATGTGCGACCAATAGCCATCACTTCTCCAACCGACTTCATGGACGACCCTACCTCCCGATTGACCTGGGAAGAGAATTTGGCCAGATCCCACTTGGGAATTTTCGTGACAATGTAATCCAACGACGGCTCGAAGCACGCTGTCGTCGTCTTCGTGACAGCGTTAGGGAGCTCGGGCAGTGTGTGTCCAAGAGCAATTTTAGCTGCGGTATACGCCAACGGATAGCCAGTCGCCTTCGAAGCAAGGGCACTATTAAGGTGTCAGTAATGTCGTGGCGAGCGAACGAATAGTGGGGGCACGAGCCTTGAACGACTCAAACTGCAAGTCTCGCGTGAGCAATAGACCTTCGAGGTCGGGAGGATATTATCTCACCGAGCGTTGACTTCGATAACACAATACTCCCGAGAGGTTGGGTTCAGGGCATATTGAATGTTACATTCGCCGATAACGCCCAAATGCCGAATGACCTTGATTGCTGCACTTCGAAGCATGTGGTACTCGTCATCAGGCAAAGTTTGCGAAGGAGCGACAACGATAGAGTCTCCAGTATGCGTTCCAAGTGGGTCAAAGTTTTCCATGTTGCAGCAGATTATTGTATTCTGATGATTCACGAAACGTTGAGATTTGAGAAGACATCAAAATGTGACATACATCAGCAGCGTCGCGGACGACTTCGTATTCAAGTTCTTTCCACCCTTTCATGCTGCGCTCGATGAGGACCTGCGGACTGAGACTGAGGCCCTTCGCAGCCAGGTCGCGCAGTTCGTCCGGATTCTCGGCAAATCCAGATCCGAGTCCACCAAGAGTAAATGCCGAGCGCAGGATAACCGGGTAGCCAATAGTTTCTGCAGCAGCTAATGCTGCGTTTACAGAAGAGACCGCTGTGGACTGGGCAGCCGGTATATCGATTTCTGTGATATGTTAGATGCATTGTCGGCAAATGAACCAAGATGGGCACATACCTTTGAGGGCCTGGACGAAGAGGTCGCGATCCTCCGAAACCTCGAGGGTTCTGATCGGTGTTCCTAGCACTTTCACGCCGAGCCGCTCTAAAACACCCATCCGATCTAGTTCAATTCCAACGTTGAGAGCACTTTGGCCGCCGAAGGTGAGCAGTATTCCGTCGGGGCGTTCTTTTTCGAGAACATATGCGACATAGTCCGAGGTGATGGGTAAGAAATAGACTTCCGAAGCGAGTTGGTGAGACGTTTGCCAGGTTGCAATGTTGGGGTTGATTAGTACAGCTTGGACGCCCTCTTCGCTGAGCGCCTTCAAAGCCTGTGAGCCAGAGTAATCGAACTCTCCAGCCTGGCCAATGCTGAGGCCACCACTCCCAACGACGACGACCTTTTGGACGTCTGGTCGAGGGATTTTTGGAAGAACTTTGGCAGATATGCGACGCGCAAGTTCTGAAGGTGAGTTAAGGACGTGTTCGCCCTCTTTTGGTGCATATGCTCCAACAGCAGGTGCAGCAACTGCTCTGAGAGATGAAGTGGGTGCGTGAAAAGCGCGTGTGCACGGAGTCAATCGAAAGCGAGCAGGCAGCCGCAACAAGCTGCCTATCGGTTTCAAAAGCATCCTGGATCGTCAGGCCTCCACCAGGTTGAGGTAGTGGACCGTGGAAGAATTAGCCGATGACTCGCTTTTTTTGAGCAAAAGTTTCGTGAGTCGTGACTGGCGTTCTTCGGCTTTATCGGCGGTCGACACGCCGATCTGCTTCTTCGGATAAATCGGGCTCGCGAACTTGCAGTCCCTCATCTTCTTCAAGCAGACCGTTCAATGCAATTGCCTTTCCGTACATAGTAAGTACATTTGTCTGTGGACCAAATTGTATTCTGGACTCACGGCTGCCTGTTGGCGTCCTCGTCGCGGTGTCGTTCGGAATAGTGGCTTGATCAAGTAGTTCCATGCATATTGGCTGTCATCCTCCTGTTAGTGGCAGTCATCGGTGTCCGAAGAACATAGGAGCTATGCTGTTATTTTGCGTTTCAGGGGCAGAAAAGACATTCATGCAAGATTACCTGCCAATAAGTCGAACGCAGACATAACTAGACACAGTATGCCAGTGCAACCCCGTCTGGAATGGCATATATAGTAATCTGACCTCGACCTTGAAACAGTGGGTCGATGTGACACTGGCGACTTGACGGTGTAAGATCAGAGAGCGTTCATACTTTCGACTACGAAATTTAAAGCTGTCAAGACGAGTGCCAGGTATTGGATCATACATATCAGAAACTTTGGCAGCGCTGAAAATGCGTCCTGGTGAGCCCTGTATCAGCTTGTGACGACTGTTGAACCAAGACACACCTTGATCGCTGCTCGCACTCGGGCAGAATGGTGGAAGCAAATATAACTCAATGATCGACAGACGATCTGCAGATCCTCCGGTCACGTTACCGTGTTTTTCTATTGTAAATTGCCACTGTACAGCGTAAAGAATATTATGGTGACTTATTCAACCCACGGAGTTCCACCAAGAACGGGTTTGAGACGTGGAAAGGGTGGCGCTTTTTCGGAAAACCATTTCTGTGGGCTGTGACTGTCGGACTTGTCTTGATAGTCATTGAAACATTGATTCTGCTTTTCTTGAGTCACTGATTTTATTGTGCCGAGGCCTGTCGATAACTGGGCACTACCTGTCAACTAAACTAGGTACACCAACAAGACACGGCGACGTGGGTCCGCATAACCAGTGAAGATCACTTGTTTTACAGCCGGCGCAGTCCGCTTCTTCGTTTCAAAAGCCGGCAGCAGAAGCCCACTCAAAAAGCTCGGTCTGCTTCCCGAGGGTGTGAAGAACATGGGATGCGACCCACGGAAGGATGCGACCCGCGGAAGCATCCGAAGGATGGTGCCCGGAATAAGCACGATCATGAAACCCACTGCGGCGATTGTCAGCATGAACACCTGGCCATGGAGCAAGCCGACTCATTTTGAAATTCGGGAGGCAAAAAAACTGATTCAACTGGGTGTCAAGTGTTCATTCTCTTGGGTCACGATAAAATTGCCATATATAGTAGTCGCTGGTGAAGAAAATGTCACAATTTTTGGCCTATTTAAGCCGCAAAATCGGAATGGCATCGTCACCAGTACTCAAGTGCCCAGTACAATCGGTTCAGAAGCCTCCTTTACGCGTCACCTGAACATCCCGCCGTAATACTACAGCTTCCAAAAACGGATGAAAGCGGTTGTTTGCACTTGTAGCATGCCGTAAATCACTTGTCAAACCAATAGTAAAGTGTACGCCAAGTGTACGCCAACCACTGGAGTAAACTACGACTGTGTCAACTTGAAAGCCCTTGGCAATCCTCTTTCATGGAGGCCATCAAGCAATGATGGCAGACTGGTCAACCCTGGAACGACCTAGATGAGTCGAAATGCCCACAGCTGTCCCGACGGACGACCCTGGTTTCTATACATACTGCGCTTGCTTGGCGCTTTCTGCACTTGCCGAGAATACCCACGTACATTTTGCCTTCCTCGCGGCGCTCGGAATAAAACAGCTTCGGATCATTGCTAGCAACTCAGTTCTGGACAGGCTCGGAGCCGTGGCCAAGTACCGGCCGCAAGCAGGTTGTCGCATTGTTATCTTCGTGGAACATCTCAGCCAGCCAAGATCTTCTTGCATGTTATATGGATGCAAAGCCGACGATTGACCGTGTGTATCCGAATACTAGTTACCACCATTGGATAGACTTGACTCTTATCTGACACGTAAGCGTTCACGGTCGGTCGCTTGGTGAATGTGCACACCTGGTCTTCATGGCCGCTCGAAATACGCGTAAGTCCTTGGAACTAATTCCGGTGCGCGGGAAAATGCAGGCATCCACGAGGAGGAACAATCACTGTGCCGCAGTGAACCGTGCTGGAAGCCGTGTCAAACCTTGTCTCTTCCCGCAGTTTCAGTCGTGCACTTGCAGACATATTGGACGCATAGCGATCTGTACTCACGCAAAATGAACAATCGACTTCCATAATCGGATAACTTCGGATGACGCACCACTGCCTTCAGTGCTTCGGCGATTTCTCTGTGATAAGATTTCCCGCATTCCCGATTGATTCCCTTCTGGGAATGGCCTCGTTCAACCGCACTCAATTATTTAATCTGGCACTGGACGCTCTTCTGGCCCCGCTCCTCGAATACGCTTTCGGTCCCTGCGATCGAAATTTCCATGCCTGCATTCACTCATGACGTTGAAATGGGCCTACATACCCCTTCTCCTCCGCTCCCCACCTTTCAATCGAGTCCGCGAGACAGTGCTAGCACACTATTGGCACCAGTACTAGTTCCGTCGAGAGATCCACCAAACAATGCAAGTCGACAAGACAGTACTATTACCTTGTTGGCACCCCCCAATGCTGTCAGTTCAAAAGACAGTTCTCGTACCCTGGTCCAATCGACTGTCTCCAAAGAGGTTCCCCCACTTGCTTCTACCAAGACAAAAATCATGGCCAGCCGCATGATTCGATTTCGTCTGTGGTTCAACACTTATAGGTACCAGCTATTTTGGGGCTTCAGCTTTGGATCCTGACGAATATTGGGAACAGGAAATTTTACACGCTTACCGTGACCTTGAACCTCATTGGTCTCATTCTCGCTGCAACCGGTAAATGGCATTATCCCAGGCACTATACGGGCGCATTTGTTCTGGGCAATCTCCAGTGTGCCATCTTGATGAGAAACGAGTTTTTTGGCCGTTTTCTATACCTCGTGGTCAATACGCTATTTGCGAAGGTGAAGTTACCCGTCCACACCCGAGACCCGTGCTCACAAACACCAGTGGCCACCTCTATGGTTCCGTTTGGGTTGCACATCGGCCCTACAGGTATTTCCCTGCCGTCCCTCGTTTAAATACCGTGTACCGATTTCCCTATTTCAGCATCTCGGAGGTATACACAGCGGATGCGCGACCTCCGGCGCTGCTTGGCTCGTTTTTCGTATTGTTCTGGTAATAAGTGACTATCGTCACTTTCCTGCGTCCATCATTACTGCGGGAGTGATCACGAGTGTTGCTATCTTCATTTCTATTGCTTCTGCCGTGCGTTCCTGAAACCTATATGCGTTGAAAGACCACTAATTTCCTTGTAGCTTCCCTGGGTGCGCGAAGCCCACCATAAGTAAGGTTTTAACTCTGACTTTGTATTACCTGTTATTGATCGTTACTAGTGTTTTCGAAGGACATCATCGTTTGGTTGGGTGGTAAGTACATACGTCCAGTAGCAAATATAGACCCGACTGATTAACCTCATTCAGGCTTGGTCTATTGTTCAGTGCGTCGATCCTCGTATGGCTCCGGAGATCTGTGAATTAATGCGCGGCCACAGCATGGCTCTTCGTCGTTCTTGGTGATTCCTATAACGCGACAACCCATTCCTGGCACGCAGACGGCTTGCATTTTATTCGCCAACAGGACTTCTGGTTCGTTATTGGGATGTCAATTTTGTGAGTGCGCAGAACCCGACTTGTTGCCGAAAGTCCTAACTTTGCGACGGTTCCAGTGTCATCCTTCCTTGGGTTACGGTGCGAAAAGTGCCCGTAACGGTCGAAGTCGTATGCATGCATTCTTCCGGCGGAATTTAGTTTGACCTTTGCTCCAGCCGTCGCCGAAAGTTGCTATCATCCGCTTCGAGCGGGGAATGCAGCAGGGATTGTTATCGAGGATAAGCCGAGACTCCGGTTTAATGGAATATCATGCGTTTGGAATTGTGTCGTTCGTCTCCCCCATGACGTCGCGTGGATCATCCGAGGACTGATTGTGGAACAGCAAGGGACGTCAGTCTGCCGAACACTATCTTATTTGTGGCGTTCAAGGCGACTTCACACAATCTCTCGTTGATCAGCCTCCGAGCCACCTGTGGACCCGGGAACTCAAGGTGGGCGATACCTCGCAAGAACTCTCATTTAATCTTGACCATTTGACTAGTTCGCCGGAGTTTCCAATACCAGTCGCCTGTACAAACGGGGGATAAGAGTTTGCACCGGAACGGGTCTCGGCGCCGCACTCTCGACTTGCTTGCAGGTAAAATGCCCAGTCTTTGTTTGATGCGCTCTCGCCGACATCTCGCCTGACAGAGTCCGGATTGGTATTTGATCTGGATGGGGTCGGGCCAAGAGAAAACCTTTGGGAAAACAATATCGGCATTGATACATGACAATTTGCCGCCGGACCAATACACGCTCTGGGACTCGAAGGAACGAGGTCTGTTCTGGTTTAGGCACCCTGATGTACCTTCGGACTCATCGTTTGCCGGTTTCAGGAGGACGCCCCGATGTCATGAAGTTGATCAAAGAGACCTACGTCTCTTGGGGTGCCGAAGTCGTCTTTATTACTTCAAATATGGGCGGAAATCGTGAGATGATGGAAGGGTGTAAAAGAGAGGGCATACCTGCTTTCGGCACTTTGGTACGTTTCCCCCCACCTGCTTCAGAAGGAAAACTAAGGAAAGTTGACTACAGTGGGATTTTTAAGACATTTACTTCATTCTAGAGCAGTTTGGTCGACGCAGGGCATTCGAGCTAATTATCATTAGTTTAATCACAATTATTTAACACCAAGCATTGTGTTCGATGATGCTGGACCGATTTGATTCGGTTCAATCTCAGTAGGAAACGGACCATAAGGTGCAAGCATTAATGGGTACATAATTTCAAGTTTTTTTAGGCGTCGGTTGAATGAAAATGTTACGGCGGTACCATTCGAGTTCTGGAATTTGAATCCATTATGAGGATCATCAAAAATGCTTGGGGACTGACCCTTTATTGAGCCCCGGATATCGTCCAACGCGCTGAACATCGTATTAGTGCAAAGTGAGATGAGTTTCAAGGAAAAACCAACCGGTGATTACTTTCAGCTAATTTGGGAATGCCCAATTGCGGATACCATCGACGCGATAATTCCTTAGCAGGCTCAGGATAAAGACGAAACGTTCAAGGAGGTATTGACTTACTTTAACAGAAGAAACATCTACAAGTTGAATGTCAGCGCTAGCGTTTTGCACTTGAAAGACGTGGACGCACCAATAATCCTACAGAAATTCTATTGAATCAGTGATTTCATGCTCAACGAGGGAGGGATAGAGACCGGTAATGGAGCCAGTCCGTTATGCTATTGAATAATTAAGTACGGCTTTTCGCAGAGTAAACATACTAGACCTAGGCATGTGCTTCACGAGGAAGGCTCTGTCGGCGTGCACAGAGTTACCGGCAAGTATACCGACGCGTCTTTGAGGAATCCATTTCTTTATGTATTCAGCTACGGCCTTGGTGACGTCTTCGTGAGAGTGAGGCGAATCCAAGCACGCTTGCGTGAGACCCGACTGGAAAGGTTCAGGACTCAAGATATCACGGTATAGTTTGCATACTTGACCATGTTGTTTTGTGCACCACTCGTCCATCCTATACCACGCATGAAGCTGAGGAGAAACGCGAAAATAATAGTTCATCTACCCGTCCAATGTTGCCTTGTCTGTACGAATGATAAATTCGATTCCCTCATCGACTAGGTCGAGGTTGCCATTCGTTATGAGAACCTATCGCTATTAGCATTCCATACCATTGGGTATGGAGCGAAAAACGCGCTTACTGCGATCTCTAGGATCTTGTCCTTGTCAGGATCTAATCCAGTCATCTCGCAGTCCACCCAGACCATAGGACCGTCTCCGTACGAAAGCGGTTTGTAATCCATGAGACGTATGTTACGGAGAGAACGGACGTTACGAATATGAAGAGAACGCGAGCGGTGAACGGAAGAAGCAGCAAAATTCCTTGCGTGGAAGCGCAAGGTGATCATGCTCCAATTCGGCGATTTGATCGACGCAGGCGTACCAAACAACCAGCTTGGCTCTTACCTTCATGGCGAATTCCTTGGTTCACTCTCTTGCTCAAATCTTGATGCAGGACTCGCTGTATGTCCCAGTGGTCCGAAATCGAGCCTCCCACTCACAATTTGAGAAAGCCTGACGCTAGAAATCCTACCTGGTGGACTCGAGTCTTGGCTGACTGCACCGCCTGGTGTCATGCAACCGAGCGCGGATTTTCCCTTCGTATATGTGGATGGCCACCTGGGAGTCCCCAAGAAGATTCTTTACCAGCTGTACCTCTCCGCTCTGGGGCTGCTGAAGTCGGAAAGTGCTGCATCCCAGCTCGACGCTTCATGTGCTATTCTTCTGGCGAATCCTGCCCACCAAACTGCGCTGAACGTGCGCAAACATAACATCCAGTCCGGTACCCTTTCCGCCCACGCAGAACTCAAGTTCTCAGCAATATTGCTGCCGAGTTCTCGCCCATGTTCCAAAGAGTCAATTCAATGGGCCCACCGACGCTGGTGCTTCAACTCACTTTACCCGCGCTCGTTTCCAGATTTCGGTCCTCCCCTGCAGGGCTGGACTGGCCCTTCCGAGGTCCCCGAAATTCCGCCCGATGCCGTTGAAAAAGAATTCGACCTCATTTCAAGATGCTGCGAGGCCTACCCCCGCAACTATCATGCTTGGTCGCACCATCACTTCGTTACCCAATGCATCTACGTCTCGCTTCGCAGCTCCCATCCTGCGGATTCTCCCTTTTTGGCGCTATTCACGGCCGAATTTATGAACTTGCGACGCTGGATAGAGAGCCATGTATCAGATTATTCTGCTATGCATCAATTCTGCAGTATCGTGTCACGATTGCAGTCTCTCGATCTTCCCCAGTATCACGCAGCGTTGGAACCGTTGGCCGATCCTTCCATTCATTTCGAACATGCCATGTCACTCATCACAATCTTCCCAGAACACGAATCTTTGTGGATGTATCTACGTGCCACCATCAGCATGTCACCGAATTTCAAAGGACTTGCATCCTCTGCAATAGTTTCAACTGCGGCACTTGATGGACCTCACAGGGAAAAGTTTATATTGTGGACAAAAAGCAGAGACCCGTCGTTTACTACATAGGTGTTTAATAGAATAACAACAACGATTTGTGGATGGTCAGATTGTTCGAGATTCAAACTGTGGCCAGACGAGAGAAAGTTCACATCAAGGATCAAGCACCGGACTTCCGGACCGGCAACAGGCTACGTGTAACTTGGCGTAAGCGTTCGTGTGCTGAAAGAGTTGCACACATCCTCCCTTCTCAATCCTTCTGGACTGTATTTCGCGGATGAATTGAATCCTTTTTGTGGCCCCGTTTAACTCTGCCACACCACCTCTCAAATGACGAAACACAAGACTTGTTTCGCGAGAAAGGCTCTATGGTTCGCCTTTGGGCTCATAGCTTTGACTGCAGTCGCGTCGGCTCGAGAAGAACCTCTCAACCCCCCAGATGTAATCCGTTCCCCTGCGCTGCTCTGTTCCGTGCTTGACTTCTTTTAGACTCAGTCTGTGGCGGCGACAAATGACCCATCAGTAAACGCGGAAACGAAAACGGTCAGTGAAATTCAATCTTCACGGTTTGAGTGACATCTTATTCTTCAGCTAGGCTAATGCTGACCTTGACCAAGCAGCCGAAGGTGTCGTCACTCGGCCAGTCTTTGTTGTGAAACTAACGCATTCATTCGCAAGCTACGCGAGCTTACAAGCAAGCACTCAACACATTGTCAACACTGACCGCGCCTTCCCCATTGCACACATATGGGTCCTCCTTTTATA
This sequence comes from Mycena albidolilacea, assembly GCA_029282495.1. Classification (NCBI taxonomy): domain Eukaryota; kingdom Fungi; phylum Basidiomycota; class Agaricomycetes; order Agaricales; family Mycenaceae; genus Mycena; species Mycena albidolilacea. The sequence goes on along the minus strand of JARIHO010000014.1, from coordinate 499,435 downwards.
CCGCCAATACGCAAAATTCAAAGTCCATGTTATCCTCCTTCTTCCCGAATCTTCAGGGTCAAGGCCCTTTGGGAAGTGCGATGCGCATTGCTATCAAACTTCAGCGCCAAATAGTCAATGGCATCCTGGCTGGGTTGGGAAGGGAGTCCCGAACGAAACGAGAAGAGACGAAGAGTAAAGCAATCAAAGTCATTGACTTATTGCAACACTCGGCCGAGCTGGGAAACTCGGACGCGCTTTTTACTCTGGCTCAAATATCTCTGGTGTGTTCTGTCTTGTAGATTCGACGTTGCTAATGGTCTGATTTTTTTTCTTGCAGTTCCCTCCTTCACAATATTTTCCCTCCGACCCGAAACTAGCCTACGATTCCTTTGCAGCCCACGCTTCCATCACTGGAAATGCAACATCGCAAGGCTTCCTTGCTTTCTTCTATGCGACTGGCTACCAGAAAGTCGTTCCCGTCGATCAAGCACGGGCACAGCTATATTATACGTTCGCGGCCAATGGCGGGGACAAGGGCTCGCAAATGGCTCTCGCTTATCGGTATTGGAGTGGCATCGGTACATTAGAAGACTGTAGCCGGGCAGTCGACTGGTATGAACGAGCTGCGGGGCAAGGTATGTCTATCATTTTTTCACCTTAGTTGCTTAACTAACGTGTAGTTTCAACAAGCCATGGATACTTACCGCTCCGGTCCACCTGGCGGGCGAACATTACCCCAAACTCCTACAAGGTTGTCGGACCTCGCGGGCGGTGTGTATGGCCCGGGAGCCAGTGTTGCTTCAACGGGGGCGAACACTCAGAAAGCGGCCATTCGGGCAGGTATGTCGCGGGCGTCGGGAGAAACTTGGGAGGATATCCTTGATTATTACTTGGTTGGTACTCAGTCAATCTTCTCTCCCCCGTTTTTTTGACTGGAGTATTCAGTTCAATGCGGACCGACGCGAGATCGAATTTGCCTATCGGTTGGGCAGAATATTCTATCAAGGGAGTATCTATTCCTCAAAAGGCGGCATTGGGTCAGGCAGCGAAGGCGTCGGTGCTGTTCCACGCGACTTCGAGCGCGCACGGCACTATTTCCTTGTGGTTGCCCGTTTGGTCTGGCCCAGGGACCCCGCCAACCCTCTGCAATATACGCCAACGGCCCCTAAGGATGACAACAATCTTCCGATCGTATACGCGGCGTACAGCGCCGGCTTTCTTGGTCGGATGTACTTGAGAGGCGAGGGCGTCAAGGCGGATCCTGCGATAGCCAAGATGTGGTTCGAAAGAGGCAGCGAGCTGGGAGACAGGGAGTGTCAGAACGGACTCGGCATAATCTGGAGGGATGGGCTAGTACCGTCCATCAAAGCGGACCCCAAGAAAGCGATGGCATACTTCGTTGCTGCCGCAGGTCAAGAGCTTGCGGAGGCCCAGATCAACGTCGCAAAACATCACTTCGGTGATTTTTTCATACTGTGTTCAGAACGGCAATACTTACGTGAAAGATCCAGCTCGTGGCGAAATACCTCTGGCCGCAGCGTTATTGCAGACCGCACTCCGGTTTGGCTCACCTTTCGAAGCCTACTATTACTTGGGCCAGATCCAGTCTGCCCAAGCGGACACTCCTGGAGCGCCCGCTGCTATTTCTTCCAGTCAATGTGCAATGGCCGTGTCGTTTTACAAGATTGTATCCGAACGAGGCGTATGGGGAAATGATCTTCTACGAGATGCTGAAATCGCATGGATGTCCGGGACAGATAGAGGCAAGGAGACGGCGATGCTCAAATGGTGGATAGCAGCGGAGAGAGGGTATGAAATAGCGCAAAATAATTTAGCCCATGTTTTGGACCAAGGTCTGTTTTACGACTCTTCTGCTTGTTTTTTTCTATATACTAAACCTCTTTCTAGACAAGAGCATACTGCGCCTGACCCGTTTCTCGCCTACCACTCCTTCGAACGAAACCGCGCGGTTGGCACTGACGCAATGGACACGCGCCGCTGGCCAGCGCAACATCGATGCCCTGGTGAAAGTAGGAGATTATTATTATCACGGCCTGGGGGTCTGGGAGGACACGGAGGCAGCTCGGTTCGAGAAAGCAGTCAAATACTACCAGTCTGCCGCAGATGAACAGAGCGCCCTTGCCATGTGGAATCTGGGCTGGATGTACGAAAACGGGGTCGGTGTGCCTCAAGTACGTATTCCACAACCGAATGGGTGTTGTGTGCTAAAAATTCCTCAGGATTTCCATCTCGCCAAACGGCACTATGACTTGGCCTTGGAGACCAACGCGGAGGCTTCGTTCCCTGTCTACCTTTCCCTTGTCAAATTGTACGCCCGGAGTATCTGGCACACCATAACGGGCGGACAAGGCGGGTTGAATATCTGGACCCTCGATGACGACGAGTACTGTGAGTTCTTTCCGCACCCATTCTCAACGGACTTGAACCGATTGATACAGTGCCTCCCAAACCTGCTGAGGTACGGGCGCTCGATTCCAAAGCCGACAAAGATGCCTCGGAAGATCCTGCTTTGGAAGAAGACCGAACATATCTTGATGACGAGGACGACTGGTACATTGGCAAAGCTCGGGAGGAATTCCGGAGACGGAACTCCCAGCCTCCGAAAACAGAGGACGAGGACCCAATTCAGGTTTTTAATTTCGTTTATTCTTCATATATCGTTCGCTGAACATACTTGGCAGTGGGCAGTGGACCGCAGGAACGCAGAGGCAGATAGGGAAACCGAGTTTGCTCCCGACGACTATCTTGGCGGACGCCCTGAAGAGGATGACGAGTTTTCCGACACCATCCTCCTCCTGTTACTGTGTCTGGCAGTCTCGGTTCTCATTTATGTCCGTACACGCATCGTGGACAGGATGCGACGAGATCAGCAGCAGCAACAGCCGCAACCCGCCGGCGACGCGGCCCCCGCCGCTGGGGCGAATGGCGTTTTCCCTCCTCCCGGCCCTGACCGTGACGAGTGGGCGGTTCTGCGGTGATAGGACTTTGTAATAGTGTTTTCGGTGTTGCGTGTAAATCTTAGAAGCACAAGTAATAGAGAGTGATTATGGGCGCAACATTTCAGAATAATGATAGTCTGGCATCAAAACAAGCATCAATCATCAAATTGCCTATTCGAACTTTGTGAATCTCACGTGGGCTCACTCGTCTTGACGCGCTCCTTTCCGACCTCCGTTCTGCGTTGTCGTCTTCTTCACCTCTTCGCGCGCAGATGGCCTTCGAGTTTGATACGTTGGAGCCGCTCATTGAACAAATCCTCACTGCCCCTGGCACAGACCTCGCCACGATCAGCGCGAAGCGCGTCAGGAAGCAGCTGCAGCTCATAGATCCTGGATTGACGGCAGAATTCCTGAAGCAGAACCGCGACGCTGTCGATGTGGTGATTGCTAGGGTGTTTGAGAAGGTGCAGGGTACCAGTGGGAGCCAAGATTCTGAGGAGGAGGAACCACTAGCACCCGCGTCGCGGAAGCGGCGGCAAACGCCGGATGAGGGTTACTCCGTTCCAAAGGAGGAGGACACAGATGTCGAGGATACCCCGCCCCCTGCGAAGAAAGCCAAGAAGGCGGTGAAACGGGAACTCACTGATGCCGAGCTGGCGCGACAATTGTCAAGCGAGATTAACGGAAGAACGCGGCGGAGTAATGGCAAGCCAAAGGCTGCAGTTTCGAACGGCACTTCCAAGAAGCGGAAAACCAAAGCAAAGAGCGCTGCGATGGTGGACACCGACGATGACAGCGACTCTATAGAAGGCAAACGGCCCCCGAAAAAGAAGTCGAGCGAAGGTGGGAGCGCGAAAGGAGGATTTGCGAAACCGTATCTGCTCAGGTACGTGTTTTCTTCAGATAGTTCTGCTCATATTCAAATGTTTGTCCACAGCGAACCTTTAGCAGCGGTCCTCGGAGCCGAATCACTGTCGCGCCCGCAGGTTGTGAAACAATTGTGGGCTTATATCAAGGCGAATGAGCTGGTTTGTTATCTCGTTTATCGTTCTTATCACTCAAGTTGATTTCAATGCACTCTCAGCAAAACCCCGAGAATAAACGCGAGATCATATGTGACCCTGCTCTTAGACCCGTCTTCAATGTGGACAAGATTGATATGTTTAAAATGAACAAGGTCTTGGGACAGTAAGTTGATATGTTTCTTCATCCCCTTGTTTTTTCTCTGATTGGGAAACAGACATCTTCACGAAATGGAATAATTTACCGCGGCAGAGCGCTCTCTGAATGTTCCATGTCCATATCAATCATCGGTCCCTTCATGTCGTGCCTGCTTCATTATTCACTATTGCGTATCTGTACCATCATTCCTCCTCCCCCTATCGGTTTCGGGTTTTAATTCTGGGCAAATGTCAAGTAGTTCTCATCGGTACGCCGGTTGACGAAAATTTCCGTGCGATGAGGTCGGAATAGATTTGAATGGTGTGGGCGCGCCGGCAACCGGGAGGATTCTGGATCCCGAATTCGCGAGGATTTTTAAGACCCCATACATTTGCAGAAGTACTTTCAACGGTAGCGAACACCGAATAATCGGTAGATGAGATTGGCCCGATGGTTAAAATCCTAACACAGGAGGGGGGTGGCCACCAACGGCCTACCACCACCAAGCAAATCGGTATTTGTGAAGTCACCATCCACAGTTATCTTTGCTTAAATGTTCAAATAATTGTAATAGTCCCAAGCCTCATATCGATATGGGAAAAGATGGTGAAACAAACACCTGCTAGGACTACATATCGTACATACACACTAGAAACTGCAACAAAAACACAGAAGCGAAAATAGCATGAAAGACGAAGAAAGAATTTTGCGATTCCTGCTAAAAATATTGCTCGGGATATCACCAACAGCGAGTCCAACAGATCATCAAGCTGGCAACATACTATAGGTGCTCTTCCTCCGAATAGTACGCTTCCCGCACGAGTCCTTCAACTCGTGGCGTCTGGCCGCGTCCGGCCGTGAAAGCTCCTCTCCACAGAACTGGCAAACTGGGGAGTTAGCCAACGCTTCCGCCTGCTGAACACTGCCTTTGTGAATGGCGGCGTTTTTGACGTGTCTTTTCATGTCGTTGCGGCGGGTGAAGGACTCTGTGCAGCCCGGCACAGTACAGGGATACCGTTTTGAAGCGGCTCGGCCGCCATTCTTTCGAGAGCGACCAACGTTTCCGCCCCCGTCATTTCCACCATTGACGAGGGATTCGAAATCCTTATCATCCTCGTATGACCCGCGCTTGATACCTGGGCGGCGTCCGGGGTCCTCCTTGGGATGTTCTTCGAGGACGATTTGGATGAGAGGAGCGGCCGGGGGAAATAAGTCCAACGCGCAGTATGTCTCTGGGCTGGGTTCTCCTTCCTGCGCTTTGGGGATGGTCGGCGAAGACGACCTTCGGGGCGAGCGGAACCGTGGAGGCGGAGAGGTGCTCGAGTCCCCGGTGAACGGTATCGGCGACGGGGAGACGGCATAAGTGGACGAGGTATTACTCGATGTCCCACCGACAGACAACGTGCTAGTGGTGCTCGTCGAGGAAAAGCCGTCAAAGAGAGAGTTGATGGATAAATAATCACATGCAGGGGAAGATGGAAGCGGCGGCGATATTGAGACTGGCTGGGGCGATTGGGGAGGAGAATCATCCAAGTGCATGCGGTCCGCCAACTGCAGGGTCATCTCGTCCATGTCGTCCATCGAATCATTGGTGCCGATGGTATCGGTTTCCTCGTCGAAAGAAAAGTGTGATGACATGGGGGACAGCGGTGAAAGCGAGTGTGATGGTGAGGAGGGTGGGGAATCATCAAAGTACGTCGGGAAACCGGCGAACGCCTCCGCCTTTTACAGATACATTTCAGGGCGCCAAAGCACGACAAAGAGAAACTTACGGCTGTCCGTCCAAAGAGGTTGGTGGGGAGAATGGGTGTGATGTGTATGGGCTTTTTGGTATCCGTTCCGTCTTCCCAGAGTACCGCGAAATGCGGCGGGTCTTTGTGCCAGTCTGGTGCAGCTCCACTGTACCAGTACTTGGGTTCGTCGTTCAACGGCCACAGCGAGACCCTTTACAAAATGAGAGGCCATCAGGGAATACGGCATCGAGTGTTGACGTACATTTCTTTCTCGGCCTTGTGAACGCTGGGAAAATGTGCAGCTGTGTTCGAACTCTCCAGCGAAAGAAAGGACATTTCGTCTTCCGACGACATGGTAATGGTATCGGTAGAAGGAAGGCTGATTATCTGTCAAACTCATCAATGTTGCGACTCTTTGACGCTGTGGGTCCACCATCATTGTTACATGTCATGGTCACTAGCCGAGGCAGGACTGGCTATGAGCTTCAGTTTGCATAGTAGAAACCAGAAAACCGCGAACCTGAGTTTTTGATCCTGTAAAATGAGCAATAAGCAGGAGGCCGGTGAAAAAAAAAAGTCGTCAGAATGGGGATACAGGTTAAAGCTCCAGATATATCCCAACCCTCAAGTAGGCAGATCCAAGAAAGATAACCTGCATTCAACGCGAGCTCTCAGAGTAACAATCACTGACATCCGAAACATACTACCGATAATGCGTTGAAGGAACCGATTGGAAAATCATTTTCACAAGAGAAATACCGCAAAGCACTTGAACGAGGGAATCAGGAGACAGACCGCGTGGGGCTTCGAGGACCAGCAGCTCCGGGACCGCAGGCAGCCCGCCAAACGTGTGCTAAGGGATCCTGAGTACAGGACGCGGGTCCCAGGGATGATTGCAACAAGCCTGCAGTTGAACGATCCCGGATAATGAGTGATACAGGACAAGGGATCGCTGCATCCCGTGACGGATAGCTCGAGAAGAATGGCTGCAAATACAAGGGTAAGCGATCCACAAGAAAATCAGATTCACAAGAGCGAAATACACACCTAGTTCAAGGTACTCCGCTCGCAGATGACACTCACGGGCGGGAATGTGGGCCTCAAGAACTAGCAGCTCTTTGTGAACGCAGACAAGACGCCAAACGCGTCCAAACGGATAAAGAAGAGGGTGCTCAAGTGTTACAAGCTTCAAGCATTTTTTGGATTGATATGTATCGGTAAGAGGCAGCAGGGCAGGGCAGGGCAGGGCAGTTGGGATGTGCTTATTAACCGGACGGCTGGAAAAGCAGCTGGATTTATGAGGAAGAGGAAGAGAACACTATCGGTCGGCGCCTCAAGAAAGTAAAGTTTTGGTGGCTCGACTTGCTGCGATGTTTGAGGAGAGTAGATACTTGTAAACGGAGAGATAGAGTGGAAGGAAATTTACATCGTTCTGAGCCACTTGGTACATGGTAGAGCTTAGACAAGGTCATTGCACAACGGCCAACAAAAGGGCATAAAGCAGCGATCAGCAGTGATGGGAACATTTCCTTCTGGAGACCGCCGGCTTTGGACTTGGAAAGTTCCAAGTGATTCAAGTTTCTCTCACCAGCTCTCAGTGTCTCACCTTGCTTTCTCCGTTGTCTTTCTGGCTTAGTTTCAAGACGCTGGTATTCTAGTGGCTGCCAGTGATGCTCCATGCTCAGCTGATAAAACGGCGGACATCACGGCCCGCAAGGCGGCGATGTGAACAACAAACATATATCCGGATCCCACACTGCAGAACAAGGCACGCTTTGACTCATACTTTGACCCAAGAATCTCCAAGAATGCAGAGAGACAATGAATTTTTGCTTCCGCGGCGCGCCGGTATCCCAATTAGGTCAACAAAGTTCTTGTTCCGCTCATCGTCAAGACCCCGACTTTTCAGACCCCGACTTTTCGAGAACCACAGAACAATACAATTAGGATCATGACCGACCTCTCTTTATCGGCGAATCTGGACTTAAATAAGAAGTGCCCGAATCTTCGCTGCCACTCGACCTTACAGGCATACGTTCTTTAAACGTTGACCATACGCCAACGTTAAACGCATATGACATTCCCTTTCACGCTCCTCCCGACCGAGCTCGCTCACGAAATCATTTGTACTGCTGCACTCCCGGACTACGATGATGCCACTGCGCCACGGCCCTCGTACGCCACAGCTGTGTCTATGGCCTCTGTCTCGTACGCCATGCGAAGCGCCACCATGCCCCATCTCCTCCATAGCGTCGTCCTCGCCTCCTCGCTCCAAGTCCTCTCCTTCATCGAGTCCATTCTCCTCCAAAAACACCTCTCTACTTCCTCCTCCCGCCTGGCGCTCGACTATCCGAAACTCGTGCGTCGATTCTGGGCCACCGAGTGCTGGGAACCCCTCATGGAGCACTCCCCTGACTACTACATAAACTCCGGCGCGCTCTACGAAATTATCTGCGGCGTCGACTCGCTCGGGCTGCACTTCCGCTCGTTGCACCTGCTGTACAACGGCCTCGCGAGCGCCAGCGCCGACCCCGCGAGGGACTGGACATGCACGCACGTCACGCTCGCGGGGTCTCTCCCGCGTTGGAAGCCGCTGACTTCCAGCACGGAGGGCCTCTTATTCTTATCCCGCATCTCCCACCTAACACTGTGGATCTCGACCGAGCGCCACGCGCCGCCGATGCATGAGAGCCGTGTCCCGTCCTGGATCGAGGGTGTCCCGTTCTGGGCGCTCCCGAACCTCACGCATTTTGCGTTTCTACTTCGCGCGGAGTGCCATCAGGCAGGCTGTCAGGTGCCGACCGAGACGTTGGTATACGTCGCGCCCATATCGGGGGATTTTAAGCCGTCTGTGTTTTGTGAATGGGCGTTGGACGATGATCCTGTGCGTCACGGTGTCGTGGTGTCATTCCTCCGTTCGCCACCAGTCCCTCGCGTCGTCAATAATCGCGCCGCCGATGTTGAACTGGGCTGGGAGTTTGCGTTTATGGCAGGAGAATCCGAAGCAGGGTGGGAAGCAGGGGAACGGCGTCTCAGAAGGGACGGAGAGTGCGGCCTGGGAGGAACTCTAATTTAGATTCAGATTAGAATGATTCCACGATGAGCAGGGGTATAAATTCAGACGGGGTATGTATATGCGTGTGTTCGTACAAGTTGCAGTGCAAGACAATCAATTAAGATTTTGTAATTTCATCCATTCCTTGTCGTTAGCGTTAAAGTCCACACCTTTTCCTCGCCACCATGCTCGTGCGGCTTCGCCGCCTCCTATGGCATCCTCCAGGGCTGGAGATTAATTAGATTGATGTGCCATGACAGAAAGAGAGAATGTGCATACCTTCCTCGATATCACAGAGCCGGTATTGAAGCGGCAGGCGTGATTTATCCCACCACTCTAACACCTGTGTCTAGTGAGCTTCAAAGTAATGCGTCAAGAAAGAACAAAAACCTCGGGTCTGTTATGTCGAGTCGCACCAACGAGCGCGTCCTGGTCGAATATGAGCTGTAGCCCGCTGCTCAGCCACCAGTCCAAGACCTCGACCTGTCAACGATTTAATGCACCGCGGAGACGGAGAGAGGACACAATCAATACCTTGCCATGACATGAAGCATTATGGAGCGCTTGCGAAATTGAGCCTGGACTCGGTGCCGGTATCAGGTCTGGATGGTGCTCGAACCCGTGTTTCCACCACGACAGCACGCCGAGACGGCCGTGCAGCGAGGCCTTGATCGGAATGAGATCGTTTTTGTACAATTTTTTGAACAGGGAGTCGCCGTCGGCACGCCGCGCGCGCGTGGACGACTCGAGCAGGAGGTACTGGAGCACGTTCACGTAGCCGAAGCGGATGGCGAGGTCCGCGCCGAGGGTTGGGGGGTGCGCTATGGGGTCGGAGGCGCGGATGAGGGGGAGGTAGCCGGTGAGCATCGCTTCGTCTGTGGGCGACGCGCGGGACCAGGCGGAGGGGCGGGAGAGGGAGGTGGGGACGCCGACGGCGCGGGCGAGCTCCCAGTCGCCGACGTGGTCCATGATATCTGCCAGGATCTCGACAGGGAGATCGGGCCCCAAGGTGCGGATTTTGGGTGGCGGGGTTGGAGCTGGCGACACAGGCGGAAGCGCGAGGGTCTGGGGGAAGTGGTAGGTGTCCAAGTCATGGTGGGCAAGCCTGGAGGCGAGTTCCGAGTCTGAGCCCTTTGTGGGGAGGTTTCGGACGACGAGAAATAGGACGAGCTCCGAGCGGTTGAATCTGCGGTATGCCTGGTGGACCAGAGCAAGCGATGGGGACTCGGATGTGCCATTCTAATGGACACATTAGATTCAAGGCTAGAGCGAAAGAAACGGGTTGGCCCACCACCGCCATGCGTGAGCGTCCAGAGTTTTGAATGCAGCCGGTCATGGACGATCACATCAAAGAGCCAATCAAGCACTTTTCATTCTACCACTACAACTATCTACACAACCAACTCGAACAGAATTCCTGGGGGACTATATCAGCCTTGGACTATGCTGCTGCAGCTGCCTCACCGATATGGTTCAGAAAGTGGTTCACATTCACGTCTTGGACCTCGTCTTCAGCAAGCCCGTAGTCTTTCACCAAATCTCGAATACTGGCGGCGTCATACGACAGCAGCGACCGCAAATCTGCCGGATACAATTTTCCCTTGGTGCCGTCGTACTTGAGAACAGTCGCCAGCCCCTCGTCCAGGTTTTGGATCCGCAAGCTGCTATTCTTCTTCCTTGCAGCTCTGGCACACCAATCAAACAAAATCACTCAAGAAATCAATGCGCACGAATTGGTTAATGACGTCCTGGCGTCGTGTAGCTGCGTCTTGTTGTTCACCGACTGTTCCTTCAAGCTGATCGGGATCTGCTCTCGAAGCTGGAGGTCGACTTGCTGTTTGACCTGTGCTCTGATCTCCATCCTGATGTGCTCGAGAACATCGTTTCTATGACCGTCAGAAGAGACCCTTCCAACCCCAACACCAACTAACGTACCTCAACTCGGCGGCAACCTTTCCCTTCACATCCTCGCGCGCTACCCGCTTGAACGCCGTGAGCTCCTTGTCTCTCTTCTTGCTCTCCTCCCTTATTTGCTTGCGTAGCGCCTGAATATCGCGCACCGCATCCTGCTGTATCTCCGTGTAAACTCAGACATCCCTCGTGCACAGTCACCTACCGAATCGGGGCCCATCGTCGAGAGCTCTGTGGATGTCGCATTCAGGGCGGTGAACGATCCCTCTCTGCGCGCACGTTAACGTCGCTCCAACCAGGCTCAGAGGAAGACGAACAAGTTGCCGAGCATCTGGGTCATCGCACCTATTGCTACCCTGATGCTCTCCGTCTCATTTAGAGTTTTGGCTCGCGGTGTTGCTGTACCGTCGTTAGAGCTCATGGATGGTTCGAGTAAGACTTATTAGACGCCAGTGTACTTCACGAGGGAACCTCGTGCATCCCGGGTTTTCTATACAAATAGCAAATAGAATTCCGGTTTGGAAGGAGTGTAGTAACTGCGCGGATAAGTAGCTGGTCACGCAGCAGGTTCCAGGTACAGGAGAAGGTCTCGGATCATATTCGAGATCACGGAAGCAGACGCGCTTTCTGCTTCAAGTCATCTTCAACTTTCATTGATGGTCTTCCTACGCGTCTTCAGGTTCCTTTTAACGTTGTATCTCTTTGCCGCAGTTCTGTATACGACCGAATGTTTCCTGCTCTCGCCTTTCCGCTCGGGCCTATCGTTCGTCGTTTCCCGCCGCGCACCACGCCTTGCTCTATGGTCGACCTCGTCCTTCAACTCTCTCCTCCCCAAGCGCTCCAGTCAAGACCCATACTCCGTATCTGACTCTGCCGCTTTGCTCGAAGGCTCCTCCGACGTGATCCACTGGCCCTCCTCAGCATACGCACTCCAAAACGGACTGGGCCACGAAAAGCCTGTTGCCATGAGCGAAGACCTGTTCCTCTCGAAAGCGTTCGCGGGCGCAATGCGGCCGAGCAAGATCGTGCCGTTTTTCTATCGTGCGACTGGTGTTTTTGACAAGGAGGATATAACGATTACGACGCTCGTGACTAGCAACCGGTTCCAGGTCTTTGCGGGCTTGGTGGAGCGCTATCCAGGTGAGGTCGGTGCAGCTTGTTGAGCTCAGCGGATTCAAATTCAAGGCAGGACCGATCTCCGTGACTATACATGTGAACAATGGGACCGACGACGTGCACGAACTTCTGGATTCTCTTCATATGCTGTACCTCTCCTCGCCGAAGATGGCTAGTAATGTCGACGTTCATCTTGTCATTGATGGTCGGTCTCGCGCCATTTATTTCCCAGCTCCCTAGCTGGCGCTAACACTCAAGTAAAGCCTTCGACCGCCAATTCAACACCTGGCGCAACATCGCCCGCTTCTTTGCCCGCACCGACTTTGTCATGATGCTCGACATAGACTTCTCCCCCTGCACCGACTTCCGCGCCGCCCTCCGCGCTAGCCCCGCCGCCATGGCCCAGCTCCGCACCGGCGCCGCCGCGTTCGTCGTCCCGGCGTTCGAGTACCCCAAGCACACGGACGGCATCGACGAGGCGCGGTTCCCGCGGTCCAAGGCCGCGCTGGTTGCGCTCGTGCGCGCGGGGAAGCTCGGGATGTTCCATGCGTCGTGGGGGCCGGGGCACGGCGCGACTGACTACGACAGGTATTATGCGGCGCCGCCGGGGGAGATGTATAAAGTCACGGCCTATCAGTCGGCGTATGAGCCGTATGTGATATTCAAGAAGGATGGGCCGCCTTGGTGAGCCTTGACTCACCGCTGTTTCCTGCGCCGACTTAATGGGCACTGTAGGTGCGACGAGCGCTTCGTCGGCTACGGCGGGAACAAGGCTGCGTGTTTGTTTGAGATGTACCTGTCGGGGATTTCGTACTACGTGCTTGCCGATCACTTCCTCATTCACCAGAATCACCTGTATGAAGAATCTGCACGTAGGACCGAGGTGCGGCCATTCTGCGTCCTTGCTTTGTGAAAGGCTGATTTCTGTGCCTTAATAGCGCAAATACAATCACAAGATTTACTCTAATTTCAAGGAAGAAGCGTGCCTCCGGTAGGTTCGACAGCTGGAACTTCAGGCCTTCTTGAATTAACTTATACAGGTACCTCAAGTATTTCCGCGACACCAGGATGCTTAATACGACGCGCGGGTCTAATGTGCAAGGAGAATGCAAGAAGATTCGGAGTATTGCGCGCATTGCGGCACAAGTAGGTCATAGTTGAAGCCTGAATGTTCTAAACGCAAATGCTTACCCCTGTGTAGTTCACCGACGGGGCTTAGTAGAAGAAGAAGCTGGTAGACAGGGATTTCATGTACGTGCTTGTAATTTTAGTTCATCCGCAAAGAATACGAAAAAGGAAATTGGATTCCCTTTTGAAGCCTCGGAAGCTCGCACCGTCAACGCCACCTGATATGAAATTTGATCGGCGGACCGTCGGCCGGAGGTTATAAGAAACGCTAATGTCTTCATCTTGTGCACGTACTCCTCATGGCCCCTCGTATTCTTATCTGCGGTTCGTAGGATTCCTTTGGCTTGCCCGCTTTTGTCCGATCTTTCGTCAGGTCGTATTGTCTGGGCCGATGAAGATGTCAAGCAGCTGTTAGGCCCAATAGCAGATGTTATCGTGGGTAGTCTCCCGCTTTCCTTCCAGATCGCTCATTTTTGCAGTACATCGACTCGCCCACACGTGCGGATTTTCTCCAAGGCTTTCAGCCGAATGGGAAGTACGCCGATGTGGTGGGAATCTTCCGGGACAATTCATCGGCGGAACAAATTGGCTTCTTCGACAAAGTGCGTTGCGTTTGAAATCGAAGTAACGGGGGCCGGATTGAATTTTTCTGCAGGAGATCGTCGAGGGATTCTCGCCGTCTGTGAAATGGATTGCCCATAACGGTGCAGGCTATGACCAGATCGATGTTCTCGCATGTAAAGCAAAAGGTAAGGAAGCACACGATCGCTCTCTAAATCTACCTTTAACTTCGTTTCCATCAGGAATTACTGTATCAAACACCCCAGGCGCCGTTGACGACGCCAGCGCGACCACCGCGCTCTATTTATTGATATCCACTGTTCGCCAATACGCGATCAGTGAGCGTTCGTTGCGTGAAGGCAAATTCAAGCCCCCGGGACTCGCTGCAAAGACACACGACCTTACCGGGCGCACACTGGCGATCCTTGGGCTAGGCGGGATCGGCCTGCGGCTCGCCGAGCTCGCGCATGCCTTCCCCATGCGCATCATCTACCACTCGCGCAACAAAGTCGCGAACGCGCCCGAGTGGGCCGAGTATTTTGCGAACGTGGACGACCTGCTGGCGGAGGCGGACGTTTTGAGCGTGCACGTCCCTCTTCGGGCGGAAACCGTCGGGCTGGTGGGCGAGAACTGGATCCGCAAGCTGAAGAAGGGGTCAATTATCATCAACACCGCACGGGGAAAGGTAATTAACGAGGAGGCGATGATCAGGGCGCTGGAGGACGGACATGTGAGATATGCCTAATTCATTTTAAGGTTTTCTGTGAAGCTGACGATTCGGGACAGCTTGCTTCAGTTGGACTAGATGTATACCCGAACGAACCTGAAGTGAACCCCCGGCTCCTCGAGTTCCCCAATATCACGTTGCTGCCGCACATGGGCACGGAAACCCAGGACAGCCAGCGCAAGATGGAGGTCCGCGCATTGACAAACCTGAAGGATTTCCTCACCGTCGGGAAAGGCAAAGACGTGGTGGTTGAGATGAAGTGATTAGAAGCATTGGGACAGTTTGCGATAGAACTGATTTCAGCTTTGACAGAACAATAAACGCCCGCCTGTAGCACCATTTGTACACCTGGAATCGTGTTTCCGTGCAAACAATTTACCAATAACTATACAATCGTTACATTGAGGATTCCCTTTAATTCTTCTTGGCTGCGAATGAGGCCGCAAGACCTTTGGCTCCCGTTGCCGCTGCGTCGTCCACGAATTCGACGTATCGGAAGACGTGTCCCTTCTGCGCCAGAGCGTCCAATATCATCTTCCGGTACGCTTCTACGCCCACCAGGGACCCGCCGAATGAAATCACCGCATCCTGAGCCTTGACCAGGTTAGGGGTAGTTTCATTGCTTTCGCCTAAAAGAATGGCAATTTGCGCCGCAAATGTGCTGGAGGTGCTCTGGAGGACGCGGAGTGCAAGCGGGTCGGCGTCCTCGAACGCCGACTGGAACACCAGAGGAGCGAGCGAGGAAAGACGCTTCTCGCGCACCATAGAGAACTGGGGCAGCGTCTGGGCATTGACACCAGACGCAGCGGGGTCGGGCATGTGGATCGCGACCAAGATGTCCAGCACGCTCTTCAAGCCGAAGCGCTCCAGCACGCGGGTCGTGAGGGTGCTCTCCGGCGGAGGGGCAGCGCGGACGGAGGCGGAGTCCGTCTCGCCTACGATCTGCCGGACGGCCTCGCGCCCGACGTGGAAGCCGCCGCCCTCGTCCCCGAGGATCCACCCCCACCCTCCGACACGCCCGAGCTGGTCGAAGCCCACGTCGATTTCCTTGAAGGAAACCGCGATACCGCCTGTCCCGCCGATAACGCCTACGGCGTGGCTGATCTCTGGGTGCATGCGCACGGGGGCAGCCAGGAGATGCGTGTCGTTGGCGATTGACAGACGGGGTCCCTCGGGGATACCGAGGAGAGCGGAGAGGGCGGGTGTGACTTCCGCAACCGCAGATGGGGAGTCTATGCCGGAGACTCCGAACCACGCTGCTGCGAAGGGAGAGTCGCCGGTGGGGGGCAATGGCACGGGGCCAACGGAGGGTGGGGAGGTGCACGTCTTCAGAGCGTCGCTGACGGTCAAGCTGACGGCTGTCCGGAAGTCCTGGAGGCTGAGATACGCGAAATTGGAGGGACCCCCGAGCGCGCGCCCGACGATGTTGCCCGACTCGTCACAGATAACAGCAGAGGTCTTGGAGCCACCGCAGTCGACGCAGAGATAGAGCGACATGGTGGTGGTCAGAGACTGAGGTTATCGATGATCGAAGCTTGAACAGGTAAGTATCACATTGAAATCATTCGCGTGCAACACCGTTTTCGTGGCCAGGCCACTGACCGCGACGCGGACAGAAGCAGCTTATAGGGGCTTCGGCCATCACCTAAATCAGCCACATTACTTCCGCATCGAAGTAGCTCGCAGACGACCAGTGACCACGCAGACGACCGTGCTAGGTCAGGCTAGGTCACCAGAATTCATCTAAAATGTTGCTTGGCACCAAATCATGCGAGAGTTGCGATTTATTTTATTCTGCACCTGTGAGTGCCATGCGAGATTTAAATTTGTATGTGACGTACGCCACTGGAAAAATTGGGAAACAACACACTCAGACGACCGTCCTTGAATTTTCCCCGCTCGTAATACAGCTCAAAGACGCGTACGAGGAGTAATTGCAGCCTGCGTCGGAGTTCCAACTCAGCGCGATCAGCAATCATCTGCACGTGTATTCGCACGTGACACTCCAGCCCATATAAAAGCCGCGCGAAATTTTTGCGGTTCTTCGTGCGGCGGCACGACCATACCATTTTCCCCATGTTGCTCATGACTGCGCTCTCCACCTCGGTGGATTGTCCACGCGGTCGTTCGAGTGTCAGGTCGTGTCCTGATCGATTGGACGTCTTAGCACCCATTATCGTCGCTCCTCCTCGTGGATCGACGATGGGTCGGTGGTTCCGTACATTTTTTCGTAGTCTTGAATTCATTGCTGCGCGCGTTATCCACAATCTGTGTATCTGAGTCGTCTGTTCTCAATTCCGGTGCTCCGTTACCCTTTCTCGTCGGCGAGAGCGCCGGTCGACGGCGTTGACTACCTGAACGCGTTAGCCCTCGCTACATTTTTTGGCGGTGTCACAGCCCAATGTTGCGTTCTCCCATTATATTCACGCCCTCAGTCGTATACAAAAAATGAAATTAATTGAAGAACCGTTCCTCGTCATGCGACCTAGCTCGTAACCTTGTATCATTCACTCTCTATCCTATCCTACGTCTGGAAGCAAGCTACCTCGCGGCACGCACGCACGCCACGACAGAACAGCGAATGAGTTTGTTTCGTGACCCCGTTTGTCCTCGTCCTTTTCCTCGTGCACGCATACGCCTACTCGCTCTCCGCGATGAGAGCGACGATCATACTGGTGGTGCTCATTGTCAAAACCATGGAAGAGGGAAGCGAATAAGACACACCGATATAAATAGTAGAAGAACGAGAGGAGGTAAAACCCGAGCTTGATGAAGCTCTCTTTCTTGTGCCCGGGCAGCGTCCGGAATATCTCGGTCGCGTCGTACATGTGGTTTTTGCCTCGTATTCTGTGTGCGCGCCACCGTCAGCAAACGCAATCTCGACCAAAAAGAATTTTGAAGAAAAAAACGAGACGCACTTGTTTGCATTATACGCGACCAGCGGGGCGTTCAGTAGCAGCGCCGTCCATTGCCCCGAGAGGAGGAACAGCGTCGCGAGGAAGGCGTGCGCGATGTTTTCGGGCAGGACGAACTACACGCGGTCAGTCAGCCGCCAGCCAGTCCGCCAGTTCCACGAAAAGAAAAGCGCACCTGGTTAAGCTTGTTGCACAGGTCTATCGGGTTGATGTAGTCGCATTCCAGGTCCGAGAACATGATGATCTGCGGGAGGGAAGGGCGCGATAAGCACGGGGAGCGGGGGAGCACGGTTCACGCACGAAAAAGACCATGCAGAATAGCAGGCCTGCGGCCATCAGGACCGCAAACAGAAATAACCAGCCTGGTGGTGGTGGGTTCCATGCGCACGGCGGGATGCGAGGAGGGCGGGAAGCGAGGGAGGAGCGCGCGAAAACGCGGAGGGGGCAGTAAAAAACGGAAAGCGTCGACGGGCGTTGGGAGGTCGGCGAGCGCAGGGAAGGGAAGCACAGAAAAGGAGACAAAGGGACACGTTAGCAAGGCGCAGAACGTTGTTTAGAGATGAACACGTTGACGCACCAGCTCCGCTCATCGTTGTATCGTCCTCAGGTGTTTAAACGCGAGTTTTCTGAAGCCAATTTCTTGGGGGGAGGTTCAACAGTTGCTACTGCAAAGGAGAACCGGGGAGGAGGAGCAGGCAGCAGACAGATGCTGTGGTGAAGTGACGTTCGTGCAAACTGACGGCCGTGTCACATGCGTGACGACGCGTCAGACTTTGTGAAAATTGTGTACCCCGCTGTGTTACGCGCAAGAAATAATTGCTACAGAGAGAAACACAGTTTGTTTATCCGTCCAGCCCTCCAACCCCTCAGCGACACCAATAGTATATCCCAAAGTAAGATCCACCGCCTTCTGACGCTTCGAAGCTCGCTGCTACATCCTTTTGTGAGTATGAGTACCGAACATGCATTTTATACAGGGTTATACGCACATCAAATCGTTTTTCTTGTATTAGCAACATATCGCACATCTCAGAGTCGCAGCAACTGCAAGGGATATCAGCCCCAACCCGAAATACAGCAACGAGCCTCGCTCACCATGGCTTGCTTGCTTGCTTCATAGAGCCGCACACAAAGTCAGCCGTTAGCCGTCAGTTAGTTCCTCAAGCCACGACGCGACTGGCGGGCGGGTAGTGAGCATTCGGGGGTAGGTACACCAAGGACCAAAGAAGCTTGCACGCACGTTCATGTACTCGAGTCGCCCGCACCGAATCAGTCGTCAGTGAGTGTCTCACACATGTACTCAAAATCGTTAAGTCAAGCAGACGATCACTGTAGTTCTCTATCAGTCTTCATTCGAGTTGGAAGGCACGGACTGACCTCGATGAATTGTTGGCTGGCCCAGCGGCCGCAACGCGGCGCAGAGCACATGTACTCAAAAGAATGTTTACGATCACTGCAAATGCGGTGTTAATGGACACCCTCCGGCTGGACTAAGAGGCGCACACACCTTCAGAGTATTGCTTGCGGACTTGATTGTATGAACTCAGGTTCATCTCAAAAACTAACAATCACTGCAACGCTCTATCAGTCTCCACTCGCCCAGCACACAAAAAGCAGCATACCGCGAAGAATTGCCGGCTTGCCCCACCTGTGCTGTGCACAGATGATTGGGGCGGTCAATCAGTCGTCAGTTGCCATGCACAGGATTATTCGAGCGTTGAGCGAGCGGGACGAATCCATTACGGGTGGTGAGTACATGTTGTTTACAACGCAGACGCAGACATTTTGGGCCGGGCATCTCTGCGCCATCAAGTCAACGCAGCGGGAAAGCAGGGCGACGGGCATACCAAAGCCGGACACGACAGACAGATAGAGCAACAAGAAAGTGAGTGAGTGAGAGAAGGTAGAAATCAAGTGTGGGTGTCCGGGCCAAACGAAACGCAGCTTCAGTCCGTGTCCATGCGTCCTCCGCCACCGCCGCGTTTTCCGCCCCCGCGACGACCGCCCCTGCCGCGGCCACCACCGCCCCGTCGCCCGCCGCCACCGCCGCCGTGATGGCGCCCGGACGGCCCCTGGACGTAGTCTGAGGGGTTGGCGCCCGGCGGTGCGACGAGCACCTGGGCGCGGGGGTCCGCGCGGAGGAGCGAGTCAGAGCGCATTTTCCTGTCACGGAACGTTATTTCGAGCCGTTACTAAGGTGGGTGGCACATACGATCCCCCCTCGGCAGACGAGTCCATGAGAACGTCGACGCTCCCCTCCTCCCTCACCAGCCCCAGCCCATCCGGCCCGCCCAGGCGCCCACCGAGTCCCACATTTGTCGGGCCCAGCCCCACAATCTTCACCGACAGCGTCTTCCCGTCCGCGGGCTGCTTGTCGAACTTCTGCACCGCGGCAGAGGCGGACGCGGCGGTCTTGAACGTGACGCGGATCTTGACCTCGGGGGAGCTGCTGACGAGGGTGCCCTTTACAATCTCACCGCAGCGCTTGAAGATGGCGACGACGTCGTCGGGGGTGGTGCCTGCAGCGAGGCCGGTGACCTCGATGAGGTTGAGGTTGGAGGCGGAGCTGGCGCCCTTGATGGAGAGGCCCTCGCCGAGGGTGGCGGCCTGGAGGGCCTTGCCGACGATGGCGTGGTTGAGGTTGGCTTTGGGGGCGCCGGGGGTGATGTTCATGCGGGCGGAGAGGGAGTTGTGCTGCTCGAACATGTCGTGGGACCAGGGGGAGTCTACGTCGCCCTTGGGGAGGCCGGGGCGGTTCTGAGTGGCGCATAAGGAGCGACAAAGGAGAGATGATTGGAACGCACATAAGGGGAGGAGTTGCGGGACGAGGGGCCAGACTTTGAGCGGACGACGCCGCTGGGCCCGGCAGGCAGACTCATGCGTTCGAGGAGGGAGGCCATGGCGGTGGGTGCAGGAAGAAAAGTGGCTGTGCGGCCGAGTGTAGCGATCAAATGTCTTTGGATCCGCCGAATGTGACCGGGAATAAAAGCTTCAACGGCTTGTCAGCCTAGCTTAACCGGTCGACCTTCTCCCCCATGGCGCCCCGCATCTATACGTCCCCCGTCCCGTCGTTTCCCATCCTCTCCACCTCCGTCTTCACGCGTCTCTTCGCTCCGCGTGCTTCCGGCGACATAGGGGGCTTCCCCGCTGACCTCAGAGCCTTTGTCGATGCCGAGTCTGGCGCCTCTATTACGCGCGCCCAGCTAGTCCATCTCGCGCTTTCTTTCGGCTACGGCATCAAGCACCACCCCAACACGTCCCGCTTTGCGTCTAGGGGCAGCACCGTGCTCATCTACTCGCCCAACTCGCTCGCCTGGCCCGTCGTCCTGTTCGGCTGTGCGTGGTTTTCTAGTTCTAGCCATATGTAGCTCACTTGCGCCGACCAGCCGTGGCCGCCGGCCTCCGCTGCACCCTCGCCAACTCGGCCTACACGGCCCACGAGCTCGCCTTCCAGTACGCCGACAGCGGCGCCAAAGTGATCTTCACCACTGAGGACGGCTTGAGCGTCGTGCGCGAGATGTTTGCCGAGAGCGGGATCGCGAAGGCGGAGGCGGACAAGCGGATCGTGGTCCTCGGCGCCGATCTGCGCTGGGCGGGCGGGCCGAGCGCACCCGCTGGTGCAGCATCGGAGGGGCTGGTGAGGATGGAGGATTTGCTCGACAAGGGCAAGTTGGATCAAGAGGAGAAATTCGAGGGGCCCGACGCGCACGAGACGGTTTATATCTGTTATAGTTCGGTGCGGCATGCTGCTTTCTGGTTGAGCTTGCGATTAACGAGAGCCAGGGTACGACGGGAAAGCCCAAGGTAAACTCATTCTCTTTTACTGTTGCTCCCATATTCACCGAGATTACAGGGTGTTGAGGTGATTTCTTCCTTAGAATCGCGCGCTGTGAACCTTATTGAACTATTATAGACGACTCACCAAAACATGACCACTCTGCTGGACATCGTCGCCCCCGCCTTCCCGCCTCTATGGGAAAACTCCATCATGCTGGGCATCCTGTAGGTCGTCTCCCTCGTCCTCCCATGACTTTCCGCTTACTCCAACAGCCCGTTCTACCACATCTACGGTCAGCTCTACGCCTTGCTCATTTCCGTACTGCTCATTAATATTTCAACGCTAACACCAGGTGCCGCCAAACTTGTGCACTTCCCCTTCTCGCAAGGCTGCCCCGTGATCATCCAGACCAAATTCGAGCCCGACAAGTTCTGCGCCGTCATCCAGCGCTTCCGCGTCACGCACGCGCTCGTGGTCCCGCCGGTGTTGGTGGTGCTCGCCAGGCATTCTGGTTAGTAGTCCCATGATTTTATGTATCACCTGCCAGCGCTTATAGGATTATTCGTTTAGCGGTAGACGAATACGACCTCTCGAGCCTGAAGGTGCTGTTCTCGGGCGCGGCGCCGCTGGGGCACACCCTGGTGAAGCAGGTGAAGGAGCGGCTGCTCGCGAAGCGCGGCGGGCGGGGCGAGCTGGGGATCACGCAGGGTGGGTGCTTCCTTCTTCCCCTGGCGCGCGCGTGCTTATCCTGGGGCGTGCAGGCTACGGGCTCACCGAGACCTCGCCCACGACGCACCTGCTCACCGTCGGCGAGGCGGACCGCAAGATGGGCAGCATCGGGGTCCTGCTGCCTAACCTCGAGGCGCGGCTCGTGGAGGACGACGAGGGCGAGGTTGATGCGGAGGAGGGGAAGCCCGGGGAGCTGTGGGTGCGGGGGAAGACCGTTATGAAGGTGGGTTGCTCCTCGTCTCTCTCGCCCTCGAAAGAAAAGAAACTCGATTTTCTTCCATTTACTTTTTGCGGAGAACTGATCGAGACGCGCAGGGATACCTCAACAACCCCGCGGCGACGGCCAACGCGATCACGCCCGACGGGTGGTTCAAGACGGGGGACGTGGCGATCCGCGATGCGGAGGGGTATTATTATATCGTCGGTGCGTTCCGCCTCTCTTCATTTTCGCCCCCGCCTCGTCGGTCGCTGATGCGGGTATGTTGCAGATAGACGCAAGGAGCTGATTAAATACAAGGTGCGGTCGGCGGCATGTGTGGTTAAATTTCTGGCTGCTGACTGGGTGGGTGTTTTGATTTGGCGCAGGGCTTCCAAGTCCCGCCCGCGGAGCTCGAGTACGTGCTCCTGACGCACCCCGACATTGCGGACGCGGCGGTTATTGGGCTGGAGAGCGTCAAGGAGGCGACGGAGTTGCCTAGGTGCGCGAGTCCATCTCTACAATTCGCTCGTGGATGAACGCTAACTGACCCACCTCTCGCGCAGAGCGTACGTCGTGCACGCGCACCCGGAGAAGGTCAGGAGCGCGGAGGCCAAGGCGGCGTTCGCGCGGAGCGTGGGCAAGTGGATGGAGGGCAAGGTCGCGCGGCACAAGTTTTTGCGGGGGGGCGTTAGTGTGATTGATGCTGTGCCGAAGAGGTGTGTGCTGCTCTCTGCTTTTTTGCTCGCACACTGACGACGCTTTTGCAGCGCGGCGGGCAAGATTCTGCGGCGTGATTTGAGGGAGCTGGCGAAGCAGGAGATGGCGCGGGGGGAGTTGGGCGGGGAGGTGAAGGCTAGGCTGTGAGCGGGTGAGGTTTAATTTTTATTGTATATGCGATGTGGTTTTTTATTGCTCGTTTATTTCAATGTAATACGTTGAGGGATGTATGTCTACTTGTGACGAGCAACTTTTCATTCGAGTGCATAGTATAACTACAGGTCGTCGAGTACTCTACATGCATCGGGGATGGGAAACCTGAAATTGCGTGTCAGCGTCAAGGTCCATACGTAGACACAAGAGGAAGAAATCAGAGGTGTCAAAAGTTTTGGAGCACACCCCACGAGGGTATTCATCCATGAAGAAATTCAAAAAAATCCAACGCATCATGTACGAGAACAAGGAAGAGAAGCTCACCTCCGACCACGGCAGAAAAATCCAGCCAACGAAGAACATCAAAGTTCGAGGGATAAAAAAATTGGGGGGGACCGCGCAGAATGAGAGTGAGCCCCATTGAGTTGAGGACCCGCGGGGGGTCGACAATCGTATAACTGTGTCTATGAGCAACAAATTGCGCGGCGTGGGGCAGACCGCCCGAGCGACAGGCTGCTCGTATCTTCGCAGCCTGCGCCTTCGCCGGGTGGTCTGCCCGCGGCCGGGCAGCGGAGTGGCTGGGCCGAGCACGGGCGGTCAGCGTGTGACCGCGCATGCAGAGGGGTCCCGCCGTCCTCGCCCCGACCGACGTGCTTGGGGCCGGTTGGTTTCCATTGGAGGGCGAGGACATGCTCCGGATCTCCGGGGACTTTCCCCACAGCAGAGGGAGAGAGCAGGTGCGTCTCTGTGCGGGAGCTGCGACAACGATTCTTCAGACTGCGCGGAAGTAGAGATTCAACTGAAAAATTTGGGTTTATATATGTTTGGAGTCTGATGCCGTGATTGCAGTGCAGCTCCGACGCGTCCATCATGGCCACTACACAAACCACTGGCAAAACTCAGCCAGCGAGGCCGGTAGGTTCTTCTTCGGGTTTCTGCAAATCTCATTCTAACTATACCCCAGGTCCTATTCGCCAGCCTCCCCACAATCAAGGTCATCGAGCCGCCGAAAGGCAGCTTCTCGACCCGCAACGACCAGTGGTGTCTCACCTACTGCTCGCAAAACGTCAGCGGCCGCATCCACTCCAAGGCCCCGTGGTGTCGCTCCGTCTGCATCCGCAAGGTCTTCTCCCACGAAGTGCGCAATATCCTGCAGTTTCAGAGTCATCACGACATCGGTCCCGACGGAAAGGCGCGCTACCCGCTCCCGCCAGAGGGGCAGCCACTGCACCTGCCGCGCTATCTCGGCGGGAAGCCGATCGAGGACCCGGAGCATGGCAGGAGGGCGCCGGAGGATACCAAGTTCTGGGACGAGGGCTGGTATTTCTGGAAGACGACCAACTTCCTGGGGGTGTACAGCAGCATCTCCCAGATGCAGAACAACCTAGAGCGGCAGGTGCGGCAGGAGGAGTCGAAGCAGACGAAGCGGAAGCAGTGGCTGGAGTACCAGGAGTTCCTCAAGACGGGCGAGGCACCGACAATGGAGAATAAATGGATGGGGCCCGTCGTGCCCCCGAATTTCGGGCCGGATGCTGCGTACGTCTTGAGACTGGCTTGACATATTTCGAGTGCTTACTTTTCTGGCTAGTCCGGACTCCCTTCTGGTGCCTCTCCCGCTCGAAACCGACCCACTGCTGCAGCCCTTATACCAACTCCTCGCCCCTGCCCAACACTCCGTGCAACTATTTCGCGACAACCTCGCAGAGGGCAACTACCGCAAATTTGCGCTCCGCGTCTGGGATAAGGCCCTGACCGGCGAGCCCTTTACTCTTGCGAGCCGTGCTTGTAGCTTTGGCTATGAGCAATGGAAGAACAAGAGCAAGGAGTCGGATGACGATGACAAGGAGAAGGAGTCGTAGGTGGTTCGCGCGCGGCCTTTAAATTGTATCGACGACATTCATTGTAACTATACTCCTCGCATACCATCATACCGCACTTTAGACTGTACTTGAAATAATTAAATAACCCCAGTGCTTTTGAATTACGATTTCTAAATTTTGAATTGACGTGTGTCAGTGGCGGAGAATCTCCTCGAATGAGCCAGTTCGGACATGTGATCACTCTCTCCAGCTTTGTCAGTGTACTCATGAATGAATTGATATCGCGTCTTAAAATGCCCGACTTGCACTCCGTCTGTTCCTCTCGAATCCCTGCCTCGTATCCTGAAAGACTTGAAGAAGCTTTTACGTATCCTATCAAAGGCTTCACACCATGGCCCAAAAAAATTCTCCCATCGAAATACAAAACGTGAAGCAGTGGAACGAGACCCTGCGCAGCGCAACCGCCGCCGGCATGACCGTCCTCGTAGACTTCCACGCGACCTGGTGCGCTCCGTGCAAAGTACGTACACGCAAATCCCTCGACACCCCCGGTCACCAACCCCAAACCCGGTATCACATAGGCCATCGCACCCCGATTCAGCCAGCTCGCAGCGCAGAACCCGCACATCCGCTTCCTGCGCGTCGACACGGATGCGCAGAAGGCCATCGCCGCGAAGTACCAGGTCACGGCGATGCCGACGTTCTACGCCATCAGGGCCGGTAAGCCCGTCGATATGGTCCGTTCTCGCTCATTCATTATTCCGGGTTGCGCTGACGGGGGATGATGTGCGCCAGATCCGAGGCGCAGACCCGCAAGGGCTGGCGCGGCTTGTACAGCAGCACGGGGGCCCGAACCCGCCTGTCCCGCCGCTCCCCGAGGGCGCGGAGGCAGCGAAGGTCGCTGGGAATGTGCGTCATCCTTGCTTCTACATACTCATAATTTATCCACTCCTCGCAGGCGTTCTACAAAGACGGGTACTACCCCGAGGCAATCGAGCAGTACACCGCCGCCCTCGCCCTCGCGCCCGCCTCCGGCGCGCTGTACGGCAACCGCTCCATCGCGTACCTCAAGGCCGAGCCCCCGCAGCCCGACCTCGCGCTCGCCGACGCGCAAAAGGCGACGGAGGTCGAGCCGAAGTGGGGGAAGGGCTATGCGCGGCTCGGGGAGGCGCTGCAGGCGCTGGAGAGGGACGAGGAGGCCGCGAAGGCGTTTGAGACGGCGGTAGAGCTGTCGCAGGGGCTTGGGAAGACGGAGGCGAAGCAGAAGCTCGAGGCGGTGAAGAAGAGGCTGGGGTGGCACTAGTGGTATCTCGTTGGTGTTCAGGCATTTCCAATGTATCGATAATTTATGGGACTGATTTGTATAGTGTTACAGGTTGGTCTGGTTGATTGTTGAAACTCATTTAATTCGGAACGTGGGATGTACCGGCAGCGTGCTGTTTGCAACTTTTTTTTGATGCAAACGAACAAAAAAAAATATTTTGCTTGAATCGAGATGACAGCAGTGGGGTTCGAACCCACGCCCTTTCGGACTGGATGAATAGGAGAGTACCTAATTCCAGCGCCTTAGACCACTCGGCCATGCTGCCATCGTAACATCGACGAATAAGAACTTGTAATAACTCAATTTCAACAAAAATAGCCTTTTGAGAAAGACTCCTACAACGCCTAGACCACTCGGCCATGCCGCCTTCGTAACCAACAAAAGGAACTTGAAACGACTCGATTTCACCTAAAAGTCAGAAAGACTCCCAGCCGCTGTACAAAGAGTCAGTTTCCTAATTGGGTTGTTCGGCGTAGTGGACAAATAAAGGATCCTGTCCGATCACAGGCATCATCCCGATTTCAATTGGCCAATTTGCTCATTTACTTCTGCGGGGACCAACCGACCAGCAGGGTATAGACACGGCCGGGTGACTCCCGCTGAGGAACGCCCATCATCAATCGCTTACCTGACGGTAGATAAGGACATCATGGAGAGGGTCAGTTGATTGAAGCACTTTGGGAGCAACAACGCCCGCAAGCTGCGCAACATGAAGCTTAAGCTCGCGATCCTGTCTCTCTTCGCGCTGGCCCTCGGTCTCGAAGCCCAGTGCCCGGGCTCGGACAATCTCACCGTCCAAACGTCCACGGGCACCTACACAGGGCTCATCGATCCCAAGTTTCCGAGAACCCGCCAATTCCGCGCCATCCCTTTCGCGAAGCCGCCGGTGCTGTCGCGCCGCTGGCTGCCACCGCAGAAGCTGTCGTCGCCGGCGAGCGAGCATCACTATGCGACGCGGTTCCCGCCGTCGTGCCCGCAGTTCGTGACGGCGGTGACCTCACTCTATAGCCTGAACCTGACCAAGGGCAACCTAATCTACAATGGCAACCAGAATGACTCGTCGGGGCTGGTGGGCGAGGCCACGTCCGAGGACTGCTTGTACCTAGCCGTGTGGACGCCGACGACTGCGCCGCCACCGCCCGACGCCGGGCTACCCGTCCTCTTCTTCATGACAGGAGGCGGCTTCATACTCGGCGGCGTCGATATCCCGTGGCAGCTGCCGTCGTCGTGGGTCGAGCGGTCGCAGTCGCACATCGTCGTCACTATCAACTACCGCCTCACCATCTTCGGCTTCCCCAACGCCCGCGGGGTGGCAGACGGCCAACAGAACCTCGGCATCCTCGACCAGCGCGCCGCACTCGAATGGGTCCGCGACAACATTGCAGCCTTCGGCGGCGACCCGGGCCGCATCACGATGTGGGGACAGTCAGCTGGATCCCTCGCTGCGGATTTCCATGCCTATGCTTTCTACCAGGATCCTATCGCCCAAGCCTACTTCTTCCAATCGGGGACGGCCTTCAGTTTTACGCCGCCCAAGGATCCGTCGTTTTCAAACTTCAGCTTCGTAGCACGCCACTTTGGGTGCGAGGCCCCTTGCGGCGATGACGACGACAACGGCGCGGCGGAGCTCGACTGCATGCGCCAGGTGCCGTTCGCGCAGCTCGTGAACTTCATCGGACAGTATGGCGATCGGGGCGCGACGCCCCCGCTATTTTTCAATGGGGTTACCGATGATCAACTCATGTTCGCCGACTACAACGCGCGGTCCGAGGCAGGCCTAATCGCGCGCGTGCCGGTTATCATCTCGTCGACCGCCAACGAGGCGTCGACGATGGTTCCGTATCCGGTACAAAACCTAACCGCGGGCCCGTACCAGCCGACGGTCACCGCCAAGGACATTACAAGGATGTGTGAGATGCTGAACTCGACCGTGTATCGGAACCAGATGGGGGTGCCCGTCTTCCGCTTCCAGTATGCGGGCACGTTTCCCAATATGAACTTCTACAAGTGGCTCGGCGCGTACCATGCCAGTGACCTGCCGATAACCTTTGGGACGTATGGGCTTCTGGATGGCATCGCGAACACCACTAGGTTCGAAGTCGAGGTCAGCCAGTCCGTGCAGGACCATGTTTTGGCCTTCGCCAAGGATCCGTATCATGGCCCACAGAAGATGGGCTGGGAACCACTGGTCGCCAGTGATCCGCATGGTGGAGATCTCATCCGCTTCGGCGCCGACGGGAAAGTAGTGCAGCACGTCGATGGTATCGAGATAAATGGAGCATGTTCGGGAGTACATGACTACAATCCATTCCCTTGAGAGAAGGGTTTAATTAAAATCTCGACATCTCATTCTAAAGAGCATTGGTTATCAATATACTTCCTTGTGATGTTCCTCCTCGTCAAACACAATGTTGGAGCGAACAGTTTCGTTCAGCACCCAAGACTCTTGAGTACCATACGCAACCGAAGCTTCGTGGAAGATTGTACCAAGAGTTGGGTGAAGCTCCCCGTCCATTTTCAGTAAGAAGTGAAATTGCCCACCCTGGTTTCATTCGTGTAAGCGCTGCTTATCGTCGACCGATCAGTTGCCGGTCAGTTTCATCTTGAACCATGCATGTAGACGGACGAGAGGACATCCATCGTTTCTGCGTCCGCAGGGATGTGAATGGACAACATGTCTCGGAATACTCCAGAATGCACAGCGAGAAACTCGCGATCCACGCGGAATAAAGTCGTTTTCGCCTGGATTATGAGCCCCCCATCGGCGAACCACAAACCCTCGGCGCACGCGAGCTCAAGATATCGTTGCGGAATTTTCGTTGAGCATCGATTGGCTATTCATTTTGGTGAGTGGCAAGTAGCCTGAGTCGTTGTATGGTGCAGGTCACCTAGTCACCACATGCTAATGTTTGAAATTTTGCGGCTTCAAATTTGATCCGATTTCTTATCCCTTGCAAATGTGCTCCGTTTCAATATCCAAGATCTGTAAGAGGGATTTTTATTTACTGCAAAACTGAATGAGCAAAAAAAAAGTTGCCTGTCGATTTGGACATATGCATGTATTATATTGAAAAAAGCTCTGTCAGAGCCGTCAACAGGTGTACAAAGAGTCAGTTTCCTAATTGGGTTTGATATAGTTTGTTCGGCGTAGTGGACAAATAAAGGATCCTGTGTCCGATCACGACAAGCATCATTCCGATTTTCCGAACATTGGCCATTGCACGAGCTTTGCTTGAACACCACTCGAGTGTCCCCGACTACTTACCCATTCTTTTGGAGGTAGGAATGCTTAGACCCCTCGGGAATTGGCATTCTGCGCTGCGCATCATGATCACCGTTCGGAAAGGATATGTCACGAAGATCCAGTTATTAAACGTTTTGTAGCAAGCGCCGCGTTGACCCTCGGCGCTGAGCCAATGCCTTTAGTGCCTTCTCGCGTTCGGTCCATCTTTGACGATGCGTTCCCGCGGATCCTTTATAACAAGGATACTGGATCTGGTGCGCACCCTTCGTATGCCTCGATTTACTACTTCAATCATTTTTTTCTGATGTGGTTCAGGGCTAAAATCGTTGAGAATCTTGCCGCGGTCAACTATGGCACGAACAACCTGTATCTGGCGCCGTATGTTATTAAAATAGTTCAATATCTATCGCTAAAACACACCAAGATATGACTGGCGCCTCTCATACTACAACCTCGAGGAGCGCGACGGTTAATTCCATCGAGGGTTTCAAGCACCGCCAGAAAAGAAAAACTGTCATTGCCGCGCACTCGATGGGTGCTACCGTGCGTGCGGATAGTCTTTGAGCGAATCTGTAGTACTTGTATGTCTGGTCTCGCCTCCACAACGCAGCCAGGTAATACCTAGTCAGCTTCAAGTGGTTTGAATCACCCGAACATGGTGGCGGCGGGCTCGATTGGGTTGAGGTGCGTACATAAATCAGCCCGTCATGACTGCGTCACCAACACTGAGAGCAGAACCACATCGAGGCATACATCTCGATTGCTGGCACGCATCTAGTGCGCTGCGCCGTTTCCCTGTTAGTGCCTGTTGACCAACCTGAGCCTAGGGTGTAGCGAAAGCGATGGCAGCCTTCCTTTCCGGTGTGTCTCTGTACACCGCTCGCCGCCACTGCACTGATGCATGATCGCGTAGGCGAGGGACACGACGCAGATGAATGCCGCGAGCGCCTACGTGCTTGAGCACTTCTTCTCCCGTGCGGAACGCCAGAAGCTCTTCCGCTCCTGGGCGGCAACGCGATCTGGGGTACACCTTTGGGCGCGCCGGACGGCATCCCTGGTTCTAATCACACGCATGGGGACCTAATCGCGTTCCGCGGGGCGCCTCCACTACCGCCGGGGGGAGCCAGCAGTGCGGGTGTAGAAATCACAACGCGCAATATGACCGTGGACACGGTAGGTGACTGGATACTACAGCACACGTCGTCGAGCTTTCAGGTGGGTGTGCACCGGATGTAGGACTCTGTACAAGGCCGATGGACTATATAGAAAATGATCACCACGATGCAGTTTTTCTCGTTTGGCATCGAGCGGGACGAAGCAGTACTCAAGGCGAATAACGCAGACCACACCAAGTGGTCGAACCCCTTGAAGTGCAGCTCCCGCGCGCGCCATCGATGAAGCTGTACTGCGTTTATGGGCACGGGAAGGTTCGTGCTGCTGCTATTTGTGTAGCCTAGCGCTAACCCAGGACTGGTGCAGGAAACCGAGGCAAGTCACCTTCATGTCCCATGTGATTGAATGATTTGACCGTCGCACAGCGCACCTACTGGTACGCGCACGGTAACGAGTACGATGAGATGGCGGACTGCGCGGCCGGTGCAGAGCCACCATGCGTCGACCCCGCCGACGGCGCGTGTGCGGCACGAAAACCGTTCGACACGCTACTGCTGCGCAAGAGCTGGATTGACGCCGAGTATACGGATGAAACATTATACCCGAGGATCCGCAATGGTGTCAAGTTGGGCGAGGGCGACGGGACGGTGAGCCTGGTAAGCCTTGGAGCGATGTGCGTCGAGGGATGGACTCGCAAGCGGTGGAACCCTGCTGGGATCAAGATCACTACTGTCGAGGTGCGCGTTTGATTTCTTCTTCTTTTCCAGTTTTCTATCGTCAAACTAACTGAGGGACAGCTGCCGCATCGACCTGTGCCTTCGATTCCACGTGGGGGCGCAAACACTAGTGAGCACGTAGATATCCTTTGGATGTATGTGTTCAGCCGCATGGTCCACTCCAAAATCTGACTTTATCGTTCAGCGACAGGGTTCAACGAGATTATCCTCAAGGCATGTTATGTGATTGATACAACCGACGGCCCTAACACTTAACCCAGGTCGCAACCGGTGTGGGGGACGAGATTACGGACAGCTTCGTCTCGGACATACACGAGTACGCGTGCAAGATGCAATGGGATTGGGTAGAGCTAGAATAGCATTCTTTTTTCGAGGTTGAACGTTCAGTATAAGCATGTTAGACCAGCAGCAAGTCGCAGACACCACCAAACGATTGAGCTCGCCTGTTCGAGCCTGTTCGGCAAGGGGTCGGCATCGGCGGGTTGTGATTCACAGATCACACCCCTTGCCTAAAGCAGTCGAAAAGTTGACTTTGCATGTTCTTACTTTGGATTGCTGACCGCCGCGGGGGAAGCGTGAGGGAGATTTGTGCAAGGCTTGCCGTTGACCGGGGTTCTAAATTTCCTCACTGACATCCCTCCGTCCGCCGTATCAAGCAGCATCCCCAATTTACAGCAGGTTCAAGGTCAGTTAATTCCCTCGGTTTTCTTCGAACTGCCAAAGATAACATCCTCTTCTCAGGATCCTTCGGTCGATTTTCCGTATTCCTTCTTCTACCATGTTGAACGTTGGTTCTATCTCGGTCGTACAGGTCCACGCTGATCTTTGTGACGGTATTCCTTCACCAAAGTACCCAAGTCATGTGTTGCTAGAGTCTCTGGCTAAGTATAACCCTCTGACCTTTTTCCCTCGCCCCTTCGATGTGGTCTCGTCTTTCCGACTCTCCCCGTATTGCTGGTTGCCTTGAGGGTGCACTCTGCGTCCAGCTTTTCTCTCCTGGCAACATGATGTCGTCTTCTGATGAAAAGAGCGCCGATGGCGGCGACGATATACCCGATTCTCCCACCAGCGATCCATTACAGTCTTCCGCCGCATCTTCTTCTCCTACCTCTCGGGCTGTCCGCTCGAAACGGAGCCAAGTCAAGAATGCGTGTACGAATTGCCAGAAAGCTTGCAAGAAATGCGATCCGGCCAGACCGTGTCTTAGATGCGTAAAGCACAGATTCACACCCGAAGAATGTGTGGATTCTCAGGTTCTCACTTCGTTTACCAAGTCGGCTCATGCTCATGAGATTTTCAGAGGAAGGAACGGAAAAAGGGCGTTAAACGAGGGCCTTACAAGAAGCGCGGTGCAAAAGGTTGGCTGATTGAATATATGGGTTGCTTTCAACGACTGACATCCCTCTGTATCCTTTGTATGAATCTCAGGCAAGATCACTGCCCAGAGCAACGGTCTTCCTCAGCCTGACACATCGCCACCGCCCTGCGGTCTTGCCGCCTTCGCGGGATCAATGGCGGTTGAATATGCCACTGGCACCGGCTTTTATGGCCAGTTCCCGCTTCTCCCCGGCGACAAATCAGGATATCTGTACCAGCCCCAGTTTTATCTCGTTCCGGTGCCACTGAGCGCAGGGCAAAGGGGCGAAGGTTTCATGTGTCACCACGGTTCTTCCCAGTGACTTTCAGGTCCGCGCGTGGACGACTATATCACATTGGATATACCCGCAGATTTTGTATCCCAAAATTACACTAACTGTGAAGATATTTGAGTGAAAAGCTCGTGTAAAGAACTCAAGTCGCACATTTCGCACCGTATTGGGTTGAACTTGCAGTATCACCGTCGGATATGCACGCACACGCCTTCATATACGTAGACCAACGTCTCAAAATCCGGCTACTAGTTTGCCAGATTGGGCCTGAGAGAGCCACGAGAGTTGACGCGTGAACTAGTGCTTTTTCTCTGCCTCGCGGTGGATCCATAGAGGAATGAAAAATTTGTGGGATCGGTGTTATCGAACAAGATGCCCTGGGCCAGAGTGCTGTGATGCGATTTCGAAATCCAGCTCCATTCTGTGGACAACGTTGGGTCTCCCAAAGCTTTTTTGGACGATCCTTCGCAAAAGTTTCGCGGCTGGGCCTTGCTATAGTTGGCAAGCGAAAACACATTAAAATCTAACCGACAGCAGGGTTGATTAGCCGACTCGTCAGCCTATATCTCGGCCAGAATTGTTCTTTGCTGTTCGCCAGGACGTTCATTCCAATGTCGACCACAACCGCGCTGAGTGGTTGAGTTTCCGTTTCGGGGAACTTCCGGTCGTGGCGCTCCCACGTAACAGCCGCCAAACCCATCGTCAATAGTATCGTCTCCGGCCGCGCATGTAACCACAAGACTGGTGAGCTGGGCGTCCGATGCAGGGCCACTCTGAATTTCACGGCTTCGCACTTGTTGGCCCAGCGCAGCATAGTCAACAACGTTGCAATCACAGGTGGCCGCTCCCTGGCAAAACAAGTTGGAACAAATTGAACGGAGGCTTGAGCTGAAGGTGCGTAGATCCCCTTGATACCGCTCTCGACCTTGTGCACCCCGCGAGATGGGTAGATTGCTTCATCGGCCTGCAGGAATGTTTCCTTCTCTCCTTCCCTTGCTCGAAACTCGTCCTCTCGACAGGGGTAAGAAAACAGTATTCTCCTTTGGACAGAACCGCCCCAAGTTCGAGGTATGCTGGCCGATAGCATCCTGCGCGAGGAATCCGGCAGTACCCGCTTTAAGTTCACGGCTTCGCTCTTGTTGGCCCAGCGCAGCATAGCCGACATCATTACAATCACAGGTGGCCGCTCCCTGGCAAAACAAGTCGGAACAGATTCAATGGAGGCTTGAGCTGGGAGGTGTGTAGATCCCCTTGATACCGCTCTCGACCTTCTGCACCCTGGGAGATGGATAGATCGTTTCATCGGCCTGAAGAAGTGTTTCCTTCTCTCCTTCCCTTGCGACTGATATGTTGAAGGCAGGCATGTCTAGGCTCGAAACTCGTCCTCCCGACAAGAGCAAGAAAACAGTATTCTCCTTTGGACAGAACCGCCCAAATTCGAGGCATGCTGGTCGATAGCATCCTGCGCGAGGAATCTGGCAGTATCCACGTTGGTCCATTTGGTCATCCTAGTGGGTGTGCTTGTCCTCGAGTCCTCGCATTGAGAAGATCGGAAGTCTAACATAACCTTGGACTAGGACGGGCAGAGATGAAATGGTAAGGGGGATGGCACTCCTGAAACGCAGAATACTGCCAGGGCGAGTACTCGGAAAATCCCCTTTTCCCAAAATGCAGCTGTTCGATTCCTTTCGGCCGCTCTGCTTGGAATAATATATTGGCAACGTCGGTCCGCGATTTATCTCATCCATCCCAGTGTACGGTCGTCCTCGAGGTCTCAAAATCTGCATTCCGCTCTCTGGCGGCCGCATATTCTCGCTCGCATCCGCCCACTTGTCTGGCCTCTCGGACTTGGCTCGGGATCTCTGCCCAGAAAGTCTGTTGATTCGTAAGTTCTCACTGACTGCAAAGATTCGTGAGAGTGTTTCGTACCCGTCGTCGATTCATGTTCAGTTTTCCCAAATAACGGACGGCAAGAGCCAGCATGTCTCGACCCTTATTTCATCGATCATGGGGTGATCCCTGACTCCAAAATTGTTGCTGCTGGTACCGGTGAGGGGGATCGGTATGGAAGGTATTAGACGGCGCCTCAGAAGTTTGCGAAAGGTATTGGGAGGTGCTGTAAAACCGATGAGCTGGAGAGTGGAAGGAGGTGAGCAACGAACATCGTTTTGCTTCCTGACGGGACTATGGACCTCAGGATTCGCGACGGAATGCAACGATCCGATTGTGGCGCAAACAAATGGAGGGAGCGGCGAGCAATGGTCCAATGGAGGCCATTGAGTCTGGCCTCAGGCTCGACATAGGGATAATCGCTTTAACACGATGTATTCCGATCGGACACAATACTGGATGGCGAAGAAAGGTCCAGGAAAAGGTGGGGAAGAGAGGTGGGTGCCTGAGCCTGAGGATGGGTGGCGACGAGCGGTGGGTCCCATAATTATTTAAACACGTCCTGGTTGGGAGGAGTAATAAGTGGCAGGGATCAAAGCTCCAGAATGAGGAGGAGGATTGCCTGGGCGGTGAGGTTTTCTAGAGCGTGCGCACTGCGTGGGTTCAGCTTGACTTGTGTTGACGCCAAATCTACATTTGAAATCGGTAGGTAAAACTCGATCAAGCGGAGTTCCAATGGCCCAATGGTGCCCGTCTCTCCTTTGTGCTCTCCATAGGTTCTCAGAGATATCGGCACTGTGGTCTCCGAGTATTTACACCGACACTTATGCTCCAGGACCACCTGCTCGCAGTTCCGGTCCTGCCGGCTGATAGCCTCTCCCTTCTCCCGTGTTTCGCGGTCTCAGCTGGACTATGGTCTGGTTCCCGCTCAAGGACATTCTATCACTATTCCACTCACCGCTACCTGTCCATTGTCAGGTTCTCGAGGCTTTACACCCTTATTCCGTCCCTCAACACCTGGTTCCCCAAAACCCTCAATTCGTCATGAATACACCGCAGTTTCATTGGCGGCAAACCGGCACTTTCAGGTCAGAACTCTCAGCAAACAAATCCCTGTCTTCCTTGGTCTTTTTTCGTCGGATTTGCATTACACTCAAATTGACAACAGTCCACAATCTCTGCACTTCATCATAATCAAATAGTTTTATCGTTGACGACTGAACCTGCTCACGGAACCTCAAATCCCCGCCGTTCGCTTTTCACCGACATTTTTTCGGGTTGAACCAATGTAGATATCTTCACACGGAAAGTTACCTGAACTCTGGGCCGGTATCTGCCGCTGAGTCGTGATCTATTGATACTTGGATCACTCTCAAGTATTGGAAGGGTGAACGACTTGGAACACGCACTGGTTCGAATACTTTGACTATTTTTTTCCTAGACCGGGTTGTACAACAATTAGAATGAAATAAAATTAATGATCGCTTCAGAAGGCTACCTGGACCTCTGCGGCTTCCTTGAAAGTCGCTCAATCGATACGTCGAAAAATGTAGATCAATTCTGTAACCGATCGTAAAGGGCTAGGGTGTTTTTATGGTCTGCCTCCCACTCGCTTCCCAACCCATCGCTCCCCGAACTATGCGCCGACTCACAGTCATCATCTGACGACGAGCCACTCGAGCCGGTGTCGGGGGGCTCATAGTCCATCGCTTTCATCATCGTCTTCATATTCCGCACCGATGAAACTGTCTGCAAACAACTACCGCGCATGCCCACACGAGATCTCAACGGTTCAATGAGAACAGCCATGGCCCAGATTCTGGGCCCGCCTTTACATAGCTGGGACCACGCCAGTAGTAGACCATGTAATTCCGCCCCGGTCATGCCGGGCCGACCATGAGACAAATCGGCGACATTTCACCTCGGGGCCGATCTGTATGTTTTCTGGGAGACCAGAGTATCGAAACCACAGAGTTGAAGGCGAATGCAAAGTCCGGATACCGGATATGGATGGAGGAGGTTAGGCTCCCAATTAAGCAAGCACAGCCACGGCCTAGAATCTGGACTCGGCTACTAGTTCCATGCTTGCAACTCGTACGACTCCGACAACTCAGTGTCGACTCTGGCGACTTTAGTCCAAACCACAAACAAGCCGCCATTAGCTTGAACTCCTATGACGCCAGATCTACACGGGCCAGCCTCGACTCCGCGCCAGCACAGCAGTTCAAGTATTTCTCAATGGTACACCAGCTCGATAAATTCATCGCGTTCATTGCGACTAGACCTTGGTGTATATATCAAGTTGAAATGTCGGGATACAATTACTTCTACTGAGATGCACTCTGCCCACAAACATACATCTCCACCTCCCAATTCTCGCGACTCTGATCCTCACTGCTCGAGCTCCGCACCACCTCACGGCCAACGTGTCGCAGGTCATTTTCCTGAGCCTGCAGTTCATGCACTGCCGTCCCACGCCCGCACGCATTGCGCTTTCGCCGACAACTACCAGCACCTCTGATCGGATCCGCAGCGCCAACCCCGCTCCAAGCGTCTCTGCGTGGCACCCTTCAGCTGTTGCCCACTGGCAACGCCGCCTTCCCGCTGGAGAATGAGGCCAAGGTATCAGAACAGCACGCAGATGGGCTGAGCGCGGCTTCGGCGCGTCTCTAAGAGGCCAGCGCGCCTCGGCGGCGTTCATTTGGCAGTGCTGCACCAACCACTTGGCCCGGCCACGCTCATCCTGGGTCACGACGATTCGGAAGCGAACGATGTTCTGCTCGAAGACGAGGCAGGAAGTTCAGAGCAGCGTGGAGGCCTTGACGAACAAGGAGTTTTTGTCGTTTTTGGAAGGCGGGTAAAGCTGAACTACCGAAGAGCCGGGTAGAAGACCGAGAAATCAAGGTATAATATTCCAGAACGGCGTATGCCAACTCGAAAGGGGGACGTCTGCCGACTGAAGTGGAACTGCGGCTCTTTTTGAACGCGTACGATGTTGGCGCTACCACAGGGATGGAGAGTGAGGGCGGACGAGGATCTAACGGCGGCGTTGGGGTGGACGACAACGCTTGTTCCGACAAACCGATCCACCGGATACAGCACAGATTTCTTCGATACGAAACAATATGTTATTCATGAGTATTTGAAGTAATAAATCTTTGAATA
The DNA here is from genome assembly GCA_029282495.1 of Mycena albidolilacea. Classification (NCBI taxonomy): domain Eukaryota; kingdom Fungi; phylum Basidiomycota; class Agaricomycetes; order Agaricales; family Mycenaceae; genus Mycena; species Mycena albidolilacea. Next base: position 461,668 of record JARIHO010000014.1, on the reverse strand, counting down.
GCTTAGCGCATCGGACGCGACGATTGGGATGTGCCGCCATGCGTCCTAGTATATTCGTTCACATGCTTGGCCGTGGTAACCTCGAGGGAGACGAGTTGTGAACAAAGATTGAGCCAGTGTCAACGCACAATGGACTTTCTGCTGCCCGAACTATACACCACAATCATCCTTGCTGCGCAAGGCTCAGAGTAGTATGGGGGGATATGGATATGGATGAGGATGAGGACGAGGCGCCAGATGGGGAGGGGGGACGACGAGGATGATGCGGCTCGGGAAAGCAGGGAGGGGGAGTCGCCGTTCGTCCCACTGGCGCCGCTGTCGTTTTCACTCGATATTGCGGAGATCCGAGCGAGGGCAGGCGCACGCCCTGCGCGATGCATGTCGAGCGCATGCAGACGATGCCGGTGTTGCTTGCGGTGCGCGCGGTGCCGATGCCGCCAGGCTGTACGCAATAACCTCGACCTCGCGGGTGAACGAGAGCTAGGAAACATAAGGACTTGTGGCAGATAATGAGCAGCAGCAACGCACCTTGATAGCGGACAACGGCGGGCGATCTTCAACGTCGTTGAACACAAGCCAGAATCAAAATTAAACTTTTCTCCCATCCACCTAACCCTACCTCTCCATCCTCACCAACCAACAACAAACTGGCTCCTGCAAATCATGTCAGTCGATAGAGATGAGGTCCAAGTGTAGCTTATTCGGCGTCAAAGACAGCACCTCGCGACCCTGCAGGCCAAAATCTGGGTGTTGCTCACCTTCTTCTTCACATCGCCTTGGCCTTTGTACGCGCGCGAGGGTCCGGGGGTTTCTGTATCTCCTCCTTCGCCTCAAGCCAGAATTCTTCGACCGTCTCGCCGCCGGTACCCTCACCGCCGCTGAACTGCAGAGCGAATCAGCTTGAGAATGTAAAATTGGTGAGAGCGAAGACGTAGGGCGCCGTCTGCGCCAATACACCGTGTGTGACCCCGATGGCGGCAACCCGTCCTCGTTTACGGTTTTTGTCGCGTCCACAGTCGCAATGCAAGGTGGCCGGTGCGTTGTCCGCTGATATCGAACTCAAGGCGCCTCGTCCATCTCGTGTTTACAAGTATGGACTCCCATGTGGCACCGTATGCATGTCCCGGCTGCGGCATCGCCCATCGTGAACCTTTCGACGGAGAACGTGCTGGAGGGTTGGGGGCAATCCGAGCTGTCGTTGAGGCCCAATTGAGATCGATATTCAGATTTGCTTGGAAGAGAACTCAGGTGGCATACCTGATTGGACGATGTCGTAGCGATGGTCAAAATATAGGAATTTTGGTCCAGACGAGTAAATGGTGTTGGCTTCGGCGGTCGCCTCATAATTTTCTCCTTGTTCTTTTTCAGAGCTCAACGACCGTTAGAGAAATACTAATGATATTTGGTAGGGGTACGGTGACAAAGGAGTTTCGGGATGAAGGGAATGGTGACTTGGAAAACTTCAGTGTATGCTTGCGATAAATGACAGAGAAACACGCACCGGGACCAAGTGACTACCGGAGGGCCTCCGCCTTCATCCGTTCCAGTTCAACCCAATCTGGGAGTTGAAAGACGAAAGGCAGTTCGTTCCAAACAGATTCTCTCGCCTTCTGGTGCTGTACTTTCATCGCAGCAATGCATGTTTTGCAACACAAGTCTAGGAAATCCTCCCAATCGTCGCACGTCCAGTTGTTCAGTGGCAGAAGGTCTCGAGTTGAAAGTTGTGGAGAATAGTTCCTGGACACTTCCGCCGTCCACGCGGCTTTCGCTCTGCTTTCTGCACAAACAGCCGAAGACCGACAACCCGGAAACCCCCTCGGGTGGTATAAAAATTTCAAGACTTTGGATGTAAAAGTGGTTTCGAGTTTGCGGACTCCGCTCACACAAGTGAGTTTGTCGGTGGCGGTAAGTTCGAAACCCCCCTCGCCGTTGATAATGTGGTTATCGGCGTAGCGCTCTTCGCAGAGCCGGTAAAAAGCACTGGGCAGAATCCAGAGCGCATCCACTTGGCGAGCGAGAATAACGACTGCCAGAAGAGATGATAGTGTGGCGCCGAAGGTTGTATCCACGGCCTTGGTCTCGTCCCAACCATCGAGTGTCGTGGGGAAGCGTGCGGATAGATGGATAAGCGCCCGTTTCTGCAATGCGTCCACATCATATTTGTGACTCATCCGGAGGACGCCTGATAAAATATCGAACGTTGTAGGACCCGGAAACGACTTAAAGAAACTACAGCCCTAGATCAACGCGGTGAAATTTTAAACACTGTCGAGAAATATCACTCAGGGTAAAGCAACGCCTTCAGAAAATAAGCCGTATCTTCCGCGCTGTCCTGTAGACGGACGAGAGGACACCCATCCATCGTTTCTGCGTCCGCAGGGATGGGAATAAACAACATGTCTCGGAATACTCCAGAATGCACTGCGAGAAACTCGCGATACACGCGGAATAAAGTCGTTTCCGCCTGGATTATGAGCCCCCCATCGGCGAACCACAACCCCTCGGCGCGCGCGAGCTCAGGATGGGTCGCTGCGGAATTTTCGTTGAGCATCGATTTGCTATTCATTTTGGTGAGTGGCAAGTAGCAGTTGTTGACGCGTTGTTTAGAACGCGATAGCCGACTAAGTCCGACACACTTCGCTTCGAGACTGCTTTAAGCGCTGCCAGAGCGCTGCTTGCTCTTGTCCAAGTTGCCACGATGCATGTTCTTCGACGTGTACGCTTGGCCATACAAACCATCCTTCAAGTGACTTTGGTCACCGCAGCTTTCCAGCAACCTTTCTTGCACTCCGAGTCTGTCGGTTACCGCAATGGCTGGGACCAATACGACGAAGGACTGTTTACGCCTCTTGGAAGTTTAGACTTGCTGTCTGAAAATCAGTTTACTGTTCTGCACCATCCTGTGTTCCCCTCGCACGGCGTCCGCATCAAGAAGTCCTCTTTCTGCGACGACACAGTTCAGTAAGGATATTCGGGACCTTTGGCGTACACTTGCCGGGGCGTATCTCACCACCTACAATGCAGGGCATACACGGGCTACATTGATATTCAAGCTCGGCATATCTTCTTCTACTTCTTCGAGAGTCGGAACGACCCCGACACTGACGATGTGATTTTCTGGACAAACGGAGGTGCCGAATAATTGAGACGTGTATATTGCTCGACTAATGTGATTGTAGGACCAGGATGCTCGTCTTCAATGGGGCTATTCATGGAACTAGGCTCGTTGACGCTTGACACCTTCAACAACATTTACTGAAATATTTCACCAAAGGCCCTTGCAGAATCTCGGCCAACGGAACGACAACAACCATACATCCTGAAAGTTGGAACAGCAATAGCAATATATTTTTCGTGGATCAACCTATCGGTGTTGGATTTTCTTACGCGGATTACGGGGAAACCGTGGTAGGCTCAGATCAAATCATATCTGAACTTCTGACCCACCTCGATCCAGGGCACGACGGAGGAAGCTGCTAAGGACATGGCTGCCTTTGTGTTCATATTTTTCGAGCACTTCTCCAAGTTCAAGGGCCGTGCATTTCATATGGCGGGCGAATCTTACGGGGTAAGTTACATTTCCATTCCTATCGTTCACCGAAAAACAACTGGAGAAGGGTCGTTATATCCCTGTATTCGCGGCAGAGGTTTACGATCAAAATACCAAACTTGCTGAAGCCGGGCTCACACCAATCAACCTGACTTCTGTCATGATCGGTACGTACCCTCGTTCTGTTATTTCAGTCTGGGTAATTCAATGGGACTTTAGGGAACGGCATCACGGATTTCTATCATCAGGTTTCATCCGTGTTCGATATGCAATGTACTTCGGCATCTGTCCCACCCGTCGTGGATATTGCGTGCGTTTTCTTAATGAATGGCTCGACTTATATTTTAGCGATGTATCAGGACGTGTGTACAGATGAAACAAGTGGTAACATACATTCTTTATTTCGGAACTCAAGCCACTACTAACAGTTGCTAGATTCCTAGATGTCAACAATGGTTGAAAAAATCGTGCTTGGATACCTTCGACCGGATCAACTGCCGCGCCGCCATGGATTTCTGCGAGGGCCACCTTGAAGGACCATTTTGGTCAACAGGTACGTATTACTTTTTTTGCAATGGAGCCTTCTTAACTTCGCTCTTGAGGGAAAAATCCGTACGATATATCTAGGGACTGCGATGGGGATATAAGCGAAACTCTGTGCTATCCGGTGACACGGTAAGCTTCCGTTCATCTATATCTCAAAATATTTATATCTGCCAGTTCGATAGGGTCGTATCTCGACCGCCCAGAAGTGCGCGCACTCCTTGGAGTTGACCCCTCGTTAACTGCCAATTTTTCGTCGTGCTCGGGCGAGGTTGGACGTGCTTTCAGCGACAATCTCGATGGAGACCAGAGTACACAACATTACGTGGCCGCATTACTTGAACGCGGGGTACGCGTTTTGATCTACGTTGGCACATACGACTGGATTTGCAATTGGGTCGGGAACGAGCGCTGGACCTTGGCCATGGAGTGGAGTGGACAGAGTGAATTTTCCCAGCAAGAGTTGAAGCCGTGGGGTGTGAATGAGGAAGATTCGCGGATCGGTCTGACTCGGAGCGCGAAGGGTTTGACTTTCGCGACCGTCGAAGGGGCCGGACACATGGTACGCTTCTGTGCATTGCGTTATTTCGCCACAATAATAATAAAACAAACAGGTTCCATACGATAAGCCGAAGGAATCGCTTGAACTCGTTCAGCGTTGGCTTTCGGGTAGGGGCTTTTAGATGTTGTCTCATTGTCCCGATTTCTTGCGATACAGATCGGGATATAGAAGAGGACCTTTCAGATGCAGCCATTATCGCTAGTGTTTTCTTGCACTATACTTGAGTAGATTGTGTTGACGCGTCGATTTTTAATTTGCTCCAGATCTGTCTCCTCAGGTCGGTGGACGTGAACGAGATCAAAGTGGCGGCACCCTGCAACCAGCAGTCGACGCAACATTAACTTCAAAATCGTCAAATGAGGGCTTAGAATCTCTGCGTCTACTCTTAGTAACTCTATGATGCCAACGGAAAAGGCTTTGGCAGTACAATCCCGCGATGCATGGGATATTGTATCATGTTACATTACATAGTCTCGTCAAATTACAGATCCTCCACAATGAGTTGTTCATCGATGTGGAACAGCTCAATCACGGCCTTTTTGGCGCCAACCATATCTGCCCCCTCAATTGTTTCCTGCATTCGTTTCCGACTGTGCAACAATTTGCCAGCAACCTGAGGCCACTCCATCAGTCCCTCCGCCACCTCGACAGGAGCCAGCTTTCCACCAGATTTCCGAATCCGTCCGTCGACTATCACAGTCTCGATATCCCGCACAGACGCATGCAGGACGATCGCGGCGACCGGGTCTTGTTCTGCTACGCAGAGCATTCCCGGACTCTGGGCGTCAAAGATAACAATGTCGGCAAGCTTTCCTACTGCGATACTCCCAATCTCAGAGCTCATTCCCACAGCGCGCGCACCCATGATCGTCCCGAGGTTGAAAGCCTGCTCAACCGTAGCAGCTACAGTCTTCGGGAGCTTCCATTGGTCCACAAATCGCTGGTTGCTTGTACCGCGTGCGCTCTGTAATGCGAGGCGCATTTGCGAGAGGATGTCGGCCGAGTTGTTTGAATGGCAGTCGATCCCGAGAGACGATATCTTGTGTAGGTCTGGGCGGAAACATACTGGCGTGCCATGCGCCATCTGCAATTCCGTATCTGGGGTGGCGGAGACGTGTGCATGTCTGGCGACGAGCTGCACTGCATCCTCTGCATGGGCCTGGCTTGCATGTGACAGAAGTATATCGTCCTTCAGCAGCCCGTAAGACTCTAGGAGATTTACGAGGGAATGCTGTCCTGCAGGAAAGATGTTATTTACTGCCAGGAATAATCCAAATATGAGCTGTACGCACCAAGCAGGGGATTCCTGACATAGTGTGACGTGAAGAGCTTGACTCCGAGCTTGCGAGCGTTCTCGAACAGACCAATAACGGCATCCTTGGGTAGATAGTAGGCGTCGAAGGCGACTCCTAAACGCACACGTCCGTTTCCAAAAGGCTGTTTCCCAGCAAGGTCAGCGAGTTGATTGGTTGCCCATTCGGGCAGAGGATTGCCCGGCCCTTCAAAACGAAAGGGAGCCCATGATGCGACGGCCTGCCCGGGTACTGGACTGTAGCAGAAATACGAGCGAATTCCAGATGCCACAGTCGCGGATAACGCGGAAGAGGCTAACGACCAAATGAGAAAACAATGTCACAAGGAAATCCGTCCTTACAGTGTTCGGCGGAGTTGTTGATGTGGGCATGGTCGACGACCATGGTTACACCTCCATCGAGGGCCTCCATACAACCTCCCAATTCCCCCCAGAACACATCATCTGGTTTAAAGAGAGAGCCCATAATAAACCCTGTCATGAAGACGGTCAGATTATCTGAACACCCGGGAACGAGTTCAGAGAATTCCAGACCATTGTAGAGGTAATCCAGCAGCAAGTCATTGGCGTGTCGTCCCTTCAGCTGTGTTTGCCACATGTGGTGGTGAGTGTCTATGAATCCCGGTGACAGTATCTTTCCCGTGCAATCTATGTGAACTGCGTCTGGGGGAGGAGAGATAGACGGTGCGATTTCGACGATTTTGTTGTCCACGATGAGGACATCGGCTTTGGTTGGATTTACATGGTCTTTTTCATCGTGAAAGAGAACAGTTCCATTTGAGAGCAAGATAGATGAAGTCGGCGCCATGTTGAGAGGGTCTGGGAAGCAGCCTTATAGAAGCAGCCTTATAAAGGATCCACGGGAACGCATCGGCAAAGATGGACCGAACGCGGGAAGGCACCTGATCAACGCGGCGCTTGCTACAAAACGTTTAATAACTGGATCTTCGTAATATTCCGCACATGTCCTTTCGGAACGGTGATCATGACGCGCATCGCAGAATGCCAATTCCCGAGGGGTCTAAGTATTCCCACCTCCAAAAGAAAGGGTAAGTAGTTGGCGACACTCGAGTGACGTTCAAGCAAAGCTCGTGCAATGGCCAATGTTCGGAAAATCGGAATGATGCTTGTCGTGATCGAACAGGACCCTTTATTTGTCCACTACGCCGAACAAATTATATCAAACCCAATTAGGAAACTGACTCTTTGTACAGCGGCTGAGAGTCTTTCTCAAATTTTTAGGTGAAATCGAGTCGTTGCTAAGTTCCTTTTGTTGGGGTTACGAAGGCAGCATGGCGGAGTGGTCTAGGCGCTGTGGGAGTCTTTCTCAAAAGGCTATTTTAGGGGAAATCGAGTTGTTACAAGTTCTTTTTCGTTGAGGTTACGAGGGCAGCACGGCCGAGTGGTCTAAAGCGCTTTTAGGTGAAATCGAGCTGTTTCAAGTTTTTTTTGTTGAGGTGACGAGGGCAGCATGGCCGAGTGGTCTAAGGCGCCTCAAGTTACCAATTGATGATCCCCGAAACTGCTGCAACGAGTCATTTTTTATCTCTCGCACGCCGGATGGCTGTGGTTCGCAGATTAAAGGTCCATAATCCAGGCGGCGGAAACAATTATTCCGTGTTCATCACAAGTTTCCCCCAGTGGATTCTGAGGTACTCCGAGAGATGTTGCTTATGAAGGATGCAGAAAATATGGATGTGTCTTTTTTTCTGAAGGCATTGCTCTACTCCGAGTAATATTTGTCGGAGTCCGCGCCACCTTCGTCACATCGTCAGGTTGCTGTTCCTGTGGAAGTTTGTCACCTCTTTTAATTCTTACGAAACCTCGTCAGTAGGTCACTTGAGCTGTCTTGCTGCGCATTTTTATCACATCGTAGCGACCTCAGATAACTTATTCACTCTGAATTGCACGACATGCGGGGAGACGAGTTTACGGGAACGAATATTTTATATATGCTCTCAAGTCGACATTTTACATCAGTATACTACGGAGCGCGCCAGACGGTCGTAATGAAATCAAGGAGTACGCTGTGGAACCACACCTAGCTCTGCTCCACAGCGCAGGATCTCCGGGGGCATGCTGGCACATGTCTTAAGCTCTGGAGCTCATCATTGCCGAAGCTCGCTGCCATGCGCTCTGCACGGCTACTCTGGGCTCCGTTCTAGACCCCCCCTCTCAGGCTGACCCCCCGGTCCATTTCCCTCTGAGCAATCACACTGCGTCGGATGCACTAGCCGTTTGTCGGTATAACGAGTGCACTGAGATCTTGTCAACATACATCTGCCGCCGGTCAGAAGCTCTGTGAAGGCATGCACCTTTGAGCAATCATCAGCACAATTCTTGAGCTAGCTGAAAATGGTGCGCATCACACGACGAGAGTATGGGTGCCAGTGACGGGAAGCGGATGATGGTGGTGGTAGGAAAGAGAAAAGCAGCGGACCAGCTGTTCGGGTGATTCCGAAGAGACGAACTTCCGCTGAGAACAAGTGGACTGACGAAGTTTCTCGGAAAAAGGTCAAGCTGACAAGCTTCCTTGAGTTTAAGGGAACTGACGAGGGTAGAACAGACTCTGTTTGTCGACAGTGTTTGAAATCTCACCGTGTTGACCTAGAGCTGTAGTTTCCTTCAGTTTCCGGATCCTATGAGTTTCTGTCTTGTAGCAGGCATCCAGATGGGCCACAAGCACGCTTCCAGAAGTCCCTTCTTGATGTTGCAAATTACATGCGTCGCGACGGCCAAAGGCAACACGCCCCACGTGACCGACGCGCTGTTGTGTTGTGTTTTGTTTCTGGATCAAGTCAACCACAATGAGCTTCCCGCGGGAGGTAGCACCGGGGGGCAAAAGCCGAGGCACCTGGATTCCAGGTGCCTCCGGGGCATGTTCTCCGCAGCTTATGAGCTGGTGGACAAAGGACCGATAAAGGACCTTGGGTGGACAAAGAATCAACATAGGCGAGACAAAGGGCAGGCAGGATTTTCACCACAGCAAATCTTGCCTGTCCTTCCTTTGTCTGTTCTTTGTTGACCTAAGGACCTTTGTAGGCCTTTTGTATTCGACATTGCAGCCTTCGGACCACATGCCTCAGAGGCACCTGGAATCCAGGTGCCTCGGCTTTTGCCCCCGGTGTAGGGTCTCCGCTGCGAGACCGACTGCTGTCCAACTCTCCCCGCGAATTCAGCATCGCAAATGGCAGAGAAAGTCCCAATGTGTCCCCCTTGCGCATCTCCAAGTGCGAATCTCGGCTGCCTCCCTCAGAAATCGCCCGCAGAAACTCATCCAGCTGGTTCCATACGATAAGCCGAAGGAATCGCTTGAACTTGTTCAGCGTTGGCTTTCGGGTAGGGGCTTTTAGATATTGTCATTGTGCCGATTTCTTGCGATACAGATCGGGATATAGAAGAAGACCTTTCAGATGCAGCCATTACCGCTAGTGTTTTCTTGCACTATACTTGAGTAGATCGTGTTGACGCGTCGATTTTAATTTGCTCTAGATCTGTTTCCTCAAGTCAGTGGACGTGAACGAGACCAAAGTGGGGGCACCCTGCAACCAGCAGTCAACGCTATATTAACTTCAAAATCGTCAAATGAGGGCTTCGAATCTCTGCATCTACTCTTAGTAACTCTATGATGCCAGCGGAAAAGGTTTTGGCAGTACAATCCCGCGATGCATGGGACATTGTATCATGTTACATTACATAGTCTCGTTGAATTACAGATCCTCCACAATGAGTTGTTCATCAATGTGGAACAACTCAATCACGGCCTTTTTGGCGCCAACCATATCTGCCCCCTCAATTGTTTCCTGCATTCGTTTCCGACTGTGCAACAATTTGCCAGCAACCTGAGGCCACTCCATCAGTCCCTCCGCCACCTCGACAGGAGCCAGCTTTCCACCAGATTTCCGAATCCGTCCGTCGACTATCACAGTCTCGATATCCCGCACAGACGCATGCAGGACGATCGCGGCGACCGGGTCTTGTTCTGCTACGCAGAGCATTCCCGGACTCTGGGCGTCAAAGATAACAATGTCGGCAAGCTTTCCTACTGCGATACTCCCAATCTCAGAGCTCATTCCCACAGCGCGCGCACCCATGATCGTCCCGAGGTTGAAAGCCTGCTCAACCGTAGCAGCTACAGTCTTCGGGAGCTTCCACTGGTCCACAAATCGCTGATTGCTTGTACCGCGTGCGCTCTGTAATGCGAGGCGCATTTGCGAGAGGATGTCGGCCGAATTGTTTGAATGGCAGTCGATCCCGAGAGACGATATCTTGTGTAGGTCTGGGCGGAAACATACTGGCGTGCCAAGCGCCACCTGCAATTCCGTATCTGGGGTGGAGGAGACGTGTGCATGTCTGGCGACAAGCTGCACTGCATCCTCTGCATGGGCCTGGTTTGCATGTGACAGAAGTATATCGTCCTTCAGCAGCCCGTAAGACTCTAGGATATTTACGAGGGAATGCCGTCCTGCAGAAAAGATGTTATTTACTGCCAGGAATAATCCAAACATGAGCTGTACGCACCAAGCAGGGGATTCCTGGCATAGTGTGACGTGAAAAGCTTGACTCCGAGCTTGCGAGCGTTCTCGAACAGACCAATAACGGCATCCTTGGGTAGATAGTAGGCGTCGAAGGCGACTCCTAAACGCACACGTCCGTTTCCAAAAGGCTGTTTCCCAGCAAGGTCAGCGAGTTGAGTGGTTGTCCAGTCGGGCAGAGGATTGCTCGGCTCTTGGAAACGAAAGGGAGCCCATGATGCGACGCCCTGCGAGGGTACTGGACTGTAACAGAAATACGAGCGAATTCCAGATGCCACAGTCGCGGATAACGCGGAAGAGGCTAATAACCAAATGAGCAGAAAACAATGTCACAAGGAAATCCGTCCTTACAGTGTTCGGCGGAGTTGTTGATGTGGGCATGGTCGACGACCATGGTTACACCTCCATCGAGGGCCTCCATACAACCTCCCAATTCCCCCCAGAACACATCATCTGGTTTAAAGAGAGAGCCCATAATAAACCCTGTCATGAAGACGGTCAGATTATCTGAACACCCGGGAACGAGTTCAGAGAATTCCAGACCATTGTAGAGGTAATCCAGCAGCAAGTCATCTGCGTGTCGTCCCTTCAGCTGTGTTTGCCACATGTGGTGGTGAGTGTCTATGAATCCCGGTGACAGTATCTTTCCCGTGCAATCTATGCGAACTGCGTCCGGGGGAGGAGAGATAGACGGTGAGATTTCGACGATTTTTTTGTCCACGATGAGGACATCGGCTTTGGTTGGATTCACATGGTCTTTTTCATCGTGAAGGAGAACAGTTCCATTTGAGAGCAAGATAGATGAAGTCGGCGCCATGTTGAGAGGGTCTGGGAAGCAGCCTTATAGAAGCAGCCTTATAAGACCGAACGCGGGAAGGCACTTGAAGGCATCGGCTCAGCGCCGAGAGTCAACGCGGCGCTGCAGGCTACAAAACGTTTAATAACTGGATCTTCGTAATTTTTCCGGACATGTCCTTTCGGAACCAATTCGGAACGGTGATCATGATGCGCATCGCAGAATGCCAATTCCCGAGGGGTCTAAGTATTCCCATCTCCAAAGAAAGGGTAAATAGTTGGCGACACTCGAGTGACGTTCAAGCAAAGCTCGTGCAGTGGCCAATGTTCGGAAAATCGGAATGATGCCTGTCGTGATCGAACAGGACCCTTTATTTGTCCACTACGCCGAACAAACTATATCAAACCCAATTAGGAAACTGACTCTTTGTATAGTGGCTGGGAGTCTTTCTCAATTTTTTAGGTGAAATCGAGTCGTTGCTAAGTTCCTTTTGTTGGGGTTACGAAGGCAGCGTGGCGGAGTGGTCTAGGCGCTGTGGGAGTCTTTCTCAAAAGGCTATTTTAGGGGAAATCGAGTTGTTACAAGTTCTTTTTCGTTGAGGTTACGAGGGCGGCATCGCCGAGTGGTCTAAGGCGCTTCAAGTTACCGACCGATGATACCCGAAACTGCTGCAACGAGTCATTTTTATCTCTCGTACGCCGGATGGCTGTGGTTCGCAGATGAAAGGACCATAATCCGGCGGAAACGATTATTCCGTGTTTATCGCAAGTTTCCCCCAGTGAATTCTGAGGTACTCCGAGATGTTGCTTATGGAGGACGCAGAAAATATGGATGTGTCCTTTTTTCTGAAAGTATTGCTCTACTCCGAGTAATATTTGTCGGAGTCCGCGCCACCTTCGTCACATCGTCAGGTCGGCGATTCCTGTGGAAGTTTGTCACCTCTTTTAATTCTTACGAAACTTCGTCAGTAGGACACTTGAGCTGTCTTGCTGCGCATTTTTGTCGCATCGTAGCGACCTCAGATAACTTATTCATTCTGAATTGCACGACATGCGGGGAGGCGAGTTTACAGGAACGAATATTTTTACGCGCTCAAGTCGACATTTTACATCAATATACTACGGAGCGCCCTAGACGGTCGTAATGAAATCAAGGAGCACGCTGTGTTTGTCGACAGTGTTTGAAATCTCACCGTGTTGACCTAGAGCTGTAGTATCCTCCAGTTTCCGGATCATAAGACGTTCTGTCTTGTAGCAGGGATCCAGATGAGCCACAAGCACGCTTCCAGAAGTCCCTTCTCGATGTCGCAAATTACATGCGTCGCGACGGCAAAAGGCAACACGCCCCACGTGACCGACGCGCTGTTGTGTTGTGTATTGTTTCTGGATCAAGTCAACCACAATGAGCTCCCCGCGGCAGGTAGGGTCTCCGCTGCGAGACCGACTGCTGTCCAACTCTCCCCGCGAATTCAACATCGCAAACGGCAGAGAAAGTCCCAATGTGTCCCCCTTGCGCATCTCCAAGCGCGAATCTCGGCCGCCCCCTTCAGAAATCGCCCGCAGAAACTCATCCAGCTTCAAGCATGTCCGAAATAGTAATCTCGTCTCAAATTCTGTTTTCAAGTCCCAGATCCCCACCGCCGCCACCCCGACAACCCGCCAATTCTCCTCTCCTGCTCGCCGTGTGTCGGGAGAGAAACGCCCAAGGCCCCAGAGCATCCACGATCAGGCAGAGGCAGAGAACGACCGGCCCTTGGCTTACAAGCGCGAACGCCGCCAGTCAAAGACCTTTCAAGGGCTTCTTCAGAAAGAGGCCGTTACAAGGAGCCCATTCCGCCGGCAAGGAGAGCCATACGAGCTCCCCCCAGCTCCCCCGGTCCCCCCCACCCCGTCGCGCATCCCCGTGCCATCTACATCCGCCCCTTCTCCCGGCCGCTCTTCGCTCGTCTCTAGGCGCATGCACGGCCCACGTCTCAGCGGCCGTCGCGAGCGCCGCAAGACTGTCACTTTCGACGAGCGCTGCGACGTTGTTGAATTCGACCGCGACGAGGAGGACCCCTCTGACGACAGTGTAGACGAGTATGGCGACGGTGACGACCAAGACATCACTCCCGACGGCAGCGACCCCTTCTTCGCGCCCCAGGAGCAGCCCGCACAAGACTCGTCCTATGAGAGCATAGATTTATCCGAGGCAAACGGCTCGCTCCTCCCAGACACACCCATGCCGCTCGCACTCGACCTCGACCCGGACGCGAGCATCACAGGCCTCGTCGACGCCATGTTCGCCCCAGTCTCTGGGACGAGCACCCCGCCGCACCAACAGCAGCAACAACATTTTGGCTCCGCGCACACACGCACCTTTGAGGTGCCGCCCCCCGACCGCAGCCGCGAGGAGAACGACCACGCGACGGACCTGGACACGGAGGACGGCGTGCCCTTCGGGCGTTCGCACCACGCTGCCCGCGCCACCGCCTTCCACGAGCACGCCGCGCACCCGCCGCCCGTCCCGCCGCCGCACCTCACGCCTAGCGCCTCGCGACCCCTGCCCCGCCCAGACCTCGGAGCCCCGTCTGAGATGGTCACGCCCTCCCGTCAGCGCGCGGGGGATAACATCGACGCGCCGCTAGGGCGCACGACGCATTTCGAGCGTCGGCTTGCTGCGCACGAGGAATACGATGAAACCGACGACCCTGTTGCCGAGGACGTCGCCCGCCTGCCTGGCTCGCCGTCGCCTGCGCCTGCACGGCACCCGCAGCCTGAGCTCGTTGAGATTGGCATGCCGAGGTTTTCCTTGCCGAGTGGTACGTGTCTGCTTGACGGGATAAAAATTATTCACTCATGATTCAAAATGTAGGAGGCGGGCCGAACGAAGAGGACCCCTTTGCGCTTCCCAGGCTGAGGGACGAGCCGCTCCCGGACATGGGGGAGGACAGCCGAGATCTGAGTATGGGGGTGCGCGCGGAGGTGGGTTGTTTCTTTTCCTCAACGTAATCTAACTATTGACTACGTTTTATAGGCTGCTGACGCGTTTGAGAGTCAGGGCAGTCAGCAGAGCCCTGTTAACGGCAGTGGAGGTCGTATGCGCATCAGCCGTGAGGAGGTGGCGCGACGTTTACGCGCGCGGAGCGCCAGTCCTGAGCTCGAGCAACAGCAGCAGGAGCAGGAGCAACAGGAACGGCCACACGACGACGCGATGGATGAGGACCGGTATGAGAGTGCGAGCGAGGGGCAGAGTAGGGACGAGGCGCGCGACGAGGACGAGTTCAGGGAGGAGCGCGAGGAGGAGGCGCGTTTCGAGGAGAGGGAGCGCGAGGAGGAGGCGCGGTTCGAGGAGAGGGAGCGCGAACAGGCGCGCGAGAGGGAGAGGGATAGTGCGAGCCTCATGACGATGAATACGATGGAGCTCGAGGTGGCGACGGTGGAGGTAGCGGAGCGTGTCACCGCCGTCCCCGCGCCGATGCTGACCGTACACTCGCCCGTCGGCACGCCTACGTTTGACCGCCAGCACTACGACAACAGCAGCAAGAACGACGACACCGCGGGGCTGGGCCTGGGCGCGCCGGACCTGGGACTCGACTTTGGGAGCCGCTTCGGGCTGGGAGGTCTCGGTATCCCAGGGCTCGGTGGAAGCGTCGGCTCGCGTATGAGCGCGGCCAGCGGCCTGAGCACAGGTGCGGCGGAGCGGCGCGAGCTCGAGCGCGTGGCGGTGGATATGGACATGCGCAGCGCGCTGGACCAGCTGATCGACGATGTCGGCGGCGGGCAGGTGGGTGTGGGGGACGACTCGGTACGCACGGAGGACGCGGAGGGGGAGAATTCGTTGCGCAACGAGGAGGCGGCGCAGGCACGTACGCGGGCGCCTGTGCGCGCTGCGACGGACTCAGCATTGCTCCAAATGGCGGGCTTCGGCGCGGGGGTCAGCCGCCAGGTGAGCGTCGCGTCGTCGTCGTCGCTGCTCAGCTTGCCACCGCCACCCGTCCCGCCGAAAGACAACATCCGGTCCAGGGAGCAGATGATCATCGAGAAGCGAAGGGAGATGAGGCGCTATGAGGAAGAGGGGTACAACTATGTGCCGCCGCCAGCGCAGGACGACGGCTTGTTGCGGGCTGGAAATGGGCGCCCGAGTGCCAGGAGAAGTATGAGCACCGGCGACGCGGAGGAGTTGACGCGCCTCAGAGGTAAGGGCCTGCTCGACGTTGGTGCTGGCAAGGGGGATTTGCTTGGAGATAGTATCGAGCGGGAGCTCAACAAACTGGAGGAGCCGCATAAGCCTGTGGGTATTTTCATGTTTTGGCTGCCGTTCTGGAAGCTGAGTTGAAAATCTTGCAGAAATACCATATTCGCCAGCATGCGGGAATGATCTACGCATCGTCGTCTGACGCGGACAGCATCTCGCACATGGCGGGAGCGGGAGACGTCAATGCGGGCAAGGCGTGGAAGACTGTCCGGCGCCCGTCTGATATGGTGCCTTGTTTCCCGTTGGACAGATTGCAGACGCTGATGATATCTTGCAGAATGAGTACTCCAAGCAGATCAAGGAATACCGCGCGCAGCAAGGCCCTGGCAAGGCCCACGGCAAGGTCTTTGTCAAGGGTATGTTTTTTCTTCATTTTTGTAATTCTGTGCTTATGCGGTGTAGTCCTCGGCGTCAAAGGCATGCATCTCCCTTTACCAATGGAGCCCACCGCGGTCACGTGTACGCTGAACAATGGCATTCACTTCGTGACTACGCCCGAGTGCGCCCTCGCTCGGGACTGTCGCATTGAGCAAGAGTTTGAACTGTGAGTGCCCATCCGATTCCGCGGGATCAATTTTAATATCCGCACCAGGATCGAGCATAGCAAGCTCGAGTTCACCCTCACACTCAAGATCCGGCGCGACCCGCACATCATCTCGCAGTTCAAGGCTGTTGCGCCTACGCCGGTGCCAGTCACGGCTCCGCCGCCAGCCGTCGTCCAGCAAACGTCGTCCAAAGCCGCGCCCAAAGCCGCGCCCAAAAGCGGGCTGCGCAGCTTTTGGTCGTCGTCGCCTAAAAAGTCCAAGGAAAAGGCGGTGGCCGTGGTCGCGGTCGCACCTCCACCTCCTGCACCCGCGCCCATACCGCCACAGATACGGCTGCCGGAAAACCTCGCGCGCTATCTCAAGCCCGATGGCACGCTGGCGCGCGTGTTCGTCTCGTTCAAAGATGTTGCCGCGCGGTGCGATACGCGGCTCTTTGAGACGAATTACCCGCTTATCGGGCAGCGTACGGAGCTGGGGGGCAAGGCATCGACCCTGCAGGTCGGTGAGCTGGTGTTGCAGATGTTCAGGCTCCCACCGTTGCCGGGCGTCCCGCCCGAAGATCTGCCGCAGAGCCTGGAAGAGTGTCATCGCGGGCTTCGGCACATCAACTGGCATAAGGTGACATATTTCCAAGGGACCCTAACCCAGAATGGGGGTGACTGCAGCGTGCGTCCATTCTACTGTTCGAATATAGCCGGTTATTACAGTGCTAATTTATGTGCTCTCGTTTTCCAGACGTGGCGCCGCCGGCAGTTGCGCGTAATTGGCGCCAATCTCGTCGCCTTCAATGATGTGACGAAGAAAGCCACGGCCACGATCGATCTGAAGCAGGCCGTGGCCGTGGAAGATAACCAAGAGGCCCGCGGCGCAATGAGCCCTGCGTCTGCGATGACGGGGCGCAGCAGTCGCTACGACGAGTACGACAGTTTGTATGGCGTCGAGCGGTCTTTCCGCTTGGTCTTCCCAAACGACCAGGAGATCATGTTCTTTGCAGATACGGATGAGGAAAAGGCCAAGTGGTACGCGTCTCGGCGCGTTTTTTATTATTATACTGAGCACTTTGCCTAGGCTCGAGGTGCTACGCGCTCTAGTTGGACACATACCACCGCATCCCCTCTGGGGCGAGCTTCTGTGGCAACGACAAGAAGAGCTCCGGCGTCGCGGTTAAAATCTACTTAGAGTTGTCATCTGTCCCGGTTGCACGCATTTTTTTCTTGCACATTGGTTCCTCCCGCATGAACAAGCTGATGATGTTTTCGATATGTTACTTCGCATTTCTTATTCCTGTACTATCTATCTGTATATACGTCGATAACCCTCACAAGCATTAGGTATCCTTTCAATAGAAAGGGTTCAAAATCAAGGCCCTGAGCCCGCTCAATCCTCTGCATCAGTCCTTCGACTTCCATTGCAGCAGCCCTCACGCCGGTTTCCAGCACTTC
Source organism: Mycena albidolilacea (assembly GCA_029282495.1). NCBI lineage: Eukaryota > Fungi > Basidiomycota > Agaricomycetes > Agaricales > Mycenaceae > Mycena > Mycena albidolilacea. The sequence goes on along the minus strand of JARIHO010000014.1, from coordinate 444,147 downwards.
CCCATCGATCTTTGCAAGATCCTTGTGACTCCAATCAGTGATCTTGTACAAAAACAGTAAGTAACTAATTGTCCGTTGGATTCTCTCAAAACATATCTGAACGATGCATCTGAATCTGCAACAGACCTGTCAAGTCAATGTCAGCGACGAGAGTGGAGTACGACGCGGTTCCTTGTATTCGAAGCTTTGGTGTCAAGATGATGTCCGCTTAAGTGTTCTTCCTTCTCGCGCAAACCAAGTCTCTGCGCCTTTCCTGCTTCATGCAAGGGGACAATGCTCCTGGCAAGATTCCGGTCGTATATTCTCCATCCGACATCGACCAGGCATTAGCGACCCGAATCGACTATGCAAGTTCACGTAGGTCTTGCTTGTACCCCTGTTTTTCTGCTTGCTCAAGCTCTATATAAGTGGGGGCGCTCACATTTCTCTTCTACGACATCTGTATCACCCTGGCTGACGAGGTAGGAATCCCTGTTGCCCGCAGGGTTCACTCAAAAAATACTCATTCGGCCCAGGTCAAATTTATATGGCCGTGAGTTTCTTACACGCTTTCCATTGAAGCCTTCAGTAAATTCCCGCACAGAAAACCATGGACCCGCACGAAAATTTTATTTCTGTTCATCCGCTATGCCCCCTTACTTGTCCAAATGCAAGTTGAAACCGGCCCTCATAGACCACCGCTTACTTTCGAGTAGATCGACTCTTTTGATCGGGTCACCCGAACTAACCCCCCAGTTTGACTTCGCTCCACGCGATTGTTTCGTCTGGCAGGTGTATCAAGGCGCGATAACAGTGCTGCTCTTTGCTGCAGTGGACTATGTATTAATTCTCCGCGGTAACTACTCGAGCACAGACATTGGTGTGTACTAAAAATCGGTCAGTATGTGCTTTGTATCACAATGACGCGACTATACGCAAAGTCGTATTCGCCGCATTTGCCCTGGAGCTCTGCGGGATGGGCCTCGGCTTAGGACTATCGCTTGGTGGGATCGAGTTTGACTCGATTTGTTTGACGACTAGTGTCCCTACAACGCTGATCATATACGGGTGAGCAGCGCAATGGCAAATTATTCGAGTCTTACAAAAATACAGAGGCGCCACACTGCTATTCCAGACCTTTTTGTTTATTCTGACGGTGGTCAAGTTCGTAGGCGCAGTCCGCGAGGGCTGGGGAGATACTCCCCTCGTCGGACTGGTCATGCGGGATGGAGCTTGGGCTTTTTTCCTCCTTTTTTTGGTGGTTGGGGGTGACGCATCTCTGTATGCATTGAAAAACCACACTTTTGCGAGTGTGTTGTTTGGGTGCGTGACTCCACAGATCCCTTCCCATACTCTAATTATCTTCTGCACAGGTGGCTCCTTACAGTGTTTTCATTCTCCGTATGCGTCTCTCTTGTTTTTCGGAGTAAACTAAGCCCATTTCAGGGATATCATGTGCTACTCAACCTAGATCGTCTCAATGACGCCCCCAGTCTGCCTACAAGTCAAAGTAGCACGCACGATTCGCCCCACCAGTTCACAACGAGGATCGTGACGGACAGGGATACGCATCATGCCTATGCACTGACTTCTTTGAACGCTGGACCCTCTGGCCTCGGAAGCAGTGGTTGATATGACCCGCCTCCGCCATTTCGCATGGTAAAACTTTCTGCAGGTATGACAGTCATCTCCGGTGAATTTATCAGATCTAATCCCTCCTGTAGACCCCCAACGAAGCTCGAAGCCTGGCGACATGTTCATGGGCAATTAATGGCTATTCTGGCCCTGAGCCAGTGTTTTCATATCCATTTCGCCGTCATCGACCGACATGTCAAATTGACAGCAAATCGAGTGAAGAGAAGAGGTGTCTATGTTCGAGTAGCTATGCAAACCTACTACGCTATCGACTGCTGGGCCGGGTCTGCTGCAGCTAAAGCTGCGGCTCTATTGGGTGGCGGGGGGTAAATTAATTGAGTATTGATTTGCGTCTTCATCTTATAGCCTTCTTCCCTGTAAAAAGCAGAATGAAGTTGGTAGATATTCACTCATTCCAAGAAAATGACGCACTTTACTAGGGAAACGTCCCGATCCCACCCCGTAGTGAAAAGTGCTCCCCAGGGCCCGAGAGCCAAGCAGGTCGCATAAAACGGCTGACCATACGGCGTCTCCGGCAGTCCCAACAAATCCGACATCGCATTGTCGCCTGCCGACTTGCCCAGGTTCATCGCGTGTTGACAGGACATCAAGGCCAAGTGTCCCTTGTCATCAGTGGCGACGTGCGCGGTGTCGCCAGTGGCGTAAACGTGGTCAACGCCGACAACTTTGAGATCCTGGGTAACAAAGAGGCGCCCGATGTCGTCTTGCTCGGCGGGGATTTGAGCCGTGAGAGGGCTAGCGCGCATCCCCGCCGTCCAGATCACCGTTTTGCTCGCGATACGAGTTCCAGACGCTGTGGTGACGCCCTCTGCATCGATTGACGCGATGCTCTGGCCGGCGACAACTTCAACGCCGAGCGAAACGAACGCCTCCGCAACAACTGGACTGGACTTCGGCCCCATGAAATTGATGCTGTCTCCGCGCTCAATCACGACGACTCTGACGTTTGCCGTCTCGCCGAGGATAGAGCGCAGGCGTCGTGGCATTTCGGATGCGATTTCGGCGCCTGTTATAGTCTGTGTTAACAAGCGCCTTATTGAGCAGTTCATACGTGCCTGTGAAGCCGCCTCCACAAACAACGACGGTATTGCGAGAAGGGGAGTCCGGCAGAGTGGCCAGAGACTTGAGATGCACATCGAGCTTGAGCGCACTCTCCATCTGGTCAGCATCGAAACTGTACTCCGCAAGACCTGCAACGGCGTGTGGGCGGAAGAGGGTGCTGCCACTGGCGAGAATGAGGCGGTCGTATAAAAGAGTAGAAGAGTTTCCATCGGCAGAAGCATATCCAACGAGTTTCTCTTTGACATCGATTTTCTGTACCAACCCTTGGACGTATCGCACACCAGCGGCGGCGAACAAGTCAGTCAAGGGGGCCGAGGCTCCCGAAACATCGTTCTCGTAGAGTCGTGGGCGGATATAAAGCGTGGGTTCCGGAGCAACGAGGACAATCTCCACGAAATTGTCGGCTTTGCCGGCCAGTTCCCGTTTGCGCGCGGCACTGAGTGCTGCCCACATTCCGGCAAAGCCGGCTCCGATAATCACAATCTTGGGTGCAGGGGACGCCATTGAAACGAATACGTTGCTGGACGTGATGAGGAATATTAGAGGTGGTTCTGGGTCAACTGGGTTATTTACCTTGTTCTTTTGGAAACTACGCTGAGAAGATGAGACTAACTTGCTAGGACTACAGCTCACGTCGCCGTATTTATGTATCTTCGCCATCCACCGCTATATTGTATTCGCCGACGCGGATGAAATTGGGTTGGGGTGAGTGGATCCACGATCCATGCGGGAGAATTCGGGGTGTCAGTGACTCACTTCCATCTTACATAGTCGGATTCGCAGCAGACATTCGCTTGGCAAATAAAATGCTATTGCAAGTACTTAGCACTAGGATAATCGAAGACCACACCTTCGGATTAAAGTGGGTCGTTGAAGGGTCCACCTTGGACCGACTGGTAACGTCAAAAGTATCCACCAGTCTCAACCCACCGAGTTGCGAAATATTGCCGGAGACTTTTTAGACCGATGTAGGGTGGGTGGGTCAACTGCGCTCGGTTGCCCAACGGGGACTTGTCCATATAGCGCTCAAGTTTCAATTTGCTGCGATTGAGTCGCAGTCTCGGGTAGGTCGAGTTCTCGGTCGCACGCGGATCTACGGTAGAGCGGATGCTCGGGGGAGGGGTCGAGTCACTTTGCTGACTATTATGAACACGATCTTGACAGCAGCACGGTGCTCACATTACGATGGTGAGACACGCCTACATGTCTTCAGCGCTCCACTGATAACTCTCCAGGCCTTTCCGCTTCTTCTGGTTGATACTTTGGAACCATTTCTTCTCGAAACCATTTCCACGATCTAAAAATGATGAGGCGCAATCCGAGAAACACAGTGAGCAGACCTACCAACACCGTCCCACCGATACCCGGGCTTTATTCCAAAACGATTGGGCGGAGGGGTAGGACCAGTGTACTCTGGCTTTCGGGGTCCCTTTGCGCGTGTTTTCTGGGATAAACAGGTAAATGAGCACAAGCGGCGTACTGCGCAAAGGAATCGCACCGTTAGGAATTGAGCGGCTGGATCATTCCAAAGCTCCTTTGCTTTCATCTCCTCGTTGAGATCAGCATCGTCAGCATACCGAGCGAACTTCTTTCCACGCTGCGCCTCCAACTCTTGTTTCCTCTTCTCTGCTTCATCTCGCTGCACCAAGCCTTTGCCCCATTCCATTTTCTGAGCTTCCTTCTCTTCCCGCTCGCGCTTCAACTTCGCAGCCTCAGCACGCGCTGCTTTGGTATTTATCTTCTTGCCTGTCGCGTCTCGATACACCGTTTCCTGCGCAAGGGCCATTTCCTCCGCCGTTGCAGTGGGTTCGACATTCGTTTGGGGGAGGGCTTTTCTGAGTTGTTGGGCAGTAACCAGTCCTCCGACAAACGGAGTGTCCACAACCTGAGGCTGCTCGTCGGGAGGTGGTGTTTCCTCCTTGACACCTGGTTGTATTGTCGCCCATCCCGACCCTTCTTCAGTGGGCGCAACCTTCCGCTTCTTGAATGACCTGTCGGCCGCGACGACCGCCGCTTCTTCTGCGTCCTCCATGTCTTCCCTCGCCTCGTCTCCCCACCCACCATCCACGTCCATTACAAATGCGCTGGAGGCGGCAGTGGTTGCCTTGCGCTTCTTTTTCTTCGGCCCCATCTTGGCCAAGATTGCGTCGGCCTTTGCGCCTGACATGTATTTCTCGGCGAGATACGCCTTCATATTCGACATGGTGGGCGGAGGTGAAATGGAATGGCTCACGTGATGGTGTCGCGTTGACTGAATGGAGCAAACAGATACACACAAGAGTTACAAGTGGCCATATGCTACTTTTCCGTCGATGACTGTAGCGACTACCTTCGTTTTAAGAATCTCTGATGCTTCAACCTCCATGATATCACGGTCCAGCACCACGAAATCTGCCCGCTTGCCCACAGTGAGAGAACCCAACTCGGCCTCAGTAAACGAGGCATACGCCGCATCGAGCGTCATGCCTTTGAGGGCTTGCGCGCGCGTAAGGCGTTCGGATGGGAACCTTGAAGGAGGGAATTCATCACAAAGGAATACAGAGAGAAATGTACACACCATCCTCCGTCGCCATGTGGCGAGCGGCCGTCCACTGATAATCGAGAAACTGCGGCGTAAAAACCTAGCAGTGGGTTCACGCCCTCAACTGGAAAGTCTGATCCCAAAGGCAGAACCTTCTGCGGAGAGGCCCTACATTGAGCGTTCAGTCAGAATGCATTTAAGTCTGATGATTCTGACTCGAGGAGGGTGCGGTATGCATATGCGCCTTGTGAGGTACGAATCAGAGTCGAGAAAAACCATACGAGAAGATACTACCTTTTATGCGGTCAGGACCCAGCCGAGTCTCCGCATACCACATATCACTTGTCCTGCCAAGATTCGCTATTCGTAAAGTAAATCCCAAGAGAGTATACAACAGTCCCTACCCGTGCGTTGGCTGGACACTGGCAATGACTGCCGGTGGTGAATGTTGAGCTAAATATTGCAGGGGACAACCACATACCTCCCAGCTTTCCAATGCGCTGCAGGTCCGAAGGTTGCAGTATTTGTGCATGCTCGATCCGCGGGCGGAAAGACGAGATATCCAACTTCCCATTGCGTGTTTCTTCTGCTAATACCTTCTCAAAGACGTCGAGGACGACCTCATTTGCGCGGTCACCGATGCAATGCACATTCTAAATAGAACGCCGCGGTCAAGTCAAGGGCACTAGATATTAGAATGACAAGGTACAGACCACCTGCAGTTTCGCCTGCCAAGCACTCCGTATGAGCTGATCCATAGTCTCAGGCGAGCTGCGCATGATACCGCGTGTATCTGGTTTGTCGCTATACGGCGTAATGAGCGCGGCTCCCCAAGAGCCTAGCGCACCTGGGCCAAGAACGAACGTTCGCAGCTAGTCACGAACAAGACAAAAATCAGCCATACCGTCAGTGAAGAGCTTGACCGCCCTCAAATTCAGCCTCTCATGGAGGCCATAATTTTCTAAACGCTCTATTTTCGACGGATGCCAATCGGTGAAGTTCTCCGAGAAGGGCACGACCATGAGATACAGTCGAATCTGGTATTCACGAATTGACATTGTTGCGGCCGCAAGACTCATCGGAGGTACTTGCCGGAAGCTTTCCACTTTCAGCTTGCCTGCAAAGCAATTATTATCTGTCTGAATGAAGTAACAAAAATAACCAACGTTTTGAAGAATTGGACCGCATCTGGATCTGTGGCCGCGTCGTGGACGCTGGTCAGCCCAAATTTCAAGGCTTCAGCCACAGCTGTGTGGAAGAAATCGTTGTATTGTTCGGGGGTCCAAGGCGGGGTCGGGATAAGCGTCATGGCATTGTCCACGAATATACCTATATACCCAAACGGTTACGGGCTCCCAAACAAAAATGCAGCAGATGTGCACACCTGTGGGCTCCCCAGACGCGTCGCGGATGATGCTCCCACCCTCAACCTCTGAAGGCAGAGGACCCAAAATCTCGAGCACGCTGAAACTCTCTATGAATAAAGACAAGCGTATATCAATCCGTCAATACTTGCCGTTCAGATACCCATGATGCATGCACATCGACGCGAAGCAGTAAAATGGGCCGCCCCCGAAGCAGAGGGTCGCTCGAAAGATCCGCCTGAGAGCCAGGCGTCAGCAGGCGGGGTGCGAAGCAGCGGCGGCGCGTCCTACCGCAGTCGGAAACTCCGCACCAGGCCACTTCGTCTGGTCCCAGCCCATGCCCTCAATCCAGCGGTCGCGGTCGGCATGTACGTCGGGATGCGCGATGATATACGCCTTTATGCGCTCGATGACCTCCTGCACAGACTTTGCGCTGTCGAGCTGCAGCTGCATTTTGTATCCCTGCTGTAGAAGATGCGCGTGTGCATCTCGGCATATGTTGAGCCTGCAGCTAATGGCCGCAAAAATAAGGTAGATGAATACCTGCGAGACCTGGGACAATTACGTGCTCCTGCTGAATATGCCGCCACCGATTTGCGCCAAAGGGATAGTCAAGGAGGTTTAGAAGCCAATTTCTGCTAATACCAGCTACCGCATAATCAGACCCGTTGTATCGAGGGGAGAGAACCCCAACCTTCGTCGCCAACAGCAGAGATACGGCCGTCGCGCACGGATATGCATTGAACCCTGGGTTGCGTTTCGTCGACGGTGTAAATTGAAGTGGTGCGAGAACATAAAGTATAATCGTCTCGCGTTTGAATTTGCAGCCAGACGCGTGAAAAGATGAACCCTGCTACAATGGAGGCCAGTAGCCAACGTAGTCGCGAAGATTGACGCGCTTTTGGAACTGGCACTGGCTGCGCGCCTCCCTTAGAATCTTGCATGTGGTTCGTGTCAAGATGCGGTTCACGATCCGACTTCCGATTCTTCATTTTTCAAGTAGCAAGAGCCAGAATTATATTCGAGATGTCTAAATACATGCGATGCGGCAAGTACATATACTCTCAGCCGAACTCTGACCAGTCTTCAGCAAAACATGCGCCTGGGGCATTGCGTCCTTCAGACAAATCTGCGAAAGTACAGCGTCAGTGAAAATTCCAGCATACAAGACGAGGATGAAGAATCAGTAAGGAGTATTCTAATCAACGCCCCGCACGCGCGGGACTAAGCAACAGCTTCTAGTTGATAATTGTTTGAAGTATTCATCGTACGAGGTACCCAAGGAAGAACTGAATCAAAAGGATACTCACCAAATAAGAATTCGGTACGGACGGGGGCTTCTGAATGACTTGAATCCGATCTGAAGATGATTACGTCGTCAGTTGGGCATTCGAAAGGGGGTAGACAGAGGAGGGATCAGTAGGGGTGCCCGAAGATATTGAGCTGTGGCGGGCATTTTCGGCATGAAAGTACGAAGACCGTCGTGTATAACATCATGCAAGGGGTAAAGGAACGAGACTCACCACCATGGGGAAGCAACTGAAGTGGGCGCGCCAATGCAGCTAACCATGAGGAAGAGAGGACGCCTGCAACCATGTCAGTCTAGTGAAGAAGACAAAGGCAAGCGAAAAGAGAAGGGATCAGAATATTTCGAAAAATACAGCCATGGAATTGTCGTCAGCGCCTTGCGGCTCAGGCGGTAATTCCTATTTATCATCGCGCAAGGAAAGAGAGGGGAATGATCAAGGGAGGGAAGGGAAATACTCACTCAGTGGTGGGCCGAGCGACGAGCGACAACTGTGAAGATTGGTTAGATTCGGTGTCGATACGGGGAGGTAAGGACAGAAGGATCAGCAGGGGTGCCCGAAAAAATTGAGCTGTGGCGGGCATTTTCGGCATGGAAGTACGAAGACCGTCGTGTTATAACATCATACAAGGCGGATGGGGCAAGGGGAGGGAAGGAGACTTACCATTAGAGCGAGGTGTTCGAACGTCTACGTCTACGAATGCAGTCAACACCGAATAAGGACCTGCAGCAACGTCAGTCAAGTGATGCAAGTATATAACGATAGAGAAGAGGATCAGTATATTTCGAAAAATACAGCCTTGGAATTGTCGTCAGGGCCTTGCGGCTCAGGCGGTAATTCCTATTTATCATCTGAGAAGGAAACAGAAAATATACTCACTCAGTAGTCAAGTCCCTCGTCTTCACTCTGTTGGTGGTGAGCCTGAAAGAAAGGTGATGTCAGTAACGTTGCATCGAGCGGACCAAAAAAGGGGGAAGGGTCAGAATAAAAGGTCAAAGCATGGCACTTGGCTCAGATACTCTAGTTTGAATTTGATGTTTTTGTCATCGTGATGGGATGGACAGCGAGTGGGAAGTAGAGAGGACAGAGACACGTACTCGGCAGAGTGGTACGGGTTTGAGAGATGCCACTGTATGGCAAAGGTCATCACTGACGGACGAAAAAAAGTCAGCCACACGCAAGAGGACAGCAAGCAGACACAGAAAAAGAAAAACCGATCAGTGTAACTATGACATAGAATCACATCGTCTCCGGTCTGGTAAAGACATTGGAGGCTTCGAAGAGTTTTTTGGAAAGTTATCATCACGTCGAGGGCGTGAAGGGCCTTGGAGAGACATAACACACCTGTGGAATGCCAACTGTGACCATGCGACGCGAGGGAGAGAGCCGGAAGAAGTGAGCGAAGACCATGGCGGTGTGGTTCGAGTTGAGGTGCAAGCGCGAAAAATTCTGACAGTTATAGGCGAGATCACGCGCACGTGATTTATTTCCGAAGACTGGAATGGTCCGTGCACCCACCGCTTAGGTCGCTTGGCTCGTGCCGTTCGACATTTTGGCTCTTTACCAGCTTGGCCGATGCTCTGGACGCCTGGGGTGCTGGTTCTGTTTTTTTCGGGCGCCTCAAACTCGCGGTGCCCTCATTTCGGCCTGGTCATGGAACACTCGCGTAATTTGCTCGAACCAGAGTCTCCCTTTCCTCAGCTGCTTCAACCGCGGGGGCGACTCTCAGCCCATCTGGTACTCTGGCCTTAACTGGAGACTTCGCTGAGTTGTTCACTAGCCAATAAACTCAAACACGATCGTGCCAATAAGCCCACTAGTTAGCGCCGAAGACGAAAGTCAATACTCTTGTTATCCTTCTTGGCGCCTTTGTTCTGCTATCTTATCCTTCACTTGGACCCCCGAGCGCCACTTCGTCATGGGATCTGTACCCTCGAAAACACGTTGTAAACTCATGTTCATCGTGAGTATAACGGACTCTGTGCGAAAGCTAAACCTGAACGGCACTTGTACTCTCCCGTATTGGACACGTATTCGCTGCGCCTACTGTGCTGCTCAATATGAAAATAATGCCACGATATTATCTGTCCACCCCGCCCGCTTCCCCAGGAAAATATCCCCCTGCAGAAACCCAAACCATAGAGTTGCCTCCAGACGCGACCACGAACGAGCCCGAAAAAGCTGCGCCGCCGAAACTCGCAATCAAGACCTCCCAGATGCACAGCAGCTTTGAATCGCTGGCTTGTGCCACGCGGCTGTCGTCCGACACCGGTGGTGACTTGATCATCTTGGAGCCGTCGATCGTCTTAACCCCAGAACTGCTCGCTGTTGGGGAAATGGTTGCCGCAATGAAGCGCGTCGTCGGCGTTCTCGGGACCACATTCGATTCGCTCGGTGAGCAGACAGAGCGCGTCGCGACTTGGGCGCCAACTTTGAAAGCAGCGGAGCATGTGAGTGGGAACTTTCTTCATTTCTCTCCTGGTTACTTATTTCTTCCCAGATCAAGAAACTTCGTTCTGAGCTCGCGCATGTTATACTCCAGTCGGAAGCGCAGGCGCAGGAGGTGAAGAATCTACTAGATCAGGCTGTCAAGCAGACCTTGTCCGACGAGATGAAGGCGCACATACGCGCAAGAGTTGCGAGCGAAGTCAAGGAGCGAGTGACGCATCAGGTAAGATACCCGCTCCACCCTGAACATTTTTCACCGACCGCTTTCTACACAGCTGAACGCCCAGATCCCCGAACACCTGCACCAGCAAATCAAGTCGCACAAGCGTCAGATCCTTGAGGTCCAGCGAAGCCTGCACAACTCGTAAGTATCTGTCTTCTATCTAGACTCAACTTTGCGCACACTAATCGGCTATAGTGAGGCGCGGCAGCACAACTCTGCGCTCGGTTCGGCGGTGCTAACTGCGGAGCTTCGACCCCTTCTGCGACCCCTACCCAGTGCGGAGCAGTCTCCAATGCCCGGTAGTCTGCCGCCGACGCCCTTACCGATCTCTCGCGAAGCAAGCCTCAACGAGGCCGCGCCAACGGCGTCGCCGCTGTTCCCCCGCGATCTCAAGGCGCTGTTTGCGCTTAGGTCCGAGGAGGCGGAGACGCTGGTGAAGGAGTACGGCCTCGGCGAACACGCGGCGCCGGCCTCACCCATCGCCGTCGTCGCACCAACGGCGGAGTCGGACGCTCGCGAACGCAATCTCAACAGATTCATGGCCCACATAGGAGTAAGTCGTACGTATATCGTTTACTTATCCGTACCGCGACTGATACGTGCATACATTGCATTGCATTCCTTCAGATCGTCGGGTACCAAATACACGCCTTCCCCGACTCCGCCTCGTCATCCCTGGGGGCAAGTCCGGGGGGACAGAGATTGCGGTCGACGCTTATTATTAGGACTGCATCGTTGTAACAGTCCATGCATGAGTATTTTATTTGTTGCTTCAAGTTGCCACGAGGATCTCTTGAGCTCTTGCATGTTTATTCGCCCATTGAGGACTCGGAGGTACCTCAAACCGTAAGGCATATATCGCGCAGCGAAGGACCCGACAGAGCGCACTCCTTGGCTCGTCGTCCAGCATCCTAGATGACGCCCCGCCACCTATTACTGCTGTTGTGCGCAGAACGCTGCTCTCGAAGTTCACAACTGTCTTCCTGGGCACCCTCGTCGTCTCAATCGCTGTAGCCCTGCTTTGCTTCCAAGTTCCATTTACGCTCACAGAGGCCAGGATAGGCTCGGATGGAACGTTTCATAATACACGCCCAGAGGAGATTGAGCCGAAGACTCCCGAGGCCGACGAACGTGCGACGCGGTTGGCCAATCAGAGTCCGCGCCAATCCGTGGCGCGGCGCACGTATAATTACTGCACGTTTATGAAGCACACGAGCAGAAATGCAAGACATTGGCACGCTTAAGCTTGCTACATAAACCGTCTCACCCTTGTTCTCCCACATAACTCTACTCGAGATGAGCACCGGCACCGTCTACGCAGCGAGTGTCAACCCCCCGCGCAGCGCCAAACGTCCCCGCTCCCCATCCCCGTCGCAGAGCTCCTCCGCATCGGAGTACACCCCCGACGAGCCCCAGCCCCAGCCCCGCCGCAGTGCCCCCCTCTCCCCCAAGCTCTCCAGAACAACTGCACCCACAGACCGTCCTACCGCTGAGCCGTCGTCCGTCGACGCCGCGAAACCCAAGCGCGGCCGCAAACCCGCGGCGCCCCTCTCCCGCACGGCACGCGAGGCGCAGCGCAAGCTGAACCACTCCATCATCGAGAAGGCGCGGCGGACGAAGATCAACGAGGCGCTGGCGGCGCTGAAGCGGCTTGTGCCTGCGGAATATGGGCAGCAGCCGCCTGCGCCTGCAGCGGACGAGGAGGACGATGGGGACGATGGGGAGTTCGAAGGGGGAGGGGGAGGGAAGAAGACGGGGAAGAACTCGAAGGGCGCGGGTAAGCGGGAGGAGAAGGAAAAGGAGTTCAAGTTGGAGATTCTGGTGCGGACGGTGTCGTACATGCAGGATCTCATCGATCGGGTGGCGGGATTAGAGGAAGCGGCGGCAACCAACAAGCCGCCGACGTCGAGCTGTGCGAATTGTGCGGAGGGGAAGTCGTCGTTGAAGAGGAAAAGGGCAGAATCAGGAAAGGAAGAGGGTCCAGTTGCGAAACGTCTTGAGGCGGATTCGGCGCCTCGACCAGAAGGCTACACCGGCGGGCCTCTCCCTTCCATTTCGTCTTGGCTCCCCGAGACGAGCATCCGTCCCTCTCCGCGTCCCTCGCCCGAGTTCCAGTCACACCTACCTTCTCCGCCTTCATCGACGCAGTTTGCGCCAACCCGTACGCTGTCCCAGCCCCCACCGGCGTTGAATCTGGGCCCTATCGCCACACATGCGCTCCTTTCCTCTCGCACACCCGAGGACGAGTCGGCTGCGTCGCTGCTGCTAGAGATTAGTGCCTCGTCACCTACCTTCCCGACCGGCCCTCGACAGATTCAAACGCCCTCTTCGCTCCTTGGACTGATTGGAAAGTAATCTTGGTAAAGGTTGTAGTTTTCTTGTATGCATCGTGCACAATGTATGGGGTCCAGGAGGAGAGGAAAAGCAGATTGCATTGCGGTATACGAGGGTAAAAATATGTGCCAGCGATAAATCGACATGCCGTTTTCTTGCGAGTCAACACTCGTCAAAACGACACTTCCTAAACTGAAGTGATCTCGGGAGAGCAGGACTCAAGAAAGAGTCACTGGCACTGACTCGCTGGGAGGATACAACAGCGGTCAGCGTGGCATTTCTCACTGAGAGAAAAAAAAATTGATGGCCAGTCGAAGCCTTATATACCCTGGGATCGGATCAACGCGAGGATTTGATCCGGTCAAGGTCGCCAATCCAAGTCGCTCGAATCGTAACTCGATATTACCTGAGTCTTACTAGTCAACGACTCTCATGGTTTGGGCGTTCTTTCGTCTGCAGCGCGGAAGACTCCTTCTGTTACCTGCTTTCGTCTTCACGGTCGTCTTGTTCTACCTGGTCTCCCAGAACAGCTACCAGGTGCTTGCTCTACAACTGGCTGGTACCCCGACCTAATCTCTGCGCTAGATCACAAACGCGCTCTCTTCCGCAACCCGTCCTATCTGGGATAAAGCAGAAGGCCCCAAAAATATAATAACGCACTACTACTCCGAGGGTCTCCACATCAACGCGGACGGTAGGTCAGGATCTGGAACAAGCAACTTCCCTAATACGCATGTTAGTCTGCAAACTGCATAACTGGAAGCCGAGGGCAGCCTCAAGAGTCAAAATTCTCGATGCTATTCTTATGAGCACAGAACTGGATCTTTTAGAGATTCGAATGAACGAACTCGATGCCGTCGTGGATCGCTTCTTTATCATCGAGTCCAATGCGACATTTACCGGCCTCCCAAAGGAGACATTTTTCGCGCTCAACCGCCAGCGGTTTGCGAAATTCGAGAAAAAGATCAGCTACCGTCTGTGAGTTGCACCCGTCTTTAATATTAAAATTCCTGCTAAAGTGAGTACATAGTGTCCCGGGATACGCCCTCGAGCCAGGCCAATCACCCTTCGACCAGGAAAACAACCACCGCGTCCAAATGACCAACATGCTCCGCGCGCATATCGCAGAACTCCTGCCGGACACACAGACGCTCGTGATCATGTCGGATATCGATGAGCTCCCTGCCGCGCACACCGTCCAACTTCTGCGGATGTGCGACTTTGGGCAGTCCATCCACCTCCAGCTGCGCAACTATGTGTACAGCTTCGAATGGCTCGTCGGCCTCACCAGCTGGCGCGCCAGCGTCCACGTCTGGAACCCCGACGTCTACTACCGCCACGGCCAAAGCTCCGACACCGTCCTCGCCGACGCGGGCTGGCACTGCAGCTACTGCTTCCGCACCATCTCCGAGTACGCTACGAAGATGCAGGGCTTCTCGCACGCGGACCGCATCGGCGGGCGGCTCGATTTACTGGATCCGAAAAGAATCCAGGACACAATATGTAAGGGGAAAGATATCTTTGGGATGTTGCCGGAGGCGTATAGCGTGCGTTGTCTGCCCTGTTTCTTCTGGGAGGTTCCACAGACTAATGACGCATCGTGTAGTACGTCGACCTCTTCTCAAAACTCAGCCTCGAACCGTATGTACCCACCCACTGTTGCCTAAAATCTCTACTGACATGAACGCAGATTAACAACAGCCGTGGGCCTCCCGCTCTTCCTGACCGAAAACGCCGAGCGGTTCCGGTTCTTACTGCCTGGCGGGTGCCAACGCGAGGCGCCCCGACCATCGACAGAGACAGGGCCGATGGTTGGGGACATCGGATAATTCAGCTTGACGACCAGTGCTCTGTTCTGCTATGCGACGAAAGATATGCTTTTACAACTATTATTATTAGCTTCAAAACATGTAAAATAATACAAGACCCACACCATTCGACGGCGGACTGCTCTTATCGCGATCTTGGGCATGAGCCGGGAGAAATGTACAAAACACAACGATTTCAATTCATAAGCTTTTCGACCAAAATATTGATCTCGGTATGAGAATGGCGGGTGGGTGATAAGAATACAAAGTTGAGGATCCATAGGGTCACAATGCGCATACTGTACGTAGAACTTGGAAGTATATATATAGCAAGCAATAAAAAATTCATGAGGTGGTCGTTAACGGAACTGGTCTAGATTTGAGATCAGACTCCAAGAGCTCCGGCTTTGCGCAGACGCGCCCGCTCTAGCGGCGCTAGGTGGCCCAGCTCGTCATCCATTATCATGGCTGCAGGTGTGTCAGTCAGTCTCAAAGAAAGAAAGGATGGAAGGGACAAAACGCACACGAAGAGGAGCCCTCAAACGAATAATCCCCGTCCACGCTATCATCGTTCATGCTCCCGGACATGAGCCGGGGTAACATCGATTTGCGTCGCTGCAGAAACAATCCTCAGCTGCATATTCATGGGATAGCCAAACCCAGACATACCTTGACAGCAGTCGTGTTCATGTCGTCCATATCAATCAGGTACGGGGTCTCGTCCTCGTGGTTCCGTTTTTCCGCAGATTGCACGACCCATTCCATCCCCACCACGTGCGGTTTTGGATCCGATAGCGCTCTAGGAAAAAGAAAAAGGGTCAACGCGACGCCGGCGTGCAACGGCAAAAAATGCATACTTGTACCGGTTGTACGTGCTCCGCAGGCCATTCTTATAAACAATGTGCGTGCACGTCTGCCCGACGCTGCCCAAAACCTGGAAAAATCTTTCAGCACGCAGATAACAATGTGCATGGAAGAGGAAACTTACCCTGGCCCCTAGACTCTTGAGCATATCCGTAATGAACGACCTCGCCGAATCGTCTCCAATGTCGGATATGATGTCTACGAAGACAATGCAGCCTTTGAGGATCGTGAGGGGCTGGATGGTCGGGGTAGATTCCGACACCGCTACGTCGTCGTCGGGAGCACCCTTGGCGATCCGGGTGCTCCGCCGCATCCCTTCAGTGCTTGAAAGATCAGACGACGAAGAAGACGGGTAGCTGCTGCTGGAGCTCCGCACCCCGACGCGGTCAAGCGACGTTTCTGGCGGTCCCATAACGGGTCGTGGGGGCAGCGACACCGATTTCGACAGGTCCTGCAGAGCCATGGATGCTCTCCGCGACGCATTCTGTCTCCACTCTTCCGGGAGCCGTTCCTTCTGCTTGCCCTTCTTGCTTTCCTCGAACTGGAGAACGCCAGAAAAGTCGAACGTCACGCCCCGAGGAGAAGTCACTCGTTCAGTGGTTGCGTCCTTTTCCGTGGGCTCGTTGACGGCCGGCATCAGTTCTTCCTCGAGCATTGTGTCGTCCCCGTCCTGATTTCCCGCCGCTCCTCCTCCCTTGACAGGGCTCCCAATTACACTCGGCAGGCCAGGGTTGCGGCTCACTTTCGGCGCCGACCGCACCCTACCAGTGCCAAATATGCTCGGTCCGCCGCGCATAGCCGAGCCCGCACCGACACCGCGCATGATGCCGCCCGTGCCGACCACAAGCTTCGAAGTCCCGCCAGCCGTGCCTTTAGCGCCCATGAACGCGCTAAGCGGGCGCTGCACAAGCGCGGGTTTCAGCGGCGCAGGCGCAGCGGCCTTTGTCGAACGGTCGGCGCTGTCGCCCGCAACGGAAGACGTCGACGACGAGCTTCCGATGGACGCCACAGTCGATGCCCGCTGCAACCCGCCGCTCGGACGCCCAAGACCGATCTTCCGCTCATCCGTGCTTCGGGTGGAGTCTGCCAGGATCTTGTCGGAGTCGTCCTTGCTGAAGCCCAGGCTCGTGTTCGGCCGTTCGGGCGGCGGCATCCTGAGCTTCTCCAGTGCCGAGGCGAGGGTCTGCAGAGACGACGTACTGCCATCGGGAGCGGTGAAGGCACGTGTGAATGAAGCTGCAGACCCGTCAGCGGTGGACTAGCAAGCAAAGCGGGCAGAAACTCACGAGGTGGTCTTGCAGTAAACAAGCTGCTGGCCCGCACCAATTTGTTCTTCGTCGGAGATGGAGAACCACCGCCGCTTGGCGCAGCAGCTGCAGACACAGGCTTGTTCTTCGCCGGCGTCTTCGTGAGGGAGGCTCTGGCGGCGCTGGCTTTGGTTGATTCTGCAAACGACGAACCCTTGGTCGGGGACGCGCGACCGGCAACGGCTGAATCGGAGACCGAGAACGACGTCCTCTTGCTTGGCGAGGGCAGCGGGATCTTCGACGGGGAGGCCTGCGAGGACGCCTGGTGTTCGCTGCTCATCTTCTGCTTCTTCACGGGGTTGCCACCAGCCGTGATCGGCCCAACCCCGAACGAGAACAATTTCTTCTGCGTCAGCGCTGGAGAGCAAAAACGTAGTAAGAACACGGGTCATAAAGGCATAAAGGTTTTTTTTAAAGAGAAGTACACACCTCCGCCTTCCACCTCTTTACGTTTCAGCGACGTACTGCGCGTTACTCTGTCTGCAGGTACTGGGAGGGGCGCCGGCGCGCGCGGCTTCCCGACTCGAGATTTAGGTTTGCCTCCAGCAGGAAGCTTGGCACCAACTGCTTCCAGCTCTCCTCCCGACATAGACACGTCTGCAGGTGGTATGGATTTCTCCGCAGAGTCCATAACTACATCCCTCGAGGGGGTGCTTTGAACGGGAAGCTCAGCCGCGCTAACCATCGATACGTCGGCATCCGCGCCCGCCTCATCCTCGTCCTGGGTGGTTGCGCTAGCACTGACAGTCGGTAGTTCGAGTTGCGGGCCCGCAGCAGGAGAAAGGAATATATCGGGAGACGAAGAGACTGGAGGCTGCAGTGCATCGTCCACGAGCGGATCCGCCTCAGACTCGTCGTCGATATTCGTCAACGGGCTCGAGAACCGTTGGGGAGGAGCCACGACTACAACTGCTGGCGCATCTTCTTGAGCAGGCTCATCGTCGGCCAGCTCGCTCAAGTCGCTCAAGTCGCTCAGCTCGCTCAGCGGGCTCGAAAACCGTCGGGGAACCGGTAGGGCTTTCTCGACGACCGCCGGTGCCACAGTAGTCGGCGTCTCGGGGCGACTCGCAGCTGTAGGCGTGCCGGTCCGCTCGCCGTCGCTTTCCGGAAGCCGGACGAGGATGGGTAGCGGGAGGGGCTTGGGTTTCTCTCGCGGCCGCATCTTCGCTTTGACCGACGCCTTCTTGTTGGAGTCCTCCTTGGGCTTCTCCTGGGCTTTCTCCTTCTCCTTCCCTTTACCCTTGCCCTTCTCCTTAAGCGCGGGGGCCTTTGCAAGCACCTTCGAACTGCTCGCAACGGCAGAAGTCGACGATGACGCGGCTGGGACGGCGAGCGGCTTGGGCGGTGCTGTCGAGGACGAGGACGAGGATGAGGCCACAGGTTTGGCTGCCTTTGCCTTTGCCTTTTCCTTGTCCTTAACCTTCCCTTTGCCCTTTGCAGCCACCCCGCGCGCAGAAGACGCCATCATGACATTGAACGCGTTCTTCGGCGGCACGGCAGACGTGGACGTTGAGCTGCTGTTGCTGTTGCTCGGGACGGGCACAGGCGGCGGGCCCATGAGCGCCGAAGAAGCCTTGCCACCGCTCTTCTTGATCGTCGCGTTGGAATTGGACGTGGAGGCAACGGGTACAGGTGGGGGGGCCATGACGGAGGAGGGTCGCGGGAGGCGGCTCTGGACTGGCGCCTTGGCGGGTTTGGTGACTTCGGCGGTATCCCGGAGTTGTGTCGCTTCCGACGGCACGGGGGGCTCGACGGCGGAAGCAGCCTGCGCATCATCTGCAGGCGGGGGAGCGAGGTCTGTAGCGGAGATGAGGGGAAACAGGGAAGAGGCCTCAGAGACGGCGGGAAGGCCTTCGATTTGTTGTACATCCTGTCGCGTATTAAATAAGCAGCATCGGGACATGAACAGTACTCACTGCAACACCGGCACCCCATCCAATTGTGCGTGGAAAACCGTCCAAATTTGGTCGCGACTGAAACGGTCGAGGGGTTTCGGGCAGCGGAGTTAATGGTGACATTGGAGTGGCAAATACGGTGGGGTATCTTGTCGAGACCGGGGGCGTGGATGGTGGCTCAAGAATTGCTGGAGGTGGTATTGGTGGTGCAGGTGAGGTGGACGGAGCGGCTAAAGGTGCACCGCTGAGAGGCGGAGGGGGTGGCATGGACCCTTCGTCCGGGATAGAGGCCAAGGAAGTGAAGGTGATTTGAAGTTTGGGAGAATCCCTCTCCTTGGAAGGCGAACGCGAGCGGGCGCGACGATGCCAAGGAGTGACGGGAGGATTGCTGAGATCGAGGACAGGGAAGACGGGAACGGATCGAGCCCGACCCTTGCCCTTTGGTGTTTGTTTCGAACTAGAACGCGGTTTAAAGGACTTGTTGCTCGAACCGAGGACCGAATCCGAGAGGTTGCGCGTGTGGAACGGTGCAGCAGTGGTTCGGATGTTGGTGTTGGTATTTTCAATGTCGCTCCCCTCCGGCTCCGGATCGCGTTGTTTTGTGAGTTTATCGTTCTCCTCGATGTCGCGCTTCAAGCGCTTGAGCTCGCGGCCGTCGTGCGGAGCCGTAGAATCGGTGTACTCGTCGTTTGGTGGGGGAGAAGCGCTGCGCTTCGAATTGGGTGGATTGAACTGGCGGTTCTTTCCCGGCGAGAGAAGAATCTCGTCGTCGTCTGTGTCTGCATCCTGCGGGGTGGAGTCCTGTGGGTGCATGTAGTTGCGCTGGGCTATGCGAGCGTCCTTGAGAGGCGAGCGGTTGAGGGAGAGATGGGAGTCAGGCAAGGGCAGCTGGGAGCGAGTTACACGCTTCGCGGGATCGACTGGCTCCATTGCAAGCTCAAGCTCAGGCGCATCCAATATAACGCGCGCCGAATCAATGAAAGTTTCAACGAGAAGGTATGCGATCACGTGAGCCCTTTCCAACGCGTTCCCTCGCGTGGAATATTACAAAAAAAAAGAACACCCTCTCAGAAAAACAGCACTGGAGATACATATCAGCCTGTCGCTCGGTCTTGCAAGCCGTGTGCCATTTATCCGCTGTTTGACTCTTTACAGCAATGTGTCACCGTCACAACGTGACTCAACAGCTTGAATCGAGCCAAAGTATGTTTTCGGTGCTCCGCGGTCTGCGCAACACTCTACAGCATTTCCCGTCTCGGGCATCGTCCGCAACATCCCGAACATCATGCATTGCTCGAAAATCTTCATTGGGCTCCACACGGTCCATTTCCTCTGTCCCTTCAGCGTTAGTTCTGCCGTGATTGTGTTCAGGATATCATGGATTGACCCGCTGGAAAGATAGTTGGCACCGGTTCCACCACCCACCCCAAAGCATCCTCATCGTAAATAAACTGCGCACACAGCCAGTCATTCTGGCCATCGACGCGTTTCTCGAGTCCGTCTACTCCGCTCCACACCGATCGCCTTTCATTCTTATCGTTTCACCGCATTTAGACACGTCCATTCAACATATCCCGGTGTCCGTGTCTTCCACGAAGATCGACCCGACATCCCACACGGGGCCGAAATATGGCATTCTGGTAGCGTTTGTGCTGCCAAGCCATAAATTGTAATCATAATTCTAATCCCAGGCGACAACGCTGAAAAAATCGACCTGGTAGTAACGCTCGGAGGCGACGGGACTATTCTGCATGCTTCCTCGCTCTTCAGCGCTGGTGCTGTCCCCCCGGTACTCAGCTTTTCCATGGGGACCCTTGGCTTCCTCTTGCCCTTCCGCAAGTCTTGATTCGTATGGTGTGCACGCAAGCTCTGACCGCAGACTCACCCAGACATCGATGATTTCGCAAAAGCCTTGGAAAGTGTGTATCAAGGCAAAGCTACCATTCTCGACAGGATGCGGCTAGCATGTACATTCTACAACGAAGACCTTTCCAAGAAAGGCGACGATGGCCAGGGTTCATACCTCTATCAACTTCCCAACTGCCGCGTACTCACTAGAACTAGCATGGCAGGTAATGAACGAAATAGCTTTGCACCGCGGTGCCAGTCCACATCTCAACACGATCGACATCTACGTCGACGGCCAACATCTCACGGAGGCTGTCGTGCGTACCCCCATCCCTAATTTCATTCACATACAAATATTCCTTCACGCAGTCTGACGGCCTCATCGTCTCTACCCCGACCGGCTCAACAGCATACTCCCTCTCCGCAGGCGGCCCCATCGTCCACCCGTCCCTCAGCGCCCTTGTCCTCACGCCCATCTGCCCCCGAAGCCTGTCCTTCCGACCGCTCGTCTTTCCCTCTTCCTCATCAATAACGCTACGAGTAAGTTTCCTCTCCGGCATCGCCCCGTTCATTAATCTCATGCTTTCGTACTTTACCCAGATAGGCGACCGCAGCCGTGCCCCTGCCGGCGTCTCGATGGACGGCCGCGCGTCGCGCACGTTGAATCCAGGCGAGTCCGTCACCGTACACGCCTCCCCCTACCCCGTGCCCTGCATCAACCGCTCCTCCATCGCCGAGGAGGACGCGGAAGTGCACGAGGGCGCGGGCCCAGGCAAGGAGGACGACTGGGTCCGGGACATCAACAACCTCCTCCAGTACAACGCGACGTTCCGGAGCAAGGCCCTGCTGCGACACAGCCGGACCTAGGGTACAATCGCAGGGTGGGGACGAACGCCGAGTCGGCGTGCGCGGCGTGCGGGCCGTTCGAGGCCACGGACATCTCTCCGGAGATACAATCTGGAATATATCATTACAATTTGTACGAAGATAGCAGCGCGTAGGAATACACTTTGGCTCTCCAAATATGTCTATAAGACCATTGCAAGGAAACCAGTACAACACCAAATGAATACAGAGAGAATAATGCGGTTTGGTAGGTACAAGTGAGGTGGTATCGCCAGATGTGAGGGGGTATTATGGCTGGGTGATCGCAGAACGACGGATGCAGTATCATACAGATGATGAACTGCACAGGTGAAAGATGTGGCGCATTAATATTTAGCCCAGCCTTGGCAACCACGACCGTTTCACGCTCTTGGTGCTATTTGCAGACGGCGACGACTGTCGCGACCGCGCCGGGGTCGACGGCGCCGACGCACGCGTCTTGCGTAGGATGTCAATCTCCTCCTTCATCATGTCCGCCGGCACCGCGAGGTACGTTGGCGGCGAGTTCGGGTCGGGCACGACGATGATGTCGATGACGCCGCCGCACAGCTGGCGCGCCACCGCCGCGAACCACGCGCTCTCGGATATGCGCACGACGCGCGGCTCCTGCCGGTTCAGCGTGGCGACCGTGTTGAACGAGATGCGGTCGCGCGGGATATCCGTGAGCTCGACGAATTCCTTCTGCGCTATGTCGAGGGCAATCTGCAGAAACCCGCCGGAACAGATCAGCAATGCGCATTAATTAACGACGCGGCAGGGGGTGCACACCTCGTATGTTGTCGCAGGGCGGACGTAGACCAGCCTGTTGGCATAGCGGTAGGTAATGTAGTCGGGGAGAGCAGGCGTGGTGGTCTTAATTGTCGCCATGAGCAAGAAACGGAGTGGGGGGACTGTGGCAAGTGTGGTTGAAGATCAATTCCGAACCGCAGGTTTATATACAGCCAAAGCAGTGTTGATACAGCCGAGTTAGTCGCTGTCGGCCAATTTTAGGGGCAGAGCAACTGCAGTTCGCCAGTGTTCAGAGCCCTGCACAGCCTACGTTTACAATGGAGATCATGTCCGACGGCAGAAAAGCAGAAACTGCGGGAGAAGCGAAACCTGTGTATAATGGAGAGCTGTTTTTGGCCTTCCCCAAATCACAGTGCGCACAGGAATCCAGAAAGGGGCGAAAGAGTCAGGAACAGAAAATCGTTAAGCACCCGAAAAGGAAAGCTACGTGTGATAGGCGCCGATTAAGCGCCTACGTATAAATTAAGCTGTACGAATAACAATTTAACAGTACATACATTCGAGATATATGGACGCAGTAGCAGGCGCTAAGCGTCCGCGTCTGCGAGCATCCCAAACAGTCCACCCGTCCCCGGTTTCCGGGAGTTCTTCGCTGGCAATGCCGGCGTCTGCTTAGGCTTTTTTGGCTTCTTTTTCCGCTCGTCGCCGAACGTCTCGGCGATGTCATCAACGCACGCATCCCAAAGAGTGTCAGGAACGTCCACTGCTTTGGCCCCGGTCAAGTACGAGTGAAAATCCACCCCCGAGAACAACGGCGCAGGCGACGGCAAGCGCCTGTTGACGAGAAGGATCTGGGAAAAATGATCAATGCTCTCGAGTGTCGTCAACACTTGAGCAGTGAGCTGGACATTTCGGTCCAGGATCTCTGGGAGGATGTTTTCCTGCCCGGACGGGGGCTTTTCTTCAGCTGTCCAAGAGAATGCGGCGAGCATACACCGAGCTTCTTTTTTCGTCCACCGCTCCTTTTCCCGCTCCTTGCTCCCATTTTCCAGCGCTCTGGAATGTAGGGTCAAGAGAACCCAACGGAGACAGAGGGCGACTGCGAGTTTCTCCGGTGGCAAGGATCGGATGGGATTCGTGTCCGACTTCAACACACGTAGCAGAATGGTGAATCGATCTTGCTCCGGCTGCGACAAGATCGGGATAGTATCGGAGGGAGTGAAGTCAGTGGTTGATATCGAGGAGAGAAGATCAGAAATTGAGGGCACGGCTACGGCTTCCTCTGCGATTCGCGTTCCTCGTCGCACGTATTCGTTTATGATCGGCGACTGAGCCCCACGCGAAGACGAAGATGTGGGCGCTATATCGTCTTCAGAAACATGGAGTCTCTGCAGAGCGCCTTTCAGCGGCGCAAGCAAATCTGCGCTACCTCTCTCGTCGTCCGAATCCGACTCGACCACATCAATTAATTCATCTTCATCTTCTTCTTCGTCCTCCACTCCTTCCCCTTCAACCGTGGAACCGTCTATCTCGTTCGATGGAAGTTGCAGCCCGACGGCGTCATGCAAGATTGCGTAGCCCCACTGCCGAATAGGTCTGCCAAATGACCGACTAACGGTCTCCAAGTCCGGGGTTTCTAGGAATAATCGCGGCCATGATGTTCCCGTGTGTAAAATGTCCAAAACCCTGGGGTTGAGGTGCCCGTCTCTATACGCCAATAGATATTGGCCCCGGAGCTCATTCCTTTTTAAGAGCTCGTCGTCATTCTGTCGTTCCTCCAGTAAGGCCTCGGCAGTGACAAGTCTAGAAAACATGGGTAAAATGGGGCATATGTCGGCTTCATGCAGGGCACATATATCTGTAGGCCACAAATCCAGTGTATCATCCTCGTTCTTTGGCAGTGCGTACTGAAGGGTAGCCTCCACGATTCGCTCGACAATCGCTTCGATTTCGCCGGAACCCATGGACGAAATAGATCGAACAAGGAGGGCGTTTACTGTTTTATCGATGAGATCCATGACGCTTGCGACCTGCTTTTGCTTCCCTTTCTGAGCAGGTGCGGAGAGGATCGAATGCATTGTCGCTGCCACGCGCGCGATGCGCTGCGATAATGATGATTGTCGTTCAAAGAATAGAAGTTGTACATTCCGGCGGGGAGAGGCGGATTGATTTGAGAAATCATTGCCCACCAGCGCGCCGAAGAGAGGAAGAAGAGTCACAGGTAGATTCAGATGTGAGGCGAGTGTCGCGGGACTATAGGCGGTGAACGACAGCGACAGTCCGGAGGTGGAATCTGGGGGGATGATGCCACGGGAAGAGCTGGGGTTTATGACCTTTTTCCTCGCCTTAGGTTTACGAACTTGTTGAAAGTCGTCTTCTTCTACAGTGGCAGGTTCCTCGGGCGTGGGTGCAATCCACACCATCTCGTCCAAGGGTATATACCCTCGGTATCCTTCCGAATTTAGAATAACGAAATCCGAGTCGGTGCCGACAACGAATGCCCCGATTCTCCCCGCGAGCTCGACCGCGTAAGGGTCACCTTCCTCGTCCGCATAATGAATAGACATTTCGGCATTCCGGCAAATGGCTTTCAAAGCATCTAGACAGGCCGTGTACGCAAGCGGCGGTATGATTCTTGACTCATTCAAGAATCGAGGGCTAGACCGCGACGCCGGAGAGGTGCGGAAGAATATATGAGAGTGCGAGATATTCGATTGAGCCAGACGAGAAACCTGGGTCGAGAATTTGAGGCTGGGACAGGCGCCGTCGAACACGAAGGCGACGTCTAGACCAACGCCAACCCAGGCGTTGACCACAGTCGTTACAACCTGCGCAAAAGCTGCGTACTGTCCGCCATAGACCCAAGGCAGGGAGCTGCTCCGGTATAGGTCGTAGATGAATCTGGAACGACAGAGGACTGGTTCAATGTGCGTTCCGGGAAGATCATACCGAACTCACGACCATCCATCCACAACTATTTTTATTCTTTCGGACGGTTCTGGGTCAAGCAAGTATGTTTCCGAAAGCTTCCGGTTCTCTCTGAGGTACGTGCTGAGGCCATGGACACCCATAGAAGACAGTCGTTCTCAGAGTCACTAGGAAGCGGTAGGAAGCGAGGGTTGGTGAAGTCCCGAATAGTCATGACCGCTTAGTCATTAAACCCTTTTCTTTCGAAGCGCCATTAAAAAATGCTTTCGAAAGTCGAATTGTTGGCGGATGCATGGCAGTCTAACGATCCTACGAAACTTGGGCGAGCAATTGCCAAATATCTCTCTCCGGGGAATTCAAAAGAACCTGCCAAAGAGCCGCTTTCACCGCTCGACTCATTAGCAGATGCGTGGCAGTCTGACGATTCTACAAACCTTGGGCGAGCAATCGCCCAATATCTCTCTCCGATGGATTCAAAAGAACCTGTCAAAGAGCCGCTTTCACCGCTCGACTCGTTAGCAGATGCGTGGCGGTCTGACGATTCTACAAACCTTGGGCGAGCAATCGCCCAATATCTCTCTCCGATGGATTCAAAAGAACCTGTCAAAGAGCCGCTTTCACCGCTCGACTCGTTAGCAGATGCGTGGCGGTCTGACGATTCTACAAACCTTGGGCGAGCAATCGCCCAATATCTTTCAGAATTTCAAACGGACTCGAGGGATCTCGATGACTCAGAACCAACTCGGCCCAGCACCGACGAGATAGAAACACAGCTCAAATATTTACAGGTAACGGTCCTACATCTATGTATACTACGATTCGACTCAAAGAGAATCCGTAGGCGGATCTGATCAAACTGAACAGAGGCAAAGCTGTTTTCTTGCAGCCGCCTCAGGAAATTTTGCGATCCATTTTTGCTTTCGTGATACCACCGGCGTTCCTCCTCGACCCCGCGGTTTCATATGGCCCAGAGTCCCCGTGGTGTCAGTCCGTTCAAGCGAAAAACTCCTTGATAAATGTCTGTTGGGCCTGGTATTATTCCGGTATCGACATGCTATACCAGAGCATCGGTTTCCGAAATGTCTGCCAGGTTTCTGCCCTGCTTCGCACATTGCAAAACCACACGTCACTGGACTTTGGCTCGATGATCAAGGAGATTGGCATTCATTGCCTCACTCCCATGGGGTACTCGGCGGTCTTCCGGAATGACTTGGATGCCGTGATCGCCCATGCACCCAGGTTGTCGTCTGTCTTGCTGCGTTCGCCGGAGTCGCCTTCGCATTTTCCCATTCCAATTGCTTTCAAGGCGATCACACACCTTGATTGTGGGCCCACAGCGGAATACGCCACCATCCATCAACACATCGGCCACCTATCGTCCAGCCTCATTTCCCTCTCAATCCATCTTTCAGCCACTTTCGTGGCTTCCCCCCCAGATCCTATACATGCTTTCCCACATCTCGAGACCCTGCGATGCTCTGCTGTAGCATCGTCTCTCCCTCTCCTTGCTGCACGGCTAATTTTGCCCAGCCTCAAAACACTCATATTTCCGTGCATGTGGAAGGTCGAAAGTGAGATGGGAGATTGCTTAATGTTCTGCAGAACTCACGGGCGAAATCTTCGGACGCTGAGTTTTTGGCCGGCGGTCTTCGTCAACAGTCAACAATCGTACCGTGTGTCCAGCCAAAAAGGGGCCGAAATACAGAACATTCTCGCAATCTGCCCGCATCTAGAGCATCTAATAATTCCCGGTACTCTATCGTCCTCTCCAGAACTCTCGCATCCGAAAGTCAAATGGATAGATTTTTGGACAATCATCATGTACCTCGACTCGGACTCTTCCTTCGAACACTCGATCGCACCCAAGTTTCCCGCCGTCAAGGGAATTCGGCAGATCGTATTCTCGGGCCCCCTTTTATTTGGACACATTCCGACTGTGATTCCCCCACATTTGAGCTTGGAGAACCCATTCGAGTTCGATTACCCCGGTGTTTTTCTGCGACACGGAAACAATCGGATATATCGAAACGATGCGATTGATTTCATCGGTGCGGAATATGAAGACGATGATGAAAGCGATGGAGACTATGAGCCCTCTGACACTGGCTCGAGTGGCTCGGCTTCAGATGATGACAGTGAGTCGGCGGGTAGTACGGGGAACGATGGGTTAGGAAGCGAGTGGGAGGCAGACCATGAAAGCACCCTAGCCCTTTACGATCAGTTACAGAATTCACATTTTTAATTCAAGACATCGAAAGGTTTTGACACGTCTTTTGGTTAGCTAGCACCCGCTGGCGGTGGAGAGGATGCGGTATAAGCAGCGTTATCATCGTGAGGTGTGCCGAGACACCGACAACTGTGTCGCTTCAGGTGTAACGAAGTTGAGAAGGTGGAGCACGCTCTATTCTTTTGTGAGGCTTCTCCTGCTGTCGTGGAATGCCGGCGCCGTTTTGTTGGGCGGATGCAGGGCCTCGAGCCACGCATTCTCAGCATCGGGCCTTCAAACGCCACAACGATCGATCTCAAATGTATCGTATTCCGAAGAGATACTGTCCGTCAAGTCGCGAAGTACATGACGTCTAATAACATCCTTACAATCTTCGACGCTGATCCACTGCGTTGGCCGGATGAGGTATGTTCAGTGAAATCCCTTACAAGCTTTTACACGGGTAGTTAAAGTACATCTGCGAGGCCGGAAGTACTTATTAGTAGTTACACCCGGCACGTTCCGAAAGGGACCCGTCGGTATAATGCATCCTGAGTCTTATCCTTTCAAGGACCGCAGAGGTCCAGGTAGCCTTCTGAAGCGATCGTTAATTTTATTTCGTCGAACCTAAATTTTTGGGGTTCTACCGCTCAAGCGCTCATTCTTTTTTCTCTCAGAGAACACAACAACGGTTATTGACTTCTCTACGTTGTACACGCCGTAATCACAAACATCACAAAGTGGTCTAGGAGAATATTCAACGTATCCGTCAACTTCAGAAATAGGTTTTGTGAACCGAAGACATTGACCGCACCAGACGTGGTGTGTTCCAAGTCGTTCACCGTCCGATGTTCGAGAGTACTGTGGTATTTCAGATTGAAAGTCACAAGTCACACTCTCGTTTTCATACGAAGATTTTTCGTAAGTCACAGGGTCTGAGCCTAAATTTATAAATTTTGCTTAGCCGACGCTACCCGACGCTAAGCAGCGGATCAAACTGCTTAATATGGACCCATCAAATCGGCTACGAAAGGTTCGGTTCGTATGAGATGTCGCACCCAAACCCCCCAAACGAAATGAATGAAATAGGAGGAATACCGCGCGCATTAATAGATCAAGGCTCATCGGCAGATACCGGCCCAGAGTTAAGGTAACTGTCCGTGCGAAGACATCTACATTGGTTCAACCCCGAAAACATGTCGGCGAAAAGCGAACGGTGGGATTTGAGGTTCCGTGAGCAGGACGAGTCGTCAACGATAGAAATAATTGATTATGATGAATTGCAGAGGTTTTGGACTGTTGTCAACTTTGAGTGTAATCCGAATCCGAGCGAACGGCAGGGATCTATTTTCTGAGAATTCTGGCCCGAAAGTGCAGGTTCGCCGCTAATAGAACTGCGACGAATTGGCAGTTTTGTTGGGACTACCCTGAGGGACGGAATAAGCCTCGAGAACCTGACAATGGACAAGTAGTGACGAGTAGAATATTGATAGAATGTCCTTGAGTCCAGCTGAGACCGCGAGACACCGTGACACGGGAGAAGGGGGAGACCATCGGCCGGCAGGACCAGAACTACGAGCAGGTGGTCTTGAAGCATAGGCGTCAGCGCCGATATCTAAACGGAGAGCACAAAGGAGCGACGGTCCCACCATTGGAAGCCATTGGAACTCCGCTTGAGTTTCCGATTTCAAATGCAGACTTGGCGTCAACATAAGTGCGCACGCTCTAGCAAACCTCACCGCGCAGGCAATCCTCCTCCTCCTCCTCGTTCTGGAGCTTTGACCCCTGCCGGCTTATGTACCTCTCTCAACCACGACGTGTTTAATTATGGGACCCACCGCTCGTCCCTCGGGAGCCGCCACCCATCCTCAGGTTCAGGCACTCACCTTTCTTCCCCACCTTTTCCTAGACCTTTCTTCGCCATCCAGTAATGTGTCCGATCGGAATACATCGTGTTAAAGCGATTATCCCTATGTCGAGCCTGAGGCCAGACTCAACGGCCTCCATTACTCGCCGCCCCCTCCATTTGTTTGCGCCACAATTGGATCGTTGCATTCCGTCGCGAGTCCTGGTGTCCATAGTCTTGTCTGGAAGCAAAACGATGTTCGTTGCTCACCTCCCTCCCACTCTTTACCTCATCACTTTTACAGCACCTCCCGCAAACTTCTGAAGCGCCGTCGAATGCCTTCTGTACCGATCCCTCACCGGTACCAGCAGCAACAATTTTGGAGTCAGGGATTCACCTCATGATCGATGAAACAAGGGTCGAGACATGCTGGCTCTTGCCGTTACTTTGGAAAACTGAACATGAATCGACGACGGGTACGAAACAATCTCACGGATCTTTGCAGTCGGTGAGAACTTACGAATCAACAGACTTTCTGGCGCAGAGATCTTGAGCCAAGTCCGAGAGGCCAGACAAGTGAACGGATGCGAGCGAGAATATGCGACCGCCAGAGGGCGGTATGTAGATTTTGAGGCCTCAAGGACGACCAAACACTGGGATGGATGAGATGAATCGCGGACCGACGCTGCCAATATATTTCTTCGAGCAGAGCGGCCGAAAGGAATCGGACAGCTGCATTTTGGGAAGGAGATTTTTTCGGTACTCGCCCTGGCGGTATCCTGCGTTCCAGGAGTCCCATCCCCCCATACCATTTCGTTCTGCCCGTCCTAGTTCAAGGTTATGTTGGATTTCCGATCCGAGGACTCGAGGACAGTACCACCCTGTTCATTACAAACAGGATTGAGAGCCTAGACTCTTGCAGAACGCCAGGCGTCTACCCCATCTCTTTGCGACCCCGCTAGGATGACCGAATGGAACGATGTGGATACTGCCAGATTCCTCGCGCAGGATGCCATCGGCCAGCATGCCTCGAATTTGGGGTGGTTCTGGCCAAAGGAGAATACTGTTTTCTTGCTCCTGTCGGGAGGACGAGTTTCGAGCCTCGTCATGGGCGGCCTACCTTCAACATAACAGTCACAAGAGAAGAGAGGGAAACACTCCTGCAGGCCGATGAAGCGATCTACCCATCTCGCAGGGTGCAGAAGGTCAAGAGCGGTATCAAGGAGATCTACGCACCTCCCAGCTCAAGCCTCTATTCAATCTGTACCAACTTGTTTTGCCGGGGGGCGGCCACCTGCGATTGTAACGTTGTCGGCTATGCCGACGTCCTACTGCACTGGGCCAAGAGCGACGCCGTGAATTTCAAGTGGCCCCTGCATCGGACCCCCAGCTCACCGCTCTTGTGGTTAGATGCACGGCCGGAGACGATACTATTGACGATATTATTGACGATGGGTTGCCGGCTTTACGTGGGAGCGCCACGACTCGGAAGATCCCTGAAACGGAAACTCAACCACCCATCACGGTTTTGGTCGACATTGGAATGAACGTCCTGGCGAACAGCAAAGAGCAATTCTGGCTGAGATACGGGCTGACGAGTCGGCTTTATTCAATGTATTCTCGTTTGCCAACTATAGCAAGGCCCAGCCGCGAAACTTTTGCAAAGGATCGTCCAAAAAAGCTTTGGGAGACCCACACCGTTGTCCACAGAATGGAGCTGGATTTCGAAATCATATCACAGTACTCTGGCCTAGGGCATCTTGTTCGATGACGCCGATCCCACAATTTTTTATACCTCCATGGATCCACCGCGGGGCAGATAAAAGGCACCAGTTCATGCGTCAACTCTCGCGGATCTCCCAGGCCCAATCTGCCAAATTAGGAGCCGGATTTTGAGACCTTGGTCGACGTATATGACGGCATGTGCATGCATATCCGACGGTGATACTGCAAGTTCAACTCAATACGGTACGAAATGTGCGACTTGAGTTCTTTACACGAGCCTCTCACTCAGATATTTTCATAGTTAGCGTAATTTTGGATACAAAATCCGCGGGTATATCCAATGTGATATAGTTGTCCATGCGGACCTGAAAGTCACTGGGAAGAACCGTGGGGATACATGAAGCCTTCACCCCTTTGCCCTGCGCTCAGTGGCACCGGAGCGAGATAAAACTGGGGGTGGTGCGGATACTCTGATTTATCGCTGGGCAGAAGCGGGAACTGGCCATAAAAGCCGGTGCCAGTGGCATATTCGACCGCCATTGATCCCGCGAAGGCGGCAAAAGCTGGACCGCAGGGCGGTGGTGATGTGCCAGGCTGAGGAAGGCCGTCGCTCTGGGCAATGATATTGCCTAAAATTCATACAAAGGATACAAAAGGATGTCAGTCGTCGAAAGCAACCCATATATTCAATCAGCCCACCTTCTGCATCGCGCTTCTTGTAAGGCCCTCGTTTGGCACCCTTTTTCCGTTCCTTCCTCTGAAAATCTGATGAGCATGAGCCGACTTGGTAAACGAATTGAGAGCGCGAACCTGAGAATCCACACATTCTTCGGGTGTGAATCTGTACTTTACGCATCTGAGACATGGTCTGGCCGGATCGCATTTCTTGCAAGCTTTCTGGCAATTCGTACACGCATTCTTGACCTGGCTGCGTTTCGAGCGGACAGTCTGGGAGGTAGGGAAAAAAGGGTATATGTGCACAGATGTGGCGGAAGACTGTAATGGATCGCTGGTGGGAGAATCGGGTATATCGTCGCCGCCATCGGCGCTCTTTTCGTCGGAAGACGACATCATGTTGCCAGGAGAGAAAAGCTGGACGTGGAGTGCACCCTCAAGGCGACCAGCAATACGGGGAGAGTCGGAAAGACGAGACCACAGCGAAGAGGCGAGAGAAGAAGTTCAGAGGGTTATACTTAGCCAGAGACTCTGGCAACACATGACTTGGGTGCTTTGGTGAAGGAATACCGCCACAAAGATCAGTGTGGACCTATACGACCGATATAGAACCAGGGTTCAACATGGTGGAAGAAAGAATATGGAAAATCGACGAGAAGGGGATCTTCGGCAGTTCGAAGAAAACCGAGGGAATTGATTGACCTTGAACTTGCTGCAAATTGGAATCAGTGGATACGGCTTGATACGGCGGACGAAGGGATGTCAAATGAGGAAATTTAGAGCCTCGGCCAACGGCAAGCCTTGCACAAACCTCCTTCACGCTTCCCCCGCGACGGTCTGCAATCCAAAGTAAAAACATGCAAAGCCAACGCTTCGACCGCTTTAGGCAGGAGTGTGATGTGATGCGTTATGTGTGACATTGTCCTGCTGATGCCGGCCGTGCCGAACAGGCGGCGACTTGCTGCCGGGCCAACATGCTTACACTGAACGTTTAACCTCGAAAGAAGAATGCTATTCTAGCTCTACCTAATCCTATTGCATCTTCCGCGTACTCGCGTATGTCCGAGAACCTGTCCGTAATCTCGTCCCCCACACCGGTTGCGACGCCGACCTGAGCTATGTGTTACTTAGTGCCGTCGGTTGTATCATATAACATGCCTTAAGGATACACAATCTCGTTCAGCCCTGTCGCTGAATACGATAAAGTCAGATTTTGGAGCGGAACATGCGACTGAACACATACATCCAAGGATATCTACGTACTCACTAGTGTTTGCGCCCCCACGTAGAATCGAAGGCACAGGTCGATGCGGCAGCTGTCCCTCAGTTTGACGATAGAAAACTGGAAAAAGAAGAAGAAATCAAACGCGCACCTCGACAGTGGTGATCTTGATCCCAGCAGGGCACCGCTTGCGAGTCCATCTCTCGACGCACATCGCTCCAAGGTTTACCAGGCTCACCGTCCCGTCGCCCTCGCCTAGCGCGCCAAGGAAATGTCCAGTGGAAACGTTAACGCAGGACGCTCGCAGGATCCTGCGCATCGCAAAAATAGGTCCAGGTTTCTAGAGTTTTTGGACTTGAGCTTTGAGGACGCGCGTTGTGGACGGTAATTGTGTCCGCCGTTGTACCCATTCTCTTCAGTGCCTGTATGTTGTTTCTCTCGTTTCAATTCGATGATGATAGTTCAATACCTGGTATGCAGATGGCGTTTATATCGTGTCGGCTTACGCACAGAAACTGCGATTACAAGACGCGTTTGTGTTTAACCCTGGCTACGCACGGGTTGGTGACCAGGATTCCTACCCATTGGCACATCCGCCAGTCTACGCCAATGACCCTTTCTTCCATAAGGCTGTTTGAGCTGTCACTCTCTAGTCCTATAAAGATTCTGCTCTTGTGGGAGACAAGGGATAAATGAAAGAATTCCATCTCACGACTAGAGCGCTCATAGGGCCGATGTGGAGGCTCGGAGTGGACAGACAAAGGGTGGTCAAGGCCAAGACGGCAAGTGTTGTTCAACTATGCCGTGGACTCTGGAGGTATCTTTCAGGGTGTTGATGAATGAGGCTCGCGATTTAGAGATAGGCGGCAGTCCAAAGATGGAGATGGCGCCGAAGTATTTTTCCCAAGAGTTAGGCCCGCACGATGAGAGGCAATAAAACGCACATCTCGACCATGGACAAGACATCACAGAATGAGTTCATCGGTATCCACTGCGAGTCGAGCAAGTTGGCGAAGAAATGCTCAAGTGCAACGAGGTGATGATTCCAAAAGAATAGCGGACGTCAATGAATTTGGGGTATCCAACAGAGCCTTCATGAAGGTATGCTCTACTGCTCTTCTGCCTTCTGCAGCGCCTTCAGCCGTTTCCTCTCTTTCTTGGCCTTCTTCCGCTCATCCTCGTCGACTGGCTCAGCTTTCGGCTCTGCATCTTCTTCTTCGACACCCTGCTCCTTCAAGGCCTTGAGTCGTTTCCTCTCCTTCTTCGCCTTCTTACGTTCATC
Organism: Mycena albidolilacea; assembly: GCA_029282495.1. Taxonomy (NCBI): domain Eukaryota; kingdom Fungi; phylum Basidiomycota; class Agaricomycetes; order Agaricales; family Mycenaceae; genus Mycena; species Mycena albidolilacea. Next base: position 410,033 of record JARIHO010000014.1, on the reverse strand, counting down.
TTCGTCGACAGGTTCGGTCTCCTCTTCCTTGTCCCCTCGACGTTTCTTCGTTTTCTTGTCTGTCGACCCACCACCCTCCACCAGAGGAGTCGACTCGGAATCCTCAACCTGACGTCGCTTGCCCTTCTTATCCTTCCGCCTCCCAGTATCGTCCTCCGAAGACTTGCGCTTCGTGTCCACCTTCACATCCTCTTCCTCTACTTTCGCGACAGGCTCCTCTGTAACCAAAGTCGACGCAGCGAAAAAAGAAGTCATAGACAACTTCGATGAGCCGAGTCCCATTCGCGCCGGTGGATCGACCGACTCGTCCTTCGGTTCCAGTTTAACGCGAGACGTACCAAGACCGCCTCTCGGCGCGTCGTCGTAGACAATCTCGGTCTTGATGGCTTCGGAGGGCGTCGGGGTCGCAGACGTGGATTTTCCAGCCTTGGCAAGGAGCTTGTCCTTGAAATAGTCTGCGACGCTTTTCGTAGAAGTCGAAAGTTTTTCCAGGGGAATATCGTCGTCGTACGGCGTCAGGGTTCCCTCCGGGGTGGCTGTTGCCGTAGTACTGGGTGTCGGTGCGACACCGAGAATTTCAGCGATGGCAGCAGCCGACTTGGACGCAATATTTTTGGCGGCGATAGCTCGAGCACGATGCCTAGTTGAATGTTCTAATCAGTTGCCACAGTAATGAGAGAATGTAACTCACGCTCGATGGCGGGGAACAAGAGGTTTGGCCGCCTCGACAGCGACAACAACCTCCGCTTCAGTGACAGGCTCTGATTTTCTGCGTTTCTTCTTCACCACTGCCTCATCTCCGTCCTCCCTCTTGCGTTTCTTCTCTTCTTCGTCTCCATCGGTAGCTTCTGTTTTGACCTCCGGCTCCGTGTCTGCGTTCAGGCGTTCGAGCAACCGCTCAAAATCTTTATTTTGCTTCCACGCAATGCCGTTGGGATCCCTCTGCTGCGCGGCGCCGATGCCGAGCATATCCAGCTTCTGGGATACCTTGATATGTGACACACGGCCCTCTCCCTCCGCCCCGAGGCCCTTGGACGAGTCCCATCCGAATTTCGAGAGGTAGCTGGATCCAAATTTTGCGGCGTCTTTCAGAAACGTCAGTACGGGTCAGAGTTGGATGTATGTAAGACCAACCATCTGCCCAAGTGAGATTGCGTGGGTCATTCCCGATCCGTTGCTTTTCCTTCCGACCAGAGAGACCCATCACGGTGAACGAGAAAGATTTTTGGCACAGCCGCGCAACTGCCGTAAACACAATTATAATTACGCGACACATCGGCCCGACCATCCGAGCGTTCCTCTCGAAGTGTTCCTCAAAATGCTAAAAGAATCTACATCGTAATCCTTTATCTTCAAAATCTCGAGTTCACCTGCACCAAGATGGTCATAGGCAGATTTTTCTTAGCCTTTTCGAGCGCTTCGTGTAAGTACCTTTCCAGTCGCGCCAAATCGAGTCATAATTTTTCTCCCAGCGTGGCCTTCGGGGAAGGCTTTAGAAGACTTCTAACGGCTACACGCCGCTTTAAAGTCGAAAGACATCTTTCCTCTGACTCGCACAGTTTAAAACGCTCTAAGGCTTGCCAAGAATTATGGCCTCTGAGGACACCCCGCTCCTTGTCTCTGACGCTGAACTAGCTCATGAAGCCCTTTACAATCGCTTCTCACCTTCACGAAAGCGGACCATCGTCGCGCTGGTCAGCTGTAGCGCCATTCTGCCCAGTAAGAAACACACAGTATATTTCCACGCAAACTCAGTTCTTAATTTATATAGTGTTCGCCAGCGGCTCGTTCATCCCTTCAATACCTCAAATTGCGGCGGATCTAAACTCCACAGGTCCTATCGTCAGGTACCGCGTTTATTCCCTCGCAAATAATGCGCGATCGAACAGATTTATGTAGTTTCGCTGTCAGTCTGTCGATATTCGGCGCAGCGCTGGGAAGTATGTTGTTCGCAACCTATTCTGGATATTGTATGTTAGTTCACACCTCAGAATCGACTGAATCCAGAACTTTAACTGATATGCAGATGGTCGCCGACCAATGTACCTCTTCGGCCTCCCGTTACTTTGTCTGGGCTCCATTGGCGTGGCGACTGCGAAAACAATTCCACAGCTAATGGTATTCCGATTTATTCAAGCCTTCGGTACCTCTGGTGGTTTAGCGGTTGGTCAGTGCAACGCCCTGTGAAGAGATGTCCATTAGCTGAATGGTGATTCAGGTGGCGGAGTTATTGGCGATATATATAAACTCACCGAAAGAGGTACTGCCATGGGCATCTTCTTAGCGGTAAATATATCCCCCTGCTTGGTTGCACGCTGACATATCGACTTTCAGGCATCCCTGCTAGGCAACGCTATTTCACCGATAGTCGGAGGTAAAACGATCCTTCATCAATGTCCTAACTTCCTGACCATATTTGCAGGCTGGGGAGGTAAGTAATTATTCGTGTGGTAACACCAGGATTATAATCCGAACCAGCCAGATATTCCTCGTGGCGGAATGTCCAATTTGGTCTCTTTTTCGTCGGGCTGTTTGTCTTCCTGGGGATGTTTGCATTGTTACCGGAGACATCCCATCCCGGGACATTGGGGATAGACAAATCAGAAGAGTCCGAGGAGACGACCATTGACCGCGAGCCCAAGTTCAAATGGGTGTGGCTAAACCCATTCTCGTGTTTATGGCTTCTCCGCAGTCCGAATCTGCTCTTCGTGGCATGTGTTTTTTGTTGTTAACCGGGATATTACAAGATTATAAACCTTTCTCGTAGACGATCGCAGGCGCAGCGGTGCTGTACACAGACTATGGTGCGTGCTACACATTACTGTACGACCTCAACTGCTGACGGCGGTCGTCTAGCACTATTGGTCCCCATAGCTTACACCATCGTCAGTCCCAATGCATTCCATTTTAACTCCCTATCGACGAAGATCTAGGGAGCGCGCTACAATATTACCAACGAAGCTATAATCGGCGCCTGCTTCTTCCCAATGGGTCTGGGCAACATTAGTGAGTACTCCCTTGCTCGTGTTTCGTGTTTCGAATACGAACTGACCGACCCCTATATCCAAGTTGGCGCACCACTCGCAGGCATGCTCTCCGACCGAGTCGTCATCAAATGGCGGAAGCGGCGCGGAGGGGTATGGGTCCCCGAGGACCGGCTACGCGCGACCCTCTTGGGCGCGGCGACCTTCGTACCTCTATCCATCGTCTTCTGCGGCCTCATAACCCACTTCATCCCCGGTACCCTGGGCCTCGCCCTCAACCTCTTCTGCTTCTTCTTCAACGGCCTCGGCGTCGACCTGGTGCTGAGCCCGTCGAGCGCATATAACGTCGACGTGATGCACTCACAGAGTTCGCAGATGTTAGCGGCTAGTGTGTGCGTACTTAACTTCCCACTCTTCCCTTCGCCCTCTTCGCTGATTCGTACATACGTGAACAAACAGCGGACTACGGTCCTTGCTACTGTCAACCGCGATCTCGGGAATTGTGCCCTCAATAAACCACTTCGGCGTGCTGATCACAAACACGGCTGTGGGCATCATCGCGTGGGGCGGATTCATGTATGGCGTTGGTTCAGCATTACCAGAAATCAATAACTGACGAATCCCCAGATTATTGTGGCTCACCATTAAATACGGGGACAAGATGCGCGCATGGGTAGATGTCGGTTATTCCACAATAGAGACTACTTAGAGGGCTGTAGTTGAGAAAAAGCTCAGCGGGGTACAGTCGAATATTATTTCTCTACATACGAAAGATCCTGCTGCTCTTGAAGAAAGAAGCTCTGAATCAACCCTCTATATCTGGTGCCAGTGACTCGTTGCGCATAATGCAGCATTTAGTACACAACGACTTTTCCTAGTGGGGTGTGGGTATGAAACGCCATGGTGAACGAGAAATATTTTTGGCACAACCGCGCAACTGCCGTAAACACAATTACGCGACACATCGGCCCGATCATCCGAGCGTTCCTCTCGAAGTGCCTGGGAGGAGGAGGAGGAGGATGTATACCGGCGCGGTCCCGTTAAGAAACAGCCGGGGCCCGTACTACATACAAGGTGTCCGAGGGACTCCACATATGGGAGTCCCTGGGGAGAATGCAAAATATAATATTTTTTCCCGATGTTTCGCTATCACTGGGTAAGCATTAAAAAATTCTACCAGCATTATTTTCATGCCTTCCGAGACGATGCCGAGACAGCTGTCGGGACCCCATCAATCGAGGGTCCAAATGCAGACACGATTTAATGCGAATTTAATATAATCTGAAGGAGGCCCGTTCAGATTATCATTATCCTACTTTTTGCATTTCTTTTTACTCTCTCTCTCACCATCTCAGTTACTTAGATACTTAGCATAGACATGTCTCTCGAACCAAATCCACCCCAGCCCCTCATAGCGCACTCCAGAGTCAACTACTTTTATTCCACACCTACTCTACCTAAAAACCCTACCGTGAACGCTAGAATACTTCCGTGTACTTAGTATAGTGCCACATGGGCCCCAAGGGGCCCGCGCGCACTCTAATAGAATCTTGAATTGAATTGAATTGAATTATCATTATCCTGAATAAACCATTTGGCCTGTGATCCTCACTTCGAACTTGTGCTTGAAGGTCCCGAATGGCGGCCAAAAAATGTACACCAGTACAGTTAACCCTCGGATCCTGTCCCGGCCGTTCTTTGGGCAGAGACACACGGTTGATGAACCTATTATTTTCTTATGGGAACGCGAGCAGGAAAAGCTTAACTTGAAATTTTCAGACCTTGATCCCATCGTTGGCACTCTCAAACAAGCTCGGAGAATATTATATGCTTATGGGAAGTCACCCACTAATTGCGCGGGAATTACGCCGAAGACATCTTTTGTCTAACTCGCACAGTTTAAAACGCTCCAAGGCTTGCCAAGGATTATGGCCTCTGAGGACACCCCGCTCCTTGTCTCTGACGCTGAACTAGCTCATGAAGCCCTGTATAATCGCTTCTCGCCTTCACGAAAGCGGACCATCATCGCGCTGGTCAGCTGTAGCGCCATTCTGCCCAGTAAGAAACATACGGTATCCGCGCAAACTCAGTTCTTAATTTATATAGTGTTCGCCAGCGGTTCGTTCATCCCTTCAATACCTCAAATTGCGGCGGATCTAAACTCCACAGGTCCTATCGTCAGGTACCGCGTTTATTCCCTCGCAAATAATGCGTGCTCGAACAGATTTATGTAGTTCCGCCGTCAGTCTGTCGATATTAGGCGCAGCGCTGGGAAGTATGTTGTTCGCAACCTATTCTGGATATTGTATGTTAGTTCACACCTCAGAGTCGATTGAATCCATAATTTTAACTAATACGCAGATGGTCGCCGACCAATGTACCTCTTCGGCCTCCCGTTACTTTGTCTGGGCTCCATTGGCGTGGCGACTGCGAAAACAATTCCACAGCTAATGGTATTCCGATTTATTCAAGCCTTCGGTACCTCTGGTGGTTTAGCGGTTGGTCAGTGCAACGCCCTGTGAAGAGACGGCCATTAGCTGAATGGTGATTCAGGTGGCGGAGTTATTGGCGATATATATAAACTCACCGAAAGAGGTACTGCCATGGGCATCTTCTTAGCGGTAAATATATCCCATCCTGCTTGATTGCACGCTGACATATCGACTTTCAGGCATCCCTGCTAGGCAACGCTATTGCACCGATAGTCGGAGGTAAACGAACCCTCATCGATGTCCTAACTTCCTAACCATATTTGCAGGCTGGGGAGGTAAGTAATTATTCGTGTGGTAACAGCAGGATTATAATCCGAACCAGCCAGATATTCCTCGTGGCGGAATGTCCAATTTGGTCTCTTTTTCGTCGGGCTGTTTGTCTTCCTGGGGATGTTTGCATTGTTACCGGAGACATCCCATCCCGGGACATTGGGGATAGACAAATCAGAAGAGTCCGAGGAGACGACCATTGACCGCGAGCCCAAGTTCAAATGGGTGTGGCTAAACCCATTCTCGTGTTTATGGCTTCTCCGCAGCCCGAATCTGCTCTTCGTGGCATGTATTTTTTGTTGTTAACTGGGATATTACAAGATTATAAACCTCAAGTTCTCGTAGACGATCGCAGGCGCAACGGTGATGTACACAGACTATGGTGTGTGTTACAGATCACTGTACGACCTCAACTGCTGACGGCGGTCGTCTAGCACTATTGGTCCCCATAGCTTACACCATCGTCAGTCCCAATGCATTCCATTTTAACTCCCTATCGACGAAGATCTAGGGAGCGCGCTACAATATTACCAACGAAGCTATAATCGGCGCCTGCTTCTTGCCACTGGGTCTGGGCAACATCAGTGAGTACTCCCTGGCTCGTCTTTCGTGTTTCGAATTCGAACTGACCGAGCCCCTCATCCAAGTTGGCGCACCACTCGCAGGCATACTCTCCGACCGAGCCGTCATTAAATGGCGGAAGCGGCGCGGAGGAGTATGGGTCCCCGAGGACCGGCTGCGTGCGACCCTCTTGGGCGCGGCGACCTTCGTACCTCTATCCATCGTCTTCTGCGGCCTCATAATCCACTTCATCCCCGGTCCCCTGGGCCTCACCCTCAATCTCTTCTGCTTCTTCCTCAACGGCCTCGGCGTCGACCTGGTGCTAAGCCCGTCGAGCGCATATAACGTCGACGTGATGCACTCGGAGAGTTCGCAGATGTTAGCGGCTAGTGTGTGCGTACTTTACTTCCCGCTCTCCCCTTCGCCCTCGCTGATTCGTACATACGTGAACAAACAGCGGACTACGGTCCTTGCTACTGTCGACCGCGATCTCGGGAATTGTGCCCTCAATAAACCACTTCGGCGTGCTGATCACAAACACGGCTGTGGGCATCATCGCGTGGGGCGGATTCATGTATGGCGTTGGTTCAGCATTACCAGAAATCAATAACTGACGAATCCCCAGATTATTGTGGCTCACCATTAAATACGGGGACAAGATGCGCGCATGGGTAGATGTCGGTTATTCCACAATAGAGACTACTTAGAGGGCTGTAGTCGAGAAAAAGCTCAGCGGCGCACAGTCGAATATTATTTCTCTACATACGAATGGTCCTGCTACTCCTGAAGAAAGAAGCCTTACGAGGCTATACTCAAAGCTCTGAATCAACCCTCTATATCTGGTGCCAATGACTCGTTGCGCATAATACAGCATTTAGTACAGAATGACTTTGCCTAGTGGGGGGTGGGTATGAAACGGTATTATGTACGGACGACCATCGAAGAAATTACATAGATGGGGCAACCAACCATAGATGTGACGATAAAATAAAAGCGGTGTATGCATTGCGAGCAGAATCCGGAATCGTATGAGTGTAAGAGATCAGACAGATAGATATAACGAACGAAGAGACGCAAGTGTAAGCAGCAGTTGTACAGCGAACCCTGCGCCGGCCGGCGCAAGGCGGATCGAAGAAGTGATAGGAGAGTCGAGAGCGGAGAGGGAGACAGAGAGCAGAGGGAAGGCGGATACGGTCTATGCATCCATACACCAGATCTCGAGCTTCCCCTCGGGCTTGCCCTTGGAGCTCTCGCGCGCTGTCTCGATCGCCAACTCGTAGTCCGACTCGTCTCGTAGAGACACCTTGCCCCCATCCTCGTCCTTGAACTTGAGCGTGAGCCCGTTGATGTCCTTGCCGAACTTGGCGGTCACTTTGTCCATGAACTCTTCGAAGGGCGTCTCCGGCGTGAGGGCCATGCCGCGGACGTCGTCGTCGTAATGGAGCTGCGCCACAGTCAGTTCACGTTTAGGTAAATCGGAAGATGTTTTAATTACCTTGACTCGAATCTTAATGAGCTCAAATGGACCGTCAAAGTCCTCGCCGCTGGCATAGCCCTCCTCCTCCTCTTCATACGCACTCCGGCGGCTGGTATTCCGCCTCGTCACACGCCGCCTGACACTCCCGCCCCCATACGAGCTGGGCGCGTAGCTGCTCCCCGGTGCGCTCCGTGTCCCCGCGCGCTGGACAAAGGCCCCTTGTTGCGGAGTGGACGCGGCAGGCGCCCCGTTCGCATTCGACCGCGCCCACGCTGCGACTCGATCCGGCTGCTGCGGGGGTGCATTAGGCATCGGTGGCGGCGGCTCGTCATTGTACGCATCAAGATAGTCGTCATATATTTCTGTAAGACGACTCGGGTTGGGCCCGCCGTCTCTGCTGCCGCTTTCTGCTCAAACAGATGTTAGACGCTTGATTGCGAAAGAGGATGGATAATGTACCTTTCGCGGGAGGCGGGGGTCCGCCGGCGCCGGGCAGCGGCTTGTTGCCCGCCGGGGGCGATCCGCCACGGCGCACGCTGAGACCCCGGACGGGGCCGCCCATTCCGGCGTTGGGAGATGCCCGCGCGGTGTTGAGCATGGTGTTGCTGCGCGCTGGTGCGCTACCTGTAGATGCGGATCTAGTGGGTGCGCCGCCGTCATCGCCGCCGCTGGGTTTGCTGATGACATTGAGGGTCGTTTTCGACCGCATAAGAGGGGCGGTTCCCTCGTCGTCAGTTCCTAACAGCGGGTTTAGAGACGCTTGCAATGCAAATAATGAAATGAAATTTACGTGGGGGTGCGCGGGTGTTACTGCGAGCAAGACCGGTCTCGCCGTCAATGAAAATACCGGTCGGGGTGATACCCTGCTGCAGCCGGTCGATACCGGAAAATCCGGTAGTCGTGTCTCTTGCATCGCTGGCGGCGATAAGTTTCTGTAAATGATGGGTGAGATATTGCGAGGGTAACGGTGGTAACACCAACAGCTTTGCCCATATAATCCTTGGTCTTGGCATTCACAAGTTTCTTCTCTGATGGTCTGTAAAGCACTCCCACGGGCTGAACGACCCTTGTTAGAGACAAAGAGAACGATAAGACGAACACGTACAATGCTGAAGACGGTATATCCCTCGCCGCGGTCCACAATCGCATCATCGATAACGTTATGTTCGTCAGTAGCCTTGACTCGCTTTGCCTCCTCCATGTCGGCCAAGCCCTCCTCCATGCGGCCCATGTAGATAAGAGAGAGCCCCTGGTTGAACAGAACCTCGGCGGAAAAGAGTCTGAACTTGAGGCCGAGCTGTTCATAATTGCTATAACGGGATGAATGGATGTCCGACAAGACATGTAACAATAGACCCACATGGCCTGATTTCCTCTCAAGTACAATAGGGCTTCTTCAAAGTCCTTGTACGCCAGCTCGTATCGGGCGAGCAGGAAATTAGAGACACCACACTGGAAGTAACTGGTGCGGGTTGGTGACATGGTAACGATAGAGACAACAATCTGGACTTACGCGACAGCGAGGTAGGAATCTAACCCTGTAGCCTCGATAAAGCGCTCGACGGCGGCTTCATGCTCCCCCAGAGTCGCGTAGATAAGGCCCATGTTTGTCAGAATTTTGGACGAGTCTGCGATACGCTGGAGTGTCTTTGTGAGCTCCAGAGATGGATGCAGATACGAGTGTAACTGACGGAGAAGAGGTCGAGGGACTTTTCAAAGTCCTCGTCGTCATACGCCTTGAGGGCGGCGGCCCAAGTTTCGAGTTCTGCTTTGAGAGACATGAGGATGGAGAGCGGGGCGTTCCGGACGCGGAAGTGGGCGAAAGGAGCGTAGTGGAAGTCTAGAGGGAAGAAAAGAAAGAAAGAAAGAGACGCAGTCTCGTGGTGGTGGTACTAACGAGGAGAGGTTACGGCTGCGAGGATATAGGTCGTGGTAACACAGGCTCAGGTTTATCAAAGATCTGTCGCCAGGTTATGTCACATACAAGAACTGTCACCCATTTCCTTTTCCATCCTTCTCCGGCCTCGACCTGAGGCTGGGCTTGCTCCGCGGTCTACATAGCTCTAGGTACGGCTTTATCCATCCCCAGTCAATGCGTATACATCTTGGCGGATACATTCTTTTTTTCTACCTTGTCGCTCCCCTCAACCACCTCGACGTTCTCCTGACGCTTGACATCAACATGCGCCTGCACCGCTCCTAGGAGTACTTTGCTGCCGATGCATTATTGACCTGATCCGCCCACGGCCAGGTTTTGACCTCGGGTTTCATCGCCCATGGACTGATCCATCACTGATCTTACACCAAGTATCCCCCAGTTTATGCCGCCGCAGCAGGATGCACATCGACCGATGCGACGCTCCGCTCACGTTCACTCCACACGATATTATTATACCGGACCATTTTTAGCCAGCCCCTTCTGTTCGCCTTTGAGAATCTATGTATTGAGCTGGTTTATTGACTCCTTGGCAACCCATAGGATCTTGACACTTGATCTCGACGGCGATCTTCCAGCCAGCTCAAGACCGAGTGATACTTTCAAAAGTCTTGACCTAGCTTCGACCCAGACTCGGACTCGCTGTATGTAGATGTCCCCGTCTCTGCGTTTCAAAATAGCACCTGGCATCGCCCGGACGTCAATAACTGTTGGACATCATTGCCTGCGGGATATCGAGCCCGTCGCGTACGCAATGGCCAACCGGGACCGATAAAAACTTGGCCACACTTGGCAGGATAACCATTGGGTGATCCGCGCGGCGTCAAAAATCCAGCTTCGCAGATGCATGTCCCGCCCCGTTGCAGTGAATTTCTAACCTTGCATCTTCAAATTCCGCAACGGTCGCATCAACGCCCTATGTCTCTGGGTTCCCAACAATCCACTGGTCGAGTCGTCCCCTCGTTGGTCGGACCCTCAACAGCATTTGATAGTGACCCGCCACGGCATTTACTTCACCGCGATTCACCTTACAACCACGGCACCCTCGAAAGCCAAAAGCGTCATAAGATAAAAATTGAATTAATACATATACATTGTTCCACAGCACATCACAGCGAGCGAGATGGGGGGTCGACAACGGTCGAGTTCTAGTAACCAGAAGGCCTGGCATTACTCTTGGAAGTATCATATGCTCGAATCAAGCGCGCCTATACATGATAAAAGAATGAATGAGTAAATGTGACGCGGGGATTAACAAAAAGGGGGATTAACAAAAAGATGGATGGATGGAAAGAAGGATGGAAGATGGATTGAAGTCGGATGGATGGAAGGGATGGGAGCGAGGGACAAAGGGAGCAACGCAACACAACAACGCACCTGATCCTGCTTGCCGCCATCTTCCGTCTGGCTGAACGCAAAGCCGCGATTGCGCCGCATCCGCTGCACAGCGCGCACCTTCTTGATCGCCTTCTGGAACTGCTCCTGCCGCGGCCGGTAGTCCGGGATGTTGTACTTCTGCAGCTCCTGCGCGATGTGGTACGACGCGGGCATGTACGTCCGCCGGTAGCTAGACGGAGACGCGTTATTATGAGTCAGCGAGCTGGACCAGCGCGGCTTACTATTTCCACGCAAAGTCGCGGGAGAGGCAGAATATGGGTATAAACAGCAGCACGAGGTAGAAGATCCAGTCGGTCCACACGCGGGGCACCAGGCCAGAGTACTCTTGCGAGAAGCCGATCAAGGGCGTCAGCCACGCATAGAGGGGCAGGAAGAACATGGCGAAGATGAAGGAGCCAGGGATTGCAGCAACGGTGTATTTTGTCCATAGACTGCGCGCAGTGGTCAGCAAAAAGTCAATTCAAACAATAACGAACGTACTCGGATATTAAAGCCGCCTTCCCGAGCACCGTGAGCAGCACCGCAAGGTAGAGCGTCGTCCCCCAGAACCAATGCCCCGAGTCGAGCCCATCCGACTGCTTCAGGTCTCCCCAAAACAGAATAATCGAGAACCCATACAGCAGCTAAACGCTCAGCTTCAGCACCTCAAAGTCGCAAGGATGAATAAATAGGGTACTCACGAAGCTGTGGTACAGCGCATTCCCGACCCACATCCAGAACGCCGTCTTGGTGAAGAAGACGTTCTTCTGCCCGAGCGTGTACAGCTGCGGATACCGGTCCAATATGCGCGCGGAGACAAACTGGTCGAAGATACCAATGACGAGCGGTGGCAGCAACGAGAACAGGACGTTGTACATGGACAGCGTCCACGACTCGTATGCAATCTGGCCCGAGAAGTTGTTGAAGAACGCAAACTACACCGAACATGAGCGGGGTGCCGGAGGGGAAACAGATAGCCACGCACCCAAAACTGCGTCATGTACAATGTGATGTTCTTGTAGAACGAGTCTGTAGGAACGGAATGAACACTGCTGGCCACACTCGAAAAGAAAAGGACAAACAGAGGATGAGTTTAGACAGGCGCCGATAGCTCCACGCGCCATGGACGAGCAACAGCTTCTTCAGGAACCTGAACTGCGATATCGCGACGTCCGCAGAGCGCGCGGCTTGCAGCCCCTCCACCCCGGATATCCCGACGCCCACATGCGCAGCCTGGATCATGCTCACGTCGTTCGCGCCGTCGCCAATGGCCAGCAAGATCGCCTTTTGGTTCTTCTTGACCAGTTTGACCACGAGCGCCTTTTGCAGCGGCGACACGCGACAGCAGATCACGGCTTTGCACATGATGGCCAGCTCGAGGAAGATTTTGGAGATCTCCTTTTCCAGGGCGAATGTGAGACTCTTTCCGTCGATAACGAGAGCGAGGTCCTCGAGTTCGCCCGTACTCCGCTGGCTTTTGATCGCCGATAGACGTTTTGCCAAGAACTGCTGAGTATCGTGAGCGGTTTCCTCATTCACAATAACCTAGGTAAAATATCAGAGGATAATTCGGCGGAACGTAGAGCTTCAACTTGCCAAGTTCATCGACTCTGAAATAAGCCGACACGACATGCCAATATTAATAGCGGTTTCTTGCCGGTCTCCCGTGAGTACCCAGACCTATCGCGATCCAATGTAAATTTAAATCCCAGCCAAAAGACACCCCACACACCTTGATTCCCGCCATTTGCAGCGTATGAATCGTGTCCGGAACGCCGTCCTGCAGCTTATCTTCGATGGCAGTGGCGCCGAGGAGGAACAGATCCTTCTCAATCAGCTCTGCCGCCTGATCCAGCGCGTCCCCACGCCCATTGACGGTCGCCGCCGCCTGGTCGTAGATGGCTGCCCACTGCCTGTACTCCTGCTCGGGAATGTCCCGGTACGCAAGACACAGCGTCCGCAGCCCCTCCGTCGCGTAGTCCTACCCATCGCACATCAGCAACGCCTTACGGGAGGACGAAAATACACAGATAGCTACCTCGAGATGCACGAGCGTCTTCTCCGTATAGGGCTGATTCTTGCTGAGCCGCTCCAGAATGACGGTGTCCGCGCCCTTGCAGTAGACTTTGATCTTGCCGTTCGGCATCCGCACGACGGTGGACATCCGTTTCCGCGTGGAATTGAACTCGCACACATTGAGGATGTCGAACTGCTGCGTCTGGCCCTGGATATTGACAAACACCGACTTGGGCTTCCGGGTCTGCACGTCCCGTCAGAAATCCATCACGTAGCGAAAGAGCAGCAAGCAACGCACGTGGAACTGATACCCCAGCAGCTCTGCCCCCGCAACCAGCGCCGCCTCGTCGGGGCTGCTCGCCTGGAAGATCGTCTTGCCGTCCTTGACTTCGGGAATGACCGTATGGCAGACGGCGAGGAGGGTCAAAAAGTCCTTCAACACCTCCCGCTCCATGTTCTGCGCCGAGGCGGCCGAGCCCGCCGCGCTCGGATCCACGAACGGGTTCTGGTTGTCCGCAAGCAGCGCGCGCAGCTCCGCAAACGTCCGCCAGCCGTCCTCCTTCCCGTCCTCCCCCTCCCCGCGCTTCGCCTCGTCGACGACGTCGGAGTACGCGACGCCCGCGATGCTGGCGCACTGGAACTCCATCTCGTTGCACGTGAGGGTGCCGGTCTTGTCGCTGAAGACGTATTCGATCTGTCCGAGCTCCTCGACGAGGGACGAGGTCCTGCACAGCGCGGGGGTGTCGGTCTTGGCGTAGTACATGTCCAGATCGGAGTTGATGAGCCGGGCTTGTTGGAACTTGACCACCTCCATCGTCACGATTAGGGAGATTGGGATTAGATTATTGTAGAGGATAATGAAGGTCAGAATATCTGTTTCGAAAGTAAGATGAGGATGACAGACAACTGGGAAATGCGCAGACCTTCGACGAAGCTCTTCGCTGGAAGGACGAGATGTCAGTATGTCGGCGAGAAAGAAGTTGGAGAATCAATTACCTCGGCCAGCAGCAGAGACCGGTTCCACCAGATACCATTGTTGAGAGGCGAAGAACCATGATCGAATACTGCCGCCAATGGCCGATCCGACCGAAAGCGCCAGGAGCAGCAGGAACAGAAAGACGATCTGGATATTCACTTGCCGCTCGACATTCGTCCGTTTTATCGGTGCGGAGCTAGAGGGAAGTGAGTGGACATGGATATATGCAGTTCACGACGACCCACGTAGCGTTTCGCATGAGTTTGGTTTCGTGTCCTGTGTAGACAGCGAGACCATAAACCCAAGGTGTGTTGCGAATTTGCGCTCCGCGCAGAAGAACTTGGTCTGGTCCTACTGGCACCTGTTTGGGGAGGCCGCTACTTGTTATTAGGTCCAGTGTCCCTTCGAATGTGTAGAGAGAGTTGTTGGGCTGTTCACATCGCATGGAACCGCGGAGCGTATTCACAAGTGACGGTGCGGTGAGCGAAGCTGTGTGCGGTGAAGCCTGTTTAATCTTGAGATTTGTTTCGCTGAAATTCATGTCAGAGAAAAATCGAGGATATCGCTTCAACACATACCCATCAAGATTCGAAGTTTCGATGTAACACAGTCCCTCTGGTTCACTGGAGCTGATGAGAACCAAGTCCGCCGGGATGAAATCGTCGCTTTCAAGGCGCACTACGTCGCCAACTCGGATGTCTTTCCATTTTCTGTCCACGAAAGTTGATTCCGGTGTTAAAACCTTGGTCAAGCGCGCGTTCAAATCCGCGTCCGATTGATGTCGTTTCTGGTGATAATAAGTAAGCACGGCTACATCGATTGATAGCGGTAAACTGACCATATCCTCTTGGACCTCCTTGAACGCAGAGGCAAGAAGCACTACGCCTAGCGGAACGATGGTGGTATATTTTTGGGTCGGAGAGACACCCGGAACTTGTTGTATGCATGCGGTGAAGAGGAAAAACAAGTTGGCGTATTTGGAGAATTGTTCTGTCAAGAGAATCAGGATTTGCTGGACAATAATCCAGTATGACGCACCAGTCAAGAACTTGACCAGGAAGGTCGCCACATTGTACTTGCTTGTTGAGACGAAATTTGAACCAAACTCGAGGTTGGCCGGGGCATTGTTGAGAGCAATGACGCGGTCGCCGGTGAGGACTTTGTCCTTCTGCCATGGCCATTTCCACTTCCGTTTCGGGGCAGGGACCGGCTTCGCCTCGGACTTTGGGGCCATGCCATTGAATGAAGAGGACCCCGCGAAAGGTTGCTCGGCGGATCGAAATTCGTTGTCGTCAAAGTTCCAGCCCTGCGGAACACCCTCCCCACCTCTCGCGGCACCCGAACCAGCAGGCGGAACTGCATTCCGGGCCAAGGGCAGGCCGCTGGCCTGGGAGTCCATGGGCCCCGGAGACGGCCTTCCAAAGGCAGAATCTGGGACATCCTCGTCGTCGTCGAAAAAAGGGTCCATTAGCTGGGGGGAGTGGTCCGCATAGGGAGAAGAAGAAGAAGCAGGGGGGTATGCATTAGCGGGTTGGTATTGGCGTGTCGCAGGGTTTGCTTGGGAGACCAGTCTCAGGAAGTCGTTGTCCGCCATAAAAGGCGTGCCAGAGATATGACAATGCTGCCGTAGACGACGAGCAACGTGTGGGACAAGTTAATAATACTTCCCGCCGCAGTCGCCAAGGCGGAGTGTGTTGCTGTTTGCCAAGGGCGGTTCACACTTGCCATCTCCGTCAACGGCCATGTCCAACTGCTTCAAGCTTCGGCCTGGACTCTCCGTCTCTGATAATCCCCAGCTTCCTGTATTCAATTCATTGAGGCGTTAGACCGAGGGGATAACTGCGGTCAGCGCATCTCGGAACCATGGGATATAATCCATACTGCTCATTTCGCGACGAGTGAATCGGTGGAATACATACCCACGACCATGTACTTAATTTTGTTGCAATATGTACTGTACACCATTTTTTGAACCAATGCTCAGCGCTCATAAACATTGATCATGACTTGGCATCATTTGCGCTGACGCGATCAGAATCATTTTAGCAAATATTCCGTTCCGCGCTTCTTGAGTTCATACAAAGGCGCCATCTGGACCATGCTCTGCTCGTGATGAATCCCTCCTCCCCACATCTCCGCGTAGCACAGCGCGATGGCCGCCCCTTCACCCTTCCAAAATACTATCCTCCCGAGGACAAGTACGGTAAACGCCCAGTCCAGACATGGGTCTCAATTCCTATCTCTGTCTTTGGCCTCTTCCGATTCAAACTGGTGCTACCAAACCTAAAATCGGCTTACTTTGCTGCTATCTCGCGTTTCGGGCGGATGTGCGGGGTCCTAATGCTTGTACTGCTCCTAATTTTGTCGGGCTTCATGATTTTTGCGTTTGTAAAGCGCTTTGGGTCACCGCAGAAGAAATGGCCGGGCGGCGAGGCACCCACCCTTGTCTTCAAGCGTGAGGACCTCGGCAAAATATGGCGGTGGGAGATTGCCAGCGGACACCACCCGAGTCAGCGGAGCAGTGAGTCGGGCACGTCTCCTTTCAGACCAAACCAAGCTCACGGCAGCAGTCCCTCAGAGACTAGGATTAAACTCTCTACCGGACAACCCGTCGCTTCCTCCCAATTCGGTGACTCCGAGCCGCTTTAAAACAACTACCAAGGGGGTTGGACCGAATCGTCTGTATATAGACATTCAGAGCAAGCCACCCTCTGTCGCGTATCCCCCACGACCAGTCTCCGGGAGCATTGCAGATTTGGACGTCATTATTGAACACTGCGATTTTGGGGAAGGAAAAGTGTGTTCTGTCTCCTGTTCAACTTTGAGCTTAACTAATCTTGGTTACAGTTTGTCAGAGATTGGTACGGACACTTCAAAGCGTTTCGCTACTTGTTTCTAAATTTACAGCCTTTAGCTTGGAAGTCCTCCGTGTCGGCGGCGGGCTGGATAATGGCAATCGGATTCGACGGGGCCGGAGGGACGACTGGAAGTATATTTATGTCGAGGACGCCATGCCAACCTCTGCACTGCCGTCCGACGGTATCTCGGAGCGCAAAGGAATTATCCGGAGCGAACACGAAGCATACCTCGACGAAGGGTTCACAAAAAGCCGCCACGCGGCATGGGAACCCCCGCTAGTCTTGCCTCCGCCCGACCAATATCTTCCCCACTCTGTCGGGAAATTCTGCGACGACGACCCACGCCTGTTCCACATGTACTGGACCGGTCCCTTCACGGACAAGCCCTACCTCGCTGTTTTGAGCTTTCTGTTTACCCAAAATACAGGCCTGCATCGTGCCGGAGAGGAGGGAATCGATTCATGCACGCCGCAGCTGTGGATATGGGTCAACCCGGGCCCGGCCGCCGCAGTTTCTGATTCCGCCACACTGGACCTGGTCGACCAGCTGAAAACGAGCGAATGGGCCGCGCCGTTCCTGCACCCGCGCTTCAAAAACACCATCCACTTTAAGCTCTGGAACACTGCCGAGCAGCTGGACAGCCTTTCTGAAACGCGGGACGACTGGCGCTCCAGGAAGACGCTGTTCAAGTCGGGCGGCGTCGCCGTCGGGGCGGACGGGAACAGCGATCTGGTGAATCGCACGGGCTCGCAGTCGGCAGATTTGTATGATAAATTGAGCGTTATCGTGTCTGACATGGCCCGCTTCGTCCTCTGCCATAAGTAAGTGGGTGTCCGTCTTGACGCGGAAAATGCTGACCTCGGCGGCAGACACGGAGGGATATATGTCGATGCGGACACGCTCTTCCTCCGCGACTGGGAGGAGATGTGGGGATGGAAGGGCGCGTTCGCCTATCGGTGGTCTTTCCACGACAAGTGCCGGACTTCCCATTGTGCATCCCGAGTTTCGCCTGACCATATTTCAGATACAACACCGCTGTTCTCCGCTTGCGCAAGGGGTCGGCTTTGGGCCATTTCCTCCTGCGGACCGCAGTGAAGAACGGTTTCGACTTCCATCCGTTCGAAGTCACGAAATACCTGAAACAGGCGCGCATGGACAGCCTCTTGACCAGACTCCCCGATGCCATGTTCGATGGGGCGTGGCTGAACATGGAAGGCTACCAAAGGGAGCGACCGCCACAGCCGTACTTTACTGCGTACGTCTTGGGCACCTCTTTCTTCGGCGTACATAACTAACATCTTCATCGCAGGTTCGAGGATTTCTTTGTAACACCCCTCGCCGACAGTGGGGCTCCTCTGGCTCTTGGTTTCCAAGGCTTCTTCTCCGGAGCGTACTCGTACCATTTCCACAACTCTTGGTGCGGAATGCCGTTGCGGATATCACGCGTTGCATGCTGAAATCTCGTACAGGTGGAAGCCAGTCGACGCTGCAATGAACTGGCCTGATCTGGGGCCCAACTTCCAGGAAAACGGGCCTGAAGATCATCATGCGCAAGATCGGCGAGATTTAGATTGGTCGACTGTTCTGAAACGGACGTTCGAAGCTTACATTCGCGGGGAGATTCCGAATATGTACGGGGAATATCTGGTGTGGTAGATTTGGAGGCGTAATACTTAATAATTTGGGGATTGTACAATGTTCAATGAGCGGATTATACCCATCTACTTGTAATTTGGAAACATCCAAGTTGTTGTGTGAAGAAATACAGTTGCTTGCATAAAGTACAGGGCATAGCGCGAGAGTCAAGTCATCGTTCCTTGACAAAACCGTTGAGCATCAAGCGCGGGGGTCTGTCCTTCTCACTTACCATGGCGTTGATCTCTTCTTCCAGCGCCAGCACTTCAGCTTCCAGCGCCTCTCTTTGCTTGGTGAGCATTTGCAATCGCCGAGCCTCCATTTTCTGAGACGCCGGTGCGCCTACAGTGGGTCGAGCTGTTCTCGACTGCGCAGTATCAACCTGCTCCACGAAATAAAATCAGATTATCCGTCTGACATCGACCCCGTGTCCTGACCTTGGTCTGCAGGACAGCCTCCTTCTTCTGTAAAGACTTGAGGCCTTGCTCTGCCAACTCGATGAGTTCGTTGATCGCTGGTTCAATTTCGTCGGTCAGGTCTGTCTTGTATTTGCGCACGGTGTCTTCTCCGACGAGGAGATAGACCTGCGCACGCGTCAATTCAATCGGGGGGTGGTATAGCCAGGTGTAGACGAACGCGTTGGCTCTGCAGGACGCGATTCATGCGTCGTAGATCCTGGGTGCCATTGTGAAGGAGGATCTGGGCATCGTATGCCTAGGTGGTTCTTGAATGAGTGTTCCCGCTGCGGGAAAGTCGGCCAGTAGTACCTGTTCGCAGCAGTCCTCCATGATCATGACGCATTCTTCAAGACTGGGTGGACAAGTAGCCTGGATGTCCCCGCGATAGAGGTCCGGGCCGCCTGCGAACACGGATTCTCGTCCCTTGAGATTGGCCCGGGACAGACGGGACATGCTGCTGTGTGTTTGAACGCAGGCGCGCAAGCCAAGGAAACCGCGGTCATGTGATCGACGCGACTCTCGGCAAGCGACAACACGCTCGATTTTCTGCCTGTTCCAGTCCTACCAACTATGAATGGTGGCTTGTATTTTGCGCTTTCCCAATAACGCTTCCGGCTCTCAGTCGTCTTTGCTGGCCGGTACACTTCCATCTCGCAAACTCAGTGCCACGCTCTCTCAACTTCAAGTTGCGCTCTCGTTTTCTTCGCGGATATCAAGACGGAATGATGTCGTAGTTCCTGGAAAGCTCGAGAGGCGCGTAAACTTGATTTGAAGAAATGGTTGGTCGAGTTAAACTCCGGAAGTTGCCGCTCAACCTATAAAAGATCAGCCACTTTCGATCGAGTTCGTCCCGCTCTTCTCTCTTGACTCCCATCATCTCCCACTCAAATCGTCTCTCTTTTCTCTCGTCTCGCCCTGCATGGCCAGACCGTTTCTCGCCAAGGTTCTGACGTTGACACCCAGGCCCTGCTCTCCGGTCGCTCGCCGTCTCGCTCAGTATCGTTCAAGTTGTCTTCTCGCCAAGGTTCTGGTGTCGACACTCTTCTCTCTGGACTCTCGCCGTCTCGCCCGGTGTCATTCAGGCTGCTCTCACCAAGGCTCAAAGGTATGTGGTCTTGCCTCTCCCTCGCCCGTAGACGACGCTCAAACTCCTAAGCTCGAGCGGGCTCGCCGTCGACAGAAATATATCGTCTACTTCAAGCATCAAAAGATTTGGACCATCTCTTTCGCGAATCCTCTCGGCCGTTTCTCGTCTTGCTCTGCACTGTGCTTGCCAAGGCTATTCCGCCGCTCTGAGGTATGCTGTGTTGCCCTTTTCCATTTCGCCAAAGCTGATTTTTCTTGCTCGCTCGCCATGAGCAGAACCGGATCTGCTCGCCCTCAACATTAATGCCTTAAGACCTCAGTGAGACACTGCTCAAGCCTCCAAGACTTGAGGACGCGCCTTCAAGACGGGTTAGAGCTCTACTAGCGCTCGCTTCTTGCTCTCTGTCACTCGGGCCCTGCTCTCGCGACGTATCTCATGCCGGCGCTCTTCTCTCTTGACCTTCAGTTCTCGCATCACTCTGAGGTATGTCGCGTTGCATTATCTTTCTATCATGTCGACGCTAATGGCCACTTACCTAGCTTACGCCTCAACCATCGAGATCTCAAGACCCGCCTCAAGATCCGGAGCTTCAAGATGCACAACTTCAAGGGCTGGAGTCACCTGTTCCGGTGTAGAAACATTGATACGGGTGAAGATGAGGGCGGAGCATCGCGCGTGGAAGGGCGAAAAACGCGTATGCTGGGAGATGCGTGATCGATCGGAAGCATGATCGCCGTTTTTCAAACTTGGCAAGGCGGTGCACTTATGGGTGTCTATTTGGCTTCCAGATCACATCGCACTCGCTTTTCGACACCGCCCGAGTCGAACCTCTGTTCAGTTATTCAACTTGCTCGAGCAAGGTTGGAGGCTTGAGAACCGCTGAAAACACCATTCTTCCGGTTGCACATGTAAGACCATAAATTCGTTGCTTCGTTAGTAGAACTCCTCAAGTTGAAAGCGTCTACATTTAATTTGAACCCATTTCTAGTTCCTGAGCTCTAAGCTCGCCCTCTACTTGTCGATGACGGTGATGAACTCGCCCGAGAACCAGTGGTAGTTTTCGAGGGTGGTGGCGTGCTCGAGGGCACCCGCGATCACCTGGCGGTACTCGGCGCTGGTGAGGGCCTGCACAAAATGAAATAAATAAACAATTGAAAACGGAAGAATGGCGAAAGGCGACGCACCGCGCGAATCTTCTCGTGCGATGCGCCCTCGACGATGATCATCGTAGAGAAGTCAGTATCCTGGAGCCCGAGCTCGCTCGCAAGCGTCTTCGGCAGGCGCTCGGTCTTGAACGTCTATACCCGAGTCGCAGTGATTAGCCGCCGTGGGCAGGATAAGAAATGTCGTGGATGACCCACCAGCTCGTATTTGAGCACGTTCTCCTGCACGGCGGGGATGGACTTGATTTTCTCGACGAGGCGGGGGCCGTTGGCCTTGGCGTCCTCGTTCGTGACACCGGGGCGGTTCTTGAAGATTCCGATGGCGCGGACACGGTCAGTGCGGAGGCCAGACATTTCTTAGAGGTGTAGTGAAGGAGGTGGAGTAGTGAAGGTTGTTTGAGAGGCTGAGTTGAACTCGGATGTCGAAACTGAGTGGACTGGGGGAGTACTTATACAAATTCTGAGGCTCGACAGGGGTCGCAAAGTCCGTGATGGTGCTGCGCAGAATCGCAAGATTCCATAAGGCACTTGACTAACCAGGCATTCAATGGACGGTATACCGGAACGACTGAACGAGCGAGCCCCATTGCAATACAATACAAGCCCCCGGAGATTCTCGTGGATGGTGACAACCGTGCATTTACGATTTGGTGCTCATCGCCTGGCCTGGAAACGTCCTATTCAGAAAAAACGCCGGGATTGACGGCAGCAGGGCAGAGGAAGTGACATCCGATGATGATTACCAGTTTGCTAGCACAAGTTGACTGCAATGCCTCAAGACCTTAAGATGTGTTCCGGGATCTCGCGCCTCAAGACTTCAGTGGGATACTGCCCAAAACGTAATACCTCAACACCCGCGTCAGGACCTCGCGCCTTGCGCCTCAAGACGCCTCAAGATGCGCCCCAAGATCCCGGGCCTCAAGACCTCAGTGGGAGACTGCTCAAGACGCGCGCCAAGTTCTCGCGGCTCAAGACGCTTCAAGAGCCCCTGACGCGCGTCAAGGTCTTGCGTCTCAAGATATCAGTGGGAGACCGCTCAAGACGCGTGCCAAGTCCTCGCGCCTCAAGACCTCAGTGGGAGACTGCTCAAGATGCGCCGCCAAGATCTCGCGCCTCAATACCTCAGTGGGAGACCGCTGAAGAAGCGCCTCAAGACTCGATAATTTTTCCGCCGGAAGTATAAGGTGGGTCGTTTCCTTCCCGGAGATGGGTGAGAGCTTTGCTCCATCCTCGTGCTCCCTTGCCGTGGGCCCCGGGCTTAGTACGCGTGCATCTGGCTTTACTCCGACTTGCACGCGGAAGCCAAATGCACGTTAAAACCTTCATTTCTCTCTCTCTCCCTACTTTTATTTCCTGTAATTGGCGGGTTGCGTTTCTGCTGTATGGAAATTTGTCAAGGAATACAATGCACGTGATCGTGTTCATTACCAACTCATGCTTACCACATCTGCGCAATGCCGACGCGCCTTGCCTTCCTTGTCTTGACTAATGCATTATTATGACTCTCCACAGTGAAGACGTCCACACTCGGCGCACTCTGGTCATGAACGACTCCTATATATCCCACAACTTCAATCTTTAACTTGAAAATACCCCATGACCTCTCAAGCAAAACTCCCCGTCCTCATCGTGGGTGGAGGCGTCGTCGGCCTCTCCGCTTCCCTCAGCCTCTCCCACCACAATATTCACTCCCTACTGGTAGAATGCCGCCCAAGCGCGTCAATCCACCCCCGCGCTCGAAGCGTCAACGCACGAACCATGGAGGTCTTCCGCCACCTCGGCGTCGAGAGCCTCGTGCGCGACGCCGGCGCCTCGTTGTCACCCACCAAGGGCATCTACTCTGGTCACTCCCTCCGGGAGGTCATCGAGGCCAAACCGCGGACAGAAGGAGACAGGAAGTTCCCGCTGACGGGGCTGCTGGGGTCAATCAGTCCGACAACGGGTGCGTTTGTGACGCAAGACATGCTTCAGCCGGTGCTGGCTGATGCGGCGAGGGCTCGTGGCGGTGAGGTGAGATTTTCCACGGAATGTGTGTCGGCAGAGCAGGATTCGGAGGGCGTTACGGCGACATTGAGGGATCAGGAGAGCGGTATGACTGAAACGGTTAGGGCAGCGTATCTCATCGCCGCCGACGGCGCGAAGAGCCCGATCCGCACTCAGCTCGACGTTCCAGTGACTGGCCGGGGCACCATGGGCTATCTGCTCAACATCCTCTTCCACGCCGACCTCAAACCCTTCGTCTACGAACGGGAATTCTCTATCTGTATAGTCGACCGCCCCGAGGTCTGCGGCCTATTCACGTCCATCAATAACACCGACCGCTGGGTCTTCCACCTCTCCTACGACCCCTCAAAAGGCGAGCAACCCTCAGACTTCCCGCCAGAGAAATGCAAAGAGCTGCTCCTTCTTGCATTAGGTATGCCGGAGATCGACATCCGTATCGACAGCATCCTCCCCTGGGAACCGTCCGTGCGGATCGCAGAGCGTCTGCAACACGGACGCATTTTTCTGGCCGGCGACGCCGCGCATCAGATGCCGCCTTGGGGAGGACAGGGCGCGAACTCCGGCATTGCAGACGCGTACAACCTCGCCTGGAAACTCGCTGCGGTGCTCGATGGTCGTGCGGGCAACGCCTTGCTGGAGACGTACGACGTCGAGCGACTGCCTGCGGGGCGCGAGGCTGCTGAGGCATCCGCCAGCGGGGCCGACGAGCGGGGGATGATTTCCGTGAAGAAGAACTTCACAGTTGCGAGGGGCATGCTGAGGAAAGCTATGCTAACTTCGGGACATGGGTATGGCTACACCAGCCCATCGATTTGCGAGGAAGATACCTTTCCGCTTGGAGGCGTGACCTGGCGGCCATGGACCTTAGCCAGCCTGTTCCTTTCTATCGACGGACGACCCGGGAGGAGGGCACCGCACGTCTGGGTCGAGCACCAGGGAAAACGCATCTCCACGCTCGATCTCTCTGGGAAGGGCTGCTTCGTACTGCTGGCCGGAACAGACGGTACCGACTGGTTGGGCGCCGCGAAGGAGGTGTCGTCGACTCTGGGCATCGAGGTTGCGGCATATTGTGCCGGGCTGGAGGGCGATCTTATGACGAAAACGCCAGGCGAATTCGAGTTGGCGGCGAGTATCTCCTCGCGAGGCGTTATTCTCGTGCGTCCAGATGATTTTGTGGTGTGGAGGCAGAGGAGGTTGCCCTCAAACCCTCGAGCTGGGCTGGAGCGGGCGGTGAGGCAGGCGTTGTATTTGCAATGAACTGGTCAACATTATTATCCCTATCTATCTATCTATTACCGTCTGGCTCATACTATACATACTCGGCGCTCAAGCGCGTCTTTCTCCGCCGTCTGCGTGTCTGTTCAACCGGAGTCGGGAGCGTGCATCAAGAATTTTGACACAATGACCGGTAGGACCTTTTAATTCCAAGAAATTTCTCGCGCCGAGAAAGTCAGGCAAGGAGCAATGTCTTGAAATTTGATTTATATAAGTATACAGTACGTCGTGGAAACTAAAGTACAGCGATTCTATAACGTCCATCGAGCCAAGTATGAAACAGGTCAAACTTTGTATCCACCGTTATCCGCGTAAGGGTACACGGGCGGTTGTGTTAATGGGTGGGATTCTTCGCCAACCCGGACATAACCCGGGTTGAAGACGAATGAGTCTCGTTCCCGCAGTTTCCGTGCGTAGGCTGCGACAATATATACGCCATCTGCGCCAAAATAAAAAAACAGAGATGAGTATAACCGTTGTTGGCATGAGGTAATAAAAAACGTACAGGCGCTGAAGAGAATTGGTACGACAGAGGACACGATCACAACCCACAAGTTGAGGTTGGTGGACGAGTTACAAGTGTCGATGACCTTTTGGTCTGTTGAGTCGCCGATGCACAGTTTCTTGAACTCGTTCTTGTCCGTAAAGTAGAGGACGACGTAGGCGATGGCGGCAGCGACTTGGATGAACAGGAACACCTGGATGAGTCGCAAGAAGACTCCGACATAGCTCTCCTTCTTTCTGATGGCTCCGATGAAACTGGAGAGATTTTCAAATTAGCACAAGTAATTTCTTGGTAAATGGACCACAAACCCCGTTAGAGAGATGAGGGCGACCAGACCATAGACTACGCTGAGCGCAATCATGATGATTCGTGTCCGGGGTGTAATGTCAACCGGGTGGGAATCCTTATCCTTCAAGTCGCCTGTCATAATGTTGAGAAACCCAGAAGGATTTGCGAGGAAGGAATGAATAAATACCACGGGCATTAAGAACGAGGGCAGCGGCTAGGATGCCCGCAACGGCGAGGCTGACGATGAATTGAAGGAAGGAGATCAACAAGACACCGAGACGCAGAGGCAGGCAGCAGAGGTACTTGGCGCCCATGGTAGAAGAAAGACGGGATGCAGATCACAATCCTTGCCGTGGCTTTTTATGCTGCAATGAGGTAGATGGCAATGCGCCTCACTTCAAGGGCGAGCCGAAGGCAGTGATTCTGGGCGATCCGCAGTTTGAAGAGGCGGTGCATGCGGGCTTGGCCGGTGTCGCAGGAACCCGCAATTATTCGCCGTTCTACATAGCCTCGCCTGTGGTATACACAGGCTGCGTGGGTCCAACGCGGCGCCCCGAATCGGCGCTCAGATGTGTCCGAAAACTTCGATTGGCGGTATTTCTTGAAGCCTAGTGACCGTTGAGTGGGGCCGACCGAGGTCGTTTAACCGACTGGTAGACAACTGGACATTTTTTTTTTTTGGTTTCAATCCACCCCTGTCTATCGGTGCCGCGTCGCGTCGCGTCCAGTGAACAGAAAAGAAGACCGCCAGGTTCGGGTACTACCCATCCGCAGCTTAGAGATTATTGCCTGTGCAATGTAATGACAAGAATAAAGAGTCAAGATCCGAGTTGGAACCACCGACTCGGAGGCAAGTAAGGCCTGGCACTGACAGCGACCACTGAGAGATGGGTGTCGGCCAAGAAAAATCCTCAGAACCATTTGGAAATAGATAACCCAGATATATGGCACGTGCACAGAAATGGCATTCAGAGGAGACGGCGGAGAAGCGAGCAGAGGCATTAGTCAAATTGCAAAGTGGCGTTGGTTTGCGCGCGTTGCTGTCGGAATCGGACTCGGATGGCAGTTTATATATATTTGGGAGTCAAAGGACAAAAATCTGCAAGCACTTCAAGCTCGTCCGCTTTGTTGCTATGTACCTCAGGCTTCACAAATTATAGAGATATAGGCAATTGGAATCAAGGGGCCACCGCTACACCCCAAAAGGTCGGACAGGCAATAAATTTACAATGAGCTATGGGAATCAAATTACGCCTTGCCACCAAACGAGTGGGAGTTGTCGGCGTATGGGTAGGGGCCCTGATGAGTGAGGGGGTGCGACTCCTCAGAGACTGGCGCATAGCCTGGTCCCTTGAAGCCGAACGATTCCTGGTCCAGGAACTCCTCGTTGCGAAGTTTCTTGGCGTAAGAGGAGACGATATACACCCCGTCTGGACGCAGATGAGAAAGAGGGCAGTGGGCGATAGAACGGGGAGAAACGTACACGCTTGGGAGAGGATAGGAATAATCGCCGCAACAACGAAAGCCCACACGTTTTTGCCCTTGTTCAGATCATTGCAATTGTCGATGACCTTTTGGTCTGTTGACTGGCCAATACAAATTTTCTTGAACTCGTCCTTGTCGGCGAAGTAGAGAACGAAATAGGCGATCACAAGAACAACCTGGAGGGCCAGAGAGCCTTGCAGGAGGCTGGAGAAGACCCGGACGTAAGACGCTCTTTTCCTAATGGCTCCAACGAAGCTGCAGTCTAAATTGAGCAAGGGGAATAAAAGTACGTGATTCCTCACTCACCCCGTGAAAGCGATAAGGGCAACAAAACCATAAACAGCGGCTAGAATGATTCCAACCGTCTTGGTGCGTGACGAGAAATGGAAGAAGACTTCCTCGTGGTCTGTTCTTCTTGAGACATAGAGAAGGCAGCAGAAAAAAACAATACGGACCATTATTTTCGAAAACAGGACGGCCCTGAGCTTCTCGAACAAGAACGAAGGTCTGAAAAAGTACGATGAGAGATAACTTGTCGGAATATGGGGGGACGCTACCAGGAGCCCAGAGACGAGAGCGCTCGCGAAGAATTGGACGAGCGAAATGAGCAAAACGCCAAGACGCAGAGGAAGGCAACACAAATATTTGGCACCCATGGAGGAAAAAAAGAAGAGGGAATGAGTTGAAACGGGTGGGTCCAGAGGTTTTATAAGGGTGCGGGAAGCCTGTACAGTGTACACAAACGAGATCACCGATCGCCGAGTTCGAACCCGAGCCAGCCGAAAGCGGGCATTACAGAGCAGCAGCAAATTCGGCGGGGATCAGAGATGAAAAGCGCTGGCCGTCGTTGGGCGTTCCGTTACCGCGAATTCCCGCCTTGTAGCTGAAATATCCATGTTGAATTGGAATAGATGCACAGGACAGAGATGATGAAAGGTCAGGAACAAGAGCAGTGATACATACCTGAAATACACGAAACTGAATGGCTGGGCTCGGGCGGCGTCCAAGACGAGTATCAGTGCGCGAAAAGAAAGACTTCGAGCCCAAGACTGCGGGTACGATACAAGAGCCGGTCAGTGTTCGACTCCAATTCGAATCAGGAAACCAGATTTGGGAGGCGGCGGTGAGTGGGTTGCGGGCTACCCCGGACCGGTACGTACCTAGGACCTGAAACGCGTTCCTTGGCTGGCTGTTGTAATGAAACATTGTTGGGTTCATCGCCGACATCGCTTGGTTGATTTAGGTTGATTTCTGAACAGTAAAATTGATCTGTATCGCCTCGGCAATAGGCGCTCGATCTTGATTACAGTCCACTTACAGCAATCTTCCTTCCTTCTCCCTCCACAACCATGCAAAGACACAGTTTTACCGCGCTGAACTCGAATTTCGTGGTCGATTCCGAGTACCAATTTGTCAAAGAACTTGGCCAGGGAGCGTATGGATGTGTCGTCGCAGCAAGACACCGCCGGTCTGGTGAAGGTTGCGCTATCAAGAAAATCACGAACATAAACACCAAGGTGCGCTTTACTAACAGCCGTGCAATGGTCGCCGAGTCTGATTTGAACCCGCAAAGCGTATCCTCACGAAAAGATGTCTGAGAGAGATCCGGTATGTGTTATTCGACTTGATTGAGAATCGCTGTTGAGAATCAGCTAGGCTGTTGCACCATTTCCGTGGCCACAAAAATGTTCGGCCTTCTGAGCTTGCGAAGTTGGAGGCATACTAATTCCCAGCTCAGATAACATGTCTGTATGACATGGACATTGTTGTGCAGCCCAACGGCAATTTCGATGAGGTCTATCTTTATGTGTGTAACATCCCCCCGTCTACCGGCAGCCTCTTATTGTGATTCAGGAAGAGCTCATGGAGGCCGATTTGCACGCGATTGTAATTGATCATTGAAGCTATACCAACAGCGCTCGACTCATCGTACTCATAGATCCGCTCTGGACAGCCTCTCACGGATGCGCACTTCCAGTCTTTCCTGTACCAGACTCTCTGCGGCCTGAAATACATCCATTCCGCCAACGTGCTTCATCGGGATCTCAAGCCTGGTAATCTCCTCGTGAATGCCGACTGCGAACTCAAGATCTGCGACTTTGGGCTCGCGAGAGGCTACACTCCTGGAGGCGGAACCTCCAAGGCTGCCGGAAACCAGGGCTTCATGACCGAATACGTGGCGACCAGGTGGTACAGGGCGCCCGAAATTATGCTCAGTTTTGCCAACTACGTACGTTTTTTTCTTCATTTTGCTGATGAATCTCTCTAACCGTAGCAACGCAGACCACGGCCATCGACGTCTGGTCCGTTGGCTGCATTCTCGCGGAGCTCTTGGGCGGCAAACCCATCTTCAAGGGTCGAGAGTATGTGCCGTTTCCATATTTGTACCGCGGAATGATTGACTGTTCTTGAAGCTATGTAGATCAACTCAACCAAATCCTCCACTACTTGGGAACGCCGTCAGAAGACACCCTCCGCCGTGTGGGGTCGCCGCGTGTAGGTTCTACGCCCCACTTCGCCGACATTCCTAATTTTCTTTCTGGCTATCTAGGCTCAGGACTACATTCGTTCGTTGCCGATCAAGCCGCGGGTTCCTTTCTCGACTCTTTTCCCGCATGCGAACCCCCTTGCAATCGATTTGCTCTCCCAGATGCTTTGCTTCGACCCCGCCAAGCGGATCAGCTGTGAGCAGGCGTTGGCGCACCCCTACCTCCAGGTGTGGCACGACCCGGCAGACGAGCCGACCTGCGAAGCCGTAAGCATACCTCGTCAATTTGAACGCGGCCCCAAAAATAACGTCTCGATAGAAATTCGACTTCGGCTTCGAGGAGGAAGACAGCATCGAAGGCATGAAGAAGCTGATTGTCGATGAGGTGAACTCGTTCCGCACCGAGGTCCGTGCGCAGGCAAGGGCCGCGGGTCAGGTTCGCCGTCAAGACAGGTATGTGTCTTGTTGCCGATTTCATCCGCTTGCGCAATGGACTGACGCGCCCACCTACAGTCTCCCGATCCCGTCGCGAGAGGAGATTATCAACTCTCCCATGCAGGAGCACGGTCCCTTCCACGGCACAACGTCCGGGTACACCGCGCCCAACGCCCTGCCCCCGAGTCCCACCATGGATGATCCTAGCGGGGAACTGGAGCGGGAGCTTGCGGGGACCCACCTCGCTCGGGGATGAAGGTTGGATGATCGAGCGCTTATATGCCTGGTGATATATTTAAAATACTGTACTGTACCGGAATGTACTCGATCTAAGTCCTTGGACTGTTACTAGGTTTGTACGCAGTTGCGATTTGTCCCGAGATTTTACAAGTATGTAGAACATTGAATTTCCCGAATCCGAAGTACAGAGAAAGACTAAGACATGAATATTAGGCAGCGACCGCCTGCTCTTCTGCTGCGACCTCTTGGCCTTCTAGTGCCTCGCCTGCGGTGGCCCAACCTCGAACGTTTGAAATAAAAGCGCGTACTAAGCTGATATCTTTGGCAGTACCATCCTCGGTTTCGACACCTCCACTAACGTCCACTGCCCAAGGCCGCACTTGTGCGATGGCGGTAGCTACGTTGTGCGCCGTCAAGCCGCCAGCGAGGAAGATGGGGAGGGGGTATTTTGAAGGAGCGGTGGCGGGAGGAGCGGGCACAGCCGTGGCAATGTGGCCGTTGGTCGCTCCGTTGACGGCAGGCTCCGGCGCGGCATCGGCCTCCGTGGGGGCGGGCGCAGCCTCTGCTGGAAGCGGCCGTGTAATTTTCTTGTACGACGCCCCTCCATCCGTTACGATCTCCCCTCCGTCAACAACAGTCTTGACGAATTCCCAGTCAGCGATCTGTCCGGACCCACCGCTCATGCCACTGCCGTCCTCTCTGACACTGTCCAACAAGATGAACTGATGGGCCCCGCCGCGCGTGATGCCCTCGACACCCTTGCCATCTTTGCCAACATGGAAGGCGCGGATGACGGGTACAGGGATCTGGCGTGCCCAATCAGTCGGTTCTGTCCCGTGCAGTTGGACAATGTCGAGCTGCGCATAGGCGACGGCGTGCAGGATCTCGGCAAGCGGCTGGTTCTGGAACACACCGACAACCAACGGCCGTCCCGGTGCGGAGGAAAGACGCGTCGCGTGCGCAGTGAACCAAGGGGCGTTCGATGTCTCCGCTGAATGATCAGACGATGCCGCCGTCGAGAAGCGCAGGGTGCGGACTGCTTCCGAGATTTTCTTCGCTGTCTCGAGATCGATGTACCGCTTCGATTTCTTGACAAACATCAAGCCGATCAGGTCTGCACCGGCTTCCGCGATAGCCAGAGCCTCGTCTGACGAACGGACGCCGCAAATCTTGACAAGGGGGGATTCGCCTTGCCAGGATGGCGTCTGGGATGTCGACTCTGGCAGAGTGAGCAATTGACGGATGAACGCGGAGGTATCCTTTGCGCGCATTAAGCTTTCGCCAATGAGAACCGCGCCAACGCCTTCAGCCGCGTACTTGTCAACGTCCTGGGGGACGGAAATCCCGCTCAACGCGCACAGCACGACGTCCTTGCCCTTGACCATTTCGCTCAACCGACTGGTGGTTCCCATATCGACATTGAAGTCGTGGAGATTGCGGTTGTTTACGCCGATGACCTTGGCGGGGAGGGCGAGGGCGAGTTCCATCTCCTTTGCGTTGTTCACTTCGACCAAGGGCTCCATCCCGAGCTCCAGGCTGTATGCGTACAGGTCGCGGAGTAAAGCCTCCGGAAGCATACTGACAATCAAGAGAATGGTATCCGCACCCCAGAGGCGGGACTCTAATATCTGGTAGCGGCTGAGGATAAAGTCCTTTCGTAGGATGGCCGGCCTATTGGGCAAGTTGGCCACGCTCAGGCGGGCATGCAGCATGTCTTGCAGTGTTCCTAGGAACCATTTAGGCTCCGTGAGGACGGAGATGGTGTGGGCTCCAGCCAGAGCATAAGTTAGGGCTTGTGAAGCGGGGGAAGTGGACAATGAAATTGGCCCCTTCGACGGCGACGCGCGCTTGATTTCTGCTAAGAGTGAGGGGCGGCCCGAAGAGTTTTCGCGTAGTCGCGATAGGAAGGGGATGAGAGGGGGGGCGATATTTAGGGATAGAAGAGTCTCGAGATCTGCCAAAGTCGAGCCTGGGGTTTTCTGTGCCGCGGCCACGTCTTGCAGACGCTGCGCGTAGATCTTGTCGAGGATGGAAGGTATTTTGGCAGCATTGGCAGCGCTGACTGCAATGGGGAGCGCTTCCGCGGGGAACGGAGGAAGAGATGGGTCGAGCACTCTCGCATCGGGATTCTCTTCCCAGGTTCCGCCCTTCAGGGCCAGGAAATTGCGGATGAGCTCGTCCCCGCCCTCAGAGAGAATACTCTCAGGGTGATATTGAACGGCCTCGACGGTGTATTTACGGTGTCGGACGCCCATGATAACCCCCGAGCCCTCGCTCAAGGCCGTGATCGCGAGGTCGGGCGGGAGTGTGGTAGTCGCCGCACTTAGCGAGTGGTACCGCGTAGATTTAATTCCCTGGGGTATATCCTTGAAGCATCCACGATTGTCATGTCGTACAGGGCTGACTTTGCCGTGCTTAATCTCGCCAGCGTAGCTAAATAGGGGGATGAATGTGGGTTACGTCGAGAGTGCGTGGCATCCTCACCCAATCTGACCGCCGTGGAGATCCACAAGACACTCCAGACCCATGCATACCCCCAGCACTGGGACCTTGCCCTGGAAATATTCAATGGCAGCTTTGGAAATGCCGGAATCTGTCTGAGGGTGCCCCGGGCCAGGGGAGATGATGAGGGACTTGATTTTGAGCTTGGGGAGCAGCGACGCAGGGATGGCATCGTTCCGAATAACGGTAACGTCTGCGCCAAGCAGAGATATCTGCTGGTAGAGGTTCCAAGTGAACGAGTCGAAGTTGTCGATCATCAGAACATCGAGCTGGCCAGCGAGTTTTTCGGGGAGGGAAGTGCTAGTGGCCATGGTGGAGATCTAGCAGTTGTGGGAAGACAGTTGACTGTCTTGTGTCCCCTTTATATGCCACGACAGTCGTAGAATTTAAAGCAAAAGACACCCGGTCACAAATCAGCTTGCCGATCAAAACGCGTCGACGCGAGGAAAAATGACTCGGAAATTCAAGCAGAAGGACTACTGAATCTCAATTCTGCCTCGTAGCCGGAGTATCCATCGGCTTTCCACTGCCTCACACCATTACCGATAAACACGGTAGTATCACTTCATGGGGAAATATAACGGGAATACGTGGATTTCATTTACAGCACAGATTTGGTACAAACTATCGCAGCTTCAGTTGTTTGAGAACGAAACACCACTCAACCGGAAGAAGGAGAATCCTGCTTCCCGAGGAGATACGCAAGGGTCGAGAACGATGCCCACGGCACGAATTCTGGGACAAGAGACATCAGTAAACATACAACAGACGAAAAAGCGAATTACGTGGAGTCATATGTCCTAAAATAATTGCATTAGTGCTCAGTTCGGCGGAGAGAACAAGGAAAGCAACTCACCCGAAAAGTAGAATTCCACATCTATACAGGGAGTTAGCAATTACGACAAGTGGTCCAAATGCAATGCAACGCACAGGTCAATCCACGCTCGGTATGTTCGTTTCCGTAAACCCCCATGTTCTTAACGGAGAAGGTCTCCGGCTCGATTGGGGTTTGGAAGCCTTGTGCACCATTCCAGGTCATGTTCTGAATGGCTATGCGGGTGCCTTCGGCTACGAGAATGAAGTCCTGGACGCAGAAATATAAGTTGCCGCACGGCGTGGAGCCCGACGTCGCATACCGCAAGTCCATGGACGATGATCACTCGTTCGGACTTTTCGATGACATTTGGGAGAACACTGAGAGTGGACGGGATGCTTCGATCGCCTCCAGGAAGGTACACGCTTCGGTCGGCGCACGAGTTCCAGACTATGTGAGGCGCGTGGATGGCATCTTGAACCTGATACACCTTAGTAAACACAGAAGAAATGCAAGACGGGATCCAGCTCACATCGGTACTGCGGAAGAAGGTTATTATTATCATCCTCGAGTAAGATTTGATTGAGGCTTACCGATTGAAATATACAAATTCTTGGGTGGACCGAGGGAACCCAAGAACGCTCCAGAGATTTGGCCATGTATCGGAGACGCTAGGCAAGATCAATGAGAGAGATAACGACTTTGAAACGATTTGCACTACCGATAGACATCGAAGACAGGATTGAGCCTAAAATTGATGAGAACGGGTTGGAATGGATGATGAACGAGTACGACATACACTCCCACTGCGCGTTGGATCGGGCTATGGATTCGACACGCCTGTGTGACTGTGAACGTCCCGTTCGTCGCCACCGGCAGAGGCAGCTGTCCCGCAGGGGGGTAGGTGACGAAGTCGTCAAGATAGTCTGTGTATCCGCATTTGTCCGAGATGGCCTGCAACTCATCCCAGAAAGAGGAATTGAAGGGGAAGAGATTTTGGTTCGCCTTATCATGATCACGTCAATCAGCTCCCAGGCCGGTATGGATCTACGGCTTACCCGCGCAAAGCGAAGAGCCGGAATTTCCTGTTGCACGACGCCGTAGGACAAACTCCTATGGATTAGTTAGCATCGTTTAATCATCTGTGCGTAATTTGTCGCACGGATCCGCTATCCAGATCCCTTTGAGATTTAAATCCAAGCCTGGGTGTTCGTAGATCCAATTTGCGATGTAAGGGACATCTAGGGGCGCTCAATTTATACCTCAGAGAAGACAAGGATACACACAAAACCCTGCGTACTGTCCGATCATCGTCAGACTCATTACCCAGAGAAAAGGACAGTTTTTACGCTTTCTCCGGACAACCAGAAATCGTTTCCCTTGAGTTCTTGGAAGACTTCAAGGAATTGTTCAAAGAATCCCATAAGTTCAGCTGCAAGCTGGTCGTCGTTTGTGATATTCGGAGTGCCTTGGCTAAAACCCGTCTACGAAAAATATAGGATGGCAGATTGATTTAACGGGGAGAAAGCTGCATACCCCGACAGGTTGCTCAACCTGTAAATTTTAATGAAACCACCATTAAACGCTCTATAAAAATGCACCCACCCAAAGAACATGGGAAAGGTTCGTCCAGGACCACGGATTAGGTGTCGGCTCTGCTTGACCCCAGGACCAAGCTGTATCTCAGATGTGAGCGGTGAAAATAGATATATTCCAAAAAAAGTAATACAGATCGGGCCATTCTCTTGCAAGAAACCCTCAAGACTGGAGCAACCGGGACCTGAAGGTTATAAGATATCGGAGGCCACACGGAACAATGTTGTAAATTACCGCCTGAAATGTATCAAGATATCAGATGCGACACCAAACGAGCCCGAACTTACCGTTGGTCCAGAACAACAGATCCTTGGTGTTGGAGACATTGTTAGTCGGCCAGAACCTTCCATCTCGTTAACGAATTCTGAAGTGTCAATGGCATCGTAGAGATACCAGAAGAAGAGCTTGCGGGTCTCATTTGGGTCGCCAGAAATGGGCATCAATCCACTCCAAGATGGGCCAGCGTCAAAATTTACTGATGCATGCGTCAGAACGCGAAGCCTGAGACATCGTCTAGCAGATACCGAGGGGGATTTTCGTTCCATCAACAAAGAATTGTTCGGCAGCAGGATTGGAGAACGTGATGGATGACTGCCGCTTAGCAGGGGCCGATGAGGGGATATTCATTGGACCAAGGAAATCACCCAGCCGCTCAAGTTGTTCGCGCTGAATGTCCATTGCATCCTCCAGGCCCTCCATCGCACCACCGAAGGAGTGGGCGCTTTTGAAGGCATACGAGCATACGAGAGCAAGAGAGAAGATGAAACGCCGCATTGTGAGCGAAGGTGGTGGTCTGTCAGAAAACCCCGCTCATTTTATACGCAGTAGCTAAATTAGAAATTTTGCATGCGCCATCGAAAGGAAGAAGGAGCATTCGAAGGAGCGCGTATCACATGGTCCTTGGAGAAGGAGCGATTGTCGATGGCGAACGGAGAAACCCTCCGGTAATGTTGACCTCAGAGAGCCTGAGAGGCGCGGCTTTAGGGCAGAAACGACGGATGGGCAAGAAGAAATGGTCGAAGAACAGTTGAGTTGTCCGTCTAATGCGATTTGGGTCCCAATACACGCTTCAAACTCCCACAGAGTGGAACAAGCGCATGCTATGCCGAGATAACGAATGGGTCGGCCCGCAAGGGGACGAAAGAAGAACGGGAGAAGGAGGTCCGCTGAAGCGTGTGGCGCGGAATGACAGTTTCATGACTTCAATGGAGGAAGAACTAGAAAAACAAAGCACAAAGGAAAGTGACAATTGTTGAACGACTCGGAAGAACCCGAGTCGGAATGATCGGCATTAATCACGTGGCGCCAAGCTCTCTCGGCAGCGTCGCTCATCTCTCGCGCTGAAGCTCTACGGTAGGAGCAGCCTGTACTTCAAGCGTACAGCTCCGGTATCTGGTGCACCAGCTAGATCAAGCCCTCTACGACTGATTTTTACGACTTTACGACCTTTCAATTGCTCGGATATTCACTTTACGACCCACCATGAGTAATTCGACCAATGCCTGTCCTGTGAAAACAGCAGAAAGCGCACCATCTCTGTTCCAGAATGGCAATCTGGTTTTCCAAGGTAAGCCATAAACGATGAGCTGCCTGCAGAATCTCATTTAATTACAGCACACCATGTACGTCAGGCGAGTACGTTTTGGGCTGCTTTAACATCTGGCGCTCCAGGTTGGCTGGCTTGTTGCGGGATTCTTCACTGTAGTTGCAACCATCACTTCATTCTGGCTTGTGAACAAGCACCTGGTGTGGTATACTGGTGTACGTTCGTCATCTCCGTAGTCTGCCCAAGCTGACCCCACATTTAGAAAAAAGAACAGCGCTGTAATTTTCCTGGACATGCCCCATCCTCCCCATGTTGGCTCATCTGGGGTTTTTTCTAGATATCGTTCGACTGCTCTTCATGGTACCCCTCTATGCCATAATCAGTCTCGCTTCATATCTGTGGTGGGTATGTAGCTTCAGTTTTCTGGTGCTTATGACGCTGCTTGACACCATTGTTAGAACCATTCAACCCCGCTTCTGCTCATCCGTGACGCCTACGAATCGACCGTATTGACAGCTTTCTTTTACCTACTTCTCACATATCTTTCCCCAAATCCGGATGATCAGAAGGCCATATTTCACAAGGTCGGCTTGTCCCGAGCAGCCGATGCAGAGGCCCTCGCGAAAGGCGAAGAGCCCAAGAAATGGATGTTCCCCTTGGGGTTCATCAAAGCCAAACCAGCCGTGAGTACACGCCAACATTTGAGACTCTTCACTCACATCGGGTTCCAGGACGGTTTATATTTCTTGCAGATGATGAAATGGGGCGTCCTTCAATATTGTGTTATCAGACCAACGTGGGCTTTATTTACATTCTTGGCGAACCAATGCTAATACTTCTTTCCAGGACGACTCTGGCTGCCGTTGCCCTCAACTACATTGGTTGGTACTGTGATGGGTCTTTCAAGCCTCAATTTGGATACGTCTATGTACGCGTTCGGTTTCTTTTTCTCCAACGACTCTTACCCAAGTTCAGATCACTGCCATCGTGTCAATATCTGTTTCGATCGCTATGTACTGCCTAATTCAGCTGTACATGCCTATCTCGGCATACCTGGCCCCGCAAAAGCCTCTGTTAAAGCTGTTTGCAATCAAGGCTGTTGGTGAGTGGTACGGAATCTGTTGATCTCCTCATAATGACCAAATATTTTCAGTCTTCCTAACCTTTTGGCAATCGACAATGCTTTCTGGTCTCAGCTTAATTGGGGTGGTCAAAGATGTGTGTTTCCGTTCTTTTTTAGATGCTATTCTCAACCTAGCTTAGACCACATACATGACGGCGGAGGACATCAATATTGGATTCGCTGCCTTGCTGGAGACTTTTGAAATGATGTCCGTGAGCTCATGGTCACCCCCGCATCCACACTGACTTGCCGCACAGGCTCTTCGCATTTCTCCATCTCCGCGCATTCACGTACAAGCCGTACAAACCATTTCACGATCCGAAATCGAAAGCACCACCACCCACACAGACGCCTCGGTGGCGCTCTCTCGGTCACGCGTTCGACTTTCGAGAGACCTTCCGTGAGATTCGCGCAGGATGGGTTTACATCATGGACAAGATGCGAGGGCGAGAGCCTGCTCCAGACTACGGAGCGCGACGGATCGCCCATTACGAACGTGTTTTCGAGCGGCCCAGGCAATCTCATCTCCCCATAAACAAGGATTTGGGTGAGACCGATGCCGAGAAAGGGCTTTTATTATCGCCATCGAGTGTTAAGCTGGAGACTCCGGCATGGTTGGAAGTACCTGGGCGTAATAGACGCGAGAAAAGCGAGGCTCTCGAAGTGCAGATTGAGAAGGAACTCGAACGACGTGGCTACGGGTCTCGTACGTGCATTCTCATCTTTTTCCGCCCCCGTTGACGGTTCTCCGCAAAAGATATCCCGGGTCGTGGACATATCGGTCCGGCTCACGAGGCGGACGGTGCTCCCGGCCATAAACCTCAGCGCTCATGGTGGCGTAGCGCATACAGCCGCGTTTCTCAGTCTGGTCGAGAGCCTGAAGACGAGCAACGGTTGACGCCCCAGCCTTCGAAACAGAGGAAATCCAAGTCAAAGTCTCGGCCAGCAGGGTCCCGAGACTTTGGTGCGGATCGGAGTTTGCTCTTCGGGCATGATTACGAGTTTGACGACCCTCCGCCTCAACCTATCTTGAGTCCGTATCGAAGCCGTCGACAAGATCAGCAACGGTCTCCTCCAGTGGAAGACCACTTGGATACCCTTGCCCCGCTGTCCGGTTTCCGGGGAAATCGCAGCTCTCAACAAACGCGCCAGTCGAAGCAGCGCAGTTCCAACAACGCGAATCCTTCTCAACCGCCGCCTAGGCCGTCCTCCCGGCCCGTACAATCGACCTCGCAGCCTCCGTTCGCTCGCTCCGACAGCCTCTTGGGCAGGGTGTTCCCTCCAAGTGCGAGCACCCCGTCTTCGGTTGATCAGCAT
The DNA here is from genome assembly GCA_029282495.1 of Mycena albidolilacea. NCBI lineage: Eukaryota > Fungi > Basidiomycota > Agaricomycetes > Agaricales > Mycenaceae > Mycena > Mycena albidolilacea. The sequence continues at coordinate 371,125 of JARIHO010000014.1, read as the reverse complement.
GGCAGTGATAGTGGACGCTCGTTGCCTTCTACGTCTGCGCACGGCGTTCCGCCTTCCCGGATGACGCCGAGAGGCCGTTTGATCCTCACCACACCTCAGATACTGGGAAAGCAACCGCAATTCAATCAGCCTGTAAAATATACCACCCCGGCGCCGCTGCGAGCACCGCCTGCTCGGTCGGAGGAAGCGCTACATTTCCACGTAGCAGCGCCGCCTGGGGGATGGATGGCGCAAGGCTCTGATATTCGCGAACATGCGCTGCCCAACGAGCGACCCGTGCTGACATTGAATACGGCCCCCGATGGGTTGATTACGTCTCCTTTGTCCGACGATTTTGTTGGACATGACTTCGATCCGCCAGTGCCTCGGCTACCAGACTCTTCGCAGAAGGCGAAGCGGCACAGTAACCCACAACGGCCCTCTTCAGGTTTACGTCGCCAGTCTGCCCAGATATACTCACCTGACTCTCCGTCTCGCCGAGGACGTCGTCAGTCTGTCGACGTCACCTCCCCTCAGATCCCCGAAACCAGCTATACCCCGCCAACATCGAACCCCCGAAATCAGGACCGACATGGAAACCGTCGCCAGTCTGCTCCACTCGACGCGACCTCATACCCATCATTATATCACGAGCAGGAACTTCGTTCAGGCTATCAAGTCGGGAACATGCGCAGTGATCTCACGCAGCCTTCGCATTCTGGAACCCTCTTCGCCGGTAAATACCCAACCATAATGCCCTCAAGTCGTGAGCTGCCGAGGGCAACCCCAGGTCTACCCCAGCCTCCGAGCCCCACCCAGCCTACGTACGATCCTTACTCTGCAGTTGTTGCGGCCTCGCAGTCCAACTATGACTTGCCTCGCCAAGAAGGAAGGCGGGCGCACCGACCACAAAGCGGAGAACGCACCTCGCGTTCGAAGGACTATATGACTTCTACGAACAGATCATGACTATTCACGACTACCGCACGACTGAATGATAACGCACTAATGATTTATTTATTTTGTTCCATGGTTCTTATATCATTATTACTCATCTTTAAATATATAGCTTCCTAGTAGCTTTTGGACTTGAATCTCATTGTACAATTTCGGCATACATATCACATCCTATGTAGCTCTTTGATATACCATTCGTCTTCATTAGCTCTATGCGGCATGACCTTTCGAGATTTGAGCTCCGGGTCGGACGATTTCCTTTTTGAGCCACTACGCCCGGTTCCTAAACAGGGAATTCTCATGGGTTCCTGTGAGTCACTTGAGTCAAGAAGAGTGAGAGCGGTTAGCAAATATCTATTGAATCAGCGATTCCGAGAACCAGGGAAAAAAATTACGTTGCACTCAGAGAATCCGAGTTTTGGCCAGACAACGAGATGAAGACTGACTCATACACTGGAGATTTCCAATCAATTTTGTAAGCGTACATTTATTTCCTACTTTGTTGTTATACTAGCTACTTACGGTACGACCACCCCAACTGGTCATAAGTCCAGCCAAAGACTGTACCGGGTTTGTCGTCAAACACGAGAAGTGATTTGTGCATGTTCGGCATTTGATGAAGCCCGTCTATAATCTCCATGTCATCCTTTGAAAGCGGGACCAACTTCACAAAATATAAATATTTTCCTTGGAAAAGAGTGGTGTCGAGTCTCACCGTAATGTTAGCGAGCATTCGCCCCTCGTCCTCGCTTTTCGGGACAACAATAGTGCCGCGCTGGACAGCCCAACTGAGAACGACTTGGGCGGGAGAAGCCTTGTTCTTCTCGGCGACATCCTGGACCATTTTATCCTCCATAAAGATTGTAGATCGACCTGAAATGAAGCTCAGCTGGTGAAATAAGTACGGTATGACCAAGTTCACCAAGGGGTGAATACGCTGTCAAAAGAATCCCTTTAGCCTCGCAGAAGGCCTTGAGTTCATTCTGGGGAAGGCAAGGGTGCAGTTCAACTTGGTTCGTCGCAGGTATGATTGAGCAGTGCGGTAAGAGCTGTTCAAGTGTCTTGATCGAAAAGTTTGAAACACCAATTGATTTGACTTGACCTTCCACAAGGTCAGAATTTGGTCAAATTATGCGAAGAAGTAAAGCACCAGTTTCCAAGAGCTTTTCCATTTCCTTCCATGTTTCGATGAATGTAGGATGCTCTTCAGGGCCCAGAACTTTGCCTGGAGCTACAATTGATTCTTGCACCCAAGAGCAATGGAATTGAACCATACCGTCGAGGAATCCTGAGAGCAAAGGTGTGAGTGCGTGTGTGAGCGCGTGTGAGAGCGCTACCTTGCGGCCAGTGCATAAGGTATAAATTGATGTACGGAACACCGAGATTCTTGAGTGACGCTTCGAACGCCTCCTTCACCCTGTGATGGTCCCCGCTGTAGATGAACGTCTTAACCCATAGACTGTAGCACGCAAGAACTGGTTATACCCTAGTTTAGTTGTGAGATAAATTTCCTCGCGCGGAATGCCGGAATCCCGAATGGCTTGTCCAACATATTCTTCGTTTGCATATCCAGAGGCCTCCAGATAATTATTCAACGAATCCATGCTATACGCTTTCTGTAAACTTACCGTATCGAAATGACGATACCCACACTGCACAAGGTTTAGTGGAATAGACTGAGCGTTAAAAAGGCCGCACCTTCAAAGCAGCCAAACACATCTGGTACACACGCTCTCCACCACCAGGAGTACCCATCCAACAACCCATCCCGATTGAAGGAATTTTGGTTCCATCGTTCAAAGTAAAGGATGGGATATTAGCTGCCATAATCTGAGTTTGTGTGAGTGAGGGCAATGAATCAGATTCAGCACCCCACGCGCCAGTCTAATTATATGGACACGGGCTGCCGGGCCGGAACTTCGCGGAACAACTGCCATCCGATTTAGATACGAGATAGGGGTGAAAATAAGGGCTATTGAGGTACAACGCCTCCCTTCGTCATATTCCAACCCAACCATTCGTATTTCCATCCATAAACGCTGCCTGCCGAGAGTAAGTTAGATGGTGAAGTACCAGAGCAAGCACAGAAGTACAGTCGTCGGCATGGAATTCCACAAGAGATTTATGCATCCCCGGTTTCAAATGAAATGTTCCGATTTTGTGCATATCTTCCTCGGATAATTTCACCAGCTAATCTCGCACATGAGCCAGGGAGAGAATGCGTGGCGAAAGAAATCACAGTTATATTGGCGAGCATCCTGTTCTCGTTCTCGCTCTTGGGGACAACAACAGTACCTCTTTGAACTCCCCAGCTGAGAATGATCTGTGCAGGTGTGACTTTGTACTGCACAGCAAGATCGCGAAAGAAAGGTTGTTCTGCGAAAAAGGTTTTAGATCGGCCTAGTTGCAGAAAGGTTACGCCTGAATCAAGATATGCGAGACACGCTAACCTAATGGCCTGGTTACAGATGAGCTGCGGATAAACTAGGATGAAAGAGCCACAAACGAGTACGCGGTAAGTAAGATGCCTTTGCTGTCACAATATGCCTTAAGGTCGTCTTGAGGAAGACACGGATGCAGTTCTACTTGATTGGTTGCTGGCACGATTGAACATTGCGACAAGAGCTCTTCAAGCGTCTTGATAGAGAAATTCGATACTCCGATTGATCTTACTTTCCCTGCTGCTCGTAAGATGCCGAGCCAAAATGGAAAAGAAAATAGGGCTACCAGTCTCCAGCAGCTTTTCTATCTCCTTCCACGTTTCCACAAACGTGGGGTGTTCATCGGGCGGGAGGGCCATGTTCGGTGCATTTATCTGACTAAAATCGATGTCTGAAAAGTAAGGTCAAGCGCATAAACGAAAACGAGGTCGGCATTTCAAACCTCCCGTGCTTGCCTGCGGCCAGTGCAAAAGAAAGAGGTCGATGTACTGAACGTTCAGGCGAGTGAAAGACTCCTCGAAGGCCTCGCATACTCGGTGATGGTCACCATTTCTATTGTAGGAGTGAGTTCCACGCTCAGAAGGTGCACTGGAAACTCACGCGAGTTTAGTGGTAATATAGAACTCGCTCCTAGGGATACCCGAGTCGCGAATAGCATCCCCAACCTGCTGTTCATTTCCGTAACCTGTCGCCTACTCTCGTAGTAAGATTTCGGGGGCGTATACAGCATAACAACACATACTGTGTCGAAATGGCGGTAACCGGCCTGTGGCAGAGTCATCTACTTGTGCTGCATCGGTTCGGGACTCACCGTACTTTGATTGCTTTGCGGCACATGTCGTGCACCTGTTTCTCAGTAAAAGCTCCTCCGCCCATATAACAACTTCAAAGCATCGTCAAACATCAGCAGACCACTGCTTCGTTAACTGACCCCATGCCGACTGAAGGTATCGTAGATCCATCTTTGAGCTTGAACAAGGGAATTTCTGCAGCGCTCATGATGGTTTGCTACGACTGAATACTTAGACGTTTCTTGATCATGATGGAGAACGTCTGACAATATAGGCTATCAGGACCGTGCGAATCCAGACATAACAACCTGAGTGGATATCGGGTCCAGACGGGGCGAAATTAACAACCGCAGGCCGTAATGCTAGTCGTTGTCGGAGATCAGACAAGTCGAACTTGAAGGTTGAACTTCGAAGAATAAGCACGGTCACGTTTTGATTTTATGACCATTTTAAGTGTCCATGGTCCCAACGGCGCGATCAGAACATACGATACGGACAGACATATATTTTGATTATACAAATCCAGAATAGCTACTACAACGATGGGTATGCAAATTCGAAAACAGCTACACGGGTGTGATACGAAAACAACTTGAAGGGTGGGTGGGTGATGCGGATACAGTAGTTTGAGAAGAAATAAACGAGGCGACGGGTGTAGCGCGGGATGCAATGCAGTGGTCCAAACCGGGTAAAGATCCGGGAGATGAAGAGTGTAGCTGAGGATATCAGTCCGCGTGCTCTGGAGTAGTACAAACACTCAAACGTGTGAGGCCGAGACATCCCTTCTCCAACCTCACAACATGGCCAGCGATAGGCTCGGACTCTAAATTATTGATCGCGTATTCGGCGTGGACGACGCGCCGGGCGTTAATTTTGTGGAGAACCATTCTGGTCTCAGCGACCTCGGATGCGGAGCGGTCACGTTTGCTAAGTCGAAGGGTGCTGGAAGGAGGAGAAGAGGGTTTGTGCTCAACATGCAGGGCTTTTTCGAGAACAGTGGGATCGACCAGCGGAGCAGCGACGTCTAAAAGTTCCTGGCTGATCTCGGGTTTGCCAGCCACACGGTCGTGTTGCTCTGGGGTAGTCGGATTGAAAAGGTTGACGCAAAAGTCGAGAGATTTTTGTAGTTCGGTCTGGGAGAGGAGTTTCCCCATGTCTGACGCTCCTTGGATGACTGAAGATGCGTCAATAGGAATAATTGTGCAGAGTGCGGAACGCCAACCTGGTCTTAGAAACGAGAATGCCCTGTCGAAATTGTCTTCATCGATATCCGACAAGACGTCGGCACTTTGCGAATTTCGAATTTGCATGTACGCGCTCAAGACCACGACTTGAAACCTATTTATTGATCAGGGCTGAATCGGAATTTGATGAAGGTATCGCACCTGGTGTAACTCGTTGAGACACGCTTCGTGTGCCAATCGGCGGCAATGGATTCAGTGCAATCGCCACGAATGGACGCACATATCGTGGATGCCGCCGACAAAGCCGAAGTGAGAGCGAGATGAACGCCCGAGGAAAAGAACGGGTCAATCTGTTGCTGAATTAGATATAGAACGCAGAACTGCACACGTTACTCACGAACGCTATGAGAAACAATGTCAGCCTGGTGATTTGGAACTATGAACTCCAGACTCACCTCCGGCGTCTCCGATTATCCGGTAGCCACAGTCAGCGTACGAAGGCGCGGAGTAAGAGAAGTCGGTGGCGCTTTTGACACTGCCAACTTCCATTACCGCGACACCGAGCAGTTTGGCTACTCCAGGTGCGAGGAGAATGTTACACAAATAGCGATTAACCATGATAGATTCGGTAGGATTGGGGATAGACGAAGGCAGGAAATAGGTTGGTTCGGCGGGCTGCTTCATCTTGTCGTTATAGATCTTCTGGTTCATAACCACGCCCACCGACGTCCGCCCGTTCGCCAAGGGAATAAACCAGGCCCTACGCGAGCGTGAGTACGCGTCCAAAGGCAAAGATAAGAATAAAACTAACCACCCGGATTCATCTTGACAGAGAAGCAATGACGTTAGCATCTGAGCGACAGGGAAGCGAGGGAACGAATACAAACCCGTTAACGCCTCGAACCAAGGTGCGCCTTCCCTGGACGTACCACCACCGTAAATCCCAGCGCCGGACCAGTAGCCCCAGCATGCGACATTCTTCAGAGACGAGTTGAAATGTCGATTTTTCAAATAGCCGGTTGACATCAACCCAGCTCGTCCGCTCGCATCAATGAGATGGGTGAATGTTGTGGTACCGGTAACAACATCCGATTCTGGCGCTGGCTTGCTGGGGAATATGGGCGTAGTAGACGTGGTCGGAGAGGCCGGAGGAGAGAGGGGGGTCGGGGGTGGGACGTGGGACCAGGACACAGAGACGGGGCGTTTCGAGTCGACAGAAGAGAAAGAGATCGATGTGACTTTGGTTTGTTCGTAAACGGACGCGCCGGAAGAGCGAGCATGATTCATTAAAAGGTGATCGAATTCAGAACGGACCTGGAACACAGCTCTTAGAACCACCGCACGAAAACGAATAGCTGCATACTCACAACGTTGAAAGCGGCGTTGTCAGTACCGAGGGCCATAAAGTCGGTGTCTGCATTTTTATTAGCGCATGCGACTGGCCGAGAAAGAGACTACGCGTACAGCCCTCGCGCTTGTATTGGTCTTATGTCCAGATCAGTGGGTGGGCCGAAATTAACAGCCGAAGACTTACTGAATTTAATCGCAGAGCCCGGCTTGTTTGACAGCGGCGTCAACGGAAGTAAATCGACCGAGGAATTGCGACTCTACCTTGTGCACAAACCCATGACTGGCAAGTTTTTCGTCGGCTCCAATGAATCGCATGTAGTGTCGAACGGACGGAATCAAACTCTCGCCTACATGGTACCGAGGAAACTTGGCAGACTCGAGCACGGTGACCGAGATCCCTTCACGGGCCAGAACAGAAGCGGCGTAGGATCCAGCAGGACCACCTGGCAAGCGAACCGACGGTCAAAAAAGTAAGAAATCGTGGAGCAGGTGCGGTATACCTCCTATGATGAGAACTTGGGCATTCTGAAGACGCGTGAGTACACAAATCGAAAGGAAGAAAATTAAGAGCAGTACCTTAGGGGGTAGGTTGTATGCGGGAGCAGCCATAGGAAGAGGATTTGGAGGTGGAGAGAGACGAACGCGGGACGACGCGGCTTTATAGTGTCGACCGGTATCCTCACCGGATGTTCGGCGCGGAATTCCATGCTTGATAAATTCGGTCAGTTTCTTTCCAAATTGAGCGACGCGTCCTGGCTTGTCCTCGAACTCAATTCTCGCTCACCCAAAATCCTGGAAAAAGCACAGTCAAGGAAAAATACCATTAACCTGAAACGCTACAAGCTTCTTCCTCAGTTCCTTGCTTCTTCTGTACGTCGCTCCCGTGCCACGCGAGCTGAGAATCCACTCTTCGGTGTGCCTTGATTTCAGCTTATACCTAGATTTCAAAAGGCAGTGCTTGACGGAATCCGCCACCAGCCCGGGCAACTGGTTTCTTGTCCATTGACGTCCCACAGGTTTTTCCAGTGCTGCCAAGACCAAAACAAGCTTGTTGTGTCGCTCACCGCTCTTGCTAATATCCTGCATTCCGGTTCCCAGCCTCTGAATTCACCGTCCTGCGTCACATACATTCGTCGTAAGGTTACAAACCTGCCTCCCACGTGGGTTAAGCGCAGGGCGCTTTCATATCATCCTTCGGTGGCGTTATATAAAAGACTCAACCTCGGCCGGTGTAGAAGCACAGGAAAATCAAACTAGCGTGGTGTGTGTGGCGTTCCATCTCGCTCCATTCCGGCTTGGAAAATCGTCCGAGGAGATGGATAAGAAAAAACTCGGCCACGGATATTCTCCAGGTTCATTCGAAATTTCCATGCTGCTGAGCTAAAAAAAACAAGTCGAGTCGGTTTTCGCCCCTCCTTAGTATCGCCAGAAGACTATTTCTTGAAGATTGTCCCGATACCATGTGTGTAACTCGGCGCTAGCACGTACATCCTGAAAGGTCGGGGAATTTTATTCAGATGCCATTGAATAGATTGACTACATTCTCCAGGCCGAACGTAAATGCACGGTACTCCATGGGCCCGGGGGCGAAAGAAAAAACTTCGCCGTCTTTCTGTGTACCGACGGAGCCTTGGCGCAAAATTCTTTGGTTGAAACAGTACGGAATCCGAGGGAAATTTGAGTCCAGAAGGATTCGGGAAACTCCGTGCGTCTCCAGCGACGTGGGTGAATACAATGGAGTGGATGTTTCGAGCCGCGGCGTGTAAATCGACTCCTCCGTTCGTGAGTCTTGACCGTGTCGATGATGGGAAGTAACCGTCGCTCGGAGCTCCCCCACCACCTTCACCAACGTCCAGCACCCATCAGTGGGAACATGGAATTGAACACATTCGAGACTGATCAGGACGTCCTCCGAGATGGCCAAACTTGACCCGAGACCGAGAGCGCTGTCATTGCCGCACAGGATCGACGGGGACGGAAGGAAGGTCGGAAGCCTGCTCGGTGCCTAGTCTAAACGGTTCTGGCAGCTACCGCGACGGCGGTGACGTTGATCCCGACGTTCTTCCATCGCGTGCGCTTCCGAGGCTTCCTTCGATCCACATGGCGGCCCAATTGACGGTTCCGTCGACCACGCCCCTTTAAGGCCGTTGACCTTCAGGAAGCCGTTGGCGGATGTGTGGTCAAAAACAAAAGTCGAAATGATTCGCGGCTGCCGCTCAAGTCAGCAGAAAGCGACCGACGGGCACGTCGGCCCGGGACCTCTCCAGAATAGGGGCTATGCACAAATACCATCGGCTATGGTGGAAAATGCGTCGCCTTTGAAGGATAATTTGACATATAAAGTGGGAATACCCAAGCAGCACTAGGATTGACGAGAATAATGATTCAAATCGACGACAAGGTGGATATTACGAGCATATAAGAAGCTCAGCTCGCAGTGACGTGCCAACCTCGTTGCGACCTCGCAACTTGGAACTTTGTTGCCTCCAGTTCGCGCCAGTTCTGAATGAGCCTCATCCACCTTGTTCTGTTCCGATTCAAGGCTGGTCCAGAGGTCGTGCAAGATGTGCTCTAGTGCAATTTTTCTTTCCATATGCAAACTCATAATCTGGCAGGTTTGCAAACGCATGCTCGATCTGAAGGAGAGCTGCATACATCCACAATCTGGAAAACCATACATCAAGTCGCTGACTGGCGGAAAAGATAACTCGATCGAAGGGAAGCAGGTGTGTTGGACAAGACCTCCACTGTGATTTTCTAACGCGAAGAAGGATGGCATCGAGTATGCCTTTGTCGTTGAATTTGAATCAACTGCAGACAGGAAGTACTACGTCGAAACGGATCCCATACATCAAGCCTTCAAGAAAAGCATCGAAAATGTCGTCGAGAAAGTCATTGTGGTGGACTACACTGTTGGACAATTCTCCAAGCCGGAGTGACTCTGAAACGTGTCTCCGGCGGCGACATCTCGGGGGATCTGTCCCTGCCCTGAGTTTCCATTCCAACTCGCACCAGAGAGCATGTGTTGTATACCAAACGTGGTCTTCGGCTTTGTGTCTTCACCGCACCAAGGCAAGTAAGATGACGAGGATGCTTATCCGAGATATTTCTTCCGCCGTTGTGCGGCAGAACGAGTACTACTTGTGATTCAGCCGGAGATAGGAATGTCTCTGAGTGCGAAGGCTGGTTTCAAGGGAACACGATGCAGTCGACGGCGTTGTAGAACAGAATCGGAAGTGTGGCGGCTTGTAGCCCGCGGCGTGAAGTAAAAGGCCATCGCCCATAGACCCGTCGTCGAGGGTAATTGAGAAGCGTGTAGTCCTTTCCGCAACAGATCGAAATGTTTTCTTTCTGCCCGCCATCCGCGAATTGCAAATTTTCAGCGCGTCAGCTCTGGCCGGCTGGTTATTGCTCGATATCAGAGAAAAATAGTGAACAAAAATGGCCATGGACGTTCATGATTAGAAAAAGAACTGGACGCCTATTTTTGATCCGGAACGCCATTACAGCGAAATGACCTCGGTTGAGCTTGAACTGCTACTTTCCACTTCTCTTTATCGACTCCTTGGCTGTCTTTTCATCGCTGGGTACAAAGCAGCGAGATTATCACATGGTCCTCGTCAAGCGAACGAAAACATGGGCAGACCCAGACTCAGCCGCTCACCACGCTCCGGCGGATGAAGCTCTGGAGGAGACCGCTAATGTCCTCAAAGCTGAAGTCCAAAAACTCAAGAAACCTAGACCTATTTTTGCGATGCGCAGGGTCCTGTTTCCACTGGGCATCTTCCTTGGCGCGCTCCTTGCATTCGTACGAAATAAGGCACTATGGGTGTCGCAAAATTCTCACTCGCGGCCTGTTTTTGTAGGCCCTCATCGAGCCGCGCGACATACAGGACCTGCACGCTCATCTCTCGCTTCTTCTTGGAGAGTACGAGCTCGCCATGCCAGAGATTCCGGGCCTCGATCTCCGGCGCGTCGAAAGCGAATGGCAGCGCCTTCGCAGCAACATCCCAGAGGTCTGGAAATTCAACGTCGACGGCCGCGAATTCCAGGTCGGCGAAGCCATAAGCGCCCGCGGACTCTCCGCCCACTACCCTGTTGTCCTTATCCCCGGTATCATTTCCACCGGCCTGGAGTCGTGGTCCACTGAGCCAGAATATAGACCATTCTTCAGGCAAAAAGTGTTGTATTCCTCGATATTGTTCTGGAATTCACTAATAATACGCCAAGGTCTGGGGCGGCTTCAACATGCTTTCTCTTGTCACATTCAACCGCGACAAATGGATGTCAGCTATGATGCTCGATCCCGTCACCGGCCTTGACCCTCTCGGCGCCAAAGTCCGGGCCGCAGAGGGTATCGACGCTGCCAGTAGCTTCATCCAAGGGTACTGGATCTGGTGCGCACCCTTCCTTCGTATGCCTCGATTTACTATTTCATTCATTTTTTTCTGATGTGGTCCAGGGCTAAAATCGTTGAAAATCTTGCCGCGGTCAACTACGACACGAACAACCTGTATCTGGCGCCGTATGTTGTTCAAGTAGTTCAATATCTATTCCTAAAACACACCAAGATACGACTGGCGCCTCTCGTACTACAACCTCGAGGAGCGCGACGGGTACTTCTCCCGGCTCAAGACAACCATCGAGGGTTTCAAGCACCGCCAGAAGAGAAAAACTGTCATCGCCGCGCACTCGATGGGTGCTACCGTGCGTGCACATAGTCTTTCCGTCTACTTGTCGTTCACTCACGGCGCGTCATAGGTTTTGCTGGTACGTAGCTCCCTGGTTGGTGTGAATTAATCTTGTTTTGAACGAATATGTAGTACTTGTATGTCTGGTCTCGCCTCCACAACGCAGCCAGCTAATACATGGTCAGCTTCAAGTGGGTTGAATCACCCGAGCATGGCGGCGGTGGGCCCGACTGGGTTGAGGTGCGTAAATCAGCCTGTCATAACTGCGTCACCGACACTGGCAACAGAACCACATCGAGGCATACATCTCGATTGCTGGCACGCATCTAGTGCGCTGCGCCGTTTCCCTGTTAGCGCCTGTTGACCAACCTGAGTCTAGGGCGTAGCGAAAGCGATGGCAGCCTTCCTTTCCGGTGCTTCTCTCTACACCGCTCGGTGCCACGACACTGATGCATGATATCGCGTAGGGGAGATGAGGGACACGGTACAGATGAATGCCGCGAGCGCCTACGTGCTTGAGCGCTTCTTCTCCCGTGCGGAACGCCAGAAGCTCTTCCGCTCCTGGGCAGGCAGCGCCAGCATGTGGGTCAAGGGCGGCGACGCGATCTGGGGCACGCCTTCGGGCGCACCGGACGACATTCCCGGTTCCAATCACACACATGGGGACCTAATCGCGTTCCGTGGGCCGCCTTCGCCGCCGCCGGGGGGAGCCAGCAATGCGGGTGTAGAAGTTACAACGCGCAACATGACCGTCGACACGGCAGGCGACTGGATACTACAGCACACGTCGTCGAGCTTTCAGGTGTGTGTGCACCGGATATGGGACTCCGTACAAGGCCGATGGACTGTGTAGAAAATGATCGCCACGAATTTCTCGTTTGGTATCGAGCGGGACGAAGCGGTGCTCAAGGCGAATAACGCAGACCACACCAAGTGGTCGAACCCCCTTGAAGTGCAGCTCCCGCTCGCGCCATCGATGAAACTGTACTGCGTTTATGGACACGGGAAGGTTCGTACACGCAGTGCTGCTATTTGTGTTGCTTAGCGCTAACCCAGGACTGGTACAGGAAACCGAGGCAAGTTACCTTCATGTCCCATGTGACTGAATGATTTGACCGTCGCACAGCGCTCCTACTGGTACGCGCACGGTAACGAGTACGATGAGATGGCGGACAGCGCGGCCGGTGTAGAGCCACAATGCGTCGACCCGGCCGACGGCGCGTGTACGGCACGAACACCGTTCGACACGCCGCTTCTACGCAAGAGCTGGATTGACGCCGAGTATACGGATGAAACATTATACCCGAGGGTCCGCAACGGTGTCAAATTGGGCGAGGGCGACGGGACGGTGAGCCTGGTAAGTCTTGGAGCGATGTGCGTCGAGGGATGGACTCGCAAGCGGTGGAACCCTGCTGGGATTAAGATCACCACTGTCGAGGTGCGAGTTTGATTTCTTTTTCCAGTTTTTTATCGTCAAACTAACTGAGGGACAGCTGCCACATCGACCTGTGCCTTCGATTCCACGCGGGGGCGCAAACACCAGTGAGCACGTAGATATCCTTGGATGTATGTGTTCAGCCGTATGTCCCATGCTAAAATCTGACATTATCGTGTTCAGCGACAGGCCTAAACGAGATTATCCTCAAGGCATGTTTTATGATTGATCAATGATTGATGCAACCTACGGCCCTAACACATAGCTCAGGTCGCAACCGGTGTGGGGGACGAGATTACGGACAGCTTCGTTTCGGACATACGCGAGTACGCGCGCAAGATGCAATGGGATTAGGTAGAGCTAGAATAGCATTCTTTTTTCGAGGTTGAACGCTCAGTGTAAGCGTGTTGGTCGGCAGCCAGTCGCCGCCTGTTCGGCACGGTCAGCATCAGCGGGACAAAGTGACATATAACGCATCACATCACACTCCTGCCTAAAGCGGCCGAAGTGTTGACTTTACCGTATGTTTCACTTTGGATTGCAGACCGCCGCGGGGGAAGCGTGAGGGAGATTTGTGCAAGGCTTGCCATTGGCCGGGGTTCTAAATTTCCTCATTTGACATTTCCGTCTGCCGTATCAAGCCGCATCCACTGATTCCGAATTTGTAGCAAGTTCAAAGGTCAATCAATTCCCTCGATTTTCTTCGAACTGCCAAAGATACCATCCCCTTCTCAGGATCCTTCAGTCGATTTTCCGTGTTCCTTCTTCTACCATGTTGAACGCTGGTTCTATCGCGGTCATAACAGGTCCGCACTGATCTTTGTGGCGGTATTACTTCCCCAAATCATGTGTTGCGAGAGCGTCTCTGGCTAAGTATAACCCTCTGACCTTCTTCCCTCGCCCCTTCGCTTTGGTCCCGTCTTTCCGACTCTCCCCGTATTGTTGGTCGCCTTGAGGGTGCACTGAGGGTGCACTCCACGTCCAGCTTCTCTCCTGGCAACACGATGCCGTCTTCTGACGAAAAGAGCGCCGATGGTGGCGACGATTCTCCCACCAGCGATCCGTTCCAATCGTCCCCCGCCTCTTTGCACATATACCCTTCTTTGCCTACCTCCCCTACTGTCCGCTTGAAACGGAGCCAAGTCAAGAATGCGTGCACGAATTGCCAGAAAGCTTGCAAGAAATGCGATCCGGCCAGACCGTGTCTTAGATGCGTAAAGTACAGATTCACACCCGAAGAATGTGTGGATTCTCAGGTTCGCACTATCAATTCATTTACCGAGTCGGCTCATGCTCACCAACTTTTCAGAGGAAAGAACGGAAAAAGGGTGTAAAACGAGGGCCTTACAAGAAGCGCGATGCAAAAGGTTGGCTGATTGAATATATGGGTTGTTTTCAACGACTGACATCCTTTTGTATCTTTTGTATGAATTTCAGGCAATAACATTGCTCAGAACGACAGCCTTCCTCAGCCTGACACATCGCCACCGCCCTGCGGTCCAGCTCCTGCCACCTTCGCGGGATCAATGGCGGTCGAATATGCTACTGAAACAAGCTTTTATGGCCAGTTCCCGCTCCTCCCCAGCGACAAATCAGGGTATCTGTACCACCCCCAGTTTTATCTCGCTCCGGTGCTACTGAGCACAGGGCAATGGGATGAAGGCTTCATGTATCCGCACGGTTCTTCCCATTGACTTTCAGGTCCGCGCATGGACAACTATATCACATTGGATATGCCCGCAGATTTTGTATCCAAGATTGCGCCGACTGTGAAGAGATCTGAGTAGGAGGCTCGCGTAAAGAACTGAAGCCACACATTTCGTACCGTATTGAGTTCTATCACTGTCGGATACGCAAGCACACGTCTTCATATACACGTAGACCAATTTTCCCAAAATCCGGCCACTAGGTTGTTAGGTTGGGTTTTAGAGAGTCACGAGAGTTGACGCGTGAGCTGTCCATAAGCTGGCGCTTTTTCTCTGCCTCGCGGGGGATCCACGGAGGTATGAAAAATTGTGGGATCGGCGTTATCGAACAAGATGTCCTGGGTCAGAGTGCTATGATGCAACTTCGAAATCCAGCTCCATTCTGTGGGCAACGTTTTGGGTCTCCCAAAGCTTTTTTGGACGATTCTTCGCAAAAGTTTCGCGGCTGGCCCTTGCTATAGCTGGCAAACGAGAATACGTTGAAATGTAAAGCCAACTCGTCAGCCCGTATCTCGGCCAGAATTTGCTCTTTGCTGTTCGCCAGGACGTCCATTCCAATGTCGACCAAAACTGTGATGGGTGGTTGAGTTTCCGTTTCGGGGAACTTCCGAGTCGTGGCGCTCCCACGTAACGGCCGGCAAACCCATCGTCAATAGTATCGTCAATAGTATCGTCTCCGGCCGCGCATCTAACCACAAGAGCGGTGAGCTGGGGGTCCGATGCAGGGGCTACTTGAAATTCGCGGCGTCGCTCTTGGCCCAGTGCAGTAGGACGTTGGCATAGTCGACAACGTTACAATCGCAGGTGGCCGCCCCCCGGCAAAACAAGTTGGTACAGATTGAATGGAGGCTTGAGCTGGGAGGTGCGTAGATCTCCTTGATACCGCTCTTGACCTTCTGCATCCTGCGAGATGGGTAGATCGCTTCATCGGCCTGCAAGAGTGTTTCCCCTCTCTTCTCTTGTGACTGATATGTTGAAGGTAGGTCGCCCATGGCCAGGCTCGAAACTCGTCCTCCCGACAACAGCAAGAAAACAGTATTCTTCTTTGGACAGAACCACCCCAAATTCGAGGCATGCTGGCCGATGGCATCCTGCGCGAGGAATCTGGCAGTATCCACATCGTTCCATTCGGTCATCCTAGCGGGGTCGCAAAGAGGCGGGGTAGACGCCTGGCGTTCTGCGAGAGTCTAAGCTATCAATCCTGTCTGTAATGAACAGGGTGGTACTGTCCTCGAGTCCTCGGATCGAAAGTCCAACATAACCTTGGACTAGGACGGGCAGAGACGAAATGGTAAGGGGGGATGGCACTCCTGGAACGCGGGATACCGCCAGGGCGAGTACTCGGAAAATCCCCTTTTCCCAAAATGTAGCTGTTCGGCCGCTCTGCTTGAAGTAATATATTGGCAGCGTCGGTCCGCGATTTATCTTATCCATCCCAGTGTATGGTCGTCCTCGAGGCCTCAAAATCTGCATTCCGCACTCTGGCGGCCGCGTATTCTCGCTCGCATCCGCCCACTTGTCTAGCCTCTCGGACTTGGCTCGAGATCTCTGCGCCACAAAGTCTGTTGATTCGTAAGTTTTCACTGGCTGCAAAGATTCATGAGATTGTTTAGTACCCGTCGTCAGTTCATGTTCAGTTTTCCCAAATAACGGACGGCAAGAGCCAGCATGTTTCGACCCTTATTTCATCGATCATAGGGTGAATTCCTGACTCCAAAATTGTTGCTGCTGGTACCGGTGAGGGATCGGTATGGAAGGCATTCGACGGCGCTTCAGAAGTTTGCGGGAGGTGCTGTAAAAATGATGAGGTAAAGAGTGGGAGGGAGGTGAGCAACGAACATCGTTTTGCTTCCAGACAAGACTATGGACACCAGGACTCGCGACGGAATGCAACGATCCAATTGTGGCGCAAACAAATAGAGGGAGCGGTGAGCAATGGAGGCCGTTGAGTCTGGCCACAGGCTCGACATAGGGATAATCGCTTTAACACGATGTATTCCGATCGGACACATTACTGGATGGCGAAGAAAGGTCCAGGAAAAGGTGGGAAAGAAAGGTGAGTGCCTGAGCCTGAGGATGGGTGGCAGCTCCCGAGCGACGAGCGCCGGGTCCCATAATTAAACACGTCGTGGCTGAGAGGATTACAGAAGCCGACAGGGGGCAAGGCTCCAGAACGAGGAGGAGGAGGAGAATTGCCTGCACGGCGAGGTTTTCTAGAGCGTGCGCACTGCGTGGGTTCAGCTTGACTTATGTTGACGCCAAATCTGCATTTGAAATCGGTAGGTAAAACTCGATCAAGCGGAGTTCCAATGGCTTCGAATGAGGGGACCGGCTCTCCTTTGTACTCTCCATATGTTCTCAGAGATATCGGCTCTGTGGTCTCCGAGTATTTACACCGGCACTTATGCTTCAAGACCACCCGCTCGCAGTTCTGGTCCTGCCGGCCGATAGCCTCCTCCTTCTCCCGTGTCATGGTGTCTCGCGGCCTCAGTTGGACCATGGTCCAAGGACATTCCATCAATATTCCACTCGTCCATTGTCAGGTTCTCGAGGCTTTACACACCTCGTTTCTCAAAACTGTCAATTCGTCATGAATACACCGCAGTCCTATTAGCGGAAAACCGGCATAGAATTCTCAGAAAATAGATCTCTGTCTTTCGCCCTTTTTCGTCGGATTCAGGTTACACTCAAAGTTGACAACAGTCCAAAACCTCTGCACTTCATCATAATCGGATATTTCTATCGTTGACGACTCGTCCTGCTCGCGGAACTCAAATCCCTTTTCGCCGACATGTTTTGTGGGGTTGAACCAATGTAGATATCTTCGCACGGACAGTTACCTTAACTCTGGGCCGGTATCTGCCGATGAGCCTTGATCTATTAATGCAGTCTTCTCTCAAGCATCGGAGGGTGAACGACTTGGAACACGCACTGGTTGTCTGGTGCGGTCAATATCTCCGGTTCACAAACCCAATTTCTTAAGTTGACGGATACGTTGAATATTCTCCTAGACTACTTTGTGATGTTTGTGATTACGGGGTGTACAACATATTAGAGAAGTCAATAACCGTTGTTGTGTTATCTGAGAAAAAAAGAGATCCAGCGAATGAGCGCTTAAGCGGCAGAACTCCAAAAATTTAGGTTCGACGAAATAAAATTAACGATCGCTTCGGAAGGCCACCTGGACCTGAGGACCTCTGTGGTCCCTGAAAGGATAGGACTCAGGATAAATTATACCGACGGGGTCCCTTTCGCAACGTGCCGGGTGTAGCTACTAATACATGCGGCCTCGCAGATGTACTTTATTAACTACGCCTCTACCCGGCAACTAGCGACGAGCTAACCCCGCGCCATGGGGCCGTAGATCGCTATAGCTAGCCACCGTGTAAAAGCTTGTAAGGGATTTCACTGAACATACCTCGTCCGGCCAACGTAGTGGATCAGCGTCGAACATTGTAAGGGATGTTATTAGACGTCGTGTACTTTGCGACTTGATGGACAGTATCTCTTCGGAATATGATACATTTTGAGATCGATCGTTGTGGCGTTTGAAGGCCCGATGCTGAGAATGCGTAGCTCGAGGCCCTGCATCCGCCCAAAAAAACGGCGCCGGCATTCCACGATAGCAAGAGAAGCCTCACCAAAGAATAGAGTGTGCTCCACTGTCTCAACTTCGTTACACCTGAAGCGACACAGTCGTCGGTGTCTCGGGACATCCTCACAATAATTACACTGCTTAAGTATACCGCATCGATATCCTCGCCACTGCCAGCGGGTGCTGGCTAACTAAGAGACGTGTCAAAGCCTTTCGATGTCTTGAATTAACCACCAGCTCCAGATAATGGCGGAGGCGAACAGTCAGTGTTTTGGAAACTTGAAGTCGCTCAACCGATACATCGAAAAATGTGAATCGAGATTACGATCTGCGGAATTCCCTTGACGGCGGGGAACTTGGGTGCGATCGAGTGTTCGAAGGAAGGGTCAGAGTCGGGGTACGTGATGACTGTTCAAAAATATATCCATTGGATGTGAGAGTTCTGGAGAGGACGATAGCGTACCGGGAATTATCAGATGCTCTAGATGCAGGCAGATTGCGAGAATGTCTTGTATTTCGGCTCCTTTTTGGCTGGACACACGGTACCATTGTTGACTGTTGACAAAGACCGCCGGCCAAAAACTCAGTGTCCGAATATTTCGCCCGTGAGTTCTGCAGAACACTAAGCAATCTCCCATTCACTTTTGACCTTCCACATGCACAGAAATATGAATGTTTTGAGGCTGGGAAAAATTAGCCGTGCAGCAAGGGAGAGACGATGCTACAGCAGAGCATCGCAAGGTCTCGAGATGGGGAAAGTGTGGATAGGATCTGGGGGGAAGCCACGAAAGTGGCTGAAAGATGGATTGAGAGTGAAATGAGGCCGGATGATAGGTGGCCGAGGTGTTCGTGAATGGCGGTGTGATCCATTGTTCAAGGTGTGTGACTCATCGCCTTGAAAGCAATTGGAATAGGAAAATGTGAAGGCGACTCAGCAAGATAGACGACAACCTGGGTGCACGCGCGATCCCGGCATCTAGGTCATTCCGGAAGACCGCAGAGTACCCCATGTGAGCGAGGCAATAAATGTCAACTTGAACCTTCTTGATCATCGAGCCGAAGTCCAGCGACGTGTGATTTTGCAATGTGCGAACCAGGGCAGAAACCTGGCAGACATTTCGGAAACCGATGCTCTGGTATAGCATGTCGAGCATAATATTCGGGATCCGGGTCGATAAATGCATGGACCGGCGGATAGTGGGAAGAGCGATAGAAAAGGGCGGCGTGGCGGCGAGAATGCAGGCGATATATGAGCTGTTACAAAACCAAGGTGCGCACTAGCATTCGATAAAGCCATGATACTAATTAGACCGCGGGAGGCGAGGCGAATCGATGCCAGTGGCGAGGAGGCTCGAAGACGCGCCCAGATTGTTGACTCCCGGATCCAGCGGCCGAGATGCACAAGATAAAGGCGCTGGTAAAAATACAGAAAGAGCTTGAAACCTGCAGGAGAATTTGAGCTGTGTCCTCGTGCCGCTGTCGGCGATGGACGCGTTGAAGATCCCCAAAATCCATGAGCATGTCGGAAAAATCTTTGTTTACTTATCTGAGAATATATTGCCATATATTGTGATGCAAGGCCATCAGACCAATGGGGTCAATATTTTTTTTGGAAGTGTACCATTTTGTTATATCAGACCTTATGGTCAATATCAGTCTGACGGTGCATATTACCCCATATTTTGCCTGATAAGGTCACTCTGCTTCAAACGGCAAAAGCTATGGACTTCTCTTCAAGTCATTTGAAGGGAAGTTCTTTCGATTGCAGAATCGCAAGGTAAGTAAGTAATTAATTAGAGACAAGTTGGTAAATCAGTTAACAAGTCAAGGTCACTTAACGGTAAGTGTAGACATCTCAAGTCATGTTGAGCAGGCACGCATACACAAGTAAAAAAAAATTGGAACAACATCACTTGTACCTTGCTCGGGCCACGGATTTGAGGCTTCACACGAGCTCCACAGCTTGGGAAACCCAGAAAATGGAGCTGTTGAAAGCCAGTCAAGTCGAAAGTAGACATTGGGGGACTGTTCAATGTTCAAACCCCCCGGACTACAAGAAGTTTGGAGGGAAGGAAAAATAATCTAGAGGGGGGAACAATATTGGGTGATATAGCTGAATATCAGACCTGATATTGTGCCTGCGGTGACCATACCAGGACTGATATGGCGATCAGACGGTCTCAGATCTGATATGGCAAATTTGATTTTTCCGACCTGACAGCTCAATGCCTACCGCGCGAGAGGTGTTCCAGATCTCTTGGTTAACAGCAAATACCCGTGGAAGGTAGAGAAATTGGCCGCTTTGAAGGACGTGTTTCGGTGGCTTGAGGCAAACGGGACGCTCCCAGTGGTTCCTTCGATCCCGCCATGTTGTTCCGGCAGTTGCCGAGGAGCGCTGCGACGAGGAGGAGAGGGAGATGGAGGCATAATATAATTAAATGTATTTTCGGGGGGTCTGCTATACACATAACCTTGTTTGAATGCTTCCTTGATGCTTTGGACACTGTGGTTGCAAACCCCCCTGACTTTCAGGGTACAGGGGCCTGGATTTCACATTTCACAGCTCTTCATAGTGATTTTTTTTTTCAGGCAGTTAAATTTTCAGGTACCCTCTGAATGGGCCTTCCAAAGCACATAACTTTCACGATCATTTAGGATGAGTTTTTCAACACAAAGTACATGGAAATAACACAATAAATAATTATCCTGGCGCTCGCATAGGAAAAAAAGAAAAAAAGTGGCATGCCGCTTTTGCACAACCTAAAAGTGGCATGCCACTTGGGCTCAAGCTCCAATGTATCTATATATATACACTGTATGAAAACATATTCCAGGTACTTTACCTTTCATGTATTTTTTCAGGCCATAGCAAGAACATGCTGAATTCCATGGTGATTTGCATGAATTTCATGATCCAGGTGTGAGGGGTCTCTGGCCGGTGGCTCAGGCAAGGTACAAAACTCAGGTCATGACCTCCCAAAAATTTCCCTGTGTGTGTGCATGTGAGAGAAGAAGTCCTGCATTGTAGTTGACAAACAAGGTCTCTATTGGAAATATAAATTATGATCCTGATTACCATACTTAATGTAATAAGTAATAAAAATATAATATAATATAAATTAATATAATAATACATCGATGATAATTTGTATCTGCTTTTTTAGCTACTTCCCCATCTATATTTCACCGCTCAATTGGATGAATTTCATGTGGAAAGAGCCTGAAATAAGCTAGAATGCTCAATGCCCCAGGGATCTGTGAATCACAGGCAAGCTGGTTTTCACTGCCAGTCACATAGAAACATAGTGAACAACCATCATGAAAAGGTAAATTTCGGTGTGGGATTCCAGGTAGTTCCAGCCATGTGAAATCCAGGGTCTTTACCTGGATATCAACCAAAATTGCCATTGAAATTCCTATGAAACACCATGAAATAGGGACCTGAAAGCCAGGGCCTTTGGCGACCACAGTGGGAACGATATACTTAGAACTAGTACTTATTTAAGTACATAGTATTAGTCTAATAGAAAATTCGGCGCCGTTTGATGTGGCTGCGTGACAGTCCATCAAATCATATTCCATGTCCACTGTTCATGGCCTCAGCACGTATCTCAGAAGAATCGGAAGCTTTCCGAAACATACTTGCTTGGTGATCCACAACCGTCCGAAAGAAAAAAAAATAGGAGTGGATCCGCTATTCTTTTGGAAACATCCAGGCAAGCATTTCGCAGTAGATACCGTTCAGAACGAGGTTGCGAGTGGGAAGTCAGTGCAAGAGACTAGTGGATACCGACGAATCGTTCTGTGATGGATTCAAAATTCACTGGGTTCCACGCGATTTTGGCGCGATTCAGCAATCAAATTTAGGTTCGATAAATTGACAGAATTGAATTCGTCGACGGTGTGGCGAAATATTACAGTTGTTCCAAGAATAATCAATGTTAGTGGCTCTTTGCTCGGAGAGTACGAGCTCGCCATGCCAGAGATTCCGGGCCTCGATCTCCGGCGCGTCGAAAGCGAATGGCAGCGCCTTCGCAGCAACATCCTAGAGGTCTGGAAATTCAACGTCGACGGCCGCGAGCTCCAGGTCGGCGAAGCCATAAGCACCCACGGACTCTCCGCCCACTACCCTGTTGTCCTTATCCCCGGTATCATTTCCACCGGCCTGGAGTCGTGGTCCACTGAGCCAGAATATAGGCCATTCTTCAGGTAAAAGGTGTTACATATATCCTTCGATATTGTTCTGGGCTTCACTAATGATACGCCAAGGTCTGGGGCGGCTTCAACATGCTCTCTCTTGTCACATTCAACCGCGACAAATGGATGTCAGCTATGATGCTCGACCCCGTCACCGGCCTTGACCCTTTCGGCGCCAAAGTCCGTGCCGCAGAGGGTATCGACGCTGCCAGTAGCTTCATCCAAGGGTACTGGATCTGGTGCGCACCCTTCCTTCGTATGCCTCGATTTACTATTTCATTCATTTTTTTCTGATGTGGTCCAGGGCTAAAATCGTTGAGAATCTTGCCGCGGTCAACTACGACACGAACAACCTGTATCTGGCGCCGTATGTTGTTCAAGTAGTTCAATATCTATCCCTAAAACACGCCAAGATACGACTGGCGCCTCTCGTACTACAACCTCGAGGAGCGCGACGGTTACTTCTCCCGGCTCAAGACGACCATCGAGGGTTTCAAGCACCGCCAGAAGAGAAAAACTGTCATTGCCGCGCACTCGATGGATGCTACCGTGCGTGTGCATAATCTTTGAGCAAATCTGTAGTACCTGTATGTCTGGTCTCGCCTCCACAACGCAGCCAGCTAATACCTAGTCAGCTTCAAGTGGTTTGAATCACCCGAACATGGTGGCGGCGGGCCCGATTGGGTTGAGGTGCGTAAATCAGCCCGTCATGACTGCGTCACCAACACTGAGAGCAGAACCACATCGAGGCATACATCTCGATTGCTGGCACGCATCTAGTGCGCTGCGCCGTTTCCCTGTTAGCGCCTGTTGACTAACCTGAGCCTAGGGTGTAGCGAAAGCGATGACAGCCTTCCTTCCGGTGTGTCTCTCTACACCGCTCGCCGCCAGTGCACTGATGCATGATATCACGTAGGCGAAGTGAGGGACACGATGCAGATGAATGCCGCGAGCGCCCACGTGCTTGAGCGCTTCTTCTCCAGTGCGGAACGCCAGAAGCTCTTCCGCTCTTGGGCGGCGACGCGATCTGGGGTACGCCTTCGGGCGCGCCGTACGGCATCCCCGGTTCTAATCACACGCACGGGGACCTAATCGCGTTCCGCGGGGCGTCTCCACTACCGCCGGGGGGAGCCAGCAGTGCGGGTGTAGAAGTCACAACGCGCAATATGACCTGACACGGTAGGTGACTGGATACTACAGCACACGTCGTCGAGCTTTCAGGTGAGTGTGCACCGGATATGGGACTCCGTACAAGGCCGATGGACTGTATAGAAAATGATCGCCACGAATTTCTCGTTTGGTATCGAGCGGGACGAAGCAGTGCTCAAGGCGAATAACGCAGACCACACCAAGTGGTCGACTTGAAGTGTAGCTCCCGCACGCACCATCGATGAAGCTGTACTGCGTTTATGGGCACGGGAAGGTTCATACTGCTGCTATTTGTGTCGCTTAGCGCTAACCCAGGACTGGTGCAGGAAACCGAGGCAATCTACCTTCATGTCCCATGCGACTGAATGATTTGACCGTCGCACAGCGCTCCTACTGGTACGCGCACGGTAACGAGTACGATGAGATGGCGGACAGCGCGGCCGGTGCAGAGCCACAATGCGTCGACCCGGCCGACGGCGCGTGTGCACCGTTCGACATGCCGCTTCTACGCAAGAGCTGGATTGACGCCGAGTATACGGATGAAACATTGTACCCGAGAATCCGTAACGGTGTCAAATTGGGCGAGGGCGACGGGACGGTGAGCCTGGTAAGTCTTGGAGCGATGTGCGTCGAGGGATGGACTCGCAAGCGGTGGAACCCTGCTGGGATCAAGATCACCACTTTCGAGGTGCGCGTTTGATTTCTTCTTCTTTTCCAGTTTTCTATCTTCAAACTAACTGAGGGACAGCTGCCGCATAGACCTGTGCCTTCGATTCCACGTGGGGGCGCAAACACTAGTGAGCACGTAAATATCCTTTGGATGTATGTGTTCAGTCGCATGTTCCACTCCAAAATCTGACTTTATCCTGCTCAGCGACAGGGTTCAACGAGATTATCTTCAAGGCATGTTATATGATTGATATAACTGACGGCCACAACACTTAGCCCAGGTCGCAATCGGTGTGGGGGACGAGATTACGGACAGCTTCGTCTCGGACATGCGCGAGTACACGTGCAAGATGCAATGGGATTAGGTAGAGCTAAAATAGCATTCTTTTTTCGAGGTTGAACGTTCAGTATAAGCATGTTAGACGAAGTCGCAGACACCACCAAACGATTGAGCTCGCCTGTTCAATGTTCAAGCCTGTTCGGCAAGGGGTCGGCATCGGCGGGTTCACATCACGATGATCCACAGATCACACCCCGTTAGTGCCTAAGGCGGTCGAAAAGTTGACTTCACATGTTTTTACTTTGAATTGCAGACCGCCGCGGGGGAAGCGTGAGGGAGATTTTTGCAAGGCTTGCCGTTGGCTGGGGTTCTAATTTTCCTCATTTGACATCCCCGTCCGCCGTATCAAGCCGCATCCACTGATTCCCAATTTGCAGTGGCAGGTTCAAGGTCAATCAATTCGTTCGGTTTTCTTCCAGCTGTCAAAGATACCGTCCCCTTCTCAGGATCCTTCGGTAGATTTTCCGTATTCATTCTTCTACTATGTTGAACGTTGGTTCTATCTCGGTCGTACATATCCACAATGATTTTTGTGGTGGTATTCCTCACCCAAGTCATGTGTTGCTAGAGTCTCTGGCTAAGTATAACCCTCTGACCTTCTTCCCTCGCCCTTTCGATGTGGTCTCGTCTTTCCGACTCTCCCCGTATTGCTGGTTGCCTGGAGGGTGCACTCTACGTTCAGCTTTTCTCTCCTGGCAACATGATGTCGTCTTCTGACGAAAAGAGCACCGATGGCGGCGACGATATACCCGATTCTCCCACCAGCGATCCATTCCAGTCTTCCGCCGCATCTGTGTACATGTACCCTTCCCCTACCTCCCAGACTGTCCGCTCGAAACGGAACCAGGTCAAGAATGCGTGTACGAATTGCCAGAAGGCTTGCAAGAAATGTGATCCGGCCAGACCGTGTCTTAGATGCATAAAGTGCAGATTCACACCCGAAGAATGTGTGGATTCTCAGGTTCGCGCTCCCAATTCGTTTACCAAGTCGGCTCATGCTCATCAGATTTTCAGAGGAAAGAACGGAAAAAGGGTGTTAAACGAGGGCCTTATAAGAAGCGCGATGCAAAAGGTTGGCTGATTGAATATATGGGTTGCTTTCAACGACTGACATCCTTTGGGATCCTTTGTATGAATTTCAGGCAAGATCATTACCCGGAGCAACGGTCTTCCTCAGCCTAACATATCACCACCGCCCTGCGGTCTTGCCGCCTTCGCGGGATCAATGGCCGTCGAATATGCCACTGGCACCGGCTTTTATGGCCAGTTTCCGCTCCTCCCCGGCGACAAAACAGGGTATCCGCACCACCCCCAGTTTTATCTCGCTCCGGTGCCACTGAGCGCAGGGCAAGGGGGTGAAGGTTTCATGTATCACCACGGTTCTTCCCAGTGACTTTCAGGTCCGCGCGTGGACGACTATATCACATTGGATATACCCGCAGATTTTGTATCCAAAATTACGCTAACTGTGAAAATATCTGAGTGAGAAGCTCGTGTAAAGAACTCAAGTCGTACATTTCGCACCGTATTGGGCGGAACTTGCAGTATCACCGTCGGATATGTACGCACACGCATTCATATACGCAGACCAATGTCTCGAAATCCGGCTACTAGTTTGCCAGATTGGGCCTCGGAGAGCCACGAGAGTTGACGCGTGAACTGGTGCTTTTTCTTTGCCCCGCGGTGGATCCATGGAGGTATGAAAAATTTGTGGGATCGGCGTTATCGAACAAGATGCCCTGGGTCAGAGTGCTATGATGCAACTTCGAAATCCAGCTCCATTCTGTGGGCAACGTTTTGGGTCTCCCAAAGCTTTTTTGGACGATCCTTCGCAAAAGTTTCGCGGCTGGGCCTTGCTATAGTTGGCAAGCGAGAACACATTAAAATGTAACCGACAGCAGGGTTGATTAGCCGACTCGTCAGCCTATATCGCGGCCAGAATTGCTCTTTGCTGTTCGCCGGGACGTTCATTCCAATGTCGACCAAAACCGCGCTGAGTGGTTGAGTTTCCGTTTCGGGGAACTTCCGGTCGTGGCGCTCCCACGTAACAGCCGCCAAACCCATCGTCGATAGTATCGTCTCCGGCCGCGCATGTAACCACAAGACTGGTGAGCTGGGCGTCCGATGCAGGGGCCACTCTGAAATTCATGGCTTCGCTCTTGTTGGCCCAACGCAGCATAGCCGACAACGTTACAATCACAGGTGGCCGCTCCCTGGCAAAACAAGTCGGAACAGATTCAATAGAGGCTTGAGCTGGGAGGTGTGTAGATCCCCCTAATACCGCTCTCGACCTTCTGCACCCTGCGAGATGGGTAGATCGTTTCATCGGCCTGAAGGAGTGTTTCCTTCTCTCCTTCCCTTGCGACTGATATGTTGAAGGCAGGCATGTCCAGGCTCGAAACTCGTCCTCCCGACAAGAGCAAGAAAACAGTATTCTCCTTTGGACAGAACCGCCCAAATTCGAGGCATGCTGGCCGATAGCGTCCTGCGCGAGGAATCTGGCAGTATCCACATTGGTCCATTTGGCCATCCTAGCGGGTGGGCTTGTCCTCGAGTCCTCGCATTGAGAAGATCGGAAGTCTAACATAACCTTGGACTAGGACGGGCAGAGATGAAATGGTAAGGGGGATGGCACTCCTGAAACGCAGAATACCGCCAGGGCGAGTACTCGGAAAATCCTCTTTTCCCAAAATGCAGCTGTTCGATCTCTTTCGGCCGCTCTGCTTGAAGTAATATATTGGCAGCGTCGGTCCGCGATTTATCTTATCCATCCCAGTGTATGGTCGTCCTGGAGGCCTCAAAATCTGCATTCCGCTCTCTGGCGGCCGCATATTCTCGCTCGCATCCGCCCACTTTTCTGGCCTCTCGGACTTGGCTCGAGATATCTGCGCCAGAAAGTCTGTTGATTCGTAAGTTCTCACTGGCTGCAAAGATTCATGAGATTGTTTCGTACCTGTCGTCGATTCATGTTCAGTTTTCCCAAATAACGGACGGCAAGAGCCAGCATGTCTCAATCCTTATTTCATCGATCATGGGGTGATCCCTGGCTCCAAAATTATTGCTGCTGGTACCGGTGAGGGATCGGTACGGAAGGTATTAGACGGCGCCTCAAAAGTTTGCGAAAGGTGCTATCAAACCGATGAGTTGGAGAGTGGAAGGGAGGTGAGCAACGAACATCGTTTTGCTTCCTGACGAGACTATGGACACCAGGATTCGCGACGAAATGCAACGATCCGATTGTGGCGCAAACAAATGGAGGGAGCGGCGAGCAAAGGTCCAATGGAGGCCGTTGAGTCTGGCCTCAGGCTCGACGTAAGGATAATCGCTTTAACACGATGTATTCCGATCGGACACATTACTGGATGGCGAAGAAAGGTCCAGGAAAAGGTGGGAAAGAAAGGTGAGTGCCTGAGCCTGAAGATGGGTGGCAGCTCCCGAGCGACGAGCGCCGGGTCCCATAATTAAACACGTCGTGGTTGAGAGGAGTACAGAAGCCGACAGGGGGCAAGGCTCCAGAACGACGAGGAGGAGAATTGCCTGCGCGGCGAGGTTTTCTAGAGCGTGCGCACTGCGTGGGTTCAGCTTGACTTATGTTGACGCCAAATCTGCATTTGAAATCGGTAGGTAAAACTCGATCAAGCGGAGTTCCAATGGCTTCGAATGGGGGGACCGTCATA
Source organism: Mycena albidolilacea (assembly GCA_029282495.1). NCBI lineage: Eukaryota > Fungi > Basidiomycota > Agaricomycetes > Agaricales > Mycenaceae > Mycena > Mycena albidolilacea. The sequence continues at coordinate 342,964 of JARIHO010000014.1, read as the reverse complement.
TGTTCTCAGAGATGTCGGCGCTGTGGTCTCCGAGTATTTACACCGACACTTATGCTTCAAGACCACCCGCTCGCAGTTCTGGTCCTGCCGGCCGACAGCCTCCCCTTTCTCCCGTGTCAATGTGTCGCGGTCTCAGCTGGCTGGTTCCCACTCAAGGACATTCTATCGATATTCTACTCGTCGCTACTTGTAGTTCTCGAGGCTTATATGCTTATTCCGCCCCCCAACACCTGGTTTCTCAAAACTCTCAATTCGTCATGAATACACCGCAGTTTCATTGGCGGCAAACCAGGTCAGGATGCGTCGGATTCGGATTACACTCAAATTGACAACAGTCCGAAACCTCTGCACTTCATCATAATCAGATATTTCTATCGTTGACGACTCGTCCTGCTCGCGGAACCTCAAATCTCTTTTCGCCGACATGTTTTGTGGGGAACCATAGATATCTTCGCACGGAAAGTTACCGGAACTCTGGGCCGGTATCTGCCGATGAGCCTTGATCTATTAATGCGCGCGGTATTATTCTCAAGCATCGGACGGTGAACGACTTGGCACACGCACTAGTTTTCGGGTGTGGTCAATGTCTCCGGTTCACAAAACCAATTTCTTAAATACTTGGACTATTCTCCTAGACCACTTTGTGATGTTTGTGATGACCAACGTACTAGAGAAGTCAATAACCGTTGTGTTCTCTGAGAGACAAAAGAGATCCAGCGAATGAGCGCTTGAGCGGCAGAACTCCAAAAATCAAGTTCGACGAAATAGATCAACGATCGCCTCAGAAGGTTACCTGGACCTCTGCGGTTTCCGAAAGTTGCTCAGTCGATACGTCGAAAAATGTGTCTCAGATTCTATGGGTGTCCATGGCCTCAGCACGTCCCTCAGAGAGAATCGGAAGCCTTCCGAATAAAAATGGGAGCGGATCCGCCATTCTTTTAAAATTATCTACGCGCGCGCGCGCGTTACACCCAAGCATTTCTTCGCAGGGGATACCGATGAATTCCTTCTGTGACGGACCCAAATTCACCTGGTTCCATTGAAGAACGGACGTGGCTTGGACGCGATTCGAGCGCGATTCAGCCATCAAATTTAGGTTCGATAAATCCAGAATTGAATTCGTCGAAGGCGTGGCGAAATATTTACAGTTGTTCCAAGAATAATAAATGTTAGTGGCTTCCTTTTAGGCTCGTTTCAGCCTCTCTGGTCTATCTGGGCGTGATATCTGAAGATAGTCGCTCAGAATCACGTATACTAGAGAGTTTCCTTTGCCTTTCCACTCCGAGCCAGTCCATATCGGCCTCGATGAGCACCTTAGTCGTAAGAGGTTTAAAACCTTTCATTCATCCCTTGACCCCCAAAAAAGTAGAATTTTTATAGGACTATAGAGTTACAGTTCAAACAGCCTTATGGGCGAAGGGGTCATTGCCGTAGGCCGGCGGATGTGTCAATGGGTAGGAATCCTGGTCGCCAACCCGTGCATAGCCAGGGTTAAACACAAACGCGTCCCTTGATCGCAGTTTCTGTGCATAAGCTGACACGATATAAACACCATCTGCATACCAGGTATTAAATTATCATTATCGAATTGAAACGGGAGAAACAACATACAGGCGCTGAAAATAATGGGTACAACGGCGGACACAATTACAGTCCACAACGCGAGATTGCTGGATGAGTTGCAGGCGTCGATGACCCTTTGGTCTGTTGAGCTGCCGATACACAGTTTGTTGAACTCGTTCTTGTCGACAAAGTATAGGATGACGTTTGCGAGCGTGAGGAGAATTTGCACGGCTAAGAAACCTTGAATGAGCCGCAAGAAGATTCCGACGTAGCTCTCCTTCTTCCTGATGGCTCCTATGAAACTGCAGCAATGTCTTAGCGCGCTTGGTGGAATCATAAGAATCACAAACCCCGTTAGAGATATAACGGCGACAAGACCATACACTCCGCTGAGTACAATCATGATAATTCGCGTGCGAGACGGAATCTGGATGGAAGCCTTGTCTGACGTTTCTTTCAAGACGGTTAAATAGAGAGGGATGCAAATAAATACCCTCAGCGTCGAGAACGAGAACGTAGGCCAGAAGTCCGGTAACGGCCGCGCTTGTGATGAATTGGAGAAAGGAAATCACCAATACGCCGAGGCGCAAAGGCAGGCAGCAGAGGTATTTGGCGCCCATGGTGAAGGTAAGGTCTGAAGACAGCAGTCTCGCAAAGGAGTGGAAACTTTGTGAAAGTGGCAGTGCCTATTGGCAATGAAATTCACCCGACGGATCTGCCGGTATGATCTCGCGAATGTTTGGCGATGAAACTTGCGACGAACTTTGAAACCGATCTAAGCCTAAGGAAGTATGTATACGCCAGCGCAAAGGACGGGCCAAGTTTCTTGCCAAAAGCTTCGGATGGTAGGCTAAAGCCTTCAACCATCGGTGCTCGCTTGATCTTCGCTTCGAATTTGAGTCTCCCCAGGCAGCACAACAGAATTGCACAAAAGTAAAACTCTGGAGGGGTTCAAGTACCGATGAGCAGGTTGTGGTGCAAGCTGAAACTGGCGACGGAGATGGACGAGACCGTGGCGAAAAGGACTTCAAAGCCTCGGAGGACGGAGAAAACATCGCACTTCAACTGTGCGTGCTGGCTGAGATCAATGAGATGAAGGTAGGTACACCTGGAATCCGCCACCCCGCCCTTCGACACCAAGATACAAGACATCCAAAGATTTGGTTTGTGGCGTGTTGAACGAGAAACTGACGGAGGACGAGCCTGTGGATGAATGTTCCCGAAATCTCCGACCCGCGGCGGCGGTTCAAAGGTGCGGTTGAAGCAAAGGAGAAGGGTCAACTTCAGGGATGGACCAGAGAAAGAGGCGCAAGATGGGGCAATGACAGTCAAGTATTTATAGCGTCGCGCCGACGGAGCCCGGCCCGCATCGAGAGTAGGAAAGATTCTAGTCCCCAGAAGCACAGTAGACCTTCCTGCCTGGGTAGATCCTAGGCCTAGGTTCGCGAAGGTTGCCTTCCGAAAGTTCGAATACCAGTAGAGTTGTAAACCACATTCCTAACCATTGTGGGAAATTTGAACACAAACCCTTGATGCAGTACACTCACCTTGCTTTCGATCATTACGCTACTAGTACCAGGGTGACCCGGCCCAGGGTCCTTCAAGGGTGTTGGTGTTTTGCAAGTCTTTTGTCGGCTTTGCTCGACTTGATGATCTGGAGACGTCGATCGGAAAAACTCGTCTCCGCTCTCTGTTCCCGCGACAAAAATGAATGTCCGCGACCTCGTTAACAGTCCACCGTCAACCACTATCGTATAACCTTGTCTTTCCCGTTCCGCCTAGTTTCTGAATCTCCTCAGCGGAACCCTTCAATGTTCGTTCCGAGCTCGAACGCGCAATCTCGCGCTGTTTCGCCGTCCAATGCGGATCGCTACTCCCTCAAGGCCAGTATCGTCCTTATAGGCATGCGTGGAGGCAAGTTTGGGTTCATTATGCGCCATCTAATCTGACTCCGCTTAGTGGGTAAAACAACACTCGCGACAATTGCTGCCAAGGCTTTAGGCTGGGAGCTCCTCGACACGGACACGGTGTTTGAGAACCAGCATCGCACCTCCATTGCTGATTTCGTCGCCAGCCGCGGGTGGGATGCCTTTCGTCAGATCGAGTCCGATATTCTCCACGATCTGCTCCAGACAAATCTGACATGCAAAGTCATTGCGTGTGGCGGTGGTGTCGTCGAACTCGAGCGGAACCGCTCCTTATTACAGTCCTTTCGCTCCCATGGTCTCGTCATCCATGTCCTGCGCGAAAAGGATGCGGTCTTGACCTATATTCGGGAATCCACTCACTTCCCACCATACTATCACGAAACCGCGAAAGAAGCCTGGGACCGTAGAGCAAAATTCTTCCGACAATGCTGCTCGTTTGAATTTGTATCCCTCACTGTGCCCATCCCTCCCACGCCAACCGAGTCGCGAGATACGGTCACTCCAGATCAAACCTTGGCTCTGAAACCTGTCGAGGACGACTTTTTTCGGCTACTGCGCTTCGTTCACGGAGTCGACACCAATAAAGTCCCACTTGGACATCGCGCACCGCGGTCTTATTTCCTCTCTTTGACGTTTGACGATGTCACGCAGGCTATTCCAAAAATCGAGGATCTGTCGCTCGGTATCGACGTTTGGGAGCTCCGCATAGATCTGCTGGCCTCTCTAGACCTTACCTTTCTTGCCTTCCAGGTTGCTATTCTTCGGCGACATTCCCCCCTCCCAATTCTTTACACCCTACGGACAGCCAGGCACGGGGGTAGGTTCCCCGATATCCCAAACGAGGAGACCGCCATCAGCAACCTTCATGCGCTCCTCAGACACGCTCTTCGGCTGGGGGTTGAATACATTGACCTCGAAGTAACCTTTCCTCCCTCGATTCTCGAGGATATCGTGGCATCGAAAGGGAATGCTACTATTATTGGATCCTATTGTGAAATCACAGGAAGTATACCATGGACGGGGCCACAGACCAAGCAGGTGTACGACCGGATTGTGCAAATGGGCGCAGACATTATCAAAATGGTCAACGTTGCCCGATCATTCGAGGACAATCTGAGTCTGCGGCAGTTTGTAGCGACGGTCGAACGAAATCCCACACCCATAATCGCGATAAATCTAGGACCGGAGGCAAGCTCATTGTCTGTCTTGAAGGTCATGATCTGATTTTTGTGTGCAGGGTAAAATCTCACGAGTTCTCAACCATGTTTTGTCGCCTGTTTCGCATCCGCTGCTACCGCGGGTGTCTTCTCCCGGACAAATATCGTTTTACGAGACGCAGACAATTCTCCATCTCACAGGCCTGCTTCCGATGAAGAGATACTATCTATTTGGGTGTCCAATTGCCCATTCCATGTCCCCCACGCTTCACAACACCGCGTTCGGCACTCTGGGTTTACCGCACACGTACGAGCTCAAGGAGACGCTTACAGTGGAAGAGCTCGCCGATGTGATGCGTTCGGCTGACTTTGGCGGCGCGAGCGTGACGATACCGTACAAGCGCGACATCATCCCGATGCTTCAGCATGTATCTCGACACGCCAAGATCATCGGCGCAGTGAACACCATCTCCCCTATTCCTGGTGGCGGTGGGTACAGCGGTGACAATACCGATTGGCGCGCAATCAAGACATGCCTATTGCGGTACCTGACGCCCGCCAACGCCGTCACTTCCGCCACCACCGCCCTGGTCCTCGGCGCAGGGGGGACGTCGCGCGCGACGCTGTATGCACTGCACCACGTCGGTGTGATCAACATCTACATCTACAACCGCACGCGGCGCAAGGCCGAGGCGCTCGCGCGCGAGTTTGAGCGGCTCGACCCCCTGCTCAACATCCGCGTGCTCGACCACCTCGCAGTGACGCTACCGATTCACCCGCCGCCGACGATGATTGTGTCGGCGATTCCGGCGACATCGGAGGTAGGAGCGGATGGGAGCCAGGTCATTGATATTGGGCTGCATGCGGACCATTTGTCGCCTGCGGGGGGTGTTGCGATAGAGCTGGCGTATGAGCGGCGGATTACGTCGCTTTTGGCGCTGGCGCAGGAGAAGAGGGAGGTGGGCATCGCGTGGGCGGGGGTGGAGGGTATTGAGCTACTATTTGAGCAGGGATATGAGCAATGTCGGATTTGGACGGGGAGGAGGGCTCCAAAAGCACAAGTAAGACAGAAGGTGCTGGAGGTATACCATCGGAGTTGGGGGCGGGATCTGCGGACAATGGATTTATCGTAATTTTGTGTATAGAACGACGTCGCTGTATTATAATTACTGTCTTGTAATTTACTTAGGAGATGTAGCAAGAGTTGCCTAATTTGGTGCCAGGCGTTCAGTTGCTTGTCGCTGCTAGGCATCAACGGTTTTGCTTTTCTCGATCTCCTTCACCTAAAATTCTGTCTGCGCTACTATGGACGCAGAACCTGCCTCCTCGTCTTCAGAAAGAGTCCCTTTCGACACTCTCGAGCTCTCCAATGAGACCGTACGGGCGATAGAAGCCATGGGCCTCAAAACAATGACCCCAATCCAGGTTTGCAATTTTTCTATTTCTGCCGTCTCATTTTCCTCACACTCAGGCCAGGCCCAATCAATACCTATTCTGCTTACCGGAAAGGATGTTCTTGGAGCTGCTCGCACAGGTTCTGGAAAAACGCTAGCGTTTGTCATCCCAGCCGTCGAACTTTTGCATCGGCTCAAGTTCAAGCCCATGAATGGTGCGTGCAGCTGCTGTACACGTATCCAGTCTCTAATTATTGGGAAAAACAGGAACCGGTATCATAATTGTTTCTCCGACAAGAGAATTGGCGCTCCAGATATTCGGGGTTGCGAAAGACATCATGCAGTTCCATTCGCAAACGTGCGGGATCGTAATGGGTGGCGCGAACATGCGGGCGGAGCAGGACAAGCTCACCAAGGGTGTCAGTCTGCTTGTTGCTACGCCGGGGAGACTACTGGATCACCTTATGGTGCGTTTCGTGGGTTTACAATAACGGTTTGGATGTTGACGCGGTCTATTTCAGAACACAAAAGGCTTCATTTTCCGTAAGCTCTATCCTGCCTAGTTATAATGGTGCTAATACTGCATGCAGGGAATTTAAAAGCACTTGTGATCGACGAGGCAGACCGGATTTTGGAGATTGGATTTGAGGAGCAAATGAAAAAGATTATAAGCATTCTGCCTGCTGGTGCGTCATGCGGCCGACATCCTACACTCTGATGCTCACTCCTTTGATCTCAGAAAACCGGCAGTCGATGCTGTTCTCTGCTACACAGACGACAAAAGTCTCAGATCTGGCGCGGATATCCCTGCGGCCGGGGTCGGTTAAGATCGACATTGACGGGGAGGAGCAAACCAGCACGGTCGATACCCTTGCACAGGGATACGTCGTGTGCGAGTCCGACCAGCGGTTTCTGCTGCTCTACACATTCCTCTCAAAAAATCGGAAGAAGAAAGTCATTGTGTTCTTCTCGAGCTGTAATTCCGTCAAATACCACGCTGAATTACTCAACTACATTGACGTTCCCGTTCTGGAACTCCATGTAGGTCTTGCGCAGTTTTGTCTTTTGAAGATTTTAACGCGTCGCAGGGGAAACAAAAACAGCAAAAACGCACGACGACATTCTTCGAATTCAAAAATGCGCCTTCTGGGATACTCGTCTGTACAGACGTTGCTGCCCGAGGTCTGGACATACCTCAGGTCGACTGGATTGTTCAATTTGACCCTCCGGACGACCCCCGCGATTACATCCATCGGGTCGGACGTACCGCTCGGGCAGGAAAGAGCGGGAAGAGTTTACTTTTCCTCCTTAAAAGCGAGCTTGGATTCCTGCGGTACCTGAAACAAGCCAAGGTCCCGCTAAATGAGTTCAGTTTCCCTGGCAATCGCATCACCAACATACAGTCTCAGGTGCGTTCGTTCACTTTCCAGCATTGCGTTTCCCTCATGTGCTATTCTAGTTGGAAAAACTCCTGCAGAAAAACTTCTACCTGCATCAGTCTGCCAAGGACGGCTACCGGGCATACCTGCAGTCATATGCGTCGTATTCTCTCAAAGAGATCTTCAACGTCAACTCTTTGGATCTGGCGAAAGTCGGCAAATCCTTCGGGTTCGCTGTTCCTCCCCGAGTGAACATCAACCAAGGCGGTGGGGGCCTCGATTCGAGAGCTTCGAAAGAAAAGGCTGCGCACAAGAAGCGACGTCGTTTCCAGCCGGAGGATCTCGACGGTGCAAGAAAACGAGCAAAGGAGCCGGAGTCATAGGCGTTGGCGGTTGGCGTTGGGCGCAGACATGATCATGATTCCACGACGACACTCGCTACCTTATCGCATGTATTTCTACACGGGCTTTCCTTGTCGGCAGTCGAGGAAATTGTAATCTAATTACCTGCTATCTACGGTGCTGCGGAGGTCTCTTTTCTTTTGCTGCGGTGCATGTGATTTGCCTTCCAATTTTGAGTTGATTCTGTTGATCGATCCAACTGTGCTCGGACGTCGACGTTCCCACCACTGTAGGCCGGCCTACCCCATTTACTCCCTTCTTCTCTTGAATTGCTACCACGCCTGCTCCAACGCTATCCTTCCTCCTCGTTTCTCCCCTACCCCCACAAACATGCCGAAGCTCAAGGTTCTAGTTGGTCCAACACCGAACGAGCTCACTCCCATTACACCGTTGGTGAACACCAACACTCCACACCGAATCGTGACGGATGCCTGGGAGGTGAGATTGTTCTCCACTGGCAAGGATTCCGTTTACGAGACTTTCTAGGGCGAAATCCTCGTCTTCATTAAAGGTTTCAACGAAGCGGACCCCTCGAAGACCCCAGAAGCTGTGGAATATTTTGGGAGAGAAGATCGCAGCGGCGTAACCTGGAGCATACAGGTCCAAGGTCCGGCCTGCATTCTGTCGGCGATAGTCTCGTGGTTAACCATTTGGTATGCTTTAGGCCGGTTCCTCTCACCTCGCTCTTCAGACGACATTCTATTCGGCAATATTTTTGAACGACCTCTCAAGTTGCCCTGGGGCACTGGCGCAGCTTTGAAATTTATGAAGTCAGTAATGATATTTCATGGGGCGTCTCTTCACCAATGATGCGCCAAAGGTACATCGACCCTACACTGTCACACGACCTTACTTGCCAGGCTTCCCAAAAGCCCTGGGCACTCTCTCCTCTGGTGGCCACTATGCCGTACCTCAGCCACAACCGCCTCCCGCCCTCATGCAGCCAGCCCAAGGGCGTTTGCGCGTCGAGTTCTTGTGGTGCCTCTCACCCACCGTTTCCCTCGGCGAAGTCAATAACGGACGACACCTCTTCCTTGCATCTTGCTACTGCTCCAGACGCGCCGAAATCCGAACTCCTGCGGTCCCCCACGCCGTCTTCCTCATCGTCCGGGTCCGGGTCCGGGTCCTCCAGCTCTTTATCCAGCCGTTCCAGCGGATCGAGCCGCTGGGGCTCCGATGGCAAGAAGAGCAAGAAGCGGAAAGGAAGCGGCGATGAGGTGCCACGCGCCATGACCTCGCAGCAGCGCCGTTCGTATTTCAGCAGTGAAGCGCACCGCAAGGGCGTCGTTCTGGGTCCGCAGGTTCGTTTACTTGCACCTTTTCTTGTCAATCCCCGGCGCGTTTGCTCATGCTATTGATATACAGGATCTTATAACAACCGATTTCTGCTACGGCTTCCTCGAATTTGCGCCGTCGCTCCGATTGCGCCTCCCTGGAGGCCTCGGCTTCGACCTAGCGCGCTATTGGGATGGCCAGGGAGTCCGATTCGTGTGCTGCGAGCGGAAACATGTTCCGTCGTCTGAGCCGGTTAATGCCGCGGAGGACTTAGAGAAGCACGAAGGCATCACCTCAGAAAATGGCGAAGATCCGTGGGGACGTGTATTCTGGTGTGTCTCGATTGAAATGGAGGAATAGATTCATGTCTTCCGTAGTGTACCACATTTTCACGCACTGTACAGTATGCAAGTGGAACTATCTGTGTATATCTCTTGGATTGGTTTCCTGAATTTCTTTGGTGGTCGCCTGCTGGCCGATGCGCGAATATGTATAATGATATGCTCGATATGTTCGATTATTACAATGGTAGTAGGTATCCGTCAATCCGACATAATCATCTTCTCTTTTCTAGGCGCGCCGTTAACCATCAACTTTTCTGGAGTTTCGCAATATTGCTTGAGCGAGTCGAGCACCTCGGGGATGACGTCCACGTCCACGTCCTTCCCCCACAGAATATCGAGATGTTCATAGCCGTGGAGCCGCTTGCACACCGTGTGCCCCGGCAGCTGGCTGACCATAACGTCAATGTCCACAAGGCTGTCGCAGTCGCCGTAGCAGAGCACAATCGGCGTGACGATGTTGCGCGTCGGGAAGCGCGCGGGGCGGTAGGAGCTTACGGACGTGCGCATGACGGGCGACTGCACATCGTCGTCGTACATCTGGAACTGCCCGTTGCGCATGATCTGGAACCAGTGCACGACGGACTTGACGGACGCGAAGGAGTAGAGGTGCGCGTAGGCAGCGGTCTTTTGCTGGGTCGAGATGTTGAGGCTCTGCCATGCGAAGAGCCAGCGTAGAGAAGTGTCTATGGTCCGGGCAAAGATGGGCGGGTAGAGGATGGACTGCCACATTATGGCAGAGGACAGAATGGATTTCCGGCCGAAGAAGAGGAACATGAGCGTGGGCCTGGAAATGATATTTTAGTATGATGATTGGAACTGGCGCCAGGACTTACGAAGCCTTCATCAAGCTGTCCACGATTGAGGCGGCTAGCCCAGCAGGAGACATTGCAGGAGCCAGGGCAATGAAGACATTGACCTTCTCGTTCAGCTGAGGGTGTATGCTGAGAGCAGCAAAGGCCTGCGCTGTGCCTTGACTGAAGCCGATATAACTTAGTGTCTTGACCTTGGTGCAGTCGAGGATATACTGGATCGAATCTGGTATGTCGTGCCAAGCAAAATCATCAATGCTGCGTGTCAGAAGATCAGAGAGAGATTATCGGCAGCCGACTCATACGCGACATACCTGTAGTCCCAAAATTTCGAGGAATTTGGGCCGTGGTGGATAGACTTCTTCGAGTATTTGTTTCCCCTGATACAAAGATGAGATTTATAGACATGCAGTTTGAGCAATATGCACCGATTATTTCCGAGCCAGACGTCGAAGCCTGCCTCGACCAGGACAAATGGCAATGAGCGTTCGGCGGTGGTGAGACAGACCCAAACTTCGCTATTCATGAGAAGGCCATGGTGAAGATACACAACGGGGTTTCCTGTGCTCGTCCCTGGGCTAGCCTGTGGTTCAAGTTCAGCAACTCAATTTCATCCTGAAAACAATCCGGCTGGCCTTGTGTTGGCCCTTCTTCGATGGCAAACGATGCAGACCAAGGAGGTAGCCGTCTTTGGTTAAAACAACTGTCCGAGCAGCGTAAACAAAGTAATTTTGGCGCGAATACGTATATATTGGACCCACCATGCTCCTCCGGCGTGTACCCATAAATTGCACATAGCTCTCCAAAGTCGCGCGCATGAAGGATACGGTCTGCGATACGCTTCTCTTCGGATTTGAGCTTTGGGGGGCCAGTGATGCGGTGGAAAAGCGAGCGAGATCGTATATAGCAGAAATCAATGATGAATTTGGGGAGGAAAAGGATGACGATGTGGAGCAATCCTTCTGCCACTAGAAATAATACTGGGGAGATGCAGTGAGCCTTCAAGCTTCATAGACGGCGGAAACAGACTTGCGACCAAAAGAGAGAACCACATATTCGCGCACCGAGAGCCGCCCGATCAGAGGTATCTTCACCATTCTTGAAGTCAAGTTATAGTCTTGTCACTCAGACTTTCTACGGGGGTGATAAGAGGATACTGTAGTCGTTTTCAGGAACCGTAAAGAAAGTCGGGTTGGGCGTTGGGAATAAAGAGAAAATGACTTCATTGGAGAAATGTGATTATTGCTGTGATCGGACCACATTGCACAGCCGTGATCCGTTCTTCTTCTTTCCCTATCGACGTTCATTAATATTCATTTTCTGTAATGCTAAGACGACTGGCACTGGCTGCCAGCATGTTGAGCGACTAAGACTCTCTACTCTCTACGATCTTCGATGCGGCGAAGAGAAGCCGTTGAAAACCAGGTGCATGAACAGTGTTGCGATGGCCGGTGATTTCTGCACTTCAAAATCTCTCGACAATCATTGCTCTATTCAATGGCTCTCCATGTCTCTCCCGTGCTACGACGCGGATCATACGGGGAACTGACCGCAAATTCTCACCGCATCATCTGGAACCTGTAAGAAACTTCGTTTGGTCAGTGCTGTCAAGCATGTTCATTCCTTTAATTTTTTACTTTTTCGCGACCGCCACCGCGTGGGTTTACCCTAATCCTCAGCTTGAAGCACTCGACAGGCTGCGCTGGGATCAAACCGGATTCAACGCACTGGGCATTTCGATCTTTGTCGGCCCTTGCAATTTCTTTTTCGTCGACACAAATGCTACAGGAAGATCAGACGCTGCTGACTGGATCCGTACGGTGCGACGAAACTCCCCTCGAGCCATACCGTGCATTATTTATACGGCCTAAGGCATACCACGATATGGCGACTCACAACGCCAACGACGGCACGGGAGGCTTGGACGCATCTATCCGGTTTGGGGAAGAGCAGGTCCGCTCAGAGGTTTGTTGCACTCTCAGTTCGCATTCAAAGGTGTTGAATCATCCCCCAGAATGTCGGAGACGGCTTCAACAACACGCTGAGTATCTTGGGTATAGGTGCTAGTCGCTACGTATCATGTCTGTTTTCCTTACATATTTTGTTTCATGCCCGCTTACCATTCCCGTAGTGGCGGACACCATTGCAGTTGGAGCGATCATGGCTTTCGAGAACTGGTAGGCCTTGAAGAAGAAGATTTCATTAGCCCACTCAAAAAGGTGTCTAGTGGCGGTCCTGAAATTCCATTTCGTGGCGGGCGCGTGGACGCTGATGGGCCCAACACGCCTGGCGTTCCGGAACCCCAAGATAGTTTGGATAGTCACATAGCAGCTTTCGCCCGTCAAGGATTCACGCAAACCGAAATGATCAGCCTTGTTGCATGCGGGTGCACTTTTCCCAGCTGCCAACAGAGCCGCCGCATCTTACAGCATCCCTAGGCATTCCTTCGGCGGCGTGCAGCACGCACTGTTCCCGGACGTCGTACCTGACCTGAACGATCCGACCAACCGCCAGTCCGTACAGCACTTTGATTCTACCTTCACGAACTTTGACAACAAAGTGTGCGTACATATTTGCCACCAGTCTTAATTGCACCGCTGACCTACCCGCAGTGCTTCTGAATACATTGCTGGCACCACACAGAATCCGCTAGTTGTGGGTTTGAATGACACCAAAAATTCGGACAAGCGGATTTTCGGCAGCGATGGAAATGCGACTATGCTCTCGTGCGAAATTGCCCTGGCTTGGTTTCATTGTTATCTAACCCAGGGACAGATTCGCCAACTCACCTCAACTGTTTGCAACAACCTGCTCCTCTCTGATCGCCCGCATGGTCGATACTGTGCCCAATGGTGTACAACTCACAGAAGTGGTCACGCCGCTGTCCGTCAAGGTGAGCCGTCCCCTTGATCGCAAAAGAAATCGTCAACCTGAACATCTTGTGGTCTAGCCTGCCAATCTCCAGCTCATTCTGAACGGCGACAATATGGTGATTACCGCCGACGTCAGGGTACGTGCAACACTCTTTCTGCTCAGCGTCTCTAACCCACTGTAGTTCTGGAACATGACGTTCGATGCGAACCGCGTGATTCTAATGCTTTGGGACGATCATGCTGGTGGCACACACAACACGACGCTGGCGGCTCGGCGAGCAGGCACATCTTCCGCTATCAATGACCGCTACAGTGCATTATGGTACGGATTGGACAATTTTGCCTTTGATGGCTTAGCCGGGATAAAGACCATGCGCTTTACCGTCAACGGCGAGCTAGAGGATCAAGACGGTCTCGGATTTGTTGTGGACGATAGTGTTATTTTCTCTGCAAGCTCCTGCCTCTTCTCCCCTCACCCACTTGCAGGGCGCTTAGACGTTGCGGTGCGTTTTTTGTGACTCACGAGCCGAAGGGACTGTTGGCTTACACACGCAGGTGCGCAACGGCGTGAATCCCTCGCGCATATTCCTTGAAAATGTCAAGATCGATAGCAGTGGGCATCCCGTTATTACTGAGACCGACATCCCGCCTCCAGCTCAGCCCATAGCCGCGAATGCTGTCTATTCCATATGGTCTCACAACGTCACCGACAATAACCTCTACCGGATCGTCGCTGAAGTTGACGGCGTTAATATTTCCACGTGGGCCAACCCTGCTGGTGTATTCAGTAGCTGCCCATCTTAAAATTTAGACCGATTCTGTTGTACTAGAGAATTTGTTAACGGTGCAAGCTATACTAAGTAGCTAGGATGCCGTACTGTGTTGGCAAGTTGGCAGTCCATTTTCGGCAATTCACTTTCCATAACGAGCGATTCGCTTCTTGAACGCGACCTCAGTACGCGACTTCAGAATGTGCCGTAGACGACGCTTCCTCAAGCTTGCACTCATCCCCGGCCTCGGATTTCTGTTCTGCATTGCTTCTCTGGCATTTCCACGACAGCAGAATCTTCCTATCGATGCCGCCCTCGACGCCGTGCTGAACGGGTATCTTCGGCATCTCCCAGCGATCTCCGAGTCTGAGCGAAACCATTGCTCCAGTCGCGATTCCCCGGTGAATTATCCACAATATCCACGAGACTTCCAGCCGCCAGAGGAGTATACATCGCAGCATGTCGCCAAGGCATGCGAGCTCTTGAGTACCAAGAAGATCCTCTTTGTGGGCCCAGAAACCACGTACTATCTGCACTCGCTCTGGCTTAACGCCCTCGATAGATACGAGCACAGAACACGCGACTGCCACGGACCCGAGTTTTGTAAATTTCATCATATCTGCCTCCCCGCCGGATACACCATTCCCGACGACCGTTTCAAAATCCCACCGACCGACGAGCACCTGGTCGTGTCCGGTTCCGTTCTGCTTCGATATGTTCTCTCCACGTCACTGCACACCGCACCAGACGAGAATGATATAGGTTACACCGAGGCCGTCATAGATCCCGCGACCGGCATTCGGACGAAAAACGCCCTTTGGCTGCTCAAAGCTCGCAAGGCAGATATTATCCTCATGAATCGCGGCCCGATTCCCGCCCCGGCTTGGACGTTTGCAGGACACAGGACGATGGGAAATTGGACTTTTGTTAGGGAACTTCCGCGACATTTTGGTCAAGACACCCAGCTGAACTCCCTGGCGGCGGAGGTCGTCAACGCTGCATTCCATGCGACCGTGACGCGATTTATTCCTGAAGTTCTTCAATCTTTGCGTGCAATACACAAGGATCCATTGATACGACAGAAAACATTTGCATGGCATGCCAGCTGGTTCTCCGGAGCTGTTGAGTTCCATCCGCCTCGTAGAGTCGACGATCCTTGGTCTCTGTATTACAACGCGCAAGGTGAGCATCGTTGTGTAATATTTTTCAGATTTTCTGACACGGTCCCAGTGTACATGGAAAATTACTTGTTAAAAGCTCTCCTCCCTCATCACGGTGTTCACTTCCTTCCCCGAATCGCCCCCATCCGGACTCTAGCGGACAATACGCGCGCGGAGCAGACACCGCACGACAGGCTGCGATTCCCTGTCGGAACGGCCAACGCCCAAGGCATGGCAACTGCATTCTTGAAGAGCCTAATTGAGTTGTTGGAGTGTGTCCAGTGAAGAAGCATTTGAACTTCAGTCCTCCCATTTTATCCCGGCTAAATCCCTTCGCACATCCGTCGTTTCCGTCATCCCTTCTTTTTACTAGTCTTGCTTGTGTTGGTCTTGTTCTGTTTCTCAGCTTCACCCCGCTTCAGCGGGAAATCCCCGCTGTTGAGAGCCTCCCTAGCGACTTCCGAAATGCGCTTCCACCTGTCTGAACCGAGCTGCACACCTCCATACCACCGCCACACAACGACGACCACATCCTCGCAACCTGTCAACCTGAGGAGTCGCGCGAGGCGATCACCACTCCCGCCCTCGCCGCCGTCGGACTGGCCTGCCACGCCAGCTGCGCGGTATGCGTACATGCAATGCGTCGCGCGCTTCACGTTGGTGCGGGGGAGCGCGCGAAGGTATTCGAGGAAATGGGGTAGCTGAGCGGGATGGGGCAAGACTGACGCCTGCGCGAAGAAGGTGGATTTTCGGTCTGTCAGGCGGTCTGAATTAGCCAACTTGTGAGGCCAAATCGCGTCTGGAGGTGCAGAGCTGGTGATAGATCGCGTGGTGTGTGTTTGACGAGCGCAGATGGACCAGATGGGATGCCTTCGTGGCTGAAGCTCGGGGCGGAGATAAGACAATAGGTTGACCAACACCATGTGAATGAGAAGTGATGTAAATTAAGACAAATTGCAAACGTTCGCAAGCGGCCACCACATCGATGGAAGGAAGAAGGAAGATTTCCGTTCGTGATCGTGATTCTTGTAATCGCAAATATATCGGGAACATTCATGCATGTGGCTCACCATTGCCCACATAGTACAAAAGCCTTCCCAAATGAATAGAGTCAGGTTTGACCTTTCTGTCCCCTCCTCTACACCTCAAGAACAAATCGAACAATGCGTATGTTCTGGCCCTGGCAGCACCTGTGCCCCTCTCACGAGCAATAGGCTTGATTATCCGCGACGATGCTCCTGCTGTCGGCGACTACATTGCCAACTATATCTCCAAGCGTATCAATGCCTTTGCACCGACACCAGAGCGTCCTTTTGTATTGGGTCTGCCAACTGGATCCTCTCCCATCCCGACGTACAAGGTTCCGTGCTTGCCAGTTGTATTCTGCGACAGCACTCATGCGTCGTTGCATAGGCTCTCATCAAGCTCGTTCAAGACGGGAAGCTCTCGTGTGTGCGCACCCCGTAATTCTCGCTCCCTCTGATTCCTAGTACAGATTCAAAAATGTCATTACGTTCAACATGGACGAGTATGTTGGCCTCCCGCGCGACCACTCCGAGTCATATCACACGTACGTACAACGTTCGATTGGGCCGCTATTTCACTCACAACTCTGCAGCTTCATGTTCCGCGAGTTCTTCTCCCACAGTATGCGTTCGGCTAAGTAGCCCTATTTTCGCTGATCGTCTTGTGTAGTCGATATTCCCCCTTCCCAGGTCAACATTTTGGGTGCGTCCTTTTCTGCTCGAATTATCTATTCTGCTGAAGCATTTTTATCAGACGGAAATGCCGAGGACTTGATCGGCGAATGCAATAGCTATGAGGCGCGCATCAAGGCCGTAGGCGGAATTGAATTATTCTTGGGAGGGATTGGGGAGGATGGACACATCGCGTTCAATGTCGGTCGCTGTCCACCCAGGTCGTTCGTTCTGCGCTGATGCATGTGCAGGAACCAGGTACTTAAGTCGGCCCGTTAATTTTCCGTTCGCTGACCGTCCCGTAGGTTCGTCGCTGGCGTCCCGCACCCGCATCAAGACTCTCGCCTACGAGACGATTCTCGCCAATGCACGTTTCTTCAACAATGACCTCAGCCAAGTCCCGCGCATGGCCCTGACGGTCGGTGTCGCGACTGTGCTCGATAGCCGGGAGGTCGTGGTAGTAGTCACCGGCCAGCGCAAGGCTCTTGCGCTAAGCAAGGCGATCGGTACGTGTTTTTCTTTCCTATACGCTATCGGTACCTGATTGGAACTCTAGAGGAGGGTGTGAACCACCTCGTTAGTGTTCTACCACCTACACCTAGCTGTGGGTCGAGAGACTGATCGTCTGTTTAGTGGACCCTTTCTGCTCTTCAATTGCACCCTTGGGCGCTCATAGTCGTTGATGAGGACGCGACCGCCGGTATGTCCACATGGTCGCGACGGTCTTCCAGCGACAGATGACTGATGACTTGTATTGCAGAGTTGCATGTGAAGACCGTCAAATACTTCCGCTCGATCGAGCGCGTGCAAGACGAGGTCGAGCAGACCCAGGCTGAACTTAAGGCACGCGGTGTGTCGAAGGCCGGGGCCGCAGACCAGCAGGTAGGTAGCATGGAATGAGCGAGCTCGCCCTACGGTTTGCGCGAGGGAATATAGTTGGGCTAATAAGTTACATCTTAAAGTTTATCCAGAAGAATATGTCTAGGCGTTCGAGTCATACTATTTTGAGCAGATTGTCTACCACACTGTGGCGTCGAAAAGGAGAAAAGGCTCACAGCAGTACGTAGAGTACTTCATTCGACTGAGTGTATGCTAGAAACTGTGAATATATATAGATTGAACATCCGTTTCGGATGTTGAGAATAAGAATTTGGGCACTCTCTTTCTATTTTTAGAAGATAATAAACCTGATTGACTATTATAACGAGGGCTTGGTTATCTTCCGTTGCCAGAAAAAATTCAAGCGATTTTTCGCTAAGAAGATTGGTGGAGAAGAAGAGTCTATGGGTCAAGACTGAGTTCATTGTCGGAGAAAGGTAGCATAAGACATGTACAAGTACAGATTAGGCATACGAAACGGAATAAAGAACGTCGTCCTCAATGAACATGACCACGCCACGGTGATCGTCGAGTGCGACGCTCGAAACCGAAGCTAAATCCGAAGGGGAAGGGACGTCGAGGTGGCTGATAGCGGAAGAGAATGTGGAAGGGTCATATCGCACGAGGACCAGACCCAAACCGTCGTCATATGAGACGAATATAAGAACTGAAACATCCGAGTTAGCTACTAGATAGGGCGGACGGGATAGGCTGCTAGTAGTAGCAATCATCCCTCGGAGGTTCAACGAATGGGAGGGATGCAGGCGCTGAGAAAGAGGCGTGTCACGGTCTTTGAACGACCAAAACCGTATGTTGATAGCGCTGGGAAGCGGCTCTTCGTCGACATTGATATAATGCAGGGTTGTAAGTGCTGCCCCTCTGAAGGGCGTATGGCTCAGAGCACCAAGTGCTTCAAGCCAGGTCTCGAGTCCAACATAATTGGCGTCGACTATCATCTTGTTAATTTTTTTCTAGTCCTTCGGCGGTCAAACAAAACTCACCGGCACTCCAAAAACGAATGCCACCATCGTCCCATTTCAGCGTGTCGGTGATGCGTGTTTCTCCAGAGTCGTTGTAAGGTAGGAAATGGGACGGGCAATTGTACACGTTGGATGAAAAGTCGCTCCGATGGTTCACGACATACAACGAACCATCTAGGAATGCACCCATCCTGCGGTCCTGGAAACATACTGAACATAAGACGATATGGTAAAGATTCAAAGACTCACATATAATGTGTCTGTGCGGATTATCCTGCATACCCCATTAAACCGATTGAAAGCGACGATTTCAAGTCGGCCCATGTCAAACACCCGAAGCAGCCCTACCACTTCTTGATTCAAGAACAGTTGACCGAAAGTGAACGAGGCTTCAAGTGGTCGACGGAAAGGAACCTCTATGATTGGAGAAGGTGATGCGGTCTGAATAGTTATGACCACCAGATACGACGGCCTGTATCCCAAGTCAGACTGAAGGTACGCTCATCGCAGAAGACAGGTATTGACCGGGTCGAGTAATCGTCTACGAGGTCGTCCGTGACTAAAAGGGCCATCGAACATATTTTGTTGTGCCGAGAGAGTAGCGAAACGTGGAAAACGGAACGCCCGATGTATGTCGAATGCAGGGCCGTTTCAGTGTCCACATTCCAACACGCAACATCGCCGCTGAGTCCCGAGTGAACGAACAGTAGAGGCGTTCCCGGGACTGCGTGGAGAATTCTGTGGCCTGGGCCCAGTCGGATCGTTTTCATCGAAAGATAGTCAGGTCTGCGTCTCCCCCAGTTACGCTCGAGTCTGAGAACGTGAAACACCATGTCTTTGAGGTGTGCGATGTCGTGATCTGCGAGGTTCTCATCGTCTGGGCAAGGTAGCGGTCTAGAGGCCTTCTTGGCCAATAACAGCGAAATCCAGAAGCTTTTTTCCAGCGTCAACGATCGAAACTCTCTTGAGACCTACATCGGGGATGTTAGCAGGATAGCAGTAGAGGGTTCCCACGCGCACCCTGGTAAAAGAAACGGCATCCTGAAGCGGCACTAGAGCGAGGATGTACAACCAAATGTCGATGTTGAGAGGCATGGGTGTTGTGGCAATGCGTCCAGAAGATTAGCTCATACACTCAGACGGATCTACCCGGGCTTGGTGGAAAAACGAATGGCATTGGTGGTGAAATAAGGCCGCCATAGAACAAGACTAGGACGGTAAGTATTAAAGTAACTGAGTGGTCACAGTATCCGAATTACCCAAACCGGATACACTGCCACCGTCCAGGCGTCCGCCAGACCGTCATGAGAGGCTCAACTAGAAATTATTTCTGCTCGCGCCACCGTACTTGTACCCACATATCAACACTATTCTTGTCAACAATGACGTCATGCTCTGACTGCAAATGCCGTCTTAAGTCATAGGCGCGGCTGAACACATAGTCGCAAAGCAGACCGTCTGCAACCGCGGCAAGATCATCCAAGTGGGGGTACGGGCAACGCAGAGCTTTGGCCGCCTTGAGCTTTTTGCTGGCAGCCTGAGCATAATTGTTGCCTGTAATCGTGTCAATATCCAGTTTCGCAGCGGCTGGCGTCGGGAAGAAAGCCGCGTCCTCGTCTGAGGATTCGGACGCGGAGGACGCAGAATGCCGTTTTGCGAGATGTCGCTGCAGAAGGTGTTTGTACCCGAAAGCTCGTTTGCACGTCTCGTGCGGACAAACATGATCTCGCTGACCGAGGTGGGTGATGTTGGTATGCGTCGTCAGTGCCTTTTTCTGCAAGAAAAAAGGTTTAACATGCGCGCCGTAAAGAGATACTTGACCTGCCGATTTAAAGTCCTTTGTACAACCGTCAAATTCACATTTCCAATCTCTTCCCAGCTCACCGCCTCGCCGTTTTTTACGTGGTGGCTCGCCATCCACGTCCTCAGTGTTCATGGTGGCATCGATGACTGCCTCGGCGGCTTGTTGCTCGTGAATTGCTTGGTGAGCGCGTAGACCCTTTTGAGATGAAAATATACGGCCGTTGCAAGAGGGGTGGACGCAAGTGGGCGGGTGCGCTGTGCGGTTATGATGCTGAAGGGCAGTCCAAGTAGGATAAAATGTGAGAGTGTCTCCGCCAGCGGCTAAACACGTCGGATGGGAGCAAGTGTACCGTTTTTCTAATTCGACGGTGAGAAACAAGGTCAATCGTCGAGATGGCTTCGGCCTCACCATTGTGTACTTTGGAATGAGTGCGCAGATGCTAGTTCGTTGCGAATGACTGGATGCACCCTTCATGCTCGCACTGGTACGGTTTTGTTCCAGGGGTGGCATGCACGGAACACTTGTGAGCTCGTAATTGATGGTGCTTGGCAAATGCCGCTAGGCAGTTGGCTTCGGGACACTAAAAGAATTCAGAGGCTTGTAAATGCGCAGAAAGGAAGGCCTTACAGTAAAGGGTTTTGCACCATTGTGCCGGTCAAGATGTACATGCAGGTGTTGCGTGGCCCAAAATCTCTTTTCGCAATTGGGCTGAGAGCAAACGAAGGGTCGGTCGGATTGGGGGAGGTGGCTGCGAGCATGGGCATGAAGATGGGTTTCGCGTAGATATGACTTGCCGCATGTGTCGCAGACGAACGGACGCTAGAAGTGATTGTTAGGGTTTCTGCGTAGATTCGGTGAGAAAATGGTGTACTTGTCCCGAATGCGAGCGTTCGTGTTCTTCTAAACGTGAGGGCTTGGAGTAGGCTTTATCACATCCGGCATGGGTGCATTGTAGCGTTTTTTGGTATCAGAGACAAGAGTTCCGTTGATAAGTATCGGAAGAGATTTGGAGGTCGACGCGCGCGGTCGGAATTCAGAGTCAGAAAATCAGAGAGACAGAAAGGCGCTTACGCAAAAACTGCTGATGAAACTGGGAGTTTAGTAGGCAGTGATGCTATATAGGGGTTTTTGAAACTCTTTTCCATTCCTCTCATGGCGACATCCCTGCCCCCAATGTCGGCCCCTGCTGCTCTTGCAGCAGCTTACGCCCGGCGTAACGCCGCCCACGCCGTCCTCGCTGAAGCTCTCACCGCATCACAGCAGGCCGCTGCTCGCGCCGCCGCCGACGCCGCCGACCAGGCCGCTGATACTGCCCGCGCAGCCGCCGACTCCCTCGTGCGGCCCGCCCTACTCGCCACACTCGCCTACCACCACCTCAACACACCACCCCCCGATACCGCGGATCTGCTGTCCGCGATGCATATGCAGTCTTTCGCTCCTCTCGCTGAAATTCTCGACTCCCGCCTCAACTGTCCACATGGAGTCCTATTGGCGTTGCGCAGAGTTTGGCGGCGTCATCACGGACGGGGGGCGGATGGCCCCCGAGTTTTGAACGACGAAGCTCATGTACGCCTCGATCGCTGCAGCACGTTCGGGGCGGTTGCGTTTGTACTTGAAGATGAATACCAAGTTGCGGATGAGACGTTTGAGTTTGCAAGGCGGGGGTGGCGGGTGCGTCGAGGGATGGAGGGAGCACCAGCGGCAGGTACACTTGGCGATTCTTATATCATCTCCCAGTTTGACTTACCCCCTTTGTAGACCCGAATGGTATGTCTGTCTGCTTCCAACGTATGACACTAAACTGACAAGCATTATCCCTGTGTGTCATCTTTTTTTCCATTGCTGTTGCATTGCTGATGATCGGTGTCTATGGCTCAGCCCCAGGCCCTGACGATCCTCTCTCGCCACCACCTTCCTACCCCACCTCTCCCCCAGTCGCCGGGCCCAGCCGCCTTCCTGCCATACGCCGCTCGCCCTTCCCTGAGTACCTGGTGGACCCAGGTTACACCCTCTCGGCGCCAGTCTCGGCTCTACCATCTTCAGTCTATCACTGGGACAGCTCTAATACGAGCGAGACGGGGAGTGCCACCCCGGGCGGCAGTGACGCTGCCGACAACACTAGTCCTCCCTCGTCTTATCATCCGAATCCCTTACAATGCCATTCAGACCATCACTGACTGGGACGGCACCGGCAGCGAGACCGGGAGCACGACGACGGACGTGACCGACCATACTGCTGAATGGGACGATGACGATGACTATGCCTACGAGTCGGCAGTTGGTGAGGACGAGTAATGTGTCCTTTTATTATTATTTTACATTATATCTATCTTCTTGTTTCTCTTTTTTTTCTATCACGATTTGTTCTTTCGTACAGCCTGTATACATCTAGAGCATCTACACACCTACCTAGTATCACTACCCAACATCATTGTATCACACTACCTATCCACTAGAACATATCATTACATTTCTAGAAGAGACGTCATACCTCATCCCACTCCTATCGTTCTGAGCGATGCAATTAAGAATTATGGAAAGCACTCAAAGTGGAAACACTGCTGCTCGCGTAACATCTGCTGTTCTTGCTCAACCGCCAACCGCCAACTCGCCTAGAGATGTATCTACCTACCCGCCGACCCAGGGCGAGACAGTCTCTCGATTGTATGTCCTTTTTTTTTGGTACATTGCGGGCAGCTCACACCGTCGTGTAGGACCCGTGTGCGTACGAAAGCACCGCCTGCGACGAGCTTGGTCTTAAGCACCCCAAGAGTGCAAATTTAGAACGGCTCCGTGGTGAACTAGCGAAGCATTTATTATTGTCTTCTGTATTCATCCTAATCTTCAGGTTTCCTCCCGCTGCGCCTCCATCTCGGCCTCGGAAACGTGCTCGTCCTCTCGCTACCGGCGCCACAAACACCCATGACGCGTCACAGGCTGTTCCCGCCGCAGCTCTAGGCTCACAACGACCTGCGTCTCCGGCAACCCAGCCCCGCGGCGAATTACGCGGAGGTGTCCCGCTCGTGCTCCCGGGCGGACCTATCGCTCGCGCGGCTCCCCGCTCGCACAATGCAGAAGCTGGGCCCTCCACCTCGAGCTCCAATCTGCTTCCTTCGGCCCTCCCACGCACTCCGCTACGCGGTCAAGCTGATATGCGCCCAGGAACTCAGGAAGTCGACAACGAGCCTGAGGTCAACATCGAACCCGTGCAGGAATGCGATGACGATGACGGGGACGCGGCACTGTTACGATGGTACGATGTCGCCGCATACGAAATGCTTGGGTACGAAGATGATGATGACGAGGGCGAGGGCGAGGGCGATGAGGGCGAGGGGGATGACGAGGGCGTGCGTGATACGTCCTTTCGAGGCATCCACTGCTAACGGCTATTATAGTCCGATTCGCGGTTTGGGGGCATCTCGCATGGACCGCGCAGACGGAAGATGGGTGACGTGGGAACCAACTACCAGATGGCGGCGCCGCACTAGAGCGCTGTGAAAACGGGGAATGTGCATTTAATACACATACTGGCGTAGTTCTATTACTATGTCCCAGTGATGAAGTGCGCCAGATAGATTCTCGTTCCCTGCGAGAAGATCAGTTTCAGCCCTTGAAAGGGATCGAGAATAATCTGCCGAACCTGTAGCCTCCAGCTCTTGCTTCAGATTATCCGCCATTGGGCAGACGAGGGCGAGGAACTGAGGGGGGACGATGGCCTTCCGCCATGCGGGGTCGTACACTTCATCGGCTCGGTACCCCGCAGCGCCGAAAATAGCCTGCATCGAATTAGTATTGGGATAAAGTAAAGAAATCAAGGCGCTCACTGTCTTGGGGAACGCGGGAGCGTATGTATCCATGTACGTTTGCCCACGAACCCACCCCAGCTTCGAAGTTTCCAGAGGATCAACACTGGAATATCGGTGTTACTACCAAAGTAAGTGATCGCGTACTCAATGCGTACCCCATGGCTTCATGCCTATATCCCAAAAGGTGTCGTGGGAGGTGGGCGTTCAAACGCGACTTGAGTCCCGCGTGGACGTACGTTTTATAGTACAAGTTATAGAGATTTTGTTCATTGAACGGGGTGGTCAGTGATTTCGGCCCGTGAAGAAGGCGAATCTGCAGACATATCTAAGGATGTACTCGGAAAAGAAGGGAAATAGAAATACCGCGCGCCAGCTCTTGTTGACGTTGTAACCCAGCTCAATTGTTTCGATGATATTCTTCTGATCGTAAATGTAGTGGAAGTAAAAGGCGAACGCGCCGAGAGGGCACATCTCCGGCTTCAAGTTGGCTATAAAAACGGAGTAGACGGGGTTTATGACCTGGAAGAGTCTAACTCAGTACTAAACTCACATCGGGACGCAATGAGATTCCTACCGTCTTCATTCCCCGTCTACATTTACCCGCTTTCTTCTCGCCCTGCATTCCGAGGACCGCGTAGATGTCCGTGCGCTTGTCTGGGTGCTTTAGCGTTGTCGGCTGCAGTTCCGCAAGCTTTAGCGCCCGGAAGTCATCGCCTCGATTACCGGTTGCATGCCCTACCACTTGTTGATTGAAGAACAGTTGACGAAAGTGAACGAAGCTTCAAGTGGTCGACGGAAAGGAACCTCTATGATTGGAGAAGGTGATGCGGTCTGAATAGTTATGACCACCAGATACGACGGCCTGTATCCCAAGTCAGACTGAAGGTACGCTCATCGCAGGAGGCGGGTATTGACCGGGTCGAGTAGTCCTCTACGAGGTCGTCCGTGACTAAAAGGGCCATCGAACATATTCTGTTGTGCCGTTAGCGAAACGTGGAAAACGGAACGCCCGATGTATGTCGAATGCAGGGCCCTTTTTTCCAGCGTCAACGATCGGAACTCTCTTGAGACCTACAGCGGGGATGTTAGCAGGATAGCAGTAGAGGGTTCCTACGCGCACCCTGGTAAAAGAAACGGCATCCTGAAGCAGCACCAGAGCGAGGATGTACAACCAGATGTCGACGTTGAGAGGCATGAGTATTGTGGCAATGCGTCCAGAAGATTAGCTCATGTACTGAAACGGATCTACCCGGGCTTGGTGGAAAAACGAATGGCATTGGTGGTGAAATAAGGCCGTCGCCATAGAACAAGACTGGGACGGTAAGTATTAAAGTAACTGAGTGGTCACAGTATCCGAATTACCCGAACCGGATACAATGCCACCGTCCAGGCGTCCGCCGGACCGCCATGAGAGGCTCAACTAGAAATTATTTCTGCTCGCGCCACCGTACTTGTACCCACATATCAACACTATTCTTGTCAACAATAACGTCATGCTCCGACTGCAAATGCCGTCTGAAGTCATAGGCGCGGCTGAACACATAGTCGCAAGGCAGACCGTCTCCAACCGCGGCAAGATCATCCAAGTGGGGGTACGGGCAACGCAGAGCTTTGGCCGCCTTGAGCTTTTTGCTGGCAGCCTGAGCATAATTGTTGCCCGTAATCGTGTCAATATCCAGTTTCGCAGCGGCTGGTGTCGGAAAGAAAGTCGCGTCCTCGTCCGAGGATTCGGACGCGGAGGAGGCAGAATGCCGTTTCGTGAGATGTCGCTGCAGAAGGTGTTTGTACCCAAAAGCTCGTTTGCACGTCTCGTGCGGACAAACATGATCTCGCTGGCCGAGGTGGGTGATGTTGGTATGCGTCGTCAGTGCCTTTTTCTGCAAGGAAAAATCGATTAACATGCGCGCCGTAAAGAGATACTTGACCTGCCGATTTAAAGTCCTTGGTACAGCCGTCAAATTCACATTTCCAATCTCTTCCCAGCTCACCGCCTCGCCGTTTTTTACGTGGTGGCTCGCCATCCACGTCCTTAGTGTTCATGGTGGAATCGATGACTGCCTCGGCGGCTTGTTGCTCGTGAATTGCTTGGTGAGCGCGTAGACCCTTTTGAGACGAAAATATACGGCCGCTACAAGAGGGGTGGACGCAAGTGGGCGGGTGCGCTGTGCGGTTATGATGCTGAAGGGCAGTCCAAGTGGGATAAAATGTGAGGGTGTCTCCACCAGCGGCTAAACACGTCGGATGGGAGCAAGTGTACCGTTTTTCTAATTCGACGGTGAGAAACAAGGTCGATCGTCGAGATGGCTTCGGCCTCACCATTGTGTACTTTGGAATGAGTGCGCAGATGCTGGTTCGTTGCGAATGACTGGGTGCACCCTTCATGCTCGCACTGGTACGGTTTCGTTCCAGGGGTGGCATGCACGGAACATTTGTGAGCTCGTAATTGGTGGTGCTTGGCAAATGCCTCCAGGCAGTTGGCTTCGGGACACTAAAAGAATTCAGAGGCTTGTAAATGTGCAGAAAGGAAGGCCTTACAGTAAAGGGTTTTGCACCATTGTGCCAGTCAAGATGTACACGCAGGTGTTGCGCGGTCCAAAATCTCTTTTCGCAATTGGGCTGAGAGCAAACGAAGGGTCGGTCGGATTGGGGGAGGTGGCTGCGAGCATGGGCATGAAGATGGGTTTCGCGTAGATATGACTTGCCGCATGTGTCGCAGACGAAGGGACGCTAGAAGTGATTGTTAGGGTTTCTGCGTAGATTCGGTGAGAAAATGGTGTACTTGTCCCGAATGCGAGCGTTCGTGTTCTTCTAAACGTGAGGGCTTGGAGTAGGCTTTATCGCAGCCGGTATGGGTGCATTTGTAGCGTTTTTTGGTATCAGAGACAAGAGTTCCGTTGATAAGTATCGGAAGAGATTTGGAGGTCGACGCGCGCGGTCGGAATTCAGAGTCAGAAAATCCACAGGGCTCGGGGCTAGAAGAAAGATGCAAAAGATATTGGCCTCTACTGCGCTTGCCAAGGACGGTGCTGGAAGCCTCCAGCAACGTCGTAGAACCGCTCATGGCCGTTCGCGCCAAAAAATTATTTACGCGGAAATATCCTAGGATGGTTACGTCACGGTCACGGCCGTATTTTGTCTCTTTTCACAGGCTATGCAACCTTGAGGACCGCAAACAGCTTCAACTCGAAATCGTACTAGCCCACGCTGAACACCGCCGTACCCCACCAGTTTGGCGAGACATACAGACTCAAGCACCTAGCCCCACACGCCATGTTCATCAACTTTCGCACATTCCGCAAGATCTTGTTGGGGACGATCCTCTTGATTTCTGCCACCTCGGTTGTGCTCTCAGTTTACCTCAAACCGTACCTCAAACCGTCCCCCAACTCGGCCTATGTACTTCTGGGCATCCTCGACACATTGATCTTTGCCATAATTCTGTCCGTTGGTCGCACCCTCTTCCAAAGCCCCCAGACAGTCGCGACCGAAGCTCTAGGCCTATTCGCGCTTTTGCCTTTTGCCTTGAGTACGTTTCGCTCATCCATCCAGGCCGTATCCGACCGTTTTCCAGTTCTCGCCTTGTATTCTATGACTCTCTCAGTCACCCCCGACCAGAACGTCCTCTCTATTTTCTCCATTCTTCAAATCCTCATTTTTATTGGTACAACCCTCCGTAAGTGCAACCACTCGATAATACCTTGTTGCCGCTAAGTCAAGTACAGACGGTCTTTACACCATCGGCCTTCTCTGCACTGCGATGCTCACTGTCTGCGTGTTCGATGCCGACGTTTATGCCCGTGACATCGATTCGTCTCCCTCGCCTTTCCCGATGTCGTTCCTGCTTGGTTCCATCTGTCCTTGCTTCTGTCGATCCGATCCGGCCTCTTTGGATTTGGAATACGTTCCGGAACACCCCAACATCGTGTGCCTACCTGGTTGCAATTGCTCCATTGCCAAGACACAGCTCCCCAACACATCCGAGGGCGAAAGGACCCCTGGTTTGCAACCGACCGCGAACAATATGCTCATGGTGAGGGGCCTGTCGTCGAGGTCTTTAGTGCGGGTGCCCAATGATGTAGAAAGACGTTCGTCGATAGCCGTTAGTTTCGAGGAAGTATGATACCTTTGTTGTAATTTGCTGGACAGACTAGAAAGAATTATTTATCCCGGCTGTTGATCATTGGCCAAGACACGTCGGGTCACGTCACAGTCACATTACTCTCGCTGAACAGCGTTGAACCCAAGCAGCCACCGGTACTTTCCACGCGCTTCGTCGTCGGAAACATGTCGACCGGCAAGCTGCCGCTGCGGATACTGTATGCCCTCAATGGCTCCTCACAGTACATCCTTGCACGGTCGCACGGCGCGGTTCCCGTCGAATTCATTCCTTCACCAGCAATTGCCACTGAGGGCGCCAGCTCTTCGCGTCCCGTCACTCCTCCACCTCCACGCTATGCATCTGCATCCTTGAAGACGTGTCTTGACGCTATTTGTCGCTCCAGTCCAGAAATCATCCAGGACCCAAACAGAGACTTTTCAGTCTACCTCCTTGATCCTCTCGAAACAGACTGCGCCCCCGCACACGTGAATATTTCACATTCGCTCTCTCAGGCATCCTTTCCGGAGGCACCTGAATCCCGTGTGGCAGTCGGTCTTGGTCTGATGTCTTGGGCGCTGATGACGGACGAGACCGACGCCATCCCGGTCACTGGGACCTTGAAGGTCTCTGGAGCGGGGCAACAGATGTTGGAAGTCATTTTTTCCTTGCGCCAGGTATTTGTTTTCTCTTACGACTCTACCTGCGCTAACCGTCTTCAAGACCCTCCCAATGCAAAAGGCTTCGCTGCCCGAAGCTTTACGCTCATGGAGCGAACCGAGTGCTTTGTCTCGCAAGGGCAAGAAAACCCCAGCCCCAAAAAAGCCAGTCCCCTATCAAGCGGGGCGGAGGCCGCGGAACCCCGTAACGAAGGCTGACAAGCTTTTGGCCGTCGCCCCCATTTATGTTGGTCCTGAGAGGCGACCTCAAGGGCGCGTACCGAACCCGATCGAGTCCGAAGATTGC
Organism: Mycena albidolilacea; assembly: GCA_029282495.1. Lineage (NCBI taxonomy): Eukaryota > Fungi > Basidiomycota > Agaricomycetes > Agaricales > Mycenaceae > Mycena > Mycena albidolilacea. The sequence continues at coordinate 313,682 of JARIHO010000014.1, read as the reverse complement.
GACGATGACGATGTCGTCGTTCTCGACGGCCCGCAGCGCCCTGCTAATCCTGGCAAAGACCCTTCGCCTGCTGGAACAGATCCTTCCAGACCTCCCACATACTTGGATCTCCTCGCCCTCCTCCACGTCGTAACGCCTGACCTTGAGCGTAATGCAGTTCTGGGCAATGTTCTCGGTTTGGTGCATGGACCAGATGGCGCGGCAATCCAACATCCCCCAGCCGAGCTGGCGAATGCCATGACGTTGCTTTCGGATTTACAACGAACGTCGCAATATCGCTCCCAACCAGACAACGCTCCGTCGCATCGTTCCCAGACAGAGAACGCTATACCATCTCATAACCAGCATCGCCGTAAAAGTTCTTCAGCTGATGACGAAATCGTCTTCTTGAACAAGGAAAACGTCAATCCCAAAGTTTTTCGAAGGCGCGCAGAGCGGGCTAAGGAAGACCCAGCGCTGTCTGGTTCAAGCGAGCCCTCGACGACAGCAACTTCCCTTCCCCCTCCTTCCCATGCTCCTGCTCAATCCCAGCCTCCCACGCTCGTGCCTTCCGACCAGCCGCCGAAGCGAAAGCGCACCTTAAGTGAGTTCATGGAAGAACAGGAGTCCATTCGGGACAGGCAGAAGGCGCTGAAGAGAGCCCATTATTATCGGCAGCCTGAACGGTCCATGTCGGACGACTCCTTCATGCCCCCGCCCGACGAGTGGGAGTCGCGGCCTCTTCCATCTAGATCCTCTCTTAAACGAACCAAATCCTGCATTTCATCCCCTGGCCGAGGTTTTTTCACGGAAACTACGATTGCACCCAGACCGTCGGAGGCTGCTTCGTCTCCTGTACGACCGACTAGACCGTTCGTTGTACCCAATTGGGCGCGGACAGACACAGCTACGAAGCCGCGACTTTCGGAAAGCGCTGTCCAGAAAGCGCAGCAGAAGGAGGAGGAGGAGGAGACGAAGAGGAAAGAGGATAGGAAGCGGAAGTACCTGGAAAACGGGGAGAAGCAGGGGGCACAACGCCGCAGGGCTAGTACCAAGCCTTCTACCTCTACCTCTGCCCCTGCGAGCGTTGCGCCTCAAGCGTCGGGGAGTACTTCGGCGCAGGAGAACAAACTGAAAGCAAAGGCTGTATTGTTGCCTGCACCGGTGGCGGCAAGCGTCGAGTTTCCTGCGTTTGCCAAGGAGGAGATCTCGCGACCGCCATTCGCTGCTCTTTCCTTTGGATCGCCATCCCGACCGGCGAGACAAAACAATATCCCCCCCTGCACCCCTCCACGAAAACGCCGCGCCAACACCATTGCTACTCCCGGGGCTCCCGGTTCCTTGTTCACTCCGGACGGCAATTCGCTATTCACTCCGGTGGGCGGCGCGTGGGAGGTGGGTGGAGTCCTCGCTTTTGGGGGACCCTCGATGTCGCCGTCGTCCAGGCAAACGCCAACCAAGAAAACTAGACAGACTGAACCTAGTGGGGAGCCAAAATTAGAAGATGATGATATTCTTGGCCAGGAATTGGAGAGCGCATTTGACGACTTTCCCCCGAGCTCTTTACCCATTGCTTCCAGCGATGTTGACGGGAATACTCAGATGGGAGAGATGTCTAGTTCGAACCAAGAAGATGAATCGGACAGTGACGACGACGACGCCCCACCGCCGAAGCAGCACTGGGTTGGTCTCCCTCCCTCCTCCCCCCCGCCCGCATCCAGTCCATATCTGGGCCCATCTGCGGTGGACGACGACGACATCGAGGAGTCCCCACTCACGACGCCCGGTGCCGACCCCGTGTCCGAGCACGAAACGCTGGATTCACCCGACACGGAAGTGGCCGGCTACTCTATGGAGGATCTGCTCAACATCGACGACCTGGCCACCCTCTTCCCGGTTTCCACGACCGACACTGCCAATATTTTTGACCAGTTTACGAATTCCAATCTTGACGACGACAGCTCTCAGCCCATGAAGGATATGGACTGGGGATTGGATGCAACCAGTCCCGACTTTGACTTTAGCGAATTTTGGGAGAGTGTCAAGCCCCTTGTTGAGGGGAGCTCACAGCCGCTGGATCAGCCCGGGGAGGCGGGCGATATTGACCACGCCAAACTGGCGGGCGATGTTCATGCGCTTTTCGGCGGGTGTTTGGTATAAATAATAATTCATTCTCCTTGTGAGTCCTTTGTTCGCCCCCAATCTTTCCAGCTGAATACCTGTCTAGGCACCCGCGATACATTACCGGGAATTGTAGATGTACATATTGGTGGCAATATTGACGCGATATTTTTTTGATGCTGGATTTACTTTTGCACATCTGTCGGCATTTGAGCACCGAGCACCGTATTTTTTTGTTACATGGCTCGAGTCGGATAAGCTGTGAATACATAATGGAACCATGGAACCAATTGCTTTAAAAAAGTGTTCAGTGAATACAATGAGACCGGTGAGAATTGTTCGGCCGAAAGAACCGAGGCGATCAAACCAGAGCACTGAAACACCGTCCCGGATGCAGCCTCTCAGCGAGAAAGCGAAAGGGAAACAACGAGCCATCGAACAGTCTGACGCAGGACAGTCGTCCAACACCGTTCCGCTCCTTGCCTCCCGCGACCTTGTCATTCGATTCCCCGAGGGCACCCAGGACTTGCGCGTCGTCGTCACCGAACATGATACCCTCAAAGATGTCAAGAACATGGTAGAACCGTCTGCTTAAACTGGGTATCCAGGGCTTAGTCCATCCTAGATTCGTTGCGAAAGGCCTCAGTTGAACAACAAGCGACTGAGATTCATACACTCCGGGAGACTCTTAGCCGACACGATCCTTCTCAATTCCTGGCTGGTAGAACTCGACAAGAAGCGGAAGCAGTCTGAGGAGGATGATTCTACGACACCCAACTCTCAGACGACATGGATGCATTGCTCTGTTGGTCGTGAGATCGAGGACGGCGAGGATGAGGAGGGAAACGTGCAGGTTCGTATGGCCCTCTCGACTTGACAAGTTTCTTATCCCAACTGTAAAGAAAGCCCAACTGCAGCCTGCAAGAGGTTTTGACCGGCTCGCTTCTGTTGGATTTTCAGAGGCGGATATCGCAAATTTCCGATTGCAGTTTCATAGTCAGTCCGCGTCGAACTACTTGGACACAGATTTTGAAACCGAGGAAGAATGTACGCTTCGTTTTCATCAGTGTCCATGCTCGACCGCTCACAACTCGTAGACGATGAGCATGCGCGCGCTCTCGAAGAGGAGTGGATAGACTCTTTGGACAGCGGAGGTTCCGCCTCTCTGTCTCAGAATTCCTCGAACAATCCTGCTTTCTGGCAAGGCGTTCTTCTTGGCTTTTTCTTCCCAATACTCCCGTTCTTCTTCTTCCGAAACAACCATCCTCCAGCGGTGTTTTGGGACAATGGGGCTTCATCTGAGCCCACGGGAAATGTCATCTTTTCGTGAGTCGACGAGCAAATCCGCAGCGCTACCCCTTCTCATAATTTCCTTAGCAAGTTAATGCAGATGGGCTTGATTGTAGGGTTTCTCATAAACTTGTTATTCGGTGCCTGGCGGTTTCTACTGGACGCCTCGTGAGAGTATGTACACTGCTTCGGCTTCTTGCTCTGGCAGAACGGACTACTACTCTGGAACCACACGCTCAATCATATATCCCACACAATTCTTCCGCCCACCCAGGCGTAGCCATAGCCTCGTTGCCAAAAGTTACGCAGGGTTTGCCGGCCGAGACGAGGAATCGTCGCGTACGAGGCGCCAAGCTATTCAAACGTCTACGTTAACAGCGCCATTAAAACATTCATGAATGACATACCACCGTCTGATGTTTCGTATCGAAGAAATCTGTGCTGTATCCGGTGAATAGGTTTGTTGGAACAAGGCCGTGATGGTTGTCGAAGAGCGTTGTCGTCCACTCCCAAACGCCGCCGTTGGATCCTCGCCCGCCCTCACTCTCCAAACCTGTAGTGGCGCTATAAAAACATGTGAGCCTCGACCAACTGGAAGTAGAATTCAACTCACGGAACAGCTAAGGTGGTAGTTTGGTATCAGTTAAAGCGAGGGTCAGGGAGAGACTAAAGCACGCACGATGCCAGTTCCGGAAGCCGATGTTTCCGCCGCCTTCATAGCCAACATCGTACGTATTCAAAAAGAGACGCAGTTCCGGCTCGGTTGGGAGACGTCCTCCTTTCGACTTGGCATACGCTGCAAGGTCATCGTACGCAGTCAGCACTGGCCACTCTGCAGCGACGTCCATCGGAATGGGTCCATAAACCGTTCGGACCTAAGAAGCGCGTCATGAAATGCAGCTCACAAAATCCACAAGGCCATACCTTGATTTCTCCGTCTTCTTCCACCCAGCTCTTTGGTAGTTCAGCTTTACCCGCCCTCCAGAACGTCAAAAACTCCTTGTTCGTCACGGGCCTCCACGCTGCCCTGAACTTGCCAACCTCTACCTGCCTCGCCGGACTCTCATTATCCCATCCGTATTGTCTGCCCTCTGCCTCGCCTTCGTGCAAAACATCGTCCGCTTCCGAATCGTCGTGACCCAGGATCAGCGTGGCCGGGCCAAGCACGACTGATTCAGTAGTCGGTGCAGGCGTAGCGTCCCACTGGAGTTTGAGGAGATCCCACGGTGGAACAACGAAGCCGGTCGGTGGAAGAGTCCCCGTTCCCGCTCGTTGGATGAGCATATAAAGCAGTGTCTAGCGGTTTCACGAGTCAAAGAGTGGTTGATGGAGCAACGACATGGATCTTACCTCGACGTGAAACCCCTCATGCTCCAGAGTCATGACGAGGGTCCTTGCGATGTTGCGCGTCAACATCCGTTTACCACTGCTGAGGTCTTCGTATAACTGCAAAAGGCGTCCGCGGACACCCGTGCGGAAGTCCATGATCGTGTCAAGAGTTGGCCAGTCCTCATCGCACTCCGGAACATCAGAGTGATTCTGAAAATTGAATCAGTATCGTGAACTTGACGAAAGGATACCACGCACATGACAGTGGTCAGGGTCGTCGACATGAGGATCGATGCCTCGCTGCGGTGGGGTGAGTTATATCCAGATTACAGTGGTTGTGCGGACCTCGAAAATGTTCCAAAAGTAAGCAGGTTCTGTGGGTGCCCCGCCAATGGCCTTGGACAACAGCATGTCCAGGAATCTTCAATTATGAGAGTTAGTAATGCACAAATCAAATAGAATTCGAGCTCACGTCGGGATATGGCCAATGTAAAATAGACACCTGAGAAGAAAATGTTCAGCGTTAGGTACAAAGCGACTTCCATGTCGATTTACTTATGACGAAGGTCGATCGGTTTCTGAAGGAGCATTGTGTTGGGAATCATCCCAAGAGTAACCATATCCCAGGCGCGCCATAGCCGGACCCATTCCTCCACCGTCGGAATATTACCACCGACGGTCTTCAGGGAAGGGCTGAAGGACGGAGTCTGCGACAGCGGCGGAAAGACGACCGTTGGTCGTTCCAAGACATGGACCGTGTATTGGCTGCAAGCAGAAGCCATGGAAATGACGGATCTCAACGAAGCCACGGAAAATGCGAGAAGGTGGAACGCTTGAGTGGCCTTGGTAGATGGAAATGGACGGCTCTATCTGCTGGTGAGTGCGAGATTCGGACGACGGGACCGGCGCTTACCTCAATCTCGGCAGCGACCACATTTGCTTCGAAGGAGGCAGAATGATATTCAATACCCCCAAATGTCTCGAGCTTCCATGCCGCTGGGGCGACGCCAACTATGGTTTCGATGTAGTTGAAGCCTGGGTACTCGATACCTGCCGACCTGTCGTACAATTCATCAATGCACAACGTCAACAAGCCGCCTTCAGAGTGTCTATCGAAGATTTTTTGGAGGATTTCAGCCCGTAGGGAATTGGAGCCAACGTAGACATGGCCAGTCAAGCACTTGAGTGTTTTTTCAGTGTCGGACGAGGTTGTGGTAGACTCGCTGGATTCGGTATCCTCCGAGTCCACGGACGACACAGAGATAGAGGAGGGACTAGATGAGTGGATGGAAGGACCATCACAACTCAAGGACGGGAGAGACAGGATTGAAGGTAAGACTCGGGCCATTTCTTAGGGATGAAAGTGGGAAGATTTGGGGTTACTAGAAAGAGGGATAAAACGTAGGGGTTTTATACGGTCATGGAAGCCGATGTCGTAAATAACCTGAGGAACATTCACGATGACCCGGCCGATAGGTGTTCATCGGAATTCGGAAATTCGGCAATCTTGGATGTATGCAATAGAAATACCGTCGACGATGTTCACTACAAATGGTGGGTATTAGAGAGACTAGAGGGCCCGCAAATATATGGGGGGCAGGATGTGCCCAAAGAGTCGACGGAGTTTCGAGGTGGAAGAAAATTTCGCGGTACTGCCGCCAAGAAAGGAGTGTAACCCGAGTAACGGGCCTGACCACGAGGTGTGTATGCGCTGATAGAAGATAAGAAATAACGGCGAAGACGGGGAACTTTAGAGCCCTCGGGGAGAACGCTGGCGACGGTAGCAGAAAGAGGCGTAAAACCTACGAAAAGCAGCGTTCTGAGCGGTCAAATCGGTGCGCAACATGCTAGGGGTCTGTCTAGAGAGCCGATTTTGCTCGAAAAATCACCAGGCGATTCAGCTGAGGGAATTAAAGAAACTTGACTAGAATAGGGTCGGTCAAAGCGCATTCTCGCTCCTGCGTTGAATATCCTCTTCCAACCACGCACACCACTATGGCGAGCGATGGCGCCATTTCAACACGTGATTCGTCACTGAGATTCACGACGACACGTCAACAAGCCACAACATCGCTCGATGGGTTGCGTGGCGACTGACAGTGAAAAACCAAACCCGCTGATATCGACCCGGAAGCGACGGTCAATCCCAAAATAATCGTGGCAGTGGCACGTTGAAGGCCCTGATTTCTTTTGCTCGTCCTTCTGTGTCTCTCATTGGCCCTAGCTGTGATCCTTCGAGTCGGCTGGCCTTGACTGCGTGCGATGGCTTGAACTATGCTTCGGATTCCTATTGATTGTGCTACCATGGCGCTCCGGTAGCTCGCTGCAGTCCTATTCGCCTATCAAAGATACACAGGTACACGGCGTACATCCATGCTGCGCCGGGGTCACTAGCTATGCTACCATGGAGATGCAAAACCTCATAAATGGCGGACTGGCGAGACGCGTTGGATCATAGACTACCTCTTGCACCCCAATGATAATTGCGCGGATCATTTTGGCGGCTGCTTTTATTTTATCTCTCACTAATTCCGCCAATTCCCTAATTCTTCCGTATGTTCTCTTTTTCTGCTCAAGAAATCCGCTTGCTCATTCATTCAATAGTTCTCTAGTACCAGTGAGGGAACTCTCTCGATCTGCATGGATTTTTTAACGATAGATGTAGCGCGAGTTGACTGCACCAACGACAAATGCTGCAATGTTCAGCGTCTCACGAATCCTACATTCTCCTCTGCTCCTCCTGTCGGCCGCCCGAGGCACCTCGTCCTCACCAGCCAAGTCTATCACCATCGCAGCCTCTGTTGCAATTGGTGCATTCGCTGCTCTCATCGCAGTAATCTTTGTCGTATTCTATAAGCGCCTGGGTCAAAAACGAATCTATTACAATGTGGAGGTGCCGCGCCGCCAGCCACCGGTTCTCCGGATCGGTACCAATTTCCCTGCGGAAATGAAGGCAGCGTACCTCGACAGTCCACGCCCGCGTCGATCGTCAATCATCGCAGAACCGCTAGGGCCCCTCGCCCGCGATCCGCTTCTCAGTCCTCTCGCCGCGAGCCAGCAGCCCGGCTTCATTCCTCGCCCCATCCCCGCCAATGTCCCCGTCTCCGTCCCCGTGTCCCGCGTCCCAAGCATGCGCTCCGTCCCTCGCTCTCGCGCTGCGAGCGTCCAGCTCGGCAATGCGCAATCGCATTACTCTGGGGTTCCGAGCTCCGCGCTGCATTCCCGTGCCGCGAGTGCACAATTTAGTACTGCACATTCGCACCGTTCTTCTGGGGTCCCGCCGGAAGAACTCGCCGAGCTGCTGGACGAGCTGTCCCGGCATTATGTGCTGAAGGACCAGGTGCAGCGAGATCGCCATCGACCTTCGGCGTCGTTGACCGGGCGACCTCGAGGTGAATTCATCTTCCTCGTCAGAGATCGACGTTATGGCTAATATTTTGGCGTGTCTAGTTTTTCGTGCGTACTCAGACGGGATATAAACGCTGCGTCTCTTTGAAAAAATCACTACACTGTACATCCATTACCCAGGACGCTCCACGGACCAATCTGTACCACTCTCTTGACTCACCAGACACTAATGTGCATACAACAAAATAATCACTAGTATATAATTCGGAACACACCTGTACTTGCACCACATCTGTAGCCAGTACTTAAACACTTTACTCGGTCTTTCACACACCGACAAAAATTGCTTTTAAGAGAATCCATTGCCTCCAACGATACACATCGATGTAACGCGAAAATGTTGGACGACTCTATATCGTCTTGTGGCTCTTTTGTTGCTTCGTGAGAAGGTTCGGCTCCAGTAACCGCTGATAGCCTCTGTTGTGAAGAGTCCTTACATGTCCCTCTTAGCTCAGTTGGTAGAGCGCGTCACTAGTATTCGGTTCTCTGATCCAATCTATGACGAGGTCAGTCGTTCAAATCGGCTAGCGGGAATATTTGCAAATCCAGGTTTTTAATTTATTTTATTTCTCATTCGTTTGGTGTCTCCTATCGTCTAGGCTTCTACTGGCGCACCCCATTGAGTTGAATCGATATATAGTGGTACAGGTGCATGTGTATAGTGAGACTCGTAGCGTAAATGTTAACAGTGTTTAGATTAGCACCCAAAGAATAAATATCCACCTGCGGTCGTAAGTGTAAGCAACTCGGACGCAACGGTCCCTCATACCAGCCCACTCCCGCCCATGCGGACTGTATCCCCCACGACCCTCAGAACCGCGCCCACGGCACGCGCAAGCACACCCGTGCCCCCGCCGTCAGCCGCAGCGGCTAGCCTCTTCCGCACCAGCTCCGCATGTGCAACATCTCCACCGCCTCCGCCGAATTTACTCGGCGTGGCCGCGCCGGGGGTAAGGACATTGTTCGCGCGCCGACGGTGGCGCACGAGGAGAAGCAGCACGAAGGTCACAATGGAGAGGGCTGCGGCTGCGAGCTTTGTTTTGGAGGAGAGGTAGGGGGCGAGGGCGGCGTGGAGGAGGGTGTAGGTTGAGGGCGGGGCTGGGGCGGGGATGCGTGTGGGGTGGAGGCGCGGGAGGTGCGCGGGGGAGGGGTGCGGGTGAGTGGAGGGGCGGGTGCGCGGGGGCGAGGGCGAAGACGAGGTGGGGCCGTTGGGGAGGGAGGAGCGGGTGAGGCGCGGAGTGGCGGTGGATGCGGAGGATGTGGAAGAGACGGTGCGGGGATTAGACGGCTTGATATTCGAACGCGCGCGCGGTGTCGCAGGGACAACGGTGTGCATGGAGGCGGTGGATGAGAGGGACGAGGAGGACGAGGAGGACGAGGGCGTGGGTGAATAGGGTCGGGGTGGCGGGACAGTCGGGGATGGGGGTACGCGAGGGAGACGAGACGCGACGGCCTGTGCGTGCAAGCTTTGCAGCGAGGTTTTGAAGCTCTGGGGGCGAATAAATGGATTGGATTCAATGCACCACTTGAACGTACCTCGCGCGTGTCGGGCGACAACTCGGACTCATAGTCCAAGAATTCGCTGGCATATTCCCATTGCTCGAGCTTGGGCAGGACATAGAGACAATATGCCTCTACTGTCTTGCGGTAATTCGCGTCGTCCGAGCTATCGCGAGTTGCGAGCCAGTCTTCGACAATAGCACGGCCCGCATCCGGTGCCTCGAGTTTGAGGCTGGAGTACACGAGGGTCAATATTATGGCCGAGGGGATGTGGGAGGCCTTTTGTGGTGCGCCACGGGGGGTAAAGAGTGCGAGTGAGCGGCGGTACGCAGCTATGATGAGCGCGACTGGTGTCTGTGTGAGCAGTTCGCGCAGGGCATCCGGGAGGTCGGCTGGCGGTGAGGCGTATACTGTCGTCTCGAGCGTGATTCGTAGGAGATCCCATTTACTGCGGTATGGACCGAGGTCATCCTCGGGCTCTGGCGCGTGCAGCAATGCAAATGCAGACTCGAGCAGAGAATGGACTAGAGGAATCTGGCGCAGAAGAAATGCCCGGGCTGCACGGTTGTACAGCGTATGCAATGTCGCGGCTGGCGATGGCGGCCTGGCCTTCATGGCCGTGCGATTGGACTTGGGCACAGTCGCGGTCGGCATTAGAGATCGAAATTTCACATGACACCTGCTTTGATCTATGCCTCGACAAGCTCGCGTCCACTATGTATCTCTCAAGTCCTCCCTCGTAAACCTCCCCATTTCTCTCTATGGACCTCTGGTGGAACGGAGTATTGTACATCTCGTCCTAGTCAACGCGAATTTCATTTCTCAAACGGTTCTCTAGCGTCCACAACATCTCGCAGTCCATCTCACTCTCGTCTCACCGGGTCAAACAGAAAAATTAGAGGTCTATGTAGGATGGACCGGAATGGCTTCTGCGTCTTCTCTGGCCCAGTTTAACGCGGGCGGCGAAAAGGGCATCGAGACCATTGAAATCGATCCACAGTATGCACTTGGACTAGGACTCAAGCAACACGACCTTGTGTGTGTGCCAAAATTATGCCCTGAACCACTGCTGACTCGGAACAGGTAGAGATTGGCCTGGTTCACGACTTGCCTCTTGCAACCTCCGTGGCCACTGAACCGCTCACTGCCGACGACTGGGACATTATCGTGAGTCTATTGACGCGTTTCTAGAATGTACCTCGACCGGCTTGCAGGATATCCACGCGTCCCACGTTGAATCGACTCTCCTCTCCCAAGTGCGCGTCGCGAAAATGGGCCAGGAAATGGACGTATGGGTCCTCGGCAGGACGCGAGTCCGCCTGAGAGTTGGTCCGTACCAGCTACACACGAGTCCTGCGTGTTAACTCTGCGAGCAGTTTCGATACAACCCGAGTCCAAAGGCAGCGCGTTATTACTAACCACCAACACCGAGGTATCCATAGCTCCCAAGCTTCACTCCCAAAAACGGCCGCAGGTCAATGGCACACCAAATGGTGCTCCTCCCGCCACAGCCACCGCCGCCCCGAACGAGGCGTCTGTGCCCTCTCCCCCCGTTTCTCCGCAGACTCTCCGCGTCCTCCCCCCGCATCTCCTCGGCCTTCCTTTCCCCGAACACACCGGCCCCGAAGTCCTCGCCTACGTTTCACCTGCGACATTCTCCCTCCTTCATCCCTCAGCCCCCATAGATGAGACGGTGTACCACAAAACGCCGCTCAAACGCCTCCACCCACCCGCTGACCCGTCGGCGCCCTCACCTTCCGCTGCGCCACCGGTAACCCGCGTCTTGAATGCCGCCGGTACAGCTGAATCGAGCACGGGCGGCGATGTCGAGGAGGTATACGTGCGCGCCGTGGAGAGCGTCCCCGAAAGCCATGTCGCGTTCATTTCCGCTGGGGGGATAGAAGACTGGGATCTTGTGAGGTTGGGGCATTCCTACCATTTTATTCGGCGCATATTTTATACCGATTGTCCTCAGATTATCCAGGCCGTCAGAGAGTGACCAGGTCCGTGTAGGTGCGGCGCAGTTGAAGGTTCTGTCGGCGGTGCATCAGAGGTACGTTCTTGTATGACGATTTTCTTTCATAAAGCTGAATCGTATCGTGCCTCTTTAGTCCGACGAAATTCCTGGCGGGCGTAGACGACATCCTGAGGGACTGCTCGCAATTTTGTGTTCGCAAGTTTGCGATGCACGCGTCGGTCAATGTCGTCCATGGAAGTAAGCCTTTTCCGTCCAAAAGTGAAAGAAGCAACGGTTTACGCATCGACGACAGTGTCCTCCCTCCTCGTTACAGGCCGCTCCGGCGCTGGGAAGACCTCAATAGTGCAGGCCGTCGCGAAAACGTTACAGCAAGACTCGAAGACGTTCACTTGTATGTAACGCGTTCAAGAATCGCTAAGCAACAATTTTTTATTTTCACACTTGCCACAGACACGCTATACGTCGACGTGTCGCGGTACGCTGCACAACCCGTGCACACGATCAAGACGCTCCTTAACTACTGGTTCCGCAAAGCCGCATGGCACCGCCCCGCCATACTCATCCTGGACAACCTCGAGAAGCTTGTAGGTGTGGAGGTGGAGCACGCCGACTCGTTCCGCACGCGCCACATCACCGAGCTTTTCGTGTCGCTCTTCTCGGCCTCTGCACGCGCGGCGGCGCCGAATTCGCGCGGGGTGGTGCTCCTAGCAACGGCGGCCTCTGCGGCGGCGCTGCACCCTGTGGTTAATGGCGCGCATCTGTTTGAGGAGGTGGTTAATGTGAAGGCGCCGAATAAGGGGGCTCGGAAGGAGGTTTGCCTCTCGCCCCTTGCTCACTTCAACTTTGACTTACCCCGGATATGAATGTGTGGCTCGTAGATTCTAGCGCGAATCGTACACGAACGGCTCAGCGCAGCGCGGGAGATGCAACTCGACACTGAGGCGCCCCTGAACTACGCGCACATCGCTACGCAGACCGAGGGCTACTCCGCCACGGACTTGCAGGATTTGGTCGCACGGGCGGTGCACCAGGTTGCAGTGCGGGCGGCGGATGGGAGTATGTCGGTGGGCCTCCCTTTCTCTTCTCGTATAGAGAGGAATTTAATCACAATTTCTAGCCCCTCCTCGCGAGTACAGACTTCGACGCTGCGCAGGTGGACTTTGTGCCCCTCTCGCTGCGCGACGTGAAGCTGCAAAAGTCGGAGGTGTCATGGGCGGATATCGGCGGCCTGCGTGAAACGCGGCAGGTCCTCCGCGAAACGCTTGAGTGGCCAATAAAGTACGGTCCGATATTTGCGCAGTCGCCGCTTCGGCTGCGCTCTGGGTGCGTTTTCTATCCCCCACCCTTACGGGGAACATGCTTCGCTAAAAAGAAAACAGCTTATTGCTCTACGGCTTTCCCGGTTGTGGCAAGACGCTGCTGGCGTCGGCGGTTGCGAAGGAGTGCGGGTTAAATTTCATTAGTGTGAAGGGACCTGAAATACTGAATAAGTATATTGGGGCGAGCGAGCAATCTGTGCGTGTTTCCGACTTTTGTTTCGTGGGAATGAATACACTGAAACGAGATGTAGGTCCGGGATTTGTTCGAACGGGCATCGGCAGCGAAGCCCTGTGTTTTGTTCTTTGACGAGTTCGACTCGATCGCGCCGAAGAGGCAAGTCTCGGACTGAAAATTAAGCAGAATTGAAAACTGAAAGAAGCGTGTAGAGGGCATGACAGCACGGGCGTCACGGATCGAGTGGTGAATCAGATGCTGACCCAGATGGACGGCGCGGAGGGGTTGGATGGGGTGTATGTTCTCGCTGCAACTAGGTGTGTTGTTTCCTTCATTTATTTGCGGGTGCTGATGCCAGAAAACAGTCGGCCAGACCTCATCGATTCAGCGCTGCTTCGCCCAGGGCGGCTGGACAAGTCGCTGTTCTGCGACATGCCGGATTTGGAGGACCGGAAGGACGTGAGTTCCTCTCTCTCGTCTCGCACATATCTTCTAAATAGGGATATACAACTGGACAGATCCTGCAAGCAGTTGCGCGCAAAGTCGCGCTTTCCCGGAGCGTGGAAATAGACGAGATCGCTGCTGCCACTGAGGGATATTCCGGCGCAGATCTGCAGGCGCTGATGTACAATGCGCACCTTGAAGTAGTCCATTCCTCCATCGTTGCCACGCCGCTCGAGGACAAACGGGCGTCAGGTCGCGACGAGGATGCGCCAGTGCAGTTCACCGTCATTGGGGGCGATGCCCAGACGAAAGTCACCAGCAGGGCGGACGAGATGGCATTGCAGCGCCGGGTGGGGATCCGCCTTTCCATTTGAGTTGGAGATGGGCTGACTGGCCCGTGGTTCGCAGCTTCGGCAGATAAAATCTAAATCACAGGCCAAGACAGACGCACCGAAAGGCGTCTCCTCGGCGCCGAAAACGGTATATATTCTATGCTAGATCTGTTCTGAACGGTGTTCTGACCGCTATTAGCACGAGATAACGTCGAAGCATCTATCGAGTGTGCTTAAAACGATGCGGCCTTCTGTTTCTGCGGAGGAACGCGCCCGTTTAGATCGAATGTGAGAGGGAGTTTCCTACCGATTATTTTTTATGGTCTCATTTGTTCTTGGTTCCAGATATCGCGGGTTTATATCAGATCGCAGTGGTGAAATGCAGGTCCCACCAGAAGCTGGCGGGGTAGGGAATCGGGTGTCTCTGATGTAGAATACCAAATCATTGTCTGCGCAATCTCCAACGCAGATTCACATTTGGAGGCGATCAATTCTATTTTCAAGGCGCGACGCGTCGAGAGGTGCCACGTGACGGTGACTACCCTCTTTAAGTTGGAGCCTCTGTCGGAGTCCGTCTATCGCCTCCATGTCCGACTTATGTACGTCCTGCGAAACGCCAACGCAACGAAGACGCGTCGATAACGCGCTCCGAGATCTGGTATAAAGACGGGAGTATTGTGCTGCAAGTTCAGGACACACAGTTCCGCGTTCATTGGAGTGTCTTCGCGAAGCACTCGGTTCCCTTCAAAGACCTCGAAAGCCTTCCTCAACCGAATCCTCCCGGAGAAGTACCTGGACACAGCCTTCAGACCCTCCCAATGTGATAAGGACCCTTTAAGGCATGTGTAATCCCGCGCCACGTCCTACGGAGACTCATCTGGTAAAGTCCGAAAGCAAAGTCATGGAATGGCCACGGCGAGTCTCGAACTCCTCCTTAACGCCATCACCAGTCCCATTCGGAAATTCACACACTTCCTCAACTGGGTCCTCAAGGTGTGATCGTTCATTTTTGATAGGTTGTTTGAGCTCATGTACATGTAGTGAGAAGACGGCGCCCGGCTTATTAAAGGACGCGACATGGGCTCGATCATTACTATGGACCGTGGTGAGTCCCTTCCGCTTCCATCCCAGCTTCAGCCCGCGAATTGGCCCGCGTTGGCAGAAGAGGATGCTCTCGAACTGTGGCACCATTACCGGGACTTCCTTCTCAAGCATGGCTATCATATCATGGACAGCGAAGGGTACCTGACACTGGGCAAAGGAGAAGTTGTGATTCCGCCTCCCGCTTTAGATCCCTTCAATCCTAAAGACACCGAATTCTTTGTTTACCCTGGCGACGCCCCCAACCTGTTATCCACTCGACTTTCCGCCTGGCAGCCCGTTCGTTCCTCTTCTTTCCTGTCCTTCCAGACTACATCGTGGCTTGCATTCTAGTGTGTGGAGGTCTGTTTCGGGATAGATCGTCTCCAGCGCCCCGTCGTTTTTAAAGCGCTGCTTCCTCACAGTACTGAACACACAGTGCTTCGCTTCCTAACCGCGCCTTGTCGGCGAAAGGACAAACGGAACCGAGTGATCCCAGTCCTCGACTTCCTCGACACTGCGGATGTTGTGATTGCAGTTATGCCCTCGTGGGGATTTGATTGGCATAGACCTCCATGCGGGGATGTCAGGGCGCGCGCTGACATGGCAATTCAACTTACTCAAGGTCTGCAGTTCTTGCACGACCGCGGTATCGCACATGGAGTGAGCTGTTTCCTGCCCTTTTATTCTCCGTGGTGACCCGCTGGCAGGATATCTACGTTGGCAATATCCTTTTCAGTCATGGCCCTTTTCGTCCATTTCACGAGCGAGCACCTGAACGAGATTTTCGACTCAAGGCCAAAATGGCCTACGCTTTCATCGACTTCGGCTCTGCTTACGATTTTTCTGACGGCACACCCCCTTTTGGCACGCCAATAACTGTTCCTCCAGAGTCTGTCCGAGCTCCGGAACAGACCGACCCAGCGAGCGGGAACATTAATCACTTTGCTGCTGATGTCTACAATCTTGACAAAGTGTTGGAAATTGAGCTTGCTACTGCACTGGAGGTTCGTTGGCTTCATTCAGCTTAGCCCCTTCCCGACAATTCTAACCGAAACAGCATTATGGCGAAGACTCCCTCTGCAACCACCATTTATCAGAATACGGTGAAATACTGGCAGAGATGACAAACATCGACCCCTGCAGCCGCCCAACGGCGGCCCTTGCTGCTGAAAGGATACAAGCCTTGTACTCTGATGTAGTCTTTTACTCAGTCCAATAGGTTTGATGTAGTCATTGTCAAGTGCTCACTAGCACTGCTGGCTCGCACACAACGCGGTCATTGTCTTGTTGGCGCTTGGTTTCCACCCTACGATTCTCAAGTTATTTGGGTCCCTCGTTACCGTTTGTGGGCGCTGGAGAAGATGACAGCGCAGAGTCATTTTATGCACGTCGAGAATAAATTATCGTCGAAAAACCCGCTCGACGAAGAAACGAAAGACATAAAGAACATCTACGAATTCTAGAGCCATCTCTGGCTCACAACATCTACTGGCCCTAGT
The DNA here is from genome assembly GCA_029282495.1 of Mycena albidolilacea. Classification (NCBI taxonomy): domain Eukaryota; kingdom Fungi; phylum Basidiomycota; class Agaricomycetes; order Agaricales; family Mycenaceae; genus Mycena; species Mycena albidolilacea. The sequence continues at coordinate 297,225 of JARIHO010000014.1, read as the reverse complement.
TTGTGAGATTGGCTGTTCTCATCCAAATCAGACGACTGCCGCGCAACGAGCGTCTTTGCAACGGTCATCTATGGCCTCGAAATGGCCCTTCCAGACGTTGCTCAGCGAGAGAGCCTCGTAATCCATTTCGTTTGGGCTGCTAGCTACGACTCACGAGATCGACGGCCTCGGCATGATGGACTCGGAGGAACTCCTCCATCGTCTTCCCAAGTTGAAGGTGCTGAACCTCCGTCATGTCGGGCCGGAGATTTTGCCAGAGGTCGCACAGAGCTACTCGGATCGTACGAGGAATTGCGCCTGTCAATGTGCTCTTTGCAAGCCGAAGGGCTGGGGGCGCTTCAATTTTCTCTCAAGCTTGCCATATCGCGAATATCTGGCTCAGAATCCCTTGCCCAAGCCTGATATCTTCGCAGGCTTTAATACTGGCTTCAGTGAAGTCGCAGTCGAGTCCTGGAGGAAAACGGTCAAGGTAATTCTGCGCCTTGGGGTGCCCGCTCTCTTCACTGCGTAAGTACCACAAGGAAGAAGCGATCTTGGAGCGTTCTACGCTGGAGAGTATGGGCGGAGTTCTGTTTGTGCTCCCGATAGAGAAGAACAAGTGGCACGGCACCATTCCCAATATCAACATCATACAGAAGTTTATGACCGGTAAAAATGTCGGGTTTCATACAAGAATCACTTTCTCTTAAAAGGTGCTCAAACGACCAACTAGCATTGCTTCAATACAGCAGCTCTGCGCCGGTGGCCTAATCTCTCCAGTTCTTGTAGATTCGAAATCGCTCATATCCTGTTGTTCTATGTAGCCACACAAGTTTCATTGTATTTTCCGTCCACGCAGTATATCATACATCACGTAGCGCATTTTCATATCGCACCTGCTTGATCTTGCGAAAGTTCTCTGAAAAAGACAGATATAAGAATAACTAGGACAAAAAAGGAATTGAAATCGAGCGCTTTGACCCTTGATCGGCTTTCGGAGCCGATAATTGATGACGGTGAGCGCTATCGTGGTCCAGCTTGCCTCGAACTCCCACCATGTCCGACTCACGTCCTACGAAACGCCAACGCAACGAAGCCGCGTCAATAACGCGCTCCGCGATCTGGTACAAAGACGGAAGTGTTGTGCTGCAAGCTCAGGACACGCAGTTTCGTGTTCATTGGAGTGTCCTCGCGAAGCACTCGGTTTTCTTCAAAGACCTCGAAAGCCTTCCTCAACCGAATCCTGCAGACCTGCCCACCGTAGATGGCTGCCCCGTCGTTGAGATCCAGGACGCAGTGGAAGACGTTGAGCATTTGCTCACTGCACTGTATGACCCGTCCGTGCGCCATGTTTTTTGGTCCTGCTCATGCTGACTTGAGATGGTATGTAGCTCTTTTTTGACTCAGACCACGCTCCCGCTCGCGACCGTCGGGGCTCTCATCCGGCTGGGTCGCAAATACTATTTCAAGGTTCTGCTCGATCCGACGGTAGCCCGAATCACATTTGAAAACCCCACGACTTACGACTCTTGCGATGCTCTGCTTGTCGATGGGGTCTACAGACCAACACGTATTATGGTCTCTGGTGGTTTTTTCTTTGATCTGTTAATGTTGGCCCAAGAGAACAACATACTATCGGCCCTCCCCACCGCGTACTATCGGGCAGCCAAGCGTGGCCCAGTGAGTCCCCGTCAATTTCGATAGGCGTTCGACACCATGTCCAATGCTTTTGAACAGGCTAGGCTACTTGACGGCGTGAAAAGGGAGGACGGAACGGTAGCATCGCTGCCGTTGGTTCATCTGCGCAGGTGTATCGTCGGTCGCGACAGGCTTTTGAGCAAGCAATTTCAGCCCGGTTATACGCTGGGATGGCTTCGGCAATGGCAGCTTTCAGACTGCAAGAATTCCTCAGAATGCGATCGTCGTCGCAGCGCAATGCTTTCCCACTACCTCGACGGGAACGTCGTTGGGGCTTTGGACAAATTCGAAGCGCATGATGTGCGCAAGGCTTTCTGTGCCACATGCTGTCAGCATTTTCTCGATTCAAATGCTACTGGGCTCAAGAAAATGTGGGAGGAGTTGCCAGGGATTTTCGATCTCGCACCGTGGGACCAGCTGAAGAACGATCTGTAGAAAAATTCCACGGTATTCGCAGAATATTATCAAAATATCCTTGGTTTGCGCAGTAGTGATACCTCTTTGCGCTTTCCGACCTGAACCTTTGATCTCGCGACGGCGTGCATCGACAACACTCCCTATAACCAAGATCTGGGCGAACCACAGGAAGGTAGAGTATGTCGTCGTGGTATGCTTGCTTGCCCCTACTGCACTAAGTGACCACCGCTGAACTAGTCTCCCCGAGGCAGACGGAGAACTGGGGCCAACCTTCGCAAGCTCAGGATCCTGTTCTGACCAAGGAATACCCTGAGGCACGAAGGTCTCAAGAGAATTGTTCTACTCTGCCTTTGGAGACTACGCTGAACACAATCCTGAAATTTAGACCCGTCGCATTTTGCGGAAAACCTTCAAGTTTCCATGTTGACAGAATCAACCATAACCCGTAGGATCTAGGAGAAGACCGTCTGTTACCCTTCCTTGCGTGCGCAGTCATCGTCGTGATTTTTTGGGTTCAGCTTGGCTCCCCGTCCCCCTGCTCGTTTATTTTTGTTCCGCTCAGTAATATCGGCCGCCATCGCGGGTCCTGGCCAGCTATAGGTACCTACTCCTCCTTCTCATCCGAGTTGTCGGGCAACCCGATCATCGCGGCGGCAGCCATGGCTATCTTGACGCACCTTCCACTCGTTACTGCAAGTCTCCGGTGACCCGGATGCCAGATTTTTCATCCATCGCCGCTTTATCTTCTGCGCTCATCGACGTATCTGTCAAGTGTTTACTGCTGGATTGCACACAACGCGGTCATTGTCTTGTTGGCGCCTGGTTTCCACCCTACGATTCTCAAGTTATTTGGGTCCCTCGTTACCGTTTTTGGGCGCTGGAGAAGATGACGGCGCAGTCATTTTATGCACGTCGAGAATAAATTATCGTCGAAAAACCCGTTCCGTAGTTTTCAAGCTATCGCTGGTCTACAAACTCCGTGGATAAGACTCGAATAATATGTCTCCACCGATGAACCCCACTCTCGCCTGGGTCTGGACTCGGTTGCAGTTGCGTTCATCCATGTTCAAGTTGATGGTTGCCAGTTGAGTGTACATTGAGTATGCGCCCATTTCTCCGAGCGTCGACATTGAAAATGCATCTTGTCCTACGGAGACTTGGGGTATGTTCTGTGAATAAATATCTCAGTCGATGTAGCACTGTGCGGATGATCGGCAGTCTGGCAACTGGGAGTCTGATAAGATTCTGAATTTTCTCGGGTATCGCCGCTTACCTAAGAACACGCCTAAGAACACGCTGTTTTACAGTTGCCTCTTACTGCATGAAGTCCAATCGCTCGAGGGCACCATCGCCCACGGGCACAACCTTCTCGGGCATCTCCAACTACCGCACGGAATCATATCGCCCCCTTAGAGACAAGAATGTCCCTCCCATGCCCCCAATCGACTACCGCGCAGTCTCAGAAGTCCATTTCATCGAACTAGACCGCTATCTCCAGGCATATCTCGCAAAGGGTGCGCATTTACTGTCTTAAATGGCCTTTGCTGACCCCCCGCAGCCGCCCCGAACTCGCGGTCCACTGCTCGCCAGAAGCTGACCCGTCTCACCATTCAGCAGTTCCACGAACTGTCCACGGACGTTTACGATGAGCTCGTTCGCAGGAAGAACGAAAAGGAAGGCAGGCGCATCTCTGGCTCACTCTGCCACACTTCTCTTACGTGTTCCAGTGCCCTTTCTCCCCGTCCGCGAGGAGTTTCATCCAAAACGAAACCAGGCTCGCCAGAAGCTCGCGACCCTCCCCATCACTCGCTTCGAGGACCTGTCCAGCGACGTGTACTTTGAGCTCGCACGGCGCTACCCCGAGTTCAAAGAGAATGTGCGTCTGCTGTGTCTTGTCTGTAACTAGCCACCGCTAACATACACCCATAGCCATCAGGCGCCATCACCCCCGGCTCCAACTACGACGACTACCCTGTATCCGACTTTCCCAACAACTCCCCTCCCAGAAACAATGGCCGCACCTCTGCAGACCGGCCAGGTGACAGCGGATACGGTGGCAGCAGCGTTAGTAGCCGTCGACCATCCGAGGACCGACGCCGACCAAGCGAAGACCGCGACCGCGATTATCCTGGTGGCCGCCGCAGCGCTGACAACTATGCCGGCCGCACAAGTGGCGATGACGGCTCGTACGCCCCTAGTACCACCTCCTCCCGCCGCCGCCCATCCCAAGACACCACGCGGCGATCAGACGACCGAGACCGCGACCGAGATTATCGGTCTCGCGGTGCTCCCAGCATTAACAGCGACACGAGCAACCTCACGGCCCAGCAGGCCACAACTGCCGCCAGCGCCATCATTATCCCGACCAAGAGCACCATCGAAGAGGAGTACATTGAGGTGCCCTACGGCCGCGAGGGACGCGATAGTGGCGTTTCGACGCTGGACGACCGCGACCGCGATCGCGATGAACTGCCTGAACCGCCCGACACCGCGAGTGACTATCCGATGAGCCCGCAGAGTCCCCCCGGTGGTCTGAGCGGCCTCAGGGCGCGTCTCGGCGGCAAGGACGACAATGACGACGACTACCCGCGCTCGAGCCCTGATCGGGATCGGGACCGGATGGACATGCGGGACGTGGGCCGCGGAGGTGGCGGCCGAGCGAGCGAGGAGGAGGCGGAGAAGATCCGGCGCGAGTACGAGGCGCGCATTAGCACGATGCAAACCCAGATGTCGTCGCTGCAGCGTGAGCGAGAGGATGCGGATGAGCGCGAGCGGACGTGGATGGATGGCGAGGCGCGCGTGAGGCAGATGGAGGAGGAGCTGAGTACCGTTCGACGTCGCGCGGAGGAGCAGACCGTCGCGATGAGGGCACTGCAACGTGAGCTCGACGATCTGCGGGACACGCGGCAGCGGGAGATGGACAAGGAGGCGAGGAGGGCGCAGGAGGACGAGGACGAGCTGCGCATTTTGCGCGATAGATGCGAGCGGCTGGAGGAGGAGCGGGAGAACGGCCCGGTCGGGGGCGGCGCGGACCCCGAGATTGTCGACCAGCTGAGGAACGACATGGAAGGGCTACTGATGGAGCTGGGCGACTTGTCGAGCCGGAACGACGAGCTCATGGCGGCCAAGGACGCCGATCTCGTTACTATCCGCGACCTCGACAGCCAGCTCAAGGACTACAAGCGCAAGTACGAGCAGGCAAAGACGGAGCTACGCAGTGTGAAAGGTACGCGTTCCTCTTGTGTCTATTTTACACAACTCACAGTTTCACAGCAACGTCGCAACTATTCCTACAAGCGCCGAAGATGGACCGAGGCGAGGACCAGCTGCCCGTCTCGGGCGATGGTGGGGTGCTCGACATTCACGTCACGGCCTTCCTCTCGGGCATCGATGCGCTCCTCACGGCAGGGCGCTCCAACGCCCCGACGCGCGTTTTAACACCAATGAAGGCCGTTGTGAATGCCGTCTCCTCCATTGTCGATGACGTACGCGCCTTTGAGGGGCGGCCCGCGCGCGAGCGCTCGGACGTCGACGTCGACCAGCTGGCTGCCCTGCGGGAGCGCGCGGAGGCGACCCTCAGCAATCTCGTCGCAGCGAGCAAGACGCATGCGACGAGCGCGGGCATGTCGCCCGTCTCCCTCCTTGATGCGGCGGCGAGCCATGTGGCGGTGACGATTACCGAGATTGCGCGGACGGTGTGCATCCGGAAGGCGTCGCGCGCGGAGCAGGAGGCGGCCGCCACATACGCTTCGCCCTCATCGAGTACCACGAATGGGTTCGCACCGAGTCTGCGATCTGTGGAGGAGGCGAAGACGACGACACCACCGCCTGGGTCGTCGTCGGGCCATGCGAGAAAGCCGAGCGCTGCGCTGAGCACGAGCTCGAACAGGAGCGCGGGCGGTGGGGGAAGGTATACAGCAGGGCGAAGCCCCGTGAGTCCGCCGAACCCGTACGATGCGAGGCGGCGGCCGCCGTCAGATAACGCATCAAGCTCGGACAAAACGAACTCGCCGCCACCGATTTTTGACCAGCCGGCCGCCGAGTCAGCAGTTGCGGACGGTTCGGAGGATGCATGGGCTGAGTTGAAAGTATGTTGTTCCTCTCTTTCTCTGGTAACCGAGACTAACAAGCACATAGCCGTACCTGGAAGCACAAACCGAGTCGATAGTGTACGCGATCCAGAGCGTGCTGTCGGGCGTGCGCAGCCCAACGCCGTCTCCGACGCTCAACGAGAACCTAACCCAGATCATCACGATCGTGTCTTCTATCGTCGCGGTCTCCAACGACAACCTGCCACCCGCAACGTCGGCGCAGGGCAAGGACATTTTGCGCGAGCTCAGCGAGCACGCGAACCGCCTCAGCGAGGTGCAGACGATGCCCGAGGTGACAAAGGACTCGCGGCAGGTGATGGCAAAGTCGAGCTTTGCAATTGCGAACGCGATGAAGGGGCTGATGAAGCTATGAGGCACGCATTGTGTTGTGCTTCAGCGGCAGCGCGTTCAATTTCTTTTCGTTTCTTTTGCTTGCATTGCTTGTGGTCGTTCGTACATCATGCACACTCTCCTTTTTGTCCCCAAGCATACCTTCAATACATGTTCACCACGGCACATAATGTAATTTGTAGCTTTTTAGTATGCATGCATGCCCACCCGGAATTCTACTTGTAACTTGAACAAGTGTGGATGGTGGGAAAGGTGATCGCCAATCACCGCCTCAACTTCTACTTACGTTGTAGGTTCGATGAGTCGGCCAAAGCGAAACTTAGCACAACCTGTAATGGAAGAGGCGTGTCGACCATCGCAAAAGCGTCGCCATCGGTAATTCATGAGTACTGAGCATATACCGTGGAGATCTTGGGAAACTCGAACTCCTGCAATCCTGTATTCCTGATTTTCACTCTCGACGGCAGCACGGCCCAAGCACAACCCAAACCCATTTTTATGCGGTGGCTTTCCCAAGTTCATATTTTTCGAGCGTTTGGAATTCATTGCAGGCCACGGTAAACAAACCTAAATGACAATTTCAAATTCAGTTTCTAATCTCAAGCTTTTGCTGCAATCCCGTATCGCATGGATATCGAACAATTTCCCAAAGCAGGCTACGCCGCCATAGACCGCATCTGCGACTACTATACTACTCTCGAGTCCCGTCCCGTAAGCTCTACGGTCAAGCCCGGCTACCTTGCCCCTTGCTGCCCACCACGCCGCCAGAAAAGGGCGAGGATTGGGGGGATTATCGAGGCCGACTATGACCGCCTCATAATGCCTGGGCTCACTCACTGGCAGCACCCTTCGTTCTTCGCATACTTCCCGACCGCTACATCCTTTGAGAGTATCATTGGAGAACTATACGCCAACGCTGCGCCCCATCCTGGCTTCAATGCACGTCGTTGAGATCTCCCTTGGCCTGCTTATTCTTTTTTCTTCTTTTTTTCTTCTTCGCACACCCACAGTGGTCCTGCAGCCCCGCCGCCACGGAGCTCGAAGCTGTCGTTATGGACTGGGCAGCTCAGCTCCTAGGCCTGGCTCCCGCCTTCCTCAACACGGGCGGCATCGGCGGTGGTGCCCTCTAAACAACTGCGTCCGACTCTGCCCTCGCCGCCACCGTCGCGGCTCGGGAGCGTCTCCTCGCACTTCCCGCGTACGCGAAGAGTCCGCCGAGCCCCGACGTGCTTGTCATCTATGTGACGCAGACACACTCGCTCGGACTCAAGGCTGGGCGTATGCTGGGGCTTCAGGTGCGCGCACTCGAGGTTACCGCCGAGGACATGTTCGCGTTGAGGGGCAGCGTGCTGCACAAAGCGCTAACTGAGGACAAGGCGGCCGGCCGATACCCATTTGTTCTCAGTACGTCCCCGTCCGGTTGGTAACATGTTACTTATTCATATGTTCGCTCTTGCAGTTGCCACCGTGGGCTCCACGTCTTCTGGTGCGGTTGACTGAAATTCAGGCTGCCCGTACATTCAATCCGCCCTTGCCTGCGCCCCGCCAACTGATGTTTCTTGCCCTAATTTCCAGTTGCGGATCACCCAGAGGTCTGGTTACACGTCGATGCCGCGTGGGCGGGCCTCGCGTTATGTTGCCCCGAGAACCGTGAAGCCCTGCACTCCCCGCGATCAACGCCGCCGCCGACTCGTTCACCACCAACTTTCACAAGGTGTGCACCGCCCCCGATCTTGTACCTCGAGTTGGACCTGTTGTAGTGGGGTTTCGTCACCTTTGACGCTTCGACGCTATGGGTACGCGACCGTAAGGCCCTGGCACGCGCGCTCGACATCACGCCGCCATTCCTACGCACTGCGCATGGCAACGCGGGCACCGTAATCGACTATCGCAACTGGCACCTCGCGCTTGGGCGCCGCTTCCGCAGCCTCAAGCTCTGGTTTGTACTGCGCGGGTTTGGTGTTGAGGTGTTGCGCAAGCACGTCTCTCAGGGCATCACGCTGAACGCCGCCTTTGCCGCGCTCCCCGCGCAATCAGACACCCTAACGCTCGTAACCCCGCCCTCTCTTGCGCTGACGGTCTTCCGCCTCGTACCGCCCGACGTGGACTTCAAGTTGGACCTCGAGAAACTCAACACCCTCAACGTGGCGTTCTTCGCGCGCCTCGCGCGCCGGCCAGACATCACGATCACGCAGACGGTGCTCAAAGGCGTGTTCTGCGTACGGTTTGCGGTCGGCGCCGCACGCACAACGGAAAAGCATGTGCGGGCTGCATTTGATGCGATCGTGGAGGAGGCCCATGCCACAGCTCAACCTATGTGAGGATCCGGGAGCTTTACAAAGACGTCTGTGTAGAGACAGAACTACAGGTCGTTCCTCAACTCGCTCCAAGGCGGGAGGTCAAAAAGACTTGGCAACTCGTTCCATATTTTCTTGCGGCCTTTCAGAGTCAAAACGATGGCACGCTGTCTACACCCCCCTGCACACAAGTCTCTTGAAGCGCCCGGGAGAAACTTGTTCAAAGCCTGGAGAGTGATAGGCTGGGTCTTGCGGAGCCGTCCCTCATGCACTGTTCAGAAGAAGTGCAGTCTCCGTGATGGACCCATGAGCCCAAAATCCCAGGTATAACCGGATTCCCATTGGTTTTTTATGATTTTGTCCCGTCCAACGATGCATCCACGTAAATCGAACAGAACGAGAGGCCAAAACCCCGTCTTCTCTCGGGATCCCATCGAACAACTGGGTCTATAAGGACGTCAAAACACGCTATGCCGATCAGAAGCAACTCACGAGGTTGTGATTTACCAAAGCGCGATAGTATGCACAAGGAAAAACAGATACAAGGTTATTATCTCGCCAGAGTTATCACGTCAAACAGCAAGCCGGGATAGTTGAGAATACGTCTTGTCGTGTACCGCGAGGGTACCAACGCATCGTATTCCTAGAGAGTCGTTGGGTTCTCAAACGTGAGGCGCTCTACTGCGGAATTCAACAAACCCTGATATTCGTATTTGCACCCCAGCCGAACGAGAGCGCCGATGGCAGGAAGTGGGAGCGCAGTCTGTGCAAGAAATGTTCTACATGTTCCATGTCTCAGTCGGAGCGAACCTCACAGATTGAACAAGGTGTACAAACGGTGAATAGAGTGCCTTCAATAGATTACTGACGTCGGCAACGGAGTCGCCCAGGAGCTCAACGGTGGGGTATCCGTCGACGCTATGCTGGGTAGAGGGTTGGGGAAAACCCGAGAGATGTCGAAAAAACGGAGAGTTCTCGGATAGCACACCCCAATGGACGCGGAATTGCGTTCCTTCGGCCTGAAGTATGACGCTTCCATTTGTGTACCAAATATTCGAGCGCTTTACCGGCAAGTGCATGAGGTTGATTCGAGGCGAACTTGATAAAGTCAGAACGCGGTCGTCGAGGGAAAAGAAAAAAACTCACTCTGGCAAAATCGATGTTTCGGGATGTCTGCAGTAAACGTTCCCGAAACCATAAGTTCTGGAACGGATCCTGAAGCTTTTGATTTCTGGCCTCCCGAAACCGAGCTATTGAATGGTGAAACATCGAATTTGCCGGAGTAACTGGCACTTCGCCTCCACCTGCAGAAGAACCTGTGAAAATGCTGGGTATTGATCCGGGTGTGAGCCGCAATTTACCCTTCGACTTTGCGGTCCACTTGCTGAGGTTGCCCAGCCGAGGTGTAGTAGTAGCTTTGTATCATTGACGGGACGTACAAATTGACACAGTGGTATGTATAGAAACAGGCAGCAGGCGAACGAAAAATGCAGGAGCGTGAGTGGTACAACATGGTATGTGGTATGCAAATGTAATAATGAGACGATAACAATGCCTTGTAGACAAGAAAGCGATGTGGAGTGAATTCAAACGGAAAAATAAAATAAAGAGATTGAGACGAAAGAACCAACTCATACATGGGGCGTCTTTGCGCTCCACCAGGAAACCATCGGATACAGAGAAAGCGTCGTCAAGGGATACACGGGTTCGAGTTATAATATTAAGGCTTGCCCTTGAGGGTGTTCACTAGGGACCTCAACCCGCCGAAGCGCTTTGATTGCGCAGGGTCTGGCTTCGCGGGCGCCGGCGAAAAGCCCATCCTTGTCAGCTTGTTCGCGCTGGCCATTTGTTTCGCAAAGTCGCGAGATTTATCGCGCGACCCCGGTGCCATGGGTGCGGTCGAAACGCGCGTGAGCGTGGGTCCCAGTTCAACGTCAATCGACTCGATGCCGTCAAGGGAGCTGACGCGACTGAGTCCGATTACGGGGTCCGGCGTGCGCGCGCGGCGGACGCGGTTGTTCGCGCGCGCAACTTCGGCGGCAGTCGCAGCGGTCTGCGCCACAATTGGAACGGTTCGGTCCGTGCGAAGATCAGCCTGGGACGAGACCGCAGACGTAGAACGTGAGGAGTGGTGTGTCGGTAGGGCTACAGAAAGTAAAAGTCCGTCAGTTAAACACAGCGACTTTGTCAAAATGATGCACTTACATTCGGTGGATGGACTATCGGTCCCGCTGCTTGTGTGAGGCCGCCTCGGTTCTTTCACCCGTCTGCGAGTGGGCTTGATATCCACGCTATTCTGCCGGTCCACTCCATTATGCCTGGGCCTTGACTGCGGGCCGAGATTACTCCCCGAAGACGCGCCCGCCCTCGGCTGCTGCCTTGCTTCGGTAGGAGTCTCCTCTACAGGAGATATAGGGGTGGTCCCGTCCGACCGAAAGCGCCTTTCGAGCTGCAAGCTCTCCCCATATGCCGCGAGCCGGGCGCTCAGCGGAACGAAGTTCGTAGTCTTTACGTCCGGCGACACGACGGGCATCTCCAATATATCTTGCAGTTCCTTCTGCACGAGCGCCGACGCCTGCGCGTGAGAGGATATCAGACTCAGGTTGATGTCTAGCGGCGTGTGCGTCCGACGCTCGTTTAGTCGGCTACTGATCGTGGTGGGTGGCGCGTTACTGCCGCCGTCGGTGTCCAACTGCACTTGAAGGGGAAGCGGGCTCCCCTGTGGCGACACTGCAAGCACCTCCGGCACATGGAGTGGCGTCGTCACCGTCACGCTCCCGCTCCCACTCGTTGTCCCACTCGCGCTCATCTGCGGGTTGATCTGACTTTCCGTCGTGCTCGTGCTGCTCACCGAGTCCCCCCTGCCTCGATTATCCAGCGCCGAAAGCGCGCCGTCATCGGCAGGTATCACTGGCGGGCTGTTAATGCTGAACGGAAAGTCAGTGCGTAGGGTGAGGGTTGGATCGGCGGCATCCACGGTCGAAAGCGCCGGCGACAAGGACGATTGGGACGAGGAGGTCAGCGAGAGACCGCGCGGCCGGGAACCGGGGAGCGTAATCCCCTGACGCGCCGCCTGGGCGATGATCCCGAGCCGCGAATTCGGTAACGGCCGCCCATACGCATACTCGTCCTCCTCATCATCCTCCATGAACGTCCTTTCCAGCGCTTCAAGATCAAAGTCTGACACCGCGGCAGGGGCAGAGTCGGGCAGTTCGCGTTCGGTGCTGGTAGCTTCGTTTCTCAGTCGGGAGAGAGAGCCCGCACTAGTGCTCCCGCGCAGTCCCATAGCCGACGTACTCCGCCCCGGGCTGTCGTCGCCCTTCCGACTGCTCCCGCTTGACGTGGAATCAAACCTCAGAGCTCTCACAGCCGCTGGAGGCGCCGGTCCATTCGAGATGCTCCGGTTGTGGACCCGTAATATCCCTGGCCCTGGCCGTGCGGACCTGCCCACAGTGTCCCCCGCGACGACAAAGTCGTCGTCAAACACCGACCCACTCCGATTTCCTGCACTGCTTCCTCTGGAACCCGAGCGGTCCCGAACATGGGTTGGACGGTACACGCCTAGGCGCGAAATACTGCTGATGGACGCTGGGCTGCCGCTGACGTCGTCATTCAACGCACTGCCCTTGAAGACACCTGGGTCGAATGGTGCGCTTGCGCCAGATCCGGAACGGTCCCGATGTTGGTGTTGGGCGAGGGCGTTGTGGAGGTCGACTGCGAGAGGTATGGGTGGCCGCGTCGGCGACTTGTGCATCCCAGGTAGTTGTGAAGATTGTGGAGAAGGGGACATGTTCGAAGCTCGTCGCCTGTAAGGTGCGGGAGAGTCCGACAAGTTGGCAGAAGCAGGAGAAGCCTCGGCCGACGGTAGGGCGACGTTCGATGAGGAGGCGGATGGGGAGGAGGTACTTGGTTGCGTATCAGTTCGCTCTAACGCCACCCCGGAAGCATTTGTCTCTCCCTTCTTGAACATGTTCAGCAAAGAGTACTTGCTCACAAGCTTTTTGCTGCCAGTCCCATTTCTTCCGGACGCCGGGGTTACTTCTGCATCCCGTTCGGCATCGGTACCAGCAGATCGCGGTCTACGGTGTTTCCCACCAACTACTAACGATGTTTTTCGGTTGACCGGAGGAGGCGCGGGATATGTGATTTGCGGTAATGAAGGGCGGCGCGATCCAGGATCTATTAAGTTCTTAGTGAGTTGGGGGAAGGGACAATTGAATGCACACCTATAGGGCTTGGACTCGGACTGTTAGAATAGAAGGTGTATTCCCCAAATGGCCTCATGCCCGGCGACGGAGGTGGAGTTGATGTGGTCGCCGGTAGATTGCTGGTGGACGCGGAAGGCAGTGGTGGTTTCAGGGCCTCTGACGAACCTTTGAGCATGCTGAGCGCGGTGTCCATGGACCGCTTCATGTGTAGGCGCTTTCGGGTGGAAGATTCGCCTTCGCCTACAGAGTCACCGCGATCGCGACCGCTGGTGGGCTCAACGGTGTCTGTTGGGCCCTGCCGCTCGCGCAAGTCACGATCCTTGTTAATAATCCACGTCTTTAGGATCTCGGCACATTCATCCCATCCGTTTTGCCGGGCAAGCATCTCTGGCGTGATTCCATGCTTGTCGGGCCGACTGGCGTGGGCCCCGCGAAGTAAAAGAGTATGGACGATGTTGGTGTGGCCGTTGGCGGCGGCGAAATGGAGCGGGGTACTCCCGCTTGTCCCGACGATCGGCGCGGTGGTATCTCTGTTTCTGTCATTTGAATAACGTCGGGGCAGTCTGAGGACAAATTAAGACGGAGGTGAATTCCGAGCAAAGAAGCACGCACCGTGGTGCATTAACGTCTGCCCCGCGTTCGATAAGGAGCTTTACGACGCTCTCGTTGCCTCCGGCAGCGGCAGCATGAAGCGGGAGGACGCCATCTACGAGAGGTCAGAAAGGCGCGATCGGACGAGTGTGACGGGACGCACCAAGGACAGAGTTGATGGGCTGGCCTCGAGTGAGGGCATACTCGACGAGCCCGACGTTGCCGGTGGCGGCGGCCGAGTGGAGACCGAGGCTCGGAACTAGAAAGAGAAAAAAACGGAATGAGATGTGGGCGCGCCTGGACGAGTAATGGATACTTGCACTCTGTGGTGACATTGTACCTGGCCTCAGCTGCAGCCTTGTGGGTCCGTAGAGGGACTGGCATGGTGGTGGGGACCAGAGAGATGTAGATACAGCCGTCGAGCAGCCGCGTTGTTGATCAAGAGCGATGGGCGCTAGCGTATTGTTTAGTACACGATACAAGGCAGGCGCCTATAGACGTCCAAGGATAGCCTTGAGGCTGATTATGGCCCCGGGATGGTAGAGCAGTAAGCCGCGATAGACAAAGCTAGTCGAGAGGACATAGACGTTTCCCGGACTAAATCATTCCGAACATCACAAGCATCTCTTTACCGGGTACCATCATCACCTGCACAGCGTCCTCCCTTGTTCTTGTTCTCCATCCATTCCTCCACTCCATCTCAGACCACCGTATTTCTGGACAACGGGCTACAATCTTATGATATCTCACCAAAAAAACATAATTCTTCTGATCCTGATGATTGCTGCTATGCGTGAACTACATCTCTAATCTACCTGCCTACCTACCCACGGCAGCATCGCCAGATCGTCTCAGCTTACCAAGCGTAGCTAGGACGCGTCCGCAAGTACTACTGCTCCCAGATCCTTGTCACCACGGCGCCGTGCGGCCACCGATGTGCCATATGCTCTCCAGAAAATACCGGCAGGCCTGGTACCCGTTCCTAAATTCTAGAACTCGGGCTGTGTTGTGTGGCCCGCGAAGCATCGCTCAGTGTACCCTCGAGGCATTTCACCAGACTGCTGATCAGTTTCAACCTCTTGTCGCCGCTGATTCTGTTCCGAGCTCTCCGCGACCATGCTGCTGCTAGTCTCTAAATTTGGGTCAATAGCCGCCGCGCAAAAACATGTCGCTAATTTTCATGATTTCATTCCCGCATCATCTCTGCAACGGCGAATGGGATCATCGCTATCCTCGGTTCTCGACATCCTGCTATCTAGCCAATCCTGAATCTCGCCAATCCCAAATTGCGATCCCGGCATTCAGGCATCTCAACAATCTTCCGACATAATGTCCTTCTGCGCCACCCAGTGGACGGAGAACTCGCTCAATTATATTTTACAGTCACACCTATACACAACATATACAGTAAACTACAGAGACAGAATACAAGGCGGAGAAATTCTTTATGCCCGAGTCGCCGACTCATAGCAATTCATTAAACCTACTTTCGTATCTTCGTAAGACATGAGGATTGGCAGCTGCAGCTCCATATTGTTGTACCGGGGGTCCTCCTTGGTGTCGGCGGGCGGCGAGGCGTATTCTGAACCCATTCCGAACCCGCTGTCCGAGCAGTACCACTCGTACATTGGCGTGGTCGCGCCGCCGGTCACGAACGGTGTGGACGCATTGAACGAAGTAAAACTTGTCTGCGTTTGTA
This sequence comes from Mycena albidolilacea, assembly GCA_029282495.1. Taxonomy (NCBI): domain Eukaryota; kingdom Fungi; phylum Basidiomycota; class Agaricomycetes; order Agaricales; family Mycenaceae; genus Mycena; species Mycena albidolilacea. The sequence goes on along the minus strand of JARIHO010000014.1, from coordinate 281,894 downwards.
TCACGCCGTCGCCACCGGACCTCCCACCGAGCTCTTGAATCAGCGCCGCTAGTGCCTCGCTTCCCATGCGTGCGATCGTACCGGTCCCTGTCTCTTCATCGGCCACTTGAATGAGCACCATCATAGCCTGGTGAATCAAGCTATCGGGTTCACCCGGTCTTCCGTGCCAGCCGTGCTGCGGTATGAGAGAGGCCAGCGTCACCGAAGCTTCGAACAACGAGAAGCATCCCGCGAAGCACCAGTTGCTCGCCGTCAGAACGCTCTCATGTCCGGCCTGCTCGCTCCGGCAGCGCACCGCGGTAGCGTGCGCGTCGCACTGCAGCCGAATGAGGTCCGACGCGAGCGAGACGCAGAGGTTTCGACTCCGTTTACGCGTCAACGGATGCTCCCACACGCCCAGGAACATGGGGTCGTCCTGACTCGTGATGTACGCGGTGTGGAGTTTCGCGCGGGAGAGTAGGTACCAGGTCGTGAGCGTGTATCTTTGACGCGCCATCGCGACCAAGTCTGAGGTATCGATATCGTCCGGGATGCTCGGATACTCGGAACGAAGGTCGGAGCGGAACTCAGGCGGTAATTGAGTCTCCCATTGCTCGAACTTGCGGTCCATTTCATGAACAGCGGCAGACGTTGGAGAACCAACCCCGAAGCACTACAAAAATACAACGTTAAGCATAGACCGGTCATCAAAAGCTAGTTCTTCACCTTTTCCACGGTCTCACCGGCTAGATGAAGTAGCTGGATGAAGTGCCTTTGATAGACGTTGAAGAAGTTGCGCGTCCCATCGGCGTTAATGGGCGCAGGCACCACAACGTCGGCTGCCTCATTTCGGATAACTGCGGGCCTTCCCAGGACTAGACCGTACATCCTGTCGAAGACGGTGTCAGTATCGCCTCACGTGAGCGTTCCTGTGATCAAACTTGCCTCTCCCAGATGAATAGTCCCCACCAGGCCCGACGCCGCAGGAGTTTCTCATCGTCGCTCATTATATCCTCGGATGTTGTCTTTTGCCAAGCGCGCCAGCTAGGATCCCGGTGCATTCCAACAGCTTCCGCGCACAGTATCGCATGCCCAACGAGCTTCCATGCTTCGCTGACACGGCCTCGCTCAGCGAGATGGTCGCACAGCAGCGGGACAGCCAAACACGCAAGGACAGAGCCCTGTGCAGCCGACGTCCGCGTTGAAGTCGGCCGTACGAGGTATGCGGCCTCGGCAATCCGGCGCGCGGTCATGGCGTACGAGAAAAACTGCTCCGCGCTGTCGATTTCGTTGCTAGTCGATTCCAAGCTGTGACGGGGCGCTAAGGCGAGCACAGCATACAGGAGTGACAACCAATTGGGATTTATCTGGACCTGGGGGACGGTGTAGCGCAAGGCGCTCCACATGTCCGCACAGGTGGCGAGGAACCATTGCTCCGGGATCCCGAATCGCCAGTTCGCATCCTTGAAGAAAACCTGGCAGAGGGACGCCACGGTCGAACTGGACGGCAGGGATTGGATGAGACGGAGAATGGATGGACACGGCTGGTCGTTGGGAGTAACAGACTGGAAAAGCGCACTGGGTTCGGTCGACGCGACATGGTGAAGGCGAGGGGACTCTCTGGAGCTGATCTGGAATTGCAGGAATAAGCTTGGGGTAGAAAAGCGCGCGACGGTATAGCTACCGAATATAATGCAGAAAGTGAACTCCCTCTGCCAATGTATTCCCCGTGGTGCGCAATTGATTGTTGGGCAAGAGATGACACGGTGTGGTAGACATTGTCCGACAAATGCGGCGCTGCAAGTCGTTCGTTTTCGTCGTCCTGGGAATAGGGCTCCGGCGACGAGTATGGCGAGTTTGCACTCGAGGGTGAATGTAGTGACACTACCGAGTCACCAGGGGAGTAATCGTTAGGGAGAGAGAGGCCGCGGCTCGACGAATGTGGACTGGAAACTGAGAGGGAATCATGATGATTGTCCGACCTCGAGCGATTGCGAAGTCTCTCAGCTACCACGGTTTTCTCCAGACTGGCGATCCGAGCCGACAGTTGTTGGATACTATCATTGCTTCCCGGTGAAGGAATCACAGGAGGTCGAGCAGGAGTGGGACGCGCGACAGGGACGTTCTCCCAGCGGCATAGATGAGAAACGCCTCTCGAAACGCACAAGCCGCAAGGATAGACCCGGTCACACCTCTGTAAGTGTTGAGCAGACTGGCCGAAGACGGTTGAAACGAATGTACCTGTCGGCGCTTGGTGCATTCAACACAACTGAGACGAAGTCGTCTCCGAGTTTTCTTCTCCTTCTTCGGTGGATCGTGGGACGGCGACATTTTGAAAGTGGAGGAGAGGCTAGCCGAAAGTCATTCCCAAGGCGTGCTTTTATGGTCGCGCTTTCGTACAGGTACCATATTGGATGTTAATGAGTATCCTATCCTGGTGCGGGGCTGTAAATGGACACTGCACGGTGGCAACGGATGAACATAACGTTACATGGCTATGCGGTGATCCTGAAAGACCCCGAGCGTCCACTCTGAGTACTGACGGCAGCGATACAAAGTTCTTCCATCCCACCCCTGATATGGCCACTGCATCTTCAGAGCTGCATCTATCAAGACGTTTCGTTATCTACATCCGAGATAATTCCAAAAGCGCGAGTGGTGGAAGCTCTGACTCCTCGGGATCCTCCCTCCGGTGTCCAAAGAACTTGTACAGAAAGTCCCCTGGACAGTGGATTTTGCGCGCTCCTTGGGGGCGACAATAATAGCGTTTCACTTTGATAGGCGGTGAAGAAAGTCGAACTACGGCAGTACTGATGCCTTTGCAACAGTTGGGATTGATTCAAAGTTGATTCAAAGATTGCTGGAGGCGCGGAGATGCGATGGCGACTTTTACGGGGTGTTCGGATTCCGCGGAAGAAGATCTGACAGAGGATGTGGATAGTCAAGAGTAAGCTAGGACGCAAAGGGGGTGAATGTACGAAAACTGCCAGAAACACAACCCCGGTAGAAGTCAAGACCCCAGTTCGAACGTGCTTCATCAGTTTGCTTGACAGCCTGAGGACACTTTCCCAGTACACGAAATAGTCCACATGATGCCCGCGTCATTCAAACATACGACACCGTGCAAATTATTGATCACCGTACAGGACTTGACGGATCCCACAGAGGTTGCGGATGGCTCTCATGCCTGTTTCAGCTTTGATTGTTATAAAAGTAGGTGCCAGTTGGATATTTGCTAGATGAACCCGACGGGAAAACGATGTCCAAAGCAATGTGGTACACAGGACCCGCGCATGTGTAGTACGATCGCGCGACACGAAGAAGAGCGTCCCTTTCTGATAAATTGCCAGAGATGACCGAACCAGCCCCAACCGGATGAGAGCTTGAGGATCGGCATGAATATCAAGAGAAGATGCGAGCAGGGATGATCACAGAGTTCAGCTGCAGCACAAGTGGCGTATCAAGACAGAGAATTCATTGAATTTTTTGGTGATCGCGGATCGAGTTTAGTCCTGTGACGGTGTGACCTCGGAGCCGACTCGTGCCGTAAGCTCACGTCGCGTCACTACCCGTGCTTCCGTAACAGGAACCAATTCTTTCTTCCGCCACTGGCTCTGAGCCCGTGTGTTGCTGAGCTCCAATGGCCCCGAAATCAGAGCCCAAAACAAAATCGGACGTGAAAATTCTGAAGGGGCAGGATGCCGAAGATCTTGTGCTTGACTATGTTAAACGCGTACGACGGTCCCATTATTTGTGCGCCCGTACGGACCGCTTCAATATAGATGAATCGACCATATGGGGCAGTCGACGTTGCCGCGAATCTAAAAGGCAACCACTTCCACTCCGTTTCTGGACGGTCGTGTTGATGCTTCAAAACTCCCAGGCGCGGTGCCCAAAACCGCGGTACAGAAGATCCTGGTGGCCCTTGCAGAAAAGGGGGAGCTTGTACAGAAGACTTATGGTTGGTTTCTCCTTTAGTCGCACGGAGAACCCCTAGTAATCTATCTATCCTTTTTGGAACAGGCAAAACAAGTTTCTTTGTAGCGAATCAGGCCAATATCGAATCCATCCCCGCGGAGCGCTTCACGGAGCTTGAGGCCGAGTACAAGGCCATCGACGAGGAAAATAAAATTTTAGGAGCTGAAGTCAAGGCTTTGAATTTCGGTTTAGTCTTTCATTCCCCAACAACCGTGCAAAGACTAACGGGCATTAGAACTAACAAAACTGAAAAGTACCCCGACCGACGCTGACCTGGATGTTCAGATTTCAGAAATAACTGAAGCGGTTCGCTCTTGTCTCCCGCCATGCTTCGCCCGCTGATTTATTGTTCGTCACACTCGGGACCACATCTAGATAAAGAAAGCAAATGCGCAACTCCAACCCCTTCGTTTCGGAGCTCCTCTTATTTCGGCAGAGGATCTAGAACAGGTAGAGGCTGATTGGATGAAATGGAGGACTGAATGGATTCGCAGGAAAAAAATATTCAACGAGTATGATCCATTTCCCACCTCATCAACTCCCGACGTGTTGCAACGTCGGAGAATATGTGCTTACTACAAACATAGCTTCTGGCACATCGCAACGGATGCTCTTCCTCCACAAGACGCCGCTACTCTTGCCGAAGACTTGGGAATCGAACAGGATACCAACGAACATTCTGTTCTCGAACGTAGCCCACTGGTAACCGCCCAGAAGAACCTCAAACGGAAGCGCTAAATACATGTGGAGCGGGTCCGTTACATTGCTCGGTAAATGCTCCCACGAACTTGTTGCTCATTTCTTGCGCTGTAATAATACAACTACGCTCCTCTGTTGTCCCATCTTCCGAGCGTTTAACTAGAAGGAGCCTTTATCCAAAAATGGAAAGTTGAAGTTCGCTCAGGAACACACCGTGTTAAGAAGCTTCTCCGGGAACTCTCTGCATAGGCGGATAAGTCACCGTTCTTTGGATAACTCCCCATATGCACGTAGTTCGGTAACTCCCAGTCGATAAGAAGTGGCTGCCCGGGCAAAACGGATGAGCAGAGGATGTCTCCGATTCGCCTACAGCGACTGAAATGCCGAGTGACAGTTCACGATCGCCGCAAATTTAGCCACCACTCAGAGAAGGAGGAACTCGGAAGCATTCAAGAAAACGGTGCGGCATCGGCCGGCCTCCCGACGTAACCTGGTTGAAAGTGGGTTGAACCGACAGCGACAGCGTCGGCATTCACTTTTCTCTCCATGCGTTACGAGAAGCGAAGAACATACGTGCCCACCCGAGATCTCACTGACAGATCATGTAATGTGGCGCCGTGCCTATAATTATCGCTACAAGTATAGAGATATATTGGCAAGTTGAGAGACGGGCAACGAGAGAAGGCTGAGAGGGTTGCTGCTGAACCACCCGATGTGCAGAAAACCAATTTGCATCTGTCAGTTAATTTATCAGCATATAGTAATTCTGTACATGTGTATGACATAGACACAGATGTCAGAATGCTTTCAGAAGAGCAACGAGAGAAGTTTGCTAGGGTTCCTGCAGGACATGCAACGAATGCCTTATGACTCTGCCGACTACTAAACTGCATTTGCTAATTAATCAACCGTCTTAGCAGAAAATACTTTACATTCGGGTACAGAGATCATGGAAATTCGCGGGATGGACAAACGGAATGTCTTGGGCTGCTGGAAGCTAGGTCCGACGAGAGACCCTGAAACAGAACCACATTTGTGCGTTAATTAATCATCATCGGGACGATAATTCCTCCCGGCGAAACACAGTACTTCCGGTCGGTTATAGCGATATGAGAGAAAACCTTTGAGATGGTCAACGAAAAAATACAGCAGAGTGTTTGGATTCAGCCAACGAGAGCAGGGAATCAGGCTATATTTGCAAATTAATTAATGATTATGGGGAAGAATATACTTCTGAGTTTGTAGTGTTCGGCCTGACCGGGCCAAATCTCATGTCCCGCCAGCCCTTGTCAAGGACCTCCTCGTCGCTCAGCGCCTCCAGCCTGACAAGCTCCCGCCTAATGTAGTGGACGATGTCGAGCATCAGTTCGGGGTAGGCCACATATTTATCAGCTTCAGACGGCGGAAAATCGTGGACCCCCGAATCGTCGTCCGTCACGGCCTCCTTCTCGAAGTCGACTTTCGTAGGATTGACGATTTCACCCCCGAGAAGATTGACGGCGCGTCTGAAGGTAGGCGCAGACGGGTCGTCGGGGAACGCAATCCCAGAAGCACCGCGAGCCCCGAGAAGGTTGCGCCATACCGCCGCCGCCAGCTGCATGTCGCCCTGGACGAGCCCGAGATCGAGGGAGAGCGAAAAGCCGGACCACTGCTCTTTAAAGATCTTCAGCTGCTGTGTCACAAGTCGGTCTGGGGCACGGGCCAGCCGCTCGTTTTTATCCGTGGTTTTGGGGGCATTCGGATTCACGTAGAAGGTGGACGTGAATATGTAGGGTTTGTGGTCGTGGCTGGGTTGCATGATAGCGCGGATACGGTCCTCCGTATCCTGGAAAAAATGGTCCACGATACATTCCGAATATCGTTTCCCATAGGCCGCGGGAAGAGAGCGGAAGCGGACATTCATCATCCAGATGTGCAGCGTTATCACAGTGAACCAGGACTGGAAAGTAGGTGGCAGGAAGCATTCTGATGCAGTTGTAAGTCCGCAGCCCTACGCGGTCGAAGAAAAGCACCCACCGTCGCGCCAAAACGATTTTTCTTCGTCTGCTTTTATGGAGCACACCCGCTCGTACAGGACAAAGGTTCTGTTTGTGGCTTTGACTCGGGGATTCCCCATCCCAAGCGCATTCGTGATTTTGATGAACCGCTCAAGGTTCTTGGGGTTCTCTTGTAATTTGCGGGTCAGCCATGTCGGGGGTCGCTCTGGGATTAGGTTGTCGACATTGGTGCGGCCCTTGCCCTTGTCAGAGATGAGGCGTATAGCGCGTAGGGGTCGCGAAACCCGGCGTAAACGAGCTGCCTGGGCGAACGACGTTCGGCCCAACATGGTAATTCGCAGAAATCGATTTTAATTTTTACGCGGTCACGCGACGGTCACGTTTGATCGGCCTCCCAAACTCAACCAATTGCAGCTAGTACACTTTTTATTCGGTTTCGGTCAAAGGAAGTCAAGGAACTGTGGAAAACACGACACCCTTAATTATGAACCAGACTGTCGGGTTCCTTGTCGCGTTCATTCCACACTTACAGCTGGACGGGCTTTCCTCACTTTGGCTTAAATTTGTGCAAGGAAATTTTCGAAAAACACGGGACATCCCAACCTCAGGGCCCTTGGTTGAATCGTGGACCCTGGATCACCATCCTCCTTCAGACCATCTTTGGATTTTCAAAGCCGATTCTAGTCTGGTTGGAGCAAAGTGGAAACCTGAATCCGCGGGCAGAATACACCGCGGAAACAAATCCGAAATCATGATTCTCTCCTCATCTCCGTCCCGACGCACCCTACCGAATATGCGACTCCACATCCACGCACCTAACGCGTGTTTTCCGTCCCCAGAAATTCGGAAGACGCTAGGAGATCGAAACCACACGTAAAGCATTATCGCGCCCTCGGTGTCGGCGCGCTGCCGAGGGGCGTATCACCACCCACACCGTCCTCCGAGCTGGATTGGAAGCCGAGCATACGCTATAAAGTTTGTTGCACTCCAAAACTAAGCCTGTTATCATCTTTCTAACGTATCCAGTGCCATAATGTTGCGGAATCACATCGCCAAGTTTAACTGCGTTTTCAGAGGTAATTAGTTGCCGCCCTGCTCTGAACGATGTCAAAACGTGCGGTGGGATTGCGGGAATATCATTGTGTGCAACTCGATTTTTAGACATTACCACCACTGAAATCTAGACCGTCTTATGGTGATAGTGATAGTATTATACATAGCATGATAATATACGATGACACGGAACCGAGAGGTTGCAGCGAGTTCTCAACGTTCTGTTCAGAGTGCCAGCAATTTGGCGTCGGACCGTGAATGTTGACCCCCGTTCGAAGCTGCTTGGAGGGCGGCTGGCAAGAGGAATGGGGTTGACATATCAAACTGCACGGCCTTGGCCAGTCATTTCTTTCCCATAAAGAATCGGAGACCACCCCGGCCGTGAACATGAACCGACAGAAGGCGTTCTGAGACCGACTGTCTATTTTTGCGTCTTGTTCCGGTCTGCGGCTATTCGAGTTCGAGTACATTGTAGAGGACATTGAACAGAGAAATAGCGTTCAAAAGACGGGAACGAGGCTCGCATGTGAAGTGAATGTGAAGGGTGGAAGGAAAGAGAATTGAAAAGCTTGACGTCAGCCAGGCAAACGTCTAGCGAAGGCTGTGATTGAACGGTTTCGGTATATATCCACATCCACTGACGCTGCCTTTGCTTCTTCCTTTCTCTTACTCTAGTTCCTTTCCCCCGACACTTGCTTTCCGCGCTTAGGGTCTCTCTTAATTCTTATGGCTTCCCCAAATCCTGTGCGTCGCTCCCCGTAATATCCTCCCGCGCCACTCCCTCACTCTGCGCCCTGCAGATTCGAAGAAAACTCGTCATTGTCGGAGATGGCACGCACCCCCTCGCTTGCCCCCGTCCAGTTTCTTACGGACTTTGATGAACCAGGTGCTTGCGGAAAGACATCATTACTGTGCTCGTTCGCACTCGGCGAATTTCCTCGGGACTATGTGCGCTGTCCGAAATCTCTTCCGGGATCCGTCTAACCTTCATTTTTAGCAACCAAGTAAGCAGAGACAACCTTCCGCAGCAGGCGCGGTTGACCTGTAGCCGCAGCTGTGTTCGACAATTATGTCGCCGAAATCAGACTTGACGACAAACCAGTCCAGCTCGCTCTATGGGATACAGCGTGCGTTGTATCTGCGTCCCTTTGCATGTTCGCGTTCTCATTTGCCTCCCAGTGGTCAGGAAGAATATGAGGTACTTGTGCCACTCTGCTGTCGCCTCAAAACAAACATCTAAATGACGCGTTTCTACAGCGCTTACGACCAATGTCCTATTCTAAATCCCATGTTATCCTTATCGCATTTGCTATCGACACCCCCGACTCCCTGGAAAACGTGCAAACCAAGGTACGTATGCCTTCCTCTTAGCCGACACCTCTTGACAACGCCGGCTTGCTTCCAGTGGATAGAAGAGGTCCGCTCCATCTGTGGCGCGACCATCCCTGTTATCCTCGTTGGCTGCAAAGCCGACCTCCGGCCGAACACAACGCATCCCTCCACGCCTGATAATCCTTGCCCGTGGGTCACCCGCGAACAGGGCGAGCGGATCGCGCAGACCATTGGGGCGCGCGCGTACAAGGAATGTTCAGCACTCAAAATAGAAGGCGTAGACGAAGTCTTCGAGACCGCCACGCGGGCGAGCATGTTGATGCGCGACGGGGTGCAGGGTGGCGACGCGAAGCATCACCGGCGGAAGAGCAGTGGGAAGGCCGGCGTCCCGGAAAAGGAGGAGACGGGCGGCTGCTGCGTCGTTTGTTAGGTCAGTGCGGGAGGAGAGACTTACGCTCATATTTTGGATTTGCTTCCAACCTTCCTTCCATTCCTGTACCAGATTCAGATTCATTCATGTCCCCTGAATTTCGACTTGCACGGACATCAGAGTTGAACTTCGCGTACCCACCTGTACCTCCCTCCTGTCCCTCCCTCCTACATATCACCCATCTTTTCTATCTTCATAGACAATGCCTCGCTTTGCGATCACTAATACATTATCCAGGCGCATCTGGGCGTGGTTTTTTTTTGTAAAGTGGGGTTATATACTAGGGCTACAAATGTTCGACTAAACTCCAACGCACTACTTGAGCTCCCAGCTTACCCCGCACCCGCAGCCGCTCCCTTTGGCGTGGGGGTTGTCCAAGACGCGGAAGCTGCTCCCAATAAGCTCGGTTGCAAAGTCAATCGTGGACCCGTTGAGAAGCGAGAGGGAGACTGCGTCAACGAGCAGGTTCGAGGGCTTTACGGTGGGATGACTAAAGTGACTGCAAAGCGCGCGCGCATAAATTGCCTCTCGCGTCGGGAAGGCCGTGGGCACTTACTAGTCGTCCAGTGCCCGGGTTTTCGCGAGCTCCATTTTGTACTGATAGCCATGGCAGCCGCCGGACTCGACCGCTATTCGCAGTGCGGCGTCAGGACTAGTCTGCCGGTCTGATATGGAGCGCAATTGCTGGCGGAACGTTGGAGCGTGAAACGGTAGCGGGCAGAAGACGCACCTCGGCGGCTCTGTCGGTCAGAATAACGTGGGCCTCTTGTGGAGGGAGAAGGTCGACGTCGATTTCTTCCTGTTCCAGGTACTCTGGGGACGGCGAGGAGAGAAGAACGGTGGGTTGGGCGGGAAATGCTGCTCTCCGGGGCCAGGAGGTCGTGAGAGTGCGTGCACGGGGTGCGCGCAGAGCAGCTCGCCGAACAGACGCAAGAAACATAATGGTAATGAGTGGTAGCACCGGAATTATTCGGACCGGCATCGGCACCGCTGAATCGAGCCAAACAAATCTTTCACTTCAACCACCATGTCCAAGGTCTCATTCACCGTCCGCAGACCCACTCCCGTGTCCAGGGATGCCTCCTCGGGCCCGGAGTCAGACTCCAACTTCAAAATCCCCGCCTTGCCCCGCCACCTCGCACAAGACTCGGCCCCGGGCAGTCCTCTCAGTCGCAGTCGCACCTCTTCACCCGCTAGATACCACGAGCCAGACTCCAGTGACGAGGACGACGAGCCCCAGGACGAGCTCGTGTCCGCCTTTGACGCGATGGGCGCTCAGCGGTGTGTTCCCTCTCCCCGCTCCACTCCACAGCCATCTCAACTCACGTCAGTCTTTTTTCACGACTTCTCTCGTTCTAGTCTCCACAAGAGCAAGAAAGTTCCCCAGGGGCCTCTCGTCATTCCTGCCCTCAAAAATCGCGACTGGCGGGAACTCGCGCGCAAGCGACGCAGCGCCTCGCAGTTCGTCCCAGAGTCCGCTAAAGCTGTCACCGGAAAGGACGGAAGCGTAGGCGGTCTCGGGACGAGGGACACGATCAATTCTGGTCCTGTCTTGTCTGGTCTGCAGGTCAAGGCGAAGGTGAAGAAGGAGGAAGAGGATGCCGAGGTGGTCGAGTCGCAAGAGGTGGAGATGGTCGACGTGAAAGGGGAAGAGGAGGAGGAAACAGAAGACCAACGGGCCCTGCGCGCAATCCTCGCCGCCGCCAATGGCGAACTCCCGGAATCCGTCATTGATATTATCCCGACGCCCGTGTCCGAAGGGGATGCGTACAAGCAGGACGTCGAGGAGCTCCCCGATGCCGCAACATTGGACGACTACAACCGTGTGCCCATCGAGCAGTTCGGCCTTGCGCTACTTCGCGGCATGGGATGGAAAGAGGGCACGGCGGCCTCAAGGAAACCAGGCAAGGGATTGGTCCAACCTTACCTTCCCGAGGCACGCCCCGCGTTATTGGGGATTGGAGCCAAGGAGCAGGAAGTTTTCGACGACGGGTCGAACAAGAAGGGCAGCAAGCGTCCGGAACGACGCTATGTTCCCGTTGTTAAACAGGACAGGGAGGGCGGATCGTCGTCGGGGCGAGGGGAATCGAGCACGGGCGATAGACCTCGGTCCCCCAGGCGAGAGAACGGGTCTGCGACTGTTTCGCGACGAAACTCGCGGTCCAGGTCTCCCGGCCGCCGCGACCGCGACCGAGATGATCGCAGACGAGAGTCAAGTAGACGGGATACAGACTACGACGACCGCAGGCGGGATTCGAGCAGAAGGGATGGAAAATACGATACCCACCGCGGGGGATCTCACAGCAGACGGGACGATTCGGACCGCTACGGGTCCAGCAGCAGGAGACGCGACTAATTTACAACTCGTCTCCTCGTTCGGATGTAAAGGTATCCTAAATAAGTATGTATGTTTAGAACGAACGCGCACCACCTCGATTGGGGGAAACGCGTCCACGAAATCGAGATTCACCGCCTTTCATGACCATGTTCCCGAACTTGATTCAGGTCCCGGGTGCACATAATTGGGATCTTGCGGCCACGCAGCGGGGTTCTTGACGCGGGGGAGCCTGTGGGGATGGTGACGCCGCCTTTCAGGAGGCGTGGTCAGCGTGTCCGGGGTGCTGGTTTGATAGTCTGATGAATGGGTGCTCAAGCTTTCGTCGTCTGGAGTGGCATATGGATCGTACCCCTCGGCGAAGCCCTCAGAGGGGGCGGCGTAGGCCCCGGGCATCGGAGCCGTGCCACCCGGAACAGTGGTGGCGGGGCTCTGTTGTTGGAATCCCAAAGGAACAGATCCGTGCGACACTGCAGCGGCAGCTGTCGCAGACGGTGACGGTGCAGATCCAGGGATATTTACGCTCAGTCGCGATGGAGGGCGGCCGTTGTCTCGTGGAGCGGGCCCCGGGCTAAACAACTTGCTTCCCAGTGATGGCGTTCCGACTTGAGCTGAGGAGGCGTATGAGCCCCGAGACTAAGTATAAAAATAAAATAAACATAGGCCCGTGAGCAATGAATGCCACAACGCGGACGCACTGGAGGTTGTATATTTATAGGGATTGGGTCCGAAGAATCGCTGGGAAAGGGTGGTTGGGCGGGTTGGCCGCCGCCGAAGAAATCCGACGACCAGGATGAGCGGTGCTGCGCTTGGCGCTCGATCCCGGGTAAATTGGTGTTCATGCGTGGAGTTGGCATCTGAACGGGACGACTGGAGCCGGCCTACCATAGAATGTTATGCAGGCAAGCCAGAAATAAGAGCAAGGCACACGTACCGCCGATGGTGCGCGCCGCACGCTCTCTGCTCTGACTGATGGTGCCGCGTTTCCGCGCTGACTGGGGGCGTGGCGCGGAGACATCACTCCCTCGACCACGCTGCCCGTGAATTCATGGGCCGGGGGGATCTGCACCAGCCCATCGGGGCCAGTCGACGGAATATAGCCGTCGGGTGGTATATCAACGTGCTCATGCCGTGGATGGGGTGCCTCATTATGCAGGGGAATGGGATGGATGTCATGGAACGGTGTGAAAAGCGGCGACAAGGGTGCTCCTGCTGCTGCTGCCGGCAGTGGTGGTGGTACTGGCAACGGCGCAGGAGTGTCGCGCGAACGAGCGGGAGGAGCACTCGAGGGGGGACGCGAACGGTTGGGAGGAGCCATCGCGGAACGTTCTGGAGGGGTAATCGAAGGCGGACTGGGAGACAGAGGGTGTGGGTCGAGATCGTCTGTAGTGCCAGATCCAGAGTCATCCAGCGAGTCGAGCCGTTCATTTTCGAAATCCGCATCGGTAAAGTAGTCGAATGCCTGGGTATCTCCAAAGTTTGACGGAGCTTCCCCACCATCTGCAAGTATACCGGGGTGGGCCGCCTCGAGCCCTTCTCTCATACCCATACGCCTCCCTTCTTCTCTTGCTAGATTAATCTTGTGTCGCTCGTTTAGTCTTCGTGCCACGGTTCTAGATTTTGCCCCTGCAAGCTCGGCCTGGTATCGTTCTCGCTCGACAATATTGAACACTGATTGAGCGCGGTGTATTTCATGTTGAGCCGTTTCGAGTTGAAATTTATACAACCTAAATAACGCTGCATGAGAAAGGGCCACCACAAGAATAGAGGAGACGCGCTCGAGGGATTCGTTGGCCCTGGCAGCTTCTCGAACAGCGGCCAATCTGGGAGAGTAGGGTTGGATTTAATTATGTTCTGTAACAATAACAAGAATCTTACCTAGCTTCATGGACATTCTTCAGGCGCTGAGTGGCCAGTTCAACGTTATTCTCAGCCTCGTTAGCGCGCAGGGTTTCGCGCCGAAGGAGTTCAGTAACACGTGAAAGTTCGCGCTGGGTTTCGCGATGCTCGCGCTGCTCTATGAGAAAGAGTGTCGCAGCATCCCGGGTTGTTGTGGTTGCCTTGGATCGGCGCGAATGCCTACGAGATGATTCTGCAACTGGAGGTTCGGTGGGTTCTGATACATCGGGTGGTCGTATTGGTAGAGGCGGCAGGTCCCTATCGCTTTCCATCGCAGTCACCACCAGAAAGCTGCCCAGAGAGTTGACAAGACTAGATGAGGGGGGGAACGACGCGCACGAGAACGCCACAGATGGTTGAAACCAAGAGCGCCCACGTGCCCGCGCTTGTCGGCTCCGCTTCAACGGAGCGCCGAAGAGAAGGCGATTCAGTCTCCTACCGTTACGACTGCAGAGTCGTCGAGTTATGAAATATTCTGCCCGCTCATCTCATGGATGCTCAGGACAAGTCCCAGCAAACGTTTCAACAAGTCCGTCAACGGCCGCTGCTGATCCTTTCGTTTGATGCTTACTGACCTTTAGCTTAAACCTCTATGCGTTCCGCTGCTGGGGACCTCACTTTTAACGCCGGCGACGATTCCTAATGCATCCAGACTACTAACGGAACTCATCGCACTTCTGCGCGACCTTAAGGCGTCGGGGAACGTGCTCCATCCGTCTTTGATATCCTACACGTTCTTCCCTCTCTCCACTATCCTTACCCGCAACAAATCTGGCCAAATTCCTGACCAGATCCTGGAAAAGATTCTGCTTGTGTTCGGGATCCTTCTCGAGGATTGGTGGTGGAATTGTGACTCGAAAACATGGGAGCAAATCTTCATATTATGCGGGTCCGTCATCGGCGACATCGAGGGGAAGGGAGAGGAAAAGAAACGCGACGACGAGACCAAGAACGCAGCGGCCCAGTGCCTTCTTTCTCTGCTTCGTCCGCGGGATGAGGAAGAGACAGTACTGCATTCGGGATCCACCGCTCGGCTCTCCGAATTCCAGGAGCATGCATCCTCCCAGCGCTTTACCCCGATTCTTGGTCAAACCCTCGACTCTCTTTTGGCCACTGCCACATCCCAACAGCTCTCCCTACAGCTCATTTCGCTCGACTTGTTAAACCTCCTCATAAGCACCTACTTCCCCGATACTTTAATTACCTCCGTCCTGCCGGGCGTCGTGAGCGGCATGACGAAGCTAGCACAAGGCATTTCTGGCGGCCTTGGCTGGGCTAAAGGCGCGACGGTATCTGGAGCTTTGAAAGTGATGCAGACCATAATAGTCCGCTCGATTGGAGACGACGTTTGCATCAGAGATGGAGCCGTTCAGTATGTGGAGGATCTCGAAGATTTAGCGGATTTGGTCAACCCTCAAAAACCCGAACCGTCCGACACCACAGGACGGTTCTCTACTGTCCGAACGCCGGCATGGCTGCGAGGAACATCTTCGCAGTTGCACATTGCACTCAACACCGTTACTCCTCTTGTTTCGCACACAACGCCCTCGGCGCTCCTTGCTCTCGTCGATTTTTCCTCAGCAATTCTAGCTGCTACGGCGCTGACTTTACCCCAAAGCCAGCCGCTATTGCTGTCTTTTCTTTTATCGCTCTCCATCTCCACGTTCTCCGATGTATCGACAAAGGCTCGTGGCTCCTTGCTCACGTTGCTCACTGCGCAAACCAAGGCTCGACAACCCTTGTTGCAGACTCTTATGCACAGCACCAGGGATAATATCTCGGCTTTGCCTCGTCTCCTTTCCTCCCAGGCTGATTCCAAAGTCGAGCATGTCGCGGGCCTCATTGAGGCGGTCTGCGGACTAGCCGCTCACGCTGGAAATGCATCCGGAATTGTGTCGATCTCAACCAGTCTTGGTACGCTCCTCGGCCCCACAGGAGGAGTTGAACGGTGGGGATGGAGATTACTGTCGGTTCTCGAGCTCGTCGAGCCGCCTCTCGTCGTTTCACGCACGTCTGCGGCTCAACTCATGCTCGAGAACGACACGGATGGCTCCAACGACACATCATTCCCAGAATTAACCTTCAAGAATATTTCGACCCGCAGCGCATACGACGCGTTGCTCCGAATGTTTCATAGCCTGGGGCGGGCAGCCGGCGACAGCAGTCTTTTCGCTGTCGAGTGGTTCGCAAACGCGGGCCACAATGGAACAAGCAGTCTTGCAGTTGCGGCGATGTGGTGTGCTTGTCGTTTATTGGAAGGCGTCGCGGACGTTTCCGTTATCTCCGGATATAGTGGGGACTTGTTGGCTCACAAAAGAACACGGAGGCTAGAAAAAATGGCCAGAGGCTTGGCCAAAAGTGTCGCCGAACTATGGGATTATGCGGACGATCTTGATCGTCCCGAAGTCCAGGTTGGAGAACAGGACGAGGATACTCTTTCAACTGTGCAGCACGTGAAAGGCCTCGACTCGCTTCATGACACCCTAAAAATTATCCAGACATCCTCCACGAAGCCCAAGAGCAGTATTACGCAGCCTATACTGCATAAAACTCTCTGCCTTCAACTCCTTGCTGTTATTTCCGGTATATTGCAGGCTCGTTCTACTCCTCTGCTCATCTACACTCTATATCCGGTCCTGCATTCTCTCGTTTCGCCCGTGCTTTATCTATCCTCCACGGCTCTGGCGACCCTCAACTTCATGGCCGTAAGCGCATCTTATGCGTCATCCGCCAACCTTTTGCTCTCCAATTTTGATTATGCCTTGGATGCGGTCGCCCGGAGACTGACTCGCCGATGGTTGGACGTCGATGCCACCAAGGTGCTCGTCGTTCTCGTTCGGCTGGTCGGTGCAGAAGTAGTCGACAAAGCCGGCGATGTTGTCGAGGAATGTTTCGATCGTCTCGATGAGTTCCACGGCTACGATATCATCGTCGAAGGGCTTATCGAGGTGCTGGGGGAGGTAATCAAGGTTATCGAGGTCGAAGAAGCAGCGTTGCGCGGCGATGCGTTAAGACCTACTTCTCCGTCATTGGAGTTCCCTCGAGATAACGAGGTGCTCCAGGGCTTCTTTGATTGGTTTCCCCACCGCCATGAAACTCCCGCGCTCGAAGAAATCGAGCCATCCGTCGCTGAACCCACCGCAGAAGAGTCAGATCCGCCCCAGCAGCAGCCATCGATTGACCAAGATCCGCCCTCGACGCCGACGCAGATCCTCACGAAACAAATCGTGACTCGATCACTCTACTTCCTAACCCACGGGTCTTCGGTGATTCGTGCGAGGATTCTGTCCCTGCTCGCTGCGTCCGTTCCTGTTCTCCCGGAATCAGCACTGCTCCCATCTATACATTCCGCGTGGCCCTTCATCCTGAACCGGCTCGCCGATCCGGAGACTTTTGTGGTGGCCGCTGCCGCGTTGTTGACAGAAGCCCTGGTAACTCATGTCGGGAGCTTCATGTATCGGCGAATGTGGAACGACATCTGGCCTCGTTTTCGCACCATGCTGGCTAAACTAGATGCCGCGGATGCGACTAATGCGCTCTCCAAACGCGGGCAGGGCGCCGTCGGCACTGAATCTGCATACACGCACTCTCATCGCTTGTACCGTTCATTGCTGAAAAGCATGACGGCAACCATGAAGGGGGTGCAGTCGCAGGATACGCCCGTCTGGCAGGCCATTTTGTCGTTTCGGCGATTCTTGCACCGGCATACTCACGAGGAGCTCCAGCGATGTGCTAGAGAGTTTTATATCGCAGCGAGCGCGAACAATGCGGACGTTGTCTGGTTGGCGCTTACAATGACGTCGGGGGCGAGCCCCAAGTATCCGGCCATGGATTTTTTGCAAGAATCGAAATGGGACATGGAGGAGAATGTCGAAGTGATCCTGCGCTGCATGAATACCTAATCTGTATCACTTAAATCGAACTATTTGGATTACATAGAGCGAATACTGCGTCGTTGGCGTTTAAATGTTCAAGGGCCATTGAGTCTTTGTGGAGCGTCATGTGTTTTGCAAATGGTACACGGTGGAATCGTTTCCTTTGGCCCGGGAAGCATTAGGCTCTTGCGGCTAAAATGTAAAATTCGACCCAAGGCCTGCTAGGCAATCCCAAGAAACTCAAAAATTTCACTGCGAGGTACATATGCGCTCGGGAGGGTATCTATGGATGCTTCGCCCTTTCAATCTCTACCTACAAGGCAGCTGTGAGATCTCAAAGATATATGGGAAGGAAAAGATCCCCTCGGCCGACCTCAAAAGCCCAATCTCCGGACAAGGAAATGCTCAAACTTCGCCCTCAAAAACCTAATTCTTCGGAACATCCTTTTTTGGAACTTCGCGGGGCCTGTTTTCTTCCCAAGTAATGACGGTAGTCTCCGTCTCTCTTTAAAGCGCATGGCTACGCGATATACGAGCATCACCAGCAATACGGAGCCGAGCACTGTAGAGCCCTCCGGTCAGAGGAGAGAGAGAGGTGACGCTTCTCTTACCTCCACTAACTACCGCGCCGGTAATGATATTTTCGCGAGCTGAATTCGGAGGATGATGGCTGGAGAGGTAAATTAAGAATGCCAGAGCGAATGCGACGAAATGTCTACTTGCAACTTGTCGTTGTAGCAGAAGGTGATTCCACCAATACTTATCAATGCAGAACTGCTCAAGTTATTGGGTCAAGAAAGCTCCGAGTCAAAGCCCTAAGTACTAGCGCGTCAAATGGACTTGCCCGCTGCCTGAGCCTTTGCTTGATCCCGAATTATTGCTCGGTCCTAACTTGTTGTCTTTCCCGCTAGTATTGCTTGTCCCTCCGTATGCAGATGCAAAATTGGTCAAGAGCACGCTTAATGGTAGGATCGCAGACATGCGAGTCGCGTCGAAATAGCAAAGGAACGAGGCTTGAGCGCTTGAGCTCTTGGCTGAGCTTGGCCGAGATCAAAGAGTAGCAGACAAAAGTACATATAGCAGTTTGGACGCAGACGAAACAACGCGGCGAACATGCAATTGTAATTTGCGCTTTGTCGGGCAGCTGTCATTGATCATGTGTCATTCGCACCGAGGATGCTGTAACTCCTGAATCAATTTGCCCCATTCTCAAGTCCCCATCGAAGTAGCTCTTGCTCGGATAGTGCAGCGCTCGTCATGGCTTCCCTGACTCCGCCGGATGCATCCATAAATCATAGATAATCTCCCAATAATCTCCCAACTCCAAACCCACAGAAAACTGAACGATTCGGATACATGAATAATATTAGGAATACATAGAGCATAGAATAGATGGTCGGGTCAAGGATCATTCGATTGGTCGTGTAACGGCTTGTATGATGACATGCTCGGTAGAATCGGTTTCTTCTCGCGTCGTCTTCGTCTTTCTTTAAAGCGCATGACTGCCCAAAATATGAGGAGCCCCAGCAGTATGGAACCGAAAACTGGATTAGGCCGATCAGAGGAGAAACGACAGATGAACAGTACTGCTTACTTCCACCCAGTACAGCGCCAATGATGAGATTTTTCCGAGCTGAATTCGGAGGGCATCGGATAATTTGATTGCTGGAGAGGTAAGTTAGGAATGCCAGAGTCGGTGCGAGGGAAGTCCAACTTTTCGTTATAGCAGGTCGTGGTTCCGCCGGTAGTTATTACCGTTACATGTGTTCCACTGCCGCTAGAACTAAGGAATATTTTGGGTTAGCAAAGCTTCGGTAAGAAGTAGTGGGGCAAAGATTTGCCTTGAACCTTTGCTTGATCCCGACTTGTTGTTCTGCCCGCTGGTCGTACTCTTCCCTCCGCCCTTTCCATATACAGGTGTGGCAAGAGTGGCGGCTAAGAGTGCGCTCAATGGCGGGATTGCAGAACGCATACGACGGGCGTCGAAATAGCAAAGGAGCGGGCTTCTAGGCTGGTCGAGCTCCGGATATGGGAGTAGAAGACAAGCGAGAGTTGCGTTAGTGATCGACACGGACCCACATATCACGCTGTGGCACTGCTGTGCATCTATAATTAATTTAATAATTACTAGAATCGGATGCGGGACGAGCCGTATCCCCGGCTTGAAACCGGCATGCTCCAAACACAACCACTTGCCAGTTGCTCGACCAAGCGGTTGTAGCTCATTCCAAGCTCATGCCTAACTATAAGTAGCGCTACAAGCTTACTCCCTTTGAGCTCTCTTACAAGTTTAGATCACTTTGAAAAAATGTCAAGCAACTCTCACATATATGGCAGGACCTCAACTTGAACTCAGGCAACGATCCGGGTTACCAGCCTGAGTGTAGACACTTTTGGTCACGACACGGACTCCGTGAAAGAGGATTACCAAACGAGAACAGACGGAAGGTGTTAACGAGATACGGAAGCAAGATGAGACCCAATACGACAAGATAATGTGGAGTCAGATAACACGAGCAGTTGACGAGATGCGAACGTGCCAGAACTACCAACAAGGTGAGACGGTGACCGGTCGGACGAGACAAGACCCGCCGAGACCAACCCTCACGGAACAAAAGACCGCGTTCGCGAATTGACACGACGAGACGTAGCTCTTAGGTTCATGGGACGAGAAGCTGCAACGAAAGACAAGAAAGAGCCTACATGAGACCCGGGGCAACGAAATAAGATGTTAACGATACGAGACACAACCTGGAGGTTTATGAGACAAGGCGAGACAAGATCAGATACCGCACCCGCAAAACGAGACGAGACCTACGGCGACGGGAGGTGCGACTGGCCGCCTGGGTGGGTCTAAAAAGGTTTGGGACTTTTTTTTCCATGATAACAGACAACATTCGTGTTAGCAAATGACCCGTAAATTTTATTCACGGGTAACACCTAGTACAGTATCTAGATATTGATGACAAGAACGCGGATCGCCATCACAAGATTCACTACCACATTGATATTTCACCACAAACTAACAATACAGAAACTTTACAGCATTAATTTTTGACCAAGAGCTTTTCGCCTATCCCGTTGAGAAGAACCTCTAGCGAGGTAAATCTGCTGTCCAGCTTCTCCTCCAGGGCTGCAATCTTCGAGTCCAGGCCCTGCATCTTCGTCTCAAGCTCCGCAAGTCTCACATCTGTCGTTACCGGCTCCGGGATAGGTTCGTTGTCGCGGATAAAGACAAGGGGATGTCGGAGGTCGTGTGAGGATGCAAGGTCCGGATTAACAGTGGCACGTTTGGCGTCACAATCCATGCAGATGTACGGTTCCTCCACTGTGAAGACATAAACTATGCGCGTCATAATGTCCAGCGAGGCGAGGACGTACCACAATCGATACAAACCCAGCACGGGCCCGAGGAAACAGACTTTTCGCAGCAGGAGCAAATCTGCTTCGCTGCATGCTTGCCTTTCTTTGAACGACCACCTCGCTTTCCGCCCTCGATCCGCGATAAGAGGGAACTGGCCTCTTGGAAAGCTTTCTTGGCTCGCTCTGCGACAACTCGGGCCTCTGGAACAATCCACGCAATCTCACCATCGTGAATGCGACGGAAGGTCTTGATCATAAGATGAGAGTTGCTGTGGACAAAGCCATCTCGCTCTGGCGTTTGGTCGATGCACTCGCAGCACAGATCAATAGCATCGCAGTAACGCCCGTCCATGCATTGAATGCAGAAAATCCACACGTCTTGTATGTGGCGTCGACAAGACGCACAGTCACGGTCACTATAAAAACGTTGGCAAAACCCGAACATGAGAATAAATGTACGTACTAGGATACCACTTTCTGCTGCTCAAAGTCGACGACCGTATCGTAGAATCTAGCGTCACATGGCTGTAGATCAACCTTGAGACGCTGAAGCTCTGCTTCTTCGTCATCATCCAAAGGAGTCCACGGGGTGTATTTCCACACAGCAGCGTTCTCGCGTTTCGTCAATTCAATGTATCGTTTTCGCTCTGCGAAGCGCTTCTTCAAGTAAGGCCACGAGATATGGGTTCGCTGGACCTGGTCGATTGTGGCGGCAATAGCGAATCCCCATCTAGCGCGTGCTGGATTCTGTGTAAACTGCGCGTCTGTATATCGGAACCTATACGCGGCGGCGGGAGTGCGACAAAAAACGAAGGGCTGCGAGGAGCTTTCGGGTGAGCTTGCAGAATCCTCACCATCACCATCCTTCTCTGCGACGACTTCCGTCGTTTCCTCTTCGTCAACCCAGTCCGAATCTTTCTCTCCGCCCTCCTTTCCGTCTACCTCCTCGGACACTTCCTCGACCGCTTCTTCATCCTCGGCATCTTCATCATCTCCGCCCTCCTCGCTGCCGGAAGTGGACTCGGAATTGGAGCCCGAGTCAGAGTCCGACTCGCTACTTTCGTAGCTCGAATCTGAATCATCCTCGTCACTGTCGCTGTCCTCGGAGCTGTCTTCGTCCTCTTTTGCTTCCCAGAAGCCTGTGATTGTATCTGTAACCGCATCGTACTGCCCTGTACACACCACGGCGTAGTCTGTCCAGGTGATGGTGAAAACGACCTCGCGATTCTCCGTGACAGTCCCCTCCACGTCCAAAATATCGGTGTAATTTTCGATGGCGCCGGAAAGCTTATCACCAGCGCGGGTGAGAATCATTGACATGGTTCCTTCCTGCACTGTGACCGTGCCATCGTCGATTTCGCGAAGTTGTCCCGTCCACATGCCATCAAGCGCATCTGCAAGCGTCGCTGGCGGCGGGTGTTCCTTTTCAAAGTCGTACACGTCGCACGGCTCGTTGTCGGTTTCATACCGCAGACAGTCGGTGTCCATTCGGGCGAACACGCTCTTTTGAGTCTCCTCATCGTCTTCGTCGAAGTCCGGGGCCAGATCTTCGTCATCGTACTCAAAACCATCTTCCTCGTCATGCGAGTGAATTGTATTGTTGACGGGGTCGCGCTTGTATTCGCCGTATGTGAGTTGGAACTAAAGCATATCAGACGCAGGAACTCGGAAGATGTCCATCAAAGCGCACCATGCCAAAGGCGACATGGCCGAGGCGTTCTCTGACGTCCATAGAAGTCGATTTGAGGACCGCTAAGGAGATTTTAGAGAATCGCACCAATTTTGGGGAGGCCCATACCTTCTAGGGTCGTCGTACGCTCATCAACGGCCTGGAAAATGATGGCTAGCGACCCACTCATCCCTGTGAATTCATCCGAGTCAAGTATGTGGACGCATGCGAGCCGCATAATGTCGAAATGACGCTTCAGCAGATGATAGAGGAGCGGGTACACATACTTGAGGAGTGTTGAGTAGAGAACATTGCGCAGGCTCAAATATTATACTTACGCGCTCTATTCGCCGTGAACCCGTTATCAGGCGGAGTGTCGCCGTGTCATCAAGCTCGTACATCAAGCCATCGAGCTGGGTCAGCAATTTCTTTTCCTCCAGGTCTTGGAAGGCGTCGGCGATGCGCTTGAGCCGAACGTCCTCGTAAATCGAGCCCGGTGCAGAGCGCGTTGAGCGCAGCAACAGTTCCACACGCTGTATCGCCTGCCCAGCGAAGTAGGTGTCCGCTGCCTGGACATTTGCAGATTTGAGGTGCTGAATGAGAGACATCATGGCGTCGAGTATATTGTATATCCGATTCTTGTACCAGGTGACTGTGGCGTGCCAACCCGCCGCCCAAAAAGCCAGCCAACTCAAAAGGCTGTCGAAAGACGATATGGATTAGTGCAGATTGCGGCGGCGATGGGAAGAAGAACACGCACCTCCAGCCTTCGGGACGCGACATCGCGAAGTCGTTGGCCTCCTTGATGCTCACAAAACCAGTGCCGTCATCATCGACCGCCTTAAGAAGGAACGAGTTAGTACAGATAATACAGCGTCTGTCGAGACTACCTCAAGGATGGACTGCAGATGGGCAACATTGATATACTTGAGTGCCCATCGGTCGTCTTCAGGCTTCGCACCGGGGTGTAGCTCCGTCATCAGTGTAGGCGAGGTGGGGGACATGAGCGGAGAGGCAGGAGCAGAGCCTGCGACCGAACCCGCAACGCTTGCCGCAGCAGCAATGTCGACGTTGCTGAACTTCTCCGTAAAATAGTCGTTCAGGGCGAGCACAAAGTGGCGGGCTTTAACACTTCCTTTCCAACCCTGCTCCTTCCAAATCGCTTGCAGATCCTACGTCAAAACAATGAAAAGAGTCGGAGCCTGAGAACGATAGACGACGTACAGGGTCCTGCACTCTGTCGTGAGCTCCACCAGACAGAACACTGATGATGTGCTCCCCAGTTGAGGAAATTGTATCTGCCAGCTGCCTGCTCTGCATCTCTAGTTTGCGGTCGAACAGCTTCATGTTCTTCTTGAACGCTTCGTCCACATCCTCCGACAACTCTTTGTTCAGCATCTTCTTCGCGCTCACGAGGTCGCCGTTTCCGGAGTGCGCGGGGTCAAGTGAAGCGAGGTTCTCCCCGCTCTTGAGTACGAGCTCCTGGAGTGTCGCGTCGTTATCCACGCACGCCTTCGCTCCGCCCTTGTCTTCGATAAACTTTTGCACATCGCGCTCGCGTGGAGTGTCGAGCTTTCGGAACAGCGCCTCCATCTTGTCCTCGATAACCTTCAAGTGCACATCCTGCGTGTCGAGCTTTTTATTTGCCGCGTCTACGCCCAGAGCGGTGTGGATGTGAAGCGAATCGTTTATCGCCTTCTTGTGGTCGGCGAACATAGTCACATACCCCGCAAGCCGGCTCTCATAAATCTTCGACTTGATGGTCTTAGCTGAGGGAGCATAAGCGCGCGCAATACCTTTCGTGGTGGAGACATACCGAGAAAGCTCTTTTTCATGTACACATCGCACGCGCTACCACAGGCAGTGATATCCTTTGCGATCGACTGCATAAGGCCGGACATTCGATCCTTCAGGGTGGTCCCGTCAGGTCCTTTCTCTTCTGGATCCCGCATGTTACGGAGTCTTGTGATGGGGAGCCGTCAGCGGCTGCAAGTCCAGAGCTTGGATGAGGAGACTCACTGAAAAAGTATGGTCATCAAGTCCTGCATCTGAATCTTCACTACCAGCACTTTTTTGTTGTTTTGCCGCCGTGTGATATCTAGGGTTATGACGAGCTTAAACGCCGTGACCGCCACTGAATCGACGCGCGTGAGGTTTGGTACGGTAAATTACTGAGAAAACGCACCTCCGACAAAGGGATGTACTTGTCCGAGCGCGTCCAATCCTTTCATCAGGATTGCGGATGTCTCTGCGAACGTCGTTATCGTGTTTTCAATCGACTTGACGTCCAAATTGACGGCAGCCGCGAGTGAGCCGGCGGCACTAGTTATCGTTGCAGAGTTGGCGGTGTAGAACGTATTGAGCTTCTCATATGCGTCGCTCGCTTTACCGATCGGCGCGCTCAGCCTGTCCTCTAAGGGACATGGTGCATTAAGAATCATAGCTCAAGAGATGTAAAGGCACCAACCGATGTTATCAATTTTGCTCTGAGACTCGGGGAGATCCACAGCTTTGAAGGCGCTCTTGAAACCCGTCTCAATGGCCGAGATGGAGCTTTCTGCATTGTGAGCACTGCGAGGATATCGCACAGCGGAGGATCGACGAATGGCCGGGTCTTTATGTTCGCCCTCAGCAGCTGGCGCGTCGATCGACACTTGAATCGCGGGTTCGGTGAGCGTGTAGCGCTTTACCCCAGGATCTTGGTTGGCCATGGCGCGAAGGTAATTCCGTGTCTAGCAGATGGTTTGGTGTCGCGGGAAGAGCGCGAGAAGACAAGGGGAGATGCAAGGGATACTTGGATATGGGCGCCATTTCTTAAATCGGCGCTCGCGCTCGTTTAGCGAGTGATCTTCATTTGTCGTGATGGCACTGGCAGTCCCTTCGGCTAGCTCACGACGCGTCAATTCGAAACAGCGCTGGCCAGTGGCGAGTCGCTGGCGTGCCGGCTAGATGCCCTACTCCTGCCCTTCCTGGCGCGTCCAGCGTCCAGCGATTTTGAGGAAACTACCATCCAGATAAGTCCTGTTGTCCGGCGAATTCCACCTCCCAAAAAGAAGTCTTGTCCCTATTGGTTTCCGCCGGGATACGGGATTGTATCTTGGCCTACGCGTGTACGTCGCGTTGTGATTGTAATCTCCAAGGAGTCCAAGGTCCGGTACCTAGCTGTGATGAGCGCCACAGACAATGTGTTTTAAAGGAGCTGTTGGCCTCGGCCAAAAGGAGTTAACCGAAGACGCCGCACTGGCGGTTGAAACTGCAACTGAGCTACTTAGTGAAGTTGGCCAGTTATTTCCTCACTGTGTACGCAATTCAAACGAAATTCAGGTCTAGGATATAGGAATTACTCAGGCCAGGTAATGATACAATCTTCTCCACATCCCAGAGCGACCCGCGTGCTGCGCTTCGTCGTCCTTGTCCGCCTCCTCGTCCTCATACTGGTCGCTATCCAGATCCACCGTCTGGACGTCGACCAGATCCGAAAGCCACCGCCGCGGCTGCTTCCTGCCGGTGCTCTCGCCCGTTCGGGGCGCCAGCAACGGGGAAGAATCAGACGGCGGCGGCGCTGTTTCGGAAGGAGGAAACGCGGCTGGACGGTGCAGTAGAGCCCAGGTGGTATACATCACGATTATGACCGGGACCTCGATGTAGAATGACACAAAGTCGACGGGGGAGAACACCGGGAGGACCGAGGACCATCCTTGGACTGTTGGAATGTGAATAAAAATACAAATGGATTTGTGGAATGGGCGCACTAATAATGAGAGCAGAAACCGTGACGATCTAAGTATTGGAGATCAGTTCAATCGAGTCCTGAGCATGAATGAGGCGATAACACCCACAACAAAGGGCGGTCCGTACGGCCAGGTCCAGGATGTGTGGAACTTCAAGTCGCTCAAAGCCCGTCCTTGAGCGATCCATGCCTTGCGGAATCGCCAACTCGCCAAGCCGATGGAGAGCCACGCAACCTGAGAAGAAAGGGCTAAGCGGCATCTGAAAAACTGTGGCTGAAAACAAACCTGGTTTGATACACCAACAATATTTTGGAGCCAGCCCCAGAGCTTAGGCGAGGATTCAACGGAAAAGCAGAGGGGGATTCGAGAGATAAAATACCTCGCCGCGCCCAATGAAACTGGTCCCAAAGCAGATCACACTGACGCTACTCGTTAACAGTAAGGCAGGAAGCGGGACGCCTGCTGCCGTTGTCCAGGAAAAAATAGCCGGAGCCTGAGGAGGCTTCGTGACGGAGAGACCTGGAAGCACCAGTAAGCATCGAACGACAAGGAATAAATGGTTACTTGCCGTAAAGCACCCGAGTACCAGCAAAGAGAGCATGGTTTCCAGCCGAAAGCACGGAAGTCAGGATAACAGTGTTCATAAAAGATGCAGCAAAAGCTGAAACGCAATTAACCACGACCGTATAAAACCTTATGACGAGAAACCTACTCGAGCCTGCTTGCTTGAATACTATGGTAAAAGGTGAAGTGGTCGTGCTCTTGTTCGATAGATTCGGATAATCCCAGGGAACTGAGGAGGTTAGTACAGCATTCCTACGGTCCAAGAACAAATACACCATTCAGCCCAATGACGAGGATGCTGAGGATATAGAAGAGAAGTATCCTTGGAGGGGAAAATTTAATGATGGCCACACACTTGACAGACACATGGCTCACCGCCAGAAAACAAATTTGACTACTCGCGGCATGTTCTTTGAAGGATTCTTGGTTTCGCCAGCCGTGATTCCGAGGCTCTCGGTGCCGCCGTCTGGTCATACAAGTTACCGAAAGCCGTCTTGTGAGTTTGAAACGGCCTACACGCAAAACTCGCGGTGACGAACACCCGCGCAAACCCTCCGAAGCCACCAACGAAAGGCGCTCCAGGTATACGCCAATTGCTTGTTCCAATGTCCGCACTGATATTGACGGAAACGCCGACTATGATGAATACCAAGACAGTCGCAACCTTCAGAAACGATAACCAATATTCTTGTGGAAAATCAGCAAAACTGGAAGACGCATAAAGGCGGTGGCTACCGAGCTCTCCGTATGACTTGACGTTTGTAGCATTGACGCCAACGAGAAAGATCCAGAATATGAGGCTGACCACCCATGTGTACTCTGACGTCGTCCAGTATTGAAGGACGAGTTGTGCGGCGGTCAAATCTCCAGCGGTCGATACGGCATCGTTGATGAAGTAATTCCAGGATATAGCAAAGGCGTACGACGGGGAAAAGAAGCGGGCTGAATAGGCGTTGAAAGAACCTGCCCACGGGCGTAAATATATAAGAACCGCGAGCGGTATTTAAATACCTGCAACGGGATATTGGGTCGCCATTTCACCAAGCAAGAGCAGAGTGACGTAGACAATGAATCCGACGAGCGCATAGGCAATAATCAAGGACGCAGGGCCACCTTCGGCGAGAGATTTGCCAGTACCTGCAGAGGTACATATAATTGTTCATAACCTGGCCAAGTCTAGAATAAGTCACCCAGAAACAAGCCAGTTCCTGTCCTTTATTCAACAAATGGCAAAGGATTAGCAAGGATATTGACCTATAGTGCCGCCAATTGCGATCATTTGGACTTGACGGGCAGAAAGGCCGCGATGAAGGCCACCTCGAGGTTGGGTTGGAGTTTGCGGGCCATCTTCGACTGCACCATACGTGGTTTGAGTATCACCTAGATCTGGCATCGTTCTCGTCGACGTTCAAGAACAATTTACTTAAAGCAGTTAAAGGCGCGATGACACTGCCACTGATGGGAATTGTGAGTGCGTTCAACTCCAGATACTGTACTATTTCGTTCAATTCGAAAATGCACGTGACTTTTTATTTTTCCGACAAATCTCCAAAATCCGCTAAAATCGAGAAAAAATTATTGCAGGGGTTTTCAGAAATCGGCTGTGACGCGTGACATTCGAATTGAATGAAATAGTACAGTAACTGGTGTTCCAGATAACTTCAACTCTTCAATTCCTTTGCTGCGATGGTACATCCATTTAATTAGACAGTGGTATAGTAGTGGTTGTGATACATTCTCAAGCATGCTTCTCCAGCTTCTTCTGCGCATCACCCGCTGCGTTTGCGCCCTCTTTGGCCATCTTCTCCTTCCCCTCGACTAATTTCTCCTTGCCCTCTTCAGTTTTTGCTTTGCCCCACCCTAACCAAGAAAACCACCCAGCCTTTGCTTCGTCCGCCTTGGTTTTTGCGTTCGCGCGTGCGTCGTTGTACAAATTCTCGCTCGAGCTGCGCGCGCTGTTCAACTTTTGTTGCGCGCCAGCCTTGGCAGCGTCATACTGTGCTCCGGCGTCGGCGGCGACTTTGTGTGCGCGAGCATCGGCATCGGCGACGACACGGTTGCTGGCGTCCCGTGCGTCTTTGAGGCTGCCGTTTACGGAACTGCGTGCGGCGGCAAGGCGGTCTTGGCCGGCTGCCTGCATAGACCGTCAGCTCCAACGCTAATTCTCGCAAGGCAATGGGCACGAACCATAGCGTTATTCCCCATCTCCTTGGCATGTTTGACGGCGAGCTCTTCCTCGGCCTTGGCCTTGTGTGCAAGTGCGTCTACACGCTCTGGGTTCTGGCTGTAATAGTAGTAGCCGGCGCCTGCGGCGAGGGCGGCGCCGATAAAGTATACGGTGCCTTTGCCTCCGGCCTTCACCGGGGGTTCGAGGCCAGGCGGCTGGGGTGGCAATGTAGTTGCATATGTGCGGGTGGCCTGCAGATGAATTAATGAATTTAATTGTGAGAAACGAGGAGGGACGAACAGCGAGTCTGCTGCGTGCGAGAGGGCGGGCGGTGGAGGAGATTGCGCGGGTGAAGGACATGTTGGATGCAGAACAGACGGGCGCGTGCAGAATAAGTACCCACTGGGAACCGGTGACGTAGTGCGTGTCATGGGTCCACGTAAAAATATGACGCTGGGAGAATATGCGAAGCGATTCTATCATTCGTGCGCGTCGGGGAGTTCTGAGTTCTCCGCCAGACAGCGGTTGCAGAACTGGACAGTACAATGAGAAAATACAGTCGATTTTGGCCAAGACTTTTCGCAAAATTCTCCTCAAAACGTCGCGAAAACGCGGTCACGTGGGGTCGATATATACAGTGACATCATTACGCACTCGCCACGGCCGCCGCCAGCGCGCCTACCGTTGCCGGTGCCGTGGTAATGCTGTCGTATCCGGCCGAGGTAAAATACGTCCACCCAACACCATTACTGACCAGCGTGTCCACATATTGCTGCAACAGTGCCGTGTTGGCCGGGCTCCCATCCTGCGCAGTGCCAGTAAAATCGTGCACCAGAATAGCAGCCTTCCCCTGATCTCCGGCCGGGATGTTGGCACTGATGGTGGTCTGGCTCTGGTACGGCGGCGCCCCAGCGCAGTTCAAACAACTCTCAAACGCTACGACAACGTCGCAGATGTCGTAGAATTGCGCCGCCGCCGCAACGCCAAAGTTGCACACCGTGGTGATGGGCCGGCCGAATGCCTGCCGCGCGAAGGTGGTCGCCGCGGTGAGATATGTGGCGTTGGCGGACGATTCGTCGAAAAATATCCCATCGACGCTGATGTTCGAGGACGACGTGTCCCAGTTCTTCCAGATCGTGATGTTCGCCTCCAACTCCGCCAGCGGCACCGTCGAGGACGTGGTGTGCACGTAACCGACGGTGCGGACGTTCGCGTGCGCATTGAGCTGTGAGACGCCGCTGACGTAGTTGGGGTCTGCGTTTCCAGGCTGGCCGGCGCCTGGGCCATCGTCGGGATTGATCACAACCAACCACGGGGTGCTGGTGTCGGACGCTATGGCGGACAGGGCGGGCTGCCAGTTCGCCGCGCCGTCATTGAATACTGCCGAGGGATAGACATAGAGCGGCAGGAGGATGCCCGTGGCTGAGGCATGCCCGACTATGCTGGCGAGAGCGAGAACAGTTTGGGAACGCATTTTGAATGCAGACTTCGGTGGGCTTGAGAGAGGTTTTATACTGTTCTGAGCGCTCATCCATTCCCAGGGATACGCCATCTTTCCGGAGATCCTCATACCGTAACCAAGCGTCGAATCTTCGCTCTGGCCTGCCCTTACCATGCTATTTCTCGGACTTGCCACTTGACGAGAAGGCTCGACCCCGAAATAATTGTATTGCTCGACGGTCCGACCCTTCACCATCACGGTCGTCGTCGACCGTGATTTGCAACTTTGCTCCGAGTTGCGCCTCTAGGCCAGCAGGTCCCGAAAGGGGACCTAGCTGACGATATATTATCTTGAGTCCCATCCTGGAATTTCAATTGTTTCCAATCAAGTAAGGATAAAATGTAAGGCGGGAAGGCGAATGGACATGGCGCTATGGAGTCTTACCCTGGAATTTCAATTGTTTCCAATCAAGTAAGTGTTAGCGGACAGCGCGCTTGTAGCGCACTCGCGGCGTTCACCACAAGGCAGTGGAATTACAAGATGTACGGTATCATTGAATAGCTCGTAGCTGATAGTTTTTCATTTCTTCTCTTGTAGTCATGTATAGCTTTCTGGTTATACTCAGGCACTCGGCCTCTAGTAATTATTATCTGTATGCGAGTCGCCTCCCCTCAGACTTCGTATGACTTCTGTGGGCAAAGACTGAGGTGAGCAACTCCAATTACTTGCTATGGTTTCCTTTCTAGCAGTTGTAAGTACTAGTTATTATTGTCTAGGTGAATATTACAGACTTCGTATCACTTCTGTGCGCGAAGACTGAGTTATTGTCTAGCTCTCGCGCACTTTATTGTCTCACTCTTGGAGTAAGGATAAATCATGTAAAGCGGGAAGGCGAATAGACATGGCGCTATGGAGTCTTACCCTGGAATTTCAATTGTTTCCAATCAAGTAAGGATAAAATGTAAAGCGGGAAGGCGAATGGACATGGTGCTATGGAGAATCGCAGAGACAAGAGTTTCACGACGGGCTGCGACGGACCGTGGCTTGCTGATCGACACATTGGTGGCGAATGTGAAGTAACGAGATCCCGCCGGCGGATGAAGTTCGGGCCGACTCCGAAGAGCAAAGATCTTGAAAACGGGCCAAGGAGGATGATGGGAGGTAAGAGCCCGGCGGCATTCGACACAAGTACGGGCAAGGTAAGTCAGGTCCTATAATCTCTAGGTTATCCTTCCTAGCCTTCGGCAAGGTCGCGGTGTCGGGATGATGCGGCTCGGTAATTAGAAATTTGGTCGCTGCGCGATCGACGGAGTAAGAAGGTCGATGAACAATCAAGCGTCTGTCCAAGGCAAATATTCGTTCAAGTTGTGTTGAGGTGATAACCACGAAGGGAAGCGAGGAAAGCGACAGAACTGTAACAGAGCTTTGCCTGCAGTGCATCGTTCACGTGTGCAAGAATTGTCTTCCGAAAGTCATAGGTCGGAGTCGTTGCCGTGGAAAGAAGAAGTACAAAGACCTGGACTATCGTTAGCCGATGTGAATGCAGTCGTTCCAAGGATTGTGTTGGATCGACACCTCTCCCAACGTCGGCGACCGTCCAGCGGAACTGTTTGCCACATGGACGCTGTCTCTGTTCGCTACTTCTGTTTACCAACTGTTCACATGTAATCGACACTGCGCATCTTCCGTGGCCTGATAGGAAATCTTTGATGGGTTGATTAGGGAGGACGGAGTGAGCTGAGACCGCGGGCGGCGTCGACGCTGGCGGGGACGGCGAGGAAGAAAGTTGAGGAGCAAAGTGAAAGGTAGACAAAGACAAGAGACGCGTGTGAGAGAGTGAACAAATTGGTCGATCGCGTCGTAAAGGAG
The DNA here is from genome assembly GCA_029282495.1 of Mycena albidolilacea. Lineage (NCBI taxonomy): Eukaryota > Fungi > Basidiomycota > Agaricomycetes > Agaricales > Mycenaceae > Mycena > Mycena albidolilacea. The sequence goes on along the minus strand of JARIHO010000014.1, from coordinate 249,513 downwards.
GTTCAATTGACACCTGGAGGGTTCTGCTGTACCTGTTTCCTCTCAACCACCATTGGGCTCTGCTGTCCTACTCTTTCCTCTCAACCACCATGACTGTCGGTGAGAAACAGATATCATTCGCTAGTCCAGCCGGCGGTGCTTATTATCCTCGAAAGATGTCGATCCGTTGTCGTTCCTCACGGCTCCGCCTGCAAACGAGACTCCCGAGGATAGGGACGCTCGGCTTCACGCTGAGCGCGAGGCCAAGAAGCGGTCAGATCTCATTGACCAGGAGCTAGCCCGCCAGCGTACGTCCGACAAGAAGACGGGAAAGCCTGTAAAGATTCTACTCCTCGGTCAGAGCGAGTCGGGTGTGTTGCGCGCCATCCATCATCGTCTCCGTGTGCTCATCTGCTCTCAAGGGAAATCGACAACTCTGAAGAGTGCGAACCGTTACTTCCATCCGTCTAGCCGCTGTCTAACCTGCCCCAGACTTCCAACTAATTAACTCGCCAAAGGTTTGCCGGCGCCTCATCTGACAATGGCCGCTGATCCGCCGTTTCCCAGGCGTTCAAAGCAGAGCGCACCTCATGGCGCGCCGTCGTGCATCTCAACGTCGTCCGCTCCATCCGTCTCATCGTCGGCGCCCTCCAAGAAGCCGAGGCATATGCATCCTCCCAGGCACCTATTCAACCAGACGACCCCGTCTACCCCGCCCTCACGCCCGAGCTGCTCACGCTCAAGATGCGTTTGCTGCCGCTGCAACAGGTTGAGGAGGCCCTCCTCGGCAAGCTCACCCCCGGTGCAAAGCTCAGCAAGGCGTACACAGCGATACCTGATGACGCCCCGTCTCCGTCTAGCACGCCCCAGGAGGTCTCAGTACACTCCGCGGCGCCGTGGAAGGGCGCGTTCAGCCGTCTCATGAATAACGTGCGCAGCAGCGTCGACGGTCCCGAGGTAAACGAGCCCCAGGATTCGCGCGACGCGCGACAGTTGCTGCATGCGTGCTCGGAGGATATGATTCGTCTCTGGAACGATCCGACAGTCAAGGAGGTGCTCAAGGCCCACCGGCTGAGACTCGAGGATATGGCGGGATTGTGCGTCGCCGCTTTCTATTCTACAGCGTACTATGACTGACCCGCGCCACTGCAGCTTCCTCGACTCAATAGAGCGTGTGACAGCGCTCTCGTACGAACCCACGGATGGTACGCATGCTTCGCCACGGCGCTAACGCTCCATTTGCTAACGTTCCCTTCCCAATTAGATGATATCCTCAAGGCTCGGCTTAAGACCCTGGGTTCGCATCATCCAAGCCTTTCTACTCCCTAATTTGACAGCCTGCAGGCGTTTCTGAGCACCACTTCAATTTGAAGGCTGGTGGGTATTTTTTGGTAACGACACTGCGGGGCTTGACCATGCCTATTATAGGGAACCTAGTTCCGCAATCATGGATTGTGTACGACGTCGGCGGTGCGAGATCTGTGGTAAGCCGTGTCCTTCTTCGTGTGAGACTGCGAGCTAAAAATGATACTAGCGCGGTGCGTACCGATTCGGCGAAAGAAATTCTGAACTGACTTGAACTTGGTTTCATTCGTCAGCTGCATGGTGAGCTTATCTCTTCGTTCACCTTCCTCCTTTTTTGGCTTGTCTGCTCCTGACACCATTAATACGCTTTTGTTCAAATTAAATCAAACCACTCACTCGTACGTCTTTCTGAAGGGTCCCGTACTTCGACGACATGGATGCGATCATGTCAGTCAACTCCTCTCTGTCATTGTTCACAGTTGCTGATCTTGGTGTTTTCAGATTTCTCGCACCATTGAGCTGCTTTGATCAGGTGTGTCATTAAAGCGATTTTTCATCAGTAAAATCATTGTATTGACTGAGAGGATTTCGCCCTAGGTCCTCGCGGAGGACGAGACGGTTAATCGATTGGTGAGTTTCAGTTTCCCTCTTGAACCCTTTAATCGGAGCGCCTTTTTCTTCGTCAATCTCATTCCCTTTCCCGCGCCTTCGCTTCGTATTCTTCTTCTCCTTTTCCCATTCGGGATCTTGCTGTTTTGGGATACGGATACGGACCGACTTCCCGTGTGCCTCCGCTTTCATCACATTCGTCGCGGATTTAATCCCATTTTCATTCATAATAAATCGAATTCTCACGTTGATTCCCGCGGGGTATTGTAGGAAGACTCTATTCTGCTGTGGAAGACGATTGTGTCGAGCCCGCTGCTCAAGCAGACGAGTTTGATTCTGTTTTTGAACAAGTGTGATATACTCAAAGTGAGTGGTATTGTTATGACTCGCGGCGTTTCGCGTAGCCCGTCTGTGTCCATGGCTCTAGATCTGTCGGGTCCGGCCCTCGACAGTTCGGATTAGGGATCCTCGCGATGCAGCGACTCAGCGACTCTCTGCTGTCGATTTGGGCTGACGACCTCTTCCGCACAGGCGAAGCTCCAGTCGGGCCAGAAATTCAGCGAGTATGTGGTGTCGTATGGGGATAGGCCGAATGATTTTGATCATTGCTCACAATGTGCGTTGTTACTCTTTCTTTTCATAGACTATGGCTCTGGTTCGAGATCCGTCGAGGCGGTGGGATGGGTGCCTCTCCGATGCCTAATTAAGGGCCTCGATAACCCAGGACCAGGGTCCTGGAATGCATAGCTTATTTTTGGTTCGCCCTTGGCTAATTTGTACCTTCAGACATGAAGAAAAAATTCAGTACGTTTCATCCGTGAATACCAGCGGATCTGTGTCGCTGACCGTCTGGTGCGCTACAGCGATGATTGCGAAACAATTTTCCTTGGAACCTCGTGGCTTCTATACATACTTCACATCTGTGACGGTGCGTATTATCGGGTTTATTTCCCGCTTTTTATGCCTGACGATTGGTAGGACGTACAATCTACGGCGGATATTCTGGGGAGTGGTGCGTTAGATCGTGTGCTTTCCAAGAGCTGGTGCTGATCATTTGTTTTGTACAGTGCGGGATATGCTTGTCAGGCAAAATCTGACCCGGAGTCGGCTGGTCTGAGACCTATATACCCATGTGGGGTGTACGGTGATATCTAGGGCGGTGGCTGGATTGTTTTTTGTGGATTTTCTCATCTGTTCGTTTCATCGTCGTTTTTTCTTCGCCTTGCGTTCATTTGGCCCACATATCTACTCAGCATTTACGGTTTAGCATTTTTTGACATATTATCTATGTGTCGTCTACATTACGTGTATTTTATTCCTGATTGCTGTACCGTCGCATGTGCATCTATAGATTTCGTGGCGATGGACAGATCGTTTCGCTGTGGACAGATCTGGTGCTCGCGAACTTTTGGCTTCCAGGCTCGGAAATGATGTGGACAGATTTGGAAGAAGGGGGCCCGGTTCCACGCGAGCAAGGATCATTTATCGAACCGGCCTCGGCAAATTTCTCGGACGGAGGCTGCGGAAGCTGGATCAATCTAGGGGTTCGCTTGTCGCCAATTCTAAATTCCAAGATTGAACCTGATTCAACATTGTCGTCGCTATTTAATTATCCGTCGGAGGCATGCGTCTGTCAGTCCCGTGTTTCGACGCCGCGGGATGGCTTGGTTAATTCTGGCGTGAAGGATGCTGGCGACCTGCACGGATCTGCAAAGAGCCACTTTTGAATCGGACAAACCACGACGCGTAAGGCATAATGACCAAACGGCAAGTGGGCCGGAAGGCAAACGGAATCAAAATCACAATCCGCAGTCGGCGGTGAATGGCGGGGACATTTAGAGATCGGTAGCAGCTCGAGTTACTATGATACGGTGAGATTTTTCTTCATGAAAAAGGCGAGGTACATGCGAGAATGCGGGAAGCCCGAGAAAGACCGACCGAAATTCACTTGGTGATATGGTACAATGGTAGAATTTAAGTATAGGGGCTGTACATACGTGTTTCCTGTCTTCCTAAGTTTATAGGTGTCGCATCCACACGGCCGCCAAGCGAGACGCGGAGCGGGTGTTGCAGGCGGGATCTTGTGAGGTTGTGGGCGTCGGTGGTCGTTCGTCAAGCTACATAGGTCAATGGAGAATGGAGCCTCAGATTCTCCGTCGGCCATGGGGAAAGAAGCCCGCCGTGAGCCAAAGATCTGCATGAGCGAGAGATCTACAACGCCGAGAGCGACTGGGGTTACCGAGTTTGAATCTGGATCTCTCCCCATCCGTCTGCCGAGATGGAGTGGGGCGCGCGCGGGGCGCTGGCTGGCGCTGGCGGGATGATGCTCTGTGATACGGTCATGCTTTGGTTGCTAGCGGAATTCGAGGAATATTGGCCCAAGATAATGTATGAGTCAAGGATGCCAAGATTGTGCTCAGCTCGGCATGTGGTTGTACACAGTGGTGTACCAGATTATGTACCACCAGGACGCCACTGCGCCGTTGTCACTCACTTACTCTCAACGAGCTCTCAGCTCGCACTTGGGGTCGAGATATAAAATTGAAAACTGGGAGGCTGCGCGCGCTCGGCAGGCACTGTTTTTTTTGGCACGGCGTGGGATAGCTATCTGGCGGCGCCTGTAGGTCCGCGGACCATTCTTCGACAGTCGCGACGCGTCGACGCGTTCCTTAATTGGTCTGACGATCACGTGTGGGTCGCGTCGAGTGTGACCGTGACTCTCCTGCTTGAACGCACACTTGTGGCAAACGAAACGAAACTGCGTGCGCCTGTAGAGGCGCCTTCCCCACAGAGTTCAATTCCTCCTTTTCGCGCGTATTATTTTTCATCTTGCCCTCGCTCCCAACACCCCGCCCCCGCCAACCCAGCCCTCTCCCGAATACCTCACCTGGAACGCAATCATGTCAACCGATGTCATGGCGAACTTTGGTGCCTTGGATGAGCTGGTGCAGGTAATCTATCAAGGTACGTTTCTCACTCAGCAGACTAGGGCTTACCTTGTTCAGGAATGGACAAGTTTGTTATACTTTCGGACGTCGCTGATCGGTGGAACATCCACCTTGGGCTGACGGGCCCCGAGGGCCGATGGTGGCGCGGGGCCTGGAGCGCGGCAGATGTGCGTGCAATCGTCGGCAAGTCAGCCAGCGACACGCTGCTCGAGTCGTTCGCGGGGAAGCTCGCGGAGAGCATCGTGCTTGGCGAACTGTACGTGGAAGAGGGAGAGCGGTATAAAGTAATCTGCTTGAGACTTTTTGCATCTTACAACCAACGTGCGTTGTTTGCATTTTAGCTGACTCTTGGGCCGGGATCGAAGAAACCCATGCATGTTGAGCTCAAGGAGATGAGTGCAACTGAGGCGGCGGCATATGCCACGGATGTCTTTGCAGCAGTGAGCATTCATTTACAGCAATATATACGAATTAATGCGCCAGGGAAGATCGCCCTCAATGCGCAATCGCGGCAGTCCCGCCTCAATCCCTCCGCAGTCCCGCTTGCAAGCACTTCCTCCGTCTTGTCGCGTATGCCCAAATATTCTCGGAACTGAACCGATATTTAATCCGCGTGACAGCGCCCGCAGCAACTTCGAGGAGCTCCAAATCCACGACAGTGAAGACAAAAGCTCCCGTAGACGATGATGGCGCGACTGCCAGGACAGACAAAAAGATAGGATCTACAGAGAAAAAAGCACAGGACGAGATCAAGGCGCTCAAGGCCGAGCTCGAGAAACAGCAACAGAAGAAAAGACACGCTTCGCCCGAGCCAGTTCCTAGTGCGTGCCGCGCAGCCTGTCCCGCAAAGGTTTAACCGATAATATTTGCAGAAGCGGCGGCGGTCGCTCCTCGACCCCTGAAAGGCGCGTCCCTGGCGAACCCTAATAAGAAAGCAAGGAAATACCAAGCTATTGAGTTTGAGAGTGACGAGGAATGACGGGGAGATGGCAGGATATGGAATGTATATATATATAGCAAACATACGTGTCTTAAAAACGTGTCTTGTACTTAGCGTGACCGCGTGTGCCAGCGAAAATCAGTGTGTGCATTTATAGTCCACGCAGCATTGCACCCACTCTCACCTACATGTCCTCCTCCGCTCCCTCTTTGCCTGCTGGGCAGGCCGCCGACACCAACATCCTCCACGAGATCCTCGCCATCGTCCAGCAGAACGTACTGGCTCTCTTCTGTCTCGAGTTCGACGGCTCACTTTCATATGTAGTCCTTGGAACTCGCCTCTGTTCGCCATGAATGCGAGCAGCTTCGCCAGGCCAATTCCTTCCTTGAACTCAGACTGAAAGAAGGTTTCCAGGTGCCGATCGCCCTTGTTTTGCAGAGAGAGAAGCTCTAATGGTCTGCTCAGAACAATCGCAATGGAAGCCCAGGGTTCATGACTCCCCAAGCTCCGCCCAGCCCACAACTGCGTGCAAAATCACCCTTTCTTCTCAACTCAATCCCCGCGATTGTTCACTCCCAACCACAACTCGGTTCCTCACTCTCGCCAGCCTACCATCCATCCCCCCTCGGCGACAGTGCCCTGGCCTCGTTTCCCTTCGGCCAGGCTCGCGATATTCCAGGGTTCTACGTAGTCATCCCTGCAGGAGGTGCTGGAACCCGTCTGTGGCCACTCTCGCGTGAAGACCATCCCAAGTTCCTTCTCGATCTAACACTCAAGGGCCGTTCGCTCATCCAGGCTACTTGGGATCGTCTCCTCCCTCTTACCTCCGCGGCGCGCACAACCATCGTAGCAGGCCCCGCCCATGTCGGCGTCATCCACCAGCAGCTTCCCGAGCTCCTCCCCAAAAACCTTTTCTGCGAACCTGGTCCCAAAGATTCCATGGCGGCCATCGGTCTCGCCGCTGCAGTCCTCGCTAAACGCGATCCGGAGGCCATCATCGGGTCTTTTGCGGCAGACCACATGATTTCCGGCGACGACGCGTTTCTGTCTGCGGTCGCGGAGGCCGTCGAAGTGGCACGCCACAACTATCTCGTTACGATCGGTATCGCGCCCTCGCACCCCTCCACTGGCTTCGGATATGTGCGCCTTGGGGACAAGCTGCAAATCAAGGAAGCCCCCAATGCGCGCCTTGTGTCCAGTTTCAAGGAAAAGCCAGACGCGCGGACCGCTGCTGCCTACATCGCGACGGGGACATACCGCTGGAACGCCGGCATGTTCGTCACGAAAGCGACTTTCCTGCTGGAGCTGCTGAAAGAATACAACATTGGGTTGTACAATGGGTTAACGAAAATTGCGGAGGTGTGGGACGATGAGGGGAAGAGGAAATCTGTGTTGGATGAAATTTGGCCCAGGCTGGAGAAGATACCCATCGATAATGCCATTGCAGAGCCTGCAGCCTTGACGGGCCGAGTTGCGGTTGTGCCCGCTACGTTTGGTACAATTCCTCAAGTTTTCCGTCCAGTAAAAACACTCATACCGAACAGGTTGGGACGATGTCGGTGATTTCTCGTCCCTCGCAGATCTGCTCCCCGCAGAGCGCAACCAGCCTCGCATTCTGGGAGACTCAAACCTCGGTAAGGGCGTCTACATTGACTTCAACAATATCGGCTCATTCTTGTTGGGGCAGTCATCACCGAACAGGTTGCTGGTGGTATCGTCGTGCCCCAGTCGGGGCGGCTCATCGCATGCTTGGGGGTGGATGATCTCGTCATCGTCGACATGCCCGACACGTTGCTCGTGACTACTCGTGCCCGTTCGCAGGAAGTCAAGCGCCTGGTGAAGAGGACGCGCGATGCCGGGTGGACCAACCTCCTCTGAGCGTGTTGTTTGAACGCTCTCAAGTGAATTCGATATTCAGATCATTAAGGTCGATTAATTTGCTTTCTCTTTGGAATCCCTGTCGTTTAAACAGGGACGGACTTTATGGACCACAAATATGTACTGTATCACATAATTGAACGCGACTTTGGCACAACTCTCCAGAGAACGCGACCTGCATTTCGTTCTTGCGCATCTTGGCAATCCCGCTGATCGCAACACCCACACATTGACTCTAATGCATGCTCAAAGGCCAAAGCCCTCTCGTTTACGCGATTTCGAAAGCTTCCTTCGACAATATAGTACACCAGTAAATAAAAATGAAGAGTAATTAAACAGGGATTGTGTCGGATGCGGGATATGCTTTTGCGTGTGTGCTCGTCTACTCCTCGTCTACTTCTTCACCGTGCCGATAACAGCGTCCGGGGCATACCGCGGGATCACCTTCGGGTCGTGCAGCATGTTGAACTCCTCCGTCGCGTCGCGCCCACCGTACAGCAGGATCGCCTTCTCGCCTCCGGGGTGGTCGGGCAGGAACTGCATGAAACCGCGTCAGTACATGCAAGACAGAGAAGGAGTGGGAACACTCACGGTGGTGACATCGAGCACCTGCCCGTCGACTACGACCCAGATATCGCTCTTCGTCGCGTGCTTCTTCACCTCGTCCATCGTGAACTCTTTCTTGCCCGTGGAAGACGACCCGCTCGACGCGGCTTCCGGTGCCTTCTCGGCCGGCGCCGCACTCGGCGTCCCCAGCTGGCCCGAAATGGCACCAAGCCGTCCGCCCGCCTTGGCAATTGCCGCGCTGCTCTGCTGCAGCAGGTACGCTGCTGCCGAGTCACCCGACACACGCCCAAACACCACGCACCCCAGCAGCGACGACCCGCCAAGACGGTTCGCGCCGTGCACCCCACCGGCGACCTCTCCGGCCGCAAACAGCCCGGGAATCGGCTTGCCGTTGGTGTCAATGACGCGCGACTCGGGGTCGATCTCGAGCCCGCCCATCGTGTAGTGCAGCACCGGCGTCATGATCGCCACGTTGAATATGTCGTCGTACTTCCACTCGCCCGAGAAGAACTGCAAGGTTGTCAGTAAAGGTGCAAGCGTGTTGGTTGAAATGTAGGCACCTTCTTGCCGAAAGGGTCTTTCTTTGACCGGACGACGGCGTTGTAGTCCTCAAACGTCTTCTTAAGCACAGACGGGTCGAGGCCGAACTCCTTGGAAAGCGCGTCCCCATTCTCGAAACGCTTCATCAGCCCACGACCAACGTAGTGCTTGCAATGCCATTCAATCTCCTTTGACGCGGGACCGTTGAGGACAAGACGGATCGGGTACTAGAAAACGTTTGTTAGCATACATATTTAGACAGGAACAGAAGACAAGTACCTTCTTGTTTTCCCAGATCTTGCCGGTGACGAAATCACGGTGCTGCAGCTCGTCGACGAAGCGGGAGCCGGTGTTGTCGAGGAGGAGTCCACCAACACCGCGGAGAGCCTCGGCAGCGAGGAACTTGACCTTGGCGTCGGGCTCGTTGGGGTCGACGAGGCCCGTGGGGTGGACCTGAACCTTCTCGAGATCGACGCCACGGCCACCAACGGCCATCGCGAGCTTCTGGCCGTCGCCGGTAGAGTGTTCGCCGTTGGTGGTGGGCAAGTCCCAGAGCTCGGGGCGGTACTTTTTGAGGAGCGAGTCCTCGGTAAAGTCAGCTGCGTAGCCGCCGGTGGCGAGGACAACGGGGCCGTAGGCGGTCTCGGTCTTGCCGTTGTGCGAGTACTCGACACCTTGGACGACGCCCGAGTCGTCCTTGACGATCTTGGTCACGCGCGCCTTCTTGAGGATCTTGACGCGCTCGGGATTGCTGACGGAGAGATCCTCCAAGCGCTCGAGCTGGGCGTAGGTGATGACCTAGAATGCATGATTAGGGGGTGGCGATAAAGCGGAAGGAATAGGCGGGACAGACCATTCCGGGGAACTGGGCGTCACCGCGGTGGGTGCGAGGCTGGGAGTGACCGCCAAGACGGGCGACCTTGGAGAGGTCGAGGCCGAACTTGTCCTGGAGCCAGTTGACAGCGTCGCCGGAGCGGCCGGTGAGGACGCGGATAAGATCGTCGCGGGCGAGGTCGCGGGCGGACTTCTTGGTGTCGTCGAAGAAGGTCTTTGCGTTGTCGGGGATGCCGGCCTCCTGCTGGGTCTGTGTGCCAGCGCCGTTGATTCCCGAGGTCGCCTTGGTCGAGTTTCCGCCCATGAAACTAGGAGAGGATGAGTAAAGGCGCGGCTCAATGGAACAGTACATACCCTTGCTTGTCGAGGAGGAGGACATTTGCCCCACGCTCGAGGAGGGTGTGGGCAGCAGAGAGACCGGCGAGACCGCCGCCGACGACAATGACAGACATGGTGGAGGTTTGGGGTAGAAAGAACGGGGTACGGGATTGGAGAAACCGGAGCGCTCTTATACGTCCGTTCCCATCAATTCCGCTCTGGACCATTTCGCATGTGTTTTTACGCGCCGGTATGAATTGCCTGTTGATTTTCTGCGTTTTCCGGTGATCCGCCCACAGTCTAGGGGTTCCGGGGTAGTTTTCGTGAAAAAAATCGGCTGGAACGAAGAGCAAGTCAAGTTCAATCTACAGAAATCTCTATGTTAACGCCGCATCTCTAAAAGTACATCTAATCTAGGTATGCCGCAATCACCTCGCAACTCCGCGAAACCGCGTCCCCCATGCTCATCTCCAGACTCTCCAGGAGCACCAGTTTCTCCACCTTGCCGGTCGGCTTACCCTTCTCCACGTCCCCGTCTTCAAACACCTCCCGGTTCGCGTCGACGTACGCCGGGTACACAATGTTCTCCCAGTAATGCGGCGGGTCGCGCCACAGCGTGCCCTCTGGATCGGATTGCACTCCACGCGGCAGAAGCGGACGCGCGACGGAATGCAGCCGTGGAGTTAAAGGGGTGGGTGCACAGGAGTTGGAGGAAAAACGTCAGGGTTATAATACGGGAACGGCACGGCGGCTCCTACCTGCGGTGTGGTACCCATGGCGCTCGTGCCGCCGCGCGCGCAGGACGTCGTGCGGCACGCGCAGGTATATCCGCACGTCGAGCTGCGCGATCACCTCCGGGTGCCAGTACAGCAAGAACCCGTCCACCAGCCCCCACACGATATCTTCCCCGCCGTCCGCGGCGTGCTGCGCACGCAGGCCCTCAAAAAGCGCGATCCAGCGGTCGCGCACGGCCTCCGGGATGGGGAGGTCCTTCTGCTCGTTGAGGTGGTCGTGGCTGCGGTGGTCCGTGGGGATCTCGCCGGTCGTCTTGACCTCCCCGAGGAAGCTGATCAGGCGCGTCCAGTCGATCGCACCTGGCGCGGCGTCCCAGTCCTGTACGTTGTGCACGGGGTGCACCGGGACGAGCTCTTGTGGCTGCTTCAAGTGAATAAACATTCAACGCGACGCGCACGATACTGACCGGGGCGAAATCCTGGACGGATCATGGGATGAGTGCAGACCTGGTTCATGGGCAGAGACACACACATCTTGGTGGATGATGACGCTGTTGGGGATGATACGCTTCAGATGCTTTGCAAGGGTGGTCTTCCCCGAACAAGTAGCACCTCTGCGGAGTGTCAAAAAAAGAACGAGGGCCGCAGAGCGCGCACCAACCCAATGCCGACCAGGACGACTCGAGTTTTCTTGGACATTTGGCGACACGGATTCCTAGCAGGAAGAGGTTATATACTCGGTTCGACGTGGCGCGTACCGCGACCTATACCGTCGTTCCTGTAGCAATGGTAGTGCTGATCAAGCCCGCAATTTGTATCACGAAACATCGGTCCGTGGTGCCGATCCGCCCTTGCCTCATTTGTGCGGATCGGTTGTTTCACTCGTCGTCCTGTGTTCTTTTATAGAGTAGTCAGGCCATCCGGCGTATTCCGTGTAACGGCCGTGGCGCAATGATTTGCTACAGAAAACGAGACTGGCATAGTTGGGAGGAGGAACGAACTGCAAGGAATTAGGGGGTGGCGGCATAATTATGTTCACTCGCCCCTCGCAGTATTTGATTGTAGAGTATGTACGCGCATTCCTCCGATGTACAATATACTACAACATATCAACGTCTCTGCGTCGCGGCACGTCCGTGCGCTTATGATACAGGTCGAACGCCGGTGCCGTGCCCGCCACTTTCAGCTCGCGCGACACCCTCTCCGCGCCCTCGAAGACGCGCAGGAGATTCGCACCTGTAAGCCCGGCTAGTTCGCGCTTGTTCCACCCACGCTTGTATAGCTCTGCGATCTGAGAAATTGGAGAATGCGCATCAGGATCAATCGAATCGAGGAGCACGAAGACCAAATTTACCAGCGCAGGGTATTTAGACACGTCTTCGAGGCCAACCGGGGTGCTGTCGATGCCTGTTCGTTGTCAGATCCGCCGTGCACTCTCTGGTTCCGGTAGAAATAGAACGCACCGTCATAGTCGCTCCCGAGACCAACGTGTTTCTTCCCGGCTATTTTGGCGATGTGTTCGACGTGGTCTGCAACCGCCTTCAAATCCGCGTTCCCGGGGTCCGCCACGAACACTGGGGCAAAGTTGACCTGATTGAACCAATTAAATTTCCTGGATTGAAATGTTGCAAGGCAGCGGACGCGCACCATAACAACTGCATCGGTCTTTCCCTTCTCAGTCCCAACGAGCTCGAGCACGTTGTCCGGGACGTTCCGCGCGTGGTCATGCACCGCGCGCGCGGAGGAATGTGACCAGATAACTGGAGCCTTAGAGTGGGCGAGCGCCTGGCGCGCGGTGTCGTCCGACGTGTGCGAAAGGTCAACAAGGACCCCGAGACGATTCATCTCGTCGATGAGGCGGTAACCGAGCGGGCTCAGCCCCCCATGGAGCGGGATCATCCCCGGCTCGAAGCCGCACGAGTCGGCAAACGCATTGTGGCAAGTGTGCGTGAGCGTCACGTAGCGCACCCCGAGCGCATGATACTGCCGCAGGACAGCAATGGAGTTGCCCAGCTGGTGCCCGCTGCACGAAATGTTTTGAACGGATAGAAAATATCAGCACGGAAACGTACCCTTCGACGCCGAGCAAGCTGCAGCAGTGATTAGACACTTGAGAATGTGGAGAGTCTAAGACGACGTACGACGCGATTTTGCCATTATTGATTGCGTCCCGAATGTCCTCCGATCCCAAAGCGTACTGGAAAACCTATAAAATTGGATGAGCGTGAGCATGCCATAGGTACATCCAAAATACGGGAAAGAAACTTGCATCAGGATACTTGTCGATCGTCAGTCTTGCAACGTCGATCTGCTCTAGCGTATCCCTTCCAATGTTCGGCTCGGACGGTTGCAAAACAAGGGCGAAAAGGACGAACAACGTACCGGACGCGCCAGGTCGCCGTGAGGAAGTCTTTCCCCTCTACGGCCGGGTTCGGGCAGCCGACATAGACAGACCTGAGATGTTTAGATAAATACGAGGAGCGAGCAAGACGGAGAGGAGGGGGCGGATAACTGACCAGAAGAACCCGCCAACCTTGCCCGCACGCAGACGCGGAATGTCGACGTGGCCTACAAAGTCCTTGGAGAGGTCGACGGCAGATACATTGTTTGCAAAGGCGCTGCGCAGGAGGATGGGCAAGTCTGGCGAAGCAAAGCAGCAGCGTTAGGGTTCATGAAATTCTTATCAAGGAGGCTAGGTGCCGACCAATGTGTCCGTCCTATCCCACCGGTCGGTGAACATGGTTTCCGGTGAAATAGGGACTGTACTCACGATGACCGGCGCGTTGTTAAGAATTTGGAGCGCAGCGCGCGTGGGGTCCTTCGGTAGACGCCCTGTTTTCACCATCGAGTTATTTGGATAGTTCTGACCGCAAAGGATGAATACCGACCCACGAGCGGCGCGAGCGCATCGGGGAGCACTTGAGGGAAGATAACCAGTATTACAAGACTGGCGGCAAAGAGAGTGGTCAGAGCGGTCCAGACTGCGGCCCTCGTCTTCCCGATATCCTTCACAGTCACGGGTTGAGGGAGGAGCGGGGTAGTTTCGTCCCTGGAACCGTCTTCAATACGCTGGGTCGAGACATAGGCTTTGCCGAGGCCAAGGACCATCTGGTTGACGGCCTCGCGACTGGGCGAGCCAGGGTTAGAATGCGGTTGCGGCTCTGACGTAGGGACGCGCGAGCCCTCGTTCGCTGGCGAACTCATGCTGGGAGATAGGTGACAGTTAGCAAGCAGAACGCGCCCTCATAACGTGATAAGACGTGACCGCAGCAAGAACGGCGCGAGAGTAAATTCAATTTACATACTACTAGTTACATTCACATACAAAAGCTGGAGAATAAGTACCTTACCCACTACATATCAGCTATCCGATTGGCACGAACTAGTTGCACAGACTCAGTCAGACCAAGCATCGCACAAGGTTGAAACGACTTACCAGCCTCCTTCAGGGAGCTGAAGAAGCACTCAATCATTTCATACGACGGCTCAGACACAATATCGTCCATCCACTCGATTCGCTCTTCCCCTAGCGTCTGGGCCTCATACCCAGTCAAATTCGGAGACCTCTGGAACCCCATCCACTTTTTCCCCATGGCCGCAATCGCGCACAACGGATAATCATTCTGGCAGTACGGCGCGACGTGCTCAAAATGATTCGAGGACAGGGCCTGCGCTGCCGCGCGAGTGTGCTCGTTGTGGAAGTCGCGCGGTGCGCTCACCTGCAGGAGCACGACGGGGTTGTCCGCGTCGAGCACGACAAACGTGACATCCGCCGCGCCCTCGAGGTCGTCGAGGTACGGTATGCTCCATTGGTGCTCGATGCGGTAGCCTTCCGTCTCTGGGAACCAGTGCATGAGAACCAGCTCCCAGAGGTCAAAGAATTGATATGGATTCCCAGCATAGTCGTCCGCCAGGCGGGCGGCGACCTCAAGAATACAGTCGGGATAGTTGCCTGTCGGGGCGCTGGGGGCATCGATTTCACCGAGGACGTCACCTCGTAAGTCGCGAACTGTTTCAAGCAATATAAGACGGTGGATTTCCGCATGTTCCTTGTACGGACCTATGTGAATTATGGACGGGTCACCGTTCTGGGGCAGAGGAGGCTGGCCCACAAGATGCATAGTGGAGGTTAGAAACTTGTGTTAAAGAGTCAGTTAGACGCTGGAGGAGTCACACCACAGCGCTGATATTTCGTGACAAGCTGCGGCGCGTATGTACGCAGCAATCAAGATTTACTGCCGGTATTTGCTTCCATGCAACGCTTGACAGGAAAGCAGTACCGAGAAAGTACAAACTAGAAAGACGGTAAGGCGGTGGACGAACGTAAGCTTGGCTAAACGGTCCCGATTGGGCACCGGCAAGGGCCGGGCATCATCAATCGAGGAAAGCAGTAATGGTTTTAGCTGTTGTGGACCGTAGAAATCGTAACATTTAGAGTCAGTGGTACGTGGAATGGTGGATTTTTAGTCGTACATTGCATAGAATACAGATGGAATCATGTCAGTTTCAAGAGTTGTACCCGTTCCTCGCGGACAGCAAACAGAAGAATATATCGATGACCTTCTGTTTTCCGTTTCAGAACCGCCTCCCGCACCTGCTGCGCGTACGCCCACTGCTGCACAGGGAACGCTGCGGCAAGCGCCTTCCAGACCTCGTCATCGGTGAGCCAAGCTGCGCTCTTGATCATGGCGTCGAAAACGGCAGGGAGAACGTCGACGGCCAGAATAGGCATTCCGGCTTGGACGCCAGATTCTATTTCCAGACCGGTCTCGAACGCTACAAATGTAAGTTCTACTGTGCGGCACAGCACAAAATAACCAACCTCGATCCATGAATAGCTGTTTTACCTGCTTGCGCTGCTTCTTGGCGTCGACAGGAAGCAAGAGCTGCACCGCGTTCGCGGCGACAACCTCTTTGTTGGGTACTGGATGCGTTGTACCGACCTCGGAGAAGCGTAGCGCCCCGCTGGTACTCGCGTCGATCCGCTTCTGCTCTGCAATCTGCTGTTGAAGCCATCCGACGAGCTCTTGTCTCGTTACTACGTGAAGTGAGATTCGAATGCGTTATTCTCCCAGAGCGGTGCTCACGTTCGTATTCCGTGCCTTTCAAAATACTCTTCACTTTGAAAGCCAGCTGGTCCCGGCGTCCTGTCCGAGGGCGTGGATATACGGAGAAGCTAGAGGACAACATCAGGCGGAGTCGACGAATGCAGCTGAATATCCGCACAGTACTCCCTCTCTAGAACATATGTCGACGTAGCTCTCGTGCTCTGCGTCTGGAATGCTCGATTCGTACATCAAGTCGGCACTGATATTGTGTTGCCATAAGAATGAGACGACTTCCAGACGGTCTTGAAGGTATCCAGGATGGAATGAAACGACGTAGACGTCGCAGCGTCGCGGACTCCAGAACCCAAATGAACGTTCTTGCTTCACCAGAGTCCTCACTGAGGCAATCTGGTACGCAGCCAGAGCCACCGTGATTTTCTCAATAGCAATTTGCAGACCCATAGCGCAGATTGGCTCGAGTTTTTGCCCCGGAGTCGCTTGGTCGGTTATGAGTGCGTCGTAACTGAGAGAAATTGAGAGTAACTCGAATGAATTTAAGAGAGCTTCGTACCGTCCACCGGCGGCCAGGACGTCCATGCGCTTATTTTTCCGTACCACCTCGACAAGAACACCGTCCTTGAAGTTTGAGTGATGGTTTCCTAGCATGAGTGGGTGGAACGAGACAGGACGAGCAACACCGGTGAGAGTAGCGTATTGAATGGTTTCTTTGACCTCCTCTACGATGGGGCGGAGAAGGGTCGTCAGTGAGGGGGAGACTTTGTCGAGTTTCGTAAGGAATGTATCAATATCTTCGTCTGAAGATGTCCGCTTAGGATGAACGAAAATCACTTGAAAGAGATAGGTATACCCGTATCGAGAGCCTCCAACTCGTCGGCAGTGCTTCGAAGAACTCCTTTCTTCAAAAGGAGGGCCCGTTTTTGGGACGGGGAGGATTTGGAGTGGCTGATTATCTCCAGGATCGAGGGTCGGAGAGCGGATGGAATACGCTCGAAAACAATGCGAACGACTAAAAATGAGTTCAATTCCGGGGTAAAGGTGTGAAACGATGAGACAAACTGGACGAATGAGATATATGGATCTCATAATTCTCATTCAAATTAGGGAAACTATCGAGAACGTCGTTGGCGATGGCAATTATTTCTGCTGCTGCTGCAATGGGACCAGAAGCGATATCGGTAGAGATAATATCAAAAAGCGCAGCTTTCTGAGATTTCGGATGACCAGCGACAGCGCTGGAGTCGAGTCAGTAGATGAATAAGTGCAAGAGAAGGGGTTACTTTTCCCGGTAGACGTCCGCGATATGGTACCGCTTGATCCTGGAGATGTTGCCTTTCGCTGCGAGACGAGCAAAGGGAACCAAAAGATTCGGCGGCAGCATTACTATTTCCCCGTAACGATCCATGTAAGTCGCCTCATTCTTTGCCTCGGTCGGTTTGGCGACAGGCATGAGCAGAGGAGGTTCCATATCAACCGCGCCATGCAAACGGAAAATATACGAGAGCCTCTCCTTGACGATATCGTTCAAGGCCGCGTGTTCTGGCAGGTCCGTTTCGATGTCATACAAAAATCTTCGAGCTGGAGGCTGGGATTGGCTGAACAGCGAGGATAAGACAGCTTGGTAGTGTGGCGAGTCCGGTTTGACTGTCAAATGTTCGAACTAGGCTGAGCCAACACATCGGACGTAGACATACCCATCATCCCAAGAGCACCCTGGAAATATTACCGATCAGATCCAGGTGGTGCAGTTTGGAGAATCTCACTTTGAAATATTCATCTTCTATTCTCGATGGTAACAACGGGCTCTGAGAAAGCTCTAAAGCAGCGGGGCGCGTATCTGGATCGTGGTCCAGGAGACGAGTGATGACTGTTTCAAATTGAGAAAAATGAGGTAAAGGTAATGTACCGTAGACGCTCACTTTGCCGCTGACGCGTCAAATGGCTTCCCCAGCTCGGGGGAAAAACGACAAGGGGCTGGCGTAAATCTTCTATGACCGCAATCCGTTCCGATCCCGTGGAAAATTTATAATTCATTTCGAAGAACACGATCTACGCGCCAAAAAATCAGGAGAAACAGGATGAGGATGAAGTAATATGACAGACCCCAAGACTGTACATGTCTGCCTTGTTGTGGTTTCTGGGGCCACGCTTCCTTGATTGTACTTCTGGAGCGATATACAGACGCGTTCCAACCTCTGCAGATATTCAGTTACCCGGGTCACCGATGGCACATTATTATTCACCGAGCGTCATTTCGGAGTCC
This sequence comes from Mycena albidolilacea, assembly GCA_029282495.1. Taxonomy (NCBI): domain Eukaryota; kingdom Fungi; phylum Basidiomycota; class Agaricomycetes; order Agaricales; family Mycenaceae; genus Mycena; species Mycena albidolilacea. The sequence goes on along the minus strand of JARIHO010000014.1, from coordinate 231,532 downwards.
GCTAGGACCTTGGACACAACTGGGGCATGAGGCGGATGTACAGACTCCGCGGACAAATTCGATGTCGCGAGCCCAAAATCACCGACTATGAAAGGCTTAAACAAAGAGTATACACTGAAGCGAGATTTTACCTTTACAATCACCATTCGCGTCTTGCGAGTGGGATTACTTTATACAGCCTCAATCAATTTCAGAGCATGGCTCACCAATGAAGATATTTGTTAGCTTGATGTCGCGGTGAAGCTTGAAGGTCCACTCGTTAGGCGCAACTCTACAGACAGGTTTGAGAGACGTACGATTCCCAAGGAAGACATATACACAAGAGCCTCTAGAATCTGCTGGAACAGTCGCCAAGCCTCTTGCTCGGACATCCCCTCGTCGATTCGCTGAAAACTGACGTTATAATCGAAACACCAGCTGGGAAAAGTACCAACCTCTTTCAGTGTCTGGCGCTCGACAAATTCCTGTTTCGATAAGTCATACGATCGGCTATTCGTTGATGACAGACATACCATCTGAATATAGAGGGTGCGGGAGAGAACCCGGGGAGGCGTCGGCGAAGGCTCATTGGACGAGGAAAGATCCTCAGGCACCCCGTCACTGTCGCTTTCGTCGCACTCGTCATCGCCTTCCCCGTCGTCCGTACGTGGAGATGAAGCCCGTGAGTGCGAAAAGTGAATACTGGGGAACGACGAGCGCGACCCCGAACCGAGATCATCCAAGTCGGCGAGATCGAACCCGATATCGTCGCTGAAGGAGACGCGACGGTCACTGGAATCGGGTACGGAGGTACCATACTCAGTTCCCGACTCCGCGCCCGAATCGTCTGAAGCGGCCGCTGATGCCGCCTCCGCAGTTTCCACCCATGTCGTGAAATACCGGACGATGAAACGATGTGATAGTCGACTGAGTGCATTCACTTCGCGGAAAATCTTCGTGTCACTGTGCGTGGTACTGAGACGGATTTTCTTCACTAAGATTTACACATGTAGATCTCAATGGCCGTCGTTGATACTGGGCACTCACCTGCGTAGATTCGAGAATCGATCTTGTTCCGGGCTTTCACAACCGAGCCAAAAGCGCCCTTGCCCTATCAGAATGTATATATTAGGAGCAAACATTTGGAAAAAGGACAACACACCAGCAGCTCCAATTCTTCCCAGTCCTCTTTCCAACGGCTGGTTTGCCGGTCCCGTCGTGCGAAACGAAAGTAATCCACCTCCGGCGATCCGTATTTACCCGGTATTGGTGTCCTGGGTTCTATGGAAATTTGAGTAAATCTGGTGGCTCAGGCTTCAAGTCACCGAAACTCACCATACGATGGCAAAGATGGGCTTTTCGTGACTGAGACTGCGTTGGTCAAGGGGGACTCCGCGAGGTCGGCAAGCAGCGACAAGCACGAAAGGTGGTTCTTTTTCGACGGAAAGAGCATGCCAAGGGCGTGTCGCTGGAGATTGGGAGACATGTTCGCTGCTGACTGTCAGGATAATTTATTATGGCGCCGATAATGACCCACACTCGCGCATTGCGGCGTATGCATCGGGGTATCGCTCTGTCACATCGAGACCAAGGAGCATTTGCATTAGGACGATTCCCACGGCATGGATATCACGATGCCGGGTATAAAGGAGTGCGGATTCATTTTTAATGTCCTTGGATAGCCTTCAGTTTTTATGAGCATGTCTAGCGCAGTGTAACTTTGGAAAGCCCCACCATTGATCAGGAATCCGCGATTCGTCTAGCTCGACAGAAATTGTGGGGTCAAATGGGTTGGATCGATGCAAATCCACGAGTCGGGTGTAAAATGCAACCTTTGTGAGCTTGGCTACCTTTTTCTTCGACCGGGTAGTGATACCGATGCAGTCAGCAGCAATTCCTGAGGGCGTCTGAGCCGAGTAAACGAACGGGTAAAATGAGATATTTACCTCGATGGACAACATCGGCGGCATGTACACTATTCAACCCGGACAAGATCTGCACCAGATATTCCGATGCTCGACTCTCTTTGATCGAGTCGCAGTCTTCGAGAACGTCACGGAGAGTCAATCCAGGGACCGACTCATGGAGTACCACTAGCTGAGGCAAGCCAGTGGTATGCGGAAAAGTGAGTTTCACCGCAAAGACGCGAAGCAAGTTTGGATGGCAAATCGTAATGAGCCGACGAATTTCGGCCTCGACCTGCTTGAGCTTCTTCTTCCCTTGGCTGGTTGTATAATAATGTGACGCGAACTTCACGACATATAGCTGCAGCGGCGGCGACGCGTTTACATCATCGCAGATGGGCTCGGCCGTGTAACACGTTCCGAGGCGCTCTGGTTGCGGATGGAATATTTTGACGGCGTGAAATTGCACGCCATCAACGACAACCGCTTCGCTAAATGACTCGGTTGGCGTATCACCGCCGACAGGAACCTCCGTTGCCTCAGAATTGGCGCGTTTCCTGGCCTTGTACTCACGCTCTTTCGCCAGCTGCTGCCTCTGCGCGTCAGCCTTGATGGCGGCCTCGAGCTCGAGCGCCAGCTTGGTGGCACGCTCATTCTCTTGTTCTGCGGCATCGGCCTCCTTCTGTTTGCGTACCTACCGATTATCAGCAGCGAGAGATGAGGTCAACACGTCCGGCTCACTCGTTCTTCTTCCAACGCACGTTGTGTCATCTGGTTTGCAAGCGAGCCGGGAATATCGATTGGAGGAATGACATGACTCGTCAACCAATCCTGGCAAAAAGTGACAATCTGGTCTTGTTCTCAGAAATTGGGAACGACGAGTACATGTACAACCCACTTGAAAGATCATCTCCGCCCCTCGACAATTTTTGGTTTCATTTTGAATTGCCTGTAGAAGCGTCGTTACTTGATCGTCCCGGATACCAATAATGGGTTTATGTATGGAGAATGTGGGCGATGCTTTCGTGGGATATGTTTTCGGAAATCTAGACGCTGGTTCTGTGAAATGCGAGGATATTTACCAAGCTCACACACATGACATGTAGATTAAAGCATATCCTGCTCGCGTGCTCGCCATCTGGGTGGGGAACGCGTATCGTGAATTCATGAAGCCTGGGAGCGCCCTATTATGATGTAAATATCGTAGTTTCAACGGATGTGAGTACCACATGCCTTCCAGGCCTTGGGTGGTGGAGTTTCTATAAAGTCTTCGGCGTAAATTGACTTCAAGGCGGTAAGCTCTAGCTGTTGCAACTCTTCGCTGGATTCCATGGTGGTTAGGAATGAATATCTTGAGAAGGGGAGACCGTTTGGCCTCAGCAACTCAAGCCACCATGGTCAGCGTGCCGGGATGAGATATGGTTGTGATACAGAAACGAGGCGCATTCGAAGTCGGTCCGAAGTCCGACAGTGCGTCAATTGATTGATCGGCCTTTAGTCCGATGATCGACAGCCTTCTCCATCCTCCATCACACGTCTTCTCCACTTCTTCAAGTTCTCGACTGAGTGCACTAATGCAATTGCAGCAGAACTCGAGCTGAAATATTCCGACCCCGTCCTCGCTTTTTTCCATGGTCCGGGCACATTTTTTCTTTGCAATTCAAGACACAGCGCATTGCCAGTTCCACTGTTCCATCCAATGAACTTGAAGGGCTGGAGCCTATCCCTAGGTCTTCGCATTTCGTGCTGGCTTCATACACCTTGTCTTTCCAATGGCTGCCTCTCATGTTAGAACGCTATTGCGAGTGGGAACTTGGAAACTAGTGCAATAGACTAGACGAACGCATCCGAAACCCACTGCCCGCATTTTCTTGGTCTGTCATACCTACGAACGGATCATAAAGACGGTAAATACTTCCGCGGCAAGCAATGCATTCAGTTGGGCCATGGAAATACGATATGATCGCGGCTTGATCATCGAGAATCATCGACCCTTACAGAATCCCTTTCTGGGTCTGCGATCATGCGCTTGGACCGCTCGCCTGCCGTCACCGAGAAACGGGCAGATCTTATTTTCTTGCTGCCGATGTACCATGCGCTGAATACTCGACGGTTTCCCATTCGCCTCCTTCGATGCGCTGTGAACTTTGCAGCACACCCTCAAGAATCGCGCCCAACTCAGGGCGTCCATGGTGTCCTGTCATGATGAAGAATTTTCCCGATGTCTCCTGGCTTTTGCACCGTTTCAGCCACCTGGTGCACTCAAAATGTTCATGTGGATCTTCGACAACGGAAGCACTGTCCTGTTCTATCTTACATTCGGCATGTTTATTTCAACACGGTATACCTGGGCCCTTGCCGTCACCGCCGGAGTTTGGTAACTCCCTAGATGTGTCATCATGGTTTTAGTGGGGGGTGTCGGTATCTTGGTCAACATGAGAAGAATTTACAGACTCGTTTGGCAAAGCTTCCCGATACATCTACTTCCTAATTTAAACACCGCTGTTATCGTCCATGAACTCCTCCAACTACCCCTTCTCGTCATCTCGGTTCCCGCCGCTGTCGAGCCACCAGGAAAGAGAGTCCTCGTCTAAGGTGTTTTCCGCCTCTACTGGCAACGATACGCGCCGCGTGGGCTCACGGCCGCAAGTCCTCAACCCTGCCCCGGTCACCAAGATCCAAGCCGAAGTCATCTCACTCCGTATCAGCCTAAAAGCGCGCGACCACCCAAGCACGGATCAGCCCGCACTGCACCTCCCTCGCGGCGTCCCGGCCTATTGGCGTCAGAAAGCAAACATAATACCATGCCTTGAAATCGTGGGATCGGGCAACCTGCATTGGCGAAGACGGTGAAGTCAGAATGTTCAACGAGTGATGTTGCGGCGCGCCTAATGGCATAATTGGCATGACACCGTGGACCGCCGTGGACCTTGCTGTTACTGATACACGCCGAAATGGAAAAAAGCCGAAGCTACGTGTTTCTGCGCGCTGCTGCCAACAAGGCGCTGTTTCAAATGCCAAATACATACGTCGGACAACGCGGGCATGGCATGAATCGGCGGATCCGAGTCAAGTGAGTTAAGTATATGTCTACTTCAATTACCAGTTTCAGTATTTTTGGTAAAATGGCTCGGCTTGTCGGGCAAAAACACTAGTGACCCAAGTACACAGATAGGGCGACTAATCATCATCCGACATGTCTGCGCCCTTTGCTTTCCGAGCTTCAATTCTCTCTTTCATCACTTTTTTGGCCGATTCCTTGGCAGTCTCGAGCTTTCCGGCCTTCGCCAGCGCAGCAACGAGAGCATGCACAAGTCCAACGTGGTTGTGTCTCCGGAGGCTGTTCTCAAACTATATTTTGTCATTAGGAAACATTTTTTGGAATGGCCGGCGACAAATAACTCACCGCCCAGCGCTCACGCTTTGAGTTTTCATTCGAGATCTTGACAACGATCTCGGCCGCTTGGGAGTGCTGGCTGGAGGCTTGAAGAATACTCAGCTGAGATTCCAGCAAGGGTAGAGGATCATCGCGAAGAGCGAGGAGACTAAATTCAAGCTGTTAACTGAATATTAAGAATAGGCTCCACGGTGATTAGAAAAGTTTCCCTACTGCACCGGCCGGATAGGTGGCTATCCGCGCTTCAATGGTTTCCCTGGTGCATTCTTAGCCAAGATAATCGGCAAACCCCGACGAATACACACCGTGCCTTCTTCACCCATCCTTCCCCCCCTTCCCCGTATGATCCGTGTCTGACGGGGAATTGCTTGAGGCCGTCTAGTTCGTACAGAGACCCCATTATAGGCAGGTAGACGACGAAATGGTAAGCGTCTTCCGAAGTTTTGGGGAGGCCGAGTCCGTCGAGAGAGATCGCGTTCGGCGGGGTAAGGGAATTGTGCGCTTCTCTGAGCCAATCTGCGCTCGTGATGACCATTCCACGCATCTGCGGGTCCATTCCCGTGGTGAATGCATTGAGGTCGGCGAGTTGGGGACCAGTAGTTAAGGAAGGGATGTTTCCCAAGGCATTCAAGACAGCCAGGGTCGCACATGCATTATTTACGACCTATGAAGCATATTCCGGCGCGGTCCCGTTAAGAAACAGTCGGACCCCGTACCTGGTGAGCAAAGAAACCGGGAAATTCGCGGTCATACTCTCCGGAGGCTGTGGAGGTATCGCCAGACGTCGATACCCATTTGAAAAGGAAGATGAGGGCATGCAGAGGTTGGAGCGCGGCAAGAGATTCGGGATCAAGTGAATACAGGTCATCGACGATTAGCGGTACCCCGAGTGTTTTCAACAATTCTCTGAAAGTTTTGGTTGGAGAAAAGGCGTGCAATAGAGGCAAAGATTATACGTGAAAACGCCGGGATCGGATTCGGTGAGGTTCCAGCCGTGAGAGTCGTCTTGGCCGTCTTCCATGAGCGTTTGTCTGGTGGATAAATAAAGTTGGACGAAGTGGTGCTTCAAGTTGTTGTGACGCGTCGCTTCACGTGCCCGAGTTTCTTTTGATTGGAACCACCTCGTCCGGCATGGACTTGGAACCTGCGGAATCAGATCCCAAAGCTATCAACCGCGCGAGATTCGAGCTCGAACTTGAGTTCGTGCAGGCATTGGCGAACCCTTACTATTTGCACTCCTTGGCCCAGCAAAATATTTTAGACCAACCCGCCTTCATAAGTTTTCTGGAGTACCTTCTGTATTTCAAGGAGAAGGATTACGCCCGTTTCATCCAGTTTGTATTTGGTGTATTTGTCTATTGGGCTCGCCTCATTCTCTTCAGCTATCCACACGCTCTGCATCATCTCGAACTTTTGCAGCGCCCGCAATTCAGAGCGGATATGAGACAAGATGAATACCGAGATATGCTGAATCAAAAACAGTTCGACCACTGGGTGCATAAATTTATCTTCCTTCTCTATCTGCTGCTCCTCACACCCCTAGAGCTTACAAACAGGAATGGGACAGCTCCCAACCCGAGTCTGGGCGACCGTGGCGAAGAGAGTGCACCGTCGTAATCCAGTTGTACGTTGTACATTTTATTCTATCCCCATTGTTATGAATTCGAAAGGGTATGATGGGTACAATTGAATTTACATCGACGGATGATGGAAGGAAGGTAGGTAGGTACACTTCCGCCAGTTCCCCCGACTGCGGGCCTTGGCGAACGTCGTCTAAAAAAATCCTGGATCCACGCCTTCCTTCAGCATTCTTCAGCATTCCGCCCCGATTCCGCCGGCAAAATACTTGACAGTCTCCGCGGTCCAGATCCAAGTGCATGGTCAGTTTCGCTGTTCCGCGGCAAAGAATACTTGGCCGACCCCTATAGTGCACGGAGACCAATTTTAGTCGGCACCAAAATTTTCATTATATCCAGGCCCCTCTACTGCTTCGCGAGCGTTCACTTACGACAGCTCCCTGACTTAACGTGCCTCGAGGCCGTTCGCCAACAAGGCGACGGATGCGGACTCTAATAACACGTCAGCCAATGCGGAGGTTATGCGATGCGGACGGCCCCCGCGCAAGCTGTTCGGTGCTGGTGAAAGTCCTGCTTTTCAAATGCGACTAGGGTAGAGCTCAGTCGACGCCTTATTGTAACTTAAACAGCCCGCATACTGTAAAAAATAAATATGAATAGCACTGCAACCGATATCTGATCTGTTAAATTTGCAAGGGCATCCGAGTGGGAGTTTAGCTTCCTAGCTTGAGGTTCCTTCAACCGTGAATTCCCATTTCGGGGATGCACGCACGTGCTAACAATCGCAACCCATTTTTGGAAAAAATTGATCTCAGCTTGCGCATGACGCTGAATGACACGGAATATTCGCTGGACGAGTCGCTAGCCAGTCGCGCTCTACGTTTCGACGACGATGCTGAAATGCGTTCAAACGAGTCATCTCGAGTACAACTCGCGACCCTTTCTCAGAAGAAACGGCTATGGTGGCGGAATGCAATAGTCAACGCCTTGTTCATCGGTTCTTGGTGCGCCGGACACGGTCTCGACTTCAAGTGTTCACCCACCTTATTTTACGCTCTTTAGGTTCTTCTTTTCCACCATTCTCTCGCTATACAACAAATGGATGTTCTCGGAAGCGTACTTTGGATTCCCGTACCCACTCTTCGTGACGACGATGCACTTTTTCGTGCAGTTCGTGTTAGCTACTCTCCTGCGTGCTATTTGGCCCCAGCGGTTCCGACCACCACAAAGCCCCTCGAAGGCAGACTACGGGTGAGCGCGCTATGTTCACCGCATACTTCTACGTGTCATCTGGACCGGCATTTGGGTGGATCGTTACTCGAGTTCTCTGAGATTTGATCTCCGTATCTTACCGGTGGGGATACGGGCATGGTTCCACGGTCTCTGACTCTGTTGCAATGCAAAACCGACTTGGCTTGAACGGTCCCGTTCTTTCACATGACATCCGTATTCTTTCGGTCTAGTCCGTTAGCAATGTATTCAATCTGCTAACGAAATTTTTGATACAGAAAGAAAGCTGTTCCGACTGCGGTTGCTACAAGCCTAGACATCGGTCTCTCGAATCTGTCCCTCAAAACGATCTCGCTTTCTTTTTTCAGTATGTCGGCATATTTCGGCCTCGAATTACCCAGCCCTGATTTTTTATTTCAGCAATGATCAAGTCGTCGTCATTAATATTCGTTCTCTTATTCGCCTTTCTATTTCGGCTGGAAAAGTTCTCCCTGCGTCTGATAGGCGTCATATTCCTCATATTTTCTGGGGTGCTTCTCATGGTCGCTACCGAAACGCATTTTGTCTTGGGAGGATTCCTCCTGGTGCTCAGCGCAAGCGGACTAGGAGGATTTCGTTGGGCTTTAACTCAACTCTTGCTGAAGAACAAGAAAATGGGGATGGATAACCCGGCTGCAACAATATACTGGCTTGCTCCTGCGATGGGTCTTACTCTTGGAACAATTAGTCTCATCATGGATGATTGGTTCAGCCTATTCAACAGCCCGTTCTTCGTCGGCTGGAAGGCTGCGCAAACCATTTTCTTTCTGACAATGCCAGGAATTGCCGCGTTTTGTATGGTTCTGAGCGAGTTCACGTGAGTTTATTTTTTACGGACGGTTTGGATAATATTTTAAATGCCCAAAGTATCATCCAGCGGGCGGGAGTGGTACCCATGTCAATCGCCGGCATTGCAAAAGAGGTCACGACGATTAGCATTTCAGCAGCGGTTTTTGGAGACAACCTTACTCCGCTCAACATCACAGGTGTTGGTATCACTGTTTGCGGTATGCGGTTCTTGATCTACTTCCGCTCTCCACTAATAGCTGGACTTTTTTATTCCAGGGATCGCACTGTTTACGTATCACAAATATCGAAAATCTCTGGAGACGACCGTTTCCCTAGACGCACATGGCAACCCGATCTCGATGGAACATACCGCGACTGGTTCCGTTGATGGGCGTACCTCGAGCCATGTTGAGCTCGATGAAACTGCGCGTTTGACCCGCGGTAGTGATGAATTCGACGGGGTATGTCTTGGTCATGACGGAGCGGCCGCTGTCATCTCGCTGACTTGAACGGGCACGCAGGACGATGATGATGCATCAGCATATCAGTCGCGGACACTATTTTCCGCCGACGCGGACGATGACGCCGAAGAGCTCCGGAGTATCCGTTCATCCAAGCTGCGCTGGTCCGACGGCGCTCACAGCGGTTCGACGTCGCCTGCAGCGCGGGAATCGATAGAGGTCGCAAGAGCATGGCGCGATGGCTAAGAGGCCAAGCCAGGGCTCATGGCCGTGATTCCGCTTCCCACGATTTCCAGGAGACCGTGATGCGATGCAAGCGCCAGCGGGGCGCTTGCAGAGAATTTGGTATTTTATTTCGCACAGTGGGTGTGATTTCCCTGAGATATATATACGATTCTGCTGTCAGCACATCACATCTGGCATCAGCGTATGGTGTGTATGGCTATCATTCTTGCTTGCATGCCGTGCAGCACGGACAGGGGAGCGGCGGACACCGAGAAGGATGTATGAGGATTATTCTGGGTGTGAGCTGTGTGTGCTGTCCTCGGCGGGCGACGGCCAGACTGGGGTCCGCGGGGCGGCCTAGCATGCGGGTGCCGTAAAGAGCCAGGATCTGGTTACTGTAAGCGGATTGTTTCAGACGAGAGCCGGCGGGTTGTGGGCGTCGAAGCAGTGTCTGATATTTTGTGATATTTATTACAAGATCTGAATCTCGAAGGGGGTCCGTTGGCAAGGCAGGGCTGGGCTGGCTGGGTGACGGATCGCCTGTCCGGCCGATGTGAAACTGAGGGATAATGTATATTTGTTACAGCCGTGACTGTCGCATCCCACAAAGGCCTTTAGGTGATGTATAAAAGCCGCGCAACCGAATTAGGCCTCTTTTACTTTCCCAATGGACGACTCCTTCCAGTTCATCATTGAATCCCCCCAGCACGCTCAGGGCCACAAGAAACGCCCCCGTCTCGTCACGTCCTGCGACAACTGGTCCGTCCTCCCACCCGTCCAATTCCTTGTTTCTGACGCGTCACAGCCGTCTCAAGAAGATAAAGTGTCTCCAGCCCACGCCAGAGACAAAATGCGAGGCCTGCAAGGCCGCAAAGATCCCGTGTCGTTTCCGCGACCGCGAACGCTACTTCGCAGAGCGCAGTCGCGCTATTGCTGGTCCAAACGTCGGATCACCGTATGGGGATGAACCGAGGTGCGCAATAGCAAAATTTCTCCATGTGAAGAACCCCGATCCATCCCGCAGATCTTCTTCGTCCGCCTCCAGTGCCTCCAGTCCTTCGCATTCCAATCCGCGCTCGTCCACCAATTCTCCAAAGCCCAGTGGCGTCGTGGTCCCCGAGGGCGACTCGCGCTACCTTTCCTATCCACCCGACTCGCGTCGCTCCATAGACAGGTATGGTGGCCCTGAAAATTGTCGTGACACTCTTTGAACCTCTTCAGGCGTAGTGGTTCCTCTGCCCTCCGCGGACCCTCACGGAACGACCCGATAGGGTATAGTATCGCCTCCCCTCCCTCGCAACTACTTCAGAACTCTCGTAGCAGCCGTCCTCCCAGCCAACATGGCTCTAGACCCGTTCATTTATTCGATCCCGAACGCCCGCAATTCCCTCACCCGACCTACATGCAGCACTTTATTCAGCTCTTTTTCGAACAACTTGGCGCCGAATTCCCTTTTGTAGCTTATGACGAAGTCTCGAGAGATTACTGGGATCAAGTTTTGTCCCCTCTCATGGCTAATTGCATCGCCGCTATGGCCACTAGGTGAGTTTTGTTACTGTTTTCAATGTGGCTAGCGACCTAGACCTACGCCAGATATTCCACTATGTCTGAACTTACTGTGCGCGGACTGCATAACGTAGCCGAGACGTATGGGGACAATGCAAAGGTGCACCATCCCAGTTCAGCGTCGGTCTCCGTAGTCTCATGGGTGCTGTTAGAACATATTAGCTTCCATCGCTCACGTTCCGACAATGGACACTTTGCATGGGATAATGCTGTTGTCGTGGTCCGAATACAAGAATAATCGTGTTCCCGGTAAGTGAACGGTGTTGTATTACAGCTCGTCTGCATTCTGACCGTTCGCAGGTCTCCGGACGTACTGCCAAATGGCGATGAGAATGGCAATTGAGCTTGGACTGTCTGATCAGAATGTGAGCCCGATCAACGCGACCGAGAGCGAGCGTAACCGCAGGCGGTCGACTTGGGCGAGCATCCTCCAACTACACTTGACTGCTTCCTCTTGTGGGTCTCGTCGTTTTCATCTCTGGTTCCATCTCATTTTTTTTCTTCTAGACCGCTAGTTCATAGACAGAACACCATCATTGACATTCTCAACTCGCAATTCTCGAACTCGAAACTGGATGTGTATAATATTCATGTCCTACTGTCTTACCGTACAACACATAATGTCAAACCTTAATTGCAATCGAACTTTTCGGTTTGCCTCCGTCCTTCCCCTCGCCCATGGAGAATGCGCCGATCGTGAACGTTCTATTGATGGGGAATTCCCGGTTCATTTTCGCACGAGGTGTTCTCGACCTAAAAACTCAATGCGTCTACAAAATCCCATCGGGATTTGTACTCGGCCATCAAGTGCATTCAGCTGTGCCTCTGAGCACCTACAAGCCATCTGCTTCCGGGAACTACTATCGTGATCTGCGAAACACAACATGACATCTGCCCAATATAGCCTAGAGTGGAGAAGGCTGCCTCTCACGACTGTCGATTCCAATCATTGACTCTATTAGCACGACCGCTCTGTTCGGGGAGCCACCTTCTCTCCCTCTGTCTGCGTATGATCGTGTCGGGCGAAACCAGCCATGAGATTTCTGGCTACGCACGGGTCGCATCCATTGCGATTGCTTTCTACGAGTGTGTACTTGAGCGTGCATGTCGAGCGGATTGACGGATTCGACGCCAATAGCTACCTGCAGACCCTCCCTTTCGAACTCCGCATGTGGAAGAGTGCTTGGAAGAGCAGGCAGTTGACGTGCGTTCATCCCATTGCTTACGCCGCTCAGGGTTGTCTAATTGTCCTTTGCAGGCTGTCGTTCACGTTATTCTTGCTTATTCGGTACCCTTATCTTGCCTCATCCCCTAAATGATCCAAATTAAACTCGCTGGACAGTTATACCAGCATACTCGTTCTCACTATTAGCAATTTCGGATTTTTCTATTCTCAGTAAGGAATCGCGGCGACAGTCGAGAGATTCGAAAACACGCCAAACATGCTTTCACAGATTCACGGCGGAAAGTTGCCAGAGATATTACCTGATCCCGCCGGTATTGAAAGGCAGGTGTTCCATCCGTTCCGCGGGCGAAACTCCGCTTACGCTCCGTAGTTGTACAAACAATGGTCTCGCAGGCGATCCTGGCAAGTAATGTAGATCTGTCCAGTTCTTCGCTTCAATCTCACCCCTCGCATTCAGGGCTTCAGGTGCTATAGATATTTCCTTTCTCTCGCTTCGATATACTTACGCTTCGCGTAGGGCTTATAATCTTTCCCGTAAATGGACGAAAATCGGTTACACCTTAATTTTTCTTTTTGTATTGGCCTCCTGCGTACGTCTGCACGTTTCGCATCTTCAGATTACTGACTTGTCATTATCCAGTTGGAATGGCTTACTACGCTTCATAGACGAAAGAGTAGGCTCCTATTCTAGTACGCGTAAAGGGTCACTCATCGGAGATCTGCCTTCCAGTGCTGTTCTCAGAGGAGTTTGTAAGCCATTTCTCATTCTCCTTAACCTATAGCTGAATCCTTCTAGGCAAAGTCAGTTTTTTTTTTTCGAATAGTTTATTGCTCTCCATCTGAAATGGATGGTATCCAGCTGTGCTAGTTCCAGCCCAACTTCGCTTTGGGGAGGCTGGGTCCACTATGCAGTGTCGACTGTCTATGACTTCTGTATAACGGTGATCTGTATTTTCTTTCTGCTCCAGTTGAAAACGCCAGGTGGATCGATGTGAGCTTGACCACTAGGCGTGATGCCCCAACGCTAATTACTCGTTCAGGATGGCGAGGGTTACGAGGATGTGAGCGCCGCAAATAATCAAGATGATCTCGGGCCTGATGAATTCTCTCCAGGATGCTCGTTGATGGTGTATGGTACTTCATAGCGCTTGCTATGGTTAACTTCCTCAACCTGGCATTCTATCGAGCCGCGAACGAGGTACAGGTAAGACACATTTCCTTGTTCCTGCCTGTAGCTACTGAACCCTCATCTAGACTGCAGCGTACGCCGATGTTTAACCGGAGACATCCTCCTGCTAATCTAGATAAATTTCCAGAGCTTCCCTTGGATACTGCGTAACATGGATCATGAGCCAGCGTCTGTTGATACATCTTCATGGTGATCTTGTCTGTCCGCTGTCAAAACCTGAACTAACCACTCCGAGTAGAGGCGTCGGTTGAACGGCGTAACGAATCTATCGACGCTGCCGTCACTATAACGCAGCACCTTGCGTCTGCCAGGGACGTGAGCCGCGCCGTGCGCTCGCAGTTCGAGTCGAAGAACGGAGCGGGTTTCGATTTGACGGTGCCCGACTTTGACCTCGAGTCGCTGGCCCATGTGGGGTCTGCGAGCCATGAGGACACAGAGGTCCATGTAAGAATTGAACGGACGGTCAGGATGGAGCGAATGCCGAGAACGTACGAGTTGGAGGATTATTCCAGGAATGCGAGGAGTACTATTACTAGTCGGTCGAAACATTAATAATATCTTAACTAATGCTTGGTGGTAAATTGAGACTCAGCCAGAACGGATCAGCACCTTACGGTGAATATCCGTTTGGAGATCATCTACTTTCGGGTATCACGCTTAAATGCTTGGTCGCCGGATCCCGCTGGTGTACCTTGACCCTCTTGAATCGCCAACCACTCAAGTACCATTGAATGCAAGCTAAACGCTGACAATCATCGAATATTCGTTATCAAGTATGTATCAGGTACCTTAGATACCACGGGCACTGGCACGGCCTACACAGGCGGACTGTGGTAACGCGGATCACAGCTATACAATCAACGCCGAACATATAACGCCCACTTGGGACGATTTGGTTTCCTTCTTCTTCACTTCACCGAGGCCGGGCCTCTTTTTTTTTTTTTTTCATTCAAACACTAGCGTTATTGCTATATACCCTTTCAAAATCCTTCAACCATTTTTCAACATGTCGAACCAGACGTTGCTGCCGGACGGCTCAGAATGGCTTCTGCGGATGGATTACACTTCAAGAGGAGTTCACGGCGTAACTGTGCGTCACTTCAGTTTCGCTGCCGGCATGCTCTGCTCAACGACCCCTTATAGGTCCTGGTCGTCTTCTCTTGCTTCTCACTCATTGCAGTTGTTGGCCTTCTTTCTGCAATATCTCTATCGGTGCGAGCACTGTTCCTCATTCAAGGACCACTGCCAACTTCACTAGGCATTTAATACTCGCTCATGGGCTACCGACAAGCACCCGCACCTCTTCGTCCGCACTCACGTTTGTGCCTACAGATTCTGCTAATAGTTTGGTGCTGAGAAAACCATTCAGGTCGCAGCATACTTCATTTCCCTCCTAATAAGCGATCTACTCCAAGCAATTGGCTCAATTCTGAACGTGAAATGGATTGGTGATATGGCTGTCGTAGTCGGAGATGTCTGCACGCTGCAAGGTGATATTTGTTGAACTCTACGTGCCGTCCGGATGGTCTGACCAGCGAAATAGGTGTTCTGAAACAGACTGCAGATGTTGCTACCGCGTTCTGGACACTTGTGATAGGAATTCACACCTTCAGCCTCCTGTTCTTGGAAATCAAGCAGAGTCGCTTCACTCTCTGGACGACCCTGATAGCAGGCTGGTCTGGCATTGGCGCCATTGTGATAGCCGGTCCTGCAGCCTTGAATACCCCTCACCACGGGCCATTCTGTCAGTCGTCTAGCTACAATCCTTCGTCTCCGCTCACTCTATGATAGACGGCATCTCAGGCTACTGGTGCTGGATTTCTCCAGAGTACCCTACTTCACGGATCACGTACGTCGTGTTAGGCATAGATCAAAATAACTATTAACGCTTCGACTTAGGCTGGATTACATGTTTGTGAGATCAAATTTTGTGGATCCTGGCGTATGTTGACCTCCTCGCAGATGTTTATTGCCGCCGCATTCAGCTTTGTGCTGTACACGCTGATCTTCCTGCGGATGCGGGGCAATATTGTCATCGAAAGAAAGCGCATTTCATTTCGTCGAACTGGCGCCGCATGGCGAGGAAAGCAGTTCGAAAACCAAGCTATGACTATTGCCAAACAAATGCTCTTGTGAGAATTTATTCTTTGTTATTAGCTATACAACTGACGTTTGCTTAAGGTACCCGGTACCTTAAAACTTTAGTGTAACACGCGCGGTTAGTGCTGACTGGCTTTAGGTGGCTTACACAATCCTCATTTTGCCTATCGCTGCCTCGCGATTCAGCGCCTTCTCTGGTACCTCCGTTCCATTCGAGGTCACTATTTTCAGGCAAGTTGTATTCCGCCGCACCATCTTCAAAGCGCTCTAACAGATCCGAACTCCAGTGCCGCTGTGTTCTTGCTAAGCGGAATTGTTAATGTGACACTGTTCACCATGACTCGGCGCATTCTTCCTCCGGATTCATTCAAGATTCCAAAGTGGACTATATCCAACCCTCAGCCCATCACGGAATACACGATTGAAGCTGGACCCGATTCTTACTACCAGTCCTCAGGAACATATGCCGAGTCGTATGAGGAAAAGGAAAAGGATTATGTTTACGATTCCGAACCGGTACCTGCGTCCCTTCCGTCCCCGCCCCTCCGCATACGCACAGCGGATTCCGTGCCGACCATGCTCGCCCCCCCGCATAGGTCCCAACAGCGCGGGAGCGGGGAAAGTATCTACAATATGTACGAAGCGGCCAATTCGCCGATTCCTTTGACTCCTCCCGATGATGTCGCGCGTCATGGCGGGTATGGAAGATGAGTGCTAAGCGGTAGTATTATTTTCAGTATTATTTCTATTTTATTATGTGTATTGTATGTTCTTTTTATGTATAATACTCCTCAAGAAGCCTGGATTGTTGTACTGTATGGGCGTGTAACCTATCCTGCCGACCAAGGAAGTGGGTCGCTAAATAGTTGCGTGTGGTCAGAAGGACACCATTCGAGAAGAGGGCGAAGTTCTCGGCAGCTCAAATAGTATGGCGGATATCGCGCATCGTAGTTTCGGTGCCGTCGTTTGTTGGCAAGGTAGGTGTGGCAGCCATAGAGATCTGAGAGATACGGCAAATATCCGTTTTGATGCTGGAACATGTCAGAGAAGCGGACACAACTATCACTGTTTGTCGACTGACCTCCCCCTGCCGCGCTCGAGAATTATCGCCGTCCACGTCGATGCCAATGTACGAGAAGTGAGCCGCTGGCCATCGGATAGCCTGCCGATGCAGCTCCACAAATCGAGCCCGCTTCATTTCGTAACCCACAACGGTTATTTTCGCGGGATACACCCCAGTGACCTCGTGAAAGCGAGCGATGGAAAAAAGAAGGTTTTGGAATGAGTCCATGGCGAAACCTTCAGAGGTAGCGCGACTGAACGTATCGGCGTGAAAGAGGCCCGCATTTAGCGCCAACCGAAGGTACGATTCACCCTCGGTGGTTGTCGATGTCCGTTGTGTTTGACCTCTGGGGACCAATAGTTCAATCATTCAGATACGACAGAGGAAAGAACCTACCCACTAAACACGACTAGGGAGCGTTCATCCGCGAGTGCTAATTGGGCACTAAGGGTCAGTGAGCTTGGATTTTCGGGTGCCGTTGTAGCACTTACGCTTGCGAGATATGCTGAAAGAACACTTCCAAACGGCTAGGCTTCAAGAGGTCGGACTTGGAGAAATTACAAGACACCAAGAGATACCTCTGGTTTCGTCTGAAACGATTCGAAAGCCCACTCTTCAAGCTGCATCCTCAAGCTTGGATCCGTTCCCTTCCATGTGGCATGACCAGGCACAATGATGAGATGGTTCAAACTATGTTGAAGGTCGGGAAGTGAAACCAATCTATTGAGGTGAGGGTTGAAAGATGAGGGGACCGAGAAATAGAAGTGGATATTGATCAGAAAGGAGGTTAACGCGAGGGCGGCTAGGCCCAGGACAGCGAGATTCGTAGCGCGTGAGCGACTAAGTAGCGACGCGCGTCTGACGGCGAAGCCGTGCTTACGGTGCGTCGACACGGGTGTCGGGAGCATGAACTAGATACGAAATAGCCATCGGTATGAGCAAGGTAGAGCAGGATAATCTGGCAAGATCGACACACCGTGATCGTTCACTCTGAAGAGAACCGGCCCGAGGGCCGCCGATAAATTTTATCTTTCTTACGAGAGTGCTACTTAGTAACCGATACGGGATGGAAGGGCACATTAACTTGTCTTAAGTTGGGGATCGAACGAGACCATTCACAATTTCTAATAACCGCGGGTGCTTTTACAGAGTCATCCTACATCAGGAAAGAAACCTAGTAACCCGTCCTGGTCGTCTATACTGTCCTCCAGGTGCCAACTCTGGAGCCGAATCTTCATCAACTCATCCCAGAATAATGTGGATTCGTCGCCCTGGTCAAGGAACGAGCGGATGTGTTTTAACCATCGTTTGATCATTTTGAACCGGACTTCTCCCGTTTCAATTTCGGTCGAACTGAACGGGGGTAAGCCCTCTTGTCGGGCCAAGATGGCAACCTGAAGCAGGTCAGACAGCGACTGAGGATAAGGTCGCGCGACGAACCTGACCGAGCCAGTAGAACGGCAGCACATCGTTGCAGAAAGAAGGTTCTTCTGTGTCCGGGAGGTGATTCGTACATGTTGTCCAGCTTTCGAGCCAATTGTGCAGTCCATATTGCACCGACAACATGGCCTGGCTGGGAGCTGCCCCTTCATTTCTGGACGGATCCGGTACCGGTTCGGAACATGCGGCGAATAAATCGCGGAGGATGGCGTGGATGAGGACGAAATGGGAAAATCGACTCAAACTTGGGGTGGGAATGAACTGTGGCCCGTTCATCGAGGCCAAGTTTGTACACATATCGTGACCGGTGAGACGGCGTTCAGACGGATATAAGGAGGGGGTCTGGAGGATGGAAAACCACTCCTCGGCGGAGCCAGCCTTCCAAAGCTCGTCCTCACAGGGTAGTTGCAGGGAGACTTCGGATGGAAAATAAGACGACGGCAATCCGAAGAAAATAGGTTGCGCGCAGTCGTGGAGATAAGAAAGTAATAAAGCCCTAATAGAGGAATTAGGTTGGATGAGACGGAGAGTGAGAAGAGATCTTACCTTTTGGTCATCTCGTGAAAGGCCCATTGGCGCCACATTGTTTGAACATTGTCTGTTTGGGGAGGCAACCACGCGGAATTTTTGGATATTAAACCCGCACGGCGTATCGCAGTCACGAGCATTGCATGGTACATCGAGGACATTGTCCGCTCTTCGTACTTTTGATGCCAAAGACCTATAGTTTGTAACAAGACGACAGTGATCACCAAATGAACTTGTTCGGTGGGCTCCATCAAAGTATTGGTCTGTCAAAACCCATAAGAACGCATGCCGCAACGGAGCTGATTTATATACTTACGAATGCTTGAGCAAGGCCTTCTCGGGCAGCAGCCAGGGCCTCTGCGATGTAGGTCGAGGCTTTGCGCGTGCGAACGAAAATGGCTCCGCACGCTTTGAAAGCCTTGAGAAGGTACGGTGGGTTGTCTTGCGTTTGTCGGAAACAAGTAGAAGTGGACGAAGGAGAGTGTAGATAATTAGTTGAGAAAAACGGTCCAGGTAGAGGAGACCTTACCCTCTAACGTGAAGGTTGCGGTGTGTATTGCTGGTCTGCGGCTCCCGTCAAAGACGGCGGTGGGAATATGTGGTGTAAACTTACATCTGTGTAGCGAAGGTGTTGAAAAAGAGGTACACTTGATAGATGATCAGTATGAGCGACGTTCAAGGACAAATGAATTTACTTACGGTAATGCTTCGGGTCCGCAGCCTTCAATTCACGGCTGTTGAAAAAGTCTTTCAACAGTGACTGCTGATCGACTTGCGTTTGTGGGAGTGAATTGTGAGGATGCATCAAGATTTGTTGAAACCAAGGTCCCTGCGTGCCAGTCTGAAGTGGTAATTCCTCCAGTGGAGGGAAGGCATGGAAATCGTCCAGTGGCGTTGGACTCTCGGAACTGGAGAAGACCTCTTTAAAAAGGGATCCAAAAGCGTCTTTGTCGTACAGAGGAGAAAGATGACTGTGGACCGGAAGGGGTCGTGAATCATCAAGGGTTTCCAATACGGTTAGATGGGCTAGCTCCTCCGGAAGCGACTCGAGAGTAAGAGATGTGTCGGGATTGTCGTTTGGTGATGAGATGTGTGAGGTGCTCGCGACTGCAGGCGAGTCTAAGGAAGTAGATCCAGATATGGTGCCAATGAGCTCGTCAGGTGGAGTTGTTTTCCTCGGAGTAATACTGAATAAACAGTCTTTGCCTCTGGTGGAACACCTGATACACGGGTCGTTGCGATCACATTTAACCTTCGACTCTGTGCATAGGATACAAGATCTGAGTCGGGTGGGTCGACTGGGATCCTCGCAGTTCCTTCTATGTCTCGCTAGCAAGTCGCTGCGAGTGAATTGGGCAGGGCAGGTCTGAAAAGAACCAGTTGTAACACTGAGCGCAGAACTGATCGCACCTACCTGGCACTTGAACTGTCGTTCATTCAAGTGGTTCTTCATATGCCTCGTGAGGTGCGTGGAGCGCGTGAAGCGCGCAGAACAGTGAGGGCACGCCTAAACTACTTCGTCAATGAAAGTTTTAGAAGGCAGGAGCCGCGAAATTCGACCGAGACGGACTTTGGTCTGAGGAAGTGTTGGTATATTGCCTTTGTGAGCTCTCATTTTGCTAATGGAGCCATCTTTGTTTCGTAGCCCAGCGGAAGACTCGGTCATGGAGAAAGTCGGTAGGTGTTACGATGTTACGATTGTGAACACCGGTGTTCTTGGCAACTTTTCGCCAGTTGCTTGCCGAGGTCTTACGTCACAACCGGCAATTACTTTGGATTAGATTAGATTACGTTTTCAACACCGTTCTTCGCCGGGGTTCTGTTTTTGGACGAAAAACAATATGAATGGGACGTTCAAATAGAACGGACCCAGTTGTAAACAATTAATTCTGACTCTGCCAAACGGGGGGATCCAAGCCTCAATGTCGCCCTTTCATTTCCCTGTCAATAGCCCAGCGAACCGCCTCTTCCACGTCTTGTGCGTAATGGGTTGGTTGGTGTGTCGGTTGACCGCCCGTGTACACTCCAGTTTTCACGAGAACAGATTGCCAGCCGGCACCGTTTGCCCCCGCAATATCTAAGCCGCATTCAAAACCGCACGCCGAGCGTGACGCGACGTAACGCACCAGATTCAGGATTATCTGGGAAACAGTGTTCATAGGGAGATGAAGTCAGAAAATAATTGCTTACCTCCAACCATGTAACTGAAGTTATGTATGAGAGTTGTGTTTCGATGTACGGCTCGCACTCACATGGGTGGCAGTGGGCTATCGATTTCGCGGCCGGGTAGATCTTGCAGGTTTGTCCGTAAAATTTGCGTCGCGAAATCATAGGTTGCACGTGTGGGCTTTCCAAACTGAATATATCTTCCGCCTGCATTAGTGCACTGGTGAGGCTCCTGGGTAATGAAGAGACGAACGGGTATTCGGAACCTGTCAACGCCTAGACGAGGACTAAGACTGGAGGGAAGTGATCGAATTGGCCAACACCGACCTTAAAAACAGACTGAAAGGCGGCTTTGAATCCTCCTTGTCCTAGGCGTGGTCTGTCAAAGTCAGACCGCCAGATCAGGTCCGGATTACAGTAATATAATTTAATTGGATTAGTCTGTTCTTCCAGAGGCACGTATGGACCTCCGATGAGGCCTGCCGATTGTATAACATCACAAATCACTTGGACTACAAGAGAGTCAGACTAGACTGGGCAGGGAATAATTCTGGCCGCTACCGTCTAAAGCCCAGTTCCGGGGATCATGAAATACAAATACGGCGGAGATAGGTGTTTTGGAGAAATCGACTTCCTTGGAATCCAAGTTAGCGGCCGTAATGCACGGAGGGTCGGATGAACATTCATCCCAACCTTGGTTGCGGCACGCTCTCCGTCTGTGAGTTGATGAAAAGGCCATACTCTGCGGGTGTATATCAAGACCAGAGCCACTAGAATCGGATAGAAACACATACGAAGGATTCCAAGCAAGGACATCGTGGGATGTATAAGCCTGGTTAAACCCGTAGCTGTCTGCGCATGAGCGTTGGAGCGAAATGATTCCCGGGGAATGTACTCTGCCGCCACCCGACGCACTTGGTCAAGTTTTCCACCTAGTACTAGTACAGGAGAGTTCATGTACTCGGGAGCCATTGAGGTGAGAATAGTGTGAGCTTGGATATATTGGCGAGGGTGGATCTCAAGAAGCCGAAACCTTATGAGCGTGTATAGGAAATTGAAAAAATAAGCACCTCGAACCCCAGCTTCTTGGAAAGTTTTGTGCACCGCTCTTGCTCGCTTATACCCCCTCCATTGGTGAGCTGGCTAAGCTGTAAGGGACGGTCTGAAGAACGTATACTTTGACAGACCAGAAGATAGGGCAACTTGCTAGCGCAAAATTGTCACTATTCAAAAAATCGATGAGCTCGTGGGTCACACACATATTAAATGAGTTGGCTCCTTCCAGCATCGAAAGCGCTCGTTTCGCAGGTGGTAAGACATCTTCCCCGCGTATCAATACTCCGTCCTGAAAAGTTTAGTACCAATGTGGTGGGGATTCAATCACATACAATATCAAAGACAAAAGCCAAGGGAGGGTTTGCAAATCTCCGAGTCGGTGCTATAACTTTGTGAATAATCGTAAAGATTTCAAGAATGGAGCAGACCGTCTCTTTGAATAGATCGAAAGGACGAGGGAGTCGTTATAAAGGTCCGATTGGGTCTTGAGAGACAGCGTCGGAGGAGCATCTTCCTGGTGCTCGTCGTCCGAGATCAAACTGTCGCGTCCTATCACATCTCGTGACTGATGTCACGTCACCGCTTGTTTCTCACCACAACGCCGGGCTTACTGCCATGTCTCAATATTCGAACACCACTCCAAAGGGATGCGACTCTCCCTCAGTGACGATGGAAAAGGGTCGATATAGAATGCGGGCGCCCGCAGCTCCCCCCGATTCCCCTCGGAATCCCTTGAAACAGCCAGTTAGTGGACGGCCTCGCGGTCGAAATATCGGCGGAGTCAGCTCTCTTATGGCGGCCTTGGTCGTTCTGCTTGCTCTTTCATGCCTCGCTAGCTTTGGATTCGCCTACTACCTGTTTACGACGAGGTGGGATGCGAGAAATAATCTCCGCAATCCGGCTGACGATAACGTCCAAGTCGTCCCATTTGATTCCTTCCAGCGCTCCTCGCGCGAATCTCACCCCTCCGAAAAGTTCTTATCCTATCTACCTCATAGTGGTCTACATAATCAACGCATTGCATTGGAGAATGCTATTGTGCTTGGCGCATTGACTAATCGTACCGTTCTGGTGCCTCCAATTCGTCTCGGCAGCAAACCTCTCCGCTATGTTAGGTCAGACTCTCTACGACGCGACCTTTCCACTTCCGGCAAAACTGGACTGCGTCACTGTTCTCAGATTCGTTCGCAATTCCTACCTCCAGAATGCTTTGACTATTTCGACTACACCCACATTTCTCCCGCGTGGCTTTTCGATTTATCGGCCCTTAACGGGTTTCCGCCATTGATATATCTCGATGATTTCTCGAGCAGCTCGATACTTGACCTTGCCATGCCCGACATTTACACCTTGCGAGACTTGACGGCATACCATCATCGTTTTATCGACACTACCCATAATTCCTCTTCCAAGTACAACGAAAGCATATACATTCCCGATCTCGCCCAATACCCACATCGCCTCCTAGAGATTGGTACACTCTTTGGCTCCTCTCGCCTAGGACTGAGGGATACAGGAAACAGGATGCTCCGTACTCGGGTCCGTCGGTGTATGGATTTTTCCGATCCCCAATTGGCCAATACCGCAGACGCCATTGCCAAAGCCATCGGCGGGCGTTATTTGGGCGCTCATGTGCGGCTCGGAGATGGGTCATTCAAATCAAATGGGCAGGTCGTCTTGCGACAAGTGTGGTGGAAACTCGTCCACGAAATCCTTCAGTTCAATCTCTCCGAAGCTTCACACGTCGAACAGACCTTTCGAGTCTTTCCTACGCCTATGTCGGTCGAACCAGTTGCAAATATAGCATCATGGAACGATTCCCGCCCGCTGTTCGGCTTCTCGACGGGCAATCTGCGTTGTCGTGGGCACCGACATATCTCCTCGCATTTACTTCGTCTTAACACGCCGTTGTTCATCTCGACGGACATGAAGAACGCCGCGAGTGATCCATCATTTTCTGGGTTTCTGCGCACCTTCCCGTGTGTATTTTTCCTCTCCGATTTTGCCGTTCACCTCCAGCGTTTGGAACGCCTGCGGAATGGATACGATGGGACGCCGATGATGCCGTTTTTGCTGCCGTTGTTGGATGCTATGATTGTCGGGAGGGCGTGGGTGGTCGCGGGGACGGACGGAAGCACATTCAGTCAGTTCATCCATGATGTGTTGTGGACAAAGAATCACGGAAAGGATATCGTTGAGCGCGGGTAGCATTCGAAAACATGTGCTAGTGAACACGCGCTATTTAGTTGTATCCCGACTTCGATATTGGGCTGGCGGAGGTAATTAAAAATATCTATTGTTGTTTTTGATATGTTGTTGTGATCCCGGGTTTTACGCCTTCGCCACTGTCAGACCGGCGTTGCGAGGGCGATGCGGTGCTGGCCAACTAAATACTCGCTTGAACCCTTTCTCATCTTTCTCTATCCGAGTTGACTTGGTCGTCCCATAATGACTCAACCCTCCAGCCCCAAACCCCAGTTCGCTACGGTCGAGCTGCAGGCTCCGTCTTCCTTTCTCAGTCCCTTGCCTTCCCCGAGGCCAGGAATGGGAAAAGGATTCGTTCCGCCGTCCCCTCGGTTTGCGAGCGGACCTGGCGGGAAACCGGAGGGTATGTCTTGGACTTATTTTGTTTGATTGCGGTATGTTCTTACGTGTCTTTCTAGGTGAAGGCTTGGACGAGTGGTTCCATGATCTCTCCAAGTTTGAGGGGACATTGGTTAGTAGACCACGAAAGAATTCGACAATAGCTGTTCTAATTTTTCGCTCAGGAAGCGATGGCGGAGGCTTCAGCGGACCCGAAATTCAACGAAGAACTCGGAACCATTGAGCAATGTCTGTATTCGATCCCTGGTTGTTTATTTCCGCCAACTGAAACGTGTCGCACCAGGGTTCAAGGTTTTGTCCGAGGCCGAGCGAACGGCTGCTTTGTACACTTTGCTGCAGCATTCCAACCAAAACCAGATTCGGTTTTTAATTGCTGTCCTGCAGCAGATGCTGGGACCGGGCAATGGGTCACTTACAGGTATGCTGCTAGTTGAGCTTTGATTATTCAATGGACTGACGAACCTCAAAGCATCCCTTGATGGTTCTATTCAAAAACAACAAGCGAACCGCAACTTGCGGCCCACAAGTTTGAACATCCCGGGAACCCCTGCGACCCCGCAGTTCAATTCTCCGCTCTCCGCTCTTCCCAGATTCCAGATGCCTGAACCAACTGGTCAAGATGTCGTCGTCAATCGCACCGAGGAAGGCAGCTGGGCCAACATGGTTAACACACCTCTCGTTCCGATGTTCCAAAAGACTGCTGGGAACAAGACCACCGACCCGAACCCCATGGCGGGAATGCTCAATCCCGCTATGTTCCCGGGGGGTATGGTTAATCCTATGTTGCTCAACAATATGGCCATGACGCCCGAGGCTCAGTTCAGCCAGCTCATGGCCATGCAGATGATGATGGGGATGGTGCAGCCCGGCATGCCAGTGGGCATGCCCCAGCCGCAACCGGCTCAGAAAGGGGGGAAACATCCGAACAACTGGCGGGGTGGCGCTAGTGGCGGGAGGTTGTCGGGAAGCGCCGTGCGCGGCGGTGCCCCAAAGAGCAGCGGGCCGAAAAACAGCGGCTTGAAAACCCCCTCGGCTACAGGCAGCGCGACGACTGCGCGCGAGGACGAGATCGACCCGGAGCTGCTCAAGGACGTGCCCGCCTGGCTGAGAAGCTTACGGCTCCACAAGTATACGGCGTGCTTCGAGGGTATGACTTGGGAACAGATGGTTGTTCTCGATGAGCCTACGCTTGAAGCGAAGGGTGTCGCTGCCTTGGGAGCGAGGAGACGGCTGGTCAAGACCTTCGATAATGTCAAGAACAAGATGGGTATGGGTACAGCCGACCCGGATACACCTGCTCCTCCTGCCGATGCTCTCCCATCCGTCTCCATTACAAACGGGGCAGACCAGTCTCCTCCGAATGCTTCCGGGCCTCACTAAGAATTCTTTATTTGCCCCTGGACGTTTATGTTAGATATCGCATCGAAGGGCTAGCCCTCGTCGGTGGAACCACATGTGTAATTATAACTGTCCCAGTGCACTGCATTTCCTCACCCATGTCTTTGTATCCAATTTTTATTAGCTCGTTGCCGTGTTCACCCTGGTTTCTGACGTTTTTGAGGACTTGTAGATTGATAGTTGCATTGATTGGACGGTTGCTCTCCTGCGGCTACTTATACTCGACATCTTCCTTCCTTCCGTCCCCGGATCCATTTATATTCTGAGCTGGATCAAAGAAAACTGATCCCGTGAGCGCGTTCGTGCTATCGTTTCTTCACAATGTCGACTATCGCAATTATTGCCCCAGGTACTTATGAACGACCCGGTCCTTATCGAGATCGACTGACGCCGCCAAGGCGCGATGGGTTCTGGAGTAGCCAAAGTGCTGACTCGTAATGGCGTCAAAGTTCTGACCAATCTCGATAACCGTTCTGAAGCATCTCGTCGTCGGGCCCATGAAGCAGGAATGGTCGACGCGTCTTTGAAGGAAATATACTCAACCGCCGACTGGGTGCTCTCTATTCTCCCCCCCAGTGATGCTTTTTCGCTTGCAGAGAAATTTGTCAAGGAATCCACCGGAGGCACGCGTTTAGCAGGCGCAGAGGCACCTGTCTATGTCGACTGCAACGCCGTTAATCCTGCGACTGTCAAACGCGTTGCGGCCTTGTTTGTAGATGGCCCAACGAAATTTGTCGACGCCGCGATCATTGGCGGACCGCCGACCGAAGGCTACAACCCGACGTTTTATGCCTCGGCAGACGAGGAAGCTTTGTTGGATCGATTCGTCGGGTTATCGGACCTCGGATTGAAAGTCTCGACATTGAAGGGAGAAGGTACGGGGATTGGGGACGCCAGTGCGCTGAAAATGTCGTATGCTGGCATGACTAAGGGCAGTACGGGACTGTTCGCCACAATGATCTTAGGTGCGGATCCCGTTGTATTCCATTCAAAGCGCTGAGCGACGGAATACAGCGGCGCATCGGGTATGCAATTTAATTGCTGGATGCTCTATTTTTTCGTGACAAGTGCCTAGTCATCCCCTGCGACGGCCGACGCACTGCTCCGGGAACTGGGTGAATCGCAGCCCGTATTCCTCAAGCGTATAACGAACGCCATCCCCCCCGTACGTAAATCTTGGTTTCCAGGATATGTTTCCTGACGACCCACTCGTGGTAGATGGTTCCCAAGGTATGCGCCGCCGTGTGTTGCCATTTGAATGGTGGACTTACCTCCCATAAGGCATATCGCTGGGTGGGAGAGATGGAAGAGATCGCAGGGTTTGTTGGAAACGAGGAGGGCCAGATTTACAATGGATTGGCAGCGCTGTACTCGAGGATCGAGAAGTCTGAGAAGGGGAATGGGGAGGATGTCGAGGTGCTGGCGAAATTTGTGGCTGAGGCAAAGAAAAGACAATAAGTATATAAATGAATTGCCTGTTTGGGATAGGGCTTCTTTTGTATACGCGACGTCCGACCCGCATTTTTCACTCATGCCATTCGGCGCTTGACACGAGTTTCAAACGCCGTCCTTCTCGTCCCGCTTCAATCCCACCTTATCGCATCCATGTCCTTGACAGAAACTATCCCGACGCCACCATCTTTGCCCCGCTCATCCGCCACATTCACCACCGTCGAGCGCACCCCCTCCAAGTCGACTTCCAGCGCGTCTCCTTCCCCAGCAAAGTCGTCTCTGCGAAATCCTCGCTCTCAGAAGAGCCTCAGCTCTATTTCCACTCGAGACACTGGCGATGAGGCCGCCTGGGGCTCAAACTTCTGGGTTACCTTGGTCGATCCACAGGCAAGTTCTTTGAGGCTGTTCCTTCGCTCAGATTGGCTAAGCAAGAAACATCCAGACTCAGACGTCCTTCTTTGCATGCCCTGCAACTGGACAGGTCAGCTGGGACCCTCCTGTGGGTCAGTCGGGATCCCCTCAACACATATTGTATACCCCTGATTGTCCTTTTAGGAAATTTTGTGCTTCCCCCCAGCGCCGATGGGGAGTGGTGGGAGTTGAGCGATGAATCTCGGGGAGGTCTCTCCTATTACTATCAAACAAAAACGGGAGAGACCGTGTGGGAGCGACCCAGTTCTGCATTTGTTATACCGTTGGGCATAATACAGGTACGTGCCATACCCTTGGAGCATCTTGCTCTTCCAACACCCCTTCAGAATACAGCGCTTGGTCGCCGGCTATCGCAGGTCAATCGGTTCTCCAAGGGCCCAGACGACTTACCCGGACCCTCCAATGCGCAGATCCCAAGCTATCGTCGCTCTAAATCATATACCGGCCCACAGACACTCCCGGATGGCTCAGAAGTCCGACGCTCCTCTTCTGATCACTCTCATACGCTATCGCGCCTACCCTTGACTTCTAATCTCCCCACCATTCCCGGATCGTCCCCTGATGTTACGGACCTTGCTTCGTCTGCATCGTCCCGTAAAATGTCGCTCTCGACTCCTCCGGATTCTCGTCCAAAGGAGAGGACAAGTCCCAACGGAAAGCCACGACTAAATGGCGACGCCAGCTATCCCGATTCGAGCCCGCGTGCTCGGTCTAAATCGTCGTCGTATGTGGCGCACCGCCCCCCGCCCCCACAGAGTCTCAATGCTGCTGTCGAACTGCTGACGAGCTCGCAGTCGGAAAGCGGTCATGGCACCACACAGAACGGCTCAATCAGTGGTCCCAAGGTAGTGATTCCAAGCACTCCTTCACGAGAGAAGGGCAAACATCCGCCGTCGCCGCGTCGGCCAATTCCTGCTACACCTTCGGGCGGCTGGAATTCCCGCAGTGCGTCGGCCCCGATGATCGCTGGTAGAGAGATCAGTGCACCGAAACTTAACCATGGTACGTGTTGGTAGTATAGTCAGGCATATAGACTGACGTGCACAGCTGCGACAATGGATATGAGTCCAGTCAAGAACCGAGCAGCGGGGAAGCCCATTCCGGTGGAACCCCGTATTCGCCCGCCGACGCAAATGACCCAAACCGGAACCCTTGGCTCTGGGTGTGTTCCACTATCCACTGGTTGCACCTGCAATGGAACCCTTACATATGGCTAGAACCTACCCAATTCTTCCCCAGGATCTCGCGTCGGAGATAAAGCAATTCTCTGAATCGGATTTCGCGAGGCAGTACTTCTCAACCCACCGCACTGGATTTATATTCAGAAGACGCGTGCCGGTTACACAGATGATGACCTGGCAAAAGGTAGTTCTTAAATTAATCGTATTGCCTCGCTCAACTCACTCGATTGAATGGTGACCAGGCCCCTCTTCACTCACCACTACTGACACTTCGCCGCACGCTCAATAAAGATGCCGTGAAAATTTTCAAGGTCATTCAGCATATAATGGGAGACCGCGATCGGGATAAACCTGTCGGAGTGCGAATGGCTAGCGATAACCACGTTTCTATGGTTGCGTCCATAAACGTCTCGACCACATCACTAGCAGGGAACGCTGCTGGAATCATCGAGGAGGAGCGTTGGCTTCTCGGAGAAGGGTTGACTCATGGCGAACTGAGAGACGAGATATACTGTCAGACGATGAAGCAACTGACAGGGAATCCCAATCCGTACGTTTTCCAGATGTATTCCTTGCCCAGTTGCTCACAATTTGTGTAGTGAAAGCGTGTTCAAAGGATGGCAGTTGCTCTGCGTGCTCTTGATCACCTTCCCGCCTTCAAAAAACTTTGAAGCGTACCTGCGGGTGTTTATACAGCAGCATACGACTCAGCAAGAAGGAAGGGTCGACGTGATGGCCAAACATTGCGTGAAGCGCCTTGCCTTTATCGCTAAAAAGGGACCTCGAGGCAAGCCGCCAACGTCAACTGAAATTGAGACGGCATCGGCACGTTGACAACTCGACCTCCTATCATCAGAGTAGCACACTTATATTTCGTTTAGGACGCCGCGTTCAACCCTTCCACTTTCGGAGAGTCGCTTGACGCAATCTTCCGACTCCAGGAACGGACTTATCCACAGCAGAAGGTGCCGATCATTCTTCCATTCCTCGCCGATGGCATCTTGGCTCTGGGGGGTGGCAAATCGGAGGGTATATTCCGCGTTCCGGGCGATGGGGATTCCGTCTCTGAGCTCAAACTACGTATCGATAAAGGCTACTACACCTTGGATGGCGTTGACGATCCGCACGTTCTTGCTTCACTCATGAAGCTGTGGCTTCGAGAGCTCTGTGATCCTCTTGTTCCGGACGAAATGTACAACGAGTGCATCACCAACTCGAAGGACCCCAGCACCTGTGTTCAGATCGTGCAGCGTCTTCCCACAATAAATCGTCGCGTGGTCTTGTTTGTGATCAGTTTCCTCCAGTTGTTCCTTGAAGATAGGATCCAGAACGTTACGAAAATGACCCCTGCCAACCTGGCACTGGTGATGGCGCCGAACCTGCTTCGATGCAATTCTGACTCCATGTCTGTTGTGTTCACTAACGCTCAGTAAGTCTCTGCGCCGTGATTGATCTGTTGTTGAGCTGATCGCTTCGGCCAGGTACGAGCAGATATTCGTTTACAACCTCTTGCTGCATCTCAAATGCAGCGAGGTCGACAATGGCTACAAGCCTGCTCATGGCCTGGGAGCCGTGTCGACGCCCTCTCCGCCCCGCCACTCAAAATCACGATCGCGACGCCCCACTCCCTGATGTCTTCATCTCACAGTACCGCTTCCATCTGCACTGGACTTTGACCTACTTCGATACCCTCATTCTTGTTTTTCAGTTCACCATTTCACTGTATGTAGCGACATATCTGGAACCCATTCATTAGAGTTTTACTCCACGCACAATTTTAGGAGGGTTGTTGAATGTAACATATGTATTATAAAATACCGTACTACCATTACCATTTGTTAAACTCCCATTCTGGGGCAATGTCGTCCGTTTGTTCCAAGGCTCTCCAATTATTCCACGGGACTTTCTTCTTCTTCGTCTCGTTCGGTTTCCGTTTGGTACCTTCCTTTCGGTTCACCAGTCGATCGATGTTGTTCAACATGTCCCAAACACCACTCGCGCCTATCTCGTCGTCCATCCACAGATTTCGATCTCCGACCTCTTGTCGCACCTTTTCCGCCAATTCCGTCGTCTTGTTATCCATATCGACCCCGTTGACATACATCTCTTCTAACGCCTCATGTACACCCTTGAGATCGCGAAAACAAGTCCATCGAGTCGCAATGAGCTCGTTGTAGGCGCTTGTGGAGCAACCAAAAACGTAGGACGCAATGGAAAGATGTCGGGCATAGTCGAACATGGACAGTGCCAGGTGGGGGTCACGGTATTTGTCCCGGAACGTTTTCATGAGCAGCGCAATTAAATGCGGATACGTCGGTGGCTGCAGCATCGGCAGCGCACCGCTGTCGTCTTGCTCCGCTCTTGCCTTGTTGAACTCCTGTTCATAGTGTTGGGATTCGCCGAAAACCTCGCGCATCGCCCATTCGAGCAATTCGCGGTCGCTGCTGCACCGATCCATCTCGTCTTTCTTGCGATCCAGGTCCTCGTCGGACTGCGCGGTCCACTTCATCCGCTTCGAATGTCGTCGAAGGGTGCCGAACAAATCTCCCATCCCTGTTCCGCCAGCATTCGCCGGCAACGAGCTTTCCCCAGACGCGGCGGCTTTCTCGCTCATCGAGTCGAAGATTAGATTGAAAATCTCATTGAAAGCACTGATTTCTTGGGCAGTCATGGTTTGTCGTCGTGGCCGTCGGGGGCCCACCCCTGGCCCTCCTGTATGAGGGATCTGGGGTGGTTCCTCTTGGATGTTTTTGAAAACGTGGTCCCAGGTCGGGTCAAAGCCTTGACGTTGGCTGTACAGGTAAGCATGAAGCGCGGACAGGACGACCAGATACGTACCTCGACATGTTCCGGTAAGCAACTCGACGGAATGAGCACGACAAAGGTGGTAGACATTTAGAAGAATGGTTTCGTATCCGATATGCTGCCATGTCCTCAGCAATGCAGTCTTGACTTTACGACAAAGCGAACCTGTTTCGGGTATTTGACACAAGCGTGAACACAACGCGCGGGAAGACGATGCAGGTATCATCGTTTTCGGAAGTGCAGAAAAGTTACCACGTGCGACTTAAACAGACTGCTACAACCGCTCGCGTCCAAATTTGGTAATAATTGAGAATGACATTCATCGCTGGACCTCAAACAGCTAGTATTACACTTCGCATTTTCACCGGTGCGGTCAAATTATGAATGGGTGAACTCGGGCTTTCTCTTCTCCGCAAAAGCGCCCATGCCTGAAGGTGAAATATTAGTAGTGAAACATTATCAAGTGGCCGTTGACTTGCCCTCTTTTTGATCTTTGGTGGCAAAAGTGCCATGGAAAATTCTTCTCTCGAAGCGAAGGCCTTCCGCTAGATTCAGCTCGTATGCTTCACGACTCGTGTTAGTGTCATGGTTGTTCGTGAGAAGTGAATACAGACCAGCGTTGACAACCTCCTTTGCGGCCTGGACGGCGATTTGACCCTTGCTGGCGATGGTCTTTGCCATCTCGATCGCCTCTTTTACTACTTCTCCCTCGCCTTCACCGACTACCCTGCTGACCAGTCCCCACTTTTCGGCCTCTTGAGCGGAGACCTGACGACCGGTCAATACCATTTCCATCGTGCGTGATTTTCCAATGGCATGTGCCAGACGCTGAGAGCCGCCTCCACCAGGAATGGTACCGAGGTTAATTTCTGGTTGCCCAAATTTCGCCGTAGGTGAGGCAAGAATGATGTCGCACATGAGCGCAAGCTCGCACCCGCCGCCAAGCTAGGTAAATCATAAGGAAAACAATCGTGTGATCGAAGGGGAACTAACGGCGTAACCGCTGACCGCAGCAATAATGGGCTTGCGAAGCTTCCCTATCGTACCCCAATCCTCGAGGAAACGGTTCTTGAAGACATCAGAATCTGCCTCCGGATTTAATAGAAATTTCAGGATGTGCGTGTGGAAAACTGACACTCTTTATCCCTCATCTCCTTGATATCCGCCCCCGCTGCGGAAGTCAGTCAGCAACTAAGTTTTACAGCGCGTTCGCAACTCACCTGCAAACGCCTTCTCGGACCCTGTGAGAACCACAGCTCCAACACCATCATCACCATCGAGATCGGCCAAAGCCTTGTTCAGTTCATTGAACAGAGGAGTGCATAACGCGTTCAAGGCTTTAGGCCGGTTCAACGTGATGAGCGCAACTCGGGGTTCCGGCTGAGCCACGATGATGTACTCGTAGTTGGACGTCGACATGAATCGTTGGGCAGAGCGGGCGAAGAAGGGATTAAAGCGAAGGGAAGTGTTAAGCGCAACAAGCAACGAAGGTGGGCGCAACATGATTAGCTAGCAATTACCGGCTCGATGGGTGGCGGCAGATGGTACCAGTTCTCGGACCGGAAAAGCCGAAAAACGTCAATTGATCCGTTAGCATCACATGAGCGCAAATCTGAACCTCCAAGTCCAACTTGCAGTCCAACTCGCAAGTTAGCCTTCACAATCAATGCAGACTGAATCTGAGGAATCGGGGTCCCCGACACAGACCACACCCACGTTCCATCCCTCGTTCGATTCTCCGGATGGCGACATAGGTGAGAAGGATTCATTGGCGCCACACCGTTAACTAAGAACTCTAGTCTTGTCGGCCAAGGGTGGCCACAAGTTTTTCCGTATTCACTCGTTCATCCTCAAAACGACTTCCTCCTGGTTTCGGGCAATGCTGTCGCTACCTCAAAGTCAGTCGCCTCCAATGGAGGTCGTATTTATGGAAGAAGACGAAGGCAAGCAATTCTTGCTATCCAATGCGACCGTACTTCGAACCGCATAGCAGATACGCTTGAACTACTCCTGAGGATGATTTCTGGTCTCCCTCTCTTGCCGATAGTCAATTATGATGTGGTCGACAGGATTCTCTTTACTGCTGAAAAATACGACATGCCTGGGCCGATGTCTATTATGCGTCTCCTGGTCATGACGCCTCCTCTTCTTGACCATCCGTTCCGCCTATACACCGTGGCCTGCCGATATGGATGGGAGGAGGAGGCTCGTTTTGCCTCTACTCAGACTCTAACTCAGTACCTTCATGATCCTGACCTGCGTCCGCGCCTTGGCCGGTTGTCAACCGACGCCCTACTTAATCTGTTCTCGCTACATCATAGCCGGAAAGAGGCGTATGCACCTTTCTGCTATATGTACCTGCGCCCTGATTCCGTCTAGGCTTCGGGACCGACTGAATAAACCGCCCTTTGTCGCGTCGGAACACTCCTCCAACTGTGGAAACTGTCATGCCCCCATTGACTACCACACCTGGAGGGAACTGAAGTACCGGATGATCCAGGAAATAGAGATTCGACCTCTTGGCGACACAATTATCGACAAAGGCCTTGTTGATTGGCCTGAAGCAAAGGCGTGCTGGTTGGCTAAATGCCCCAATCGAGTCTGCGCTCGTAGCCTCTACGATCAAGTGAGCACAATCTCTTCGTGTAAAATAAAAATTACGAGCTAACGACAACCAGGAGCCTACGATGCGTATCATTCGGGAATG
Source organism: Mycena albidolilacea (assembly GCA_029282495.1). Taxonomy (NCBI): domain Eukaryota; kingdom Fungi; phylum Basidiomycota; class Agaricomycetes; order Agaricales; family Mycenaceae; genus Mycena; species Mycena albidolilacea. The sequence continues at coordinate 197,058 of JARIHO010000014.1, read as the reverse complement.
TATCAATGAACTCCCGCGGTCAATATAATTCTTCAGTCGTGTTTCGGAGAGCTCTGTAATTTTTACATATGTATCGTATTTGTCTGTAGCTTTATTGGTGAACGTCTCCAACCGGCTACCGCGCGAGACGTGTAGTAGACTTTGACTGGCTATTCTTTGCTGAGATGATTTATGTAATCCAGCCTGACTATAAATGGAATCGAACCTCTCGATCTCGACCAACTGAGTGCGCCCACAGTCTCAGATCCTGCGTAAGGCAATTTTGAGAGATTCTCATCTGGTTCTCTCCGGGAGAGAATTTGTTGAGAAGCTGATTCAAGTCTTAGAGCGCGCCTCTTGTCACGGTCGCCGTAGATCTGTTGAGATCCTGGCTGATTTGCGCGGCCCATTCCGTCTCTTGTCGTGGCGGTACGTAGCCCCACGTCGACGATTGCTCTGAGACTAAAGGTCTGAAATAGGTGTTATTTTATGTCGAACCTTTGGGAAACACAACCGTGAATTAAATAATGTCTCTTGGAATGAAGCGCGGCTTTCTTGGGAACAAAAAGGCTTCCCGGCCACCCAAACCTGACGCGAATTCGGTCCCGGGTGAAGTTTCATGGCATCCCCATGTTATAGATGCTTATCTCATCCAAATTCAGCAGAAAAGCCCTTGGTCAGTGAGGAAAATTCTAACTGGAAGCTCTCCGACACATGCCGGACTCACTCTCAAAATCCACTCATTATCGAGGCGGATTACCGTCATGGCCAAGCAGCTGAGGCCTCGCACTTCCTGTATGTGCCGCACACACCCGGAAACGCAAGTATCGTCTTCTTGGACCACTTGCACAATATCCAACGCATCTCCACCTGGGATATATGGAAACAGCCTCCACCCCCAGCACCACAAAATCCTCCTTACGTTCTAGAACAGAGTGCAAATAAAGGGATTAAAATGGTTGCCCGGCGTTCCATAGCAATCGGGGAGCTTATTGCTCTAGAGCGCCCTCTCGTCGTTAGTCGCGTCGACGCGGCGATTGCGGAAGATCAGAGTACGACTGGGATATTCTACCGAGCCGCCTTGTCCGGTTTATCTCCTGCGGCGCGCGATACTATCATGTCGTTGCACAATTGTTTTGGTCCCGAGCAAGAACCTATCCTCGGCACACTGCTCACAAACTATCAACCGGTCACAATACCTGACGCGTCAGGCACAGAATACTCTGGGTTATTCCCAATTCTGTGCCGTGCCAACCACGATTGCTCTCCGAATGCCAACTTCTTTTTTAATTCGAGATCGTTCACCGGCCAGTTTCATGCTGTGCGTGATATTGCCAAGGACGAAGAGATTACAGCGATGTATAGCGAGCTAGCAGCTCCTCGCCATCAACGACGCGCAGAACTCCAGGAACATTACAAGGTTAGCTCCGGTCTGATAACGACACACTGTATCACTAAATTCCCTTCCAGTTCTTGTGTGAATGTTCCACTTGTTCCCTTCTTCCCAACTTGGTCGAACAGAGCGATATTCGACGGAAGGCGATTGCGGAACTCATACCTTTGATGCACTCGGGTATATACGCTGACGACATGTCCGTGGCTCGCATCGAAGAATTATTGGGATGGGCTACCGACGAAGGTCTCTACGCACTTTATGCAGAGATCTTGGTGTATGGGTTTGGCCTAGCAGCGAATCTGGGAGTCCCCGACCAGGCTGGTAAATGGTCGCAGATGGTGGCTGAGGCTTTCAAGATTTTAGATGGTGCAGACTCTCCACGGCTCAATTAGCTGTCATTTTGTTTCGGTAGCTCTTATAGTCTCAGTTGTGGATTCTGTGCACGGCTCAATTAGCTGTCATTTTTTTTCGGTAGCTCTCATAGCCTCAGTTGTGGATTCTGTGGGCGAGTGCCGATGAAGCTTTGGCAAGGTGGCTGATGAGGGCTGATGTCAGCATCAACGATCCCGGCATCCAACAAAGGCAAGAACCCAACTTGTCCTGAATTGTCATGCCTGCTGTACGTCGTACTTCAACTACAAGAGCTCGCGACATCGCGTCCAGTAACGACGACATTCCTGTCGTTGTCGCTTCGAGAACAGCGACACGTTTACCGGCGCGCTCGCCGTCCAAGAAGAGAAAGCAGCATGTCGTACCCGAACCCCAGGAATGGATCGAAATATTCTCGTCCGACGAAGAGACCCAGCCACAGAAATTACCACCGAGGGACCAGGTCAAGGATTTACAGCGGGAACTCCGGAAGAGATCTTCCAAGCTTGCCACAGTTAAGGCTGAACTGGAGCGCGCTCGGAAGGAGATCAGCGAACTGAAGCAGGCTTCGAAGCCTTTTAAGAAAGGTCTTTTCGTGCGTACACTCGGTCATATCAAGTGAATTGCGCTTAAAGTGGTGCCAGGATGCCGCGCAGCTCGAGGATCACATAAATTGCGAAATCTGCACCTCGACAAATTGGACGCCTTACATGTAAGCCGCTTTTCTACCATTCCATTGAGATAATACCGATGCAGTGTACAGGCTCACATGTGGTCACACCTACTGTATGAAGTGTCTCGTTGAATGGTTTCGTCAGTGTCTTCATTCCAAAAAGGGTTCTTTACTGAATGAATGCTCGTTCACAGACACCTGTCTCGTTCAGCATATGGCTGCTCATCCCACTTGGCGCTCAACCAACCAACCAGCATATCATCTTTTGAACCCCCGCATGCGAGCCCATCCATACATTGCATCACTGGTCGTTGCCCAAGGTCCCCAACCTGAATTTTCGTGCCCGACATGCAGAGCGGCAGTGACGACAAAACCAATAGAAGACTACTCCTTGAAAGCGGTCATACATGAGGTCGCCACAAGTTCTGGAGAAGCCAGTCCAAAGAAAGATCCCGTTGTCGCGAAGCGGAGAGGCAAAGGGAAGGCAAAGGCAGTAGAAGGTCCTTTTGACATATTTTTTGGGAAAGATCCGTAGCATTAGGACTGATTACAACATGGGCAGGTAGTGATACACCTATTTTATTATACAACTTGTACTTTTTGAAATTAACGACCATCATGATCCACGCTTCTTCGCTCGAGTTTTCGTGGGTACAGCCTTGGGTTTCGGCTTCTTCCCACGCGAGGAGTCCTCCAGATCATCGTCACTGGTCGGGGCCTTCCGTTTGGATCCCGCTTTCCGCGACGATGAACTAGTCGAGCCGTCCGCGTCAACCGTCTCGGTCGACGTCGAAGACCGATTCAGAGAAGACAGTCCAGGACTAGGGCGTCGCGACCCGGCAGAGCCATGGGCGGATGACCGGGACAGAACTGAGGACGCCGGTGAGGTCCTGGGTATAGCCTTTTTGTCAAGCCGTCCCTGAATGGGTTGCGTGGACCCGGCACCCCCCAGCACACTCGTCTCGCCTCTAAGTCGCCCCATGCTCGGGTCAACCAAAGTGGCGACTTCAGGCTCCATCCTTGTCTCGCGCCAGTCTCTCTTGAACATGGCATCCGCAGACAACCCATCTTGGAAGGTTTGAATATTCGCCTGTATCCGCTCATCTGTTTGTTGACCCTCGAGTATGCTGTCGCCGGTCATGCGCGCGCCAAACGCCTCAAGAGACAATGAGCCCGAGTTCTTCACCGTCTTGTTCTCCCGCTCTTTTTCTTCTTCTTTCGGGTCCAAAAGAGCTGGCTCCCCTAGATTCTCGATCCATTCCCAGGGACGGTTCAAAACAGGCGCATCATACAGAAGCTGTCCGTTTGAATCGCGATGGGAGGTGCCAAGTTGGGAGACCACGGCATTCGGAGGCAAATGGCCGAGTAAGACCTGTACTTGGTTCCTGTACTCGCGCGGAAAGTCGAAGGGGATGCCGGGCGGAGGAATAGAAGGAGCATAGGCGAATGGATCGAACGTCGGTGTCTTGGCGTTGAGGGTTAACTCTAAAGAGATTGTTAGTTGTGGGAAAGACAGTCTGCTATGAGTTACACACCGTCGAGCAGATAATATAATGTATCGATCATGAGGGAATACGCCCCCAAATCAAGCCTGCTTCCACTGCCATGAAGCTAACAAACCCGTCAGCAAAAATACGAGTGATCCAGCAGCGACGAACCAAGACTAATCTAAAGATGGTTCCGGAGAGAGTAATGCTTAGCTCCTTGATTTTCGGCGTCCATGTTACTGGAAAACCTAAATGGAGCTGTAATAAACGGGAGAGCGAAATCGCCGCATGGGTAAGTTCAGTCCCTAGACTGAGCTCGGCATCGTCAACCGTCAGAGCTTGTTCCAATTTCACAAATTTGTCATTTAAGACTTCGAAGAATTCGTCCTGGATTGTTGGGTCTAATGCTGGAAGCTGTGAACCGGCAGCCCGGAGTGGTTCTGCAACATAGGCAATCACGCGAAGCAATTCGCCCGCTCGCTCGAAACCATCGTTCAAGGACTTCTTGGATGCCATGCTCAGGTTGCGAAGAATTCCAGTGACAGTCTTCAGGCCGTTATTGATGAACTGAAGATTGTTCAGATGGAGGGCCACGCGTTAAAAATGTAACAACCATACCTTTCCGGCCACAACGCCCTCAGTACCTCGAGCCATTTGAGCTACAAAGTAGGCCTCCTCCGACGTCATGGAGTGATGAAATATCATGAGGATCAGCTTGTCCAGACTGGCCTGAGCCGCCGCGTGAGTGCCCTCACACGACAGTGCTCGTCCCATTTGCCTGAGAATAAACTGCAGGTGGATAGAAGTGGCCGCTAGCTTCCAGGGACTCAAGAGGGACGTAACGTCGGGCCAGCTCGAAAGCTCAACGGCATCATCTGGGATTCATTTTAGAGTCTTAAACCTGTACATGCCTTCCGGCTACGCACCATCTGATGGATCGGAGAGGATAACTCGCAGGGCGGCCACCATAGACTTGGCACGATTCTCGTCAGCTTCTTCAACCTGCAACGAGTGCTCAAAGGTTTCACGAATAGCATCCAGATTTCGGAAGGCGCCATGACGGAAATCGTCGTGCTCGGATAAAGTGAGTCTGATCAATGCAAAATCCTTCCGGATATCCTGCGACAAGTTCTCGTTACTTTCCAAAGAAACAAGGAGAGGAACACTGGAAACGAGCAGCAGAAAGTGTGGTTCCCTGTATACAGCCTGTCGCCGTGTCCGGATGCGTTGGAGCTCAAGTAGGTCGACAGGTGCGCTGTTGTCGCCCCCTCCGTCTTCCTGGAGAAGCAGTTGCTGGAATAATGTGTTCACAGCCCGCAAGAGGACTTCGCGAGATTGTCCTTGTGGTACATTCGACGCAGAAGCACCGAGTTGCCAGGCTGGATAAACCAATCCCTGGAGAATTGTAGTTGTTTGTAGAGCGCCGTGGACAGAAAGATGGAGGAGCACGACAGTCAAGACCTCCCAGGCGTCTTTTTCGAGAGCCGCGACCTCGTTCTTCCCAGGTCCAAGGAACCACTGCAAAACTTCTTCATCGAGGCCTTTCGGGAGGTGTTGGTCTACATGGCCCAGGAAAGCAGCATATCGGAGAGCACAGATCCGGCGATTGGATGCATCCGGCGACATGAACGGAATTTGACGCAGACTGGCAACAGTATTGTCCCATACTTTCCATGCCCAGTCGAACGACATCCTGTACTTGATCCAAAGACCGCTTGCGAGAATTGATGGAGCATCCCCGTTTGGAGCGTTAGCCAGAAGAAGGATTTCAGGCAGTACCTCGGGAACTGCTTCAGGGTGGTCTGAATACGGGCGAAGGGCCTACGAATCTGATGAGCGCCGTCAGTTGAACAATTGATTCAAACTCACGAGGGTAAAGGAAGAAATATCGGTATTGACATGGGCTCGAGATGCCTCGTCAAGATAGCGTCCGTCATCGAATTCAACGAGTAAATTGAGCAAAGCACGGAACTCCCCGCCTCGCGTTTTCTTCCAACGCTGATGGGCTGAAAACAATGCGTTGACTATGGTCCCTGTTGCATTCATGCAATTCCAGATGCACGTAAAACGATGTAATGTGTCAATGACGGCGGTGAGTAAATCCTCTGTTGTCGAATGTTGTAGAGCGCAAATGATTAACTGAAACTGGGATCAGAGGGGAAAATTAGGGTGACGTTCCTCACCTCTAGAGCTGAGGAAAAGCATTTTGTGGTGACCATCAACTCCATACACACGGAATACCATCTTAGAAGGTCTGGTTGCACCATGCGGCTGTGGTCTTGCGTTACCCTACGAGCAGAATTAGCAGCTGATGTGAATCGTAATGCGTGCTTACTCCGCAATACGCTTTTGAAGAATGGGCAAAAGCCAAGAACTGAAGATTCGAATTTGTTCGAATCGGGGAGCGGAGATCAAGCAGCCGCATTTATCGAGCAGATCAGGCATAGATATGGGAAGAGACGGGGTGGCCGCTGAGAGAAATGGTTATGTTTGAAAATCTCTTTGCGACTGTTCGCCACACCTCCATTGAACAGCTCTGGGAGTAAAGCACGGATGTTCTTGCGTATTTCCCGCTCGTGCAAGTCCTCCGGAGTTTCTCTCACTCGAGGGCCATATAATGTGACCTTGCGTTGACTCGTCAAAGAGGACGTTGAATTATAAAGCGGAATACATCGCAAGAAGTTACGATGCCGCGAGTCTGCCTGGAACGAATAAACAAACACTTGGATGTCAAGCAAAAGATAAACGAACCTCTGAGTAAGGAAGATCGTTGTCCCTACGGGCTATAAGACGTTGAATGTAGCCCGCATACGAGAACAAGTCGTCCTTTACAAGCTTCCCGTATAGAATTGCAACTGCACGAAGATTCTGCGCGTCGCCCGCAATGTCGCAAGTGTCTAACCAGTCAAACAGCTGATCTTGGAGAAATTCGTCGGGACCAGCAAAGTCTCTCCTAGTCGCGCGGTCTCCGACTTTGGCCCTCCAGTTACGGATAAGGGTGACAGCCGCAAAAGGCCGATGGTCACCGAATTGAAGAGGTGTCACACTCCAGGTCAAGAGCATTTGGAGCTTATCAATGAATACCAAGTAATCATCGAGGTGATCTGTTGAAAAGAACGTTACAGAAGCCATGTCCGTTTTGTTCGAGATGGAGTTGAGCAACTTGAATGGCAGGTGAGAATTTCTCTCGCCGATTGATCGTATTGAACGACTGACCTGGACATCCGAGACAACGGTGCGCAGTCTTGCAGAGACGTGTGAAGGGAGGTTGGTAAACAGCATGGCCTCGTTCCTTCGCTTTATATCCACAAATTGGTCCAAAGCAAGCTGTTGAAGATCGCGCGAATTCTGCTCAATGTGAAGGCCTGGGGATTGATCCATGACATTCTCCGTTAACGCTTCTGCGAGGAGGATGGCGTGAGCAGACCACATCCCTGGACTGACAAATGCATCCGGCAGAGAAAGGTAAACTCTCTGGAACATGGATTAGTCGTACAGTACGGGCCATAGCAATTCTCTGTACCTGGAGAAGAACCTTCAGTAAAGCTTCGGTGCCGACAAGAAACTCCTGTGTCGCACTCAGGCGAATCTGAGCGTCTCTAGTAAGCCCAAATGTAAAAGAAAAGTGAGTGCTTTCTACCTCAGAAAGCTTGCTCAGACACGCATCAATGAAGGGCCGAGCCAGAGGCCGACTCTTCATGATACCGTCCAGGTATTCGTCGGCGAGCCGCACCAGAAACCCAACTTGGGCTAGATTAGACGCGCCCATCTGCTGAACCAGCCAAACAAGAAACGTTCGACTATCAACCAGCCCTTCCGAAAAGAATGGCCGGAGCAGCTCTAGACTGATAGCAAGCTTTATCAGCACAGTGAGGTTTACGGACACACAGGATCATACCTGTAGCTAAAGCGTGAAATCCACCGCTCCCGTGTGTCCGCATCGGCAAGAACCCCTTTAAATGTTTGCTTTATGTTCAAGCCCAGGCGAGGTGCGCTGGGAAGAGCAATGTCGGCCAACTGTTTCTTCATGTAGCCAGTAACTACATTTGTCCAGTCAATGCTATATTGCGTGGGGTTATATGTCGGTTTATTGCGCAGACCAGCCTAGGGAGTAGTTGAACACAGTCGAATATTAATTTGACTGATCATACCGTTTCGTTGGCGCCTAATACTCGAAGAAACCAAACGGCCCTGGGTATTGCCACTCGGTTCGTTTGAAGGAGATCCAGAAGGTCGTGGCCCTTGGCGCCATGAGGCACGCTTTTGCCCAACTTGTAGAGCGGAACATCAGGATTAGCGAGATCCGCCAGCCAGGACTGACGCTTAGAGTCATTCAGCGTTACCCTCGTAGGCATGCGGAAAGTGGAAGGCCTTGAATAAATTGAGACTGCCATTATTCTGGACTGAGGACACTGCAAGCTCACGGAATTGGGGCAATGCGGTCAGCCCTTCGCGTAAAGACATCGTTCATAAGTTGCTCAAGCTTGTGAAGAGCGTCGCCCGTTCGGATATTTTCATGAATAACTTCTTTAGCACTGAATCTCTCGGCCTGGAGACAATATTGAATAATTTCGCGTATATGCATGTATGGGTTGCGTACATCAACGAACTGGGGTAGCATGAAGCCATTCCGAACATTGTCGGCCGTCAAGACATCCTCATCCTGTCCTGGCCGCGGAGGATGGAATCCAGTGTAGCCTGTGAACGCAGAATGAGAATGGGTTGTACCAGCTCCGGTGCTGTTGAATCACCAAGGTCCGCAGCCACATGAGCCTTGGGGAGCCAGTCTGGCGGGTGGGACTCGTAGAGTGGCAGCACAGGACGGTCGCGCATAGAAATGCCAGAATTACTTCCGTCACGGTCAACGACGTTGTAGTGAGCCGGCCGGGCTGTCGGACCGCAGTACCGTGATTGAGCAAACATCGCGTCTCCCACCATGTCGCGTCAGTCGGTCGCCGCCAACCGTCCCTCTCATGTAGCTGGCTCGAACGCAGCTAATTCTGCCGCGGCTGCGGCCAAATTTCTTGAAAAGAAGAAGGAGTTCGATGCTGTTTCTGCTCTGCAGAGGGCTTCGGCTTTGTATCTGCAGCGTATCGAAGGTCTCGCCGACGACTGCGAAACCATGGCTGACGCAGGCCAAAGTAATTGAATGTGCCATTTACTCGCACGACGTCTGACACCAGCTTCAGTCCACGGCGAAGTGCTTGAGCAATGGCCGAGGATGTTCCAAATTCTCAGCTTGTTTCGTACGTTCTTTCGAGTTCGCGACGCACGCGCTCATACATTTGTGCTAGTGGATTCCAAAGAAGAAACCCCGAACGATTCTGGGGAAACGGCACAACCTCAGACCCTTGTCCGCATACCCATCGAAGATTTAGAGGAGCCTCCAGAAGGACAGAGGCGATGATTATTATACGACCCTCTTGTGTACATTCAAAATAAGCACCTCCCATGGCACGGTAAATAATCCCTCATAAAAACATTATTCTCACAACGGGATATTATTGCTTAGTCTTCTTCTGCTCTTTCATCTGAGCGATACGCTGAAAGAGATCGTGTCAAATCCGGAAGTATTGACTTGCGTTCGGGAAACATACCTGTTTTCGTTCCTCCTTCCGACGCGCCATCTCAGCTGCCTTCTCCTCTTTCGTTAATGTGACCGGGGTATGAACTGATGGAGTAGATGACGGTTTCTTCGTCGAGGCCTCTTCCCAAGCACCAGCGGTATCCCAGTCATTAGCCTCTTGTAAAGGCGGCGATGCGACAGGTATAGAGCGACCTTGCGGCGATACAACTCGTTTGGGTGTTGTGTGAAGGGTGTGGTTGTCGTTACCCCAGCCACCATTTTCTGCCGCTGGAGTCGAATTCCAGGGATTGTCGGCTACGAAGATATGTGCATCAGAAAGGGAGTTTCGAAGAGGTTGACCGAGTGCTTACATGAATCGTCGAACTCGTTAGAGGGTGCGTCAACCGCTGGCTGGGCAGTCTCAAATGCACCTATGCATCGCTCAGTATAAGAAAAGGAACCTGGGAAGAATACAAACTCCAGTCGTCTTCGTCCGCATTGACATCGATCAGATCGTCGTTGCCCCATGGGTTACCTTCGCCTTCCGCTGCGGCAGCCTCTTCGGCTAGCTTCTCGACCAATGCCGCAGCCGCCACGCTGGGGGGCACTTTGTGGGCTCCAAGCTGCATCCCCTTCGACTTAGAAGGAGTAGGTGTTGAAATTCCACTCCTGACGCCGGCCAGATGAGTCGACTGGACGCCAAACGAAGAAATCGACGGCTCGCTGACGGGTCCAGGCGCAGAGGTAGGTCTGTCGATAGTAAGTCCGGACGCCGCCGTCATGGTGCTCTCCATATCCTTTGTCGCAAGCTAGGAGGCAGAAGATCAGATAATGCTAAACTGGAAATAGGGCTGAGATACCGTTTTACCCAACGATGATATAGCCCAGCCTGCCAATGCGCCTGCGGCACCAGCGGCAGAATTGACGAGGGTCGCTTGTGCTGGCGATGTAATGCCCAAGGCCTCGCTTGCTTCGGGGGCAGCGGTTTCGGGCTTGGGAAGATAGTGAGCTGATCCGTAGACGAGGTGAAAGTGAAGTACAAACCATCGAAGCAACATGAGCTTCTAATTTCTTGACAAAGAGTTCCATGGCTTTGAATGCTTGGTCTCGCACGAGCCTGACGAAAAAAACCAGTGAATAACGCAAGAGGTCCACAGGAAATAAGCCGTACTTTTCTTTATCTACCAGCGCAAAGGACATGTTTGGGATAACTTTAGTCGCAAGTTCTTCGACGTCGAAGCAATCGATAGTGGCCATCAATGCCATTAGGCCGGCTACCCGAGCATGTACAAAGACGTCTTTTAGAGCGCGGGAAAAGGCGGGGACCAAAACTTTTCGTTTCGTGTTATAACCGAGTGTGGGCCCGAGACGGCCGATCAGGATGCATGTATTAGTGCGAATCGAAGCCTCAGGGTCTGACTGCATTTTGGCCAAGAAACGCAAAAGATCGTTGTTGAGGATTCGGTCTGACAACTAGAAGATGGATGAGAAACAAGCCAGCAGCAAGCGGGTGATATATACCAGAGGGGATATGAGGATGATAGACTTCACTGTAGCCTCACGGATGATAGCAACAGTATCCGAAAATCCGGTTTGCTACTCAGATATTAGTGTCTCAATTCGTGGAGACGATGCTAGACCTACTAGATGTGGCCAGATTTTTGAATCTACAGTCTTCTTATCGAGTTTCTCGGCATATTCGGGCAGGTGGTCGAGTAAGGCCATACGTGTGCCACGGTCTGGACTCGCGAAAAGTTTGACCAGAGGAGCAAGGATGACGGCCGGATAATCTTCTGGCGAGACATTCTTTCCAAATCGCAGCACAAGCGGTAAAATAGTGGCAGCAGACGCGCCACCAAACTCAAGCGCTGAGACAAGGGATGGAAGTACGCGAAACGATGCAAACTCTGGTGGGAAGGTATTTGCGGACTCCCCGAGGGTGCTACGATGAGATAAACAACAAAAATGTAGTCACACCTCGGTACCCACCGAAGAAGAGTATTTTTCTCGGATTCGCTGTTCAGCGCAAAGTTGTCTAGCCCAAGACATACTTTCACCAAGCGGTTATTGGTAAAGAAACCGGTGTCGGCCATTCCGATGGCCAAGAAACCCTTAGCAGTCAACCGACCCTTTGGATTAGGGTTGAGAAGCTTCTTGAAGGAAGGGAAAATTGAATTGGGAATAGCACCGCGAGATGATGCCGGGGGGGGAGGATGCGGCGGTGACGCAGTCGCGGGGAGAGGGTGAGTCGGATTGAAAACGGTGTGAAGTAATAAGCCGAGAGCGTAAGCATCTGCAGCTGCAGGCTCGTTCCTAGGATAAAAGATCAGATCCAAAATCCACCCGAGTTGACGGGTCCATACTCTTTCAGGCTCGACCATCCACCTTTCTTGATTTCTGGCGAAGCCCATGCATGTGCGTCCGGTAATTGCCCTCCCAATGTCTGCGACGTGTGTTCAGCAAAAGGAGTCAGTAGGAGGTCGGTCTCTCACATATAATACAGCAGATTCCTCCTTCGGATTGCTCAATAGATCAAAACCTCCCAATTTCCACTCCCCGGATGGCGAGATGAAAATGGAATTGACGCGTATATTGCCGTGGGTAGACGCGCAAGGGTCATTCAGAAAGGCCAAGGCTACCTGCAACGATGAGTTACACGCGTCCAGAAGAGCTGAAACGGATACCAACCGAGACGCGATGAAGACCCCACAGTAGATAATCTTCCCGTTCTTGAGCACCACGGGAGGCCCATGTTTGAAGCGTTGCCTCCAGTGGCCTGACGCGCTCTGTCATGATATGAATGGTCGTCTCTGTTTCGACAGCGTCGATGAATTTGAGGACATCGGGGTGACGTGTTGTTCGCAGTTTCCGCAGTGCATTTTTGGCGATAGGCAGCATTCCTCGGCGCGAACTACAGTCGTATTCAAAGACAGAGACCAGAGTTCCATCGTCCTTCATAAGCAGCCGGTAAGGAACTAGAATGAAACGCGATCGAATGAGTGTCGCACCCGCTTAGTAGCATCGTAAAGTGTCCATACACCTTCGAACGCGGTGACTTTGGGGCCCAGAGAGAACGGGAGTGTGAGGCCGGACTTTTGTACCAAGCTTGATACTGCTGCAGAACCAAGAGTGCGCAGATAGTCCATGTCTACGCCAAGTAATAAAGTACACTGAGGAGGAGTCCCAGATTTGGAAAACTCCCACGGCTGGCTGTATTGCCACCCAATTTCTCCGCTTGGTCCACCAAGGCTTGCACCTCCATGTTACTTGGTTCCTACGAATGCTAGACCAATGGAGACCCAAACGAAACAGGCTCTCGTGAACGGGGTTCATACCAACGGATTCGATCAGGACGGTCTTGCAGACCTAGAACAAGAATTGCCCGTCGTCTATGATGGCCAAGTGCCGTTGGGGGACGTGCTGTCGCGTATTGTTCAGTCGATCTATGCGGAGCTCTCGGAGTTGGCTGAGACGTGCGCAACTCGAGTTCCATTGCCACCAAAACTCTGAATGGTTGGTTTACAGGATGCCCAACATGTCCGACACCGCTCGGAAGCGCACACTTGCCGAGTGGGTGGTCAAAATAAAAAAGCAAGTCGTCAAGCTCTACGCCGTCGTAAAATGGTCCCGGGACGCAGACACGGTCCAGAAATGCATGGTATATTCTGGCGAAACGTACTGTTGCTTCAAGGCTCAGTTCAAATATCTAGAATATCACTGCATTCCTCATGAACCAGAATCAGCAATTTGAAGACTCCATCCATGGCTTAAATTACGCGAAAGAAAGCCTTGACCCTGCACGGTTCGCGTCACCGTACCATTCTGCGCCTCCATGCTGAGATTTAACCCAGACTTCGCAACCACGATCTACTGACATCTCTGGACGTTCTTACAACTGGCTCTTACCATGGTCTACCTACGGGAATCAAGGTATGACCAACACCCGAGTTCAAGCTTGCGCTAAATGTTGCCAGAAAATGGTTATTCCTCCCACCCCGTTGACCGATGCTGAAGTCATCAAAACCATGACCGATATGGAAGATGTTATTCGTTACCGACTTCGAATGCATGAAATAGTTCCTATTGAAATGGCTCAACATCGTATCGGTACAATATTTTCAGAGTGTAACAAGCCTCCGTTGACGATTCTTCTCATAAGCCGACGGCCGCGTCTGTTTCACTGTACCGAACCTCTTCGAAACTTCATTGTGCTTGAGAGGTGGCCTGAAGGAGGACGGCTGGTTCTTCGTTCATGTGGAGTTTTTGATTACTGTCGGAGGAGATCTCACCGATATACAAAGTAAGCCGCATATTGGACCACAATATTCTTCCAGCTGACCTTCCTAGACTTCCCTCGCATTCCTACGGGCCACATGAGACGCCACATTACAGACGAAGCTGATGCGCAACTAGCATTTTACCTACCCCTTCCTGCAGACCACGTCCCTCCTCCTGGGGTGACATTTCCCCCCAGACCTCAACTGCCAGAGGGCGTAGTTGACACTCCTTTGGTCCGCGTTTTCAATTTTCTCCGTGCGTTTTGTCCTCTTCTCGCTCTTCTTCAACGCTGAATCGCCGAAGAAATGATGTCATTATCGTACCAGCTAGAGATTCTTTGGTATCAGGTCTGTCTGCTGGCACCGCTCACTTCCAAGTTCTTATCCTCGTAGGCTGAACGCATGCGGTCGTTGGGATGGGCAGAATATTTGTCTGTCAATATGAGTGACAATCGCAAGTCATTCACTGCGTCGTACTGGCTGTGTGTTACACTCATTTTCACAAGTATTTCTCATTTAACAATCCTTACCAGTCGACCTGCCCCAACGAATCCTCTCGCGCGTCCCCGTGCCAAAATACCGCTGCTAGGTGGGACCTTGAAGATCTCAATAGTCGAAGCCAAACACCCATCGACGCGCGGACCGGCGAGGTCGCCAAAGGCTCGTGTTCTTGCAGAACTTCAGCACAGGTCAAAGTTGGGCGCTCTTCGAGCATCCGATGAAGTCGAAGGCCTCAAGTTTGAAGTTCGATGGGAACCGGCCAAAGGGGCGCTCGGGGTTCCAATATCTCCTGAAATACCAGAGGATTTTTTGGTCATCGTGAGTTGTGTTCCCATGAACACGTATCGACGATGAATATTGACGGCGTTGAAGAATGCCGCTGACTTGAACTTTGAATCCTTATTGAACAAAGTGCTCAAAAAGCATACGCATGAAATATTGACCATCTTTCAACATCAGCTGCAGCTGCCGCGTGGCCAGCAGCTTGGTGTCTTCTCGGGACCCGGTATTGTATCGTTGACCAGAGATGGCAAGTACTCTTCCTCGAATTCCGATACGTCTCTGCTGATGTGTTTGCGTTAGAACAACTCGAGGTCTTACGCGTCAATCTTTGTGCTGACGAGGTTGTTTTGATCACCCTCGACTCGCGAAGTGGTCGCTTTAACATTCGCGACACTGGTGATCTTGCCGCAGCGGAACGGGGGCCTCGGTTCAAGACGTTGTCCGATAAAATCAACGAAGATCCCATGGTTCTTTTCAGTGTGCTAATCCGACTCCGACTCATTGTAAGGCTTTGGAAGATCTGAAACCACTTTTCTGACCATTTGGCAGACAATTACGGACCTCGCAGAGCAGAAAGCTGTCTATCTTGGCTTGCAGAGTTATCGACGACGCAACTTCCTACCGGAAGGTACAAATCTCCACTGAATTCGATCTTCTAAGCTCACAGGACTTAGAAACGAGCAAACTTGGGTCTGCGGCTCGAGGCGCTGTATATATACAGCTGTCCAATTTTCCAAACCACTATCTCGTTCTCGTCATCGACGATATGGTGTTTCGATACGCGTTGATCACAGCAAGTGTCCTACCTGGCACGATGTACGGCAATCTTGTCATGGAGGATATCGCCTGGCTAGATTTTAATCGCATCCACGGCGGCGATATAACCATCACAGCTCATCCCGATCCACCGTCACGGTCTGCGCCAAACCCACCTCGGGATCTCGTCGAGACCAAGGCACCGGAAAAGGCGCAGGCAGGGTAGGTTATTGCCTTGGTGGCCGTCACTTGGTGCTCACTCCATCCAAACAGCTTCAATCTTGATACTCAGGTTCTGCGGGAGCTATACAGCTATTGTTGGTATGTTGCTATCCTTTCAGCTATGAAATCTTGTAACGGTTGTCAGTGCTCGAGTCTCGTATATGAACGTCGAAAGGCAGTTCAAAATTCGAGGTATCCCATTCACTCACGTCAATCCGGCTCTTCATGAAACGGTCACACCCGAGTTGGCTCATATCCAGTCGTCTCTGGCGCGTTCCGTGCCAGCGCTTTGTGTCCAGTCAGAACATATTCTTTCTGGTGCCCCTGCTGCTGAAGCAGCCATGCCCAACATCCGTGTCATACCATTGAATTGGTGGTCGGACAAGAAGGCTCAGGTACAATCGCCCTTGTGTCTTTGGTTTGAGTGTTAGTAACACGGCCTTAGGTTGTTACATGCGTCAAGCTGAAATATGTGCAACAACCCATGGGCAAGACTGCCGGGACAAGCTCTGTAATACGGCCTTCTAAGCGGATCATATACGACACCACCGAGGCCGTCGTATCTTTCGTCTCGGAAAACGTCAATACCTGCGTGGATGAATTCCTGGAAGAATGGGCGCGCGTTTCGAAAATGGTCGTCATTGCGAGAGAGGTCGCCCAAATGTCGAAAGAAAAGAAGTGGCCTGATATCCGATTGCTTTCTTTCGACCTGCAAACGGTGGCATTTGCTTATGCCTCGGTATGACCGATGATTTTGGTCTTCTTGTGTACTGACCGTGGCGTAGGATTATACCGTTTCTATATCATGCGAGGATCAGTTGTCCACGGGCGGGAATTTCGATCTACGATTCTCCCGCTGTGAACCCAATGTGGACAACTTCAACCCTCATGATGATGCCGAGCCTTTTTTGCGTAACATCTTGCGGCATGGGCAGGGAAGACTGGCTCCTTCGCTGCACCGTCTGGTCACATTTTTGCGCCAAACTCTCCCGATTGCTGTGGAATTAGAAGAGATCAGACAGCAAAGTCAAGGTGCCGTTGACACATTTGCTAAGGCAGCTGGTTGGTACCGGCTCCTTTTCGGGGATTCAAGGTATGACCTTTGGCCTTTGTCTTCGTCCGTGAGCATTCCTGAACCTTTTAAAAAGACATGCTTTGGACTTCCGATTAATGACCAACCAACGCGTGCTCATACTAGACGGCTCCCATTCGCTGTTCAGCCCTGGGTCTATCCAACAGTCCGAGGACCTCAGTGCTGATCAGCTTGGCTTGCGACCAATACCACGATTTTCAGAGATCGTGGTGGAGGTGGTCAAGAAATTGCTTTCTTCTGGAACCGCGTCGGCTGGCAAAATTGCGCCACTGAATACGGGCGTCATATGTCAGACCGATATCGTTCGGACACTGGGTCGGGCCATTTATACAGCCGTTGTCAACGCTCAATCTTAGTTATCTGCTATACGCTGTATTTTTAGGTGTTATTATGTTTTGTGAAGAACATTATTGTACATATGAAGCAATCCAGTTTATGTCCGATAGCGTACTAGTCTAGGTGGTCGACCGCGGACGGTGGAGCATATCGCGTAGCCCCGAGACAAGGCTCGCGGGTGTCAGATGCGACTGGTCCTCTGTTGAGTGAGGTCTGACCGGGAGAGATGGTGGCACAGAACCCAGATAAAGAGGCGGCGCGACGTAGATGCCGGGATTGTTCAGCTGAGAAGGGGAAGGGGCCGGTTGATAATGGGATTTGCGGGGAGGTGACCCACGTCCAGGTCGGGTAAGCTTATTAGGTGTGGGCGGCGTGGCATTGAGAGCTGTTGTGGTGGACCACAAGAAGTGAGGCCAACAAAAAGCCACAACAATCATTTCCTCCGACCTTTTTTCTCTTCCTTTCGCTTTGCTTCCTCCCTCTTCTTTTGTTCCTTTTTACTCTCTTTCGTCTCCGGAACAGGCCTGGTGTCAGGGAGAACAGGCGGTGGAGGGGGGTTTTTGGCTTTCGGCTGGAGCTCCGGCATCGGGATTTTACTGAGATGAATTACGAGACTCTCTGGCGGAGCATACTTGTTCTTCGGTGTATCATCCAGATTGATTCGTTTCGGTCCTTTCTGCTGCGTATCGTAAAGGACGTATTGATGCAACTCTTCATCTAGTCCTGGACAATACGATCAAAAAAGACGTCCGAATATGAAGGACATCAGCTGACCTGCTTTGTGCCGTATTCGTTTCACTTCCTCGACGACCTGAAGGACTTTGGGGACTTGATCTGCACCAGCCGACAGGACAGTGACGAATAGCATATCGTCCTGTGAACGTTGAGTTTCCGCATTCGCATATAAATTGACCAAGCATACCTGGAACAGATTGGCACAATATTGCGCGTAATCTTCGATGCTTCCCTCATCCTCGACCGTGACCTCATTGAACTGCCCGCGAAGCGCCTGGATTTCTGCAATCCGGTCGATGCCGAGCTTCTTTGGAGGCTTTGGAGGCGGGGCAGGGGCCGGCCCAACAGTGGATGTTATGGGCACGTTGTCTTTGCTCGAACCTCGTCGAGGAACCGCACTAGACGATGCCTCGGGCGTATGATAGACGTCGTTGGCATCCTGGAACGTCATAAGGGCCGTTAATATCACAATCTCCAGCCCCTTCCTGTCGTCGATGTCGAATCTTTGCAGATTATAATCGAGGATTTGAATTGAGGTAGTCTTTAACCGACCAGGCGGTTCTTTAGTGACGGCTACGAGAACTGGTGGGTCCGGTTTTCGAAGCATGTAGCACTCTTCCCGTTTCCATTCGAAATCATGTCTAATTCACGACAATAAGCGCGACGAGGCGAGACGTTAAATGCTCATCGAAACGCACTCTTCCCATTTGAAAGACCATTTGAACGAAAGCGTCCCCGTGTATTTCAGCTCTACCGTCTTGGTCGGGTTGCAAAGCTCCAAGAATTTAATCTTGGTCGATGCTGAGGGCGCTGTTGCTGTCTGCTTTATGTTAGCAATGTTTGAGGTATCGAGCGCAGAACATACTACAAGAAGGGCCCCAGTCATCGGATCATACACCTCCGTCTTATACATCGCAATATCCGCTGCCCGCTGCTTTCGGTAGTGAGCTCGTCCAGCGGGGTCGACGAGATCGACAACATGTGGGTTCTCTTTCGAAGGTGTCACGATGAGCGTGAATAGATTTTGGTCAAGAGACATTGTCGGGGTGTTCTAAGCTTTCAATTTCTTGCCTACTGCGAATTTATACAGCGGCTTGCAATCACCGTCAGAGCTCAAGACTGCGGAGGTGATGGGGAGGATTTGAAGCACTGCAAGCGCGTGCACTGCCTTTGACGTTAGGTCGACGATCGCAAGCAGTGGCAACGAGGCTTTGACTGCGGAGGCATAAAATCAAGTTTCAAGTGACTTCACGAGGCATACAATTTATTCGTGTACTCTAATCAGACAGTATTATTACATCATCCCGCGACGCGACCGACAACACAGACATCGCACGCGAAATCCCATCCTCCTGCGTATTGTCGAAAAAGTCCACCTCACCAGGCTTCAACAGCAGCTTTTTACTATGCGCGAGTCCGAGATTAGATCGCTGGTGAGGCAGATACTCCAGCGGACTAATTTTTTTGCCAACACTCAGGCTGTCCGAATCGAAAAAGTCGCTGCTGTCCACGGGATTTGCACGCGCCATGCTGTGGTATTTCTTTGGAGATGGTTTCTTCGGGCTGGCGCGCTTCAGAGGTTTAGCTGGGAGGGCCGGTAGGGCCATGGAGGATTTTGCTCTACGCTTCTTAGGCGCAGGGACATCAGGTATGGCGACGTCGGGCTGGGACGGATCGACGGCGACGGAACGTGGCCGGCCTCGTTTACGAGGAGACGGCGGCTCGCTTTCGGTCGAGGAGCTGACGTTAAAATCAAACGCTTCTCCTTCGGACGACTCCTCTAGCTGCTGTACAAGTCCCTCGCGTTTCGATGACCGCGCAGGCGCGGTTGCTTTTATCGCCCGTTTCTTCGAAGGTGGATGGTCAGGCTCTACCGGTGATGGTGACTTGGCGCGCTTTCGCGGCGAGGGTTTGGATGCAATGTCAACGACAGGGGATTTCCCGCGCGGCTTGCCACGCTTGCGAGGAGATGGCGGGTCGCTATCAGTGGAGGAGCCCACATTGAAGTCGAACGCTTCTCCAGACGACTCCTCGTCCTGAACCGATCGCCGTCGTTTCGGAGACGTAACCTTCGCTTTGCCTTTTGCCTTGGCAGATTTGGACGGTAGTGCTGCAACGGACTCGATATCAGACAAGAAAAGCGCATCGTCGTCTCCCTCTTCCTCCTCGAGGAGAGTACCGCCGGCTGATCGTCTGTACATTCCACGGATTATGTCTCCCCAGAGGATATAGGTACGGCAAGATTTGCAGTGCCCACCGCGCGGAACCAGGCCCGTGTCGGATGTCTGGGACGAGAGAAAGTTGTCCGCAAGACAGGATAGGTGAGAGACTGTTGTGCATCCGGTCTTGGGACAGAGAGTCGTTTTCAGAGGGTCCTGTCGTTCATGAGGATGAGCAAGGGCTAAACCCTGAAAGAAGAAGACACGTACAGTGCTGTAGTTGTGTACATCCTTGTTACATATTGAACAGGTTAGCTGTCGGTTTGAGGCCAGCAATTCTGTGTTCTTGGCCAGATGTGCAGAGGTGAACAGTGCTGTAGCGCATTTGAACAAAGAAAGTGGCAAAACAACTCTCAAAATTACCGTCATCGACGCTCAAAGGTCCGCGCCTCCCAGATCCGACTTGTCCAGATTTGCCGTCCACACCTTCTAGTTCAACCGCACAAGTGAAACCCAGTGGAAGCGGCACGCTAGTATTGTCGTTTGCAGTGTTCCATGCTTTCACAGCCGCGTCGGTGAAAAGCTTGACGTGCAGCGGCCAGGTACACCAGGGATGTGTGGACAGCATTAAGCGCACCGTCCTAGAAATCCAGATGAGCGAGGAGCGACAGAGGCCAGAGGCCAGAGGCACTGCACCGAATATTATTGCGGACTAAATTGGCTCGCCCGAGCAAAGCCTTCCCATTCGCATCGCGGAGGTGACGGGAAATGTGTGGGTGCTGCCAGGCCCACTCAAATTGCAATGCGGCCTTGGGGGTATGATGGAGGCTGGCTTGGGACGATTTTAGGGCCGCTTACAAGTTTGGATGGAAAGCCGTATACTATCATTTGCATGACCCAGGGACGGCGCAGTTGGGTTTTGCGCGCGCCTGCACCGCGTCAACAAAGGGTGGCGCACGGATACGCTGAATTACCCTGGGTGAGTTCGCCATTGTGCTGGCTGGATAAAGAACATGAGGGAAGTAGTGTATACGCGTTGGTGGACTAACCGAATTCTCTTAGGTGGATTAGGGGTACTGCCAATGTAAGTGCTACCCAGCGAGAATTAGCAAGCGTAATATTACATGAAGGGAAAGAGACCTGGTGGAAGTGGGTTTCTGAATAGATTTGAGTAGATAACAGGCATAGAAAGATGGGAAAGAGTGAGAAAAGAGGGATGAGCGCGCAGTGGGCTGCCGCGGCACCATGGTTGACTTTGGAAAGCGCGTCGCGTTACATGTGTGACTTCAATTAGAGTTATCTAAGCGACACAGTCTAATTATAATCTAATCAACGCATCTCTGGCTCTCGTGTCTATTCGCCTTGAGACGATGTATGCGTCTCGAGACCCGCACGGAAGGGTCCTGTACATATCACGAATGACGTCTCCGCTAGGGAGCATGCCCATGTGCCGATAGAACTCTTGTGCTGACGAGTTGGAAGCAGAGACTTGTGCAAAAACGGTGGTCACGGCGGCCGCCTTGCTAGTAAGGGCGTCTATGACGGCGTACACAAGGCGGGTTGCGAGCCGGTGCTGCTGGAACAACGGGAGAACTCCTAGTGTAAGAATCTCGAGACGTTGTCCGGGATGCATGGCCGCCGAAATAAATGCGACTAGGTCACCGTCGCTGCCACTGCGGGCGACGAGACATAGCCTGGTCGGTTGGAGGAGTAGTTGAAGAAAGAAAGATCGAGGGTAGGAGATGGGGAGCAATGCAGCCTGGCTTGGTGAATTAGTGCTCGTGTGAGGGGAAAATTCGACTTGCATGCAGCTGCATAACGGCCGAAATCTCGTGCGAACGGACCGGGCTGAGGTCGATTTCCATCCGTTTCAGAGCATGCGAGTTGAGGGATTTTGAAGGCGGGATATAGGGACATTCTGACCCACAGGGACTCCGTCGGAAAAGGACATGTGAAACCCTTGTGAGCGGAACCCGGTAAATCCGAGTTGGCCGCTATTCCTGTACATTCTAGGTCCACTTCGAGGTCCACTTGTACATTCCAGGTCCCTTCAAACGATTTTTCTCGGCATAGGACCCATTAGGGGAGTCAATGCAACGGTAATGCAACATGTGATCAGGTGTGCGGACTGTGCGAGTTAGTGACTGTTGGTCCTTTCCACGACGTGCAGCGTCCCAGGGCGTGCCCAGCGGCGAGCAGACGCCTTTGGCATGTGCACGGGCCCTCTTGCACGCCATTGAACGCCGCGAAAGGCTG
Source organism: Mycena albidolilacea (assembly GCA_029282495.1). Lineage (NCBI taxonomy): Eukaryota > Fungi > Basidiomycota > Agaricomycetes > Agaricales > Mycenaceae > Mycena > Mycena albidolilacea. The sequence goes on along the minus strand of JARIHO010000014.1, from coordinate 174,971 downwards.
TTTCGCTCGGATACGATCGGTTGCGGGAGCCCGCTAACGGGTAGAACCGGCCCTGATTTAGGATATTTCGGAGATCGTAGGATGCTGGCAGGATCCTGGCGGGGTATAAAACACCTGCGTCTCCCCATTCGACTCTATTCCCGCCCCTCCATAACACATTCACGTGCCTCCTTCCTCTTGTCCTCTCCCTCCACCATGGTCCTCCCTCACCAGACCCCCTATGTGACTCCCCACATCCTGCACAAAAACTATGCTCAAGCATACGACTCTGAGGCGTTCGGCAACCGTATGTTCAATTTTCTCGTTTCTTTTCCCCGCCTGACCATCGCCCAGTCATCGGCCGGGACCTCGACTACTTCTCGCAGGCCGGTTTCGATATGGATCGCATCCAAATCAAGCGCAATGCCCCCGTCGCCCTCCTCTACGAAGACGCCATCCGCAACGAGGGTGCTATCATCTCGTCCTCAGGCGCACTCATCAACTTTTCCGGCAAGAAGACTGGCAGAAGCCCCAAGGACAAGCGTATCGTCTTCGAGGACACCAGCAAGGACGACATATGGTGGGGTTCTGTTAACATCAAGATGGACGAGCGTAGGCCGACTATTTCTTTACGTCTTCTCATCAGTTAAACCCCGCACAGACACTTTTGAAATTAATCGCGAACGCGCCATCGACTATCTCAACACGCGCGATAATGTCTATGTTTTCGACGGCTACGCCGGCGTATGTTCTTCTTCCATCTACTCCACAAATCCACTCATTTCCTTCCAGTGGGATCCCAAGTACCGCATAAAGGTCCGGGTCATCTGTGCGCGTGCATATCACGCCCTCTTCATGGTACGTCATTTCCCCATTAGGTAATCATATTGGCTAATGCGGATATTCAGAACAACATGCTTATCCGACCAACCGAAGAGCAACTGGCCGACTTTGGCGAGCCCGACTTTATCATCTACAATGCTGGCCAGTTCCCCGCCAACCGCTTCACCAAGGGCATGAGCTCTACCACCTCCGTCGAGATTAATTTCAAGCGTATGGAGATGGTCATTCTGGGGACAGAATATGCTGGCGAAATGAAAAAGGGTGTCTTCTCCGTGATGGTCGGTGCACCCTGGTTTTTGTTGTTGCTGCTTTCGCTTAATTGCATCCACAGCACTATCTTCAACCCGTCAAGTTTGGCCAGCTGTCCTTGCATTCCTCCGCCAATGTCGGAATTGAGAACAACGATGTTACGCTCTTCTTCGGGCTCTCGGGTACGGGCAAGACTACGCTTTCTGCAGACCCTAATCGTCTCCTCATCGGCGATGATGAGCATGTGTGGTCCGACACTGGCGTATTCAACATCGAGGGTGGCTGCTATGCCAAATGCATCAACTTGTCGGCCGAAAAGGAGCCTGAGATCTACAGCGCCATCCGATTCGGCAGCATCCTCGAGAATGTCGTCTACAACCCCATCTCCCGCGCCCCAGACTACGACGATATCAGCATCACCGAAAACACACGATGCGCGTACCCGATCGAGTTCATTCCCAACGCCAAGATCCCTTGCGTGGTCGACCGTCAACCAAGCAACATCATCATGTTGACTTGCGATGCTTTCGGTGTACTGCCCCCTGTGAGCAAATTAACGGCGGAGCAAGCAAGCTACCACTTCCTCGCGGGATACACTTCGTACGACACCGTCTTTCTCGTTTCTTGTCCTGCTAACTTGTATCAGGAAAACCCCCGGAACAGAGGACGGTGTTTTAGAACCCATACCCACCTTCTCCACCTGCTACAGCGCGCCGTTCATCGTTCTCCACGTAAGTTTCGTTCTCAACAAACCACCCCAAAACTCAGCGATTTTGTTGCAGCCCGGACGCTACGCGGAGATGCTCGCCGAGCGCATGTCGAAACACAAGGTCGACTGCTGGCTCATCAACACTGGCTGGACGGGCGGCAAGTACGGGACCGGCAAGCGCTGCCCGCTCAAATACACACGCGCGATCGTCGACGCCGTGCACAACGGCTCGCTCGCCAAGGCCGAATTTGAGAACTTTGGGACCTTCAACCTGTCCATCCCCACGCATGTTGAGGGCGTCCCGAAGGAGGTGCTCAACCCGCATACAGCGTGGCCTGACAAGGAGGCGTTCCAGCGCGAGGTGCGCAAGCTTGCGGGCATGTTCTCGAAGGCGTTTGCGCTCTATGAGAAGGACGTAGACCAGAAGGTTCGGATGGCTGGACCCCAGGTTTGAGCGAGGATTTTTTATAGTGTCGTTTTAGACCAGCTACCTCATATACATGTATACATACGAGCAGACAGTATTAAAGAAATCAAGTAATTTGCCAGTACGCGTATTGAAGCAGTGTCGTTGGAGAGAGGTCGGCAAGAAGTTTCTACCCATTATCGCAATCCGAGACAGGGTTTCTATTTAAGCCAGCGGAAAACGAAAGAGAGCATACGCGTTGAAAGGTTCCCTTTGCGTAGTGCTTTATTTCGGCCTCGGAGTCTGTCCATTTTTCGAACGAAGAGGAGGAGGAAGACCGCCATTGCGTTTCCAGAGAGTCTACGACGCGCGCGTCGGGGATACGTTTCAGGAGTGCTTCGAAACCCTTGTCCGAGGCAAAGACATCCTGGTTGTGCAATATAAGCTCGGTAAAGATCACTGCCAGATGGTCTAATGAGGTCCTAACTCGGCAGTCAGCACAGTTCAAGCCAACTATGAAGAAAGAAAACACACTGCAAGGATGCGGGGAGCGTTCTGGAGCCAAAGCGTACGTTGAGCTTCTTGGTCTTGTCTTTCGAGACGACCGTGAGCCAGCTGACGATCGCCTTACGCTGGTCGTCGGTGAGGGCCATCACCTCCTTGTCGGAGACCCACAGATGGATCCCGTAGCGGCTCGAGTACACCCACAGCAGATGCGTGTAGCCGAATTGGTCCCGTACGGCGGTGTCGAGGACGCGCACGGCAGCAGAGATGAAGGACCAGCAGCGCTTGCAGATGTCCGCGTCGGAGCAGCACGTGCGGACTGGGTCGTCGTCGGTCATGTCGATGTTCAACACGAGCTCGCGGTGTGTCGGGTTGAACATGCCCTTGCGCGCGGTCTTGCGGTCGCGAGGCTGTTGTTGTGCGGTTCAGGTAATCGCGCCAAGGAAGGGCAGGGTGGCAATCTAAGCGGGAAGTATAGACGGGCCCGATATCAAAACAGGTCGCAGCCAGCTTGCAGACCTGCTTCTTGAACTCGTCGTAGTCGTTGAAGGAGTTGTAGCGAATGATGACTGTCATGACATCGTGGGGGACGTTCAATGCGTTTGAGAAAGAGGTCGCTCGGGATGGGTTCATGGTTGAGCTAGTGGAATATGGGTACAGGCGGCCGTAGAATACCTTGAGTATTTCCCTCGAAATTTCGTCCGACATGGTTGTAGGAGAGTGACACAAACGCGTGACGTAACGCGAAGTAACACGTCCCGTGAGTCCCACTTTGCACTCATAACCTCTGGACATTCACACTGGACGAGACTGATATTATAGATATCGTACAACACGGGGCGAGGTACGGACAGACAGAAAACAAATCAGTATGCAAGACTTGAAGAGAGTTCAAATGAAATTTCATGGATTCGGGACCTCCATCTGTCCCTTTTCGTTTCCTTGATCGGCGTTTGCATTTACGCGCCAGGGACGAGCGGCGCACGTTCCTCGTCGTGAAGGCGGACACCACCACGGGTACGCACGAACAGGCCGTACGCGCCCTTGAACACCCAGACGAGGGCGAGGATGGCAAAGACGAGCGACGACCAGTGGACGAAGCCGGAGCCAGTCTGCTGTGCGAAGATGGCGAAGAGGGACCATGCAATGGCGATGGACGCGGGGAGGTCACCCTCGGCGGTGGAGAAGGAGTAAGTCGCGGCGGTGCCCTCGAGGAAGAAGAGGGCGAGGAAGACAAAGACCTTGGTCCAGATGCCGGCGCCGGTCGTCGCGGCGTTGACACCGAATGCCTGGAAAGCGGTAATGACGACCAGGACGGTCGTCCAGCCGTGGTACAGCGAGAAAGGGAGGTGGACGAATAGCTCGTCAGCGAGGCTTTCAGCCAAGTGATATTTCTTGACGACATAGTAGATGTGCTGCGGGGACTGTCAGCTGAGATTTCTCTGGGCCAGAAGAAGGTGCGCACAGTCACTGCGGAGCTGACGAACAGCGAAAAGACAAAGGCAATAATGTAGTGCTGCTTTGCCCACAAGTTGACATAGATGGAGTTGAGGACGATGAGGAGGGGGAAGCGCCAGCTAACGCCGTCAATGACGACCTGTTTGCCGCCCGCCGTGAACTGGTAGATCACGGTCCCGAGTAACAAGAGGTGGATCAAAGACTGCACACCAGTCAGTGGGTGTCGGTAGTCAGTGATGAGATTCCTACCCAGATGAGGAACGCCCATGGGGCGGGAGTTATATAAGTTTCCTTGCCGCCATAATAGGCTGGACCTGCTGCGTAGGTGTAGATGTTCGAGCCGAGGAACAGCCAGTACAAGACTACATTGACAACCTGGAAGGTGGTCAGGAGGAACAAATGGATTTGAAATGGGACCTACCTTCAAAACAATTCCGTCGGTCCAGGATCCAGACATGGTGGTGGTGGGAGGGAAAGATGGGGAGACGGATGGTCCGAGTGCCTTTATATCCTGTGGGATGCTGCGCCCCCATACTGGTAATAAAGCACGTCATTGACTCATTTGAGCGCTGATGAACATTGAATATGTACAAGCGCGAGTACGGAGACTGAACGGCGCCGAGTAGGGCGCGCTGACACGTATATGTATCTTAATCGACCCTTACACTGCTCGTAATATCTGCACTAGTCTGCACCAACTCTTCATTTTAAACCATGCAGGACAGCGGAACAGAAGAACGTGGGGTATGAAATGAACCACCTGCCGCATGTGCCGCCATAACTCCAAATGGCCGAACAATTGCGACACTGACACTGGTCGCGACTCACCCCGTCGGGCCTCGACCTCTCGCTTGAATGGGACTGAACCCCTCCTCAAGAATAAGAGCCCCTCCAGTGCCCAAGGCAATCGACTATTCCAAAGCCTAAGGCAACGCAGAGGCTGAGACTTTGGCCGCGGCTTGGCCGCCTGGCCCCTGTACGTCATGATGGTCCACGTGACTGTCGCTGTCAATCATATCCGCTCGAAAAGGAAATTCCAACTTTTACCGCCACAACTTCGATGGCGCCTATTCGTTCGCTGGGTCCCCACTCCTCTCGCCTGATATACACCCTCTTCACCCTCGTGTCGACAAAGCTAAAGCCCTTCTCCGGCCATGTCCTTGAACGACGGGAAAAAGTTAGCGCAGACGACGTATGTGTCTGCAGCATTATTCCAGAATTCTGCGCTCACACAACTGGTTCCAAAGCCAAAATCTATCGTCTTTGTCGTACTAATCGTTCGTTTTTCCCTTCGCTCATTTCCCCTCGTTTGACCTTCTAACTCCTGTTAAGCCTGTACTCGTCCTTCTCTCCGGCGTCTTCGCAGGCCTCACCCTCGGATACATGAGCTTGGACCAGACGCAGCTCAATGTGTTATGTCTCAGCGGGACCGCGTATGTACTCGCCACACCGTATATACCCCAGGACCCTCACCCAACTCAGCGAACAGCGCAAGTACGCAAAGAGAATCTTGCCCATTCGTCAGAACGGCCATCTGCTTCTCGTCACCCTCCTCCTGGCCAACATGATTGTAAATGAATCCCTTCCAATCATAGCCGATCCTGTCCTCGGAGGAGGCGTCCAGTCCGTGGTTGTCAGCACCGTCCTCATCATAATGTGCCCCTTCCCTCGAACCACACCCAATTATTCCCGTTAACCCCCGCCAAGCTTCGCAGAAATCATCCCCCAGTCCCTATTCACCCGCTACGGCCTTTACCTCGGGGCCAAGGGTGCCCCCTTCACTCAGGGCCTGATCTATGCGCTGGTGGGTCATATTTCATCCCTCCCGCAGTTTGCCAAGAAATTTATTCGCTCCACCAGGCATTCATTGCATGGCCCGTCGCCAAGCTCCTTGAGTTTGTCCTTGGCTCCCACCATGGAATCATTTACCGCCGTGCCGGTACGTTTCGGGATACCTTCCCGCCACCATGAGACTCACCCCGTCCAGAGCTCAAAGAGCTGATCGCATTGCACTCGGACTCGCAGCACCATGGAGGTGACCTCAAGGTGGACACCGTCGCCATCATCGGCGCAACCCTCGATCTGCAAGAAAAGGTCGTCCGTGAGGTGAGCATGCTCGACGATTAACGAAAATCAAACCAAGACAATTTCACAAGGCAATGACCCCCATCGCGGAGGTGTTCATGCTATCCATTGAATCCAAATTGGATTACGATTTGCTTAAACAAATTGTTGCGACTGGCCATAGTCGTATTCCGGTGTACGAAGAGATCGACGCGCCGGTCGCCGCACGGGTGGTCGATCATGGCGTCAAACCCGCTGCAACGCCGCCAAAAGTCAAGAAAATTCTTGGCATCCTGTTGGTCAAGCAGCTTGTCTTGCTCGACCCCAAAGACGCCGTCCCATTGCGCTCGGTCCCTCTCAACATGGTTTCATTCGTGCCCAACAACCAGTCGCTACTGGGCATCCTGGACAAATTCCAAGAAGGCCGCTCGCACATTGCGGTCGTGAGCCGATTCAGCGTTGAAAAGGCCAAGAGCGTGAAAAAGGCCGTCAAGCGCGGGCTGACGCAGCGCTTGAGGGAAAAGGTCGGCATGGGTGATAGCAGCGACTCGGAGAGCGAGGAGGAGGAGGTGGCGCCAGCCAGTCCCAGCAACGACAATGCGAACGGCGACGTGGTTGTGAAGGACTTTGCGGCGGACCCGGAGGCGGGCGGCGTGCCTGTGTCTGTGCCTGCGCGTCAGCGTCGTTCCGGTTCTAGGGAGGGCGAACGAGGGAATGCATTCCAGATGTCGAGTCTGGAGCAGAGCATGCCGGCGGATGCCGTTCTGGGCAAGGCCGACGCTAATGAGGTATCTATCTTCTGTATTGGCGAGGTTCTCCGGCTGACGTCCTGCCTAGTTCCTCGAAGGCCTTGATCCCGCGGTCAACCCTCTAGGGATTATCACCCTGGAGGATGTGCTCGAGGGTGTGTATCTCTGTTTCTCTCATCTTAGTCCTGCTCATTGAAATCCTTGCAGAACTCATCGGTGAGGAGATTTTCGATGAATTCGACGAGGAAGGCGCAAAAGGGACTTATGTGCACCATCACCACCACCACCACCATCATCACCCCAAGGCCCCCACGGAAGCGCCCCCGGCGGACACCGGCCTCGCGCCGCCTACTCCCGGCGGGGGTCTCCGCGGCCTCAGCTTCTTCCGCTCGCGGAGTGTCCCGCCCGGCTCTCGCGAGGATGGCAAGACTGTCAGCGCACCAGGAACCCCGCTGCCAACCAACGAACCGCTGCCTTCCATTCTGAAAGAAGGGGGGGATCTGTCTGTTTCGCCGCTCCCGGAGCCCGCGCCGGCACCTGCTTCAATAGCTGCTGCCACCACCACCAACACCGCTGCCAATGCCGCTGCTGCGCCTGGCGCTGCCGCTGGCGCGCGTACGCTGGTCAGGAGCGGGTCGTTACCGCAGCACGTAGATGGGACGGGGGCGATCCCGCTCGAGGCGATGCTGCGCGCGGGAGCAGGAGTTGGCCGTCGCGGTCGTGCACCCACGGCCGGTGTCGCTCCGCGCGGGAGATTCAAAAGCAACCCCATCACTGGGTTGAGGAGCGAAGGAGGCGCGGGTGAGCCCGCAGACACGGGAGCCCCCGCGCCAGGTGGTACTGTTGCGGCAGCGGCTATTCCGATAGATGAGGGTGACACAAGTGCGAAACGGACTAGCATTTTGGCCCCAGAGCCGACTTGGGCCGGTGTTTCTGGCGAGTAGGATAGCGATACATGTATTGATAGATCTATTTACATTAATGGTATAGTCGTAGCTAGTCGTAGCGGGTAGTAGTTGATACACAAGAGAATTACGATGGGGCTATATCTTACAAAAGTTGTCCGATGTTGAAGGATTGTGAAACTCGGGAGCGGGGTATATATTCTAGTATCGGGAGTATGAGTGGACGGCCGGGTGGATCTTCGCGGGCTCGACTAGCGTCTCCGCAGATGAGGACTCCATATACCCATAGGACCGTGTCGGCTGGACCAGTCGCTCCATAGATGAATGTTCGAACTCCTTGTACGACGGGGTTGTCGGGAGTGAGGATTCGAATTGCCGGTACGCTGGTGGGACGGTCGATTGGACCTCGGGATCGGGAGCGTAGTGATAATGAATCGTCATGGTGTTCCGCCGCCGCCTACAATTGCAGTTGCATTTCTTCATAATAAACAGCATGAGGCAGATTAACACGAAAAGGCCTGCGGGGTCCGATCAGTATGGCTTATTGGTACAAGGTTACGCTCGGGACTGACCGACTACAGCAGCGACGGCGATGAGCTTAGCTCGGCTGATGGGACACGAGATGGGTTGACTTCTAGAGTGGCAAAAAATAAAGTCAGCAACTCGGTCTCTTCGCCGGGCAATGACCATATACTTTTCATTGTAGCAGCGATTCCCAACATAGCGAATGGCACGGGATCGGATCTCGAGCAAGATGGAGGTCATTAGGGGTTGGAGAGGATGAGGGAAAGGCGCTGACTGCTGCCCGCTAAATAGTCAAAAAGTACACTGCATAAGCTGTAGTACAACTTAAAGCAGTGTCGGGTCATAATGTAAATTTTCAACGCATAGCTTTTAGCCACAGAAGAATAACTGCTTTTGCTGTGTGTGAATTCTGGAATAAATGGCGATGCGCACAGTAATCGAATTAGGAAATAATGAATCGGATGATCTACAGGAACATGATCGGTGGCGGTGAGGATTCCCGAAATGGAAAATATAGAACTAAATGGGAAAGATATTGTGATCTAAGCTTCAAAGTTCGTTGTGCTCCCAATCGTATGAATCGTCCGAGTCAGCGCCCGATTCTGTGTTCAACCGATACGACTTGACCGCGTTCTGGACGTCTAAGGGCATGTGTTAAGAGAAGTTCGCGAGGAATAAGACGAGGTCATGCACCGTCCAATTTCTCCTCAAGGGCTTCAAGTGACGCATTCGGACCCTCTTCCTCGATCCACTGGATACTGTCCTTGAGGAGAGCGGAAAGTTTGGGCTTGTCTATCTCTTTGATTTTACCGCCCAATCCTCCTTGATCCTGGAATTCGGTCTTCGTGCCATAAACAAGGCTGGAAAGAGAATTGAGAGTCTCAATGCGCTTGCGCTGTAGCTCGTCCTGCGGCTCAGGTCAGAAACGGAAACAGAAAATGATATGGTATTGGTACCTGAGCCGCAAATTGTTCACTCTCGAGTATCATGGCTTCTATTTGCTCTTTGGTCAGTCGACCTCCTCCTTCATTCGTGATTGTGATGCTCTTCGAGTTGCCACTGAATGATGGTGTTTAATAGAATCGACACCCGACTATGTAAAAACTCACGATCCCTTGTCAGCTGCACCAACGCTTGAGGGAATGTCAGATCCCCGTTTCCGTTAAACTTCACGGGAACTCACGTTAGAATCCCATTGGCATCCACGTCGAAGGTAACCTCGATTTGCGGGATTCCCCGAGATGCCGGAGGGATCCCGGAGAGTTCAAACTGCCCCAAATGATTGTTGTCTTTCGTCATGGAACGTTCTCCTTCAAATACTTGAATCAGGACGGTTTGTTGGTTGTCCGCCGCCGTGGAAAAGCTGATTGATGTTAATGCAGAACAATATTAGAGGACAATCAACACGTACGTCTGTACTTTCTTTGTCGGGATAGTCGTACCGCGAGGTATTACTTTGGCGAAGACTCCCCCGGTGGTTTCGATCCCCAGAGTCAATGGGACGACATCGATGATTACTCCCCTCTGCTCATGGCCGGAAAGAATGCCCCCCTGCACCGCTGCACCATGGGCAACGGCCTCGTCAGGGTTTATGCCCTTGGATAGATCTTTACCAAAATATTCCCTCAAGAGCTCTTGAACTTTGGGAATGCGAGTCGACCCCCCAACCAGAACAATCTTTGCAACACCAATCAGCGATAATACGAGATGAAGAACGCGTAGTTGAACCTCGTCGACTTCCTCTTTCTTGACGTTGGCGTCCTTCAGAACCCGCTCCACCGGTTTCATCGTCTGGCGGAAGAGATCCATGTTTAGCTCCTCAAACTTGGCGCGGGTAAGTGTCTCCGAGAAATCGTTGCCGTTCTCAAAGCTCTCGATCTCAATGCGGGTGCTCTGCTGATTCGACAGAGTCCTCTTGGCCTTCTCGACTTCGCGCTTGAGCTTCCCGAGCGCGCGAGCGTTGCCGGCCACATCGGTGCCCGTTTTTTTTTTGTAGGATTTGACGAGATGGTCCATGATACGGTTGTCGAAATCCTCACCTCCCAGATGGGTGTCTCCGGCGGTGGCGAGGACCTCGAAAACTCCATCTTCGATGGAAAGCAGAGAAACGTCAAAGGTTCCGCCTCCAAGATCATAAACAAGCACCCGTGATTCTGGTCCGTCTTTACCGAGACCGTAGGCGAGCGCTGCGGCCGTCGGTTCGTTCAAAACCCGGAGGACTGTAAGACCTGCAATCGTGCCTGCATCTTTGGTGGCAGTGCGTTGGGCATCGTTGAAGTCTGTCGCGACGGTAAATATGAATATTTGGATATCAGGCAGAAACGGCGTACATGCAGGCACTGTGATCACGGCGTGGGTGACCTGGAGATTTGTTAGCTAACCAAAGCAAAAACATTCCACAGAAAATAAAATTGAAAAAACCTTTTCACCCAGATAAGCCTCCGCTGTTTCCTTCATCTTCACGAGAACCATGGCGCTGATTTCTTCCGGAGACTACACGAAGGATTAGCATCTTGAAGCCCGGCCGACAACCAAACCTACAAAGTCGCGCTTCTCGCCTTGATAGTGGACAGTGATCGAAGGTTTTCCGTTTTTCTCCTCGACCTGGAACGGCCAGTGCTTGATATCGTCTTTTAATTTGGGGTCGTCCATCTGTCTTCCCATCAAGCGTTTCGCGTCGAAGACGGTATTGGTGGGATTAGAATGAAATGCGCTCTTGGCACTGTCGCCGACCCTGCAAAAGACCAAAAGATGAGCAAAGAGAGAGCAAGCCGTTTTGATTCAACTTGCAGTCGTTCATTTTCGGTGAAAGAGACCCAGGATGGGGTGATACGATGGCCTTGGTCATTAGCGATAATCTCGACGCGTTCACCGCGTTGGACGCTGGCAAGAAGTACTCAGATACAAGAAGGCAAGAAGAGGGCGAACATACCCAACGCAGGAATATCTGCGTGTGCAGGAGTGAGATATCATTTCAACAAGTGAGAAAACCAACACACGTTGTACCAAGATCTGAGTATTGGGTCAGAAAAAAATCCGGCTCAATCCCAGTCAATGACTCACCTATACCGATGACGGTCCCATATTCATTTCGATGATCTCCTTGTTCGTGGGCTTGAGTGGCCACAGGGCACAGACATATTATAGCTAGAACGGTAAGGAAAACCAAGGAAAACGAGGAAATAGCGTAGCGCGCTTGAGTGCGCGTTGGGCGGCGGCGGTGAGCGCGGGAGAAGCGAGACATGGTTTGTTGGGGGAGGTCTGAATGAGTCGCAGGCTTAAAAAGAAAACGACAACGTGTTCAAAAAAGGCTACACGTTTGATATAGAATGCTGTACAGACGTGTTCAATACGTGTTTTCCTCGAATTGATGGAACACGTCGACAGGAGCCTATGGACAGTAACGTCTATAGCAACGCCCGAGTCGTTGCCAAGATCGGCTCACATTTAAACGAACTTTCCAACTCCAGGAAGGCGAATTAAAACCCAGGCGGCGGCCCAGCTGATGCAGACCCCGAGCGTGCCTACTACAAGTGCTTTAATCACACCGTAGACCGGTCCTGGTCCACCGACGTCGATGAGGATTTGGAGCGACACAACCACAAATGCATGTAGGAGATACGCGCCGTATGAATAACGTGCGGTAGTTCCCCATCGTTTTGTGGTGTATGACCAGTCGTGAAAGCACGAGTAGAGTGCGGTGCCGATAAAGTAGAAACTGACTTCATTCCAGACGGCGGACAACGCGTCGACCAGCCATGTCATGCCAAACTTGAGAGGGAACGAGATTACGAATAGTGAGATGATGGCGAAGAAGTACGCCAGAGCAAGGGCTCTGCCGGGGTGCGATGGCACCAGAAGGTATTGCTGGATGCGAGAGAGGCAAGTGCCAGAGGTATAGGCCAGGACGTATTGGCTCACATACGCCAGTTGTATATTAAGCGGTGGTGTGACAACTCCCCCAGGGTGGGATGTCCGTATGAGATATGAACAGATAATGACGGCCGAGATAGACACGGCTGCAGTGGCTCGGTAACGAGCAGCGGACTTGGGGACCAGGAAGGAAAATAGTGGCAGGAACGTCCGGATCGTGATGTAAATCAGGTCGAAAAGGAGGAGGACCGCTAAATACCTTGACCAAATTTAATTCAATGTTTGGGGGGACAAAAGAAACTCACCACACAGGGCCCTGCACTCCTCTCAGATTGGACCAATACGCAAGTAATGGTGAGAAAATAGGTGCTTGCTGCTTCCACCAGACGACGATGAAAACTAGAGGCTGCAAAAACAGCGTATATAACACCGCCGGAACTCCCAGTCGCTTAAGTTTGTCGACGCAGAAGGCGGCCCAATTTTTTCGATCTGCGGCCAGGGAGGACCAGTGCCCACTTAGGAAGAAAAGCAGTCCCATAAAATAGCTTTGGTTGACCGTGACGAAAACCGAGAGGATGCGCGACGATGCAGGGGAATGGTAGGGAGAGACATAAGGCCACATGCCGAAGCCACCAAAAGGGAGGCAGGCATGATGGAAGATTACAAGAGCGACGAGGGTAGAACGCAGATTGTCGATAAAATGGACGCGCGAATCGCGAATGAGACGCGGTAATAGCGCCGCTAGTTCGCCCTCTGGGTCGACACTCATGTCGCTAAGTCAATATTGTGAGGAATTGCGAACTGTGCAGATTGGAAGAGTGACCACCCACTTCAAGTTCGTCGTGTTCCCCAGCTATAGAGCTGCCAGCAAGGATCAGTCACCCGCGGCGCGCACGGGCCTTACTTATAACTTAGCTGCGGCTGCGGCGCCGAAATAGGCACCATCAAAGGCGCCATAGTACTAGCCTCGTTTCAGCCTCTCCACTCTACCGGGCGTGAAATCTGAAAACAGTTGTTCAGATCACGTACCATACATACTTCGACCACCAAGGTTTCCGGGAGTTTCCGGAAACGCCATCAAGAGCTACGCGCCGGATTTCGGTCTTGACCTCTTTTTGAATGCATGCGATGCGACATGTTGTAATCCGTGTTTTCTTTCTCGAAATAAACATACAGAAAAATAAATGGCACCGTCTACGATTATTTAAACGATCTTTCCGACTCCAGGCACGCATACAAAGACCCAAGCAGCAGCCCAGCTGATGCAGACTCCGAGCGTGCCTACTATGAGTGTTTTCACCACACCAAAGACCATGCCTGGGCCACCAACCCTATCAACAAGGATTTGGAGGCACACAAGCACGAGCGCATGAAGGAGATAGGCGGCGTAGGAGTAGCGTGCCGTATTTCCCCACCTTTTCGTGGTGTGCGACCAATCATGGAAGAACGAGTACAGAGCTGTTCCGATAAAGTAGAAACACAACTCGTTCCAAAAGGCGTAAAACAGGTCGAATAACGATTTCATGCCCATCCTGAGAGGGATGGTGATCACTGCGAGCGAGATGACGGCGAAGAAGTACGCAAGAGCGAGCGCTCGACCGGGGTGAGATGATACCAGAAGGTATGGCTGAATGGAAGATAGGCAGGTGCCGGCGGTGTACGCCAGGACGTATTGCAGCGCATATGCCAGCTGTATGGCCAGCGGAGGCGTTACGCGCCCAACTGGATGAGACAGCCGGATAAAGTAGGAGCCGACGATGACGATCAAGATGGACACGGTCGCAGTGGCCCGGTAACGCGCAGCGGAGTTGGGGACTAGAAAGGAGAAGGGGGGCAGGAAGGTCCGGACCGTGATATAAATCAGGTCGAAAAAAAGAAGGACGGCCAGATACCTGCGCTAATTGTTAAAGAAGTTTATATCAAAGCAGTATAGAAACTCACCAGACAGGGCCTCGCACTCCATTCAGAGTACGATAGTATACGGTTAACGCAGGATAAATGGGTGTCTGGTGCGACCACCAAACAACTCCAAGAACCAAAGGGTGGACCAAAAGCGTGTAAACCACGACGGGAATACCAATGCGCTTCAACTTGTCCACGCAGAACGCAGACCAATTTTTTCGAGATGCAGAGATGGCGCTGAGGTGTCCGCTTATAAAGAAAAGCATGCCCATAAAATAGCTCTGGTTCACGGCGACGAAAGCCGAGAGAATGGGGGACGACTGGGGTGGGTGGTGAGGAGATATATAAGGCCAGGATCCGATGCCGCCGAAAGATAGTGCAGCATGGTGGAAAATTACAAGAGCAACAAGGGTAGAGCGCAGGTTGTCGATGAAATGGACGCGTGGGTCGTGTATGGGACGCGGCAAAAGCGCGGCTAGTTCGCCACTCATGTCGCCTCAGTCACTGCGAGGAATTGTGAATACGGCTATGAAGAGTTATCCGAGTAACGGCCTGCGGGAAGGTGGTAAGGATTAGCGCGTCCATCTTGAGGTTATATTCCGCTGCGGGCTGCGGGAACTTGCCGCCGCAGTTGGCGAGAATACATGGAGCCGCAGCGGATCCGACTCTCGTGTGATCAATATGGAGCCGGTCCTCGAGGCGCTGCGCTCAACTCTTTGAGAAGGCACATGCAAGACAGGAAAAAAAACATCGCGAGTGCCTTGAACAGTTGGGACCTCGTTGAAATCCGAGTCGTTGATTGTATGCAAGCGGGAGATGCAACCGTCGCATGGTGGCTTGAAGAAGGTTCAGAGTTGAAAACATGGTCAAGTCCGGAGCACAATTCAAGACCTTTCGTGCCTATTGTAACTGGCCGCCGTTTCGAATATCGTCTGCTTGGGATTACTTCAAGACGATAAATTGGAGCTCGCAAAAATCAGATACTCGCCATCTATGCCATCTCTGGTGGTTGTGCCACTCTGAGGGCTTCTTGGGGTTGTCTCTGGCTAGGTCACAAAATTCCTCAAAGTTGTTAGCACTCGGACCATCTGTCTGCCCATCTTTCCTTATCACCACCACCATCATGTCTGGATCCTGGACCGACGGAATTGTTTTGAAGGTAGGTCCCAGTTCAAATCCATTTGTTCCTCCTGACCACCTTCCAGGTTGTTAAATAATTTACTAGCTTATTGGGCCTTCCTCGGTTCAAACATCTACACCTACGCAGCAGGTGCATCTTACTATGGCGGCAAGGAAACTTATATAACCCCCGCCCTATGGGCGTTCCTCATCTGGGTAGGAATCTCATCACTGACTACCGACACTCACTGACTGGTGTATAGTCTTTGATCCACCTCTTGTTACTCGGGACCGTGATCTACCAGTTCACGGTGGGCGGTAAACAGATCGGCATTAGCTGGCGCTTCCCCTTCCCGTAGCACATCTACTATGTCGTCGAGAAATATCACTTGGCTGAAAGCTTTGCTGACGAGCTATTCGTCCACCTCCCTTTCTCGCTGTACCACGGCTGGACGACCGTCCTGGTCGTCATCACCGCTTTCCAGGCATTCGGTGTCAACGCCGCGACGACCGGCGCCGGCATCTGGCCAAGGTCTTTGTCTTCCTCGCCCTCTTCTTCCTCGAGTGCACCGCCGCGACCTACTCCTTCTCCACCGCTGGGCGACCTCCTCGCGTCCGTTGCCATCGCATGGTCCCTCTTCACCATCTTCGCAGAGCAGACTGGCTCCGGCTTCGTCCACTGGTCGTCGCTCGTCTTTGCCATCCTCGCCCTCGTCTGGGTGTTTAAAGGCACGTACGGCCTGTTCGTCCGTACCCGTGGTGGTGTCCGCCTTCACGACGAGGAACGTGCGCCGCTTGTCCCTCGCGCGTAAATGCAAACGCCGATCAAGGAAACGAAAAGGGACAGATGGAGGTCCCGAATCCATGAAATTTCATTTGAACTCTCTTCAAGTCTTGCGTACCGATTTGTTTTCTGTCTGTCCGTACCACGCTCTGTGTTGTACGATATCTATAATATTAGTCTCGTCCAGTGTGAATCTCCAGAGGTTATGAATGCAAAGTGGGATTCACGAGACGCGTTACTTCGCGTTACTTCGCGTTTCGTCACGCGTTTGTGTCACTCTTCTCCTACAACCATGTCAGACAAAGTTTCACGAGAAATACTCGAGGTATTCTACGGCCGCCTGTACCCATTCAAGTCCATATTCCACTGGCTCAATCACGAACCCATCCCGAGCGACCTCTTTCTCAAACGTGAAATCGCATTCAACCTCCCCGACGATGTCATCATTCGCTACAACTCCTTCAACGACTACGACGAGTTCAAGAAGCAGGTCTGCAAGCTCGCTCCGACGCGTTTTGAGATCGGGCCCGTCTATACTTCCCGCGTAGGTTGCCACCCTGCCCTTCCTTTTCGCGTTTACCTGAACCGCACAACAACAGCCTCGCGACCGCAAGACCGCGCGCAAGGGCACGTTCAACCCGACGCACCGCGAGCTCGTGTTCGACATCGACATGACCGACTACGACCCAGTCCGCACGTGCTGCTCTGACGCGGACATCTGCAAGCGCTGCTGGTCCTTCATCTCTGCTGCCGTGCGCGTCCTCGACACCGCCGTACGGGATCAGTTCGGCTACACGCACCTGCTGTGGGTGTACTCGGGCCGCCGCGGGATCCATCTGTGGATTTCCGACAAGGAGGCGATGGCCCTCACCGACGACCAGCGCAAGGCAATCGTCAGCTGGCTCACGGTCGTCCCAAAAGACGAGACCAAGAAGCTCAACGTGCGCTTTGGCTCCAGAACGCTCCCCGCATCTTTGCAGTGTGTTTTTTCTTCTTCATAGTTGGCTTGAACTGTGCTGACTGGCGAGGGTTAGGACTTCGTTAGACCATCTGGCGGAGATCTTTACTGAGCTTATATTGCACGACCAGGATGTCTTTGCCTCGGACAAGGGTTTCGAAGCACTCCTGAAGCGCATCCCCGACGCCCGCGTCGTAGACTCTCTGGAAACGCAATGGCGGTCTTCCTCCTCTTCTTCGTTCGAAAAATGGAAAGACTTCAAGGCCGAAATAAAACACTACGCAAAGGGGACCTCTCAACGCGTATGCTCTCCGTCAGTTTCACACCACCGACTGACTGTTCGTTTATATAGGCGGCTCTAATGGCTGCGATGGAAGACATAATTCTTCTGTACACGTATCCGAGACTGGACGAGAACGTCTCGAAGAAGCGTAACCATCTGCTCAAAGCGCCGTTCTGCGTTCATCCGAAAACAGGGCGCATCTGTGTCCCTGTCGACCCCGAGCGGATCGAGGAATTCGATCCAGAAGCGGTCCCGACTATCGACCAGCTCCTCAGCGAGCTCGACACCGTCGCCAAGGCTGCTGAACATCATTCCGGTGAGTTTTATTATCCTATTTTGTTTCTTTATTTTACATCGGACGTAGACTGGGAGAGAACATCGCTCAAACCCTACGTCGACATGCTGGACAGGCATAACCAGAGTATCATGGACGAGGCACGGAAGGAGAAACGCGGTGCAAGTGCAGGTCTGTTCAGTTGTAATATTCGCCGTCGTAATGAGTTCAAGTCATCCCCAGATATGTCTTGGTGACCATTTATCCTGCCTTCCCTTCAGTCGCTATACCGCAGATGTTATACACCATTGTATAGTGCGTATTGTATTTTCTTTTGTGTTACCTTGTGGATCGCTCGCCTAGTGCAACGATGGCCACCTGGCTATCTTGGCAGGCTCGACATCACAACTGGCGTTGGCGTCGCATGAACTCGACATGTCCCGTCCTAACTCCCAGATCGATTGAGGTACGCAATCTTGTATCCGTCTTGCTCCTGATTTTTGCTTCGCGCCATCGAAATTCCCTGCAGAAAGAGGCGAATAAAAAATGCAGATAACAAAACCAAAATACCACAAATTATAATCTAATCCGCCCTAAGCAAAACGAGAAGAAAGGAATCACTTAATTCCCGCCATCGCCGTGTGCGACATCTGCCATCTCCGCCTCCAGCCACTCCAGTACGATCGCAGGCACGCCTTCCTCCCGCCGGAGCACGTCGAGGACCCGCTGACCGACCGCGCCCGCGCATTCCTCCGCCCGGCCGAAGCCTGACAGGCAACCCTTGCGGTACCCATCCTCGGGGAGCCCGAGCAACTGGGCGACGGAGTATCCGGACTTGTTCCCGTATGCGTGCAGGAGCACAGGCAGAGCGAGCAGGGTAGGGAGTTCTTCCGTAAGAACCTCAAGCTCGTCCTCCGAGGTGCACTGGCTTGAGGGCGCCGCCTGCACGGCGTCCAAGAGCGGTGCGAGGGCCTTGAGACCGTCGAATGCCTCCTCAATTGCCTCGTTCGCCAGTCGGGTGCTCTCTGTGTCCGAGTTTGGTCGTGGGAGGGATCCGAGAAGCTCGCACAGAACCCGAGTATCTGCGGCTGTCGAGGTGGGGGTGGGAATGCCCGGTGGGGATGGCGGCCGCGAGGGAGGCAGCTTGATGGTGAAGCGTGCGGAGGGTGGGGTGAGTGGTGGGGTGATCGAGGCAGAGCGACGCTTCTTGAGAGCCAGCGTCGGAAGCAGCGCCGGCACCGGTGAAGGAGGAGGAGATGGTGGGGAATATGGCCGATTCGCCAGGGCGACGAGTCCTCGCCAAATGATGGAAATGAGGAATGGCGCGAGTGCAGCTTGCGAGTATCGAGACGCTGTATAGCGGCTCAATGCGCGCGCGTACACGGGGATTACGGATGTTAAGGCCGTAATGGATTGGTGCTGTACAGGTGAGTTCTTGGCAGCAGATGCGATTTTCGTGGTATTGCACGAATTGGGGGCCTCGAGAGCCTCGAGAAGAGGCATCATCTCGGCCCTGATGCCCGCGACCAACGGGTTCACCACCCGGTTGACGATGGATACTAGGCCTTCGCGGATAGCCTTTAATCCATCGCCGCGTGTATCTGCGTCGAGCCCGAGAGCCAAGTCATCGAAGACCTCAAGGACTTCGCCGGCAAAGGCGGATATCGCAAGGGCATGAAGCTGGGTAGGGTTTGGTGTCGGAGCCTGCACAGTGGGTGCAGGGGGTGAGAGGAAGAGAGGCGAGGTAAGAATCGGCAATAGATGTGCAGATAGATTGGAGAGCAAGACCGAAAGTGGTCGCAGGAGCGAACGGATGATCGCCCGATTAAGGTGCGGGTTTTCCCGCGTGGCGGCAAGTTCACTGAGACCGGAGTCAATACAAAGAAGACAAAGGCGGATCCCCACTCACGATGCAATGAGTGCGCCAAATGCCCTGCCCCGGCCGGAGGGGATAGGTCGCTTCCCGCCGACCATGTCATTTATGACAGACGGCCCTGTTGATTGAGCCAACGCCTTGGAAACAGCCTCGCTCAGCTTCAGCGCCAGGGTTTCAAGATAAGACCCGTCCTGAACTAGGGGTGCCGGAGCGATCGGCGAAGGAGGGGTGGGTGCTGGGGAAGGACGGCGGAAGTTGCTCAATGACGACAACTTGGTGAGCGGTCGTGGGGTGCGCTCCGGAGCATCCGGGCGAGGGGTGGCTGCCAGCGGGGCAGGGGAGGAGGGCCGGCTGGTTGGGCGGAAGAAGGATGGGGCTTTAATTGAGTTCATCATCGTATACAATGTTGGATTCGGGGTATGGAGGAGGTAGATTGGTGTTCCAGATATTTAATTCTAGAGTCGGGTCGATTCTATGTGTTAACCAGTCGAGCAGCAGCGGAGAGTAGAGGTGCAATTATCCCATGAGTTGAAAGAAGAGATCAAGGATGCGGGGTGGGAGGTGAAGGAGCCCTAAGGAGGACGGTCGGTGCTGAGGAGAGGGCAGGCAAGTGGACCGAAGAGAATGTTGTTAATCTGTTGTGTGAGGCTGGAAGGGATTGAGTATATACAGTTCTGAAAGGAGGACCACTGACCAGGACGGAGGGAGCATAGATTGGTGGACGGTTGTGGTGGAGCACCAGAAAATTTCAGAGTTCCGGGACTCGTCACACAACCAAATAAATACTGATCCTTGGCACCGCCGTAATAACGAGCATTGACTCGAGAAGGCACCTATAGTCTCATACTGACTAAATGCCTCAACCTCGCTTTGGCTGCTACTCGAGTCAACTCCTTTTATTGACTCTACTCCAAGCTCGAAAGAAGTCTTTTCACACGTATTCGTAGTTGCGCATCCCCGCATCGCATCCGCCACAAGCATCCGCCTTCCTCACTCGCCCGTATCCGCAGAACCCCGACTCCTCGGCTCACCTCGTCACCGTTCATCAGAATCTTCAAATCTCCTGCCAAGCGAATCATGAGCATGGAGGTTCAACAGCGCCGGCCTCCAAGACTGCACTTGCCTACGAACGGAAGCTCCTCGACGGGAATGACTTTGAGTGTGTCTTCCATGCTCTCCAGTCCCTTGATAACGTCCTCGAGTGAGACATCGCACCATCCACGTGCGCCGCTAGAGTCGTCGAGCCCGTTCCATATGCTCTCAAAGTCGGTTACACTAGGATCAGAGATGAAAGGCGAATCATTGAACGCGATAAGGTCTGCTGCTTGAGGGTTCTGTCCGAGGCATTCGGCTGGGGAAACATCATCAGAAAAAATGACACTGACCGCAGTCTCTACTGCAGGAGCAGCATGCGGAGACAGTTCTGCCATCTCAATCTCTTGTGCGGCGGCTGCCAAGGTGAGGTCCCCTGCAGTAACAGTTCGGGAAAGCTCGTTCGCGGATAATTGCGAGCTGGAACGAGAACTTGAACTTCCCCCGCTAAAAGCTCTGTCACGTAGTCGAGGAGCGGGCGGAGGAGCCTCGTATGCCGTGTATCTGAGCTTATTGCCGGAAAGAGATGCACGGCTCGACGACGGCGAGGAAGGTTCCTCCGCAGTATCGGGCGTGTTCTTGGTAGATGACTGTACCCTGTATCCGTGCAACGCTTCGAGGAAACTAGGAAGCTGCTTGGGGTATTAAATGCCGGGGCCAAGGACAATATTACGCCCTACCGATGACGAATTGGCCCGCTGGATTATCTCCCCAAGCACATCCTTTTGCGCAGAAAGGGTGGTGAATTCTTCGCAACGCTACGAGCACTGATTAGTACGTCGCCAAGACCGCCTGCGCGAAGGTTGTACCTGACGAATATGGCGCCTAGATTGGTTGCTTAATTCGCGGATCCCTATCAGGACCTCGGAAGGCACTTGTTCGCACTCGGCGGATATCCTTAGCATTGTCAAGAGGCAGGCGTCCTGGACAGCTACTGTGCGGGAATAAGTTCCGTCAACACTTTAATGAAGTTTGCTTACAAGAGCACAAGGGGAGCCGCGCCGCTAATCCGCGAAGCACATCTGGTGGGGGCACGGCCAGTTTTCCGGCATATTCGGTCGCCAAGGCAGAGACGATGACCATCATCGTTTGCCCGAGGAAAAGTTCGCGATTGGCCAACGACATTACAAGTGTGGTGACACATCCAATCTGAAATGGCATTGGAGCTTGCGAGTGTCAGTGTGGCGAATGAGGCAGCGTTCGGAAAACCTCACCGTTTCGCAGGTGGATGAGGACCATCTCCACAGCGCTCTCCATCACTAGCTGCGCGTATCTCGGCGAGCGTGCTTCCATTTGGGTGAACAGTTCAGTCAGCTGCTGGGCATACAGTTCGCCGTCTCCCTCGGTTTGAAGTTCTATTACTTCGAGTAAGCGGGTTGTGTATTCGCTGATTCCCTTGAGGTTCAGATCAACGGGTAGTGTCTGTAACGACTGGGAATAATAAGAGTTGACGATATTGAGATCAATGCTGTTGAGGATTCCAAGGGTCTGTTGGTTGTCAGACAAAAAAAGTGCGACAAATGAGACGACCTGGACCTTTTTCCGAATCCCAGAATCGGATGAATCCAGAAACTCCATCACTCGTCCAACCTCCCACTCTTCAAGGACCGCGGGAAATTCAGCGTTGGTTCCCGCCCACAATTCTGGGTTCAAGCAGGCGAGACATGACAGGAAGATATACTGGTCGTTTGCGCTCCGGGATGGGAGTAAATCTCGAATGTTAGCCACGGGAGAAAGAGATTGTGATGCTTGAGCGTTGCTTAATTCTCGAACATCCGCGTCTGGCAGGAGCAGGAACGCCGCGTACATTACGGCTGGATGGGATATTTAACTCAGTAATGAACGTCGCTGCGAGCTACGTACGATGGTCAAAAGACTTGGAAGTCGATTGAATGATTTGCAAGACCAGGACGATATTTGATGGAAGCAGTCTGCGGAGTTTTCTTAGACAGCTGACTGCGATTCCGCTCGGTACCATACCCTACATGGCGCAAAGTCCGCAGAATTTGGAGGATAATCCACCGAACAGATCGTTCATGATGATTGGGCCACGACGACTGAAGCAGAGCATTGATCGCTTCTTTAACGGCGTCTCTCGAGGGTTCATAGAGCTGAGTTATTATCAGCAGGTATGCAAACCGAAAACGAGGGGAACAAACCTTGACCAGTTCCAGAGAGACAGTCAATGCAGCATCCACGACTTCGAAGTGTTGGTCTCGAAGGCGCCTGAGCACTTTGGATGTTACTCTTCGAAGAAGGTCTGGTTCATAGCGCGAAAGGGCAGAGCATGCGAGCAAGGCGCGTCGACGGACATGGGGCCTACAATGAGTTTGTTTAAGGAACCCTATCCAGGAATACATACTGACGAGGGATTAGATAGGAGGTCCTGAAGGCGAGATTGCACGGCTGGAATAACGTCTTCTGAGGGAGATGTTATTAAACTGTCCAATGCCAGGCAGATCAGCGCCATTGTCGGTGACTCCAGATCCTGGAAAAAGTTGAGGAAACGTGGAAGCGCATTATTCGAGACATTAAAAACCTTGCGCAAAGTGTTGATGAGCATTAAACGAAGTTCGTGGGCAGGAGACATAATTTCGGCGCAGAACAGATATCCTTGACGCTAAATTTCAGTCTTGAAAACGGAGAACACATCATAATAACCTATTCGCTTGTCATGAACTTTCTTCCCCGCCTCAGCTAAATTGACGGCCTGTGGCAAAGCAAAGTCGAGGCTACCGGCTGGGAGAGCAGCAGAAGAAGCGATTGACATGGAGCAATACAACAGGATGATGAGAGATTCTTTCGTTTCTTTCTGAATAGTTTGACAATTCAAAGCTGTAACGCCGCCCTTAAGAGTACACGTACGAGGGAAAGTGTAGGGTGACGCAGTCGATACTGAATGGTCTGGACCTCCTTCAGAATATAGCTGTCTGCCATTTCCGGTGACGAGGCCGATTCTATGTTCCTGACCAAGGCATAGTGGGCTCGATTCAGCGCGCCAGATTCGACGAACGGCACGTCCATGTTATAGCAGCGCAGGAGTTGAGGACTTCCCGATTGGGACGCGACTGAAGTGATCCATCAACAGATGTACATAATCAAGCATGTCTTCTGCTGCCGCAACCGCACATTCCTTCAACAAGGTGCCCTACAAGCCGTATCCGTTGGATTCAACTTATATTCGCTAGATTCTGAATCAACCCAAAGTTTCCTCCAAATCCCGTTCCTCCGGCGACATCGAAGATGGCACCAAGAAATTACGCCGTATGATTCTCGTCGAAGGGATTCCTTCCATTGCGGCAAGTTGTGCTGCCGGGGTCTATCCATCCCAATTAAATCTGCCCAGGATCCTACTCTTCGCCCTCGAATTTGGAAGATTCTTCTGCGTGTAAACAATCTCTCTGCAGAGACATTTTTGCGTTATGTTGCAAGAGGTCCTTGTGAAGTCCGGGAAAAAATTCGTAACGACACCTTTCGGTACATTCTTTATTTGGTGTTCCTGCAGTTCCTCATCCTTGACGCAAAGGACATTGGCTACGGATCGCGGATTCAAAGAACGAGTTAGGGAGGACATGCTTATTCGTCTGCTGGACGCTTTTGTCTGGCGAAATCATGGTACCTTCGCCCCGTTTCACACGATGTTTAGACGACTGAGATGATGATGTATTCAGACCGGCAAGAAACACACCAGCTAGGATTCACATACGTGCAAGGGATGAATGTTCTCGCCGCCCCTTTTCTTTATACGATGCCCTCTGAAGTGGAGGCGTTCTACTGCTTCTCCAAATTCATCGAAGAAGCGTGTCCTCTTTATGTGCAACCGACGCTGGAAGGTGTTCATCGGGGCTTGAAGGTAGGCCACGACATGATCTCCTAAATCGAATCTAACAAAACAACAGCTCCTGGATCGATGTTTGAAGATTGTGGACCCCGAGCTCTTTGCTCATCTACGCTCCAAGAACTTGTCTGCTGAGATATATGCCTTCCCCTGTACGTTCAGCAAGTCCTCTTTTGTTCGTCGCTCATGGAAATCAGCTGTATTAACACTTTGCGCCTGCACGCCTCCCCTGGATCAAGTTCTGCAGCTTTGGGATTTTCTGCTGGCCTTTGGTGTTCATCTGAACGTTCTCTGTGTTATTGCACAATTATTGCTGATCAGGGACGAAGTAATGAGCTCGTCTAGGTTCGTCGCAACTTCTCTTTTTCGGACACGTTCTCTTATCGCTTTCCAGCCCCATGCGACTGCTTCGGACATTCCCACCGCTTGATGCTCTTCCTGTCATCGGGATTGCTGTAACTCTGGTTCGAGACCTACCGGTCGCGCTGTATGAGGAACTGGTGAAGCATCCATATGAAATTCAAACACCTCATTGAACCCTTGCAACTACATACCCACCATCCATATGTAGCATTTCAAACTAAAAATGTATCTATAATTGTAATGCAGGCATTCTGATTCTACGCTGCGTCTACACCACCACTCCCCAAACCCGCTTGGTCAACAGCTTCAACAACGTAGCAGGACCCGGCGTGGCGTGAACACAGATAACACCTTGTGCAGCGACAGCCCTGGGCGCTTGTTCCGTTTCGACCAGTGCTGGCACCGCCGTTGACTCCCATGCCCCGTGGGGGGAACTGTGTTTGTCGAGCTCTGCCTGTACTTCGGCGCGATTAGCTCCAGGGGCGTACGCGCTCAGGTCGAGTCGACGATCCACAACCTAAGTTCCGTGTTAATTAAATGCGCATAGAATGCAAGGGATACGGACCAAGAAACCGCGTGTTAGTTCGCCAGTGCTGGTATGATAAGTGAGCAAACTTATGTGCAAAGAAAAACGACACAAAAGCTACCGTTCAATATCGAATACACGACTCCTCGCGCGCCAGCCTGGAGCCAGATTGTCTACGCCGCCGTCCGGTACTGGCGGGTTTTCGATAGCACACCACATGGCCACGATATCGTGCAGCTCCATCGCGTCTTTGCCAAACTGATTCATGACGACGCGAGTGTCTTCGAGGAACGAGGAGGTGAAATGCGTGAGCGGCGATTTGCCGGACGGGTCCGATGGTTTGGCAGAGGTTTCAAACGCGGGATCCACCTTGTCTTTGTAGAACGGAAACGGCAACTCGTGAGGGGTAGTAATATCCAGTGGCAACATGATGAATCGATCCAAAGGCAGAAGCGTGGGGTTTTCGATATCTGCCTGGACCAGAAGCTTCTTGACAGCATATGGGTCGGCAAAGAAATTGACTGCGAAGAACAAGATTATTTGATTGAAGAAATATTGGGAGGGTTCCGCATACATTCCGCCACAGGACTGGTATTGCCCGGGACATCTAATGCGCCTCCCATACACACGATCCGGCCAATTCTATCGCGGATAAGAGCCGCGTTGTCGTTCATCAGCCACGCCAGGTCGGTCAGAGGTCCCAGCGCAATGTAAGTAACAGTTCGAGGAGGCCGGTTTTGTATTAGCTGGGATGCAACTTCCACGCCAGACAGGTCGGCGATAGTGAGTTGGGGGTGTTGAGAGTCGCTGCTTTCGACATCGAGTTCTGGGTGTCGTTCCGAAATTCCCGTCAGACCATCTCTAAAGGGCTGTCAGGGGAGAGGGAAGGATTGCATGTACTCCACGAGCCTGCCATGGAAGTATTGAGCGCTGTGCAAGTCCCCCTCGAGCGGGCCCGCACTTCCAGACGCAAGAATGGGCTTTGTTTCAGTGTTGAAATTTGGAAAACGAGCAGAGTCCTGGGGGAATTGTTCTAGATGGCGAGACACAGCCTGGTACGCTTTCAGAACATTTATACTGCACTAGGATGTGAATGTTGTCGCAGTACAGTTAAATAAATGCACTGACTGGGAACTGGCAATGTCCGTATTTCCTAGATCTAGGTCACGACCAGGTTGATCAGAGGAGAGTTCACAAACCGAAACTTGTTACGAAGGCAAGGATCTCGAGTTCTGGAGAGGCTAGGGCAAACAGGCTGAACACCAGGTCATTCTATGATTCATTCTCAACATTGCTGACACACATTGCGACGATATCGTCGACGCCTGGGTCAGTCGAGACTATGCAAACCTGTCAGAAATGACCAAAATATGGTTGGATTTCCGAAGTACTTATGACGGGGGTCCTGAGCGTCATCGAGGAAACAAAGATAGGGCGCAAGGGCCGGGCCGTTTATACGCATGGGTAGGCCGCCGCCTCCAAGTCAAGTCAGGGCTTGGGCAGGAACAATCGAGTAAAGGCCAATAAAAAGAAATATATTCAACGTCGTTTAAATTCAACCACAGAAATGAACCAACGTCTTGAAGTTCAACCAAGATGCCGGGCGGAATTTGATCGCTGCCGAGCTGAGTCTGAACTGAGGTACTTCACAGTTCAGACCGTGGGAATTTGAGCAAAGGCCCAAATCGTGAAAGTTTGCCTCCAACACACTCACCGCCATGTCTGAATCTCTGCGCTTCCTTGGGTCTTTGAAGGGCCACAAGGGCTGGGTCACCGCCATTGCTACCTCCTCTGAGACTCCGGATGTCATTCTCTCCGCGTCCAGAGGTAAATATTCCACTTTACAGCTTCAAATTAACCCTCATTTCTACTCCAGACAAGACCATCATCGTCTGGCAGTTGACCCGCGACGATTCCAGCTACGGCTCTCCCAAAAAGATCCTCCACGGACACAACCACTTTGTCTCCGATGTCGTTATCTCGTCTGACGGCCAATTCGCACTCTCTTCCTCCTGGGACCACACCCTCCGTCTCTGGGACCTCAACACCGGCCTCACCACCCGCCGCTTCGTTGGCCACACCTCCGACGTCCTGTCCGTCAGCTTCAGTGCGGACAACCGGCAAATTGTCTCCGGCTCCCGCGACAGGACCATCAAACTCTGGAATACCCTCGGTGAATGTAAATACGATATTAAGGAGGATGGTCACACCGAGTGGTGAGTTGCAGTGGCCCTGTTCACAGGCCCACCTCAACGCGCAAAATAGGGTCTCCTGCGTGCGGTTCAGCCCTAACGTCTTGAACCCCGTCATCGTGTCTTGCGGATGGGACAAGGTCGTCAAAGTGAGTTGTATTTCCGAAATGTTGGACTTGTTTCCTCAGCATGATGTATTCGAAAATATATTTGCTACTTCAGAGAGCTTCGGCTCGATGAGACTACATTTTTCCACCAAGATCTCTGACCATTATCCTTCTTGCGTCTCTCGTCGCATTTACTGACGTCTTCCTTCAGGTTTGGGAGCTGTCCAAGTTCAAGCTCAAGACCAACCACTACGGCCACACCGGGTACATCAACACAGTATCCGTGTCCCCTGACGGTTCCCTCGCCGCCTCGGGAGGCAAAGACGGCATCACCATGCTCTGGGATCTCAACGAGGGCAAGCACCTGTACTCTCTCGAGGCCGGCGATGTCGTCAACGCCCTCGTCTTCTCCCCCAACCGGTACTGGCTATGCGCAGCAACGGCCAGCTGCGTCAAGATCTTTGATCTGGAGAGCAAGTAAGCTGATTTTGTTTCGTGCAAATAATAGTGTGTTTAATGGTTCGGCAGGTCCATCGTTGACGAGCTCAAGCCTGCCTTCACGGAGGCTGGTGAGGAGGGTCGGGAACCCGAGTGTGTGTCGATCGCATGGTCTGCCGATGGCCAAACACTCTTCGCCGGATTCACCGACAACGCCATCCGCGTCTGGACCGTGTCCTCATAAAATGCCCACGTATTTCTTAGCGAGCGTCGATGGGGTCTGTTTTTATCCGTTCGTAGCTGCAAAAAAAAATACAAAACCATTCGGGCTTTGGATAAGTACACAAGTTAAAAGTGAGAGGTCAGCATAAGTGTTAAGACACTGTTGGGTAAGTAGGAACGCGGTCATGTGCACCGATGCGACAACTCGCTTTGACTCAAACTTCGACCAGGACAAATACAGGATGACCAAAGCTCGAGAAGCTGAGCGAGGTCAAGACCTGGCTCAGCTGCAGTGACCCTCAGATTGCTTCAATTGCAAAGTTCAAAATGCGGCCGCGTTGGATTGGAGCTCTCAACGCAAAGACCGTCGTGCTCTTTCTCTTTCCCTAGTCTTCTCCTTGTTGGCTACACCTTGCTCGCCGCTTGCAAGGTATGAATGCGACAGTTGCTCTCCATGCTTTCCATTGTCTCGCTACACATCTGCAATGGGAGACGGTGTATATATTCGCGCAAGGCCTGTTTACAATAAGTCAGTGACCCGGGGGGATTCCCAGTTCATGATTCAGCTTCAGCTTCTTCTAGATTCCTCCGTCGTTCCGGATAGTCATAGCGGTCGGTGCCTCCAAAGTCGATTTTCATGTCAAGATGTGTCATGTTGAACTGCAGTTCACAGATATGGGTAACCCGCGCTCTCCAGCTGTCTCCGCTGCAATATTTTGGTCAGTCGCTTTGCACCGTAAAAAAATGCGGCTTCTCACGTCGCTGTACCGTAGATGTCGCCTTGCTGGCTTACGAGCCGTGCGCACTGATCAACGTTGGATTGGGCGTCGTATATCCAGATCGTCAGACCGGTGTATATTTCCTGCCAACCCTTTTTGTCCACAAGCCTATTTGGAGGCGAGTAGCGTTTGGTGCGCGCGGGAGGTGTGGGCGCCGGCCGAAGGTCGACATCGCTGAGAAGACGCAAGGCGCGCAAGTTGGAGATGTTTCGGAAGATTGTCCGTTCCTGCTCAGAAACGGGGTCGATGATTTTGATAATAGGCCCAACGAGGCCCTCGGCTGACTCGTCGTCCGAGTCGTCGTCCCCATCGTCGTCTGTCATTTTGACATCCCCCGTAGAAGTTCCTTGTGCAGCTTCCGCGGGCGGTGAAGGATCAGGCTGCATGGACTGTATAAAATCCTGTTCTTCGCTTTTTAGACGCGCACAGAAAGATTGCCATGCGTCATCGTTCGAGAAATCGGTGCGGAGGAGCAATCCGAGCTGCGGTCCGTCCCCGACGAGGTCATCGAATGGATCATCATCGTTAAGAAATTCCTCCTACGTGCAGGATAAGAAGCGATTCGGGAGGGATCGTCATAAGACTCACAGCTAGAGCGGTTGGGGGACCTGAGACGTCGGGCTCGGTGGCGGATGCCCAAAATTCCTGCAGAACACGCAGATTCCATTTACGCCGAGCTTCGCCAGGAAATTGCGATTTGACAGGCCCGTATCTG
Organism: Mycena albidolilacea; assembly: GCA_029282495.1. Lineage (NCBI taxonomy): Eukaryota > Fungi > Basidiomycota > Agaricomycetes > Agaricales > Mycenaceae > Mycena > Mycena albidolilacea. The sequence goes on along the minus strand of JARIHO010000014.1, from coordinate 145,239 downwards.
CGCTACGCTCATCAACATGATCGCCAGGACCGCAGAGGTATCGGCGAACCACAAGGAGTTGAAGAAATTCGTCTCTCATTTTCTAAAACGCGTGGTTCGCGTTGAGGAAGATCGATGGCTCCGGCCCGGTATACCGAACTCAAACAATTCTGGTGCCAACCTCTATGTGCGGGTTGAATGCTGAGCTCAAATACACAAAACTACCCAGCCATGACAAATTAGAACAGGTCAGTGAGGTATTGCCGTAGAATCAAGCACTAGAGGTGAATAGTTCAATTTGGTCAACAACTCGGACCAGATAAATTTCGCGGTTATATGAGCCAGACGGTCGTTCTCCAAGAAGGGCTACATCAGAAGCGGGTTGAAGACGGTAGGAGACGTAGGTCGTTAACTGAGCCAAGCATCCTCACACAAAGTCTAATGAAAGTGGAAGTAAACGGGGATAGACACCGGGTCAAGCAAGAATGTTGCTGAGAACTTTGAAACGAAGGTCGACAGTCATGAGTTCTTTCTTCTTTCGACGCTCCTGCCCAGGTCTTCGGATCGGGTTCGCAGGACTTTTCGCTCGCCGCAATCAATTTGCCACGTAGGTTGCGTGGAAGTAGAGAAAACGGCCACGTTTCATGTTGCGTCCAGAAGCGCAGCGTCCATGTAGATATCGTGTATTTTTGCAAGTCTAAATATTTTATACCGCCGATGTTCGCGAACCCGCGATACGATCCACGACCTGGGATAATTCGCGGATAAATGAGGATACCGGAGAAGCTGGCGGCCGACACTCACATTCCGAATGTATGGTAGCGATAACAGGGTCCCAATGAATGGTAGCTGCCGCAGGAACGTGACGATGACCGGGAAAAAATCGCTGCACGCGACCAGGTGATTAGAGACCACGGACTCCAAGCGCTCCAACGAAAGACGCACCCAAAGAGGTTGAGGAAGCCAAAGGTCTCCACTATCATACCGACAAACGGCCACTTGATGAAGACGAGCACGATGCCTCCCAGGAAGCATACCGTGCCGCGGAGCTTCTGTTTGCGCGCGAAGAAATAGAATGTCTTCTTGGGGCCGATAATCAAGGTGAGGCCGGAGACGAATAGAATCTGGCGCAGATTCAGAGTGAAGCAACAGCAGAGGGGAGCGTAGATACATTTCCAAGTGCGAGGAGGGCGCCGTCGAAGAACATCATGACCCCAAGTAGCATGAAGAGACCTCCAAATGTCGTGAGGGCGACCCCGATTTCTGGAGAATAGATGAGTTGATTGCGCGCAACATTTGGGCGCGTTGGACCGACTTTGAGCATCTGTTAGCCACATTGTGGGGATTTACCGTACGAAGAACAAGAGGAAATATAGCAAGCCTGAATGCGTGGCGGTCACATGTGACTTCTCTTTTGGGAACTCAACGCCGAACCGCGATCAACTTCGTTGCCGCTTTGACCCTCGCGTTCTCTGGCTGTTCTCACTCAAAGATATTTAATTTTCGCAAAAAAAAAGCTGTGATTGAGCGTCAAATTGGTCGGCGACGGTTGCATCAACTGCTGGCAGGACCATTGAATCAATGACTCATTGCTATCCAGGTTGGACTGAACTCGGAATTGGGTTAACAGGCCGACCCACAGTCGGGACGTTTTCGCCGTACTAAATCAGTCTTGTAAATCATCTCTGCCACCGTCACCACCTTGGTAACAATAGCCTCATTCGAATAGGCTCCTGACTCTCAGCTGGTACCACAAGCCTGACTGCTCAGCTCCACCTCTATCCGATGGGCGAACGACATCTCCGCACGCGCGCAGCGCGATTCTTAAGTTCCCTCTGGTGTCTTGGGAGCGGTGAACACGACAACTCCATGTTAAGACCAACGAGTTGGATGCGAGATGAAGCAAGCCCAATCGGGAACACCACCCGAGATCAAGATGGCGTGGTGCCAAGCTTTTCCTCAGTTGTTGTTGTTAATATACACGACGCTGAGGTGAGGCTTCGTTATTGTATCTGAAGGAAACCACATACTTATTCTCTGTAGCACATTCGTGTTTCCTGTTAGGTGAACCCGTCCGGTTCTGAGAGGTTACGGGCCCTCGTACGACGCCAGTCCAGCTGTGCAAACACTCACCGGACCACCACCCAGCTCGACTGTCTAGACAGCTAGATCAACAGGCCGAAGGAACTCGCAAACTTCCGCGATAACCAGGCCACGTCACGCCAGACATGGCAACAACAACCCAAACGACGCCGGTGCTCGAGGGGCCGGCGAACTACCACCTGTGGAAGATTCGCATGGAAGGAGAATTCGCTCGTGAGAAGGTCAGCCTCATCATCAGCGGGGAGGACACTGCCGCGACTCAGGCAGCTGCCGAGACAGCTGCCACATCATCCAGTACCGTGTCCGCCATCTACGGTGTCGTTACCACATCCACCAGTGCCATTCGAGACTCGTTCCGCGTACGCGACGCCCGAGCACGCGCCATCATCCATAAATTCATCTCGGACTCGATTCTCTTATCTGTTGCCCATCTTACCGGAGCAAAGGAGACATGGGACGCCATCGTCAAGGCTCACGAGAAAGTGAACATTGGCGCGACCGCTTTCTTCACCCTCACCTCCATGCTCGACACCAAGTGGGACGGTATCAGCGACATTGACCTCCACATCACCAAAATCCGTACCGGAAACCTCAAGCTCGCGAGCATGGCTCGTACCGTTGATGATGAGTTCCTTGGGTGGATCCTGCTCAAATCGCTGCCCGAGACGGCCCCGTGGAGGGCATTTGTCTCCCAGACGGTAAACCACGTGCCTGTGGGGGGAAAACTCACTTTCGCCGGGACGGAGGCACGCCTCAAGGCAGAAATCGAAAACCCCCTCATCACTGTCACTCCGGAGTCCGCCCTCGCTGCCACGGGTATCACGCAATCGTCTTCCTCAAACTACAAGGGGAAGAAGACAGCTGGACCGACCAAGAAGTGCTCGATCCACGGCCTCTGCTATCACGAATCCAAAGACTGCCGCGACTTAAAGAGGAAGGCAGAGGAGGAAGGAGGGAGAGCGATGAGTGCAGACACTGGGAGGGACGAGAGCAGCCACTACGTTACCGCTTTTGGAAACTCTGTATCCAAGTCCCTTGCCAAACACATTTCAGCTTATACCGCGAGTGAACTGAGTCACCTTCTGGCCTACGCGAGGGTCCTCGATACCGGAGCTTCAACGCACATGGTCCCAGTCCTGGAATGGTTCATCGCTCACACATTCAAGGAGCTCAATCCTCCAAGACGGGTACGCTTCGGGGATGATAGTTATGCTGAGGCCACTGGGATTGGTCAGATGCAGCTGCTGAGCACTGTCAAAGGGAACCAGATACTTCTCACCCTGTCGGACGTCCTCTATATCCCGTCATTCCAAGTCTCCCTCATATCCGTCCAGAAACTTGCTGAAAATGGAAATTTCACCTCCATGTTTGGAAGAACAGGAGGCCATGTACTTGACCGCGAGGGCGCCATCGTGCTGGAAGTTACTCACAACCAAGGACTGTACCACCTGGCAGCCGAACCAGTTGTCCAGACCGAGCGCGCACATGTAACTGTCGACGTGAACGTGCTCCACCGTCGTATGGCTCACATTGGCATGGACAGCCTCATTCGCATGGTGAACAAGGGGCGGCTGCAGGGCATTGACAGGCTGAGTGGGAAGCCTAAATTTTGCGAAGCTTGCGTCACCGGAAAGATGCGAAAACTACCTTTTCCGACCGACGGGCGCCAGCGAGCCAGACGTCCACTTCAGATCATTCACAGTGATGTCGGCGGACCTGTGAACCCCCAGTCGCGCGATGGTTACAGATATTGGATGACATTCATAGACGACTACAGTGGTTTCAAATGGGTGCTCTACCTCAAGAAGAAGAGTGATGCTCACGCTGCATTTAAACAGTGGAAATCCGATGTCGAGGCGTTCTTCCAGGTGGAAATTGAGATTGTAATCTCTACCGAAAATTCCATCGAGTTCTGGCGCACGGACAATGGCGGCGAATACACCTCAAACGAGTTCGAAGCAGACCTGAAGGCTAGTGGAATCATCCACCAGACGACCGCAGCACACACACCCGAGCAGAATGGGGTTAGCGAGCGCACAAATGAGACACTAGTGTCCACCGCACTCACCATGCTCATCGACTCGGGACTACCGCGTAGCTTTTGGAAGGAGGCCATGTCATGCGCCGCCTTTGTCCTTGGCCGACGCCCTTACGCCTCAAACGATGGTGTACCTCCGTACGAAACCCTCTTCCAACGTACCGTCGATCCGATCGAGTTCCGTCCTTTCGGATGTACTGCATATGCCCTGATTCCAAAGGACACACGCCCCGGGAAGTTCTCTGACCGAGCCCGAAAATGCATCATGCTGGGCTACGGGGATGGCAACATTGGTGATGGAAAGAAGGCTTACCGTTTGCTGGACGTGGAGACCAAGGCTATCTTCCATAGCCGCCACGTCCGCTTCGATGAGGATGGGGAAACCGATACATCCATATTCGGGGAGCCTGACCCGTCAGTGGGTGAGTGGGAGCATATGTTCCGACCTGCAGTGCCCGAGACGGAGCACTCGGACAGTGGGAGTGTATACGAGGATACCACTGAAGGCCCCTCGGAGTCGTCAGAGTCAGTGGGAGCAGAAGACAATTTTTCTCTTCGGCCTGGGGGGGACACACACACACTTGTAAAGCAGGAAGCACCCTCTCGCATCCCGGTACTGGCACGCTCCCCAGCTTCCATTTCCCAGCATCTGGCAGCCCACAGACAAAAACCTCCACCAACCGCTCCGAGACCCACGGTGGAACAGGCGGATGAAATGAAACCCACAGCACCCCAGGTGACACGCATGGAAGCAGTGGAAGCCACAGCGCCGCGCCGAAGCGAACGCCCAAGAAAACAGTTTGACAGAAACCGAAATCTCATTGAAAAGTCTGATGGACCTCAGCACCTTCACAAGGCAAAGCCGCCGCCGGAAGCAATAGTCCCACAATCACCACCACTCGAGGTCGATGATCTCCCTCAAATCCTTGAGGAAGAGCCAAGCATCGAGCTCATTGACGTCGACGATGTGTTCTTCGCTGGAGTCGCAAATAGCGGCCCAGGCGAGATCCCCACTCCAACTAGCCTGACAGAAGCCTTCAGCGGACCGAACGCACACCACTGGAGAGCAGCTTTTGACGAGGAGATGCAGAATCTGATCGAAAACGATGTGTACGAGGAAGTGCTCGCACCTCCAGGCATCAAACCCATCACAACCAAATCGGTCATGCGCGTCAAGCTCGACAGCAAAGGAAATATTGAGCGATACAAAGTCCGCATCGTCGCGCGCGATTTCGGCCAGCAAGGTGGAAACTTAAAGGACACCTTCGCACCCGTAGCGAACCTCGAGTCTATCCGCGTCATTTGCCTGCTTGCTGCCAAGTATGACCTTGAACTCGACCAGATGGACGTCTCCACAGCGTACCTCAACGGCGTCCTCGATAATGACGTATTTGTCTCGCCGCCTGAAGGGACTGAGATCCCAGATGGTCACTGCTGGCGCCTCAAACGGTCCCTCTACGGCCTGAAGGATGCCGGGCGTACTTGGAATCGCACGCTTGACATCAAGCTGCTTGCCCTCGGAGCCTACCGTCTTGACGCTGAAACTTGCTTGTACGTGTTCAAGGGAAAGAAAGGCGAGATTTGCTATTTGGTGGTGTACGTCGACGACCTACTACTGGCAGCCTCCACCCGTCCGTACATGAACGAGATCAAGACCCTCCTCGCCTCGACATTCAAGATGCGCGACCTAGGAGCCGCATCATTCCTCCTCGGCATTGAGGTACGGCGAGATCGACACAGGCGCACCATTTCCCTTTCCCAAACCAAGTACATCGATGCTGTATTGAAGCGTTGCGGCATGGCGGATTGCAATCCTTCAAAAACCCCAATGGCTACGACTCCGCGCTTGACTGCCGAGGATCCCGTCGAAAACACCACACTGCTGTATCAGACGATAAACGGCGAGACAGTGTCGTACGCCACCATCGTCGGATCGATTCAGTATGCGGTACAGGGTACACGGCCGGACTTGGCTTACCTCGCGGGTGTCCTCGGTCGCTACAGCGCAAGCCCAAAGGCATGTCATTGGGATGCAGCGAAACGCGGCCTGCGCTACATGAAATACACGCGCGAGCTCGAGCTTCGGTTCGATGGCTCAGACGTCTCAGGAGATCTTGACTTCCATGGGTTCTCTGACGCTGACTGGTCCGGCGATGACGACACGTCGCGCTCGACATCCGGGTACGCGTTCATCTCGGGACAGGGCGCGCTGGGGTGGTCAAGCAAGCGGCAGGCCATGGTCGCGTTATCATCGACAGAGTCGGAGTACATCGGGCTGTCCAACGCCGGACAGCATCTAGCATGGCTTCGTACGTTCTTCGCCGAAATCGGGCACGAGCAGCGAGGCCCCACGGAGCTCTTCTGTGACAACCAGGCCGCTATCATCCTCTGCAAGGACCCACAATTTCGTGCACGCACCAAGCATATCCAACGGAAGTATCATTTCGTCCGCGACGACATTGTAGCCAAAGGCGAGGCTGTCGTCCGTTACGTCTCCACCCATGACATGGTAGCCGACATCTTGACGAAACCGTTATCTCGCGAGAAGCACTGGAAGTTTGCGAAGGCCTTGGGCTTGCGGTTCACCTCGAGTGGGAGTGTTAAGACCAACGAGTTGGATGCGAGATGAAGCAAGCCCAATCGGGAACACCACCCGAGATCAAGATGGCGTGGTGCCAAGCTTTTCCTCAGTTGTTGTTGTTAATATACACGACGCTGAGGTGAGGCTTCGTTATTGTATCTGAAGGAAACCACATACTTATTCTCTGTAGCACATTCGTGTTTCCTGTTAGGTACATGAGTTGTTGTTGTTAATATACACGACGCTGAGCACATTCGTGTTTCCTGTTAGGTGAACCCGTCCGGTTCTGAGACTCCACACTGTACGGCAGCGAACAGTCGACTCTGGTCAACTGCGATGCCGTGTGCCATATCCAACGCCTACCCGATCCCGTGCTCGGTGCAATATTTGCCCTCGGCAAAGATTCCGAGAAAGAAACGTCCGTTGAACGCATTGTTCCTCCTCTCGAGCGCATCGTCTCGCAGGTCGCCGTGCGCTGGCGCGTGGTTGCGCTTGGTCTTCCAGACTTGTGGTCCTCTGTGGACGCGCGCGTACGCCCAGAGCACCAGCGCGCGTTGCTAGAATGGTACCTGGCCCACTCGGAAGGCCGCCCGCTGGACGTCAGCATCAGCCTCTCACAGGAAAACTGGAACACTGAGGGCAAGCTGATCCTCGCGGACGTGCTCGCCGAGGCATCACGTCTGCGGCGCCTCTGCATCCGCGCAGACTTTCTGGGCGCGGACGCGGCCGTGCAGGATGCATGCAGGTACCTGTGCGCGCCGATGTTGGAGCACCTCTCTTTCATCTCTCTCGAGCCTCCGCTATCATGGCGGGAGCCGGACGACTACATCTATGAGGAGAATTTTTCGCCAGTCGTGTTCACACGCGGTGTTGAGCGCCTCGCAGTGCTGCGTTTGCAGCACTTGGAGAACGCGCTTTATCCACCACTGAGGAGCATCACGACGCTCCATCTCGAGGAATACCGAAGTCCGCCGATGGCGTACACCCGCATCCTCGCGCTCCTCAAAGCACTGCCCGCGCTCGCGAACCTGTCGCTCTACGGCAATGTGGTCGCGAGCTGGCCCGTGGCGGGGGCCCTGCACCTCCCTCGCCTGCGCTCGCTGCGGAACGCGTCAAATGATCGGCAGGCGCGCATGCTCGATGCGCTCGACGCGCCCGTGCTCGATTCCATCACCCTGAAGGATGTGCGCGTCGCCGGCCTCGAGTATGGCGGTGGCCTGCGCCTCCCCGCCCTCCGCACAGTCACGCTCGACGGGTCCTTCAGTGCCCGCGAACTTGGGACGCTGTTCTGCGAGCTCGGGGCGAGCGTATCGGAGCTGCGGCTGGTGAACTGCGACGCGGATGACGCGCTGGAGCTGCTCACACACAGGGACCTACTGCCCGGGCTCAAGAAGATGATGGTGCACCAGATGCGCTGCGCCGCCGCGCTCGATAGTGCATCCGCGCGGGGGGTTGCGGTCAGCTTGCACGTCGACGTGCCATGGGCGGAAACGGGGACGGCGCGGTGGACGGGGCTACCCCCGTGGCCCGCCGAGATGCATCGCCTTGACGCGGACGATCTGTTCATGCAGCTTCGCCGCACCGCGCGACGTTGATTTGGGTTTAACTTTGTACTGTACTTGTGTAATTTAGCCAGCATTGCACCTTCTCTTCGGATGGCTCCGGTGATTAACGATACGGTGCGGGGGCGAGCAATATGGCATTATCACACAACGACGTGCCAAGTAAATTTAGCGTACTTTGGCGGTGTGTGGGCGTAGCTACAGTACGTGTGTATTTGGGAAGCAAAAATGGGGACGCGATGATGATAAGAGAAAAGAACATGAGTATCCAGAATAGATAAAAAATACAGGGTAGTTCTATACACGGGCGGTTTGGCGGGCGCGGACGACGCGGTCAAAGGCCTCGCGGATGGGGGTGCGGCGGGCGAGGACGGTGAGGTGGTTGGAGACGTAGGGCGGGGGGAGGAGGGGGTGGATGTCGTCGACACGGACGTGCGGGTTTGCGGGGGGAAAGAAAGAGATCATCTGAGGCGATGGGGGGCGGGAGACGGCGGGGAGGTGGGTGAGGGATGAGAGGGCGGCGGAGGAGGCGGCGGCGGAGAGGGTGGAGAAGGTGCGATGGCGGGCCTCTCGGACGGAGCGCGAGGTCGGGTGGGTGGTGGCGACCGTGGCGACGGAGCGTGCGGAGGAGATGGAGGTGCGCCGGCCAAGAGAGTTGGGAATAACGGGGGACGTCGGGGACGTGGAAGGGGACGAGTTAAGCTGGGCGACATCGGCGGTGACGGCTACGGGAAGCAGCGGCGTAGGCTTAGGAGGGAGACATGGCTGACCGAAGGACTGGCCGCGGATCAGCGGGTGCGGCCTTAGCTCTGGTTTGTTCATCGAGTGCGTGGACATGGGCCGTCCCGAGTGTCGTCGCGTCGGTGTCATGGGTGTCGGAGACTCCCTGTAGGGTGTGTGGGCGCCATTCACCGCAGTGTCAATGCGCGGCTCGACGCGGGTGTCGATGCGAGTCTCTGCGGTCCTCCCTGTGGTCGGCGTTCTCCTCGGCGGATCTACGTCGGCATTCCTGTAGTCCGAGGGACGGGCAGTGGCTACCCGCGGTAGCTCGGCCGGTCTCTGAGGAGCTTCAAGCGTCCTCCTCGTCACTGGCACATCATTTGACCCTGCGGACTCGAGATCCGAGTCTTCGTCGTTGTTGGGGTTGGGCGTCACAGCACCGCTCTCGCTGGTCCAAGCGCCGTCTTCATCTTCGTCTTCTTCTTCGGGGCTGGCAATGTGGAAGCCTGCGCGCTGCTTTGCGCCGCCGTGTTGCGGCTGTTTCGGGCGGGGCTGGATAGCGATTAGGGATGATCATGGGATTTAAAAAAGAAAGTGGGCGCACCAAAACCTTCTTTTGAGTGAACTGGAGATTTATGGGCAGCTTTTGGGCGGAGCCCGAGCGGGAGTGTCGCGGTACAACAGGCGCTGCTCGATGGCCCTTGGGTGCCATGACCGTCAGCTCAAGATACCGGAATAAATCGGCCCGGCTTTGTCAGCGCAGCAAGAACGAGCTGCATGGATGAATAATATCACCAGCCACCTGCTTTTTATCTTTTTTATCATAGAATTTATTGATTATCACATTTTCACTGCATTTAAGTATTTGCATCTATCAATCCTTTTATCGGATTCCGGAAGTTTGTCGAATGAATAAACTGAGACCCCACTGAGCTCAAGATTTCCCGCTTTGACATCGGACATCTCGGCCCGATCTCACTTTTTTCCTACCGCCACCATGGAACGCGTTCAGTTCCAGCAGGAGCAGGTACTGCCGCTCCTCAACGCTGACCATGCCTCTCAACCACTCCGTAGATGCTCTCAGAGCTCAAGGATCTTGTCGACAAGAACATCTTCACAAAACAAGAGTCCAAGCAGATTATGAAAAAACGAACGCTGTTCGAGACTGCCCTTGTGCGCCGCGTCGCAAAAAAGGCAGACTTTCTGCGCTATGCCGCGTATGAGATGGGGCTCGAGCAGCTGCGCCGCAAGCGCGTCGAGCGTCTAAGTGTGTACATTCAAAATTTCCCATGTACTTTTTTTGAAACTGTCGCAGAAGTTGTGTCTACACACGCCAGCGTCTCGGACTATGCGCTCGTCCGGAGGCAGTTCCACATCTTTGAGCGCGCGTTGAAAAAGTTCAAGGACGATGTGGCTCTGTGGATACAGTACATCGACCTCGCCAAGCGCGAGGGCGCGCACACCCTGGTGGGCCGGGTGGTGGCGCGCGCGATCCAACTGCACCCCGACAACACGTCGCTGTATATTCTCGCGGCCGCGCACGAGCTCGATCAGGGCTCGCCTTCGGCTGCACGGACGCTGCTGCAGAGAGGAATCCGCATCAACCCCGAGAGCGTGGAAATGTGGCGAGAGTATGTGCGGATGGAGCTAGCGTTTATAGAGAGCCTGCGGCGACGGTGGGAGGTGCTCGGGCTGGAACAAGAGAAGGGCAAGGGACGAGAGGGCGTGCACGCGGTACCAGACACGCAAGAACTCTTGGCGGAGGATGGCGAGGCAGGTGCAGAAGCCCGCGCGGCGATCATGCGCGGTGCGATTGTGGCATCTGTGATTGCCAGTGCGGCTCAAGGTGTGTCTTCTGTTCGGTGCGCGGCAATTGTATTGAAGGATTCTTGAGCGGTGGACAGGGTAGAGTTGTTTGAAGCCTTGATTGCGCTGATCCACGAGTTCCCGCTAGCCGACGGGCTAGCAAACGTGCTTCTGGAGCAGGTGTATGGGCTACTCCGCGCGGCACGGCCTCGGGACCCCAGAGCCGCCAAGCTGCTGGCTGAGCGGTTCCTGCGACCCGAGCTGGAGGGAGAGGCCCTAGTGGACGGGGTGCAGCGTGCGAACGAGGAGATGGTGGGGATGTGTGGAGACGGGGGGGAGGATATGTTGGGGGCGTATGTCGAGTTCGCCGCGGCGATATCCATGAGGGTGATGGATCCCGCGCTGGTATGTTCTCGACTAATATTGCTGTACAAGATCGTCTAACAGACGGTCGCACAGAAACTGTATCTTGTTTCGTCTGTCCGGGGATTGATTGGGCGCCACGGTGGTTCGGTTGTATTGGAGGACGCGATGAGGAGGTTGTTTCCTGGGCTCTGATAATTACAGAGTCGCTTCCTGGTATTTATCAGAGTAGATTGCGATATATTGCATGGTGTGGGTGCCCCATATACCCTGTATTCAAGTCTCTGCTGGTACCTGGCCGCGTGTCGGATCAAATTCCATCAGTATTTTGATACCACGCGTTCGTTCTGTAGCACATGGTGCACAATACCCAGCCACCCTTGTTTCCTTCCTCCTCCTGCTCGCGGCCCTTTGCTCAAGGTATAATATCCTGGTGCGCTCCTCGTCGTTCTAGTCTCACTCTTTCTTTCTTACCACCACAATCCTCCCTTGCAGCTCTCCGCAGCAGGTACAGGCACGGCGTCGGGACCGTCCCTCAGTCCCAATCTCCACCTGTATGCTTCGCGACCTCGACCAGCTCAGACTTGAAGCAGGTCTTGTCTGACCAGACAGCTGTCGAGATTCCAGCGTCAAGGTCCTTGTTATCTGCCGCCCGCAAAGAAGCCCATGTTGCAGTTCCCATCACCCCGCCCACCGCCCGCCCCCCAAGATGATTATTCTCGCCCTAATGACTTTTCCCCCCGTCCCTCACCCGTCCCTTTAACCGGCAAGCGTCCTCAGAAGGAGTCCTTCGCTCGCGCCGTCTTCGCACCTCCCCCTTCAGCCCCCCTTTCTATTTCAACTAATTTCGTCCAGCCTCGCCCCACCTCTTCCCCCTCAACCCATTCTGCAAAGCTCCGCAGCCCCTACATATCCGCCCGCCACACCGCCTCCCCCGTGTCTTTTAGCCCGCGCCCCGCCTTCAAGTCCCCCGTCCCCTCCCGTCGGTCGTCCTTTAGCTCCGTGCTCGAGGACGTCCTTCAGCCTGGCGACGTGGTCGGCGAGGGCGTCGAGCTCCAGGGCGAGACTATCCGTCTCGTCTCGCCCACTGACGCACGGAACAGCGCGGAGCCTGCGCGCGAGTTCGAGGTCGTCCGCCGGCTCGGCGCTGGTAGCTATGCGGTTGTGTATCAGGTTTTGGAAGTGCTGGAGCGTGTGCCCCCTTCCGAAGACGGTCACTCGTCAATGATGGGCCACATGGATCTCGACAGCAAGCACTCTCGCTCGTCGTCTACACGGTACGGACGCGAATATGCGATAAAGTGTCTCTCCAAGGCCAACCTCGATGATGAGGCGATCACGGCCCAAATGGACGAGGTACGACTTGCTGTTGGTCTGATGATTGTGCCTTATCTCGCTTCAGGTCAATATCCACCAGTCGCTGCACTCGCATCCCAATATCGTCACCCTCCACCGGACCCTCGAAACCTCTTCGTTTTTACTTCTTCTCCTGGAATACGTTCCGGGAGAGGACCTTTTTTATTTCTTGGAACAGGCTCGGGATCACTACGAGTCGTCGTCACACACACCTGACCCGACCGAACCGTCTTCTGAATCCGCCTCCCGCACACCCCCCACGCCCAGTCTTCTCTCCACCATGAACTCGTCGCAATTGCTTTCGCGCACCCGTCTTCGTCTCATTTCGTCCATGTTTTCCCAGATGTGTGATGCCGTCGCGGCCTGCCACACTCAACAAGTCTTTCACCGCGACATAAAACCGGAAAACTTTATCGTCACGGATGGCTATACCGAGATTGACGGCCGCCGCGAGCGCAAGGTTATCGTCAAGCTCACCGATTTTGGTCTGTCCACAACTGATGTCGAGTCTTCTGATATGGACTGTGGGAGTGCACCTTACATGAGCTATGGTAAGATAAGCCCTGCATCAGTATTCATCGGTGCTTATTGCATGCAAACAGAATGCCGCAACAATGTCGCCCCGAGCTATCGGCCTCGAGCTGCGGACGTTTGGTCACTGGGCATCGTGCTCATCAATATGTTCGTTTTTTTTGACCGTGGTTTCGGCCCACTTTATTTCCGTCCTAATCAATCACCAGGCTGTACCACATCAATCCGTGGACGGATACCAAGGAGGGCGAATGCAATTCGTTTGACGTGTTCCGGCAACAACCGGTCAACTTTTTCATGCAGCGCTTTGTCGGAATGACGCGCCCCGTTGCCGAGCACCTCGCCAACAAGGTGTTCAATGTCCTCGACGACCCGAAGGACGACTCGGAGCGCATCTCGGCTGCCGACTTTGGTATCTGGGCCAAGGATCTCCCTGACCTTCTCGGGAACCACACGCCTGGCCATCGGCGTGCTGGCTCCACCGCGTCGACCCATGGTCATCGGATCTCGTGCTCGATCCCGCTTTCTCACCGTCCCTGTTCGAGACAAGCTTCCGGTACTGCATCGGCCGCCCGAACCCCCGCCATTGCACCGCGATCTCTGTCTCGCCACGGGTCCTTTGGGCCTGCGTTCGAGACAGCGTACGAGAAGCCAGAGACCTCCGAGTTATCCACCGTCATCGATCAGGACACGGAGGAGCAGGAGGAGGAACGCGAGTTTCGCGAGGCGCTGGACAAGGACAAGGATGGCGCTGAGAGCGTCGGTACCGACTCGCGCTCTGCCTCGACCAACAAACGCCGCAAACGGGGTGCCCGCAAGGGCAAGGGCAGTTCACAGCCCCCCTCGACGCAGCCCTCATCGCCCAAGGACGAGACACTCGAGAACCTTGCCACCGCGTCGCAGACCCTTGCACGCGAGATCAGCAGGGCGTCCCGCGCGTCGTCCATTCGGTCCAACGTTACGGGATCCTCGACGCGCAGCAGAGGTCGTCCATTCGAGCCCGCGGCAATGTACGCTGTTCCCGTGGCCATGCTCGCCCGCAACACTCCGCCGGTGCCCCCGCTGCCCAAGATTCACCAAACGCCAAAGCCCGCGGCTCCCAAGCTTGCCGTCGCCCCTCCAGCTTCTGCCTCCGACTCCATTCTCGCGCCTTCGATCACGAAGAAGCCGTCGAAGTGGAAGCTCAGCTTTGGGAAGAGCAGCGCCTTGAACGTTGGACGCGTTTCCCCCGTCGAAGAGACCATGCCCGACCCGTCTATACCGCCGACCTTGATGTCTGCCACCGCCAGCAACGTTACCAGTCTGATCATGGGGCTGGACGCCGCCCCGCCGTCTGCACCGAGTGCGTCGGCGGACGAGCGACCCCGCGGTCGGCGCGCGCGGCTCCCCGTACCTGCGGGTGGCTTCGACCCTGCTACGCGGCGCGACCGCGAGACGTACAACTCGTCGCGAAGCCCACACCCTGGCAGCGACCACTGGGACGCGGACTTACACTCGGACCGCGCGACGTCGCCGAACTCGGTGCGTAGCGGACGCCCTATCGGGTCGAGTGCAAGTTCGATGGTGTCTGGCAATTGGCGCAGCTCAACAAGCACAACGTCGAGCGCGGGAACGTCCACATCTGCGTTTACACGGTACAGTAACGCCAGCGTGCGCAGCGTGTCGACAACGGCGACGAGCGTGTCGGCGACGAGCTGGCGCACTACCGGCTCGAAACCGCAGCCTCCGTCGGCCCTGAGCGCCACCAACCCCAATATCCCCAAGAACATCAAGAGTCCGTCCCGCCTATCTTTTTCACATGTCTTTCCCTGACCCGCCTGACAGTCATGAATGGTGTTCCTTGGGAGCTAGGCCAGCTTCCCAGGGGCCAATATCCCGACCCTGTGGGAGATATTTTTGGGTCCCCTCCCGTCCGGCAACCTCGAACTCGTAAACCTAAAGATCTCCAGCTCGGCACAATCGCCGAGCGCCCGCCCGCGCCGCAAAAGTCGCCCGATTTCCAACGGCGCGACGGCGCGACGAGCAGCAACTCGGACCTCAGCATTCCGGCGTCGCCACGTGAGGAGGACGGCGACGGGCCCAAGAAAGTGCCCAAGGCGCAGATCAACGCTCTGGCAAAGATGTTGTCGGCCTTGCGGCGGTGAGCGTGGCGCGTTGCGCGTGCACGTGTGGTTTGCAAACCAATGGACTTTTGTTGTGATAGAAGGACGAAACGAGCACCGTAAGCACCACCTGGTAATCTTGTGTACCGGTAAAGTAGCTTGATGTTGCAGTGGCTTGTTCTGCAAACGAATTCACCATTGCTCTCGATTAGTGCCCCCTTCTCGGTTACCACTTGTCTGGCTTGTTCCAGCTATTCCTTTCCTTAATTTTTTGATCGTCGTGTACCGCATGCCAATCTTTAAATGTGTACATTAGTAGTATAACAGAGGTATTTAATGCTTGTAGAGAAAGATACACGAGTGATTTACAACGTCGTTCTATGTGTCTGAATCATGCGTTTCTACAGCGGCTGCGGGAGTAGTATCTGGAGGCTTCTTTAACGCAGCAAAGGCCATGTTTTGCTCAATTGTTGGCCGCCGGCTAACGTCTGTGGGTAGGCGAGCCGAGTCGATCAATATCGTACGCGCCGTGTCAGCGGGGGTCGAAGGACGCGACGCTGGATCCATCTCGACGTCGCTATCGGAGGATATACTGCCGCTAGAGGAGCTGTGGGATCCAACGACAAAAAATTGGCCGGTACTGTGGGTGCGGACCAGGTTCACGTAATACTCTTGGAGGACTTCGCGTGTGCACTAGGTAGGAAGGCGCCGTGAGGACCGGCTGAACAGGAGCAATGGAATCCGAAGCGAGTGGACATGGCGCAGGGGGGAAGAGAAATCTGCTAACCATCAGACGCCAGTCGATTGTTTCGAGAAATTCGCGTTCGAGGACGTTGAGCTCGCCGACAGATATGCCGCCGACTTTGGCGTAGAGGCTATTCGTGCAAAAAGTGTCGCAGAGGCCCTTGCTCGACACTGTGATGGACGCGATTATGAAGCGATGACAGGTTAAGGATGAAAGCGTGAAGAGGGGCATCCGGGCACAGATCTGGTCGATATAGTACAGGGTGACGAGAAGACACGATTTCTGTTCAAGAGGATGAGCTGAGACACCAAAACGAAACGCGCTAGACGCACCTCGACATTTGTAAATCGGACTATGCGTCTCAAATAGTCGAGAACGGTGATTCCTGGAGCCGAGCGGGAGTGAAAGCGAGTGAGGCTCTCACTATAGGAGGTAAGTAGATGATGAAATGGGAGACAGTTACACGCACGGAAGGAGAGGTATAAGGTCGTTATGGGCCATTAGTCGTTCAAGCATGTCTGCTGCAGTGGGTTCAACAAACAGGTCGGGTGAGAAAAGCAAAACAGACCTATAAGCAGAACCATGCTATCGATGGGAACGGCAGCAAAGTCGAGAGGCAGCTCCTGCGCCATGCATCCATTGCAGAGCAAGGAGAAAGGTCCAATGTCACGACGTGACAGACGCGAGGGTGCAAGCTTGAAGAAGATTGAGGAAGTCCCAAGGCCTAAAGCAGTAACGTTAACCAAATAATTATGTAAGGAAACTTGGTTAAGTAGTGGAATAGCTCATGGAATACTTTATTATTACTTAATCTAACTACTTTATCGTTGGGGATCACGTGAGGCTGCACAGTATCTGCCTTCTCCTCACCCTCGACAAAACTTCCAAAAAGTGCACCATGGCGCCCAAGCTCGTAAGTGGGTCTCCGTTGCGGCTGCTGCTGCTTGCTCATTCTCGTAGGACCCTAATGAGATAAAAATTATCTACCTCCGCGCAACTGGCGGTGAGGTCGGTGCCTCATCCGCCCTTGCCCCCAAAATCGGTCCCCTGGGTCTGGTGAGAAACCATCGCGTCGCACCCATCTTTTGTTGACCCCTCTTTCAGTCACCAAAGAAAGTCGGTGAAGATATTGCCAAAGCCACAACTGCATGGAAGGGTCTGCGCGTCACCGTCCAGCTCACGATCCAAAATCGGCAAGCAGCGGTGTCTATCGTCCCCTCGGCCTCTTCCCTCGTCATCCGGGCACTCAAGGGTCCGTCCACTTACTGTACAGCTTCGTTATTTGTGCTCATTCCGACGTTAGAGGCGCCCCGGGACCGGAAAAAGGAGAAGAACATCAAGCACTCTGGCAACATCCCGCTTGATGAAATTTTCGACATTGCCCGCACCATGAAGTTCAAATCGCTTGCAAAGGATTTGGCTGGTTGCGCCAAGGAGATCCTCGGTACCGCCCAGAGCGTCGGTTGCACCGTAGACGGCCGGCCTCCGCACGATATTATCGACGACATCAACTCGGGGGAGATCGAGGTGCCGGAAGAGTAGACACGTTATTCTCTCTTGTCCTCTTGATAGCATCTCAACCATTCATTTCGCGGTCTACATCAGTGCTCTCAAAAAAATTTACTGTAATCTTTACATGCCGCGTGAATTTGCCCAAACTCTGCCAGACAACCCGAGTGCCCCACCGCGGCGAGCAATCTCCTCCAGAGTGTCCGACTTCAAGTCACACCCCATTGCACCGCTCAAGTCAACGGCCACCCCGCGAGACTTAGTTTCGTCATACGCAACCGTGATCTCGACGACGCCAGAGATGGGCGGCCGCTCGGGACTGGTCATCAATATCCGCGTCCGTCGATCCACAGGCGGAATGGTTATCGGGTCGAGCGACGGGTCAAAAAGCGGGTCTGGACGCTGCGGCAAAGACACGTTGACAGGTATTTTTCTCGGAACCATGGACCCTGCTCGTGCTGATCAGCATGGTCTCCCTCGCCAATCTCGGGTTCGTACCAGTGAGAACTGCCTGCAATTCGTCCTCCGTCGCGTCAGTTTCATCTACAGGAACATCATCCGCGTCCTTGGTGATGCCTTCTGTCGTCCACTGGCAGCTGAGCAAAATTTCGTTGAGCCAGCATTGCTCGCGAACAACCTTTCTCAAATGAGTGAAAAAAAAACAGCAGCGGAAAGTGTGCCAGCGCACCTCCAAAATGCCCCAGACCTCCTTCATACTATGTACCGGCACTTTTCCTAGCACGAAGCCCGGTTCTTCAGGAAGAGTTAACCGCAACTGCAACGGCGGATGTTTCGAAGTCGGAGAGCGCTAACATACAGCTATACATAAGCGTACGCCAGAGTGGGAGTGGACAAAGGACTCACGTATACCGCTGTATATCGTTCCGACGAGACCGGATTTGAAGGGTCCAACTAGTGTAGAGCGTTCAGGCTCAAAACAAAGAGGGAATAAAGACGCGACCTACGAGTAGCGCGACCCAACTTCCGGTCCCAAAAGACATCATGCCGGGCATATTCATGGGATCCATACCACTGAGGGGGTTGACCACAAGCTCCATTTCGCGCATGCGCGACTGGCTGACGACCACGCCGGGGAACTTGCCGCCGTGCGTAAAATCGAGAATCCACACATGCTGCTCGCCGCTCTCGCTTGCCAGCTCGGCCGTTTGCGGAAAGACGTGTTCCAGCTCGGAGCCTGATGGGACGAGAGGGAACGTCGGGCGCGATATTAGGCTGGGCATAGACAGTGAAGCGGGGAATAATTGCGAGTCGGTGAGCGGGGAGAGTAGCAGGGTCGCCAGGGTCGCCCCCTTGCGGTGCGTGGACAGATAGGACCGCAGTTGGTCGAACGGAATATCGAGGTTTGGGAGGTTGGATATGGGCGGCGCGAAGTGCGCAGGTGATGAGGTTTTGAGAGATAGATAAACCTGTGGGGAGACATACACCAGGAAGCTGATGGACGGCGAGACAAAATAAGGGAGGGGAAGGGCGTGACATCGCAATAGATATATGTCCAGAGGTGCGCGTTCGGCCGCGAGAGACCTATGCCGTCTCATATCAACCGACTAGATTTACAGAAGGGAAAAGACCTACGATGCGACTGCCTCGGCCTCACTTTTGGAGAAGTTTTCAAGGATGGAGCACAGTTGATCAATGTCCACAAACCACCGCACTCCCCCATCGTCTTTCTGCGCAGCCAGCCGATCGAGCATGACAAGGTAACGCAGCTGGTCGAGGACCGCAACACCCAGCCTCGCCACTTCACGGGGGTCACGTTCATCCTCTGGCCTTTTGAGCTCATTGCAGAACTTTTGTATAGTCCCCGCCAAAAACGCGTCGAGCGAAACTGATCCGTCCGTATTCGAGGTGAGGCCAGACTCCGAGTTCGGGATGGCATACGACGTCTTGACGCTGGCAACATCGAGTTTTGGGCTGAGAGGTTCTTCGCGATTTATGGAAAACTCCACCTCCATCACGAGGACGGTCCCAGCCAGCAGCATTCCCGCTTCACGGCCATCCTCTTTATACGTCTCCATCCCGGCGGACTTTGCCCACGATTCCAGACGTTCGATGCACCAGCCTCCCGCTTGATGAAATTTTCGACATTGCCCGCACCATGAAGTTCAAATCGCTTGCAAAGGATTTGGCTGGTTGCGCCAAGGAGATCCTCGGTACCGCCCAGAGCGTCGGTTGCACCGTAGACGGCCGGCCTCCGCACGATATTATCGACGACATCAACTCGGGGGAGATCGAGGTGCCGGAAGAGTAGACACGTTATTCTCTCTTGTCCTCTTGATAGCATCTCAACCATTCATTTCGCGGTCTACATCAGTGCTCTCAAAAAAATTTACTGTAATCTTTACATGCCGCGTGAATTTGCCCAAACTCTGCCAGACAACCCGAGTGCCCCACCGCGGCGAGCAATCTCCTCCAGAGTGTCCGACTTCAAGTCACACCCCATTGCACCGCTCAAGTCAACGGCCACCCCGCGAGACTTAGTTTCGTCATACGCAACCGTGATCTCGACGACGCCAGAGATGGGCGGCCGCTCGGGACTGGTCATCAATATCCGCGTCCGTCGATCCACAGGCGGAATGGTTATCGGGTCGAGCGACGGGTCAAAAAGCGGGTCTGGACGCTGCGGCAAAGACACGTTGACAGGTATTTTTCTCGGAACCATGGACCCTGCTCGTGCTGATCAGCATGGTCTCCCTCGCCAATCTCGGGTTCGTACCAGTGAGAACTGCCTGCAATTCGTCCTCCGTCGCGTCAGTTTCATCTACAGGAACATCATCCGCGTCCTTGGTGATGCCTTCTGTCGTCCACTGGCAGCTGAGCAAAATTTCGTTGAGCCAGCATTGCTCGCGAACAACCTTTCTCAAATGAGTGAAAAAAAAACAGCAGCGGAAAGTGTGCCAGCGCACCTCCAAAATGCCCCAGACCTCCTTCATACTATGTACCGGCACTTTTCCTAGCACGAAGCCCGGTTCTTCAGGAAGAGTTAACCGCAACTGCAACGGCGGATGTTTCGAAGTCGGAGAGCGCTAACATACAGCTATACATAAGCGTACGCCAGAGTGGGAGTGGACAAAGGACTCACGTATACCGCTGTATATCGTTCCGACGAGACCGGATTTGAAGGGTCCAACTAGTGTAGAGCGTTCAGGCTCAAAACAAAGAGGGAATAAAGACGCGACCTACGAGTAGCGCGACCCAACTTCCGGTCCCAAAAGACATCATGCCGGGCATATTCATGGGATCCATACCACTGAGGGGGTTGACCACAAGCTCCATTTCGCGCATGCGCGACTGGCTGACGACCACGCCGGGGAACTTGCCGCCGTGCGTAAAATCGAGAATCCACACATGCTGCTCGCCGCTCTCGCTTGCCAGCTCGGCCGTTTGCGGAAAGACGTGTTCCAGCTCGGAGCCTGATGGGACGAGAGGGAACGTCGGGCGCGATATTAGGCTGGGCATAGACAGTGAAGCGGGGAATAATTGCGAGTCGGTGAGCGGGGAGAGTAGCAGGGTCGCCAGGGTCGCACCCTTGCGGTGCGTGGACAGATAGGACCGCAGTTGGTCGAACGGAATATCGAGGTTTGGGAGGTTGGATATGGGCGGCGCGAAGTGCGCAGGTGATGAGGTTTTGAGAGATAGATAAACCTGTGGGGAGACATACACCAGGAAGCTGATGGACGGCGAGACAAAATAAGGGAGGGGAAGGGCGTGACATCGCAATAGATATATGTCCAGAGGTGCGCGTTCGGCCGCGAGAGACCTATGCCGTCTCATATCAACCGACTAGATTTACAGAAGGGAAAAGACCTACGATGCGACTGCCTCGGCCTCACTTTTGGAGAAGTTTTCAAGGATGGAGCACAGTTGATCAATGTCCACAAACCACCGCACTCCCCCATCGTCTTTCTGCGCAGCCAGCCGATCGAGCATGACAAGGTAACGCAGCTGGTCGAGGACCGCAACACCCAGCCTCGCCACTTCACGGGGGTCACGTTCATCCTCTGGCCTTTTGAGCTCATTGCAGAACTTTTGTATAGTCCCCGCCAAAAACGCGTCGAGCGAAACTGATCCGTCCGTATTCGAGGTGAGGCCAGACTCCGAGTTCGGGATGGCATACGACGTCTTGACGCTGGCAACATCGAGTTTTGGGCTGAGAGGTTCTTCGCGATTTATGGAAAACTCCACCTCCATCACGAGGACGGTCCCAGCCAGCAGCATTCCCGCTTCACGGCCATCCTCTTTATACGTCTCCATCCCGGCGGACTTTGCCCACGATTCCAGACGTTCGATGCACCAGCCTACAATAGCTTGTGGGTCCATCGGGATGTCCTGCCCATAGTTTATCCCAGATCGTTTCCGGAGAGCGTCAATCGTTTGCTGTACATTTTGGTTCGACTAGCGAAACCAATCACTTAGTGGGATCCATCTCAAAGGAAGACAGAATTCCTGACGAGATGGAGCGTCTGGGATATTGACGCCTGCTGGCGGAGCAGAGATACAAGTTTTGGATTCATTACAGGCATCGTCAGGTATGAATCAAGCGAGCTCGATAGCTGCCCCGCCGTTTGGATCAGATTGGCCAGCATGGTGCATGACGCCTCCGCAGAGGGCGAAAATGGATGGGCACCACTTGTGGGAAGTGCATGGGCCTTGTATCGTTGTACCGTGGAGAGCAGAGTTGGGGGAGAGTTCGGAGAGCTCATGTTGAGGGCGCCGTCACGTGTGCCGCATCATCGCGTCGCGTCTCCCCACAATTGAATCGCGTTTCTCAATAATTTTTACAGGATGGGTGCGTGCAAGTCGTGGTTAAAGTCAAATGTGCGTGTACGAAACTCAGAGCTCAGGGCTCATGGCAAAGAAGGGCGAGGATGGGGTGGAGCCAAAGCGAAACCCTCACCTTTCGGGCCGCGGAATGGAACAACGCACCTGCAACTCAAAGTGCCCAGTCTCCACATTTTAAGCAATGAATCTTGAACGGCGTCGGCGAGATCTGTAATACAAATAAATGTGTGAGCAATACCTGCAGTTGGAAATACGAAGAGAAAGGAATGGATGAAGAGAATGGCCTGTCTGGGAAATTGCCGGCGAGGGCTTGAAATGTCTTGAGGGGTTCTTCCTTGATTGAGTCCTGGCAGTACTTTTTGGAGACTTGAAGAGTCTTGAAGTTCTGAGCCTTGGAATGTGTTGAAGGGGTGGCGATCTTGAAGCTTGGTGATTTTGGTCTTGGAAGTATCTTGAGAAGCACCCCGCCGAGGTCTTGAAGCTTGACATCTTGAAGTTATTGAGTCTTGGGCGGTATTGCAGCTTCAGGTCGAGAGGACGGGGGGTTGAGGGGGCAAGTCTTGACTGCTCTTGATTTTTGAAGCATCTTAGGGTCTTGAGGCTAGAAAGAAGGGGCGATGTTGAAGCTCGAAGCTTGAACTCGTCTTGAACGCCGGTGGTGGTCCATTGAGGTTTTGAGGCTTGAAACTCCAATACTTGAGTCCTCTTGAAAGGCGGTCTTGACGTCTTGCGTCTTGAGCATCCCACTGCAGGCTTGATGTTTGGATTCTTGTCCTCGAAGGCTTGAAGTGTTGCACAGATTTAATGGGCTGTCGAGGCTGGTCATCACCTGAATCATCGACTCTGTGTGGTACACCGGATGAGTTCTGGCGCCTGACTCCTGACAGCAATTAGCATTCTTGCGTGTTTGGACCAGTGGTCTTGAGCGAGGTCTTTGCGTTGAGGAGCTTCAGTCCATTGTGACCGCATGTTAGGCTTTGAAGAACCCTGGAAAATAGTGTAGCTGAGCGAGGTCTTGACTCTCGAGCTTTAGTTTGACCCGCCCCGGTCAAAGCGAGTTATCGCGTCGGTGCACGTGACCGCGTTTCCCCTCCATCTTTGCTCTCAGATTGTTTCAGCTTCTGGCATTTTACGCGATCGAAACCAACCTTTCAATCGCTTCAACCTGGATGTAGAGTGCCGGTAATAGCAAAGCATAGATAAGATAGAATCGAGCAAGTCCCTCCTCCGCATTGCCTCCATTCCGAACAAATACATGTACAACAAGATCATAAACCATAGTTAGGTGGGCGGCCACCGTACAGATTGCATATCGTCTCCTCCCCATCTCCTCCATGTATCCACCCGCCAATCCGCGAAAGGGAGAACAACCATGTCAGAAAGATGGGCCCAAAATGCTTGGAAGCCATCGTGACGCAACGTATCCGACAACGAAGTGAAGGTTGGGGAGGCACGGGGAAAGACGAGATAGTCGTATTTGATGGCATATAGATGTAGATCCGGATTTAATGGGTCATAATATGTCGTGAGGAAGAGCTCTCGCATGCTCTTCTTCTGAAATCTAGCCAGGGAGTGAACATTATGTCGCAAGGAATTGGGAATGAACCAACCGATAAATCAAGAAAATGAATAGCGCCTGAAATAATATAATAAATGTCCACAGCCAGATCCGCTGCGACGGCGCCCGAGAATCCACCTCTCGCATCTGACATGACATTGGTGGGGGAAGCGTCGAAGAAAATCTGCTGGCGTACCTCGGAGTTACTCTTGCTGCGCCGCATACTGGCTCGTAATTGGGCGGTTCTATCATTCTCGTAAGTGTGTTTCAGATCGTCTCTGGCTGCTCTCGCGGCGCGCGAAGCATTGTCCAAATCTCTGAGATGATTTTCATCCAAGACAACAAAGTCACTCGATCTGTAAGAAAGTCGATCAGTTATCGTAACAAAGATGGAGAAACCGCATTACATGTCGAACTCTTCGAGCTTTTGCGCCAAATCAGCAACACCCTCGCGAACGACACGTAAGGCTTCAGTGTGATCCATCGGAACATCGTCGGGTACCTCAGCTTTAATAGTTTGTTCGACGGTTTCTACTTCACGTCCCATAGCATCGACAATCCGGACGGGATGTTGATGTTTATTGCGATTCTTGGGACTTTTGACGGGTTTGGACTCTGGTCGACCAAACGCGTCCAACACGCGAATGGTAGGGGATCTACGTGGACTCCTTGTGGGTGATCTTGAAGGCGACACAGGCGTACTCGGCAACTCTGGAGTGTGGACCCGATCTGCTTCGACGGCTGGGGCGGAACCAATCTCAGAGACCTCGCACGACTCTTCGGGATGTCCATTGGTGGACGAGAAGTCCTCCGTAGCAGACAACTCAAGTTCGGTATGTTGCGGGTCGAACCTAACCTTGAGTATGCTTTTACGTGGCGTCGGGGTAGCCATCCATCCGCCTGGTGGTCTTGGTGTCTGCGCCGGAAAAGATGAGGCTCGTGACAACGAAGCCCCGGGCGTCGCTAGCCCGCCCTCGTATTGAGAATCGCTCTCGTCATGGTCGGGAGGCGGCAAGGAAGCGGTTCTCGTGACAGGAGCCGGAGTAGACGCCCAAGCTCCAGGAGGCCGAGGCGTCTTTGTGAACGTATCGGATGCACCGTTGAAACGTAGTGGCGTCGCGACAGTTCGTTCCGTTTCGGTTTCTTCGTCGGAAGAGGAGGGCGGGCCGGGCAGATCTGGGAGTCCATGTGGCGGAGAAGGGGTCTGGAATTCCAGGCGCGAGCTGGAAAAAGACGGTCGCTTCGTTGGGGTTGACAGTAAGCCCAACATCGTCGTCGGAGTCGTCGGAGTCGGTTCAGGGTCCGTTGGCGCTACAATGATAGGCGGTGGAGACGGAGAGGGTGGAGAGGGCGGAGGCGAAGGAGGAGGGGCAACACTGAGGGCTTTTTGGAACACTTCCTCGTCGCTCTGGGCCACCGAGTGAGGGGAAGGAGGGCTCGGTGACCGTGGTTGCTCGACAGGGGGGGGTGGGAGTACGATATTTTCCACGGTGGGTGTCCTGGCTTCCGGGTGATGGTCCCCCTCATCTATTCGCGGTCAGAACGACTGCAGCAGCAAGATAAGCAACAATACCTGTGAAAAGATCATCGTCTTGACTTTCTTCAGCAGTCTCGGGTTCTGAAATTTCAGGAATCGGGGCGGGCTGCTGGAACGAAACTGGATCCGATAGTTGTGGAGTGGTCACTGATTCGCTATGCCCGTTCGATGTCTTCGTTGGCGACTTCCCCGTTGGCCTGGGAATATGGCTCGAAGCCCGACTTAGGGGTCTATGCCCGGGACTCGGAGACGGTGACGATGGCATCCTAGAATGCCCACGTTCGCGTTCAGGAGAACGGGGCTGCGGGCTAGGTTTAGGCACAGAGTGTGACGTGGATAGTGCAGGTCTGGTCTTGGAAAGTAACGGGGAACGAGGTTGCACGGGAGGTAGAGGGGAATGAGGTCGTGGTGGAGGTAATGGAGAATGAGGTCGGGCGGGATAGCTGACGGGACGGGGTCGTGTACTCGAACCCAGAAGAGTTTTTGGTCTCGTCTGTGGTGATGGCGTCACAGTGGGAGTTTTGGACGAGCCTGCAATGAGACGAGGCGATTCGGTCCGGAGAATCGGAGAGTCTCCCTTGGGTGTTCCGCGACTCTTGAGACTCTCTGCACGGACCCGATTCCCGGAGCGTAGAGTGGAGGGAGTAGACATTGAAGATGGCATGGGCGACTTTGGACGGGCATGATTACTGTGAGGGCCATGCGATGGATGCTCGTGCCATTTTGGGATTGGGGCGTTCCAATTGCGCTCACGTTCATGTTGAATTTCGTGCTGGATCTCCACCTCCTCCTCATCTGAACTATTGCGAGAGGTGCTGGCGCGCGAAGAAGGGCGGTGCGTGATCACAGGAGATAGAAGGGAGTGGGAAGACCCAGGACGCAGAGGCTGGCTGAGTTTGCGAGTACGTTCCACCGGCGCATGGACATCACTCAGTTTGCGAGTGCGTTCTGCGGGCGAATGGACACTCCGAGTTGAGGTCGAACGTGCTGCTTGGGGCCTGTTCCACGCATGTTCCCTTTCGGCGTTGCGTTCTTTTTCTTGTTCGAGCATCCGTTCTTTATCTGTTGGGATGCAATATGAATAGAGAGGTGCTGCAAGGAAAGATGGCGCCTACAGTCCGAATGCGAGCTGGCCGAAGTTCCTCTGGATGAAAGATTGCCTTCCACACTGCGGATGGAGTCACCGCTCTGTGTTCGCGCCCGTGAGTGTCCATTCGTAGCGGGCACTGGCGAGTGACCAGGACCATGAGAGTGTTGTCGCTCATGTCGAGGAGGTCCTTTGGGATGGTGTTTGTTCCACCCCGTTTCGAGTTCCTTCAGCTGTTCCGGCACGTCGTGCTGGACTATGAATAAAGAAAATGAGACGATTGAATAAATGACGTGCGGAACCTTACTATCGGTTCCAGAGTGGTTGTTCAATCGAGAAACTTTTAAAGGCACACATGAACGAAGAGCAGATGGGAAATTAAACCTAGTTACCAGGTCGTACGTCGTGGTGGACTTCCAGGCTATGGCTAGAGTCGCCGGTCTGTGTTCGCGTCTGAGAATGTCCGTTCGCGCCAGGCATTGGCGAGTGACCCCGAACATGGTCGGGACCGTGAGAGTGTTGTCTCTCATGATGAGGTTTGTTCCACCCGTCTTCGAGCTCCTTCAGATGCTCGGGCTCATCGTAGTGGCCTAAGAAGCAATCGAGATTAATTAGACTGAATGAGCAAGACAGGAAAGCTTACTGTCGTGTCCATGGAGGTGGCTCAACTGGGAAACTGGTCTCGAACTACTGCCATTGTAAGACGATCTGTGAGACTGAGAGGTGTTGTTATGGGCATGCGAGGAGCCTGGACGCGGTGTTGGTTTTCCTCGCGAAGACGGAAATGATACTACGCCTAGAGGTCAAATCGCATTCGAAAGCTGTATCCACCGAAACTCACCAGGGCGACTTCGACCTGAATCACCTTCATAACTGTCCAAATCCTTCATCATGTGCTGCATTTCAGAGTCGTGCTCCATGAGATCTGAGTCCAGCATTAGCGAGCCGATAACCACTTGCGCGTCGCGACTCACTGGTGTGAAATTTTGAGTCCGAAGCCATCTCCATGGAATGGGCAGGAGTGCTGGTTGCAACAGGTGGTGTCGCTCGTGAAGAGTTGAGATCTCGGAAGAAAGTGGCAGTATCTCCCGAGTTGTCTGCACTCGAATCTAGCACTTTGAGGTCAGAGCGGTGGCAAGTGTTTAGGCAAGACATACTGTCGTAAAGCGGCGCCGGAGCAGCCTCATTCTTGAGCGGGGTCTGCGAACTGTTGAGTCTTTCGCGTAGAATATCGAAAGTCGCGGCTTGTGAGCTTCGGAACGACGCCTCGGATCCTATAGTGTGGCGTTAGAGATAATTCGGAAGTTGACTGCAGATAAACGCACTGCTGGGCTTGTCCAGTTCCTCATCGCTGAGACTCTTTCGTTTCCCCTTGTTTTTCGCCTCTCTGGGAATGTCTTCTACCTCGCTCGTGCTATTTCGTCGAGGTCGTGCTGTCTTGACGGGTGTGTCTCCAGGCTCCCGCACTGCATGGGAGAAGACGTCTTTGAGACTCTTCCTGGCCTCGCTTGGCGGCGGACTGAATCGGGGAGGATCAAAGTCGGATTCCACCTCGGAGGGCGAGGCCGGCCGAGTTTGAGTTTTGTTGGGCTTGTCCGGCATGCGGTGCAACAGCGCGCGGAGTCGGGCAGCAGCCTCCGTAGGCGTTGGGGCATTAGAGTTTGGGTGGCCCTTGGGTGTAGGCTGGGGATCATCGTCTCTGCCAGCGGGGTCGTCGAGGTCGAGAGCACGGTCGCGGGGACGCGACGGACCAGGGGTTTGGTCGTCGGGGGAGTGAGGGCGGTCTGCCACCGCCGCCAGCGGCTGCCTGGAGAGTCTCAGACGGGGCGGAGGCGCATAAGACCCTTCAACTTCCATCGCCACCGAGTACAAGTGCCAAAGTCCGAAAATGGAAACTGCAATTGTTCCCAACAAAATGTATACATTCTACTAGAATACAAGTCCTCCCGCAAACTCCCTCACAAGAGGCTCCCAGCAGTCAGTGAGGTCCATGTGTTCGCCCTCGCACTCCCCAAAGACAACGCCGCCCCGTTCATCCAACTCCCGCAGCCCAATCCAGTCCTGTTGGTATAATGGCTGTCCATGCATGGGAACGAGAACGCGTGTATCCGCCAAGACGCGTTGTTGGTCTTCCGCAGGAGAGAGGCCATCGACAACCACTTCAGAGCCAAACCAGGCGCTCTCTTTGGGCACCACGGTCTTGTCCTCGGCAAATATCACGAGCACCAGTTTATTGAGCGATGCCAAGTTACGTCTATATGTTTCATTGCGCGACCCGAGGAGTTCATTGTTGATAGCTGGGAGGAATTTGTTTGAAGAATAGTACGTCTCCAGCCTGGCGGGGTCGCGGAAGTACTGAGCCTGAGTTGTGGTCAATTGCTGAGTGCGATTCTGACTCGGCTTGACCGGAGACAAACCTGCACGAGGTTCTCTTGTGCCCACCGGCCATACACACCGGAAATAACGGCACGCCGTGCAAGCTTGCACAGATAGTCGCGTGGGCCACACGTCGGTATGTCTGAAATCCCCATGTGTTGCGAGCCGAAAGTAATGAGATTATTCACAGGTGGTG
The DNA here is from genome assembly GCA_029282495.1 of Mycena albidolilacea. Taxonomy (NCBI): domain Eukaryota; kingdom Fungi; phylum Basidiomycota; class Agaricomycetes; order Agaricales; family Mycenaceae; genus Mycena; species Mycena albidolilacea. The sequence goes on along the minus strand of JARIHO010000014.1, from coordinate 116,290 downwards.
AGTTGTAGCGCTCTACGTATGCGCGCAGGAATTGGCCACCTAAGGAGGGTGAACGGAATGTCGTTGTTACAGTCCGAATAATAAACCTTGCGAAAAGCCAATAGCATCGAAACCATTTTCCAGTTCAGGAATAGCGGCCAACTGCTCCGAGACAAGTTGCACCTGCTCGTTCACGTTTCCGTACTGTACAGCCGGTCAAGGTGAGTCTGTCCAAGTCTGAAGCTCGACGCACGAAGCCGGCTCGCCGATCCTCGTCGAGATCCTCGTCTATGTAGATAGAATGAACGAATATCCCGGGATGCACAGTTTTGATCTCTTCTGCGAAGCGTAGCATGCCCGGGGCATTTGCAGAGTCGCCTGTGTCCACAGCTCGTTGGTGACGTACACCGGGTCCAATATTGCAGGAAACGGACCTAAGCCATGCCAGAGAACAAGAGGTCGTGGTCCTTGAGCCCACGCAAGACTGGACAGAGAAGTGACCAGCAAAATAATGGAGAAGGGCAAAGCCATGGGCGAGGTCAGAGTCAAGCTCGAAGAAGTTGATGTCAGCAGAATTTGTCAAGGCCTGGACATTCCAAGCGCGTTAGATTCAAATCATGGTTTACGCAGGTTTACGCCCTTTAAGTTAGCGCATCACTGCACTGCGCTACATACACCTAAGGAGACGGACGCAATCCGCGCGATAAGGAAAAAGGAGAAACAAAACCTCAAGCAATTGGGTTTACATATCAACGTGAATCGTTGTCATTAAAACCAGAATGAAGCCGCTATTACAACCCGAGACCATCCACGGTACATTATCTATAAAGTACGAGTACCTCAAACCAGCATACCACTGCAATTGAATGTAAGCAACTCAGCATCGACCGAAGGAAAAGCAGACGTACGCAATGCCTGCAGTTTGAAGAGTTGACAAGAATCCACATATCATGGCAGAAAGGGCCAGCTTGGCAATAATTTTACCGCGCGAGGGCGCCATGGCGCCGAGCACACCGATCTGGATTCCGACGGAACCGAGGTTGGCGAAGCCGCACAGGGAGTACGAGGCGATGGTGTATGCGCGGGGGGAAAGCGGGGCGCTCTTCATCAAAGCCTGGAGGTCGAGATAGGCCGCAAACTCGTTGGCAACGAGCTTGGTCGCCAGTAGTCTGGAGACGGGGAGGATCTCCGCGCGGGGCACACCCAGGAAGAACGTGACGGGATAGAAAACGTAGCCAAGGATCAGCTGCAGCGTCAGAGCGTGGATTCCGAAGCCGCGTCCGATCCAGGTGAGCAGACCATTAATAGTGGCGACCAGGGACAGCACAGTGAGCACGTTGGTACTGATTGAAGGTCAGTGAGGAACGCGCGCAGGAGGTAGAAAAGACTCACAGGATCTGTCCGGCAACAATGAGACCGAAGACGGCACCCTGGCTGAACGCATGGAGAGCGTTGGCCTGTCCAAAAATGAGTGCGGGAATATCAAAAAGAAGCGGTAAACGTACGGGGGCTCCCTTCTTGTCCTCGCCACGGTCAACGACAACTTGTCCACGAGTGACAGGCTCGTCTGTCTCGGGCAAACGCATCTTACTGATAGCGATCGAGGCAGGAATACTCATGACCGACGAAGTAACCAGATTCTGAGCAGGAACACCAAGACTGATGTAGGCCGAAAGCACGGAGCCCGCAATGGTGGAGAAACCAGAAGTCATAGTCAAGTGGATTTCGGACTCGGTCATGAGGTCGACGTAAGGCCGGACGAGACAAGCGGATTCTCCCTGACCGATCCAGGGAGAGGATGCGGCGACAACGGCCTCGGCTCCAGAAACGTTCAGGAGCTTGAAGAAGAGCCATGCAAAGTGCTTGATGATCCATTGCATTACACCCAGGTAGTACATCATCTGGTTCCAAGTCTCAATCGTTTTCTCCCGAAAAATAATATGCGCAACGTACCTGCACAACAGCGATGAAGAAGATGATCGTACCCAGGGTGTTGACGAAGAACCAATGCTTGCCGATGGTCTCTGCATCAAAGAAGAAACCCGCACCGGCGAGACCTTGCGCCAAAAAGTCGGAGGCGAGGGTGGCGATCCAGTTGAAGATGCTGAAGCCGGCGCCCGATTTGAGGACAAAGAGCGCAATAGCCTGCTGGATGAAGAGACCGACAATGACAGTGGGCCAAGGGATGGCTTTCCTGTTGCTGGACGCCAAAAAGAAGCCGGTTTGGAAGATGAGCAGACCGAGAACGGAGATGGCACGATCTCCATAAGTGGTGTTCTGAAATGTTCAATGTGACTGGCATATATTTTGTCACGGAAACTAACCTGTTCAAGCGGGAAGCCGAAGGCCGAACCAAAGACAATCCCAAGGAGGCACAACCAGCCAACACTGAGACGAACGGAGTAAGGGAGCTTGAGTGGCCATTTAGCAAATGGTACACTGCATTAACCGCTAAGGGCCGGACCTTGTACCATGGTTCCTGGACAAGCGGCATCCAAACTGCACCGACGGGCTTCGAAACCACGGAGGCGGGAATGAACCGGAAAAGAATCACCCTAGGTAGACAGATGCATGTGGGTAAGAAAGGACGGTGTGGGCGCGCAAAAAACCGTACAGGATGAAAAACCAGGCGAAGAGAGTCTGGACAATCCAACGGTGTCGTGTAGCCTTTAGGATAGTGGCGCTGATCCACCAGCCAAGGATGAGCAGAGCAAGGCCTCCCAAGATGAATGGGCGGAGCTGGGTGTTTGAACATTATTGCTTGAGATCGGGCACACGACCGGAATACCAACCTTGTGCGTCAGGTTCTGGCGCCGAGTGCGGGCTTCCTCGACTTCCTCAGAGTCCTTTGCGAGGATGGCCTCGTGGTCGACGGCGGGGTTGGTCTGTTTTTCGTGGAAAGACTCGGTTGAACGCGAGCCTTTGCGCTGGACGGGCTCATTTGAAATGGCCGGGGCGGGGGCGACATGGTCGGCCGTTGCGTCAACGGGGGCAGCCATCGGTCTCTAGAAGGTTGGGTCCGGAGAGTGGGGACCCAGGGGCGAAACACGGGCTTATATACTGTCGTTTGGACTCCATCGGGATCCACAAACGGCATGCGGTCGGTAGCATGTGGTACCGCGCCCTGTCGTACAGGCGATCAACTAAGTGTGATACTCACGATACGCCGATAACGGGGGCCATGCCGCCAAGTGTTTGAGATAAAACAATACAATTTCACTATCTTTGTTAGAGTGCACGGCAGAGGAACTCGTTCAGCTCCGCCAGGACTTCCTCGTTCGAATGAGGAATGACTTACCTGGTTTGCGGCCGCTGAACTCACATGATCGCCTACGGAATTGGATGCAAAATTCGCGTACAAAGTCACTCAATTTTTTGAGGCTACTCCCATTTATGTCCCCCCTCTTCCTTTACATTGGTTGACACTACCGCGGCGCAACGATTAGATTCTTCTCTTGCCACTTCCATTCTACTTTAGATAGACGTTCGAATGGCTCGTCAAGTAGGGTTGTTGGGGTCCAGGGCAAAGGCACGAAGGGCTCGTGCGTGCCGGGATAACTCTGGGAACAGCGTTCAGAGACCGGACCATGCTGTGTACAATATATCACTATCACTATCACTATCCTACACCTTCAGCGCTCGAATGGATTTTCCGCATGCAATCGCAACCCATTCGCCCGTCACAGTCGAGTGTCCATTATTCATCGTTAGGCCCTGGATTGGCGGCGACCACGCGAGGTTCGTGATTTGACTAGGAGCTGTGTATGCCATGACCGGTTCTGTTACGACGCGTTTTTTCACATCCGGCCGAGGTGAGTTCAGGCGCGAACCCGCGCTCCGGGGCGACGAAGCGCTCTGCGTATAATTCGCCAGATCCCATAAGAGAAGTTGGCAATCATCGCCTGTCATTATGTTACATTCACATTCACGCCAAAATTGGACAACGGACCAGCAGTCGCCAACAAAGGGTGTTCAGCAGAGCCCCAGCCGAGACCATTTATCGCTGCGTGGTGTCCTCGGAGTTCCATAACAGGGGAGCCTGGACTTCGCATGTCCAATATTTGAATGTCAGAGCCGTCCATATGGAACGTAGACATATAGTTCGAGTCGGAGGGATTGAACGCTATCCGCAGCAAGGGAGACGTCGGGGGCCGTGCGGTGGTGGAAGGGGGAGCGGATGGCGGCGGCAGATTCTTGGGTGCTGGGGTTTCGTACAGGATGGTCGAGTGTTCCAGACTGCGCAGGTCGAACGCTCGCAGACTTCCGTCTGCACCAACGGACACGAAGATGTCTGTCGATCCGGGTAACCAAGCGACATCGTACACTTCCCGGTCATGGGCAATGAGCTGGGTGATGGCGGACGAGGTGTCGATATTCCACACAGTACACGTCGTATCGATGGAGGAAGTTACGATTAAACTGGGAGCCTTCTCGTTCCACGAGAAGTTTGTTAAGGGAGCACCCGTCGACTGGCTTTGAACTTTGGATTGCTGGCGATGGAGATGAGGGTACCGAACAGATTGAATGAAACGAACGCACCCCGGATAGAGCAGTCTTTAGTGTCAAATTATGGGACCCCGCACTAGACTGTCGACCAACATAAGCAGACGATGATGGAGGCGCATCGCTACTGTACTCCCACACCCGCAGCGCGTCCCCAGTAGTCGCAAGCAGCTCTGTTGACGGCGATTTCTGGGACCACTGATGCGAAGCGGCGGATGCGGGCTGCCATTGCAAGCTGGTCGCGGGATAGCCGTGGTGGGCTTCACAGAGCGTTACAAAATCGGGATAATCGGTATAGTCGTCCTCCACAAGAACGCGCTCGTCCTGAAGGCCGGCGATGGCGATACGGTTCTGGTAGTTCTCAGTAAAGGATGCGATGCCGAGGCGAAAGGCGGATCGCGGTCGCAGCTGTTGTCCCGGGGCTGGAGTCTTGCACCAGTCGAGACTCTGGACAGGCCCTTCAAGTTCGGCGGTGAATGATTACAATTGTTCAATAATGAAGCGTCCAATTCTCACAAGGAGCTTCGTATTGAAGAAGAGATGTGGTCATCGTGGTCAACGTCAAAGTGCAGTATTTGGCTACAATCGCATCAATTCGGATTCCGGTTATAGTAATTCCTGTTCCGCACTTCACTACACTCCCTTCGACCTCCTCAAAGTTATACAGCTCTTTGAGTTTGGTATTTAGCTCACGTCCCCTGAACACTAAATTAGAAAGAGTTCGGTCACAAGAGAAGGCAGACGATGAACCTCGCGTTGCTGGCGCTGCTCTTGCGAGGAGTTGAGGGCTTTTCCGTGATCTGATTTTTCGGAAGAGATGGAATGTCGCTCGTAGGAACGATACTGAAATCGAGACAGAACCCGCGCTTTGTGGGTTCGGCAGAATGATGGGTAACAGAGGGCATAGATGCGACAAGATCCGGCGGGGTCTTCTTACTTCCTTTCCAGCGTGGATGGTGCTCAGAGCCCGAAAGACAACGTGAAGGCACGGGGGATCCTTTGAAGAAAATTGAATCGAGGTTAAATTCAAACAATTTGCGAGGAGAAAGAGAGTCAAGTTGAACTTAGTCTCTCGTAGCCAGACGCGACAAATAATTTGAATCTCGTACCTCATGTCGAACCAACGAACACAGGACTTTAGCAGTGAGCGTTTAAACTGCGACTCCAAGGAAATGCGTATGAGCATGCGCCTGGATGCACGTAGGTCCTTCGTTCGCCATCGTCGCGCCGCTCATCCCCAACGACGGAATTAACTCTTCTGCCACATTGTCTTGGGTACATAGCACTGCCAGACAATCTTGCGGTTCATTTGCATGCGCGACTGATTCGACTCTTTCATTCACACCTGCTCGGCGAGCGCGCAGAAGCTAAGCTAAGTTAAATTCCCACGGTTGATTGTTGACAGTCAAAGTAGTCACGTTTCAGAGCATATATTTACAGTCAAGTTACAGTGCCGTGAGACAGGCAGCAAGATTTATGTACACGATGAGGCACTGTCGCGGCGCACGAGGGAGGGAGGTGGAGAGGCCGGAGAGAGTGGCGTATGTTTTGTTGGCAGCCGTTGGAGGGATACGCGCCGATAATAATAGCCGCGGACTGGGAGCTGAGGGTGTCGCCAAAGAAATGGGGATAAGGTAGGTACCGAAAATATGGAATAATGAAGAGGATCAAGCAGAGCGAGGCGAGCAGGGAGGGAATGTGGGGAGGGGACAGGGTTGATTGATGGCCAGTTATCAAGAGTTTGAGCCATTGTCGACCATAGAAATCGCGCCGCACTGTTCGCAGAAGCTCCACATTGTGCGCTGGCCGTTCAATCCCGACGCGCACGCGACCTTCAATTTTGGTATCTGAGAGCAGCCCGAGCTAACGCAACGGCAAAAAAGCACGATTAGCACGACGCGTAAAATAAAGCAACTGACGGGAAAATATCGAAAACAAGACCTACCCGTGATGAGTGAACCCGTTCGAGGGCTGAAGCAGGCCAACAGAGGGGGACGGAGGTTGTTGGGACATATAGTGAGCAAAGCTGTGAGAGTTTGGGTCGACGTTGCCGTCGGGGCCGAAGAAAGGAAGAGGATACAGGTCAAAAGCCGGATACGCGGCTGGAGATGTTGTCAGACGGAAGTTATACGATGAAAGACGCGAAAAACGCGTACGCGATGAGGAGTCCGAAGTCGAAGACGCGTTTGAAGGGAAGCGAGTGAGGTGGTAAGAAAGAGGTTCAGCTTCAGACATGCAAGAGTCCTCGTCCGACTGGTAATTGGGCCAGGGGATGAGTTTCAACTGTTTCGCGTTCTAAAGCAGGATCAAATCAACAATTGCCTAAAATGGGTTCCTGGTGAATGCATACACTCGGGCAGGACGCGTCGTCTGAATCCTCGGCAAACTTTCTTTTCATAGCCATAGCAAAGGAATTGAAGATTGGGTACTTGGGTGAAGGCCGGAGGGACAAAGGTGAATTGACAGACGGGGTGAGACGAAGGTGGAAGTAAGAGAAGAGGAGGTTGTTTTGACACGGCAAACAAACTGTTGTTGATTTATACGTTCTGATGGCGTTAGCTAAGCATTCTGTTGAGAAAATTCCGGTCGCCAGCGCATAGTGTCGGCTTTTCCGGTGGCGGTTTCATGATGGCCTTTAATTTGAATACTCATCCTGGAAGCGATGTTTCATTCTGACTTGACGGCGACAAAAAAAAAACTGTCGGCACCTGATGAGGTTGGTCTTTGATTGATTATTTCACAGTCTGGTCAGGGAGCGAGACGCATGCCGTGCACATTCGGCAGAGCTCTAGACGCTGCTTGGGAACCGAGTAAGCGCCGAGTTGGTTGAGCCGACATTATCGCGCGTAGCGCGTAGGCAGATCAATACGGCACGGAGGATGCCGAAATATTAATGCGGCAGCGTCCACAACACGCGCAAACGTTGCGGCTTGTCGAGCGCGATGGACCACGTTAACGATCTCTTGCCCGCGTTTCTGGATCCATTGCTAGAATATCTGTCTGAAAACCTCCCCGCCCCAGTCTACTCGTTCCTCATCACCCTTGCTTCCCATGCACTTGCCCTTTGCACCGCCTTTTATGCGCTGTTCCTTTCGCTCTTGTCCACACATCCGCTGCAATGGGACGCGCAGACAGTCCTGCCACCGCTCATCGCCCTCCTCACCTCGTACCTCGCCCTCCTCAGCCTCTATCGTACCACCAGCTGGATGTTCCGCACCAGCCTGTGGTTCATGAAGTGGGGCACGCTCCTTGGTGGGATTGTTGCAGGCACGAGTTGGCTCTTATTCCAGCAGGATGGGAACGGCTTGGCTGGGCGCGGGATCGTTGCAGGGCTGGGCGGTATCGTACTCAACATGCTCAATGGCGATGGGCGGAATGCGGCGGGTGGGCCTCGGACGAGGTCGCGCTCCCGGAATTCGGCCAAGAAGGCCGCGGGCACGCGGATGAAGAAGCCCAAGCCCTGGGATTCATTTGAGCAGCATCGGGAATGGCAGTATCAGGAGAACGGGGGAGCGGAGGGCGGGCAGGACGTGCTCGCAAATCTCATGGACCAGGCCAGTAAAGCTGTCACGGGCAGCGGGTGGTGGGAGGTAGCCAAGAGTGTTTTCGCGGGACAGGATGCTTCGGAGGAATCGGAATCTGCGCGCGCCCAGGGACGGAAAGGAAATTCCAAAACGCGATGATTTTGGGAATAGGAGAAATATACATGTATTGGTAGCGAGAATCCTCTATGTATTACGAGGCTTTTTGGACGGCGGGTTGCTCATTCATACGATAACTGCGATGCAATTGTTCAGCGAGCTTGATATGCAAATACGAGTCACGTACTTGGTTATGCGGGCCAATTGTGTCACCCCAGAAAGACCAACGAAGAAGTTAACCTTTGCGGTGGATCAGGCTTCGGTCTGGAAACTGCCGGGATACATACCGCTGCCAGACTGTAGTTGACGGGGGTGATGACCAGCGAGTATCGTACCCAGATAAAACCCGTCGCGGTAAGTGCTACAAGACAGCTCAGAATTGACGACTCGGGAGCTGTGCGCATATACGCGCACCAAGGTTCTGAGAAAGACTGAGTTTATCGGCGGGACGGGCCAGGTCCTTGAGACCGGCGCCCACAAGACACCATTTCATCAGCGGTGCCCAAAAGAACACGGTTTTGGGGCCTGGATAAAAAAAATATTGGGGATCGAGTCGAGTATTCTGGAGCACCAATTACCCGCCGGATGGTTCATGAAGCCAGTCATTTTGGCGGCGAAACCAGAAGTAGCTGCTCCAGACATGCTGAATCAGAGTCAAGGGGAGAATAATCGAGTGGATAGGACAACGTGACTTGCGGCCGCTAATTCAGGATCAAAGCCAGTCGCGCCGCATCCCGTTTCAAAATTTAAAAGCTACTAAACCGCACATAGCCATAGTCTCGCTAGATCTCAAAGGGAGCTCTCCGTGCTATCGATGGGTTCTCGCAGTCTAAGTAAACTTGGCTTTGGCGCACTGAAACACAATGCACTCCAAATTTGGCGCATAACCTCTTGGTCCCCAATCGATTCTTGGCTCTCTCCAATCGATCCTGCGCTCTCCTGAGATCCGCCAAGGATCGAATGACGCAACTCAATAGCTGCGGCGGCTTAAAACCCCTTGCACCGTAACGGAACAAGCCAACCAATCTCTTTTCCTACCAACATGAGCAACGAATGGACACCTGGAACGCAGTACCACCCGGGCGATGTCGTCTTCTATCAAGGTCTCGCCGCGCCAGGTCGTCTCGTGTAAATTGCTGACCGTTGCCCCAGCGGACGGGCATTATTACAAGAATATCCAAGGTCACGTCGCGCAGGTACGTCTTGCCGCAACCAATGTACAAACCAATGACACGGGATAGAATGACTGGCCGCCATCCAATACTGCTGCCCTGTGGGGAAGAGTCCCTGACCATGAACGGCCACAACACCATGAACGTCCACAACAGAGGCCCTACGATTCCGAAAAGCACGACTATATTCCTCCGACTCAGGGCGGGCTTCCCTCGGGCGAAGGCGTCAATGTCCACCACGAGGAGCGCAAGAAAAACTGGTACGATTTGGACGACCACCGCAAGAAGGAACTCGAGGTACGGCAGGTGGCCATCGAACCTCACATTCCATTCACACGTTTCCAGATCGGTGGTGGGCTTCTCGGCGGTGCGGCTTTGCTTGCCGCTGGGTATGCGGCATACAAGAGCCACGAGAAGGGCGAAGAAGAGGTTCGTGGGTTGCTTCGAATCAAAATGCCAGCAGCTGAAGGTGACGTTTGCAGAAGAAGGCACAAACGTGGGGTCTTCAGAACTGGGTCCACGCCGCCGAGGCCCGCACCCAGGATTATCGCAACGGTGCCCGTAACTCTCCCGCGACTTGGATCCTCAACCACGGCAAGAATATCCCTGAGAATGAAGCGATTGTGGTCGGCCGGGAGAAAGACTGGACTCTGTACATCTGTAGGGCCTTCTACGATGGTGGCATTCGTACGTTGGGTCTTCTTCGTGCCTCGATGTTGACTGACGGTCCCGATAGAACTTGGCAAGGCTTCCCCGGCTTTCCAGAAAGGCGCTGTGATTGGGCAAGCTCGTCTTCTACACTGTACATGTATTTAACTGATGCCTCGTTCTCAGGTACAAGGGCGAGGAGGTTCAAGTACGTAGATCCGATCTCCCGATTAGACTACTGAGTTCATCTTCGTTCGCAGCTGCCTACCTATGAAATTCTGGTCGGCGATATGAACGGGCTCAGATGGGTCAATACCCATGGTCGCTTGAATGTAGCCAGCCTCGAGTACCAGCCTGTGGAAGGCGGCGAAGAGAATGATGGAACCCCGCTGTACATTGCCAAGGCCCATCACAGAAGCGCTGACCACCCAGGTAAAGCGAGCCCGAAGCTGGATGGTGCGTATATCCCGTACGATGGCGGTGAGGAGTGCGTCAAGGTGAGATTTTTGGCTCACTCTGTAGATGATTTTTGACGGCGAGTTCAGTCGTATAGCGTGCTCTGCTACAACCAGCGTCAATGAAGTGAACAATTGTACAAGTAACTACAGAATGGCAGAATGATATTTTCTTGTCCGCGAAGCCGCCGGGTTGTCGAATGGGATAAGATGGAGTAAGGGCGGGTATGAAAGTGGATTAGTGGATATTCCGCGGTCGACGTTAAGCGGCTATCTGTGTACCCGGCTGATCGCGTTGAGTGATGAGATCTTTCTTCACACGGAATATACCAAATACTTAAGATAAGCGGAGCTCTGTGATCTGCTAGTTCTGCTGCTTCCTTTCTCCAGGCATGGTCCACGCCTTTGATCTCCTCAATGCTCACGTCCGTCGCGCGTTCTTGTCGCGCTCTCCGCTTACTGTCTGTAGATCGCGGACTCGTTTGTTGGCCGGTGGTTCCGTCTTGAAGGTAGCGGACACTCCAAAGAACGAATCGGCTCGAGGTACTTAAACGACTCCACGTTGTGTGTCCATCCTCCTCATTCCCCCTAAGGTTCACCACCGAAATCCGCGCGGGGCTGACAACATGGGTAAGTGGATGCGCGTTACGGCTAAATTGGCGGGTCTAATACGCTCAACAGGCGGTCAGTTCGCAGTCTATCTGTTGTAACAACACCTCTGACAATGCCCCCAGGCCATGGCCTATATCATCTCGGTCAATGCTTCGATCTTGTCCCAGACCGGAGGCACCTGCGTATGCCCCACCCCCGACTTCTGCCCCCCGGGTTCGAATGCCGACTACGGTATGTTGTCTTTCATATCTTGCGGGGTATATCTAACCCGTCGTCAGATTCATGTGTTGCCGATGTACAACGCGATTTAATCACTAGTACGGCCGCCATTAATACAGCGTTTAATTCGTTCCTCATTGGTACATAGGTACTGCCGCCGTTTCAGCACTTGCTTCATTCCTAATGGGCCTTTTGGCCAACCTTCCCGTCGGTATGGCCCCTGGTCTCGGTCTCAATGCTTATGTGGGTCCTCTATCATCCCAGGGCCACGACTGAACGCTGAAAAAAAACCATAAACAGTTTGCCTTTTCCATCGTCGGCTTCCACGGTTCGGGCATCATCTCATATCGTGAGGCGTTGAGCGCCGTCTTTCTTGAAGGGTCCGTGATTTATCTCATCGAGCTTTGCCGCTATAGCTGCTCACTTCAACTTCGCAGGTGGATTTTCTTCATTCTTTCATTACTCGGTCTCCGGCAATGGCTGGTGCGAATCATGCCTCAGTCGCTCGTCCTCGCAGTGGGCGCTGGCATTGGTCTCTTTATTGCGTAAGTGTGTTCGGGATTTTCTAGGTAACTGTACTGAGATGTATCACACAGATTTATCGGCCTCTGTAAGTCTAACGCCTTCTTTGACACCTCGTTTCTCTTAATAGCAAACGCCTAACTAGCATCGGGCGGCCTCGGTGTCATCGGCGGTGATACCGTAAATTTCGTTGGTCTTGGCGGTTGTCTCCCTGAAGACATGCTCGAGAACCTCCCAAATTATTGTGGTCACGGTGTACTTCGAAGCCCCACCATGTGGCTTGGAATCTTCCTTGGAGGGTACGTGTTGGCATACTTTCCCAGCAACACAAATTTATATGCCTACACAGGATACTAACCGTTCTTCTAATGCTCTACCGTGTTCGAGGCGCTATTTTAATTGGCATCTTCCTCACCTCCATCGTTTCGTGGCCGCGCCCTACGGCAGTCACCTATTTCCCCCATACCCCGGCCGGCGATGCTCTTTTCGACTATTTCAAGCAAGTCGTTACGTTCCATCGCATCCAGAAAGTCGGAAATGCCATCGATGTAAGTCTCATCAGCTTCCGTTGGTTCCTACTGTTAACGGTCTCGAACTCTAGTACCATTACGGGCAAGTGCAGCCATTTGAATGATTTGCACTAATTTAACTCACGGCATGTACAGCAACGGGAAGGTCTGGTATGCTCTGGTCACCTTCCTCTATGTTGATATTCTCGGTACGTTCGTCCCTGTCCCTGTCCTGTCGATGATTATCTTCAGTTCTGACATTCCTAAAGATACCACTGGTACGCTATACTCGATGGCGAAATTCGCCGGTTTGCGGGATCCCGTTACTTTGGATTTCGAAAACTCCACCATCGCTTACTGCGTTGATGCATTCAGCATCAGTATGGGCGCGTTAATGGGCACGAGTCCCGTAACCGCTTTCATCGAGAGTGCGACTGGTATCTCTGGTGCGTATTTCAGCGCCATTCATCCACTATGTGAACTAATGCATGTGGTGCAGAGGGTGGAAAAACAGGAATCACTGCCATGGTCACTGGGCTCTGCTTCTTCGTTTCCGTATTCTTTGCTCCCATCTTTGCTTCGATTCCTTCCTGGGCAACAGGAGGAGCGCTCATTATCGTGGGATCTCTGATGATTCGCAAGTTCGTCAGATTTTCTGTTTCCTTTTAGAAAAAACTGACTGTCGACTGTCAGTGTCCGTGACATCAACTGGGACTATATTGGAGACGCCGTCCCCGCGTTCTTAACTCTAATCATTATTCCTCTTTCCTACAAGTGCGCGTTCTGCGGGAATTTTCCATCACTCGGTTGCTGATCATCTCCTGCAGTATCGCGTACGGCGTTATTGCGGGCATTCTCTCTTACCTCCTGTTGAATGGTGTGCCGTGGATCATTACGCGCCTCACTGGCGGGCGTATCGTCCCTCCCAACATTGAGATGTCGGAGGAATGGGTCATTCCGCCCGGCGGCATGATTCCGTTGTGGATGTGCGCTCTCAATTTTCTTTTCATTTGAGACTCAGACTGATCCCGACGCCAGCCGAAAAATCACGGGGACCGTCCCGGAGCCGGAAGAAAACCTTGGCGGTGTTCCACTCGAGGTGCGCGGAGGAGGCCCATCTCATTCCAACGAGGATGGCCGCTCCGAGAAGACCGACGACCAAAGCATGATAGAAACACCAGCCACCAAGGGCACGCATTATGCGCGGTGATCTTGCTTGCGCATCGACTCCTTCCAAAAAGCGTTAACGCGTTCGTTCCTGTTTATCGTCCTTTTCGTCGTTCGCTGTCCATACTAGATTGCTGTTTATTGTTGTAAAATATTGTGTTTGCACCACCCGCTTGCTTGCTTATTATCTTCACACCTGTCCTATCGTTCTGTCTTTACTCGGTACTACATACATTTCAAGTTGTTTGTATTTTCGAATGTATACCCTGGATGTGGATATATAGGAACCCTATTTGCAGTCCTGTTTTCGAGAAAGGAAACAGTTAGCAAATAACCATAGCCGAGAGAAGGCGGAAGGAAGCAAGGTAGGAAGGACGATGCACATTATGGTTTTGGTCGCATTTGGTGTTTCACACCCGCGCAACGCAGACTTCGAAAGCAATGAGGTTGATACAAAATGTACAGTACGACACATATTAATTTACAGTAGCATATTCGAGTTCAAGCCAGTGGATACAAAGTACAATGCAAGTCGTTGCAAATCGTACAGATTAGATCGTGTTTTCGAAGCAATTCTTCAGTATCTGTATACACGAGGATAATCGCTGCTCTTCGATCGTTTACTCTTCTTGCTGCGGTGGTGCTTTCGGTGACCCGAGCCACTAATGATGATTGTAGTAGGGCGCGTCTGCATCTGGGGGGCCATGCGCGGCATCATGTATTGCCCCTGCACGCCCTGCGCATACTGGACTTGGGGATATTGCACCTGCGTGTACGGAATCGACATCGATGTGCTTCGTTGGCGGCCCATGGGAACGGCCATGGGCGCCGCGGTGTAGGACGGGTTCATGGCCATGGGCATTCCGGGTGCGCTGCCGTACGAAGAACCATATGTAGAACCCTGGATCTGCATCGGCACTCCGTAGGGGGCACCGTACGCGCCCTGCGCACCGCCGTATCCGACGTTGGGCACGCTGCCGGGAATGGGCATTGGGGCGACGTTGGACATGGTCCCGGGCATCTGCTGGTACCCCATCATCGGCGAGTGACGCGGCGAGTGACGGGAGGAGTTGGAGTGTGTGCGATGCCGAGAGTGCGAGCGGTGTCTGGGGAAGTGGGATGATATGGCGCGAAGATCCGACGCGTAAGGGTCGTCATCCTCGTACGAACCCGAGAACGAGCCGCGGTGGCGGGAGCGGGAACGCGAACGGTGATAATCGCCTTCTTCTCTCTCTCGACTCTGGAGGGAAATCAACAACGGATACCACGGTGGCAGAGAAAGACTAACATGGTAGAAAATTATCGACGCGGTGGCTGCGGCTGACTCTGAAGCCACTGTACGAGCGTATTGGTCCATGGGACGAGCAGAAAATTGGAGTAGACGCGAAGCCTCGGCGACCGCGAGGCCGATAAGGCCCTCCCTTTGCCTCTCAATGTCACCACTTAGTGGCTCCGACATGGAGCTGTTGTGGATCCAAGTGCGATAAGCTTCATACGCGGCAGCATGGCCTATTTCTTCGGGCTGCATTTGGCCCAGCTCGCCCTAAATTATTTGCTTTGAGCTTCGAGAGGAAAATTACGGTGGAGGAAGACCAACCAGGCCGCCATACGCTCGCCTGTGCCAATGTTTGGCTTCATGCGTTCCTACACCTTGTTCCGTGGCGGACCCCGAGTATGAGCGCACACGGTTGAAGGCATGGTCGAAGAGTGATCTGTCGGGATCGCGTTGAAAATCAGAACCGGCGGAATTGCTGCTGGGGCGCATGTTCATGAGGGAAAGGTTGCTCACGGATCTGGGTTGATGGCATGGGCGTTATAAAAGTCATGTCCGCCCCCTTGGAGGCAGGTGAGAAAGAGACGGGGGCTAAGGCTGATATCACCTACAATTGGGCTGAGGCTGAAATTGAGGCGCCGGTGGCTGCCCAAACTGGAGCTATGGAACCAGAGGTTGGCCTAGATGCGGGAGGCAAAGATAAACGGTACCTGATTTGTGCCCCAGGCCGGGTTCTGCTGATAGTGGTTGTAGTTCATGCTGTAGAATTATTTGGTAAGTGGTGGCGGGGAGAAAAAGACGGGGGGTCTGATGGAGTTTAAGAAGAGCCCGGCAAGCGCTGAGACATATCCAAAAGCAGAGCTCATAGCACGAGGATTACACGACCTGTCCATGTGACGTCAGTGTGGCACGGAACAGCAAGGATATCCGACAATAATATCATATCCTCCACTCGTCCTCATTGCCAAAAACACCAACTTGCTGCAAAGCAGCTGTCCGGCGTGCAAAGCAGAGTATATAGCAAATAATGGCGGCCAAGGGCGCAAATTGGACCCAAGTACTGCTGTGAGGTCAGTGTTTCGTCGACTGGAGTATCAAAAGATTGGCACACCATCAATATGGACGGAAATGGACGCGCTGTTTGCGTGCCAAACAGTCGTGACCGCTCTCGATGACCGGTAAGGGATTGTCGTCGTTTCTTTCGTTCTAGCTCACTCTGGCACAGACTACTCGGTCTTTGCAAGCCCGGACTTTGACCCAAACGAATACGCAAATGCCATTCTTGCAGGAGAGCAGTATCCTCCTGCCGCGGAACTAAACCCAAAGACTCCCGCTAAATCCACCTTTGAGCCCTCTCCAAAGGAGGACATCTCGGTCGCAATATCAAAGCTAAACTTTGGCGTAGAGGATGTCTCCAAGCAGATCAAGTCCGTGGTCAGTGGCGCGTCGCCGCATATTACATCGTCCAAACCGCATTCTAGGTCAACGGTCACCACGAGGAGCTCTTGGCACAGGCAGCAAGCGCAAATGCACTGGCTGGGTCCCTTACTCTCGTGCGGACTGGTCTTGCGGACTTGGACTCCTCCCTAGACAAGTAAGGCACTCCGTTCGTCTCCAAGATTTGTGACAAACTGTCTACAGACTGTGTTCCAAAGTTCGCGTCCCGTATCAGTCCTTGCAAACAAACGTGTCTCGTCTGCAAAAGCTACAGCAGGCGTCTGATGTTCTCCGTAGAACCTCACGATTCGTCGTTCTTGCGCGACGATTGCAAAACCAAATGTCCGAAATGGATCTCAACAGCACTGAAAACCCGGATGCTGTACCTCGAAAACTCGAGAGCCAGGTCAATCTCCTCGGGGTCCTCGAGGACGAAAAGGAACGGACCATAGCCAACGCGGCGCTTAGTGTCGCTGAACTGGGCAGGTCGTTTCGCCTTGTGTGTGATGTCTTGCTGATATCATTCAGTGGCGTTACTGGATGGACCCGTGCCAGCGGCGTCCTCCGCTGAAGATTCCACGCTCAAAAACGGGCATACAGGCTTGGAGAGCACAGAAGAGTCGGCCACCAGGATCTCTCTGCGCTCCATCGACGCCGTCGCCGCCCATGTCCCGTTCATCGAAGATGCCCGTACCAAGGTAACTACCGAGATGGAAACCATGGTTCTAACTGGACTTACCACGCTGGTCAGTCCCAGTCTCCTGCTGCTAATTGCCACTGATCCTTGTACTGTCCAGAATCAATCATTACTGGCATCATCCCTTCAAACGGCGTTTAATCTGAGGGTCTTGCCCGAACTAGTCCAAAGTCTTCTCTCCGATCTGTCTTTAGCTGTGGAGAGTCGGATCCGGAGCGCTTTTGACCTCTCGAAAATATCCAGAGATGCATCGTCCAAAGGTACAACCTCGGCGCCCTTCTGCGCCACAGAGATTTTTAAATTAGAGTCCCACAGAGCCAGCGCCAAATTCTCCTTCCTCACCGACATCGTACAAGTCACGCGTGAGAACAGAGCCTACAAGCTTTACAGCTCCACAATGGACGGCGGCGCTGTGGAATCGTCTAGAGAACATGGTAGAAGAGATGGCGGATTGTTGTGTCAAGGTTTGTCTATCTTTTCTCCGAGGCGCAGTCCACGATGGCGACGGTACAGCACCGCAGTCATCCCTTATTGTCTATGCCTCGTGTTGACTCTTCAATTGAAATCTGTGATAGGTGTATACGCTCGAAAAGGTCCTAAAGATGAAAAGGGACACAATTTCTCAAGTGGTATTTCTCGATGAGGCTATGAAGGTTCGGTCAATTTACCAAGGCCGAGAGCCATTGATATCATTTTGTTCAGCTTCTAGAAAACAAGCCGAGCGTAACATTTTGGACCTCCCTTGGGAAATCTTTGGAGAAGCACACCCGCGATTCAGCAAGAGGTGCGCCACTTCTTTAACATTACCTCTTCTGGACATGAACGTTTTATTGTAGGCTCCACGTTTCTACAGCAAACTCTCAGCACCGGCTATCCTCGCCTGCTCCGCCTCTTCCATCGGTTTTTCTCCAAAATCGCTGTGCATACAGACACTGTCTACGCCCAGACATATCAAAGGTGCCTGTCGGTTACACCCGAATAGTTCCCAAGCTGACCGGTCAGCCTGCAGTCCAGAAACCGTCCTGGTTTTGCGCGCCCTGTCCAATTTCGAGTCTCTGTACGTCTCACGGTCGTCGAATAAACTGAATGAGGTCGTTGCGCAAGCGTTCTCTGGCGGCGCACGCAGTCCGCCCGGGATGAACGAGGGTGTAAATATTGCACGGACAGTAGCGAACGAGCTGGATTCAGCGCGATTCGACCCCTTGTTGATTAGGGCGGTCGCCAAAAATGTGGGCGCTAGCCTAGAAATGCTGCTGTCGCGGGCAGATGGTCTGGTAAGCATTCACCGTTGCGGCCTTGCAGCATTTTAACGACAGACACCAGACCAGCAGAGACCGGCCGGCGGTAACACTTATGGGACCCTCGGCTACTCCTCAGCAGGTTTCCAACGGTTCAATAGCATCGTGCTTGTATCACTGCTGGTCCCGCCTTGACAAATTAGGGGATGAACATGCAGAGAGTGTGGTTGCTATCATCAAGCCAAATATTGAGGCAGGCCATGTTTTTTTAGTGCTCGTTCCTTGTTGACTTGCTTTTCGCAGAATATCCACCAAGCATATCAGCGTCTGGTCGATCCTATCCTTGTCGCTATTCGACGAGAGCTCGGCGCGATCATAGCGAAATTGCATCGCATTGATTTCAGCAAACCTGCTGACCCGATGGCTGGCATGAGCGGAGCAAGCTTCTACATGAAGGACCTGGTGGACAAGCTGTCCTTTATCAAAGTTGAAATATTGAGCAAATACAGCGTCGGCGACGCTGGTCGAGAATGGTTGGTCAAATGACTCTTTCCCTTCGTGTGCTCATGGGGGTTTATGTAGGATCAACTCAATCGTCAAGTTCGTCATCAGGACGTTCGTTCTACACGTATCCATTGCCAAACCGCTCGGTGAGAGTGGGAAGCTGCAGCTGACGAGCGACATGACTGAGCTCGAGTTTGCGTTGAGCGCTTTCATGGTGGAAAGCGGGCCGAGCAAACGTGGTGGCAGCCTTGAAAGCGTCGGAGACGATTATCGGATACTTCGAGCTATGCGGTACGGTGTTGTGCTAATCCAGTGTGTGCCTTCTGACGGACGTTTGCAGACCGTTGTTATTCCTCGACAATGTGGAACTCACTTCACCGAAGCACACCGCGGGATTGCCTCCATTGATCGTTCTCCACCACATCTTGGTCCGCTCACCTGTCCCTTTGCCGCATAGTTTGCACGGATGGCAGGAGGCAGAGTATGTTCGCTGGGTCGACGAGCATTCGGAGGAAGAAGCATGGACCCTCATCGAGGGCGGACTCTCACACTGGGAAAAGATAGAGGAGAGTGAGGGCGAGAAGGGTTCTGGAGTTGCATACGTAGAGTTAGCGCGAACGGTATTGTCAAATGCACAAGCGAGAGTGTAGGTGTCATAATGGCAGTGACTCAAAATTCTAAAGTGTGACTCGACTCTTCAACGTTCACCATGCTTGCCATCCGCGCGCGCGGGGCTGCAAGGCCCATATTCTCGCGTTTCCTCACTTCTACGACGCGCCTGAGGGCCGAGGATGATCCTCCACGGCCTCCTCAGCCTCCCAAACCCATAGATGACTCAACGTCAGCGCTCGATTACAAGCAGACTCACCGTACGAGGCCACCCCCGCTCCCCACCATGGACCTCCCCCGGTCCCGCTCTGCAGAGGAGGCCGTCACCAACATCCTCTACAATACCCCGCCCCCGAGTCTGCAGCCTTTCAAAAAGTCCGCCCCTTTAACGTATTTACTTGTAACGAATGCTCAGTTTCCCTTAGGCATGTCCTCAATTGCCTCGTTCAAAACGAGCCGGGTGTACTCTCCCGCGTCTCTGGAATCCTTGCAGGCAGGGGGTTCAACATCGACTCCTTGGTGGTATGCAAGACCGAAATTCGGGACTTGAGTCGCATGTGTATTGTCCTCAGCGGCCAAGACGGTGTCGTGGAGCAAGCTCGCAGACAGCTCGAGGATCTTGTAAGCAGCTTGAATTACCTGTTGTTCAAGTTACCTCTGAACGTCAGGCCTAATAGGTCCCTGTGTGGGTGGTTCTCGACTATACAAACACGCGCACAATTTCGCGGGAACTGCTTCTCGTCAAGGTGTCTATTCTGGGGCCAGAATACATCGAGGAGCAGCTGCAAGGCGGTCCTTCCCTTGAACCGCGCACGTACCCTGTCCCTTCCAAGCTTGAGCGCGAGGCGGCCTTGGTTCACAACGTCGAACACAGCGGCGACCCAACTAACGCTGCCCCGATCCCGACGCTGACGCCTTCGGAAGCACTCCGTCTGAAGCACCAGCACCTTCATTCCATCAACGTCCTCGCGTCGCAGTTTGGCGCGAAGATTGTGGACGTAAGCGAACACAGCGTCATTGTCGAGTTGACGGCCAAGACGGCCAGAGTGGAGGCTTTCTTGAACTTGATCAAGCCTTTTGGTATACTGGAAGCTGCGCGTACAGGTATTTGTTCCTCGACTAGCTAGCTGCACACCCACTAACTGTTATACCAGGTCTTATGGCGATGCCGAGAACACCTATCGCACCGTCTCCGGATGACGACGTGTCCGACGCTACTGAAAGCGTCGCCGTCGACGCGCAGTTGCTTCCCCCCGGCTGATTCGGTCATGCTTCTAAAAAGTACCTTCATCCCAAAAAAACCTACGGCCGTTTACACACAGCTATTAAATGTAATATAACAGTCAGTCCCCAAACCCAGAATAAATACACTGCAGGAGGTTCCAATCGTGAATAAACCATATAAGTTAACTGCGGGTCATGTCCGAGAGTCGTCCGTTGTGAGGGCATCGTTTATTTTCTCCACCCAAGCAGAAGCGGAGAATGGGTATAAAACCCCGTATATGAATGTTTTGGGCTGCGACTGCGGGTCATGAGTCAATGCAATGCAAAGGGGAGGAGAAACCTACGCTCGTCACCGAGAACTCGCGGTCAGTCCGAAGCTGTACATCAGTCACAGTCGCCCGGGTATCCTTCGCCTTGTCCTTGCCTTTCCCTGGTGGTTGCAGAACGAGTTCCGACTTGATCGACATGTCTTGTTTAAGACAGAACAAGCGCTGGTTGGTCAGAACCAAGTGCCGTCGTTTCGGTTTGACAGTGGGTCCAGCTATCGGGAGGAGAATTCTACTTGCGCGCCGCCGGGGACTTTTGCGAGCTTCCACGGGTGAATCGAAGAGGACTCGTTCGCCATTCAAGAGTTTTAAGGCGGTTGTGCTAGGGTGGGCGTTAGCAATGGCACAGGGAGCCTAGGTCAGAGTGAGACCCACAAATTAGGATGGTCCGGCTCGTTGCTATTGTTACGCAACGGTGTTGGCGCTCTATCTCGCCCGCGTTCCGTTTCCTGGCGGATAGCGTCTCGGCGGGCAGGTCCATCGGGGGAGGAGCGGCCAGACGAACGGATCTCGAGACGTTCCATGGAATCGCGAAGTCTGTCCGCAGTATTTCCAGAGGAACTCGGGTGCGACGAGGAGGAAGACGAAACCGAGCCATTCCTAACATTATCCTGCACCGATGGAAATTCTGCTGGTTTTGTTTCATTTCGCGGGCCAACGTCCGTGGTGAGCGGCGGTCTTCCATTCAGCCGACGAGAACCTTCTGCATCTGATGCCCATTCGAGCCCGTCGCTGTCATCGTCGTCATCGTTGTTGACAAGCTGGTCCCATGCAGCGCCTACGTCTTCCCAGTTTCGATCTTGGCCCTGTGCAAGTGGGTGTGCTTTCCTGACAAGACCAGCCTCGATTGGAGGAGCAGGATCGGTCCACAGCGACGCCCAGGTAATGGAAGCAAAGAACGGATGTGCTTTCAAGGCATTCGGATCGTTTGTGCTTCCTTGAGGGCCTGCACCTAACCGTTTCAGAGGGTCGTGGACCTTGAAAAATGAAACGTTAGCGCCCGCGTGAAACATGGCACAGCTGTAAGCTGTACTAACCAGTAATTTATCCACCAAATCACCGGCATGTTCATCGAACCCGTCGGGGAATTCGTACTCCACTCTCTTGACCTTCTGCCATGTGAGGTAGTCCGAACGGTCATTGAAAGCAAAACGTCCTGAAATCATTTGGTATATAACGCAGCCAAAAGCCCAGTAATCAGAGCTACACCAAAAGTTAGCTACCAGAGTCGTAACGTAGCGACATGACGCCGACCTTTTGGTAGTCTCCTTCAGCTCCAACAGCTCCGGAGCCTGATATTGGGCAGTGCCGACGAATGTTGTTGCGCGTTGAGCTGCTGTTGATGAATATCACAGTCTAGGGGGCTAACAGCCGTCCTCACCGCCGTTCTCCAGCACCTTTCCAGTTCCAAAGTCGGTGATCTTTATCCGAAAAGCGTCGTCTAACAGGAGATTTTCGGGCTTCAGGTCACTGTACGCGTTTAGTAAAGCCAGCTTGTCGTACTAGGTTCCTACCGATGGATAACGTCTTTGGAATGCATATATTCCATGGCATCGGCTATTTGTGCCGCGTAATATTGCGTACATCTTGTGGACAGAGATCCCAGCCGAGACACTACAGACTGTATCTCTCCGTTTATTGCGAGATCGATGACGAAATCTGAAGAGGGTTGGAAGCTGCGTGAGGAAGGATTAACCAGAACATACAAAGGCTCCATTCGTCCTGGAACGCGTGGTACAGCGAGACGATGCCGGGATGGCCATGTAGTCGTATGAGAGCCTTGCGTTCAGCAGCGGCCGTTTCAACTTTCTGCGCACGAATCAAGTGGCTTTTCGTGATGATCTTGACTGCATACTGCTTTCCATCTGTGCGCGAGGTTGCCAGCTTCACCTTGCGGTAACAACACGTCAGTACGAAGACGCCATGCATAGTTAACCGGCGCATTCACAGTGGAGTAGGAGCCCTCGCCGAGGGTGCGGCCAAATTGGAAGTCTTGGAGCGAGGGTTTAGCGGGCGGTTTCGAAACTGGTGGTTTGGCGGCGGGTTTGCCGTTTGACGCAGGCGGAGATGGAGGTGACTCGTCGTATCCTAGTTCGCGGGATAGATAGGACGGGGGAGGGCGCGATGCGCCACGCGTCGTGGTGGGGGATTGCGGGCTGCGAGAGCGCGGTGCAGAAAAGGTGCGAATGGGGCGAGGCCGGGGAGGGGTTAATTCCTGTTCCGAGTCGTCCGTGCTGCTGTTTGAAATAACGGACGCATTTCTACTGAGATCAGCTAAGCTCGGTTTTGAAGGAACAGTAGGTTCAGCTTTGAGCATCCAGTAAGATATCGAACCGCGATCCAAAGTTAGTAGCCGATCCCGTGATCTAAGCACAGCCATCCACCGCGACTCATTGACTCATTGTCCTCCCGACATCTCCATTGTTCGCCCAACACGGAACCAGGCCATCGCCACGTGTATCCATTGTAACATAATTACACCAATACAGAATACAGGAATCCAATAAATTACTTGTGGTTTAAAATTTATTGAGATGCGGGGAGGTAGTACAGCTATGAAGAATGAACGCAAGATGACCATAGATCGAGAAATAATTCAGCACGACGAGCGCAACGGTAGCGATTTTGGAAAGCTGGAGGAGAAGCGAGGAGAGTGCAGGTTTGGGAATGCGGGGAAGTGGGACAACGGAGGAGAGCAAGAAAGCGAGTAGTGGGGTTCTATATGTGCAAAGCAATGTGAAAGAAGAATAGCAAGGAGAATGCAGGACGAGACAGGATGCAAAGTCGTTAGGTCGTGATTAAATTATGCGTGAACACCGCCCCACATCGTCCGCGGCGGGCTTTGGTCGACTGGCGACTCGGCAGAAGGAGGAGGTACCCACTTTGCACCGACACGTCGTGTGGAAGAAAAGGCCGCGCCAGAGGGCGGTACATACGGCGTCCGGGTTGGCGTTGTTTCTGGTGAGCGCTGCTCCACAACAGGTACAGGCTGAGACGAGGACGCGTCTGAAGCATGACCATCGAAATTGAGGAAGTCCTCGGCGTTGTAATTGCCGCTGAAATCATTCGACGTCGACGTGTTCACCGGAGGGAAAAGCGACGCTAAGTCGCTCGAGAACTCGGCGGAGGGGGTCATGTACGGTTGTGAACCGTAGTAGGGGTAGTCGCCCAGATTCAAATTATGAATAGAGTCGTCGAAGCCGGAAAAGTCCATCTGTCCCAATGAGACCTCCAATTCGCCCGTGGGGTGGTCCAACAGACTTTGGGGGTCGAAATTGGAGAGCTGGAATATGGAAGGATCTCCGGTGGCAGAGAGGATGGCGCTGATATCGTTGAATTCGGATTCGTGCCCGGTCCATGAGTTCATCTGCGGGTTGGGCAGATCGAAGGATAAGAACTCCTGCTGCAGAGACAGTCAGCTCAAGAACATGGCGCGTTCGTTGTGAGCTTACCTGCGGGAGGGATTCCCCTTGACTGCCAAAACCGCCCGTCCAATTGCCGCTCGTGTTAATGGGGGATGGCCGTTGAGAATCCTGTGGCTCAGGCTTCCACGACTGGGACGCATCCGGTTCGGGGGACTGCGAACTTGTAAACGACGCAAATGCTGACGGGGGGAGGGCAGGGGATTCGTAGACACTGGAGGGAGTCTGCGGATAAGAGGACGCGTGAGCAGCTGGCGAGGCGGAGGATTCCTCGACGCGACTTTGCGCCGGGTCGGAGACGGCGCTGACAGTGGGGGAGGGAGCGGCTGATAGAGGTGGGGTAGGGCCATGAAGGCCATATCGTTGCTCAGCCTGGTAGTAGGGTGCGAGGGGATCGACCATGAGGGCAGGGTTCGACGCGTAGTGACGCGATGGCTGGGGTGCGACGACAGGCGCAGGGGGAGGATTGGCGCGACCACGTCGCTGCGCCTCCTTTCTCCGCTCCTTTTCCTGTTTTTTGACGTCGCGCAGGCGCTCCTTTTCCTCCTTTTTTACGGGTTGGAAGCGGTAATCGGGGTACATGGCCGCGTGCTCTGCTTTTTTTATGTCGGCGCGTCGCTCGTATTCTGCGCGTATGTGGGGGAGCTCCGCCTTCCACATGGCGGAAATCTCCTTTGACACGTCGGCCTGGGCTTTTCGCCCGATTACCTTGGACTTTTCTGCGCGATACAATATCCACGCATTTGGGGGCCGTGGGGGCTGGACGCCTTTGGGTGGTGTGCGCACGGGGCCTGGCATGGGTCGAACAAAGGGGAAGAGGGGATGGGGGTGGGGGAGGAGGAGAGGGGATGGGGTGGGATTTATGGGATGGACGGTGGCAGTCAGAGGCCGGAGGGATGAGCCGGAGGTTGTTGACTTTAGTTGTGGGCGGCTGTGTGTCCCAGTATAAGTCACGGCTGACAAAGAATTCGAGCAAACTTGTGGACACCTCGCGCTCTGCGTCTCCCTCGTCGATTTATACCCAGAATTCCGGTGGTCAGAGCCTTGTGCTGTCCCTGCAGAGCTCCAAGCAGACACGTCAGACTCACAGGTCCAAGCGCGCGCCTATCGCCGTTTCCCATGTCCAAGCTTAGAGTCTTCCATCGCCGATGCTGTAGCCAATAGCCAATCCCGCCGATCGTCTCTGTCGAGCTCGTCGTGCTCTTCGTCATACTCATGTTGTGGAGACCGTCGACGTATCACGTGGCTCAGCGCCCTTGCCTTGTATTACTTTTTCGCTCATACTCAAGACCCAACATTATTCAACGACTCGACACCACCAGTATCTGCATTCATTTCGACCAACGACAAAAACAAAAACCAAGAGTACTGGTACAAGCTGTTACTGTTACAACAAGCATGATAAGGCGATACAATCAGCGTTGACTTTAGTAAGAACCTGAGAATCGGTGAGTAAAGGACAGTACGCGCCGAGCCGCGAACAAAATTCACCGAGCGCCTCAGTAACCACCACCGTAACCTCCGCCGCCGCCCTGCTGGCCGCCGTAGCCCCCGCCGCCCTGTCCGCCGTAGCCCCCGCCGCCCTGCCCGCCGTAACCCCCTCCGCTTCCACCGCCACGATAGCCTCCTCCTCCTCCTCCTCCTCCACCGAATCCTGCGACGAGCGCGTTAGGTTTGTGCATTCAACAACGTCAGCGCAACTCACCTCCGCCGCCCCCTCCTCCCGTCCTCGCATTGGCAAGGTTGACCTTGAGACGTCTACCATCGAGATCCTGTTCATTGAGACCTAGACGAAGATCTAGTTAACAACGACGTCGACGACTACAGACTTGAGCTTACCGTTGATCGCAGCTTCTGCCTCTTCGCCCGAGTTGAAGGTCACGAATCCAAAGCCGCGAGAGCGGCCAGCTGGGGCGCAGGTAATCAGATCATGGCCTCAGACACGAATCGATTCGAGTCTCACTTTCGCGATCTTTCATCACAATAGACTGGGGGAGGACAGTGAGTTCATCGCGGTGAGTTTCATTGAGGCTGCAAACTCACATCAACGACCTGCCCAAATTCGGAAAACGCCTGAACTTCAGTCAGCAGCAAGATCGATTAAATCGGGGCAGTAGAAGGCTTGCGCGACAGCCATTGGAGCCATCCGATGGTATTTTGGCCGTGTGCAAGCTGTTGATGGGCTAATGTTTACTAACCTGGCGCAATGACTCGTCGTCGGTGTTCCAACTCAAATTCCTAGATGAAGGGGTCCTCAGGAGGGTCAAGCGGGATGCAGAGCAGGACGAACCCGACGTAACACTTCGACATCCTAATTCGAAAAAAAAAGGGAGATGTGGAGGAAAAGAGGGTTGTGATTATCCCCCATCAAAACGACGACCCTTTTATACGTTTGGGCCTGTGCGGCGCTTATTGTGCAAAGACCATCGAAATTCCTTATACAGCCTTACAACGGCCTTACAGCCTTACAACGACCTTGCAGGCTTCTCTTGCGTACGCACAACATTTTTTGGGGAGATATAGCACTTTTCTTTCGTCCACACAAGATTGTTTGGGGGAGAATAACATTGTCACGCAGTAATACATTTGAACACCCATCATGGAACGAAGCACAAGTACTAGTACAAGCCGGTTTGATTTGAGTTGCCAACAGGACCGAGAAACGAAGCTGAACGACGCGCAGTGAAGGACAGTAGTGTGGATGCTGGTGGGCGACAATGGAAACGAAAATGAGGGGAGGGAGTCATGAATTCAGAGGAAGGGATTGAGTTGTGGCGGAAATCAATAACCGCCACCGTAGCCACCTATCCGGACGTTGGATGTTAGCCATTTCGCTCTTCAGTGTCACAGTCGACTGACCCTGGCCACCACCTTGTCCTTGGCCGTATCCTCCGCCCTGGTTGTATCCCCCGCCGCCCCCCTGGTAACTAGGGGAGAGTCAGCACTGAAACAGCACAGATGTTCCTCGCACGAGCTTACCCTCCGCCGCCGCCTTGGTAACTGGGACAAAAAATAATAATCAGAACCGAAAGAGAGTACTGTGAGCTCGAAGACTCACCCTCCTCCGCCGCCGTATCCGCCTCCTCCGCCACCGTATCCTGCGACAAGCGCGTTAGTTTTTTACACTCAAGGACGTCGCATTCAACGACGTCGGCACAACTCACCTCCCCCGCTATATCCACCTCCACCTCCAGAGTAGCCTGCAACACGACGTTCCCCATGAGTTGTTGAAGACGGAAAACATATACGCAAGAGACAGTACCTCCGCCGCCTCCGCCGCCGCCACCACGGGCATTGGCAAGGTTCACCTTGATACGTCTGCCATCGAGGTCCTGCTCGTTGAGACCATTGATGGCCGCATCAGCCTCTTGGGCGGTGCCGTAGGTAACGAATCCGAAGCCGCGAGAACGCCCGGCTGACATGGGCTAAGCAGAAACCACAGAACGTTTGAATGGTCTTACTATCGCGATCCCTCATGACGATGGACTGCGATTGGGATCAGTTTTATTTGGGTATCCGGCGATAAGATAACACAATAACACACATCAAGCACTTGACCGAAGTCGGAAAATGCCTACAATTATGATTAAGAAGACAGAACACGCAGAACAGACGGTGCAGTACGTTGCGCAGAGTGTCATCAGTCGTATTCCAGCTCAAATTTCTTTAGACAGAGTCAGTCACGCCGGTACGAACAATGAGCAGCCCAATGAGGGGCCGCGGCTGATAAGCAAGACGAACCCAACATAGACCTTGGCCGACATAGTACAAATATGGGATCCTTTTACACGAGACCAGAAACCAGAACGAAACCGAGACCGAGAGACCTCGAACGATGGTGTGTGTGGTTGGAAGAGAACTGAAGAGGAATCACGGGACATACAATCGGTTTATATAGCCACATTTTCAAACTCCGCTTCCGACATGTCACCGGCCGGCTATCAGTTACCGAATCGAGTCTATTGATTAGCAAAAATGAATCCACATAAAAGTAGCTACGAGTAGCAGTATGCAAGTGTACGTCGATGAGTCGTGATGTAATGCATGGGGTCGTAAAATTCGTGAGGAAAGGAGAGAAGAGCGATCAGCCGCTGCTTTTCCTCTTGTCTTTCTTGTCCTTCTTCTTTAGTTTCTTGTCAGAGACGCTCGCAGTCGGGCTGTCGATGGAATCCCTGCCGCTTCCCTCGCCGCGGACGCTGCCATCGTCACCGGACCTGTCCCGTTTGAGACCAGGAATTATGTTCGTGATGGAGGAGGTCGACCCCGAACCCGAACCCGAACGCCGTGTTGTAAGCGAAATCTTGCGCGCTAACCGCTGGAAGTTCTGGGACGATATCCGTTTCCGCTTAGGTTCAGCGTCAGGGTCCGGGGACGTCGTGGGAGACGTTAATGCAGGGTCGAATGTAACTCCGGGGGCCGCACCGGACTCCGCGACAGAAGCATCGTCAGCAACGGGGAACACCAAGGGCTGAGCGGCCAACGGAGACGTTGGAAGGGAGGGAGAGGATTCAGAAGCCGGGAATGCGACGGGAGCAACCGTAGGTTCAGAAGCCGGGAATGCCACGGGAGCAGCGGCGGGCTCAGGAACGGGGAACGCAATGGGAGCAGCGTTTTCGGGATCCGGCACTGCTGGCGGGGGCTCAAACGGGTCGTCTTCTGTCTGGGGTGCTTCCGCGGGCGTTACATCGACGTCCGGTTGGGGGAACTCGACGGCGACATCGTCCAATATGGCTTCCACATTTGTCAAACCATCCTCGTCCACAACGGCTTCAGCTTCAGCCACTTCCGTCGTAAAATCTGGCTCAGCCAAGTATCCCGTAACCTCGGGCTCGGGTACATCGAGCGCTTTACCAGCTAATGGTTCATCGCCTGAGGTGGTGATTTGATTCGCCCACATAGAAGCGAAGACACCATCTAAAGCCAACAGCTCTGCGTGACTTCCTTGCTCGACGATTTGACCGTCCTTGAGCACCAGAATGCTACACAAATGATTCAGTGATCCTCCAAGATAACGAGCTGGCGAAGTAACGAACACGTCGGCGGAAGCAATTGTCTAAGAAACAATCAAAACATGGCCAGCGAATCATGGAGTTTCTAGCTTACTGAGAGACGATGAGCAATGGATAGCGATGACCGGCCCTGCTGAAGGTTCTGCAACGCTTTCTGGATGTCTTTCTCGGTTGAAGTGTCAAGAGCACTGACAGATGGTCGTGAGTGCAATGCAAACTGGATTTGAGGTCGATTACCTCGTCGCCTCATCCAGGAGCAGAATGGGAGGATTTTTCAGCAGAGTACTGGAAGTTTGCGTCAGCGTTGTGAACCCCGTCAAGCAGACGCCCGTACCGAGCTATCGCAACGCGCTGCTTCTCTCCACCACTGCAGGGTATGTGGTCAACTTGCGAATGCCATAGTCTGATTGAAGTTTGACGAACCTCAAGCGAACACCCCTTTCTCCAACCTGTGCGGATATCGTCAAACACTGCACTATAATATTCAAATTCAACCAACCTTGGTGTTGTAGCCTGCACAGAGACGCGTTGTTAGTCATGGTCTCGGCCTACAAGAAACAAGTTACCGTCCGGGAATGTTACAATCCGCTCGTGCATTTGGGCGGACTTGGCAGCCTCCTCGATCTCTTCGGGGGACGCACCAAACTTGCCATACCTAGTGGGCTAGGTTTGAAAATACACATGCACAAATGAAAGAAAACGCACCCAATGTTGTAAGCGATGCTGGTGTTGAACAAGACGGAATCCTGGGGAACAACACCAATGGCCGAACGAAGAGACTTTTGCGTGACATCCCTGTCATGGGGTATTGGGCAAGGTAATTGCGAGTTGGGAATAGCTTACCGGATATCCTGTCCGTCGATCAAAATCCGTCCTCCACCCTCCGGAAGATCGTAGAATCTGTAGAGCAGCCGCAGAATCGTCGATTTGCCGGCCCCTGACTCGCCGACGAGTGCAACAGAGGAGCCCTTGGGGACTTTGAAGGAGACACCATGGAGTGCCGTGGTGCGCTTGTCGTAAGAAAAGCTGACATTGTCTGCAGGCAGAGTTCAGAGAAGATAAACGTAGGACCAGCTTCACAGACCGAACTCGATTTCCCCGTCTTCGACCACGAGCGTTGTGGCGTTGTCTCGGTCATTGACTTCTGTGGGCTCGTTGAGTAACTGTAACAACTTCTCGGTGTCCACTAGGGATTGGTTGATCGTTCGGTACATGAAACCAAGCTGATTCAGAGGTCCGTACAGCTTGACGAAGAAAATATGAGCTGCAGTACGGTATATGGGCCGCCGACATACCTGAGCGAGATAGGTGATAAAGATGACAAAATCGCTGGGGTCAGATGTGCCCTTGGTGACACGGAACGCAACAATCATCGAACCGATGAGGAGCCCAGTGCTTTAGATCAGGTGAGTTATCAACATTTGCGGTTAGAAAAATCTAATTACGTGATGATAAAGTTTTGAACGAGATTCAACAAGTTCAGAGAAACTGGATACGAGGGTGAGAGACACGATCAGGGAGTTTGGGTCGTACTGACATATAACTTTATACTCCAACTTCTGATATTCAGCAACGGCTTCTCTATACCGTTCGCCTTCATGGGCTTCACCGCCGAAATACTTGACGGTTTCATAGTTGAGCAGAACATCGGAATGGATACCACGGGTGAGCTGGTTTGTGATTAGTAGAGCCCAATGGAAACAGAGGGAGTACTCACCACATCACGCTCATTCATCTGCCTGCGTATCTTAGTACGCCATCGTGTTATAATGATGCTGGCGGCGACTAGTACCGTGTCAGAGCTTGTTGAACAAAGAAAGGGGGCAGCTGACCGTATGCAAACATGACGATGAAGACAACCAATGCCAGGGTCCATTCGAATTTGAAGCAGAAGACCACCAGGGCAACTGCAATATCGATGAAGGTAGGAGCGATGGTGAACAGCAAGTGCTTTCGGAAGGTCAGTCTCAGCAGGACCAGTAGACCGAAGGATCCTTACCTCTAACGTATGATTTATCGCAGCGCCACGGTCAAGAACGCGGAGAAGGGCTCCGGTGTTTCTATGAGTGTGGAAATTGAAAGACAGTTGGAGCAAATGGTCAAATGCAAGCGCAGACATTTCTGAAACAGTGCAGTCGTTTAGAAGGACTCGAACAAAAGATTCAGAAGAATTACCGCGATCGGAATACTGCATTATGGGAGTCCAGAGACACTGCACATCTTTTAGCACAAGAAAACGTATAAAATTGTCGATCGCATACGTCACGGAGTGCCGCCAATCCCCCACTGCCTTGCAAAAATCGCAGTCCGACATAAAGGAACAGGACAGGCCATAGTGACCGAGTGGATTTTCCTTCAAAGATAAGAATGATCTCTCCAAGGGCAAACGGCATGCCGGCGTTCACCACACGGCCGACAAGAATAAGAATAATACATAAAAACTATATGGGTCAGTCTAGCTTGGATTGGAACAGGACATGAAGGAGTGGCAACTTACGACTAGCAACTGTAGAAATCGACTCTTGGAAGGCCAGAGATACGGAGCCAACCGAGACACTCGTCGCCAGATCTCGCTCCAGGACGGGTCCAGGTTGATTTCCGCCTTCTCGGTTGACTGTGCCTCGGGACGGAGAGGGCTGGCTACCCTGGTGGCCGGATTTGACTCTGCCAACCCAGTACGCGGTGGTCTGAAAGTTCCATATTTGCTCGCATCCGGTGGCAAAGCCGACAGCGGCGAAAGACCAGTGGACGGCGGTGGGATGAGGAAGGAGGCCTCTGTGGCAGTGGCTTCCTCGCTTTCATCATCATGAGATACCGCCTTGTAGACAATTGTCGGCGATGCTAGTGCTGCGACTAGAACTGAACCCGTAAGGACCCGGAACGCCGGGAATATAATGGTGATCGACACATGCGTTAGCGGTAAACGTGCTGGGCGGAAGTAAGCAATGTTATCAAGCCAAATGAAAAGTACTCTCACATCCGCCTTTGAATCGGATCGTCTTTGCAATTAGAACCACAAGCACAAGATCTATTGCGGACGCCAGGGCTACAGCCCACTTGATATGCCTCTTGGACCAGACTTGGACACCGCGGATGTCTTGGTAGGCACCGAGGGCGGCCATGCCTGCAAAGGCAACGAGACCGAGGACGGCATTGAACTCGATGCCGGTGTTCTGTGGCCAAGTTTTATCGATAACAGCATAGACAACGAATATTAGTCCATCGACTAAGAAGGTAAGGGCCGAAAGAGTTAAAAGGAATAATATGAGAGCACGGCGCGGGATAGCAGTCGGGATAACAACACGTGTTATGGCGGAGGGAGAAGAGGGAGGCTGGGGAGTGGCGGAGAACAGAGCCAAGGTGGAGAGGCCAACCAGAGCCGGGGAAAGGACCCGCAAGACGAAGAGGGCTAGCGACGAGGCTGCCATGGTCTTGGTGGTGGCTGATAACAAAGCTCCAGTGGCCCTTGAAAAATTCGGTTACTTTTTTAATTCACGTGCTCCATTCGTTTTGTCAGAGGGAAAGAAGCGAGGACATTGGACAAGTTACATCTACTGCTCGTTTGCCCGTCAACGACCCCTTATCTTTGTCCCCGAGCTCTTCCCCAAGGCATAAGTACCGAATGATCAATAGGAGCCTAGCTGATTGGCTGCGAAGATCCTTAATTTACTTACGCTCAGCTTCTTGCCAATCACTCAAGACTGGCGGAACAACTATGCTCTCGAACAGGCTGATGTACGGAAAAATTGCTGTCAATGTATTCGAATTCGTTGAACGGTGAGTGCAAATTGTGCAATTCCAAACACATCCGACGGAAAAGTCGATCCTGCCGGCAAAGATTGTGGGTATGTAACAAAGACGCGTATGTACATAGGCGACGGGGAGCCGGAGCGGTTTTCAGGCGACCCTGAGTTAAATCCTCGGATGATGCGTTGATAGCAGACCACCAGTTTCGTGCCTCGAAATATGGAGTTCGCCAAGGTTGGCTTCGTTAAAGACGCTGGACATACATATTTCATGGGAACCTGAAAAAAAATGAAGCAACGAATGCAACTTACTTACCAGTCATCGCGTGTCGTGCAGCCCCTCCGATAGCTCCTCAACTTTGGTGCGGATAGCCTCGACGCCCTCTCCCGTTCGCTCGACCTCTCCGCGATTGTACAACCTGATCGCCGCCCGTGCTTGTTGGACAAACTCGTAAGACTGCTCAACTGCCGCATCAGGTTTCGAAGACTGCGCGGGCTGCGTGGGCACAAGAGAGGCGACGTCCAAGCCCGATACACGGAGCAGCGCAAGGTCCCGTAGCGTGGCGCTGAGTGCAAGAGGTTTCCCGTCCTTGGACATGGTGGTCAAGTTCAAGTCCCGTTTTGGAAGCAAGCTAAAAATACATTTGTACAAAATCTTCTACATATATACAAAACGAGTGAAATTACCAATGCGCTAGCCTTCTGTATACGCAAAAAGATTCAACGCGTCGTCTGATGATGGGATAGTATCATCCGAGGGGTACATTTTGGTGTGTGGGGATAGCAATACTGTACGATGGCCGGAATGGGCGTGCAGTTTAGTCCGACTGGAAAGAGCATTAGATATAAGGGATGTGAAAGATAGCTCAAACGCGGAAGCATAGTCATGGTGGTCTTCATCCGCCATGACCTCGTTTTTAATGTCTGCCAGTGGGCAGGGCTTCGCAACATCGCAGCCATGCCGCCCGGACGAACTCTGTTGGAGCTCGTGGCGATGCTTGGCTTTTTTCGCGGGAGGCAGATCGCGCTGGACCCAGCACCCCATCCATTCTTCCCATTCCCACCCCGACTCAGGAGCCTGAAAACATCGGCGTTCGGCATCGTCGACCAAAACGATCAGCTCCTCTCGATAGAGATTGATTTCACTGCGTAAAGCACAAGCACCCAAAAGGTCCGAGGATATTTCGGTGAATCGAAGTGCGCATGCCCACAGGGATGCCTCAAGGAGCAGCAGATTGTTGGCGCGCAAACATCCAGCATAAACCTGAAAAATAGCCCTGCTGTCTTCAAGTTTGACTGGCGGCATCTGGTTGACGCCAAAGCTCTTCTCGACGAGGAGGTTGTACATCGGTACGGTGGGCGATATATCCTTCAATAGGCGGTGAAGGGATGGAGCAGCGCTCGGCGTGGCGGTGGGGAGGCAGTGAGTTGCCCAACAAACGACAGTAGCGGCGAGGGGTTCAGAAGTATTTCGATGAATCCCGGATAGGCGGCATTGGTCAATGAATTCGAGGGTCGAGTCCTGAGAAGGAGGAAGCGAAGAGGAATAGTTTAGCCATTTGTTCAGCTGGTCCGCGAGCGAGGATGCTTTTGTACCAGACGTTCGGCATTTGTGCAGGGGACTTTCCTCTGTCCGGACATCGGCGAGGGATCTCAATATGTGGCTGGCCATATTCAAAAGTGATTCAAAGTCTTGGGTGTGCAGCTCGCGCCCAAGCCTGGCGACAGCTTTGCAAGTCCAGACCAGTTCTGAGCGCGGGGCTTCGGCGAGGATCGGCGTTAGGATTCGGCTGAAAGCACTCGTCGGGAGATTGGCTTCTCTCCATTTCCGACAGAGATCTATTAGATAGGTGGAATGCGCTGGGTGGCATAAACGCGGTGTTGGATGCTGCTCTGAAGCAGAAACTGCTGCGCGCAAGAGCCAATGAAGAAGGACACACGACTCGTGATATAGATCGTGCTGCAAGGAGACATCGAGGAGAATGCTCAAGAGCGTGAGGTGGTGGGGGAAACGCAATATGATGTCGAGCGAATGTGCCAACAACGCCGATCTGCAAAACAATTAACCACGGTGTTGCCGGAGGCAAATGAACGAGTCATACCTTCGGTATTGCACTGGGATAATTTCGTAAATGTTTTCCATCTCGGTGAGTTCCAGATCCGAGTCTTCCTCTGCATCGTTGGGCAAATCTTCCTCGCCTTCCATATTTTCGCCAACAATTATCGAGCAAAGGTCTGCGAGACGTGGGACCGTTCGCTTGAGCGCCTCAGCGGGCCTGGTTTTTACAACAATCTCCCTGAAGCAGTCTCGGACTGCGTAAAGAACAGCTCGCAGACTGGCCGCAGAACGATGTTCGACGTGATAGGACCGAAGAGTATCGGGAGGTGGCAGAATGTCGAGAGGATGAGATTCTACTGGGCGGGATTTAGAGCCGTAAGTCGAGGCTGTTGCACTCGACGTCGGATGCATGGTAGCCAGAGCAATGCACTTGGTGCGCAGCGGCCTAAGAAGCCGACTAATTCGCGTTGTAGAAAATTCAACCGACCCGCTAGGTCGTGGCACCATTTCAGCTGAGAATGCTTTTGTCGTTACTATCGTGAAGGTCGTTACTGAGCGGAGAGTTGAGGCTCAGAGAAAGCGTTAAGCAAGGTGGTGAACGGAAAGACCGCGGTCATGTGATCGACGCGACCTCGCTTGGACCGAGACCAACACCCACGACTTCTTCGGACGATACAAAGCATTGAAAGTACGTGAGCCGTCATCTTACAGGCCAAAATTTATGCACCTTCGACTTCTATTTTGGCCCTCCCCCGCCGTCACCCCGCGCCCCCTTCTTGCTTGTCAAATCTTCTGGTATGCATAGAACTGCATAGAACTTCTCAGGGCCTATTTTACCGTTGGGCCTCTGATTGCCTCTTGAACACTTCATGTTTACAGTGTTTACAGATTGTATCCACCTCTGCTTAATACAAGACACGGAACATCTCGACCAAGGGCTTCAAAGTTCAAACCCTTACCATCTACATCTGACTCAGCAAATTATGCTCTTCAAGTGTGTTGTTGAAAAGATACCAATTGGTTACATCCGTCATATGTTCCATTTAAATTCTGTTTCTATCCTTCTAAAGTTTCGTTAGTGGCTGCGGTGTTCATGTCTCGCTGTCGCTCGCATCGTTGCTATCACTCTCATCATGCCCCCAAACCGCGAACGCTCGGTGGCCATTCTGCTCCGCCGACCGATTGCGCGAATGCCCGCGGCCGCGACCGTACACCAAATTCGCAACGGTCGGAGTCTTCACAGAATCAGCGTCAAGGTCCCTATCTTTGGGGATTCGGCTCTTCCCGCTCGCTGAGCGGGGTGCGTTGATGTGGTCGCGCGTGCCGTCCTGGTCCTCGATGACGCCCGAGCTGACGGAATCTATTGACTTCCTACGGAGGTCGAACTCGACGTGGGGGGACCCAGGACGGCCGCCAGCAGCTCGCGTGCGGGAACGGGACCGCGATTTCGCTGATCGGCTGCGTTCTTTTTTGAGCGCAGAAGCAGCGAGCTTGTGTAGTCGTTCGTCTGCGATGAGTTCTTGCGCTTTCTCCCGGCCCAAGGCTTCTTCTTTGGCAGTTTGGCCACTGGCTGATGCGGCGGCCGCGGCTGCAGCGGCCTCCGGAGAAGAGTCATCGATGTCGAATTTGTCCTCCTCCTCCTCCTCTTCCTCGTCATCGTCCTCCTCGACGAGCTCCTCTACAGCTTCGGGCACATTGGTGCTGGTCCGTTGCTCTGTACTATTGGTGGCTTTATTGCGCTTTTTCCTCGGCCTAGGGGCTCCATCCTCCTCCACCACAACGAAAGACTTCTGGCGTTCACGCTCATTCCACTTGAGCGTGCGCGAAATTGCCTGGAACCAGTCGGTGGACTGATTGCCGGCGCAGACAGTCGGGAAAGGGAACTTTGAGGCGGTAACTTTGATATGGTCGCCCTCTGCACGACAGAATAAAGGGTGAATTCAAGAACGAAAAGCCGATGAATAGACGTACGTTTGAGCTCCACGCGTCCACGACCGTCGAAAGACGCCCAAGCCGTGCTACGAGAATTGAAAGGGACACAAATACGCAGTTCCATGCTGTCCGGTAACAGCATGGGACGGAAAGACAACGTATGGGGACAGATTGGGGTGATCAAGAGAGCTGGGATCTCGGGATGAACTAGCGAACCCCCGGCGGACAACGAATATGCGGTGGAGCCGGTGGGGGTCGAGACAG
The DNA here is from genome assembly GCA_029282495.1 of Mycena albidolilacea. NCBI lineage: Eukaryota > Fungi > Basidiomycota > Agaricomycetes > Agaricales > Mycenaceae > Mycena > Mycena albidolilacea. The sequence continues at coordinate 79,123 of JARIHO010000014.1, read as the reverse complement.
TGAGGCCGTCTGCCTGCACGGTCGTCATGTGGTGCTCGTCACCTATGGCAAAATTAGCTAGGAGGGAAACGGAAGAGGCGGGCAATGCACACCAAAGAGCTCCAGTTGGCTGACATATGGGCTTGGTCCTCGGTCCACCACCAAGTCGTTAAGAACTTCAAATGTCTCGACGGCTCTCGTCGAGAAGCACATAATTTCCTTGTCTTTTACGGTGGCCGTCTTTGTACCCTCGGGGAGAGGCCCACCGGACCATCCACCCTCCAAAGCTTCCCAGCCGCCCTGTTCTACGTTTTTCATCATGATCTCTCCAGTCTGGCCATTCTTGACGGCTTTACGCCCCTTGCCTTTCTCGTTCACAATAGCCCGATAAACCGTGCAGGTGAATCGCATTCGCAGGTTCACGCGTATGCCGGAGTCGAGGGCAGAATCCATCACCGGTTGGTGGTCTGCAAAGTCGAAGTTGGTGAGGAACCCAAGAGAACCGAGCGCGAACGGGAGAACGGGGGGTACAATCCGCTGGAAGAGCCATGACGTGAAGAGGACTGTGCCATCTCCCCCGAGCTGAAAGATTTGTGAGTATGGTAGGCATCGCATGCACATGAGCAACATACTGTGACAACGAAATCGAAGAGGTGAGGACTCTGGCTGCACATATCACTTGTCCAGTATCGCAATTGTCCTGTTTCTTTTGAATTGAAGTCGTCCGGATATTGTCCAAGAGAAGTCGAGCTGGACGTCCGCCGGCGGGGAACTGGGTGAAAAAGTGCCGGATGGTCGCGCTCGATCCCTTCCGCGTCGAAACGCTTTGACTTCCGGAGCTGGTTGTCCACATAGCTTAAGAAAACAATGAGTAAAACTCGGGCATGTAAGCGTGGGACGTACACAACGAGTCCGCGATCTTGGCCATGCCGCGGCTTAAGCATGAGGTAGAGGGCAAGATCCCGGGTAAGTTGGATGAGTCGATTGTCCCTGGCTTTGGTGATAATCAGGACGTTCTGAATGTTGGATCGAACACGGGCACGACCTGCGAGAAATGAGAGGAGAATGGTAAACATCCCAGGGAGGACCGACCAAGCTGCTTGCTCATCTCTCGCACGCCTACAGCCGTCTCTGCCAGCTGTTTGGTCAAGCTGCTGGAGAAGTCTTCGTCCTCATCGGGGGAATCGACGGTGGAGCCTGTGCCGGAGCTCGACGATGAAAGACTGTAACCCGCAGAAGAAAGGGAGCTCCCAGAGCTGACACCGTCGTTCAAGTTATTCTGTCGCGTGCGGAGCCAGTCGGTGAGTGAGACACCCTTGTCGAGATGGGAATGCACGAAACATGGAGAAAGCATGGGCTGCTCGCGGGCATGTTGGCGCTGAAGGTGCTGGACAGTGGTGTTCGGGACCGAAGTGGTGGGGGTTGATGTGCTGTCGCGATGGACATCTGGGGGTCCAAGCGCGCGATTTGCAGAGGATTTTCTGGCCTCGGGCGAGGCCTCGTCTAGAACGACGTCTGGATTCCATTCAGAATTTGACGAATTCCCGAGATGGAGGGATGTGGGACGGCTGATTCTCCTGGACAAGGAAGGAGCAATCTTGGGGTCAGGGGGAGGGAAGGGAGTGGTGGGAGGGGTCGAAAAATGGTCTTGGTCCTGGTCGTCCATACTGGCTGTAAGCTCGGCGCGGTGGTCGGCCAAGCCTTTATAAGGCCTCAAACTAATCGCAATGTCTGACTTATCCAATTGTTACCATCATCCAACAAACGTGTCTGATACTCTGATTCAGATAAAGTAAAACTACTAGTCACTATAGGACCCTCCTCCTAGTTACATCCCCGCCAACCCCGCTGCTCAAAAAAATACAGTCTCTCGCAGAACAAACCTTTCAAGCTGCCGATAGTCCGCTGTAAATCGATAAGCAATAATCCACTAATTTGAGACAATCGCGAACATCTGTCCTTCGCAACAGCCCATATCCACATATCCAGTGATGGAAGTTGGATTTCTCGCAGCCAATCCAGCGAAGGCTCGTCTAGCTTATGCGCGATCTCGGTAATCAACTCGCAAGCATCGACCGCGGCCGCTCGCAAAATATAAGCCTGATTGGTCGAAAGAACAGGCCCATCTTTCGGTAGCGTTTTGGCATCACCGGTGCCGACTGTGGCTGTTGCAAGTAGAGGTGCCAACTGCTCTGGCGCGCCAGCATGCGGGAAGAGTGTAGACAAGTTGGGCGATCCAGAGATATCAATCACTCCCAAATGAATAAGCAACGATGGTAGTACGTTGTCGCTGAACACTGGCAGGTGGGACGTCGAAGGCACAGGAAACAGCGCTGGATCGGCAGAGCCAAACCGCACAGAAACGGCATGGATCAGGAACAACGCCTTCTTGAAGCAGAAAATTTCTATACCAAAGATCAACCGAAGGGGTGATGGAAGAGATTAAGAAACACCGACTTTGACCCTCGACAACAGCCATGTCCTGGAAAGCTGGGAAAGCGCGAACCAGCTATGGGACAGAATCAATCGGTAGCCATAGAAAAACACTAATCGTACCCGTTCGAGGACGACCTCGACATCTGCGTGATTGTTTCCATCCGAGATGGCCTTCTTCCCCTCCTTCAAGGCCTCGAGAACAAACATTCCCAGATCAGGATACCCCATATTGACCTGTAAATCGCCTGTAAATCGTTGTGTATAACAAGCCGCGCTTTACCAGAATCCCTCCCGTCTCGTTGAGCACTCCACAAACCAACTTGACCAGATCATACATAGGGCCTCCCAGCTCCCCGATGGTAACATGCTGCAGAGTTTCGTGGGGCTTTTCAGTGTGGACATTGACCCTCATTAACTCAGCCACTCTGGCTTCGCTGATATTCTGTATTCCCCGAGCAGACAATAGATCATCTTCGTCCACCGAAGAGGTGATGTACAGTGAAAAGGCGAATGCCCGCATGCAGTCCCATGCGCCACGTCCTGTCTCAGCATGCAGAGGCGCGCGATATCCAGATCCAAAGTTCAGCAGGGAGAGAATACTGAGAAGATTGAGTTCCGCCCCTGGAGAAGGGAAGTTTAATGGCATCGCCAGTCCATGATGCGCAGAAACTCGTTTGAATGAGGACGTGAACGCAGGAGAAAGTAATAAACGTTTAATCGCGTGTTCCTCGATCTTGTGAAATCACATTAGAAGGAAAGCCACAGATTGAGCGAGCACCTACCAAAATGTTGGCCGCCTCTCTCAGTGCCCTGGACGAGGTTCGGATAGACTGGAGGTATTCGCCTGAAGGCGGGAAAGCCATGATGGCCTAGGCTCGTTTCAGCCTCTATAGTATAGACTGCGCGATTTCCTGAAGATAGTCGTTCAGGATTACGTATAGTATAGAATGATGGCCGTCGGCTGCAAGCGCACGTGACGGTAATTTTCCTGAAGAAACGACGATGGCCGCAAGACTGGCCGCGTCTTTCCGACGCCCTGTTCTCCAACTCTGTCGCGCATACAGCGCCCCCGCGTCGCCTGCTTCTGGTATTTCATTCCCAAAATTTCCCTCCATCTTTCCAACAGTTGCACTGCAGATGTTCGTGCTGAGTTGACGGCTGCGGTCAAGTCTGCCATGAAGGTAAAGCACCAGCTCAATTGCGCGATCTGTTCGTCCACATAATTCCACAAAGAACAAAGACACCAAAACCTCAATAACGTTGCGCGCGGTTCTCGCTGAAGTGTACTCTGCAGACAAAAATGCTACTCAGCCCATCGATTCATCCGCGGTTTTGTCAATACTGAAAAAAGCCGCGGTTCGCAGAGTACGTCGCGATTGTATACATGTACATAATTCAATCATGATTATTCCAGACCGATGCCGCCGCTCAATACACTGCTGCTGGGCGCCCCGAACTAGCCGAAAAAGAAACATCCGAAGCCAACTTGCTGTTACAGTTTCTTCCTCCGACTTTGTCCTCAGCCGAAATAGATGACGCTCTTCGAAAAATACTGGCCGATATGCCTTCGGACGCACAGAAAAGGCCAGGGAATGTATTCAAAGTATTTTACACTGTCGTCGACAAATCTACAGTAGACGCCGAGATGGTCAAGAGAAGGTTAAATGCGCTTCTCAGCACCCTCAATTAATGTTTCCTTGCATGCGGGCACTTGGACCATAATCGCTACCTAAGCGTCCGTCGCGTTCGGTGTTTCCGTCGCAGGACTGTCTGGGATAGGCGTTGCGGCTGCTGCTGCAATGTCATCAATAGTGCGGTCAGACGTAGACGCGCTGGTGACCGGAGGGGGGACCATATTTGTGGAGGGAGCAGCGACAGGGCCAGGGGCTGGCGTCGAAATGGGCAGGGCGCTACGCATCCTCATCAGATCGTCGATGCAACGGTACACCGCGCCCGAAACCCCTTCTAGCACTCTGAGCCGCTCATCAATGGCTTCTCTTGTCACGGTGTCCATGAGCGCTAATTGCTCTTCTGTCAAAGTTGGTGGCAGCTGCGATAGAGGCGGCCGCTGCGGGTAACGTGTATCAGGTGGGGATCCTCGTGTAGCGGGACGGGCCCTGAAATTTCCGGAGTGTGCGACAGGCGAGACAGCTTGTGATGAAGAAGTGCGGGAACCGGTCATGGGAGGCCGAGGGAATGGCGAGGGGATGGGACTCGATCCGAAGGCGGTGGTGTAATCATACATCGGAATCAGCTGAGGGACATCGGCGCGCCGATTTGGAGTGGCTGAAGATGTTGGACGTGATCCAGATGCAGAGGGCTGGGGAACAGATTCTGAGGGTTGAGATGCAGTTGGCGTCGAAGAAGAGGTAGTTGGAGTCGGTGAATCTGTCGGCCGCGCACTATTTTGTCGGCGTAGAGCCGCTAATGCGGCCGCTTCTCTCGCACTTGAACCTGCTTGGGCAGCAGGCTCAGTGGCTGGTGTTGGCGGCACGGGAGCCTCTGGCTGCACTTCCTCAGCCGGTGGGATAACAGCTTCTGGGGGGTCGGTGGCGGGGTTTCGAGGGTCGTCCGGGAGACCTTGACCAGCCTGAGGCCACGGTTGCCAAACGCCACCTGGGCCCGGAAACCCTTGAAATTGGGGCGCAGGCTGGAGCGGCGGCTGACCTTGTTGGCGGGGGGCCGGGTACTGAAAGTGATATTCAATGACAATCGGTTGCCCCGCGCCATTTGGAGGGTTTGGAGCTACATGGTTATGATTGTGGTTGTGGTTGTGATTATGCAATGGGTGACCGGGGCCTGGCTGTCCGGGCTGTCCAGGTTGCCCTGGAGGAGCGAATAGCCGCCCTACCAAGCCAAAGGGATTATTGGCGAGAGGATTCTGATTTCCACCGGCGTTTGGTGCTTGAGGCACAGCGCCCGGGAGTTGCGGCTGTGGGGCTGCCGCAGGTCGCGGCGTTTCTTCGAGAACGTTCCGGCGACTGTGGGTATGCCATTAGCGCCTTATTTCCCTAACATCAATAGAAAATCACCAGGTAGGGCAACTTTGTTGACGCTCGAGCCAAGACCGAAGACAGTAGAAGTGGAAGATATGACCACATGGCAGTTTCTTGGGCGTGGTGTTCGGACCATCGGTGGGGGGAGGGGGCACAGCAGGATCCTCCGCAGGAGGAGGTAAAACCATCTCTTCACGGCAAATGATGCAAGTGTGATCACTCATGGCAGTCATTTCTTCTTCCGTTGCATTAGGGTATCGCTGGTCCATGTTGCGTGTCGCCGTTTGGTAACGGTGAAGAGAACGGAGTCGAGTAATGAGAGAACGCCCTGTGACATAGACGTCCCGGAGGATGTTCAAGGGTATGCCATAGAAGGTCATGATGATAATGAAGAAGACGAGATACGTGGTCAACTTCAAAAAATCTTAAGGGATAATATGAGTTCGGTAGGCCATTTCTGCAAATGAACATGCTTACCAGTGGCGAGTTCGATGTAAAATACCCACATGCTTTTGTTTTCCCATGGAGGAGCATTTTCACCGCCTCTTTGACCAGCACGACGGAGTTCGTATGTGCAGAGAAGATATTTGGAGACCGTATTGATCACGGTAGCCATAAGAATACCATACTGCAGTCAATCAGACGAATTAATTTGAACACAAGACCAATGCCGACTGACCTCGCTGGCGAACAGTACCATACCACTGATACCATAAGCGAGGGTGCTGTCGACAGCAATCATAAAGAGGAGCAAGTCGGTGACCCATAGGATGATGAAAAGCGCAGTCATTCGAGCGTGAAAGAGCAGCGAGGGTCCTGGATATGGTCTTTGGTCCATCTTGACGGAGTCAGTGCATTGTCGCAAAGCTGCACCAGAGAAAACAGACCCATTCAATCCGGTCCGCTGCGATCCAGTGGAACGCTTTGACAAAAAGCAAGAATCCAAACATGACAACGAAGGTGGTGTCGAACTCATCCCGGAAGATCGTGAAAGCCAGAAGAGACTCTGTGATGAAAAACCAAAGACGGTCATAGAGCCGCTGGCAACGACGTTAACAGCGGAAATTTAAGCGTTATTTGGGACGAACCTCGATCTCGCTAGGTCGAAGAGCCCCAAAGAAGATTTTCTGGACAACATGCGCTGTCAGCAGAGCCGCCAGGAAACCGAAATTGGCGAGTATCTGGCAAGAGTTGAAATGCGATGAGCAGAAGAGGTATCCCGAGCTTACAAGAACACTACGACTACTCTTTGACAGATAGATGGCCACAGAATAGAAGTTGCTGTAATTTCGGAGAGCGTTTGCGACCGCAGCGACGACAGCAAAGAAAGAGAAAAGCGTATAGAGAAGAATTCTGTGGGCGCTAATAGAGCCTGTGAAAGCTTGCGTCCTCTGGCGCAAGACCTGGCCCAACGTCGGCATGGTGGACGGGAGTACGCGACAATCGTGGCCTACGCGAATTCGACACGTAGAGATCGGCTTTCTGATCCGATCTTAAGCGCCCGCAGTTCAACTAAGTATAACATGTATTTAGAACCATTCAAATATTTTCTCGCGAGTCGCCGTTAGCCCGCGCAAAAACCCAGCGAAGTGGATACGATGACTCTTACTGCCCCATGTCTCCTCGTTACCGGCGCCTATTATATCTGAGCGCCTATTTCAAAACAGTGAAGCGCCCGGTCATCGTGTAGCTTGGCAGGGATCTCGATGTCCGCTATTTAAGTCTGTATCCATACTTTACCCGGTTCCACTTCCCCCGTCTACCTGTGTTCGACATTCTTACATGTCGTTACGCCAGCGCCCAGTCTCGACTGAACCTGCTCCCCCGAAGGAGGACTCCGTTCCGGCTAAGGAGAAACTTGCCCCGCCTGTGCCGCCTAAATCTGCAAGCTCGCTCTGGATTTTGCTTGCTGCTGTTGGAATCTCGGCCCTCGTTTATTTCGCCTCGAATTCTTTCATCACCGGCGGGTCTCTCGACTATTTGGCTCCATACGCACTCTGTTCAAGCGACTCCTCCAAGGTCTACACCGTAGACGCTCAAAATTCTCAGACGCAGTGCATTCTCATCGACAACGGATATATAGCAAATACCGGTACTCTGGGTGTGTCATCAGAGATGTTCGGTGTCTTGATAGTTTATCGAGTATTCTGCAGAGGAGGTCAAGCTTCATTGGAAAACCAAAGTCGCAGGCACTTCCCCTTCAGAGCTACAAATCCGCTATACACCTCCGGGATCGATTGTTGTACCAGGCCTGAGCGGTTCGTTCCGATACAGACGGTACTGATGCTTTTTGATTCATGCCATTACCTTAGACTCTCACGCGCACCTACTGGAGTATGGTGCCAGTCGTGAATTAGCGCTGGAGGGCACGAAAGACATCCAGGGTATGCTACGACCGCATGACAAGGTCCTTATTCACAAAGCTACTCAGAGACCGTCGCTCGAGTGAAAAAGTATATTCTTGCTAACCCAGAGATCCAAAGAAACACCAGTACGTACGTGTTAGGTGGAGGATGGGATCATACGGTTTGGCCAACAACGAGGTGGCCGACGGCTGTGTGTGAATCCCTTACTCCGCAACTGTATGCTAAATAAATGGCTCGTAGGCGGATTTGGATTCAGATCCCGTTCTCCGAGGTCGGCCAATGTGCGCCACTTGTATTCTTCCCGGCCTTCGCTATAACTAACGCCACCTGGACAACCAGCATTTTGCAAAGCAAAGACTGCCACGCGCTATGGGTTTCCTCCAAGGTCATGGAAATTAGCGGGCCATTTCCCAATGTTGTGGAGGGCGGTGTCATTTTCCGTGATGATTCTGGCCAACCCAACGGTCGGTCGTTTCCTTTTCGATTTTACTTCTTGGGCCAATGATGGTTGCAACAGGGATGTTTTTGGATAACGCTCAAGATATCATCTTTCAACCAGCGCTTACTGACGGTGATCTTCTCCGGCGCTTCTCTATCGCCGTACGAGATGTCGTGGCCGTGGGCCTGACCTCAGTTCACGATGCGGGCTTGAACCCCGCATCGCTGAAGTTTTTCTCAAAGTTTGTTGCCGAGCCTTGAGAGTATGCACCAAGAGTTCTAATTTCGCGGCAGACAAGCGGAGCTCAATAAATTACCGGTAAAAACATTGCTGGTTTTTGTAATAATCCCTGAAAATCTTTCTCAATTTCTAGATCCGGATATATGGCATGACCTTTTTCGATGAAAACGGAGAATATTGGGGCAACACAACAAAACCGATCATCGACGCGGCAAATGGGAGACTTGTTCGTCAGTTTCACGGCTGTGGAAGTTTGCTTTTTAAACCCCTAGTTAGAATGCCCGCAGTGTCAAGATATTTGCGGATGGTATAGCCGTCCTTTCCATATCGAAGGACATATTCTAATAGATTGCCGAACAGGCGCTCTCAGGACAAGCGGAGCAGCGGTACATTGATTTCATGTTGGAATATCCGTTTTCGCGGACTTGACTATTGTTGCAGCTTTATGAGCCATATGCCGATGACCCAACAACAACCGGAGCCATGCGCATAACATCGGAAGTTCTTCACCACTGGCTCCCTCTCTTCCTGCGAGATGGATGGCAAGTGGTTAGTATCAGCGTTCTTCTTGCAACCAACATTCCGATTGCCCTTGACTAGAACGTCCATGCTATTGGGGATCGTGCAAACGGCATTGTTTTGGATGTCTTCGAAGCTTCATTGAAAGGGATTAATATCAGCGCCTCCCGACCGCGGCTTGAGCACGCCCAAATCATAACCCAAGCTGACCGTGAACGCCTCGGAAAACTTGGTGGTACGTTATGTTTCCCTTTGAGAGTTTGTGCAAATTCTGAAGAGGATTTCGGTAGTAATCGCGAGCATTCAGCCGACTCATGCGTTAGCTCTTTCTAAGTGCTTTGTGATCTCCGCCTTATCTCCCATCCTCCAGAACTAGCGACATGTGGTACGCGCAGGATAGATTGGTACTGTAATCCCACACAGCACTTGGTTGTGACCTTGACCTCTCTTTTCAGGGCCCGGAACGCGTTAAGAACCTCTATGCGTTCAGATCTATAATCAACAGCGGCGCAAGAATCGCACTGGGGTCTGATTTCCCTGTGGAGTCTCCTAATCCACTTACTGGATTTTACGCTGCTATCACACGGCTTTCTGCGGATGGGGAATCACCGCATGGCTCTGACGGATGGTAAACACTGTCTGCCTTGTTTCCGGTTTTCAGTCAATTTATGAATTGAATAGGTTCCCCGAGGAACGCCTGACCCGCCAAGAAGCTTTGAGAGGTGAGCTGGATTTTGCCTGCTCCCAAATTTGGCATCTGACCTTTCCTTTCAGGCATGACAATTGATCCGGCGTATGCCTCCTTCACGGAGTCTACTCTCGGTTCCCTTGAACCTGGAAAACGAGCCGACTTCGTCATATTGTCTCAAGATATTATGACGATTGACCCGGACCAGGTACTCACCACCAAAGTCATTGCGACCGTCATAGACGGGAAACCCGTCTATGGACAGTTCTAGTGGCCCCTCGACGCACAAAGCAGGCTTCAATATGCCTCCATTTGTTTCGGGTCCCATAATCAACTCTTTCCCTCACCATCCGACTTCTCTCATTATTCCTACTTCTTCGGCTCTAAATGGCGACTTTGGGGGCAGCTGGAACTCGTCGCAGTTTGCAGCTTGTCCCGCTTGGTTTTCATCCTCCCCTCTTTCCCTCACCATCCGACTTCTCTCATTATTCCTACTTCTTCGGCTCTAAATGGCGACCTTGGGGGGCAACTGGAACTCGTCACAGTTTACAGCTTGTCCCGCTTGGTTTTCATCCTCCCTTTTTACAAAAATACCTCCCCTCGATGGCGGCCTCGGGGGGCGTCTGGAACTGTCTAGAGGAGGAGCAGTTGACAGCATGTCCCGCTTGGTCTTCATTTTATCATTTCCCAATTCCCGATGGGAACCCTAGGGGGCTTTTGGAACTGACTGTTGCAGTTTGCTCAGGTCCCGCTTGGTTTTCATCTTATGCTTACTTTTGATACTAAATACCTGGCTCATGTATACATTGTTTTCATTGGCGGTTCAGGGGGGTTGTCCTGGACCATGGCGCCGGTCGAGGGCAGTTCCGCTGAATCTTCATCGATACCTCGTGTTTAAAAAATTCGTGGTTGATATCAATGCGCAACGAGAAGCACGTATAATTTTATAGCTCAGTCAAGTCAACGAGTCCGCTGAGTCTGAAAAAATTGTCACTGGCTGCTATGTTATACTAGGTAGTCTATGATACGAGGAGTCCGTCCCGCCGGAGCACTGGTTCTAATTTCTACGGATTATCTCCCAAGTCTACTGTGGTACTCTTCTCAAACAGAAAGGAAACCGAGCCCCCTGGAAGGTCGGAAACCGTCAGCGAAGCCATTACAGCGGCGGCGTCGAGTACAGCCAATAACTGGGATTGCGGTTTCTTGTCTGACTTCGGTACGAAGAGAAGCTTTCGCAAAATATGATCCTGAATATCGTCTTTGGCGGTCGGTCGAAGGCAGTTAATGTGTTTCCACTCCCCCAGAGCTGCGAGTCCCGCCCGTTTCCTTTCCAGATACTGTTGGCATGAGTCAGTACTTGCTCGAAGATAGAATGGACACACCAACAGCCTTGTCCATCTTGTTTAACTCTCCAGGTCGTATTTCCGATGCACTGACAAAACCTTTCTTCTCCGACTCGGAGTCACTATCCTCCAAGTCGCTCTCGATGGCATCGTCGTTGTCTCCATTATTCGCGGTAACTGTACCGTCGCAAGGACATTCAAGGAGATCATGAGTATTGCATGCTGTGTCGGGGTGTATCCGAAAGATGTCTCGAAGCTACGTCGACATCAGCTGTCGTAATAATGGACCCTGAAAACGACGCACATCTTTTCGACTGAACGAATCACTTTTCGACGAAGAACTAGAAGTCTGAAATGGTCAGATAATCGGTCATGTTTCATTCAATGGAACCTACAGAGCTTCCCATAAGCGCTGACAGAACGTGTTAGTTTAGTACATCGAATATAGAGCAGCGTACAGTTGCTTAATCCGAGCTTGGTAACCTGTCGTTGATAAATCTTCTCATCGATCGCTCCTGCACTTAGAAAACGGTAGATGTAAACAGGTCGCTTCTGGCCATCTCTGTAAAAGAGGTGAATAATTTCACAGAACAGCTGAACCCGACCGACCGATGACATCTGGCCATTGATTGTAGGTCGTGGCTGGAAATATTCGTTCAAAAAAGAAGTCCCATATCGGCGGTTTCACAGACCTCGGATTCCAATCAGAGTCGATAAGACACAATCTTGAACCACCTGGAGTGGGAAGTTGAGGCCGCTGAGAGAGGGATTTAGGAACTACTGACCGATAAGGTTGATGCCCACACCGCCTGGGAATTAATTAGTTGGGTCCAATGTCTAGGGAAGGCCGCAGCCGCGAACCTGCTTTGGAGCTCAGAAGGAATATGACTGAGACTGGTAAGAACGGATAATGCAACAGGAATGTGTGCCTCTTACAACTGCTCCGTTGAGTGGATTTGTTGAAGGAATTCACGTATTCTTGCCGCTTGGCTGCTGGTGTTTGCCTTTGAACGACGATAAGGTTGGAGACGGTTCGATAACGTGCTCAACTGACCCGTCGAGACGATAGAAAGAATAATTATTTTTCTTGCAAAACGCCTCGAGGATGTTGAGAGTGGAAGTGTAGTGAGAAACGAGGACACATTTCTCTTCGGTCTCCTGTATCAAGAATTGGGCCATGGGTAGGGCGTGGTTATTCACAATTTACCTGATAGATGATTTTAAGCAGCTTGGACAGGGCGATAAGCTTGCCTGAACCAAAGGGTCAGAAATATCTCGAGGCGGAAAGTAGCCAGTACCACTCAAGGACATGTCTTCGGCCTGGGCATTTTCGGGCAGCAACTTCAAAGCATCGTCCACGCCAGCACGTTTGATAGCATTCCGGGCGTCGCCCCCCGCGGCTTTCTGTTTATCTACGGTTGCTTTCAGCAATATAGGACTGTTGCTGACTTTGGTGAGCATGTTGATCAAAGCGAGCGATTCGGCCGTAGAACTTTGCGCTAAGTCGTCTAGTTTGCTTGGGTTCAGGATCTTTGAGAATATGGATAACTGTAAGGCTGTAGGGGTCACGAAAACGACATATTCATCTGCGGCAGCGCGTTAGTTGGATAGCTGGTCTTGAAAGAAAGGTCCTCTTACGTTTAGGTGGCAGGTAATTCTGCAACAATGTTGCGTCTCGTCGGAGAACAAAACTCTTTGCAATGGTGAGCAGCTATGTATAATGAGAATCAAGATCAGGCTACTCGATTGTTTATCGCACCTGTGCTGAACGAGCCTCGCCTACTTCCCGTTCTTTAGCAGTGCTATCCGGGGCACGGCTTTTCAAAATAGGAATTTCATAAACTCGGCGGAAAGTAGCGTAATTGTCTGGGATGAGGTCAAAATTGCTCGACATGCGATATTGGGGGCACTAACCAAGCAATCCAGGGTTACAAAAGTCAGCCTACGCAAAATTAACACGAATCGAAGCAAAAAGAAAACGAGTAAAACCATAGCGTGGAATTCCCCGAGATCGTTCTGGATGGGAGTACCGGAAAGGATGACTCTTCGGGTTGTCCTCAGTGCTTCGAACATAGTCGTGGTCTTGTTATTTGCAGATTTGAGCCGATGACCTATTTCAAGGTCAAGTGCGGTTCTTTGAGAAGCTAGAGGCGGGGCCCACCTTCATCGCAGACGATGAGACCTATCGGAGGTCTTGGTATAGTATGACAATGAGATCTTCGAGACTGGAATTTTAAACTCACACGCAGTACGCCAACTGTTCGCTGGTTATTCGAGGTCAGCGGTCATACACGAATAAAATTCGACTGATGACTTGCATAACTGTCCGGAGTCGCTCATAACCGATTATTAGTATGTGTTGGTTTTTACTGGACGAACATCATCATTTTTGCATGGAGGGAAAAATAAAATACTTGCGCATGTTGAAAGGTCTTGATGGCATTCTTATCCTTGTCGCCGGTAACCACACCCAGGCGGTCGCGACCAAGCCACTTTTGGAACTCGACTTTCCAGTTCTGCGGCGGTCAGGCCGTCGAAAGCAAACCGTGTGGACATACATACATTAACCAGAGAAACAGGGCAAACGATGAGTACTTTTCCAACGGCAGGCCCAGCACCCGCGTAAGGATTTTGTTCTGTAATGCCGCGTGTAAACCATATATCAAAACAAGAACAAAATACCCACTGAGCAGAGTCCAAATTAGAGTGATCGTCTGAAGCGTTTTCCCGAGACCCCTAGATAGAAGTGTTAGAAACAGCTGGCGAAAGAGTGTAAGAGTGGAATTGACATCTCATCTGCAAGAATGCAACCCTGTCCTTCATGCTTCCTCAACCCCATCACACACTCGTACATGAACTTCACTCCTGGCAAGTCCACGTAAGACGAAAAAAATAATGGGTAGCTGAAAACTAACCCTCAATTTGATGTGGTCTTAATCGAGAGGCAATTATAGGATCCAAAACCACAGCGACGACAGGTAAATCCCTGGGAAATAGTTGAGAATGGACGCTGAACGCATAACGAATTTAAAACTTTTTGTTGAATTGCTTCATGTGCTCCTTGGTCGGCGCTTTCATGACTATCGCTCCTTCGGCCGCGGGGTCGTGTCTGGGCACAACGTAAGATATCATAATTACCATACGGTGGAGACTCACAGCGGTCCTTTGGGTTTCGGTTTAGAAGGCACTTGAGGTCCATAGAACGAAGTCGGCGCCACAAATGACTTGACGCCGGTTGCAGGGGAGCCGATAGAAACACCTGCGGAATTCTCGACAGCAGGGGCCGGCTTTTCGTCGGCGTGGCCACCGGCGACGGAGGGAAGGTCTTCAAGAGTTACTTCACAGTCGATCTCCACCTCCTTGCCACCGATGTAAAGATGATAACCGCCGTGTAAAGTATCTCCCTTCCAAGCAGTCGTACCCATACTGGGTCGTGTAAGCGATCGTAGCCACAGACAAAGACGATACACGCACATTTTTCCTTCCTCCGTCACCATCGTCATTTTACCCCCGACGTTTGAGACAAATGCGTCCCCATCCCATGTCTTGTGCTTCCTATTCTGCCCAGTTTTACGCCAATTGGCAGTCCAATACGAGTCCCGGACCTCTCCTTTGATGCTGGGGAGAGCTTTCTTTGGAGAATTATTGCTGACGGTGGAGAGAAGATCGACGGGTTGGAGGGGAACAATTTTCCTCTCGGAAGCACTCGAGGGCTTATGCGATGGCCCAATCTTTAATGGAACGAATTGCTTGTTGAGCGCCGTCGGCTTGCTGGTGGATGCGGTTTGCACGGACGAGTACGCCATAGAATCCCCGAAACATGTCCCAGAAAGAAACTCTGCGCGCGTAATGGACCTGTCAAGCTCTATATCTTTGCCGCCGACAAACATGGGTCGTCCTTCGGAATACGGAGGGTCGCGCTTGCCAACGCCAATGGTCTTGCCTTCTGAGTCATAGAGCGTGGCCTTGGTGGTGACCGCGAGAACACCCTGACATAAGTTGAGCAGGATGGGCTGCAAGTAAGGCGAAACGCACGTCGCCATCCCATGTTTTGTGTTTCTTGGTCTGGGGATTGCGCCACTGGACCATCCAATAATGCTCCTCTGAGGTTGCCTCGAGCGCGACGCGCTTCCGACGCGCGTCCTGGTCATCTGCATCTACATCCGACTTACGCTTGAGGGTCTGGAAAGTAGGCATCCCGGCTGCTTGCAGTGCACGTCGGTGGAGAGACGCGGTGTGACCGTCACGCACTGTGACCGAACGTGCCTTTACGTTAGACGCGTCTTTCTTCGATGGGCGTGCCGAAACTGTGGGATCTCGTAAAAGACACTGGCGAGTCGCGTTCTTTTGGTTCCTTGGCTGTCGAGGGCTTCGAGAACAATATATCTGCCATGCGGGTCTCTTTTCAATTCGCTCGAGTGCCTTGGCTCACCAACTGAACACCAGACGGGCACTGAGAGTCGGTATCGATGTCAGCCTCTGGATACAGCAAGTCACTCGAAAAACGTCTGGCGGTCCTGAACTGGGAGACGACCCTGCACTGTGCACTCTGTTTTTCCGCCTATGTCGCCTCGGTACGTTGCCCTTGCCACCCACACACCTTATCCGCTCAAACACTACGCAGCCGAGTGGCCTCTCCTCCCTCTTTTCGTGTTCGATGGCAGAAAGCGGCCCAAAGTCAAGGTACCACAAATGAAATATCAAAGCTCTCCAGAATGACGGTGTCGGTCTTGTCCTTTAGCGCGGAAGCAAGATGGGCAAGTCCGGTTCCCTTCCACTCGCTCAGCCCATGAAGGCGATGTTGGCCCACTTTGGTATGGAGTGGTGCGAAGCACCAGGCGAGGCCGAAGCAGAGCTGGCGTGCCTTAACCGGGAGGGTCTCATTGACGCCATAATCACGGACGACTGCGACGGTGGGCCCAATCCGACTGATTCTTGTTTGTGCAGACTGTAATAAAACGCCGACAGCCTTTATATTTGGCGCCAAAACCGTTATTCGCAAGTGAGTGGCTTGCACCGCTGTCTGGCTGCGCTCTGACCGCCGTTCTCGCATAGCTCGAGCTTGGAATTGTCTGGGAAAGGTGAACTAGTCTCTCATGCCAGACACTATATCTACCCCAACCCGTACCTCGAAAAAGGCAAACCCTGCGCTGGATAAAAAAGGCAAAGAGAGCAAGCATCATGTTAGGGTGTCCACTGCCGATGAGCTTCGAGCGCATGGATTCACGCGGGGAGCCCTGGTTCTATTCGCGCTACTCGCAGGCGGCGACTACGATTCGGTGAAAAGACTGAACATTTCTTATTTCTGAAGAGTGCTGACGGAATGCATCTGGCTCAGGGCGTCCCGAATTTGGGCTCGGTCACGGCGAGTGCGCTTGCATGATGCGACTTCGGAGACCAGCTTCTTGACGCGTTCGAACGCTACGATAAGCAGCGGCTCGGGACGTTCCTCCTCGGATGGCGCGCCGAAATCAACACGGAGCTGCGTACAAACTCGCGCGGCTTCCTCAAACAGCGACACCTCTCGCTCACCCTCCCCGTCGACTTTCCTGATCTCCAAGTCCTCGCCAATTATGTAGGACTCGTCGTTTTTGCATGTCCAGGACTGATGAAGTCCAGGCGACCCCCATCTGCAATAGAAACATCGGCGGCCGCACCATACGCGACACCGGTAACCTCAACATACCCGCTCTCGCCGGCTTTTGCGAGGAGAAATTCTCAGTGCGGCCCAAACTAGAGTCCATTGTTTCGCCACCATTTATATACTATTAGGAATGGGGCCACCACGCCGCGATAATCAAGCGTTTCCGGACCCTCCTTTGGAAGCCCGCCGTGATGCACGTCCTCCGCCGCGCGGCGCTCCTCGTGGACGACAGAGAGCGCGACGGACCCGGAGTCGAGGCCATGGGGACGCCCGCAACACTCGTGCGCACATCTCTTGGATTTGTTGACCCCGCGGCACGGTATGCCGCCGCGTTCGTGAATCAGAGCGATGTCCAGCACCGCAACGTCCCAGACCCGCATCCGTTGATCGAAGGCGTCGTCAACGCGCGCAACCACGTGTCGACGGACGAGATGCTAGAGTTCCGCGTCGAGGTGTGATCAAGGCAATTCGTCGCGCTCGCGCAGTCGGGGATCAAGGGGAGGCATAAGCCGCCCGGTGGCGAGGAGGAGAAGATTTCGAAGAAGCCTACGCCGGAGGCAGAGAGCACGCTGCGAATGTGGATTCCGGGGGTGATGCTGCAACGGTTGCACGCAGCGATGGTCGAGGAGTATTTTGAGGGCAAGATAAAGAGTAAGGACAAGGAGAAGGCGCCGTTGGAGGACGAGAGCGAAAGCGATCCGGACACTGCGCCGAGTAGCCAGCCCAAGCCGCGCGGCGAAACCTCTCGGAGTAAGGGCAAGCAGAGGGGCCTTGACGATGAACAGAGCAGCGCCAACTCGACGCCACTGAGCAGCCAGCAGAAGGCGGATCCTCTCGACTGGCGGGCTGAAGTCGACCGCATGTTGGCCACGGCAGGCAGGAAGAAGAAACGACCGACCACCCCAGACATCGGAGGCCGGCGGACGAAGAAACAGCGGGTATCCGCGGCATCCTTCGCAGAGGCCCTCCGGCGTAGTCACTCGGACGAAGACATTATCGATCTAACCTCAGATTAATATTATATCTATCGTACTTTTATTGAGGGGGGTTATTGAGCTCGTCGAGGCTCCAGGTTGGCAGGGGGTGAATGTCGTAGTTGTCGTGGTCGCCCGCAAGGAAGCGGTGCATGGACGCCCACGCGATCATGGCAGCGTTGTCTGTGGGGTGTGAGTGGAGCGCAGAAAACGAGCAGGTAGCGTACCGGTACAGAGCGCGGGTTCGGGGAAGATGAACTCAATGGGACCCCGAACAGAGCTTTTTAACCTGGGGCAGAGTTAGGACAGGAAAAATGAGGCGAGGAACACGTGCTGTTGTCGGAGGAGGGTATTGCTCGCAACTCCGCCACTGACGACGACGTGTCGCACGGCGTGGCCGTGGGCGCGCAGGACAAGTTGCAGCTTAGTCTCGAGCTGCGCAAAGGCAGCATTCTGGAACGCGCGGGCGAGGGCGTGTCTGTTGACGTTCTCAACACCGCCCGCGGCAGAAACGGTGCGTTCGACCCAAGAGTGGAGGCCCGCGTACGAGAAGGCGAGCTTGCCCGGCATGGGGCTGGGTGGGTCGTATTTGGGGGGAGGACCCAAGTCCTCCGGGGCGGGCTCGGCACAGAACTTTTCTAGACCGGGACCAGGGCCTTTTTCGGTCCATGGGATGTTGAGAAGGGTGACAACACGGTCAATGGTAGCGCCGATGCTGCGGTCGACGGTGTTGCAGAGAACGCGAAAGTCTTTAACGGAGTTGACGAGGACAATCATGGTGTGGCCGCCGGAAACGAGAAGGGAGAGAAACGGGAATGAAGGGGGCGATTCGAGAGTGAGGTGCGGTGTAAGAGTGTGGGCTTGCTGGGGCTGCTTAGTGGATGCTTGAGTCGTATTGGAATGCTCACCATATGGTGTACGCCGACAAGAGGCTTGTTGTTAGCGGCAGCGAGGGTCTTTGCAGCATTGAGACAGACACTGAGGCAGCCGGGGAGGCCAGGGCCTCTGGTGAACGCGACACCGTCGATGTCGGCCATTTCCAGTTTGGCCTCGGTCAGCGCTCTGCGCACGACATTCGGCTGGGCCGCATGAGTGTTGTGGGGACAAAAAGCAGAAAATGCCGACCATCTTGCGCTGGTGTGCGAGCAGCGCGACCATGGGCTGTATGCCGCCCAGCGCTTGGTGTAAATGGTTCTGTGGCTCGACGACATTTGACCAGACGCGCCGCGACGCGTCGACAATGGCTGCGCAGGTGTCGTCTGCAGAAGACTCCAGCGCAAGGACCCTGAATGGGCGTGCAAGAGTGCGGGCGAGCATTGGAGTCTAGAGGCGAAGAATATTAATATTCATTGTTATGATGGTAGGAGGGCAACTTACCGTCCACGCTCATTCTCGCCACGGCTATGGCTTCCTCGTCTGCCAGCAAGGTCCACACCTCTCCCTCCAAGGTTTCTTTCATTTCTTCGCCGTTACCCACATTGACGCGTCCCAGGCATCGTATGGTCGCACTACATACGACCCCAAGCTCGGTACTGTGCTTTCTTTTTTCTGCGCTAATTGTAATTTAACGCCCACAGTCTCGCGCGAAATGCATCGATTGGCGGCTGGACGTGCTCCAGCACTATCGCCGGCCCCGTCTGTTACCTCGCTCGCATTGCCCGCCCCAGGCAGCATGGCCCAGGTCAGTCTCTCCTCCAGCGCCTCCGCCGACCCCTGGGGCGCCCTCCACGTCCAGGTTCTCCCCCTCTTCAACCGCGAGCCCCTCCGCATCCCCATGTCCGTTACATCCCTATTGTGCGAACGACTACTCACCAGTAAGTAGCGAAGACCTCAATGGGCTCGTGAAGCGCCATATCCAAGCCGTTGTATCCTCCTCGCCGTCAAGGGCAGTCGCTACCCTAGAGCACGACGCGGCCGAGCTCATCGCATCCGGAATGGTCACCCTGAACTCCAAACTCGTAGGTACAGACGACGAGGCTCTCATCCGTCGCGTCGTCGAGACCTGGAGCTTATTCTGGGACGAGGTTCTCACCTACCTTGAGGGGGTCCTACTGCCGCTGCACACCGACTCGGTCCTGTCGACGCTCAACCGCGGCAAACCCCACCGCCCCTCGTCCCCGCGCCAGACGAGCAAGGGCAAAATCCCCTTTATTAACGGCTCTTCTTCCCTGCCCATGAACTTTATTGATGTGCGTACCATCGCCCTGCGCTCCTTCCGCGACAAAGTCGTCGTTCCCCTTGCCCCCCGTCTGCGCGCCTGCATCATGAACCGACAGGAAAAGGAGAACATCAATGCTGCCCAGGACACGGCCACGCAGGCCCGACTGCAGCAGATGCTGCTCGTGCTCACGTCCCAGAGCTGCCGCCATGCGACGACCATGTCCCTCACCTCTGCGCCCCCGCAGCCGTCCGCCTCGGAACAGGCCGTCGTCGACCTCCTGCGCGCCGTGCGTTCGCCGCGCCCGCAGTTCGACGCCAAGGCAATGAGCACGCCGATTAGTCCTTCTCGAGCGCCGGGTTTCCTGTCGGGTGGCCTGCCGCGCGACCGCCGCGGACGCGTCGCGCAAAAGAGCCTGGATCGCGTGGGGATCAAGGTGACGGAGGAAGGGGAGGACGATATCTTTGGCGACGAGACGCCGCGCGTCGCGCAGGGCCTCACTGACCGAGAGCGGGAGCGCGAGTTCCTTGAGGCGTTGAGGAGTCCGGATATTGACAGCCACAGTCTGGCGGTCAAAGGCGGCTGGGGGCTGGGGCCTGGTGGAGTGCTCGACAAGCCCGAAGAGGAGGAGGACGAGTCGCTGAACTGGGACGAGGCGCAGGCGGTGGTCGAGCGCATGGTGGGGATGAACGGGCAGCCGGAGATGCGGAGGAGGCCGTAGCGTGTATTAACAGTATATTGTACATTTATTTTTTGCTTTGTATTCAACTCATTCGTCGGACCATGTGCCGATGCCCACTAGCCCCGCCCAGCCGTTTGAATTTTTCCCGACAAGGGAGTAGATGACGTCGCTGCTCGACGTCTGCAGTGAGAAACAGTGCAGGTCCTGCAGCTCGGCGAGTTTGGCGGAAAGCGCAGCGAGCTCGGGCGTTATGGAGGATGCATTCACGGTCTTGGGGATATATGTCTTTGGAGATAATTCGACGGGCGAAATCTGGAAAGAGTCAGTGCTTTGAGACGAGTTGAATGCTCCACCACCCACGCGTCCGCCTTGAATACCTAGCGAGCTGAGGACTGCCTGCTCGTGGCCCTTGCCGAACGCGCCCTGGCCAAGCCAGATGGCGGCGTCACCAAAATCGTCGCTCTCGCTGGTGTGGCCGGCGAGAATGCTCGAGCAAAGCACCGAGGTCGCGGCACTCTGTGCGGTGGCCGCGAGAGACTCTAGATCTGCTGCAAGCTGGTCGGTGGGGGCGGCTACACCCTGGCCAACAAGAAGCAGGCGCTGGGGGAGGAATGTGGTGGTTGTGGATTTATTTTGGAGGCGCTGTACAGTGGCGGAAACTGCTTGCTTGAATGCCTGGTTCATGGTGGTGGCCCCTATGACTGAGCTGTGATGCGAGCGTGGGAATCCGACTCGGCATTTTTCTTACGCTTCCCCTTCATGCTGCGTTCTCGGGCCTGGCACGTCTTTTCTTGCCTTTTCTGCTGCTTGCTCAACATTCTCTAGCCATCTGGCAAATGCCTACCGCGTTCCGCAGACCCCCATATTAATATTGACGCGTCGTCTGCAGACGCAGCCTAGCAAGACCACTCCAGCAAAGACTCCACTTCCCCCGTCGAATAATGCACCGAAACCTCAAGTAAAACTCAATCCTGGGCCAATAAAACCTCCCAAAACACTCCCTGCCACCCCCCCACCCGCCGTTGCAGCCTCGCGCACCCCTCCGCCGACCGTACAGACAGTCGACCGGGTTTCTCTCAAGAACCTCAAAGAAACCACTGCCAAAGACATTGCAGACGCAGAATCCCATGGTATCCTCACACCGCCGCCAGAGGGCGCTGGCTGGGCCAAAAGTACCCTTCACAAGGCGATCCAGATTGCCGTGCGTTAATTTTCGCTTGGTCTCCCTGGCGTAACCGTGTTCCTCCAGAAATTCTACTACCGCGGCGTCAAGCTTGTCTACACCCGGGGAAAGATGGCCCGCGGCATCAAGAAGCGCGTCGCCGCCGGTGACGCGCCTCTCGAGCGCTGGGAGCACCGCATGATGAAAATCCAGGACGGGGACGAGAAAAAGTGCATGTCCCTCCTGTCCTAACCCGCTGAACCAACCCCTCATTCACCCCGACGCAGATTGGTCCCGTTCGTCTTCATCGCCATCATTCTTGAGGAGATCATTCCCCTCATTGCGATCTGGTACCCCGAAATGTTGCCCTCGACGTGCATCCTGCCGTCCCAGCGCGACCGGATACAACAGGGCTTCACGGACGCCGCCCTCGCTATTCCCGCGACTTGGGGTCCCGCCCTTGGCTCGCTCACGCGGGCTGCAGATACCGGCGAGATCCCCCTCGATGCGCTGACTGACGCGAAACTCATTCGCGCCATCGGCTCGTACGTGCTTCACTGTCTTTCCGCACGGTTTTGACTCCAGGATAGGCTGATGCATCTTCCGGGCTTGGCTTTGACCGCCCGACGACGCGTACGCAAGCATTTATCATTCATCCAGGCGGACGATGCTTTCTTGGCAAAGGAGGACCTCCGCAACCTATCCCCGCAGGAGCTTTTAGAGGCGCTGCGGGAAAGAGGAATGTGAGCGCGTTCACACCTTCACGCGACTTGCTCTGATTTGCACAGTATCACAACGGGCCTAACCGCCAAAGAGCAGGTTCAGCAACTATCATGGTGGCTAAAGTCGGTTGATGAGAACGACACAATCGCCCGCCGCATCTACCTCGTTGCGCTACAGGGATCACGGTAAACTAGACGGGCTAACTTATAATTTATAAACAAGAAACTGTACACGATAATATTGCTTGGTAATTAACTCGCCCCCACATATGCCAGCGCCTGCCAGTTGCGAACCTCCCACGGCGAGAGGAAAACCGCCTTTTGGGCTTGTCGCTTAGCAGTTTTGGATTCGTCGCCGTTGAGCGACCCAGTCACGGCTTGCAGTGCTAGGGATTCGCGCGCCGTGTCCAGCGTGTCGGAATCGCGGCTGGAAGTGGACAGGAGGGCGAGGGCCGACGTGTGGTTGCCTTGTTGGATGCTTAGAGTTGCAAGCTGATTGCGAACATCCCAGCGGCTGGGTTCTGCGTGGACCGCGCTCTGTGCCACGGCCAACGCCTTTTCCGGGTTTCCCTAGCCAATAATTGAACAAGCAGAATACGCGATACTTGAGACGACATACCTGGCCGATGTGGTGCTTTGTGAGCAAGTAATTAACATCTCGTTGGGGGTCGAGTTCGAGTCTCCGGTCGAGCGGTAGAGCTAGCAGGTCCGCGAGTGCAGCGTCAACGAGCCCTTCATCGTCGGTCAAGATACCCATGCCTGCGAGAGCATTGATCGCCGCCAGATTCTCGGAATCGGCAGCGATGCAGTCCAGAAGCTGCGCCTTGGCACTCTCCTTGAACTCCTCCGTCCCAATGGCCCACATGGTTTGCGCAAGGAGAACCGTAACGTGCCCGCGAACGACGGTATTGTCGCCGGCCGTTTCAAGGGCTGCCTCGAAGAGGCCCAAAGCCGTCTCTAGGTCACCCAACTTGAAGTTGGCGAGCCCCATGCCAAATTGCGCTTGTGCCCGCATGACGTCGATCTTATCTTCTTTCACATCCTCAGCCAGTAGCCCCAGCGCGCTCTCAAACGACTCGAGGGCGCCCTCGTAGTCCTTCAGCGCCAGCCGCAGGCGTGCTAGATTTGAATTCGCGATCGTAAAGTGCCGTTCGACGGTCGAGTCCTCGGTTTCCTCATATTCTGCTTCAAGGATGGCGATCGCGCGGCCGATGTAATCAGCGGCCAGTTCTCTTTGACCGAGGCTTTCACAGACGAGACCGAAGAGATGGAGGGCGCATGAGTCGTCAGGCCGGCTTCGGCAGTACCGATCCAGCACCATGAATGCCGGCAAGAGCTCGTCTACGGCAGGACTGGTAGCGTGGGAGGTGCCTGTAAGCCGTGTAAATGTTCGTGATGCATACTCTAGGTCTGCCTCGGGCTAAAGACATGGAAAGGTTGGCACAGGCGATTGACGAGATGGAACACTTACCACCACAGACGCCAATGTCACGGCGTGCTCGAACAACGTTATCGAGTCTGAATGGTGACCATTGGCAGTGGCGACTAATGCTTGGCCAATCCATGCTGCCGTACACTCAGGATCAAGCGTTTGCGCTCGGAAGAGGGCTTGATTTGCAAGTTCGAGATCTTTCTGCTGTAGATATAGCAGACCGAGATTGGTCCAAGTTGCAGCGTTCTTCCGAAATATTATTAATGAGAACCAGTTCAAAGTAAGCCCTTACCTTCGAGTCGATCTCCAACGCTTTGATGTACGCATGCTGGGCGGTTTTAGCCTGCGACATAAAGTTGGCGTTCCCTAAAGCAACCCAGTAGGCATCGTTGCCGGGATCCTCTCGGATCGCAGCCCTTAAGCATTCCCCTGCTTTTGTTTCCGTTTTTTGGCGTTTCTCAGCCAAACTTTGCTTCGCGGACAAGCATTGCAGCGAGATTCCAAGGTCATACCAAGCACTTCCGCGGCCCACGCTTTCCGAGGAGCCAAGAGTAACGCGGCAGTCATACGCAGCTGCGGCCACCTCCAGTGCCTTGTACCCCGTAGATGCCGACTCGTCATTGAAGAGCGGTGTCGAAGCGATACCCGCTAATTGCTCCCCAGGCCCTTGGGTAAGAAGTGCCACTACGTCGAGAAGTGTAGACCGCACACCGTCTTCATCGATGAACGTTGATCGACGGGACAAGTAGAAGATCGCGTCCGCCGCAGTCTTCCACGAAACACTGCGGAACCCAGGGCTTGCTTGCATGGTCTGCAGAGCTATCCGCACAGAGGTAATGAAGGACTGCTCGGCGCGCGCGGCAAAGCCGTCGGTGAATTCAGAGCGACCCAAGTCTAAATAAGTCTGCCCAAGAGACACCAGCACTCCCACTTCTGATGGCCGCCGAGCTAGAATGGACTGGAAGGCATCTACAGCGTCTTGAAATTGGCCAACTTGCCGCTGGACGTCGCCGAGGAAAAAGGCGCACATCCAATCTTCGGGATCAAGTTCTTGCGCACGGGCAAGGGCCTTTATTGCTGCAGCATGGCGCCCAGCTCTGCTGTACGCTTCACCAAGTCGAAGCCAGGATACTTGGTCGTCCGGTTCAGCCCTCAGCGTGATTTGCAACGCTTGGATTGCAGGCGGATAGTTGGCGCGAGCCTACACGAGTTCGAACCACCCAATATTCGAAGACAACAAACGCACCAGTTCAACAACGCCAACAGCTTTCCACGCCCAGGCATTATTAGGGAGGAATCTACCAGCTCCCTCTGATTTGAGCCCAGCATCCAGACCGCCTTCGCCTTCGATCGTCCTCCGCGCCACAACTTCCACGAGGTCCCATTCCCGTTCATCAGCAAAGCCGTCCGCGAGTCTCCGAGCAGCATCGCCCTCGCGGGCATCAAGTTCAAAGGCTTTTTGAAAGCACTTGGATGCGCGGGTCGGATCTCGGGGAGTCACGAATTCCGAGTAGTAGATTCCAAGGGACGTGAACGCAGGTGCGTATGAGGGATTGCTTTTGAGGGATAGAATGAAGTAGCGATACGCTTCTTCACGCTTTTCATCTGTTCACAATCATGAAACGAACTCGCTTTCAACCGCAGACCGTGCTCACCGCCGATATCCCAATACGATTTTCCGATGCGCCACAGACACCGCGCACATTCATCCTGAGCATCCTCCAGCTCCGTCAGCACGACCAGTGTGTCTTTTAACCCCTGGATGCCCGCTTGGAGCTCTCCGGCCTGACTTTGGCACCACGCCAGCTCCTCTTTGGCACGGATGCCCAGCTGCAGGTCGTCTGGGAGCAGGTCGCTAACGCGGGCAAACAGCTCTGCGGC
This sequence comes from Mycena albidolilacea, assembly GCA_029282495.1. NCBI lineage: Eukaryota > Fungi > Basidiomycota > Agaricomycetes > Agaricales > Mycenaceae > Mycena > Mycena albidolilacea. The sequence goes on along the minus strand of JARIHO010000014.1, from coordinate 53,462 downwards.
GTCGTCCCAACGCTTTTCGTGCTGCAGAATATACGCTCGTCCCATGAGGCATGCGGTGTTGTTCGGTGCTTGTGTTAGAACTTCGTCCAGGACGAAGAGGGCGCGTGCATGATGCTTGGGTGGGAAGAGGTGGACTAACGACGTCGCCAACACTACTTTGAACCCAAGACGAGTGTTTGGAAACGTTCTCCCGCGGTCTGTTTCTGCTCGTGTAACGACGGTGAGCCCGTTTTCAGCAACGATGATTGAGTTCTGGTAGTCGCATTCATGTAGATAAACCCCAGCTATGATCTGGGTGGCGAGGATAGAGTCCGAAATTGACGGGTAGGCATCCTGCAAATCGAGATGGGTGGTGTTGCACAAGAAATACGAAGACCACCGACCAACATCATATCGAATGGATCAATGGTTTGTTCGGCAGGTGGGCTGGGAGTATCTTCATCGTCGCCGGCTTCTACCAAAGGAATATCCATGTACAGAAAATACGCCTTGAGCAGGGACGTCAGGGGTAAAGACGGGAAGAGCTCGATGAACTGCCGGAGCAGGGGTAGATTGTAAGTTTCTATCGTTTTTTTTTTAAAAAAAAAACGGCAAAGGTGGAAAGTAAAAAGACAAACCCCCGTCGATACAGTTTTGTCCATCGAGGCAGAGCATCCACGCCAGTTCATCCGGGATGCCGAGAGCGATCGCTCCGGACACCAGAGTTTCTACCTCACGCGAAGCGGTCGCTTTCAGGTCGCCTTTGGGCGGCAGGGCGCACAGGTATCGATGCTTATAGCGCAGGAGCTTCGCGTCCGTCGCGCGCCGTAGATCATCCGGCGTGTTTGGGTGGTTGAGAACGTCGTCGTAAAGCTTTGGCAGCTGCGAGACTGGTTCAGTAAATTGAAGATGCGTGAACAGACGGACGCGCACCTGCGACGGGCCCCAGATCTCTACGCCGACCTCTTTTCGTAGCTGCTCGGGGCTGGCGGCGCCCAGGCGCGTGCGGCGCTTTGCAACCTCCTTACTGTACGCGTCTTCCTCGTCTTTCTCAACGATGCCGATGATCTCATCGAGAACGGGGAGCGTATTGTGCACCGCCGCCTGAGTCTGGTATGCGGGCGTCCCTGCTGGGTTGGTGTGATCTGGGATCGGGAGGGTGGACAGCACAGGGTGTAGAGGCGAATCGGCGAGCAAAAGCGATAGCGCTTGGACGAGCTGGGATTGAATTAGCCGGGCGTTGGCGAAAGGAATGCACGCCTGCCTGTGGACGAGTCCCTCGCTCTCTTCGGCATTCGATGAGCTTCTCAAGCGTCTCTACGCATTTCGTCGCGTCGTTTCTGTTTGCAATGAGATGATACCCCTGTGGCAAATGAGGGGGCGTACTGTTGCACGAACAGATCCACCAGACGGCGCAGGGCTTCAACATACTTGTCCCACTGCTCCGTGCGCTCGTAGAATTTCGAGAGGCCCTGGCGAGTCCATGAGATACAGCGCACAAAAGTTGGCCTATGCCGCCCACCTGCCACGCCAGTAGCTGCTCTGGACTGGTATCGATTGCCCGCCGGTAGGCCTTCAGCCGCGTCAGTTATGTCCCCGAATGAGCCCCAAAGACGTTTACTTGCTCGCTCTCCACAAAGTCGCCCAGCTCTAGCAGCGCGAGGCCAATAAACACGTTTCTGGTTCAAGTTTTTGGGGATTATCCTATCAGGCGCGCACGAACGCACGCGTTGTAGTTGCCGGGGTCGAACACGAGGGCCTGCTCGGCGGCGTCCTTGGCGGCGGCGTACTGCTTCTTACCCAGCGCATCGCGGGCAGCCTTGAGCTTTGCCTTAACCAGAGACATGGAGGGAGAGAGCAAACAACGAAATCACTCTAATATTACAATTTACTCGTGCTAGTCCTCGGCCGCGGCGCGCTCCCTTGCTAACCGCCCTTTGCCTCGCGCGAAGTCGACGTCCTTCCACATACTGCGCCCCTCGTCCATGACCCTTAGTGTCTCGTCGTACTCGGTGGCAAAGCGGTCCACGTGAGCGTTCAAGTCCTCCCCGCGTTCGAGTACGCCGCGTACGTTGGCGAAGAAGGTATCGAGTACGGCGAGATTGTGCATTATTAACAGCGAGTGCGCCGACATTTCATGAGTTTGTAATCTATCGACGGACGGTCAGAATATTAGTCGTCGCTCCAGGGAGGGGGTTAGGCGTACAGATGATGTACGTACGCGCGCGTGTACGGCGCGGGGGCGGATGTGGCTGGAACATGGGCGTCGATGGCGCTGTGTGAAATGACGGTCTGGGGCGCGAGAGGCGCACATGCGCCGCAAGAGCAGTCCTGCAAAGAGTCCGCGAACGAAGAAAAGTCGTGCGCGTAATCCGTGCGGTAAAGATTGTGCCCAAGATCGCGTTGTTTGCCCTTGGCCGCCTCACTTGGGACAGGGAAAACAAAGTCGAGGGCAATTCCTATCTGGGCGGCATCCTGCGCCCATTTTGCGTCGAATACGTCGACGCCGACGTCCCGAATGAGACGAAGGATTTCATGCGGCGACGCAGGCGAGTTGACGACGCGCAACTTGTTGGGCCGAGCAGACAAGAGAGACGCCTTCAGCAGGGCCACTGTTTCCTCCTGGTTGTCGCGCGCGTCGTCTGGAGACGACTCCATGGCCTTTCGGAGAGGGACCAGGTCAAATACGTAGCCGACGACGCCGTCATCTAGGCATTTGTGCGGGTGCACGGCCTCGGCTTCTTTCCCGTACAGAGTCTCGGTGAGACTGTCAGTAAATGCGCGGCGCGCAGGCTCGCTTATTCCTCCGGCCATGTGGACGAGGATGTTCAAGGGATGCGGCGCGGGTGCGAGGAGGTTGGCTAGCCATGTCGCGGTGCGCTCGATGCTCTTTGTTATGCGTTTCTGCGAGAACGGCGGGGAAGTCCAAGGGATGTCGGGAAGCGCGACAACAATATCGGGAACACATGCGTGCACATGGTTTCGCCATTGTGCTGGGGTGATCTAGCCTTGGTGAGGCGAAATACGATGCTATTGAGCGCCGGAACGGACCTTCTTCATGCCACGCGCCGTGGACGCGGATACATAGTCGTTTCCGTTCGCCGGTGTTTCACTCGGGTCAGCGGGGTCGCGCAGAGTCATTACGACGAGATTTTGACTAGGGTTGAACCCGAGAAAGGTGTGCAGCGGATTTGAGCCCGGCTGAAGGGTAGGGATTGGGGGAGAGTTTTCTAGACTGGGCAGAATGAGCGTGAATGCTGGGAGATACGCATGAACCCGAGACTCACGCACAAAGACTCGAATGGCACACTGATCCACCGCAGCGCGGAAGTGCGCTTGTACTGGTCGCGTCCGAGATGCGGGACTACTCCGCGCGAAGTTGCGACCATGAGGGCGGGTGTGTTGATGGAGATGCTCGTCCCAGTCCTAAGTAAGCTCACAGTGCCCGTACGCGGCCCAAATCGCGAGCTTTTTCCAACCGAGAACGAGAGAGACATTCCAGTTAGCTTGTGGTCGTGGTTTGAACGAGAGATTGGCGCGTTATTATGTAACGGACGCGTTTGAATCGCGCCTTCATCCGATTCATCGCCTTGACTTGCTCCCTCACCTTGACTAAAATGAAAGTAATAGACAAGATAAAGAAACACAGTCCCTCCAACCCGTTCTACACTTTTGAGTTCTTCCCTCCGCGAACGGATCAAGTCAGATGCTCCGCGCACCTGCGACGTTCAAGCACACTGATACTCCTCGTAGGGTTTCGAGAATCTCATATCTCGTATCTCCCGGTTGTCTGCTCTCAATCCCCTTGCCGTCAGCATTACTTGGGGCGCAGGGGGAAGCACCAGGGAACGAAGTCTTGACCTAGCTGGAGTCACCCAGGCCGAACATGGGCTCGACACCATTCTGCATCTGACGTGCACCAACATGGAGCAGGGGATGGTCGATGATGCCCTGAAGGTAATCGCTCGCGAACTAGATTAAATTCCGACTCCATTATTTCGGTAGGCCGCCAAGGAGCGCGGGATACAAAGCATCCTCGCTCTGCGTGGAGGTACCTACGCTGCTCATGATAATTTGTGCGCATGCTAATGTGTATAGATCCTCCCAGAGGCGAGGAGGAATGGATACCTACCGACCCGCGTTTCACACGAGGCGCTGACCTCGTTGCCTACATCCGCTCCCTACCGGAATATTCCTCTCAATTTTGCATTGGCGTCGCCGCATATCCCGACGGGCACACTGGCGAACTGCACGATGAACGTGCCGAACTTAGCTTCCTGAAAGCAAAGGTCGACGCCGGTGCCGATTTTATCGTCACTCAGCTCTTCTACGACGTCGACGGCTTCCTGCAGTGGGTCAGGAAGGTCCGCGAGACAGGTATCACCGTCCCAATTATTCCTGGGATCATGCCGATCCAGACATACTCTTCCTTCCTGCGGCTCACCAAATTATGCGGGACACGCGTGCCTGACTCGGTCATGGAAGCCCTGGAGCCCATCCGGGTAAGGGCAATCCTCTTGTTTCCGGATCTAGGCTCTGACGCGCCGCAAGAATGACGACCAGCTCGTCAAGGACTATGGCGTGCAGTTAGCTGTGGAGATGATCAGACGACTGACGACCGAAGGGGGGATTCCCGGAGTCCATATGTGTACGCTCAATCTCGAGAAGAGCGTTCAGCGTGTCCTCGAGGGCCTCAAATGGACTGGCTCTTCCGATGTGCAAAAAAATAAACTGATCCAAGTAAGAAACTTCGTCCTGCCCTCCTGACTCTCTTTATATTCTTTGTTTTCTAGGAAGTCCCTACACAGAATGAGTTAATTGTCACGCCGTCGAGCGCGACTTCATCCGCCACGCTCGGGCTTGCCGCCCTCCCACCAGTTGAAGGCGAAGCTGGACGAGGGGAACTCAACAACGCCGCGACCTGGGACGACTTCCCCAACGGTCGATTCGGCGACTTCAAGAGCCCTGCGTTCGGTAGCAGCGGACTCTGGGGCGGGCCTGCCATCGGGGTACGTCGCCAAACATTGTCGCTGACTCGCCCCCTAATAAAATAAAGCACGCCGACATCATCGCGCAATGCGGGCACCCTCGCACGCTGGACGACCTCACCGCAGTCTTCCTCGCTCACTTACACTCCAAAATCCCCATCACGCCCTTCTCGCCCGCACCGCTGAGCTCCGAGTCGCTCATGATTCTCCCGCACCTTGAGCGCCTTACGCGGCGAGGGTGGTGGACCGTCGGCTCCCAGCCGGCTGTCGACGGCGCCAGCTCGAGCGACGAGGTCGTCGGGTGGGGCCCGCGCGCCGGGTATGTCTTCCAGAAGGGATTCGTCGAGTTCTTTTGCACCAAGGCGGACGTGGACGAGATCGAGCGACGCGTGCACGACCGCGGGCAGGGATGGGTGCACTGGTTCGCGGGAAATAAGAATGTTGGTGTTTCCTTGACTGACTTCACCTGCATGCGACTAAGTATGGTTTATTGAAGGGCGAATTCTGTGGCAATGTCCCCGAGGGGGCGCGGAACGCGGTAACGTGGGGCGTGTTCCCAGGCCAAGAAATTGCACAGACGACTATAATCGAAAGCGAATCGTTTTTGTCGTGGAAGGTGGGTCATCTGTGCCAGAATGGAAATTGTCTGACTTGTTACCCAGGAAGAGGCGTTTTCAATTTGGTCAGAATGGGCGTCATTGTATAGACCACAGTCGGACGAGCGTCGGCTGCTGGAGAACGTCTGCGATGAGCACTGGCTGCTGAGCATCGTGCACCATGATTACCGGAACACACAAGCGCTGTGGACGTTTTTATTCGACGACTCGCCACTTGCATAGATTACACTCGTTTTCACTCCACGTTAAATGTGTTTCAACACACAGGTTAAACCCCGCGTGCTCAGGAAATGCAATCCGAGAGTACGATAATTTTGACAAAAGAAATAATGATAATTAAACACCTGAATCCGATCCACCCTTCTGCGTTTATGCAACGGTGTGCGTTTGCTTACTCCGCAGATACTCGACGAAATCGACGAGGAACTGGACCTGCTCATATGTCTCGATGGCCTTGATGCTTCGCCGCCGGCGCGCGATGCCAATGACGCGCTCGACAAGGTCGAATGTGTCGTGTCGCACACAGCCCGCGAGAAGCGGCACCTCCTCGAGCGCGTCGCGCAGCCAGCCGCAGAGGCCGAGCTTGAGCATCCAGCAGCACGCGACGACGCCCGCGCGGCCGACACCGCCCCGGCAGTGCACGAGGATAGGCACGCCGCGGAGCGTGTACGCGTCGATGATACGCGTCAGGTGAGCGTCAAGCGAAGCGGGTGACGGCGGGGCGAGGCCCTCGGGCGTGGGTATGCGGAGGACAGATATGCCTATGCTCTTGGCCGCACGCTCGTATAAATGCCACGGTGCGCCGAGAAATTCGAGCTCAGCGTCGTCAAGACAGCAGATAATGCAGCCCACGCCAAGGTCCTTCATACGACGCATATCTGCATGCAGGTCGCGACAGACGCCGCTGCGGCCCTTGACAGGGCCTTGGAGCCGAACTGTCAAAGAATTAGTTGGTCGGGAATCAGTGAAACGAAAGAAGCGCACCCTTTTTCCCCGGACAGGAGGAGAGAAAGATATTGCCGATTGTAAAGGTGGGCTCGGGTGGAAGTTGTGGTGCGGGTTTCTCCTCGAGCGCAACGGTCACAGTCAGGGACAAAGATAGGGTGGAAGAATTGGCGTGCAGTGTGGGGAGGGCGGCAGCGGGCGCGACGGCGGTACTTATGGCGGCTTTGAGAGCCTCGCTGACGGCGGAGCGCGTCCGCAGCTGGGTTACGAATGTCTGGGTAGAGGGTGGTGGTGGCGGGGGCGGAATAGTGTGGTCGTGATGCTGGGTGGCAGTAAGGCGATCCAGCGTGAACGAGGATGGAATGTCAAAGACCGTCGGCCCTGAGGAGAGTAGAAGATGCGATGAGATGAGGGGGAGCAGCTCAAACGGGATCATGGTGGAGATACTACGCTGGGGTCAGCCTTTTTTTCGTAAATGAGCGTGAGGGTAAAACCGACTTTATGGGGTGAGTCGAGGAAGTCTTGAGGGGGACGAGGGCGGGTGTGCTGGCGCCGAGGTTGTCCTGCATAGCCGCTGCTAGTTGGTCACGGAGTGCGGGGAAGTCTTGGGTTGGCATGCCACAGGGTCCGAGCAGCAGTGGCGGGGGCTCAAGCGGGCTTTCGCAAGGGTACCAGGCCTCTGCAGAGGCTGCAATGCGCTGGCGGTCCTGGAGGTCGCGTACATGATCTGGGAGATGGACGGAGAGCGGGATGTAGTGAATAGGGCAGCCCTGGGGCCCGTATTTTGCTGTATTATACGCGGAAAGATGATATTGCGACGCCGAAGACGCGAGGAATATCGGGGGGAGCACTGGGGGCACTGGGGGAGGCGCTGATGCGGAAAATGGAAACGAGGGCTGCCGCTGGACGGAGGACTTCAAGGGTAATTCGCCAGGAAATGCGGCAAATGAAGTGAGGTCGCTAGGAAACTCGGAGGCAAACTCGACTGGCGGAGGAAGCACCAGCAGCGACATGGTGGTTGCAAGGCAATGCAAGCAGAAATAAGAAACAAGTGCGGCTGATCCGACTTTTTGGTTCCGAGTAACCTAATATTGCACCAATAGGGAAATTTTAGAGAATATTTCCATTGAAAAATAACTATAGCTAAACATCGAAAACAACATCCCCAGCCCTGAACGCAGTATTCCCCGCCCAGACCCGAACAGGCACCACACACTCGACCATCTCCGCTCTTACCTCGCTCCATCCCTCCTCCCGTCCCCCATATCGCACCCCAACCCCCACGCCACCCGCGGGATCACTCTTCACCCCATCATACCCATACACATCCTCCTCCGTCGCGCCCTCACCATCCAACCCCTCCTCGTCGAAATCGTCCCCATCGTGGTACTCGTTCTCGTTTCCACCCAGAAAGCTCGCCGTGAAGAACGCGCCCCACCCCGCTTTTTCTGGCACCGCGGGCGTCTGCGGTGGAGGTGGCGGCGGAGGCGGCACACGCTCGAGCACACCGAGCTTTTCCGGGGCGCGCCATGCGCTGCCCCACGCTCCGCGTCCCCCGCCGCTTTCCTCGTCCCCGTCGCGCACGAGCCCCTTGGCCCGCACGCCCTCTGTCCCTGCGTCGCTGTCGGCGTGCGCGACGCCCACGAGGAGGCATAGCCGCACCTTCCACTCAAGCCCGCCCGCGCTGCCCGCGCCATTGTCCCCGACGACGACGCCGAACGCAGGGCTGCCGTCGCTGGGGATGTCGAGTGCGAAACCGAGGCGGAGCGTCCCCAGCACGAATCTGCGGGGAATGAGAAATTGAGCGGGAATGTAAACACAGAACGCACCTCGCGTGGTGCTCTGCATGGACGCGCCGTAGGTACCGAGCAGTCGCGGGCGAGCTTGGTGGCGTAGCGAGCGTGCTCGGCAGGGACTCGTGGGCTTCCAAGAGCGCAGTGAGCTATAACCACACTCAGCATCGTCCACAGAAGAGGAAATGGCACATACCTGCAACACGCGCCCCCTCCCCTGGCGCCAATTCACCTCGACCACGCCGTTCACCGTCTCACCGAGCCGGAACGCGCTCTTGGGAAACGTGAGCACCGCGACCGTCACGCCGTCTTTGGTGATGTCGTACGACACTTTCTTGAGATTGCGTGTGAGCACCTCGACCGCTTCGCGACACCCGCTCAGGCCGCCGCCTTCGCCCCCGACGCCGACGCCGTCCTCGCCTGTGCCTATAGAGGCTGTCGTTGACAGCAGGCGTTCGGCGTAGCGAGTGAGGTCAGCAACGCTCCCCTCGTTCGGCTGGGTCTTTAGAAGGGCGGCTGGTCGGTGTTCTGTAACGGTGGGCTTTGGCGGGATGGGGGACGGTTGGGGGGTGGAGGGGGATGTTGGAGTGGGCGGGGCGTGTATCCGCCGGGCGACGGGCCACATGAGATCGTAGGGTCGCGGGGAGCGTCCGACTGTGGAAGATATCAGCGTTAAAGGCGGCGAGAAATTTATAAACGCACCGACGACATTATTGTACACGCGTATGGGCACCTTCATCACGCTACTTGCTCCAGACGCCCGGCAGGCGCCGACGACGAGTTCATATGAGAAGCGCAGCGTCCGCCCTTTGAAGGTGGGCGGTAGATGCGCCGGGAGGAGGAGCGTGTATGTATCTGCGCGAATAATCAGACGGGAAAGAAAAATGCAGAGGAAGAACTCACAGCTTCTCGACTCGCCCGGCGCCAACGTCAAATCCACCGCAAGCATCTCTGGAGGCACGTCTAGTGTTGGAACCGGCGCCTCGGGGTCCTCCGGCCCCTGGCTTGAGCCAACATCCCCAGCTGCGCCCGAATCGCGTCCCCATATTCCGATCCCGGCGCCGATGGCGCGCAAGCCGGCGGACAAAGACGACGAGCGACGATGCCGTGGGCGACCTTGGGCCGACCCCCCAGATAATCCTAGCCCTAAGCCAGCTCCTCCGCCCACGCCCGCGGCTTGCAGGCTCAGACTGCCCCCACCGCGCGCGGGCCGTAGGAGTGCGCTGCGGAGGGAGCCCAGCGCGGGGGTGCTGGTACCGGCGAGGGGGGAGAGGACGGCGCGGCCCGCGAGGGCGGCGTAAGCGTAGAGCAGGAGCTCGGTGTGCGGGGGGGTGAAGGAGGCGGAGTGTGCGGTGCGCGGCGGAGCGGGGAGCTGCGCGTTGGCGAGGGGAGGATGTCCGAGGCCGAGCTGCAGGTGCGGATTTGGGTTTGAAGTCGAGTTGCGGCGCGGGGGGTAGGCGGCGGAGACGGTTGGTGCGGAGGCGCTGGCGGTCGTGAGAACGGGAGGCTGGTGGCCGATGACGGGGGATGCGGGGATGGCGGGTGTGGGTGGGTAGGGGTAGACAGCCGCGGCGGCCTCGGAAATGGGATCGAGGGCGAGGGAGAATGTGCTGCTGGACGCGCTGGGCGTGAGAGGCAGGCCGCTGCTTGGGCTCGGACTGATGGGGGATGTGACAATCTCGTGCATGGTACCTTCGAGGATGGAGTGCTTGCGCGCGTGGGGGTGGGACGGGGCAAGTGGGAGAGTGTCGGAGCGGCGGGAGATGGAGGAGGGCAGCTGCGCGGAAACGGGAGCTGCTACATTATTAGGTACCGAAAAGATAGAATCACAGGCACGTACAGTCGGGAGAAAAGGAGGCAGAGAGCGGGGTACGCGGGCCGCTGGTGCGTGTAAAGAGATCGGCGTCTGGAGGCGCGATGCTGACGGACAGAGACTTTGCGAGCATTTTCTTTCGGCGTAGCTCGACGAGCGCGGGGAGACTGCCTGTGGGCGACGGGGGCGCGGGGGGCGAGATAGTGGTGCGGCCTATGAGGCCTTTTCTGGTAGGTTTGCTGTGGTCGCGACTGGGCCGAGGCAAAGGCGACTGGACGGCGGTCCGAGGAGTCCTGGGTGTCCCGGGGGACGTCGGGGGACGGGAAATGGGTGCAGAACTGATAGAGTGGGCATTTCTGCGGTGTGTATGTGATATTGCACGCGAAGGACCCGGTTCTGGTGAACGGGTGTTTGTGAAGGTAATGGTGACGGAGAAGGGCTCTCCAGCAAAGTACGAGGACTGAGAGGGAGTGACGACAATTCTGACTGCGTCAACGTCTGCCATAGAGCCTAGAGACAAGCCAGCTTGTTGTCGGTCTGCTTTTGAGGGGGGATCTAGTCGCACGGTCGTGGACTCGACGGCCCCGAAGGAGAGCGGGCCACCGGTTAGATATTCGGGGCGCAGAGAGAGATCACCGGTGCCTTGTAGACGAGTGTAGACGTGACGGTGCAAGTCGGGCCGAGGTGCCCGAGCTATATCATTTATGAATAAAATCGAATAAAATCGCGAACGTTGTTCGAAAGGGGACCTAGCTGACAACATATTACCCTGAGTCTTGACTCATGCTTGTCAACAGGCGCCTTGAAGTCGGGCGTCAACGTTGACATTCAGACTGTCGGCGGCACAAACTCGGCATGAATCCCGCAAAGTCGGGGAATGCAAAACTGGCCCTGGTCCTTGTATACCATGCATGGGGCCGAATAATTTAATAAAACTGAATGAAATACATAATATGTAGAGGGGTGCATGAGAACAGCGAACTGAACTGACGTGACATTCATCGTGACAGTGGTTACCATCTCCTGCAGCGGAGTGTTTGCTGCTTCCACCACTTTCGTTTCTACTCCCCCGGGAGAATGGCCTCTGCCATTCGTTTCCAAGACCAGGCCTCCTACAGCTCCAACGATGTCCCCATCCCCACAACCCGCCCCATCCAGTCTTCGGGAACCGCAATCCGCCGCGCAAAGACCCTCACCAGGCCAGAGCGCGGTGTCGCTCCCGTCCCGCTCATTACTCCTGCCGTAGACCCCGGCGCAGCCTCCCAGCCCTCCCAGTCCCACGACAGCGATGCCTGGCGCATCACTTCCCAGGTCCTCACCTTCTGGGCCCTCCCTGTCCTGCTCTCCAGCATCGGCGGCATGCGCGACAAGGCTCTCCGCCAGGCCTGGCGAGAAAAGATGGCCCTTTGCATCATCATCGCCTTCCTCTGTGCCCTCATCGCTTTCATTACCGTCGGCTTCCAGCGCGTCCTCTGCTCCACCACACAGGCAACCAGCAGCGCGTTCATCCGCGTGGGCTCCCGCCCCGCCACCCTCAGCGTACAGGGTATCGTATACGACATCTCCGCCGCCAAATCCCCCGCAAATCTCTCCTTTACCGCCCTCTCCACAAAGTTGCCTGGCCAGGACATCACCCACCTCTTTACTCGCTCCGCCGCCAGCTATCCCAAGTGCGCAGGCCTCACCGCCCGCGCTGCCCTCGACAACCCATGCTCCACCATCACCCCCTGCCAGTTCCCAAATCTCACCAACGCCGCCCTCACCACCACCCTCGGCTTCAAGCCCACCCACCTCACCGCCGGCTACTCCTGGGATCAGGTCGGCAACATGTCCAATTACATCGTCATTGACGGTGCAGTCCTGAACATGACCACCTACTTCCAAAACCACCCTTCTGCCATTCCCGGCGACGCAGTCGATGCCGCTCTCCGCACCATCCTCTCTCAGTCCAACACCGCCAGCGGCAAGGATGGCACCCGTCTTTTTTCCTCCCGTGCCGCCCTCAGCCCCGCCATTCCCTGTCTCCACCAACGCTACTTTGCTGGAAACATCGACAAGGTCACCCCCGGTTGTTTCATCACCTCCCTCGTCCTCTACCTCGGCCTCGGCGTCATTCTCAGCCTCGTCCTCATCCGTTTCTTCATGGCCATCTGGTTCAAGTGGGTCGTTTCCCCGCGCCTAGCGGGCAATGTTAGCAGCGAGGCCCTCCACCGCAAGGCCATCAGCCCCGCCGTCATGCCCGAGGGCGCAAATGTCTCGGTGCACAACCGCAACGGCACCGCGCCCTGGGCTCACCCTACCCCCAAGAAGCTCGCAAAGGGCCCTTCCACCAGGCTTACCCCCTCGAGCTCCAGCCGCACCCTTGTCACCTCTGAATCGGCTCCCATCATGAGTCTGGCGCAGATTGGCGCTGAGCTCTTTGCCGTCTGCCTCGTGACGTGCTACTCCGAGGGCGAAGAGTCGATCCGGAATACTTTGGATGCCATTTCAAAGACCAATTACTCGGACGCCCGCAAGCTCTTGTTTGTCGTGGCTGACGGTATGATCACCGGCGCGGGCGAGAAGCGCAGCACTCCCGACCTCTGTGTCAGCCTGCTCGACGCTGATCCTCGCTTCGGAGAGCCCATCCCCATGAGTTACGCGTCGGTTGGCTCCGGCTCCAAGGCACAGAACCGCGCCATGGTGTATGCCGGTCACTACAGTGCGCCTTTTCCGTCGTCGCTCTATTGTCGGACACTGACTTTTTTTTTCTCAGCCGTCGCTGGGCGTCGCACACCCACCGTCGTCGTCGTCAAGTGCGGCACTGAAGCCGAGGCCGCGTCTGATTCAAAGCCGGGCAACCGCGGCAAGCGCGACAGCCAGCTCATCCTCATGAATTTCTTTTCGCGCGTCACTTACAACGATCGCATGACGCCCCTCGACTTTGACCTCTTCCGCAAGCTCCACATCCTCATGGGCGTTACTCCCGATTTCTTCGAAGTCTGCTTGATGGTGCGCATCAATCTTTCGTCGCCGCTGATTAATCTGACGTGACCGTGCAGGTGGATGCCGACACCATCGTCTTCCCCGACTCGTTACGGAGTCTGGTCAACTGCATGCACCACGACCAGATGATCATGGGTGTGTGCGGCGAGACGCGAATAGCCAACAAACGGACGTCCTGGGTCACTGCGATCCAGGTGTTTGAATACTTTATTTCGCATCACCTCGCAAAGGCGTTCGAGTCCGTATTCGGTGGTGTCTCCTGTCTCCCGGGATGTTTTTCCATGTTCCGGCTCAAGGCGCGGAGGACGACGGGTGACGATTGGGTCCCGCTCATCATCAAACCCGAGATTGTCAGAGAGTACAGCCAAAGCGACGTTGTGACGCTTCACCAAAAGAATCTCCTCCTGCTCGGGGAGGATCGCTTCCTCACGACGATTCTGATTCGCACGTTCCCGAACCGGAAGATGATGTTCTTGCCGCAGGCGCGGTGCCGCACGGTCGTTCCCGACACGTTCTCTGTGCTACTCTCGCAGCGCCGGCGGTGGATCAACTCGACGATCCACAACCTCATGGAGCTTGTGCTTGTGCGCAACCTTTGCGGGACGTTCTGCTTCAGCATGCAGTTTGTCGTGTTTATGGATCTGCTCGGGACGGTGGTGCTCCCGATCGCCATCGCGCTCACGTACATCCTCATCGTCGGCACAGCACTCTCGCCGCCAAAAACATTCGAGGAGGCGATCCCCGTCATTCTCCTGGTTGCTGTCCTTGGGCTCCCTGCGATACTTATTCTGTTTACGACTGGCAAGATCATTTACACGTTTTGGATGATGATTTATTTGGTGGCGCTGCCGGTGTGGAATTTCATCCTGCCGGTGTATGCGTTTTGGCATTTTGATGACTTTTCATGGGGAGAGACGAGGTGCGTTTGCGTTGTTTCTTTTTCTGCTCTTGCTGATTCTTTTTACAGAAAAGTGGAGGGCGAGGCGAAAGGTCAGGCGCACGATATGGGAGGTGGCGTTGCTGGTCCAGAGGTTCCGCTGCGGCGATGGGAGGATTGGGAGCGGTCGCGGCTGAGAAAACTGCGGCGCGAGGAGCGGCGGCGGAGAGATTTCGAGCGCATACACCCGTCGGGCTACTATGCCGGCGACGGCGACTCGATGATGCTTTCTACACACGACGCGCGGAGCCAGTACGATGGGTCAGACTCGTACTCGCTTCACTCTGCAGACGACGACCACTGGGGGATGCAGATCGGAGGCTACAACGAACACAACGTCAAATACCCGCCGCCACCGGTGGGCCTGATGCCGCACGACCCGGCACTCGAGTCGGCGGAGACCGTCGACAGCAAGGAGCTCGAGGCGATGCTGGAAATGGGCTTTGACGACTCACCTGTGAACGCGCCGCCGTCGACAGCGCGGTACCAGCTGCAAGACGCGTCGACGTCAAGTCTGCAGCTCGGCGGCGGCAATACACGCGGAAACGGGTATTCGCCGTTGACGCCCGGTCAGCAGCCTCCACCTGTAGTGTTTTCGCCGACGACGCCGACGCCCCCTTCTGGGCCAGGAGGCCAGCGGCAGGCGACGTCCCCAGTACGGCGTGGTACGACGGAGCGTTACGGTCCTTTAGGTCCTCTAGATCCTGCCACAGCATTCTAGCCTGGACCTTCCCGCCTCTAATGTCCCTTCACGCTATACCACGCTACACTTCTTCGGATCTGCCGTCGAGTAATATATAATACCCTGCTGCGATTTTTTTTGCTGCATTGCATCGTGTTATCGCATTCTTTTATCTCACCAGCAATTTTTTGTGGACGGAGTAGAGTCAAGGTTAATTTGCCCTGTCTCAGGTGTACATATAGAGTAATGGATCATTCGCCTCTTGTAAAGTGCCACCACCCCGAATTATTTCTTGACCACCTGTGAGCCCGTCACCGTCCTCGGCGCCCTTGGCCGCCATGTCGCGCCCTTTGGAGTCGTTGCCGCAACTCCTGCTCGACGGTGAGCTCGTTGTCGCCCCTGCGTCGACCGACGCGCTTGACAATAGAGTAGAAATAGTGAATACCGCTCTTGTCCTCGCCCCGTCGCTGCGGAGCTCGTTTCTCTCATCGCTCGGGTCGTGCATGCACGCTTCAGCTGTCCGAGTCCTCTTCCAGACAGTCTCGCTGCAGGACAATGCCAAGCTCGAAGAGTCGCGATCCGCGTACCCCGTACTCTCCAATCCCGCACGCTATGCGTCCAACGTCAAGACGCTCGTTATCGCCGACCCCGTGCTTCCCGAGAACGGGGACGCGCTTAGACCCATCGATGCAGATCTCCTCCTTCCCTTACTCGCTATCTGCGCCAACATCGAGGCGCTCGTCTGGGAGAGCCCTTTCCCGCCACCCGACGGCCTGTGTGAGGTTTGTCCCTTTTGCGAGACTTGCATCACGCGCTTTAGCGGCTTTCCTCGTAGGTGCTCGCCGCGCACAACCCGCGCCTGTCAAGGGTGGTCGTTGCGCCCCCGTCCTTGGCCCCGTCACAGCGGTGCAGTCTCGCAAAGTGGGACGCGCCGTCGCTCCCGCTGCTTAGCGGTCTCTCGGGTCTGACCTCATTGCGCCTGTGCCGCCTCTCGCAGGCCGGCGCACGCGCGTTTTCGGCGCTCCTCGAGGATCTCGGCGACGAGTCTTTGTTGGAAAGTCTGAGCATTGACTTTGTGTGGTTGGATGATCCCTTGTGCGAGAAGATTGTCGATGCAGGCCGAAAGATACAGAAACTTGGCCTCACGACAAGTGGGACGAAGCTGACCGACAAGGTAGTCCCTCTTGGCAGACGCTAAATATCGCTACTTATGTACTACAAGGGCATTGTCGCCATTCTCGAAGGGTGCGATGCGTTGGAAGACTTTTGTCTCGAAGTCGAGGGTAAGTGTCTCCCATTTTCTGACACGTCTCTGAATGTCCGCTTAGGACGGTTGAGTCGGACACTCTGGACAAAGCCGACTGGCTTTCCCCCTTCTCTCAAGACCTTGCGGATAGTTATTGCTGAAACAGGACCGCACCACTCATGGGCGACGGATCATTTGGACTCGCTTCACGTCGTTCTAGGTTCGCTTTCTGCTCTGGATGTCGTTCGAAGAGAAGCGCTACCTTCCCTGCACTGTGGCGTCGCTATATTTGACGGCGTCATCGACGACGCGGTGACGCTGAAACCGATCCCTCCTGCATTCATGGATAAAATCAAACAGCAAAAAAACCAAATGTCATCCTTCCGCTGTGATTTTTGGTCTTTCTCGATTGCGGACATCAAGTTGCTCCTTGAATGCTCCCCCAAGTTGGAGGTTTGTGATTGTTATCTCAGGAAACGACTGAGTTTTAAGCAGGCAACCATTTAGCGTACGCAGCTCTGTTTGGACGCGCCGTTTTCAAAGTTGATTGGGCTCACCTCTACGTTTGCCTCGCTTTCGAGTTTGCACACCCTTTCCGTCTCTATTACTCCTGTTCATGCACCCGGAAAGCCCCCAGCTCCAATCCTTCCATTGCCATCTTCTGACAGCCCTCTGCCAACGCCCACCAAGTCCCCCGTTCTCAAATCTAAATCTGTTCTCCCTCAACTTTTGGACCTTGATCAGATGCAAATCCAGGCCTGCCATCTTGAAACTCCTGGGGATCCCTCGATGCCGCTTCTCCGAGAAATCAAGCGTTTTGTGCGCAAGTGCCCGCAACTAGAGGTGATAGGTACGTTCGGCGCGGTGGCTCGACCACAATCTTACAGCCCCCAGAATGGTACGGCAAGGACGGTCGAGGAGCATGGGCGATAACGCGACCAGCAACATGTTCCAAGATTAGCGTTAACGTTGCTGTCGAATATACTGCCCCAAAAATCACGGAAGAAGTGTGGAAAGCAATCATGAGAGAAGAATCTATCGAAGAAGCTGTCAAAAGAGGCTGGGGTGGATTCGCTGAGATCGAGAGAGTAGGTCATGCTTGGACCGGCGAAACCGCTGAAGCGTTCGAGGCGAAACGACTGGCGGCTGAGAAGGAGAAGGAGGAAGCAGCAGCGACGTCTTCCGTGGAACGAGTGGGAAAGACACGAGAAGCAGGGAAGCGGGCGAGGATGCCCTCCGTGTCCATTTCATCGATATCATCGTCTGGCAGCGATGTTCTTCCTTTGACCCCGACGACTTCTCCGGTTCACCATGGACCGCTCACATCGCCTGTTTCCGACTCGGTGTCAGAGGCTGGTACACCATGGCTCCAGGATTGCGCATCTTCGAACCGGAAGCGGACGCCGTCCACACCTAGCGCGCCGAGCGCGGGGGCGTCCAAACAGCGAACACGCAGCTCGACAACCGCCTCGAATAGGGACACCGCCGGTGACCGCAGTACCGCGTCGGCAGCCGCCTCGGGCAGTGCCAGCACACGAGGTGCAAAGTCCAACCGAGGGCGCGGCGGCGGCAGCGCCAACGCCAACTCGAATACACGAGGACCTCGGAGGCCTACCGTCGAATCGTCTTCGGGACGCTCAAGAGGTGGGCGAGGGCCGAGGACGTCGTCGAACAATGAAACCACTCGTCCGAGGCGGCCTGCGGCTACTGCGTAGTATACTTGCTCTTTAAATTGAAACCAAAACAAATTGTACTCATCCTGTACTTATCATAACTTCGTTCTGTGCGATTTCGCAAACCTCATTGTGCTTACGAGAACTCGATGATTACATACATTGCATTGCCATCGGATGTCGGCCCATGGCCCGCCTGCCGACATGTAATTCATTGCTCTACGCGTACCACAACTGACTTGGACCACCATTTCCACTGACCACTCGTCTAATACAACGACCACCCCTCTGATATTACGATACCCTGTTGCATGCTGTGATGGCACAGTCTAGAGATGCATTGGTGCGCAGAGCCCGAACTATGTTGTTTCTGACAACTCATCTTGGAAACAGTGGGCTGCGGGTCACGATGAATCGGTGGAGGTGAACCAACGGGCCCTGATTGATAAAGTCCTCGCACGATACTCTGGAGAATTCACTGTGTTCCGAGAGCTGCTCCAAGTAAGCTCTTCTACGGTACTTGGCATCCCAGTGAGTTGAGAGCCGGCAGAACTCGGATGATGCGCAATCCAAGAGGGTAGAGATCCGGTTCCAAACTCAAGCTGCTTTGAACGCGGATGAGTCTGGGGACGTGCCGGTCGCTGTACACGCATTACCGGACTTGAAGACCGCGTTGGTGCGTCATTTAATCACCATTCACTTATAAATCCATTCCAATGGGCGATAGTGTCACCAATGGACTTTCAAGAACGACGGAATGGCTTTTCGGAAGGAGGATTGGGATCGTCTCAAGAAGATTGGTGTGTAGACCGTACGCGCATCGACGATACACTATAATCAGGGAGTTTATAGCTGAAGGCAATCCCGACGAAGAGAAAATAGGAGCTTTCGGTGTCGGGTTTTACAGTCTGTTTTCTGTCACGGACGATCCATTAGTCAAGTCTGGGGGTACGCAGATTTGTTTCCCTCCAAGTCGTAGCGTCATTAACTCGCTGCATAGTCGAATGGATGGGCTTTTATTGGAAGGACAATAAGGACCAGGTAGGTACTACACAGCACGACCCAGCCTGATTCTTATTCCCCCCCGATGGTTAGCTCTTCGCCCGGCGTGGCCCTTTGCCGCCTACTATAGCCGATCCCAACAATGTTTGGACATCTTTCGAAATGCCACTAAGACAGCCTGTTCCTGCGCCGGTGGCTTTTGACTTCATTCGCTTTCTGGCATCAAGCATAACTTTTATGCAATACCTTTCCGAAGTCAGCGTCTACTTTGATGACAAACGTCTCGTGAGGTTGAGGAAGGATTCCGGTGTGCCAAAACCATTGGGCATACCCAAAGGTCTACAGAATCGGAGTCGTTTGGGAACGATGACCGTAACTGGCATTAATTCTACCTGTGAGAGCACCTCATATAGGGGATTATTAATGCTTATTATCAATTAGCCCTTCGCATCCAGGCGGACACCATGCGCTGGGTATATTCCTCTGGTACCGAGAAACCGAAACCTCCGGCTTTAAAACCAGAAAAAGCCCCCACTTCCACGTTCTTCAGTTTGAAGAGCTGGTTAGGGACTAATACACCACAGCGCATAACAACACCTCTACCTCCAGAGCCCGAAGAAGTTGTAGATCCGCTAACCGTTAATGAGACCAGCGTTTCGCTGTCTATATTTTCGGCCGAAGTCGATGTTCGCTTGGATAAGAAAGTCGCCGCGGAGCTTCATAGATCAACCAAGAAGAATCCGCCCAATAAAGTCAAGTACGAGCTAATATATGTGGGTCACCTTCGTGATCGTGATTGCGTGCGACCCATGCATCCCTTAGACGGCGAAAGACGAATATGACGCAAGTAAGAAAGAGGACGAGCAACAGCCATTTGCCACGGGTAGTATTTTCCAAGGCTTACGGGCTGACATTGATGGGTATGGCATGCCTCGGTCCATATCATCTTATTGATGCGGTGCTCTAGGACCGGTGCTGCACGAGTGTTCATTGGTCATGCCACTGGTCAAACGACTGGTCTCGGAGGACACATGGCCGCTCGCTTTATCCCGACCGTCGAGCGGGAATCGATCGATCTCATGTATTTAGACATCTCATTTGAACTACGCAGGTTTGCTGACAGTTCGACTTTCTAGGGATAGAAATGTTGCGAGTAAGCTTTCTGTTTCCCTCTCCAGTCCATCGATTTCAACGTCGCAATCAAGTGTGGAACAAGGAACTCCTTTGGGTTGGGTAAATCATCGCTTAGTCTTCGAACAATATCCAGAAGGCTTACTCAATTATTTCAAAAGGGGGTTCCTTGCTCGAACAGCGTATGAGCGGGAGCTGACTGAAGTACGGGACCTTTGGAACGGAGCTATCCAAGGGACGCCTTCAGACAAAGACCTGGAACTGCAGAATTGGCTGAAGGGTCGGGCCCTCCACGCCCTCAAATTCTTCACTTTCCATCAATCAACACCGTCGGCGGACGTCTCCAGCCTTTTAGAGGCGTCTTTCTTCTCATGTGGACCAAACCAGGACTTCCCTCTGATGTCGACGGTCGGGGTACGGACCGCGGCAGTTGTCCGATTTCCAGATCCTAGATTCAACTTCCTCAAAGAACTTCCTGTTTTACCTGAGGAAGTCAAAGCCGGTGCCAGTCAAATGGTTGAAGCGCTGAGAGTGCGAGGCCTGATAAAACCCATACTCCTGCAGGACGTTTTATCAGAACTGCGATCCCGTCCGCTGGCTGAGGCCGACATGATTGCATGTTTGAAGTGGTGGATTGAATCATATACCGCCAACCCCGATCCATCGATGTTGCCCGTTCGAACAGAGCTGCTAAACGCTGCCGTCTTACTTGTCGGAAATCCAGGAAGTGCAGAGGAACAAATAATACAGCTTAGCGGTATCAAGACGTTCGTGAACCCCAGGAGTCTTATCCCCTTGGATGGCCCGCTTCCACCTCATCTACTCCCAATGGTGATCAGCAAGCACTTACCATCGGCGTCTATCGCTTCTTCGTTTCCCTGGACTGAACTTTCAGTCGCGGAATGGCTGCGGCATATCTGCAGCCCTGCAGTCAGGGGTCCGAAATGTCCTGTAGCTTTCAACCTCGATTTATCTCCGCAATGGGCCGAGCGTGTCCTCTTGGTCCTAGCAGCCGCCTGGCCCTCTTTATCTAACGATGCCAAGATCGAAATTGTGGCCGTCCTGAAGAATGTCCCTTGTGTGCCCACTTCCGGCGGGCTTAAAATTCCCGAAGAATCGTATTTCGTCAAGGCAGATTTATTCCATGATCTTCCTGTGGTCATACTCTCTTCTGGGACGCCCATTCGACCTGCGCTCGAGAGAATGCTCCAAGCACTTGGTGTTCGCAAACACGTTGATTTGCAAGTAGTGTTCAACAGGTGAGTTTGGCTTTGTACTGCTCCTCGTCAGAAGCTCAAATTTTGAAAGGATGATAAAAACAAATGAATGGTCGATCTTCGAACTAACCCGATATCTCGTTGAAGTCAGATCGGTAAGTTATCTGTGCTCTTCTCTCAATTCTGGTTTACTCAATCTCCTCGAGTCCTTGACTCCGGATGAATGGACCAAGTTGAAAATGACGGCTGCGTTCTCCAAAGAGGCTAGCGTCGGGGGAAAAGACCAGGAACGGAAACAATATCACGCAAAACAGTTGTACGAGCCGACCGATGCTCTTCGCCAACTAGGGCTACCTGTGATCGACTGGGGTCAGCACAAATGGAAATCGTCTTCTGACCAAGGTTAGTGGGTATTATTCGCTATATAACATCTCTGAATTTCTCGGTAGCGAAACTTCTGTTTGACTTGGGCCTAATGCGGTACGTTCTAGATGGTTTCGATGGCACGAGATCCTCATTCATCATATAGGTATCCTCGTTTAGACATGCTTATAGGTCTTTGCGCCGGTCCCAACGCCCAGGTTCAAATTCCTTCGCACCTTCATTGAACGCCTTTTCACAGTTTTCTTTAGATTCGGCCTATCGCACTGAAGTATCTACTTGACAATCTGTCCTCGCGCTACAATGACTACAACCCCGCAAACTTTTATGAGATATCATATCTTCCCGCGCTTCAGGATGGGAAGCCAGTGATGGGAACTCCTAAAGATGTGGATTTTTACCTTCCCTCTCGAATCATTTCTCAAGGTCCTTCAGGTTTTCGCAGTTCAGGACTGGGCTGCATTTGGATACCTTGTTTTTGCGCCACCAGACTCTCACGCCGAGGCTGCGCTCAAGTTGAAAATTCAACAACATCCGCCTACCTCTCGTTTGGTGACACTGTTAGGGGCTACGCCTCCCAAGAGTGAGGTCGAAGCCCGGAAATGGTTTTCGGTGTTGGCGACGCGAATCTCAGGTTTGTCCGCACTCTTTCCTACAGGTGGCGATCTTGACAATCCTCAGATTTTTCCAAGACGGAACTTGCTCGACTATCTCAAATTTCTATGGTGCCAACGCGGTCAGTAGACCTCAAAGCGCCAACGGGATCTTTGCGCTGGCTCCCTCCGACACAGTGTTTCTTTGGCAGCTCGGATGGAAGCGCCACTTTTCACTCTAAACTCTTTGTGTTTGTGGATTTCGGGACCGCGGCCAACGGTTTTCTGAGCGCTTGCGGCACGAAACACTCCCCGAGCATTGAAGAGGTCAGCTTGATGCTATTGGCAGATCCGCATAGATTTTACGAACTAGCGGACGGCCCAAGCAAGTGAGTTGATGAAAATGATTGCATAAAAAATGTCGCTCACGATGATTCCAGCTTTTTGTCGGAGCTACGGAATCTAGCTAGTGAGTAGATCGAGTAAATCTTCGCAGAATGTTAATCGCTACTTACATTTCAGTCAATCACCGACAAATTTCTTCATCGACCTTGACCAAAATGAAGAAGGCGCCTATTCTCCTAGGATCAGTTCGTAAAGCTGCGTCTTCCGGGGACATCGAAGACGACGAAAATGATCTCCAATACGACTTGAAGAGACCCGATCAAATTGTCATTGCGGATGACCAAAACGCCCTTCAGAATTTTGGTGACTCTTTGTTCACTGCACCACAGGAAGATATCCTCGAAGGTTTGGAAGTTCGTTTTTGGCTAGCAATCATCTGACGATTTTGTCCCTAGGATTTTACATCCTTTTAGGCTCTCGTCGACTGAGCTCCCTAGTTAAAGAAGAGTACAAGACAACCGCAGAGAGTAAGGACCGGCGAACGGCTGTTGATATCCGAGCATTGATCTTGGAACGGCTCCCTTTGTTCCTTCACGAGCACACCCATGCAAAAACCCGAGTGACTTACAGTTGGCTGAACCACGAGGCGCATTTTATTGTCACAAGTTTCGGTAAACTTTCCGTCACCAAGACCCTCAATTTTGGAGACCTCCGAACATCGCGGACGCAGGAAGCATCTGCGGTTGCAAAGAGAACCGGATCGGGTCCAATCCACCTCTGGTATGCAGAATGTTTTCTTCCCCATTTGCTTAATCTGAATGTTTATAGGCTGGCGGGGAACGCACAGGTGGATATGTACGAGTAAGTATTCGCATGCTGTTGGAGTCGCCAGTCGTAATCAACTCAATTTAGAGTGGCCACATCCCTCAATCGCCTACTGTTCGATTCGCCGAAGACCAACGATGCCCTACTATTTATGACCATCTTGTCTACAGATCTGAAGGCTCTGAAGAGACGAGGATACAATGGCACGTATTTATACAGCGATAAATGTGTCTTATTCATTCATATTTGCAGTGGACCGAATACTGAGACAGCAGAACGCGCTTCGTCAAGCAGCGGCAGAGGAGGCGAAAGTCAAGAATGCGCAACTCATGTCGAAACCGCCGCCACCCCCGTCTATGCCGACCACCACTACAACCGACGTTCTGATCCCCGGGCCTGGATCGGCGCCTCGTGAACCATTATCTCCCGAACCGATGCCCCAGTCTTCTGGAGCCGTGCCAATGCTCCCGCCTCCACCTCCGCCTCCCGAGTCTAAGCCACGCCCTTCGAGCAGAATGTTTCAGCAGTTGAGACAGAAGATCAACACGACCATGCATACTGGTGACCGTGGTGGACCGCCCCCACCTACTGGGTCCAAACCTAGGTCGAAGGCGGCGACTCCATTAAGCAACATAGGTATGGAATTCCGAATGCTCCATCATTTAGCTAAGATTTCCGCACCAGCGTCAAATATAGATATGGCGATTCAGGCATGCCGGCCAGAGGCTGGACATCTGTTAAGAAACAGAGAACAAATGCAACAGGTACAAGAGTCTTTGAACGAAGGCTACTGCGATATTTCTGGGCGTGTGGGCGATCTCAACGTTGTTGGTAAGGAGTCCACGCTCAAGGCCCGCAATCACCGTTCAAACTGCTGACCTTTTTCAAGGTGAGATTGGAAGCATCAAAGTCTATCTTTCGGAAGAAGTGCCCGATCCGCGCTCATTCATCCAGTCGAAATACGAGCCCCTGAGTCGATTTGTGCCTATCATTGCAGTGCTTGCGCAGGTGTACAGGTGCAACTGGGTTCTCTTCGCCGAGCGTTGACTGATAATTGTTCGCGCAGTCTTCCCTTGACAAGCCTGCATATCTTCTATGACCTCGATGGAGGGCTAATCGCGTTCAACCGCAACGGGAGTATATTTTTCAACCTGCGGTACTATGAATCGTGGCGTAAGGACTATTCCCGTTCCCCTGGTTCATCTAATGCAGGAATTCATAGACGACGCCGATGTCAAAGCCGGACAAGCGAAAGCAGCCTATATTTCATGGTAGGTTATTTTTCGACGCGTTCCATCGCGTATTGAACACATGCACCACAGGTATTTTACGCTGGCGCACGAGATAGCACACAATTTAGTGCATCCACACAACTCGGAGTGAGTTGTGCTCTCCTCGGCAGAAGCTCGGACGAGACTGACGACACAATAGACACGAATTTTACTTCTCTGCTATTTGTGAAAAGTGGGTACCTCTTTGATTATGCGGCACATGCTGACCCCTGCAGGCATTTTTCTGCGATTTGCGAGAGATTGTAACTTGGGGCGTGCTGCCGGCGAGAGTACCTGGACGTTGTCGAGGAGGAGCGTGGACATGTAACTTATGTAATAGAAAAAGGGGCAGTCGGCCCGGTGATATACAGTGGCCCGTGCACAGGCTTTCGCGCGTGTGGCTGCTGTCTAAGACGTCAACCACGGTGACCACAGTCTAGCTAGCAGCTAACACTACATCCACTGCTCTGCTCACGCGTTCATCCGTGCTCTACGCCCCGCCTTATATTACATTGCTCTCACACGCGCGTGCACCCCAGGTATGCAGCGCACTACATCAGCGACGGTGTCTGAAAATACCATCTACTTTAGCACCCATGCATGCGAGCACTAGTGTACTGAAGGCTCGCAGACGAAAGCCCACGCACACCTACCAGTCGCCTTCTGCAGCAGACCGTGCACCGACGATCGCGAAAACACTCTCAGCGCTGTCTCACCAACTCGCGTCCGCGTCTACATCTGCATCCAATTCCACGTCCAAATCTACCCCAGCACAAGGTACAAGCACGGGCATCGTTGTTCGCACCGACACAACCCCCCGCAAAAAGTACCCAATGGCGCCGCCCCTCCCGTTGTACCACCCCTTCGGTTGGCTCTAGTCTCTCTTCTATATATCGTTCTAACTCGTACCCAGGTCGGCTCGCGCTCTCCTTGCCGCCTCTCGAGCCATCGTATTTCGGTCACTCTACACCAATCAGCATCGACGACTCGGATTCTGGGCGCCGCTCTGCGCGTTCTCGGCGACCTGCGGCGAAATTACGCGACGCAGAAGAGGACGAGCCGCCGAGCCGTCCAGTAATGTCCAACGTCAGCGCAATTGCAGCAGTTGCTGCCCGCGAAATCAAGGAAAAGGCGAGTCCGCGCAAAAGACGCGGTGGTGGAGGTGCCGGCGCAAAGCGGAAGCGCAAGGACGTCGACGATGGGGATGCTACATATCCGGCAAAGCGAACGAGGAACCCGCGCGGGGGCAGCACTTTATTGCCCGAAGATGCCTCTCCAAGCGACTCAATGGTGCCTTTGCCTGACGTGACGCCGACTCCAGAACCGGCCGCCGAGCAGGATGACAGGCAACCTGAGCGGCGGACCACACGATCAGCCCACGGCGCGTTGAAACGCCGTGATTCGAGCGCTAGCTCGTCGACTGCCTCGGCGTCTGTGGGGACGCGCGGTGCGAGTAAAGTTAATGGGACACTGCCAGCTCCGCATGTCGATCCTCCTTCTGATGCTGAGATGCGCACTAGTGGAGACACGAAGGAGGCGAAAGAAGAAGGCGAGGTCAGTGAAGAGGCGCCTTGAGGGTCTAAATTCGTATTTTGGGCGTCCCGTCTTTCTGTGTGTACTATCATCCATTTTCCATGTCATTTAATGTGCTAGCATGAGTGGATCAATTTTTGAACTGTAGAGATCCGGGACTAGTTCATCAAGGCGGCCGATACCAGCGGCGGCCTTGTCTTCATGGCGCACGTGAAGGACCGATTGTTGGGAAGTGCTACGCCATCGCCCAGGCACCTCATCAGGCAAACACGCGGATCGCAACCCATTCCATTCTTGGAGTTATTTGTGGAGGCGTTTCGAACAAGTATGTTCCAGAAGTTTTGTGAGAATTGAAAGCTGGGAATTGATCATTGAATCGAGATCTCTCCAGGTTCCCCAGGTTCCCCGTGGGGCGTTCGTGCCCCACTGCTGTCAACCGCCCTTTCCATCTTTTCTGAACCGGTGAAAAACACAAGCGAATGCTGATCTTGTTGACGGCCCCCGAGTGATCCTCCTTGTGTAACTTGGTAGAAACGCAGAAAACAGCGGGGAAACTGAATTGGCAATTTATTGAATGATGCACATGCTGGCCCTTGGCGCTGTCTCGCAGTCTACCGCCAGACGAAACCTGAAAGTGACGGGCAGAATCCTTTTTGGGAAAGGTGATTGCCGATCGTCGCCACCCCATGACTTGAGCCCCGCACTGTACCATGTGCTTCTCATTTTTTGACTGCAAAGGATCCGATGGTTTCTGTTCGAAGTCGGACCACACATTTCACCCGTCTTTCTCTCTTCCGTCCACCATCCTCCCATGGAGCAGACGCGTCGCAGAGGCCTCCAAGGAGGGTCCAGCTCCCAGAGCCTTGCATCCAACACAGGCTTGACAGGTCTCCAGTTCCTCAGCCCCCCGCGAACACACTCTTATTTTCGCGTTTCTAGGCAATGCGCCTCCTCCCGCTGGATCGCGCTTTTCTGAAGGACAGACCGTGACCAGTGGTGGCGCCGGAGCACAGGCAGCAGCCCCCGGTCAACAGCAGCCCACAACCCCATTTTACAAAAAGCGCGGATTCATTATTTCGCAGCTCATCATCATCCCTCTGGGTATCGCTCTTTTATTCATTCTGCTGTTCCCCGTCGTCCGCGCCATCGTTCAGGATGTTGTCAATAAGAGCACCCTCGACGTCCAGGTCGCAGCCATAACCGCTCCTGCAAACGACTCGTACGTTCTCCCTGCTTGTATATTTTTCCCTCGCTTATTTGGCGCGTCTAGGTTCCTTCTTGCAATGCAGGGGAACGTCGCGCACACCGGTGGGATCGCCGCCTCCATCTCATTCCCCGACCCCGTCAACGTGTCGTGGGTCCCCGACGACGGTGGACCGGAAGTCGACCTTGGATATTTGTCGCTCGACACCTTGCATGCTAAATCCAAGAGGGCTACCATCAACCAAACTGCAACCCCGTTCATTATTACGAATCAATCTGCCTTTGGTCTTTTCGCTGCGCACATGATTACGGACCAGAATTTCACTTGGAGACTGCATAGCACAAATCTTCGCGTTCAGGCACTCAAATTCCCAGTCTCCAAGGGTCAGTTTTATTTTCGCATTACCCACGCAGAACTGACTTTTCGTGTCCAGGGATCAAGTTCAACAAAAAGATCACGCTCAACGGTGCGTTCTCAGATCATTTCACCTGCCGATCCAACTTCTTATTCTTTCACAGGTTTCCAGAGCTTCAACGGAGGTGTTACCATTCAGGATTTCCAGCTTCCCAGCGACAATCCTGCCGGTGGTATCGATTTCGTAGCGGTTACTAAATTGAGTAACCCGAGGTATTTTCTGGCGATATACTGCAGTCACCACTTGTGCTAAGATTTTACCAGTCCATTCTCACTCAATTTGGGCACCGTTGTCTTTGCGCTCAGCTACGAAAATGTGGATTTGGGTCTCGGTACAAGCACCGACACCCAGATTGTGCGTCAAGACTGGCGCTGTACTCATCGTATTGACTCATCCTACTTTTTCAGGCTCCCGGCGACAACGTTATAACTCTTAAAGGTGTACTCCACAGCCATTCGGATGCTTCGGAGCTTGGTAAATCTATTTCCCTGTCTGCTTGGGTGGCTCTGATATCGGAATCTAGTTGTCGTCTCGAAGCTGTTCACCAATTACTTGAACAGCGAAGTGTCGCCAGTGGTCGCGGCCGGCGTATCAACACTTCAGACCGACAACTCAACTGTATCCTGGCTCAGCATCGGTTTGCAAGCTCTCAAACTCAACGTCCCACTTGTTGCGCCGACGCCCATTAATCCTATCCGGACGATAACGATCGGAGATTTCGCCTTGGACTTTTCGCAGGATACACCATGGGCTCCGTCTGCGCAAAGCAAGACTGTCCAGGCCTCCCTCGGTATGGAATCCATTAGACGAATTTTGTTGGACTAATTCGGGCTTACAGAATTGCCTTTCGGGTTCAATCTCGTCATTGGAGAGATCGCCAACGACTTTAATATCACCATGATGGATGGCAGCACCGTCGCGGGTCTTTCGACTGTGGGTTCCTTACCGCTGGAGATGCTTTTCAGTCCTGAACGAACAAAATTTGCAGCCCATCGGAGCCTCGACTTCACAAATTTCCGTCTATGGTTCGGCGAACACATCCGGTACTGTCGACATCAACATCAGCAACACGAACCTTAGTGTCCCCACGCCTGAGCACCCCACGTTCGCCACGTTCAACACCGACCTCACCAATCAGGCTGTTGCACCCTTCCTTCTCGTCGGTCATTCCCGTACGATCGCGCAGACGGGCGTCGGCAACATTACCCTCGACCCGATCAACGTCAATGTGTCGACGTCGCTCAAGGGACTCCAGGGTTTGAAGGGAATGGCGACGATTGAAACTGTTGATGTCAAAGGCGGCACGACGGATGGTATCACGCTTGGGATTCAGGTCGCCATATTCAACCCCTCCAACCTCAAGCTCGCTCTCGGTGACCTGAGTCCGTTCTCTCTCACTGCCGTTCGCTCCCATACTTACACCTCCACAGCCTTGCAACTCGTGAAAGATGATGCTATTCTCGGCACGGCAGTTATGTCCAATCTCGTTCTCAACATGGGCAACAACACTGTCCAAACGTCTTCGAATTTCCAAGTAACGATCACGTTCCTTTTTCAATGTTCATCGTTGCTGACTCTGGTTACTAGGCGAACAAGAGTCCTCAGGGTTTGCAGACTCTCGATGATTTCGTTGGGAAGAAAGATGTCCAGTTGTCGATTGCTGGCTTTGACGGGACCACCCAAATTGCATCGCTTGCCCCAGCTCTCAAGACGCTCGACATTGACGTGACTCTGCCTGCGCTGAAAACGGATCTGCTCGATACTGCTGCTCTGGAGGTCTTGTCCACCACCGGACGGTCGAGTAACGTCAGCCACGTCACAGTGACGCTGGCGAATCCGTTCACCGCGCCGTTGGAGGTCACCAGCATCTCCTCGACCGTCTCTGCGTTTGGTGTAACCCTCGGGACCATCAACTCGACCACCAAGTTCAACAACCCAGGCAAGTCCAGTACCACGTCGCCGAACTTGGATCTCGACATGAACTTTGACCCGGCGACGCTCTTCTCCGTGACGCGGCGACTCGCGATTGAGGCGGGCTTGGATGTGGCACCCCTCGACAAGATCGTCGAACTGGGCGGCATCACGTACCTCCCTGCGGCAGCGACCAGCTCGTCACCTGTCAAGCGCGGTGTCCGCCGGGACAAGCGGGACAATCTATTCACGCACGTTTTTTCTCATTTGTAGTGATATCTTCCCTGACTTAATTCTAGCGGGTTCGACCTCCCCACTTTCGTTCAAGCCGCTTTCAAGAAGCTCCAATCGGACGTTGAGCTCACCGCGGGTGTGACCATCGGCGACTACCAAACTACTTTGTCGTATACGCAGACCAGTCTCCCAACCAAGACTGACGACTCTCTCGACTTCATTCTCCCCGTTCTGGCCCAGCCGATTGTCCAGAAAATTGTCGGAGGGTCGCTCTTGGGGTAGGTTCTAGCTCTTGCCGTTTGTTGCCACACTGACGATGGAATGCAGGCTCGATACCGTGTTAATCTCCGACGCAAAGCAGGGCTCCTTCAGTAAGCCAACTCGATAATACCTGCGATTCCTTTTTCTTACCGCGCCTGGTAGCTTCCAAATTGAAGGGCGCGATCACCAATGCTGGTCCTTGTACGTGCACATGATTCAATTTTTCGTCGTTTGCTGACTCGTGTTAGTCGACGCCTCGATTGAGTTTGGGGGGCAGGGTCTGACCGTGAATTGGGCTGGCCAACCACTCGGACATATCACCATGGACCCTTTGAAGGTCGCGGCAGATACTGGAGCGACGTTGGACACGACTTCGACCTTCACCGTTGCCGACGTGGACCACCTGACCGCGTTCACGAAGGTTGGTCCACTTTACCTGTGCTTGGCCATGTTGCTGATCGCCTCTTAAGACGCTGCTTACGGAAGAAAGCTTTGACTGGCAAATTACTGGCGACAATTTGACCGGTTCGTGGTTTAGAATCGAGTTTAGAATAATTTTCTCATTCCTCCCAATTTCAGTCAGCGCCCTTGGTAAGATGGTGCAATTCCGACACCAGAATAGCATGTGACGGTTTTTAGGCATCAAGGTTTCCGGTATATCCGTCGCCTATCAGGTTTCGCTGAAGGGTAATGGCAATGTCGAATGCTCTATCCCAATGCTAAATAAAATCTCGGCAGGTTTCAATGGCTTGAAGGGCGGGGTCGTCATCAAATCCTTCGATTTACCTTCGAATGATCCCGCGGGAGGCATTCATCTCACTATCGACTCTACGGTCGCCAACCCGTCCCAGGTCGGAATAGAGCTCAGCTCCTTGGGTTTCCAGACGTTCGTGAATGGCGTCATGATCGCTCCCGTCTCTGCAGGGTCGGTCACTCTTGCTCCGGGCTCGACATCTTCCCTCGCCCTCGTCGGACGTCTGGTACCTCAAACCAGCGCGGAAGGTCTCGCCACTGTTTCCAATGTGTTCAACAACTTCGTGCACGGACTCGATAGCAACGTCGCTGTTAACGGTGCCAGCGCAGGGTCGAGTGATGTTGGTGCAATCAATTGTTTTCTTCATCTTTTTGCTGACTCGATTCGAGGTAACCTGGCTGAATGAAGGTATCAAGGCGCTCTCGATTGCTACCGTGCTACCCAACCAAGGCCCCCTCCAAGTTATCAAGTCGATTGACCTGAACGAACTCAAGCTGTTGTTCACACAGAGCACCGCTTACAACCCGGCGACTACCTCGACCGACACAGATGCGGCGTTCACTTTGCCATTTGCCTTTCCCCTGGACATTACTGCACTGGAACAGACGATTACCGTCGGTTTCAAAGGGGAATCGATCGCACAGTTGGCTTTGCCCAAAGCGGCCGCGAAAACTGATGTGGATGCACGAATCATCCATCTCACTTTCGACAGGTTTGTTTCTGTCTTCTCTGTCTCGAATGTTAACTCACTCGTTATTTCATTCAGTGTTCCGTTTGCGGTCTTGGATGGAAAACAGTCGAACTTTGACGATTTCGTTGCCGCCACCACTGTCGGCAAAACCGAAACCTTGCATCTGTCCGGATCTGCCAATGCAGATGCGCAGACCGCCGTCGGCCTGTTGTCTCTTACTGGCATCTCCTTCTCCGTCGACTCCGATATCGATGGCCTCCAGGGTCTCAACACCAAACCTGTTACAGTCGCGAATCTCGATGTGAATCACGGTTTCCCTGATTACCTACTCATTAAAGTTGACTCGGCGCTGTTCAACCCGAGGTGCGTAGGACATTTATTCCGTGCCTCTCATTAATCTCACTGTATCATAGTAATTTGACCATCGGAACCGGCGACGTATCTTTCTCTCTAGGCTTCCAGGATCAAACCATTGGCTCTGCTGATATTGTACGTTTTTGATTACCTTGTCATGTTTCATGCTGAGTATATATCCTCCAGAGCAACTTGATCATCGAACCTGGTAATGGGAGCTACCCGATCGACGTCCACTATTCCCCTCAAGGAGGAAGTGCTTCGGCCGCTGGACAACAGTTACTCGAAAACTTCTTGCAGGGTGTCGACTCGGATTCGGTGATTGCCGGCACGACAGACTCGACGCCAATCAGCTCCCTCAAGACTGCGTTGTCGGAAATTCTATTGAAACCAGTTACGATTCCCGCACTCCACCAGACGTTGATCAAGTCGGCAACTATCGAGTTCCCGACGGACATCGTTCAGACTGGCATTAGCCAGGCAGCTTTCACCTTGGCGAATCCATTCACTGCGAGCATCAATTTGCTCAAAGTCGGTGCGACGGCGACGTTCCATAATCTCACTCTGGGGACAATCGATGCTGACGTCTCCTCCAATCCCATCCACGCCGACGGCCATAGCACCGTGACATCCAGTTTTTTGCCAATGAAGTACAACCTCGACCCGCTTGTGATCGTCCAATTCTTGTCGATTTTGGCTCAGGAAAATTCGGTTGACCTGGGGCCTCTTGTGGAATTGTTCCAATATCTTGTCGACAATCCAGGCATTAAAGTTGCCGCTACCACCACCGTGGACACTTCAGCGCCCACCTGCGTCAGTGGGAATCAGTTTGATGTTGCCGGTGCTATCCTGGCGACCCTCAAGAACCTCAAGGTCGACCTCGGAATTGATACTAATGTGAAACTTGACGACTTCGCTACCCCTCTGTCGTTCCTGCAGAGCTCCATCCCAGTCGTTGTACGTTCATCGTTCTCTTGTTACGCCACCACTCTAAATTTCATAGACCGATCAAACCGCCTTGTTCCTCATCGGAGCCGTTGCGGCCCCTATCGCTCAACATCTCGTCGATGGATCCGTGCTGGCGTTCAACCAGGCCAACATCACGTTTGTTTTCTTTTAACTTGTCTCGAGTTTGTTTGACCTTGTGCACCAATAGTAACATTACCAACAATGGATTCGACTTGGCGCTTCGCGGATCTCTAACGAACATAGGCCCACTTGATGCCCTCATCGACTTCCCCGAGCCACTCAAGTACTGCTACTTCTCGTTTTTATTGTACTGTGTCTAAATCCCCCCAGTGTCGCTTGGCAAGGCCAAAACATTGCTCAGATCGCACTTCCATCAGGTTCGTATCTCACTTGAAAATATTTGTGTTTCATTGCTGACCGTACCGTAGTCTGCGCATCTGCGAACACCGGAGTTCCGGACTACGTGACGAGTGCTCGCCTCACCATCACAGATTCTGCCAAGTTTACGGATTTCGCGACCTTCCTGCTTCACAATCCCGAATTCACCTGGACCGTTTCGACGTCCAAGTTGCGCCTGACGGCCCTGGGAACCATCTTTGACAATGTCGTGCTCTCGAAAGACATTTCATTCAAAGCGTTCAACGGTCTTCCGGGAGTCACCATCAGCAACTTCCAGCTACCGTCCGATGACCCTGCGGGCGGAATTCACATTGAGACTGACGCTGGCATTCCTTCCCAAGCTCGTACGTGCTCCCTTGCGGTATGTTTTCTCATTCGTTGCTGACAATTCAAACAGAACTTGGCATCGACCTTGGGACTGTCTCATTCACGAGTTCCTTCTTGGGATCCGAGGTCGGACGTAAGTAACTTTTGATATCGACTCTACACGAACTTACCATTACCTACAGCCCTGAGTGCCTCGAACCTGTTCTTGGCGGCCAGCGCGACTACGATGAGCCACCTCGGTGGACGCATTATACCGCAGAGCGGCTCTGACTTGGACAATATCGGGGTGTTGTTCAGTAACTTCTTGGCCGGCCAGAATCAAACTTTGACCGTTCAAGGGACTTCCGTGCAGCCGGTATTATTCTCCTCCCAACCCAGCAAATTTCCATACTCACGTTTGTGTCATTGTTTCAGAGCGGTTCGAGCGAACCTGTGGCTTGGTTGAGTGCTGCCTTCAAGACCTTGACTCTTGAAGTCATCTTACCTGGCCAAACGTTCACAATTATTACGGCAATCAACATCGACCAGTTGGCTTTGACGATGGTTAATCAAGATCAAGCCTTTGCTCCGCCTGCGTCCTCCGATTTCACTTTGGCCAAGTACAAGAATCCGTTCGGATTCTCTTTACAGGTTGTAGAATCTGCACAAGAGCTTCTGATCAGTGACCTCGGTCTCGACATTGCCAGGGTACGTACACAGTCGATGTTTGTCGCTCTGCTCACTCTATCGCAGCTCACTATACCTATGACGCCCACCGTGGGTGGCGTGTCGACCGGCAATGAGGCCGACCTTGTCATCTCGTTCCACGACTTGCCGCTCGTCGCCGTAACGGAAAACGGATTCGAATTGCTATTTGCCGTTGCCTTGTTGCTGCCATCGACCGATTTTGTACTCTCCGGATCTGCCAACGTTTCTGCGCGGACCACCATTGGCGACGTCCCCATCAACGGCATTCCGTTCAACCTCCCTTCCACCCTGGAGGGCAAGTGTTTTTCCTTGTCTTGATTTGAATTCGATATTGACACTATTCGTAGGCATCGCCTCCTTCGGGAACACGGCCCAACTGAGCAATGTGTCCGTAACCGGTAGCG
Organism: Mycena albidolilacea; assembly: GCA_029282495.1. Taxonomy (NCBI): domain Eukaryota; kingdom Fungi; phylum Basidiomycota; class Agaricomycetes; order Agaricales; family Mycenaceae; genus Mycena; species Mycena albidolilacea. The sequence goes on along the minus strand of JARIHO010000014.1, from coordinate 18,896 downwards.
GCGGCAATGGCGGCGATGAATATGTTGTTTCGCCACTTACGACGGTCCGAGGCTCGCATTTCTACCAATGCTGCTATCTAACTTTCTTTTTCTCCAGGTTTTGACCAACCCGAGTAACATCAGGTGCGATTTCATTTATGCACTGCTAGAGCTCTGCTGATGTTGAAATGGTAGCTTGTCAACGGTCGATATCCTATTGCCTGTGATTTACGAGGGTGTGACCATCGGTAAAGCAGCAATAGCCGTGAGTGCTCTCTCGAACTCATTCGTGGTGGTCCTAACTCTTTCCGCAGGTGTTTGACCTGGTTCCCGGGGAGAATACGGTTGCTGCAGAGTTCCACTACGAGCCCGCGAACGCCAACGACACTGTCGCGCAGAGCTTCTTGACAGACTTCATCCAGGGAAATAGTGCGCTGCCCTTGACTATCCAAGGCGACCTTGGCAGCAGTCCATTTGCTTCATTGGCCCCCGCGCTCTCCAGTCTGACGTTATCAACGAGTCTGCAAGGTACGCCTTATCTGGATATCGACGGTTCCACCTCTTGATTTTGAATGACCGACAGCTCTGAACCAACCTAATCTCATTACACACGTCAATGTCTTTATCACCTTAGATTCGCTTGTGACAAATATCGTCACCATTAACTTTGACGCAAGTAATTTTGTCGAGTTGTCCGCTGTATATCTGATGGTAGTCCTTACAGATGCAAAACCCCCTGGACACTGATCTTGTGGTCGAATTCGTGCAATCTAACTCGGGAGAATTCAACGAGACGTTTGCCTTCTTTGCAGGGCCGATCGAGAACTTTGTGATCCCTGCGCATGGCACGGCCAACTCTGGGACAATCCAGAATGTGCTGCTAACGCAAGGAGCCATTGCGTCGCTGGCCATCATCCCAGACGGCAAATTGGACATCTTTGCGGCGGCGACGGTGCGGGTTGGGCAGAACGGGTACACGATCCCGTGGCTTCAGCTCGTGCAGTTCAGTGTGCCGACAGCTTACCAGCTCGATCTTGGCCTCGCAGCGATGAAACAGAAGGCGGTCGCGATGAGTGCATCCGCGATGAGTGCATCGGCGTCCGCGTCCGCGTCGTCAAGTTCAGCCTCAGCATCGGCTGTGGCGTCCTCTGCTGTTGAAGCTTCGACCACCGCGGTGTCGGCGTCGGCGGCACCGAGTGCCAGCGCCAAAGACACCCAGTCGACGGCCGCGGCCGAAGACACCAAGTCGGCTGCGACCACAGCGGCAGCAAAAGCTTCTCCCTCGGCGGTAGCTGATGATACCCTTTCTCCGTCGACGGCCGCGGCTGAAGACACCAAGTCGGCTGCGACCACTGCGGCAGCAAAAGCTTCTCCTTCGGCGGCGGCGATAGCTGATGATACCCTTTCGTCCGCCGCGCCAGCGTCGTCGTCTGTGTCTCCGTGATCCTGTAGCTTACGAACCTCGCTATGTACTTTATTGGACCCTTGCACGTTAACAGCACGATACATACATACCTTCGCAGCATAACACAAAGTTTGTACGAAAAGCCCGAGCATTAATTTTATTACGACGATGTTTTTTACAATTTGATATTAAGCGGGAGGGAGAAACGCGCCCCAGAGGAGAATGGAGATGGCGCCCCACAGTACGCTCCAGGTGACCCATGCACGGCCCCATTTCGGGTGTTTGAGCAGGAGCCAGGCGGAGGCCCAGTAGGTTATAGGCATGGACGCGGCGAGACGGAGGACGATCTGGGTGTGGGACGCGAAGAGAAGGGTGGCGGAAGAGGGCGTGGATTGCGTGGGGAGCGATGGATGCGGAGAGGAAAGCGCGACCAGGGTCAGCGGGCGATTTTAGCCAGTGGCGGAGGTGGTGGATGCTGAAGGTGGAGATGGCGAGGAGCGGAGGGGCGGCGATGAGGAAGTTGGGGAGCTGCTGGAGGGACCAGTAACGCAGGAAACCGTTGTTCCAGTAGCGGACCTGGACAAACGAGTAGATGAGCGGGAGGCGGCGCGCGCACCATTCGGGCGCATCTGTGGCAGAACAGAAGGCAAGGTACGCGGCGTAGTTGTGCGCAATAAATGGCACAAAAGGCAGCGCAGACAACAAGACGGTGCGACTGGGGTACATCTGGCTATGTCGGTAGGGTCAAAGGAACAGACGAAACGCACGAACCGGCTTGCGCCGGAGAAAGGGTTGCACGAGGAGGCCCCAGATGAGAAAGCCACTCAAGAGGAAGCCGTTTGAGCGAAATGTGGCGGCCAGAGTAAAGGCTACGGCGGCGGCGGAGTAACGAGACTCTGCACAGTAGAGCATGCCCTTGTAGGACAGATACGTGAAGAAGGGCTCGGAGTATGGCGCGAGAAAAAGGGTGACGGGGCTGCTGGGAAGCAGGGCGAGCATCGTAGTGAGTCTAGCGAGAACGGGGGACCCGAGGTGGTGGGGAGACAGCCTGTACATGGTGGAGGACGCGTCGTACGCAATTACGAGCGAAAGCAGAGTCGGGGCGAGGGGCGAGAGAGAGAGGAGAAAGGGAAGGCCGGGGAGAAAGGCCCACTCGTGTTCGTAGACATAGCCTCTGCGGGCGATGTGTGCAAAATGGAGGGCGTCCCAGCGCAGAAGGAGATGGAATGTAGCAGCGTCAAAGGGAGGAAAGAGACGCGCGAGGAGGAGCAGGCCGGTTGCAGCAAGACGCAACACGAAAGTCGGAAGCAGCAGCATCACACATCACACATCATGTTGGCTCTGCCGGTCACCGCTCTGCTCGTCGCCCTTGCTCCCGCCATCCACTCCCTCAGGCGCATCCTCGAGATCCCCGCCTGGACCAGCACATACGATGCCTTCCTCCTCCTCGCCCTCTGGTGGGCCCTCGTTCTTCTCGCAGAGCTCACCCTCCGTTACTTTTTGCCCTTCGCCTGCATCGCCGTTCTCGCGCTTTCTTCGTCGTCCAAGCGCTCTTCGCCTCCGTTGGCCTCCGAGCAGACCGTCCAGGCCGCCGTCGCAGATCTGACATCCATCGAGGCCCTCATCCCGACTTTGCCCGCACTCCCCCCGAGTCTCCGCGCCCCGAAGCTGCTTTTGCGCGCATCGCTTATGCTTTATCTACCGTATCTCCTCCTCACACACTTGGTGCCTCTCCGCGTCCTCGTGGCCATCGCCGGCACCGTCCTTTTGGTGTGGCGTGCTCCGTGGGTCGCTGCCCTGCGCGTCTCTCTTTGGCGCACCGCCTGGTTCCGCTGGGGGCTTTATCACCTCCTCGCCACTGTAACCGGCCAGCCCATTCCCCTCCCTCCGACCTCGGCTTTCTCCGCCGCCGCCGTCGCCGCTCCCACCCCGACCAAGTCCCTCCGCTTCCTCTTTACCATTTACGAGAACCAGAGATGGTGGATGGGCCTCGACTGGACAGCCGCCCTTCTCCCCGCCGAGCGTCCCTCTTGGTGCTCAAAGACCTACACCGCAGTCGCTCCACCATACGCCTTTGTCCTCCCCGACGACACCACGTTGTACCAACCAAGCTCGGACGGCAAGGGCCGCGTCAAGCGCTGCGCAGAATGGTCTTGGGAGGAGGACGAGTGGCGTGTCATGGTCCGCAGAGAGGGCGCTACGGCGCTGTCCCGCGTCGAAAAGCCCCTGCCCATCGAGAAAGAGGAGAATTCAGGTCTTCTCATGAAGGCGGCCGCCAAGATGCGCGACTCGAATGCTCAGCCGCCCTTGGCGTCCGTCGACGAGTCGGAAGGTGACCATATGTCTCCGGATTCCGAGGAACAGGAAGAAGAGCTCGTCACCGACGAAGACGGCTGGGTGTATGGCGATAACAAGTGGGAGAAACCAAGCGGCAAAGGCGGAATGGGCAAAGTAGGCTTCTTGTCTGCTCTATAAACACGCACTCTCTGACTTTATCCACAAAGTACACCCGATTTCGCATATGGAGCAGAATCGCTGTGGTCACTGAAACCGTGCAACTTGTACCCGAGGGCGAGGTCGAAACCACACCACCCATCCCAATCTCGCCGACACTCACCAAGAGCCCTGTCGAGGAGAAGGCTCCCCACGATGACAGTCCGCTCAGACAGCGGCTCAAAAGCGCCATGCACAGAGCAACACTCTAATTGTATCCATAATCTGTAATTATATTCATTCAAGAATGTCTTGCTGTTGCTGCAACACTGTCTTTCCTTATAAGTCTATGATACATTCCGGGAGAGTTGAGAGGTATTGCAATTATGATGTGGTTGGTGGAATTCTGTTATATCTGATCCCGACCCTGGTCCAGAGATGGACCATCTCTGCCAACTCTGGTTTCCTCTGGACCTCTGAGAGCACTGGTGATACTGTACTGATGGGGGATGATGGGGAATTGATAGGGGAATCTGCTGCATGGATTTTCCTCCACGGATTTCCGGGAGAATTCACACCAGTGAATTCACTTCATTGTTTTCCCTCAGAGAAATCACTCAAGAGATTTACCTTATTCCATTGGATAGGATTACTTAAACATATTTCCCTCCAGGATGATGGTGCATGATTTTCCCGAGTCTTTCCATCCAGCACTTTCACTTCAGTGACTCATTATTTTTCTCATGGACATTTTTCTCTCCAAGTTTTTTGCAGGACTGCATTCTTTGGAGTGAATTTGCTTCAGCCTTTCAATCAATTTTCCTCTCCAGGGGTTTCACTGCATGCCTTTCTGTGGGATTTGCTGGACAGAATTCCCTGCTGCTAATTCCTGTTTTTTTTTTTCTTTCCAGCAAAATCTGTCAATATATTTAAATGAAGTGAACTTACTTTAGCCATTTTCTCATATTCCCCTTGATAGATTTCTATGTTCCTGCAAATATTTTGCTACACCATCTTTGGTAATTTCTCACAATGTCTTTGTGGGATCGGCACACCTTCTTTATCTTCTTGTTCTCCATCCAGCGAAATGGGTTTTCCTCAACCTCCTTCTCCTGTCTAGGGAATTCCAAGTTTGGCCTTGCTTGCTACTACACAGTTCCTTTACACACTGGGTGCAAGCCATCATTTCTGCTGTATTTCCATGGTGCGGAAATTCTTAATTTCCACATCATTACATTTCCGTGGCGTGGAAATTCAGCGGAAATATTGGATTTCCGCATCATTTCCTCAACATTTCCGCCGTATTTCTGCAGGTGCAGAAATATGATACCATGAGGCTGCAACGAGACCTGCTATATAAAGAAAGAAAATTTAAATTACTCAGAGTGGAAGTTGTAACAATGGTCATAAGACCTGCTATATAAGGCAAAAGGGTACATTATTCAGAGTGGAAATTGAATATATACACTTTAGATGTAAGTACACCCCATCTCATCAAAAGCGCGCCATGTATGCATACCTTCCCCCCGCCACCCTTGAATATGCAATGAGTGCAAACAGCGGCGCAAGCGTGTGTGCGCATGGAAGCGGCAGCGTCAGCAGCACCCGCTCTGCATCCTTCTCCCGCACCTCCCGTATCTCACAGACACCCTCCCAGACTTCGTTCCTGGTCCGCAGTGCACGCTGAGGTACCGCCTGCCACTGAGGTGCTCGCCCAGCGCATGGACCTTGCAAAGAGCGCAATGAAGTAGTAGGGCAGCATGAGGGGGAGGTAGAGGAGCGTGACGTGCATGACAGCGAGGGCTGCGAGGAGGGTGAAGGGTGCGGCGAGGACAAGTGGGCTGAGGGACTGCAGGGACGTGGCATTTGTGATGCGCAGTTGACAGTCAACGAAGGGGGAGCCAGTCCGGAGATCAAAGCCGCCCGTGGTGGCGAATGAAGAAGTGTAGGGCACGGGGAGTGGGGCGGGGAGTATCAAAGTATCATGTGCCACTTCGGCTGCACCTCAGCCTGCTCTCCTTCCAGCGATACCTGATGTTGCTACCTCAACGTCAAAACTAACTCCGTATTCCTTGGCAGCGTTGATACTATCCCGGCCTAGTCGCATTATCCTTTGGGATTGTCACGAGGCCCCACAACACAGCTTCTTGAAGCTATACACACACATGAGTAGATTTAAAGGATGGTATTAAAGTACCAGCCTTCGCGTTGTTGCTATAAATGAGTGACATAAGATTGCGACACACCCAGCCGCCTTGCGATTGGGAGACACAGTGGTCTTCTCCCAGCTGTGTTTTGTCTTTACCTCTTTTAGTCGTCCTCGGGTGGAAGCCAGGTAGCCATGGCGGTTCTGTGCTCTGCATTTTGGACAGCAAATCCAAGCAACTGGGCAATTGAAGTGCGCGTCTGAGCAGAGGGATCAAGTAGAGCGTCTTGGAGGCCTGGTAGATTGACACAACGGTTGTGAGGTGTGCAAAGTCCGTCGCAAAGTGCAGGGTACGCCCGAATTTGAGCGCAGTAGAGGCATTGAGACCGCGGGTTGAGCTGTAAGGTATTTGTCAACATAAATTATTAGGGGAGAAGGAGGACACATACCTATCCTACACACCGATCCGCATCCACGTCGCCAACGCCGCCGCAATACTCACGTGCTTCTTCTCCCCCCCGCTCACACCTTGAATCGCGTTATCCCCACCTGCGTCCCATGCACATGCCTTAGCCCAAAAATTGTGCACAGGATTTCCACTGTGCTCTCCACGTACTCGTCCCGCATCTGCTGGAACCGCGCCTTTGCATGCGGTGCACGGAGGCGGGTGATGAAGCGCAGCGTCTGCTCAATGGTGAGGGTGGAGAAGTGCATGTCGTCCTCAGGGCAGTACTGCACATCGCCGCGAACGAGCTGGTACAAGTTGAGAGAGGTGGGGCTGGGTGAGGAAGAGAGCAAAGATGTAGAGGTGGTGGAGGTAGCCGATCACCAGAGGTATGTATGTGTCTGCAGCTGTGCCAGCACATTCCAGATTTAGACAGGAGAGGGGAAAGACGCACAAAGAACAGTCTTCCCAGCTGTGTGCACCAGACTCTTCTTCAAGCTGCTCAGCCTGAGCCGGTGGAACTGCATCCCCTTCATATGCACAATGATCCGCCACAGCTCTGCGACCTGCACAGCATACGCCTCCCCGAGCACCACACCCTCCTCCAACCACACATTATTGCAGTACATCGCATACGGCTTGTCATTATTCACGAGCGCAGGGAAGACCTTCACTGCACCAACCTGTGTACAGATGTACACGTTGTCGACGCCGCCCTGCAGGTTCGCGACAAAGCCCGCGACGTGCAGGATCGTGTCCATCCACACAGGGTGCACGACAAACACGCTGCAGGCGTAGTTGCTGGGCAGCTGGATCGTCACGCAGCCAGCCATGCTGCTCGTGTCGTCGGTGAGAGTGGATGGTGTGGTACGCCGGCGCGTAGTCCACAACATGTGGGAAGATGACTTTGGCGCCATGCACATCGAGGACACTTCCTGGAGATGCTCGCCCTGCGGCTGGGCGACAGTGGCCATGTGGCGGCTGAGATGACGGGGAGGGTCTGCACGAACTTGGTGGTCATGTGGTGGACTGGTACTTGAATTCTCCGTGGACGTGGACAGACTCCTTGCCTGTCAAGGCGACTTGAGAGCTAATGGTGAAGCCGCCCTGGTCCTCCCGCAGCGTGATCTTCGTCAGTACCGTCCGCTTGACGCCATCATTATACACCAGTGGCCTCTTGAACTCGATGCGGCACAGCACGACATGGCTGTCGTAGTGCTCCATCTGCAGATGCTGCCTGCTCATACCCACACCTGCAAAAACAAGCTCGATGTACACCGATGCAGGGCACAGCAGCACGCTGCCCACACTATGTGCTGTAATCCAGCTGGCCAAGTTTCCAATTGGTGTCTCGAAGATTGCGACAAAGTCGTTGTTGGCGATGGGGTACTGTGCCCATTGGTACAGCATTGCGTACTCAGCGATGCAATCACGTGTCTGGGGGCCGGGGCTGAACGCAGCGGGCACCACAGGCCCGGGCGCAGGCTCTTGGAAGGGCACCCAGAACTGTGTCTTGGCGAATGGGTACAAGGGGAGGCTGACACAGGTGACACCGGGCAGATGCACGAAGGGCTTGTGCCAGTCGAGGTCGAAGGCAAAGCCCGACGTATAGAGCTGTGTGAGGCTTACAGTGAGTGTAGTGGAGGGCAGCTGGTACCTGTGCAGCGACGTGAGGAGCAGCACATCTTTTGGAAGTACTGTGGGATTGGCCTTGAGCATCAGGAGACACATTGTGCGAGGCCCGATCTCTGCCCACGCGCTGACCTTGTCCTGAAAATCAGGGCACGCCACGGGTGCATGCATGCCGGCCTCGAGACCAGCCCCAATGGAGCGCTGATGGACATAGCCACCTCCACCAAGCATCTGAAGAATTAATCAATTGTGGATACCGATACAAAGGTAGCATGACATACACTGATCATTGTGTCGTCCTCCTTTATTGGGCTGCGGTCGTTGTGGAAGCTGAGCACTGACAGTAGGCGGAGCTGATTGGGTGGCAGGAGATGCCTGTTTGGCACGTTGTGGTCGTTGTATCTGGGTTAAATCAGGGATGAGATCAGGGAAAGAGGCTCAAAAAGATTCACTCAAAGACTGAATCAGAATACATGGACAAGCAGTGGCCGGTCTTCTTGAAGAATGAATCCTCCATGGAGTCATGGCGCTCCTCGTTGATGATTGAGTTGTAGTCGTACGAAGAACGGTCACGCATCTCACTGCGACTCTCTGGGGGGATGCAGAAATGATGCAGAGAGGCTGGCCATGATCCACGGCGGTGTCGAACATCTTGTTGCCAACATCGGGGCATTCCAGATGTGCGACAGAGTAGTCACTCATCACCAAGTCCATCAATGAGTCCTGGCAATGTTTTGCCCATGCAATACACCCACTGTTAGCACCGAACACGGTGTATTGGTGAGTGAGGGAGCCGCCGCTAGTGCTTATGTCGTTCTCGCTGAGACAACGGTTGCTGTAGCTGTGATTGTAGTTGTAGAACAAGATTGGCGGTCCCTGTGAGGAGACACATATTTGATTTGATTCGTGACAGCGATGGCCATGCGCTGTGGGCTGAGCAGGTGCCTTGAAGTAGAAGCTCGAAGCATAGCTTGTGACATGCATGCACTGAGGAGGCTCCCGTGGGATGAAGGCGAAAAGCCGAACGGCCTAGACTGATAAAGCCGAAATTTCACCCCCTGGGGGGGAATGCGATGTGACAAAGAATTGTGCTCAGTGACCAGAGCCCGCCCCTCAGGAACACTGTTTATTAGTCTAATGATGGTATGCCGGCACAGGTCCAGAAGCTTGGCAGAAGGACAGGTGACGGCATGAGCTGCAGTGGTGGCCTTCTTCGGCCGAACAATGTTGATCAACCACTGCTGTCAATTGAAACACCGCCATCTCCCCATTGCCTGTTTCTTGCCCTCCAGTGCCTCTGACAGTTTGACGGTGCAGTGTTCAATGTGTCGGGGTCGAGGCTTGCGATGGTGTCCCATCAAACAGCCTCCCTTATGCACTTTTCACCTTGAACTTGAGTCAAATGGGCATCACCGGATGAGAGAACTTGGAAATATCAAGTATTATAAAAGAACTTTCAAAGTTGGAGGCACATCATTACCAGGGTACAGCGGAAAACTCGCATATATATTCACAGTCGCATGGGCCGAGACGGTGAATTTGAATAGACAAGTTACAATATGGGATTGGGAATGGCTCGCTCGTGCTGGGTAAGTAAGTAGTATATTGTGATATAGAGTAGATTGGTGGGGAAATGGCTCGACAGTTGAGCCTGCTATGCTCCTAGAAAGGGAGGGCCTCAGCAGCCCAAGCAGAGGTCTGCGCACACGACCAGCCAATGGTGGGCAGAAGATTGCGTAGGGACGCTGGAGGCACTTCAAACGAGAGGGGTGTGTATAAGAGCTTTTTTCGATGAAAAATATGAGGTTTCAGGACAAGTACAGAGGACAAGCATCTAAGGCCAGGTTGAGGATGAAGGTTGCAGTGTTTGCATAGGTTTTATATATAGGTCTGAGGTTGAGAACAGTGTACGAGGTAGGGAATGTCAGGTCACGTGATCCCAAGTCAAGGTCCAGAACGGAGGTTGAGGTTGAGCACGAGAGTTGGGATTGCAGAACGAGGTCAAGCATGGAGAGTGTAGTATGAGGTTAAGAAGAGCTTTATTTGATAATTAACCATGGTAGACCATGGTAAACCATGGTTTACTATAGTCAACCATGGTTGGAAGGGATCAAAACCATGATCCCTCAGCCAATGATATCATTCCATTTCAATCAATTTTCATCAGCTAAGATCAACCATAGTTTACCATGGTCAACCATGGTTGACCATGGTTGGAAGGGATCAAGGCCATGATTCCTCAGCCAATGATATCATTTCATTTTGCAATTTTCTTCGGCTAAGATCAACTGGCATTGTAAACCATGGTTTACCATGGTCTGCCAGGGTCTACTATAATTTTTGCAATTCATTTTACCAATTCTAGGCATCAATTACAGTCATTTTGGCAAAGTATACTACAGTTAAAATACATCAGGATATAATACAGGAACATGAGCGAGGGCTTGGGTCCACAGTGATATGATATCAGGGTCTCCAGCACTGCCAAACAGATGTGAAAATAAACTATACAACTTGGTGACTTCCTCCTTGGTGAGAGTACCAGTTGGTGGCTGAACAGCAACTTGACTAAGATCAGGAAGAGGTCCAGTCCAGCCTACCCAGGAGCTCGAGCCTTCTCCCAGCGGGTTATTTTGGGCCTGCGACTGAAGCACACCATTATTGTGGAGTGGTGTATTGGAAGGCAACCGTATACCAAATGTAAGATCCATGATCAGTGAAAGTGTTTTTCCAAAGCCTGAGAAAATCTATTCATTCACTCAAGGTCTTAACATACACAGACCTGCATGGTATATCAGCTTTGACTGTCATACATAGACATTCCTTTCAATCGGCAGCCCAGCTGCAATTTAAGTGCACTCAGTGAATGTAGCGACCAGGAAAATGGAGTCAAGACTGAATGGAAAACATCAGAAACTGCAACTGTGACAAAACCTATCAGGCAGTAGAAAAAGGCTGCAAGGATTACAATACTATCAACCCACCGGTATAGCACTGAGTGCGAGCAAATACTTGAATCGAGTTTCGGTTACCTTGCTGATGGAGTTGAAGACTTGAATGTAGATAGTGGGGTGGATGTACACATGCCATACAACATGAATGAAACACATTGAAGCTAGGAGGGTGTCAAAAAAAAGTTAGTATCAATGTGGTGCGTAGGGAAATGCAGACTAATGGACTGAGGGCAGATTGTATTCCTCTCCTCATGATGCAAAACTTGAATAAAAGGCAGAGGCCCTTGAATGCATAAAGAGCGTGCACAAATCTGGGAGGAAATTCAGTATCTAAATCGGTATGTGACAGGATGAAAAACTTTCCAGGAGCACCTTCTTGACTTATCAGTTGGCTCATGAAACACGACAAAGGTAAACAGAAAGGTTGGACCCATCGGACACGTCTGGCAGTGCCAATATGAGGCTTACTGAGCATGGAGATTTGATCTAGGGTGCTGCCAACGTGTTAGGCCCCTGAGAACCGGGTCAGCAGGCCAAGAAAAGACAACATTGAGGAGAAACTCATCATGGTCCAGCAAACGGGACCAGCAATGGGATCAACAACTGTGATGTTGTGACACTGAGCATGACCAGGTAGATAAGTACAAACTAATCGTATATTGGAGATGGACGCGAAGAGCCCTGCTATGGGAGTGCAAAATTTTAATGTGAAAATTCATGACTGCCATGTCAAAATAATCTGAGCGATTGAGTAGAGGATGGAAATGAGCAACAGCCTAGCATAACATACGTACCACAAACACATTAGGCCACCTTCAGGAGTGTGAAAAATTGAATACAAAAATGGAAAGGGGCGCGTCAGTATCCCCGATTCGTGAATGAGCAGAGTTACATACCACAGTGTCGCAGAGCCCATGCTCTCGATCTGGATGGTGTTTCGGTGGAGCGGGTTTGTCCAAGGTAATGGGGGACAGATCATTGGAGGTGACAAAGGGAGGAGGTATGCTTGTGTTCTCTTCAGATCATAAGCTCGGCAACTTTGGTCCGTTTTCCCCCAATCTATGGACAGACCATTAAGACAAAACAGTAGAAATTGAAAGTTGTACTGGAAGAGAGCAGCACATGGGTGGATGAGCATTGCAGTGGAGTTATCGAGGAGATACTCAAGCTTTGGGGTCTGATCCTGTTCTTGCATAGGACACGAGAATAGGGCATCCCAAACGACGAAGCCAGATGACAGCAGAAGGGTTTGAGTGAGTACAGCCCTTAGTAGGGCTGTGAACTGTAACCGTAAGCACTGGGTACACAGCCTGTTGTATGGGTATGGGACCTGGCCGTAGCACCTCTCGAGCAAGAAATTTACGGGTCGGATACCATACGGGTCCCCCGTACCCGTCCTTATATGGGTTTACGAGTTGATCCCTGCCTCAAAACGCACTTATGGGACCTGGCTGTACGGGACTCAAGCACACCCCTAGCAACCCGTACCATATACGGGTCTGCCCGGAAATATGGGTACAGGTCTACAGTTTGTGGTCCTAAGTACAGGAAGCAAGCCAACGACTGTGAACAATGTGTTGGTGGAGAATAATAATCCTGCCCTGGAGATTCAGGTTCCTCCAACGCCAGTGGCATGTTCAGATGCGGTGAATCAGGAAGAGGCGTGCCCTAATCCAAATCATCATCTGAGTGATGTGACGACAACCAGCTCAAGTCACTGGCCAAGCATGAAAGTGTAGTCCACGATGATGACTGTGGTTGCAGTTCAAGATACCTGATCACAGGCTCCATAGGAGCCGGAGTGGGGGCGGGGGAGTGAGCTGGTTCTGGCATGGTGGGCATGGGGGAAGGTGCATGATGCACAACATCACTGCAGTACAGCACACAGCAGTGTTTTCCCTTCCTTGGGGTCGCATTTTACCTGGTTTATGGATGAGTACATGTTGTTTGGAAAAGAGATGACAAAGGCTCACCAACTGATTGCCGTGCTTGAAGCACATGAACATCATCTCAACAACTGAGTTCTGCTCGTGGTCGGCCTTCTCAGCAGACAGTAAGGTGCATAGATGGCGAGGGGGGAAGTGGATATGCAGGAAGCTGTATTTTGTTTGGGATTAGAGGGGCTTTCATCATATGATACATCATTTCAGACTCACAGCACCAAGTTAGTCTGGAACTCGTTCAGATCGATGTCCAGCAACCTGTCGAAGCGGAGGGATGCAGTGATCAGTAAGATGACCTGCACGATCAGACAGTTCAGGTTGGAGAAGCTGGGCAAAATGACACCGAGGTTCTTCCTGCAGATGTCATAGATTGCCTCATTGTCAACCTGCAAAAGTTATGTATAGTAAGGTATGAATAAGGTTTGTGCGTACCATGAAGGAGTAGTCCGAGTGCTCGAGCGTTGTGTGGGTGGTAAGAACTGAGTTTTATGGCTCGACAATGGAGCTGGATAGCTGGGATACATACAGAACTCAAGCTTGGACTTTTTGCAGTAGTCAGTGGAGTGGTGCTCAAGGAGGAGCATTGAACCCAGAACCGATTCCTCAACTGAACGAGTGGAAAACAAAGGAGACCTGGAGACTGGAGCAGTTGTCGGCAACAGTAGATCTTGTCTATGAAGGGATTGATCATGAGCTCCTTGCCGACAGTGTAGTGGCTGCAGGCAAAGTTAGAGAGGATTTGCTGCGTCAAAAAAAAAGTGGACCAACAGTTGTTGGCAGCATCCTCCTTGCCTGTGATCATGGTCTTAGGGTGGAACAGCGATTGGTAGGGACCAGTCTTGACGTCGTCGATGACACTGGGCTCAAGATCGATGTAGAGGGAGTGGGGGATGTGTCGGAGTCCCTGAACGAGGCATTAGTTGTAGTCAGTAAGCAAGTTGTAGGTCGGTGGAATGCCCAGATAACAGTGTCAAAAAAGTCGATAATGTCTTGTTGTTCCTTTGGCATGTATCAATGTGCAAGTTGTGTGTTTTGAGCAGTGTTGTAGTTAAGACCTTAAGGCCTTAGTCTTAATAAGGGCTTAACAGATATTAAGCTAACCCCTTCATATCAGGATGAACACGTCCTAAGCCCTTATTAACCCTTAACTTTGTCTCAACACTGGGAACCGGCAGTTTAGGGATCAAAAATAATAATACCGTGTATGTGCAGTGCCACTAGATCTGTAACTCCAATGCCAAGAAATTTTCGGCATGCAGGTTCAACGGGTAACTTGCGTACACCGCTCGGCAGTGTAATTTGAGTACAGAAATATTGCCTGCAAGGATGGCGGCCAACTCTAGAAGCTTTGAATGCTCCTGGCTCTTTTCCTTTTGGTTATGTTCCGGCACTACCTCATACTTATCCATTTAGTTATAGACTGATTTCTTGAGTCGTCTCTTCTCAAACTTTGTTCCACTGCTGTGTGCAAAGACTGAGGTGAGCTTTTCTTCTTCTACTTTCTTGCTTACTCGTATTGACTCGTACCTAGTTATCTTGGCCTAGGTGAATATTAGACTTTGTTCCACTGCTGTGTGCAAAGATTGAGTTATCTTGACCTAGAACTCTGGCGCATCTTTGTTGTCTCACTCTCAGACAATGCCTGCCCAGCATGGAGACATCTGGGGACCGTTCCATCACAGTGACGACAAGCCTAATGGGAGTCACCACTGAGCAACTCATTGGCAGTGCATTGATGCGGAAAGACCGCCGACTGCAGCAATCAACGTTGATCTTGAGAATGACTGGGAGCTGATGAAGAATGAGGAGTAGTTCGCAACCGGTACATTACAGACTCACAATATATTCCTTGAATTAATGTTGGTGCAGCACTAACTACAGCATTGAGTAAAAAAAAAGGCTGTAATGGCGAGAAGGGCGCTATAGCAGGTCATTTACGCAAGTGTGAATATGCCACAAAGGCAGAAAAGAATCTGGCAGCGTGGGAAGCACCGATGAAGAAGCAGAAGCAGGAAGCAGAAAAGCGGGAGAAGATGAAGTGCAAGCAGTCGGATGGTGGAGAAGATGATGTAGATGCTGATGAGGAGGGAGTTGGGGGAGTGGGGGGTAAGAAGAAGCGAAGGCTTGTTCAAGCCATGGAGACTTTGTTCTCCCAGTTGAAGCTCAAACTGTACAAGGGAAACAACATACCATTCAGCGAGGATCAGAAGAGCACGATCACACACCAGACGCTTCCCACCACACAGTCTGCAAATCTGCTAGAGAGGTGGACCACAGATCCGGAGGTGATGAAGTTGTTCATGATGATGTGCTCATATGCCATGGATGCAATTCCTTCGTGCTCGCAGCTGGGCAGCCCGTTGCTGAAACAGACAGCCGACAAGATTGACACCCAGATTGCTGGGCAGGTCAACGGCCAGGATGTCTTGATGTGGTATGTTTCAGAACCTCTTGCTGAGCTCTACTGAAGTCCAGTTGGCAGCACAGATGGGTAACACAGTAACCAAAAGGACGTGGTGGGCGGTGTCACCTTGACTCACAAATTCAAGGTCAGTTTACCACCGTGTGATTCAGGTGATCTCACCACGCACCTAGTCACTTCTTGTTGACATTCTGCGAACAAACCAGCTGCGCAAAGATGGTGAATCCCTCAAACAGCAGTTTGAGGAGATAATAGCCAAGGCTGAGAAGGAGCTGGGATGCAATATCATCGGGTTTCTCACTGACAATGATGGCAGGAGCAAGAGAGGCTGAATTCTTCTCGCAGCCGCTCGCCTCTACCTCTTGACATTCCCCTGCTGTGCTCACCAGGGCCAGCTCATTCTTGGAGATTATCTCAAGGAAAATAAAGAGGCAGTGGCACTAATGGGTGAGCTCATTGACTTTGTCAATTGGCTCAACAACCACGACAAAGTCTGCACGATCTTCGATACCAAGCAGCTGGAACTGTTTGGCAAAATCCTGGCCTACCTTCTCCCAAATCTTATACACTGGAAAACTCATCTCGTTGTGTTATATCCATGTCGGAAAAGGACAGAAGGCCGGAGGACGGAAAAGCCGGAGGACGGAAAAGCCGGAGAGTCGGATATGGCCGGAAGTGATACCACGAAGGTGAGCGGGTACACCAACTAAGTTGGCTCGGAGACGGAAAGACGGAATCGGAGCACGGAGCGATGCGGAGGCAAAGCACGTTAATTTTCAACTAAAGATACAGTAGAACATAATACGTATTTATACTAAATACGGAGATAAGTCTAATGCGGAAAGAAGTAAGTAAAAGACAATAAGTACAGTGAAAGACAATAAGGACAATAAGAGGGAAGCATGGTGGCATAAGTCATATGTTGATTTGGGGAACGCTCAGAAGACCTTCATTGCGAAAACCCCAAAGGTTGTGTATCAACGGAACTAACCGGACGCAACGGGATGATGGTTGAGGCGGAACGGCCGTAACTGGAATTGGCCGGAAACGACCGGAAAGGATCGGAAAGTGCATGGTCGTAACAGTATCCCCCTCTTAGGGTTCCTTGCCCCCAAGGAACAAAGAACAAGAGGGGTACGATGCCGAAAACGGAATGACGGAAGAATGACGCAACAGAATGGAAGAGGTTGTGAGGAACTGTACAGTTGATCATAAGTCATGTGATCGTGGGATGTTGATAAAAAACTTCTTCTCTTCCTCCATCCACCATGTCGCAACACTCGCATCAGTCGCAACAATCGGACACCACACGCATCAGCCGCGAGTCCTCCGTGGACTCTATTCAAGAATATGCCGCTCGCCTTATGGAGGAGATCAAGGAGTTGCGGCAAGGGATTATCGGGGGGATGTTGTTGGAGGCGGTTGAGCGCGCGCGCGTCGAGCCCGAGTTCCTGCAGTACCTGTGGGACCTCATAGAGCTCGAGGGTGAGGCGGAGACAGAGGTCGCCACAGCCGCCGCAAATTTGCGTACCGCTCAGGACGATGTGGTGGAAGCAACGAATTGTTGTGACCAAATTGTGGAGCTGCGCCAGCGCTTTGAGCGGGGCAATCTCCAACCCACGGAATACGTCGACGCGGTGGATCTCTTGCGTCGCGCGGTTTCTCCGGACACGGAGGACGTATCGGATGCGAAGTTGGATTCCGGTGACAAGAGCGGAGATGGAGAAGCATCGGAGGAAACGGCGGAGGTCGGAGAGAAGCGGAAAGGAAAGGGGAAAGCAAAAGCATCGCCGAAGAAGGCGAGGATGGACCGCGAGGAGGAAAGCGAGGAGCGGGATGGCTCCGTACTGCCAGGGAAAACGGCATGCGATGGCTGCCACAAGTTGCATGTCAAGTGTAGCCTGCGGCCGCAAAGCACGAAGCGCGTGCCGCAAAAGAAGGTATCCCGTGTCGCGGAAGCGCTGGCGGAATTGGGCCAGAGAGGTGCCGAGGAGCCTCGACCTGAGTCCCAGGCTTCGTCACGGCGTCGCCAAGTCGATTCTCGCACTGGCGAGATTATTCCGGACGAGATCTCGCCCTTCGAGGAGATGCGGCGCGGCCTCTTGAATACTCAGCGCCGCCTCCGCGAACTCGAACAGCGCGAGGAGGAGCGGGAGCGCAAGAAGAAACAGAGACGGGAAAATCGGGCGGCCGGAAACCAGCCGGAGAGGAACGGAGAGCCGCAAGCGGTTGAAGGGAGCTCAGAAAGAGCTGGTCGATCCGCGTCGCATTCCGCAAAGCCTTTGTCTTGCCCTGCGAGATCGTGTTCGCATACAGGTGTTGCGCTCCTTGATCCCGTCGTGCCCGTGGTTTCGCTGGTTGACGACACCAGCTTGATCTGGATGACGGTCAAGGTGGAGCATGAGGAGGCGAACGATGCCGCTATGGCGGAAATCAAGAAACGCGGAGAGGAACGAGCGGTGTGGAAGGCCGAGAGGAGGGAACAGATCGCGAGGGAAGAGGCGGAGAAGAAGGAAAGGGAGCGGGCCGTGATCGACGCTGAGCTCCAAGCGCTCATGGCGAAGAAGGCCGCACTGGAAAATTCCCAGAAGCCGAAACCGGAACCGGTCGAGGAGACGATCAAGTCGTCTAGTAGTGATGTTTTCCAGGTGCCGACAGGTTTCCATATAGAGGGTGATTACTTGGTGCTGGATGACTAGTGGCGAACATTGAATAAGTAGTGTAAATTGTCGAGAACACGAAAAAATTGTATATCCATTTTCTTGGTCATAAACCGCGTAGAGTCGCCGATGAGACGGAAGTGGCCGGAAAGGGCGGTACCGTAATAACGACCGGAATGGCCATAAGCGACCGGAGCGAGGACGCAACTCGAGCTCGCTTACACAAATGGAACCGTAGGCCGTAAACCAGGTGCAAAGGCCGTAAATGGGACGGAGCCGTAAAGCTCAGATACGTTCCCATTCTGGACCGGGTTTGTCTGGATAGCGAGCATGGAATGCTGCCAAGAGTTCTGGCACATCCAAGTCAAATGCAGGTACCCATTGATACTGATCACCGGTGTGAGACCAACCAAACCACTCAATGTAGTAACGAAGAGGGCAACGGCGGTAACGCTTGTCGATCTTGGAATCGAGGATAGCCGCAAGTTCGAAATGTTCATCACTGTCAATGATTTCGACAGGACCACACCTCAGTAGGGCACGGTTTCTCGAAACGTCCCGGCTATAGTCCACAGGCCTTTCGCGAAATGCTTGGGCAGGCCATTTCGCGAAACCGACGGGTCCCGGGACTTATTCTGGGCATCATGGCGCCAGCACAGTGAACCAGGACATCAATCCTGCCGCCAGCACCGTTGACTGCCGTGCGGCTAATCAGCTCAATCAAGTCCGCGAATCTCGGACTTCCGGCATTTCGGGGATAATTTCCTAGTTGAGAAACAAAAGACATCTATGCATTCCGCGCGCGCCGCCCCGCCACCCAGCGTGCAGCCGTTGGCACCCGTGCTCTCTACCCTGGACCCAGCCACCCCTCATGCGC